>OV170229.1:10595007-13095007 GCA_921882275.1 Brenthis ino | reverse complement strand
GTTAGCAATAGGATTTTGTTTTTATTATTTATTACTTTTTATAAATTATGTTCATTACATTTAAAAAAGTTAGTCAATTTTAAACTTTTGAAGATACAGCCTCTTTGATAGTAACTAATTGATATATTTAAACATCGAAAACTTAAATAATAATAATGCAATATCAATAAGAAAAATTGAGCCAAACAAAAATATATCTAATTCGATATTTACAACAATGAAGTACTCTATCTATACAATAATACATACCTATAATGAAATTCTAACTAAGCCGAATCTGTACATTAAATATTTTTTTGGAAATTATTAACTATTATCGATACAGAGGCCGAATTTTAATTAATTTTAATTTTTTAGAATTTTTGTCTGTCTGTCTATCTGTAACCGCATCACGAAAATTACACTGGACTTAGATATTGATGAAATTTGGTATGATGATAATTGGGTATCCGGGTTATCATATGGGATACTTTTTACATCTCTAAACTAAATGTTAAAATGTAACTAGGGACGAACGATTTAAAAAAATATCATTTTAATAAATCGACAAAGATTTGAAAAAAATAGTTTAATTTAACATTACAAATATTCGTGTTAATCTAAGAAGGTATAAAGTTATCCACGTTTTATTTAGCTAGTTCAAAGCCATTAAGCACATCGATAAAATATATTTTTCCCACTTAAATTCACGTGTCAAGAAGTAATATGAAATATATTTAGTTCGTAGTCGTATTGTCGTGACCGTGTTACCTCTTTACGGTATTGTGTCACCGTGGAGTGTTGCCAAACGTTTCCGTAACGCTTGTTTGACTTATTAGTCAATATTGTAGTTATTTATAATTAATTAAAATTGTATAAGATTAAATTTGCCCTAAAATTGATTTAAAGTTTATGTGCTATGTAGATGATTACTTTTATCCCGTTTGTTGCTTGTATACTGTAATAATAAATCAATTAATTCTAGATTATATTAGTGTCTTTTTCAAATAAATATAAATAGGTACCTTGTAAGGTAGCATTTTTATATATGAGCGTTTTGATTATATATATAGCATTTATTTATGTGACCTTGGCCGATAGGAATGTATTTAAAAAAAATAAGGACGCGGATAAACATTTGTTTTTTCCCGCGTTTTTTGGAAGAGAGATGTCAGAACAACCTTGGAGTGACTAGTCATGAATTGTTTGTAATACTGTAAATTATTATTATAAATTATATATCTCATTATTTAAAAGAGTAACTGTTGAGTTTCTCGCATAAATACTGAATTTAAGAATATGTAAGGAATATCTCGAAATTTTATTAGTGTAAAAAGAAAATCTTATTTAAAATACATATAGATTTTAATACATTTTTTTTAATTTTTAGTAACTACTAGCGACTCTCCCTCGCATCACTCGAGGTTGTCCCTAGGTACGTTTTACTTTTTTTTGAGCGGAACCCTAATTCTTTTACTGAAATAAAAGTAGCCTAAGTTACTCCTTATAACATCAACTACCTGCCAGTGAAACTCCCGTCAAAATCGGCCCAGCCGTTTCGGAGACTAGCCGGAACAAACAGACAGACAGACAGACAAATATTTTAAAAATTGTATTTTTCTTATAAATACCGTATATAATTCCCTATGCATTTAGTACAAAGCTGTTATTTTGACATTACAAACAGACTTCAATTGTATTTATCTTTATAGATGTCAATTAACGTACATTAAGGAATTATTAATATATTTATAATGTATTTTTGATTGTAGATACGGATACTTTTGCTTGGCAAAAGTATAAACATTGTTACATTTTATTATAATAATTTCTTTATACGACAGATGCTTGACGTTTATTTTAATCTTAATTGAAGCTAAATTTTTTAATTCAATTAAATCAAAATAAAAATGTTTAAAGTAAACCTCATTAAAACTGACCGCCATCACTTTTACGTCTATTTGAATAATTTACATTTTTTTTAATAATTAATTAAACATGTCTCTAATTGAAATTTCCTTGCCTTTGGTAACCGTTATTAAAATCAATAGATTTTTGTATGGAATATCTTTTGAGAAATCATTTAATTTAAAACGTAAAAGCGAGTCAAACTATCTGATCATTTAATTAAATATGTATGTCACTGGTTTGAAATAACCTAAAAAAAACAAAATGTTAATACATGCAACGACAGCAATGTATAAAAATATTACTTAAAAGTATCTAATAAAGTAATTTACCAGTTAAAAACCTCTATTTTAAAATCCACTAATTAAGATAATTATGAGTGATTATAGTATATAGGTTATATTTTCACAAAAGCAGTAGATGTTTAAATATATCTATTTTTATTGCGTACGTCATCTTTAATTTACTGGAATAATAGGCATGCGACATTAACTATTAAGCAGTAATCACACTAAATTACACCAGAAGTATTACAGCAGTTTCCTGGCACAAGCCTTAATAGTCAGTTAACATAAAACTAATTTTAAAACGTATAATTGAAATATGTAGAGACGAATCTCATGATTTGGAGTTGCAATTAGTTGTTGCGAAAGTAGCCGGTGCATAGAGCTAGCTAACAAAGCGGTGCACTGTACCGTTAGAGTTTCGAGGCCGCTTTCCCATTTCACCGACACCGACGACGCATCGCGGTCACCTCAATTTGATACTGCATAGGGTTACCAAAATTTGTTTTTTTATTCTATTTTATATTAGATTTTTCCTTTGGTTGACTTGTTATTATAGTAAAAAGTCAATTATTTTTCCCTCTGAATGCTGGTAAAGCACAGGTGAAAGTTTCAATATAATCGGCTCAGCCTTTTCAGATATTAATAAACGATGTATCTGTCAATCGTTTTTAAATTAAATCAACTGAAATCAAAAGTAACTCTACTTTTTTTGATACTAGATCGATTTATTTAAATATATCATTTGGTCTAGGTCTTATAATGAAAAAATAAAATAACCTGCAACATACGCGCAAAATTATCAAGAAATAATAGTTTGCACTATAAAGTACTTGTCGTTGTTATTTGATGTCAAAGGTTTTGGCTGTATCCTAATAGAAACAAAGTGAATTTCAGAATCAGAATGAAAATACTAGCTTGAAATGATATAATAGTAAATCATCTTTGTAAGTACCATACTTATCCCTTGAATAAGTATAAATTCAATAATATAGTCCTTTAATAAGTAAACATAAATGTCACGTATGTAAAAGACGCATGCGAAAAATGCAAGCCAATACTGATATTCAAATTAATATTAGAGAGTTGAGACAACCCTAAAAAATTGTTAAACGTATTTACCATACTGGTTGTTTAAAAATACACCTTTAAAGCATATTGCATGAAAGAATCACTTACATTATTTATATTACGATAAAATTATGCGAAATTCGTAAGCTTGATATAAAGCGAGTCTTCTTTTAAAAAGTTATTTGGTTGTTTCGATAACTTATTCACTTTGCATATAAATATAATAAATATTATTAAAAAATAAGAATTATAAACGTTAAAATGTAAAATAAAAATAAATAAGTATATCTATATTGATAGAAAATAAAATGCTCTGTTTTGTAAAGATAACGAGTAGTATTTTAAACAATAACAAATATTTGCCTAAAATGTAATCGAAAAGCGTAATCTTAAGATTAAAGATCTCAGAAAAATAGGTATTGTATGAAATATAGGTATATTTTCTGATAATGTATAGCTGCATCAACTAACACAAATGTACATAATTCGTTGGCTCGCTATTACAAGGTTCTATGTTACAATTTTAGTACTTATTTAGTTATTAATGCTACAAGGTTTTATATGTCATTAGCTACAGGTTTGTAAACAAACCACTGGATAGCGGCACTGTAACTACAAAATATTCAATTTTACATAGTCTATGTTGTTTTTTTTACGATAACAAAATAACGAAGTTCTATGTAAAAATTACTAACCTTCATTAAAATTAACATTGCAGCCATACGGACTATATATACATCCGAGAGTCTGTATTTTTAGATATTTCTGAAGTTTCTACTAAAGTTAGCATTTAATTGCACCTAAGAATTTTCACCAATATTAAGACTGTCGGTTGATAAATTAGAATCTGCGATGTAACAAAAAGTGGAAGAAAGTGTATAGGAAAAGTGGTGAAAATTATTGAATACTTCCCGCGCCTCTCACGATTTATGTTTAAGGCCGCGCTACATCTCGTCATAAATAATGATATTATAAACAGATATAATTTTAACAAAAGAAATCGATTGCTCAAATCCTAATGATTAATTAGCTAACTTTGCAATTTTTCTCATATCGAGAGTATGTTTGTTGATTATCTTTTTGTTTCACACTAACAGAGAGAGATAGTTTATGGGCCGAAATGTAATGTGGGGTTTTGTTTCGATACATCAGGTAGCTTAAGTGGAATACTGCCTTATTTTAAAAACAAATATTTTTATGGTCACAAAGTTTTTTAATTTGAATTTTATAATAAACCTCCTAACATTTCTTATATTTAATCCGTCAGCTCAACTTATTTCTGAGTATTTATTTTGAACTGCCACTCGTAAAATCACTTACAAATTAAATAAGTATTGAGCAGTACCTATGTGGGTGGACCCGAAGATTGAATGCTCATGAATAGTACAAATCATTATGCAGATGACAATTCGAGTGCACGCCTTGAAGATACGTGTAGAATATTTAACTAAGGTAACAAAATTTACTTTGGTATATTAAAAATACATTTTAAACTTTCTGTTTGATTAAAAACAAGCGTTGAAAATTTGACAAAAACATACCAATTGTACGATTTTTTTTTACTTATAATTAGTTCAGTTAAAATACCAGTTTGTTCAAATTCAAGTTTTGTATTCAATTTAGTACTACAGAAACTTAATTAATCACGAATGCAATGTATTTACAATTGTTAGGTACATCATAGTAGTGTTTATATTTCACTTAATCATATATTAATGAATGTATTCCTGTTAAAGAAAATCATTTAACTTATATTGGATAAAACGAAAACCTCTCAACCAGCAAAACCAACCATTCAAATATAATTATTAACATTAAGATATGATGTTTTTTACAAATAAGAGTCTCCGAACTCACAAGGGCATAATTTACGACCCGATTTCCATTATATCACTGTAAAATATAATAAAGAAAGTGTCACACCACGTAACGCTGGTAACTGGCCCCATTGGATCACCTTTCCCCAACTTTCACCGACATACTTTACTTTTGACCGTGAAACGAGAAACATTAATTTTGCAGGATATAAATACAGCATATCAAATCTCTATATTATGAATTTTATGTAATTACTTTGACAATGGCTGAAGAAATTGTTTAAATATATATATTTATTTAATAAGGTAGCTCTTTGACTTTATTATTTTTACAAGTTACAGATATAATAATAGGTATACGTAGGTACATAACATTACAATACACATGAATGTATGTATTGTTTTTATTTTTGCAAAGTCCACCTGTTTTATTTTGTTAATGGTATTTAATTGATTTTAGGTTCATTCTAAATAAAATTATTTGCTAAATAGGAATTTAAAACTAAACATTATACAAAATTATTGTATTCTTTTTTTATTATACAGAATTCTTATTATAGTATGTAACTTACACCGCATTAAATTAAAATTATAAATAATAATAATCGTTACAATTGTAAATGTGACATAAAACGTCTTCATTTAAAATTCAAAGTAACACTAAATTAAATGTTTTTAGGGCAGGGAAAGTACAATACATTATCTCTATCTAATATTAACGATTTTACATACTTCTTCAGTAAAACTTGTAATCTGTATAATTTAGATTATATCAATCTGGAAAACTGTGTGTAAGACTAGCCACAACTTCACGCTATATCCCCTGCGAGGTAGCCAGAGTATTAGGAGAATTAGAGAGAGAAACCTGAAAAATAGTTATTAAAATTTCCGATAAAAATTCTCCCAGTCTACAAATTATTGAAAAATTTAAAAAAATCTTCTGAAAAAATACAGATAACTGTATACAATCAATAAAACTACATACAAAAGTTTAAATGTTTAAAAAATCAATATAAAAATCGTGCGTCAGTGTTTTACGAATCCAGGGCAGAGAAATTTATAAAAAAAATACAACATTCTAATGTCAATTGCGCTTTAAAAACGTCAACGACCTGTTGAATGGTGTAGTAAGTTTGCCGCGAAAATGTATGGCAGTGTCATTGACCCTGCAAAGTTTGAGTTCATCTTCGATTTTTTATGTCTAAACTCTAGACTAACTGAGTCACCTGACTTTCAAATATATAAAATATCTTTATAAATAAAATATTGTGTGGGTAATAATTAAATATAACACGTGTTTTAAATATAACTGTAACCTAGTTACTAATTACTATCCTCATTAAAAAGTATTGATATGGTATCTATTAGCGATAAATCTGTATTTATATTCATGTAGTGTAAAAATATGCCTATGTATGTCATTAATAGTTAAATATTGTAATATTATAAATTAAAAAAATACGCATATTATAATTTAATACTTTTATATGATTTTAGTTCAATTTATTTATAGGAAAAATTAATTATTATCGTTCTGATATCGTGCCGCTTAAAATTTTTTTTTCAATTATAAATTAATAAAGCTACTGAACTTTATTCATTTATAATTAGACAATTAAATGCTTTTAGAGCCACAAACGTGGTAATAAAACTTAATATCCGTTTGTCTGTGAGTGGAAAAATACAGAAAACGCATTATTCAGGTCTTGGAGTGTTCCAGATTCGCATCCCGTTAGGCGGAGAAAGTGGCTGCACTCTATGCAAATTATGCAATTACCACTTGTACACTTGGATAAATGAAGAAAGCTTGGTAATATGTGTGAAATTGTTGTTGTATTTTAGGTAATACGTGATATTGAACATCAGATTTTTATGTATGGACATGACCTGGTTGCATCTACCTATAAGTGGTGATCTTATTATATTATATAATGTGGCGATAATTAAATAAGCAATTTATGGTCTTCATTTTATTACATATTGGTAAGATGAACTCTTGGCAGAAGTTAAATTATTTGCTTATATGTATTTCTTTCTTAATGTAAATTTAAATATTCTGGGCATTACTGCATATACCAATTAAAATAAAAACACTAAGTTTAATTAGGGATAACTTAAAGAACCATTGAGGAAATCGACGCATATTCGTTTGTTACAATTACATCATTTCTCTCCACGTACAGTTATGCGCAGATAGAGGTGCTTTCCATCTAACAAGAATGATCTAACGTGACAAAGCGAAAAAATGATGCCATCCGCCATATTTGTGTGATGGCCGCAAAAAAACTAACGGAATAAAATACCTAACCGCCGCGCCGAGCGGAGAAAGGCTTTCGATTGTCCCACATTTCACCGCACGCAAACAAGCGAAGCTGCGACATAGTACAAGTATGATTGATTATTTGGAAACAAACAAGTTATCTTGCATATATATAACAGAAATGTCAAATTCGTTTGGCGGGAAATTTGACGTTTGTAACAATTGGCCATAGACTATAACATACGCTCTAACATAATTCGTCTCGTTCTTTTATTCGTACATAATATTGATGTCTCGCTCACTAGACATTGAAAAAGAAAGCACTGTTTTTGCCACAATTTACGTGAGTATGTCGAAGAAAGCTATGCGAGTATGTAATATTAGAAACGTCGGTTTTATACAGTTGCATTAGTAAGTTGCATAAGAAAATTGCATTTCCCCGATTCACTTTGCGACATTGAGATTTCTATTATGTGTAACAATTTTTTTTATTACTGTGAATGCTTTCTTTGAGTACTTTCTGTAAGATATTGAGTAAGGATTATAAAGTAATAATATTTAACACTACACTATAGGAAATTTTATACCCACTTTTAGAATAAGCTCCTATAAATATTTAAAAATAGCACGCTTACTGTATCGAAAATGAAATTATAATAAATTTAAATGTAATCATATGTGTAATCATAATCAATTTTTATTTCTCTATTTTAAACCGCATAATATTTTTTTTAAATGAAAACAAAGTAAGTGATTTCTTCAAATAAATACCCAACTAGATAACTAAATACAGTCTAGATACCTAAAAACATGTATCTCATTTTTAATATTATAACTGCGAAAGTTTGGATGGATGGATGTTTGTTACTCAATTACGCCAGAACGGCTGAACGGATCTGGATGTGGCACAAAGTTAGATTTATTTGTCTGGAATTCCACATAGGTTACTTTGTATCACGGAAAATGTATGGTTGCCGTTGCATAGATTTGTTTTTGTTTTTCACAGAGTATGGGAAACTTATATATTTTAATACAAATCTATCACATAGGCATTTGTACATATACAAGATGCGCAGACGCATGTAGGCGGTAACCATTGAACGTTACAGTATGTATATGTTGAATCATAAAGATTATGTACGATTAACTGTATGTAATACGGTGCTATTACCGCTAAATAAGTAT
Source organism: Brenthis ino (assembly GCA_921882275.1). Classification (NCBI taxonomy): domain Eukaryota; kingdom Metazoa; phylum Arthropoda; class Insecta; order Lepidoptera; family Nymphalidae; genus Brenthis; species Brenthis ino. Next base: position 13,086,503 of record OV170229.1, on the reverse strand, counting down.
GTTTTAAGTGACGCAGTCATTTTTTGATTTTTGACACGGTCATTTATATTGTTAGAACGATTGAAATAAAACGATTGATATTTAAATGACATTGCTTGGTAAAAATTAACTAACTTGTCTTTAGTGGGTATAAAATAATGTAGGAACGTCTTGGGTATTTGGGAACGTTAAAGACAAGGATTACAGCTATTGATACCATGTACACAAAACAAAACTTGTTAGATATTACGGTGATTTAAATACATTTTTTTTTTCTTATACGTAGTAGCTTAGTAATATTCAATACTAGCGAAAAACACTAATAGAGATCTATTAGTTCCCACGGGAACCGTTCATTTTTCCCGGATGAAAAGTCACCTGTTGTTTGACCGGAAAAATCAGAATGTTACATTTTACTAAATTAGGTGCATAAGTTGTATAAGTTAATATTGTTTTTTAACTATCCCACGGGAACTATTTAATTTTTTGGGATAAAGAGTGTCTAAGATGTTGCCCGGGGATATAAGGTACCACCATGCAAAGTTTTATTTGAACCAATCCAATAGATTCGGAGATTAGCCTGTACAAACAGACAAACAGACAGAGAAACCAAAATTTTTAAAAAATCTGCATTTGTTCTATTTGTCTTCTTATGCTATGCTTCTTATTTTTTGCTATGTACAGACATTCGACCTCTACTGTTTTATTATAGTATAGATAGTTTTAAGACTAAATAAAATTAAGGTGTCAATGATTTTTTTTAACCGTCTAGATTATTTGCTGACATACCTATGCGTTAAATTTCACACTGACCTTGTTTGTATTCCTTTAACGAGCTATTATTTTAATAAACAAAAATGATGCCACATAGCCTAATAACCACATAATATAATTGCTACATCCTACGTAACACTCCATTAAGTTGGTACGTGACTTTGAAACCGCGATATAAACTATAATTTCTCGTCAAAATCAGAAAGCGCGGCAGACTTACACCGGCCGGCCGCCGCTACTATATATCATAACTATTTTATGCGTTATACTGTTGTAATACTGCTAAATGATATACATTACTAATAATAAAACAATATGCCTATAATATGTTTTCTACAAATAAATTATAAACAATTAAAAAAGATGTAATTTATTGTAGCAGACAAAATCTGCTGCAATATTAAAAAAAATTAGAATGGCATAAAATTTTACAGTATAAATATTCTAATTCATTTATTTAGCATTTTCTTTAACAAATAAGTTTTCAAATGCAGCAATGTACATTCTACACAGCAATAGCAACAATAAGGTTAGTAACAGAACGGGTATACAATCTCAGCGAAATGTAAGCGAATGTGGGTCAGTGCTATAACGGCCTGCGCTCGATGTCCTCTGCACTGTTACGTGTGGGAAATTAGCTGAATTTGGGACAGTTTTTTTACCATTGTTTTCATTATGCCAGTTTAACCTTTACCGTTAGTGCCATAGATACGGATAGGCTTTGTTGCAGAGTGATACAATGTTATTTCAATATAATGTTACATATATTGATGCTTTATTTAAAGCCACTGGAGTAGAATTTAAAATAATATTTTTAGATTTTATGCTTAGCTTTAGTGATATATGATACTTTTATTTTATTACAGCTATAAACATAGCTTAATTAAATTGTGTATATAAATTAAGAAAGCTATCTAGAAAATTGTTTTATACCTAACTCGCTCTGACATTGATTAAAGAATGCTAGCAATTAGATAAATGTGTTTTATTTGCCATTTTACTTACAAATATTATACCACAACCTACAGGGAAATAAATACCTAACTGGAAAGTGGGATATAGTTATTAACTATCGACTTACCCTCGCTTCGCTCGGGTGCGTCCCTAGGCACGTTTTCATTTTTTTGAGCGGATCCCTAATTCTTTTACTAAAACTAAAGTAGCCTAAGTTACTATTTATAACATCAGCTATCTCCTAGTGAAAGTCCCGTCAAAATCTGTTGGTTTAAACAGACAGACAGACAAAAATTCAAAAATTGTGTTTTTTGTATAAATATCGTAAATAATTTCATATGAATTTAGTAAAATGCTAAAGATTACAAACAGACAATTCAATTTTAGCAATCAATATCTGTATGGATATATTATATAGTAGGTGTTATTCTTGTATTATTTTAAATCTAGGAATTGCAGTCAATGGCTAGAGATATGAAATATTCATAGTATTATCAATACAAGCAATCGAGTGGAAGCTCACTTTCCCCCGTTAAGATTTAATAACCAATAACTATCAAAACTGAAAACTTTAGTGACATAGTCTTGAACTTTCTATCGATAGCTTTAATATGATTATATCAGAGATGTAATCATATTAAATAAAATAATAAGAATAAAGATTACGATATTAAATATTAATCAGTCGTAAATAAAAAAACTATTATTTGAATTTTGTTAACACAGAACAAATTATATAAATATATGTATGTACAAGACCTACAAAAACTACTAGAATTAAGATTATTTGTTATAATTACTCCGTCTACTGTGAAACTGTCTCCAAATATATGACATTATACCTTATTATAGCTTTATACCTTATTACAGCCAATTTACGACTGTCGATTTTCTTATTAAAGTAATCTAATTAACATTGTTATTCCATATACTGACGATAAAATGACTAAATAAATCATCAATTGCATGAAATTTATATAGTATAATTATTATAGATTTTTAAATTATATATAAGTTAATTTTATGAAATAAATGAGCAAGTTTCAAAGCGTCTTCATCCAGCTATATGCATCTAGCCTATAGGCAGCTTTCACTGCAACAGTGCAGCGGACTTATGCTATCATAATTAATAATTAATAAAACGATAATTACTTGGACTTGTCAAGTAAAACCTGATGAGATGTAATTACATCCTGCAAACAATTGGTCTTAGTCCGAATAAGCGGAAATAATATTTTATAGTTTGCCCGCCATTAAAATAATATTTGGTTATATCTTGTTCAATAAATAAAATATATTATAGAGTTTTTATAATATTTACTTATTTATTACTCGCGTGAAATAAGAAATTTAAATTAAGCGAGTTCGATTTATTTATTTGTAAATCATTAAAATAATGAATATTGCTAACTTAATGTTTCCTTCATAGTTAAAAGCGGCCAATTATAAGCATAAATCTGTAGTGTGTACAATCAATTGTATTGAATACAATCTTTATCCCGAAGGCAAAGGAAAGCTGCCTGAAAGTCTCAAACGTGCACTTTCGAACTTCTGCGTAGGTAAATATCTGTAAAGAGAAAACTAAATATAGGGAAAACTATAGGGAAAAAACTATATATATATATATCACAAAGATTTGTTTAAAATAAAAAGGTACCACTAGGTATCGCTATAATATTTCAATGTCAATATTTTGTAAAATTTTTAATGTATTTAAAAAAACTCCTAACTATATATTATATAAATTCAAAAACAAGTCGATAAATGGCTCTCTTGATTTTTTTTTTATTACGACAAGCCTGACATTTCTTTTTATTGCTATCTTTCACTTCCAACACGACATAGAGCTCCCAATCTATAAATTCGACCACAGCTTTGCGTTTCTAATACAAATAATAAATATATAGTCATATATGATTTCATTCAAACAAAGCCTTACGATATACATATAATAATCCGCACTGCAATTGCATAAAAAACTAACTTCATAGTTATACTGTCGTTTATTACATTATAAAAAATATAACATCATTTCCTACCGGCAAATTTTCCGGTCATGTAATATTAGCGTAGAAGCGCCTTTCCGTACGCGTAACCTGGCATTGGCATTGCATGCGTATACGCAACACGCACACAGACAAAGAGCTTCGAAAGTGTGACGTACAGTACTTTCACTCACACAGGTGCATCTATCTCTACAGTGTATATACAAACGCATACAAACACAGAGTGATTAGTTAGTGGTGTGGGTAAAGAAAGGTGCTTAGCTAGGTGAAATGGGCACAAATACATAATGTCTGATGTCTGCGTTAAACGGAACAGGCAATTAAAATAAACGATTGATCGCAGTTGCTATGTTAATCTTAATCTTCAATTTTTAATTTATGTAATTTTAGAGATTATTTGGTATACTAAATATAGAATCTATAAATTTATAAATACGTATAAAAAAATATAACTGTTATTAAGAATGATATTAAAGTTTCAAAGTAAATATAATTATAATAATTTTCAAGATGAGAACGTGTGGTATACGTTCGATGTCAAAAAGTTCACATATAGGTATTACGAGTATTATTCCATATTTTATATTCATTTATTATTTTGTTTTTTTTTTATAGTAATAACACAGTTAGGAACTTTGACAAAAACAAATATAAAAATAATTTATTTGCCAACAAGTTATAGTTATTTTCATAGATTTAAAAGCTAATTTAGTATAGTAGAGTAAATTAATTTAATCTTAACCATATAGTGAATTTCACATTGTAAATAAAATAAAAAGAAAAAAAGGAACATATTGTAAAAGGGGTAAACCGTATTAAGTACTTGCGATTAACTTTTTCATACTAATCCGTTAAAGGTCGCCATCCCATCACACGTATCATAAGTATTGCGAAGTATGACTTCATTGATCGCTAGTTCCACTTTTCTCAGTTTTCTCTTAGTGAAAGGGCCGTTAGAAGGTTCTCGAGTTTCTGAACTAGAATTACAGACAGATAATCTATTAAATTATAGACTAGTCTTGCAAAAGGTACATTGTTAGTGGTAAAATGCGTAGAATATCTTGTTTAGATATTATAGTTACGAATAATTGTGCTAAATTAGATGATAAACAAAGCTTTTCAGATTTTTTATTGTTTTGTTGAAAATGTTTTCTCCTTGAATCAGTTAATATGATAAGTTAAGCAATAGGTGCTTAGACCAACTAAATATTTGAGTATTAAGAAGTTTATGTTACAGATATAAAAAAAAACAAGTTTTTACAATTAAATATTGGGATAGAAAATTGTGACTCTAACCATATTCTTTTATGAAAAAATATAAAAACGAAAATAAATACGCCGTCCTAGTTTACCCTGATATACAACTTTATACGGGTTTTCAATATATTAAAATAAATGAATAAATTAAATGTAAACCTAGATTTTATTTTCAATCAATATCAGCCAAAGCAATGAAGTCGAGTGGGTCATAACAGTAATCCTAACTAGAATCTAACTGTTAGTTAAATCCATAAACACTATAACTGCTTAATTTTCTTATAGCATTCGGTACCGGTAAAGTACATTTACGAATGCCCAAATGTAAACATAATAGCCATCTTACATAAACCGACTTGACCTACAATTTGAGAGAAAGGTCTAGGCGCCCCCCACACTTCACTATATTATATGCAGATCAGCGACTTCATCTATGTAGTCAATACACCCGTGTATATAAAGACAATTATTATATTACGAATATATATTATTGTATTTTTTTAATTACCTGGCTTTTTTTAATACGCTTTTGTCAGCTTTGCTTCAAACTAATTATGTATTTTGAAATTCGATTAATTTGACCTACATTTAATTGTCATGTCGTTATATACTTTGTAATTACATGAAATCCGGATGACAATAAAATAATTTGATATCATCGCGCTATCTGTTGATGGAACTAAGAGGATAGAAAACTCTACAATGGCTACTAGTAAAATTATCTTTTACGGACTTATTTAGCTCGTCCTATCACTTATCAGTAGGTTAATTGTTAAAATTGTATTGAAATTATTATCACGTGTTATTTCTGTCTATTGTCATAATTTACGTTTTCTCGAAATATACAGAGTAAGTATACATAATATACATTATAATATGTATTTTCTTAGGTATCCTATCTTGCATTCTGGATGTCTTTATAGGATTTAGTAATTTAACGGCTATTATTAAAATTACTATATTATATGTATAAGTAAGTTATTCATAACACATCTATAGACAATACTTTCTTAGGTTGACGCGAATATTTTACATCTTCTTAAATATAAAAATGAATCTCTGAATGTGTTGGTAAACGCAAATCTCGAGAGCAGCTGAACCGATTTTGCTAATTCCTTTTTTTAGAATATTTCTTGAAGTACGAGGATGGCTCTTACAGAGAGAAAAATTTAATAAATTGCCTGAAAAGCCTAAAAACAACACTTTTCTATACTCCCATACAAAAAATTCTTAATAATACTTAAAAGTCAATTTGAAATTTAATACCATAACATAAAGTTTAAGTGTTAGTAGAGAGGTTCCGGGAAGGCAAAACATTAATGGCAATTGAGTGACATTAGAATCGTATAAATATTAAGTTCAATATTTGTCAATATTATTAACAAAAAAATATATTATATGGCTAACGCTGGCTAATAATTGTTTATATCTATTTAAAACGTACCTAGCGACAAACCCGAGCGAAGCGAGGGTGCGCCGCTAGTTTTAAATAAAACTATCTTTTCGGATTTTTTCGCGGATTTTTTTGTCCATGACGTTTCGAATGCTTTACAGCAATCATGGTCTCTCCCGTCAGACGTCAGTCTCTCCTGTGACCATGATTGCTGCAAAGCATTCGAAACGTCGGGAACCAAAAATCAAAATATATCCGCGAAAAAATCCGAAAAGATAGTTTTATTTAAAACATCCATACAGATAAAAAAATTGAAGTGTCTGTTAGTAATGTCAAAATGTATCTGCTGAATACATATGAAATTATATACGGTACTTATATGAAAAACACGATTTTTATATTTTTTTTGTCGGTCTGTTTGTTCCGACTAATCTCCGAAACGGCTGGACTGATTTTGACGGAACTTTCACTGGTAGATAGCTGATTTTGTAAGGAGTAAATTAGGCTACTAACATTTTAGAAAAAGAAGTAGGGTTCTGCTCAATAAAAAACACACCTAGGTACGCACCGGAGTGCAGCGAGGGTAAGTCGTTAAATATATATTTGAGTTAGGTATTTTGTCAGGTTATAATTTAAATAGTTCATTACTTTAAAGAAAGTAAAACAGGGGTGTTATGGCTTAGAATGTCAAAATATCTCTTCTCTGTAACGAACCTCTAGTAGAATATGTTGTTCTACATTATTAGGTAAACAACTTTTATCATTAATTATTAATAAATAATAACGGTAAAAATTATAACCGTTTATGCCCGAAGTCGTCGTAATATATGCAAATATACGATAATTATGAAACGTGTATTTATTAAGATAATGTCTAAAACTCAATATATAAGAATGAGTGTGTGTCTATCTATGTGTATAACGAATGCATTTCTAAACCATTTACCTGATTTTGAAGAAACTTTAGTCAAATTGTACTGTGCAAGCGCGTGAATGTTTCTTAAATGCTATTGACGTCCTATGAGTATCGCAAATTTTGTATCACGTAAGCTGAATTTTATTAAAAAAAACATATACATAAGAACTAAGTAAGTCTTTTGGTAAATAACGGGACGGACGGGTGTCACAGGTGTCGATAGAGGGTGACCCGTCTGTTTGCGAGGTGTAGATTCATCCTCGATTCCATTCCCCTACTAGCTACGCCAGTGTGCTACGCCATTCAGTGTAAAAATGAATGTGTGCTCCTTACACCTGGGCGAAGCTAGATCGGTTTGGTATTGAATATTTTAAAATAAAAAGTAGTCAAATAATTTAATAAGCTCTTACATAAAACGCCGGCTTGACCCAGAACTTGAGAGAAAGGTCTGGGCTCCCCTCTCTTATGTATTTACACATTAGTGTCGAAGCGTAACATTAAATATTTTATACTAGTAAATAATTCTTTCTTTACTTAAACAATTTATTAAAAATTTATATAATTACTTATTTAAGTTGTAGAAGGAAAATTAGAAGCTAAGTGTTTAAAAATAAATAAATAAAGTAAGTTTAATTTTTCTGTATAACCCAAGCAATTTCGAGTTCGAGGATCAATAATACTATAAAGCAAAAAAAAACAACATTTATTCTACAAAAATGCGAATATCGAATTGCTTCAAATTAACTTGGAAGAAATCAACCACAGTAACTACTCATATTTCGAATTAAATTAATTTATTTTATTAGATTAACAGTTACTATTCAAATAAACATCAATATTTTAACAGACTGCCAAATCCATAATTAAACATTTATTACATAAAACAGTATGACCCAGAACTTGAGAGAAAGGTCTAGGCGCTCTGCCACTTGCGTCAACCATTTTGCATCTTATTACAGCAAATGGCATACACTGAGCCTTTAATTATAGAAACAGCTTTATATTTCGTGGTGTTTTTAGTTACGGTGAAATAAATTACTTTAAAATATAGCTTAATAAAATATGTTCTAAAGGAAATCAAATTATGATGGTACAAATATGATAAATGATCCGTGGAGAGATATTTTATCTGTAGAGTATAGACAAAATTAATATAAGTACTTTTTTGTTTTTATATTATTTGTTTTTATAAATAAACAAAACTATTTTATGCTCTTATTGTAATTTGAACGATGCCAAAGCTAAACAAAAACTTAAAAACATTGTCTCTCTGTCTATTTATCACAGCTTAGCCTAAGCTTTTTTATTCTTGGAAGAAAGAATTCCTATGAGCAAAGAGATGTGCTTAATTTAATTTTATTCCCATACAAGTTTTTATCGTCTAAACATCATTTAAATGACAATTGGTAAGTATTGCAGCCAGCCACCATAGAAATATTGGCTTAATTAATTTCAAACTCATAAATATTAATTTCTTCGTTCAAATTTTATTTCCAACTAATTATTACTCTCAAAGTGTATAGAGCAAAAAGCTCAAGCTACGTTTTTAGACACGCATTCTATTAAATAAATCATATTTGTGTCTTTAATTTACTTTTACCACTAGGAAAATAATAAAACCAATCTGTTGATATCCATCTTCAGTTCAAATGAACAGACAGACTAAAAAAATCTAAAAACGACTTCTATTGTATTAAATACGAGTACGTACAATGTACACATTGCATAAAACATGTCACCAGCACCAAGACTATAGTTATTACTCTCTGATCCCCTCATATTCAATATCCTCATTCAGTATACAGTATCGTATAGCAAGTATGAAGTACAAGCATATCCAGTCCATCCGTTTAACCTAGTTATATCTATGACCTATCACTAGTCTCTGGTCGCGAGAAAGCGGGCCCTACTAGCTTTCCCTTCACGGGCCGTTTGTCCTCAATAGGGCTGTTAAACATAATAAAATATAATTTAACTTTTTTATTTTATTTTTTTATTAAGTAAATAACCATTATTGTTAATGCAAAGTTATTTGTGTGTTTTGCTTTTTGATACCTTAACATCTAAATTAATTATAACCGAATTTAATGCGCAGCACAAAGTAGGTATATTTTTATTTACTTTTTTCTTACAAATCAGAAACAGGAAAAATAATCTTATGTAATGAATACAACAATAGTAATACTTTGCGGACATGCAAACAATCAGACAGATGGATGGACGGATAGCGTAGTCTTGGTAATAGTGTTCCGACTTCCGACTGTACCCTCCGGATATAGAAAATTAAAAACCGCCTTTTAAAAATATATCTGACTCTTCGCCCTTACCTGATCTTCTCCGATCTTCTATATTTTAGAGATCCATAAACTAAAGACAAAAACGGAATTTTTATAAACTTATGTAATTTCATGTCCGTGTGTCCGTCCGTCTATTCTATGCTATTGTAACAGATCTTTGAATAGGATTTTAAAATGTATTAAATCCTCTAAAATAGATCTCTGATTTAGATGAGTGAAGAACTAAAGAATTATTTTTCAAATACTTAATATTAAACAGTAAGCAATATAAACTTATTTTTGTTGCTAACATTTTCATTCGTAAATTGTTATCAAATAAGCAAAATAAATATATCTAACACAAAAACGCTTAATGATAGCCCTTGATGCGCGAGACAGACTCGAACTCATACTAATTTACAATCTAATTTCGTACAACGAAATTATTTATCTACAAAACATTGTTTTCCATACTTTTACTAAATGTTAATTCACAAGTGTAAACATTTTTTGAGAAATAAAGTATTATTATACTACCCCTTTACACTGCCTTAAGAGGTGTTACATTAAAAAATCCTTAGTTGAGCCCCTTTTATGTCCAAGGGCAATCCCTTCGAGACTCTTAAAGTCTAGACTATAGGCGTTGATAGGTATCAGTTAAAATAAATAATTCTTCGTTTTGTACCTATCTAATCTATTATAATATAAAATATTTGAAAATATCTAAACATATACCTAAGTCAAGATTACTCAATAGTTGTAACTGGTAAGTGGAAAACGCAGTCATTCCAATGTTTTCCAACAATTCAACGGTTATTTTTTAATAATTTAATAAAACGAACAAAAAAACATTAAGTATATACTTATGCATATGCTTTAATTTTTAAGTGATTTATGAACAGATATAAAGTATAATATTATTAAACTGTGATAATATTGTTGTCTGAAGTCAAGCGCCATCTATTTAATATATTTGAAATTACGTTTGAAATATCATTGGAATTTCGCAAGAGTAAGTTACCTACATAAAAGATCACAACGACATCTTTATGTTAAGAAGTTCATTAATTTTTTAAATTATAAAAAGATAATTTAAAAAATTATGTATCTAAAATTTTAGATGTTATTGACATCATTAGTTCATTTCTGTCTGACTTATCTATATTGAGTTATATTTTAACAATAATTATTATTTTATATGCTTGCAACCCTCAAGAATGCAGTTCCTCATTCCAGGAACCAACAATTTTAGCACTGGTCACCCAACAGCTCAATCTAGGAAGTGCAGGATCTGCTAGCAAAAATTATTGTTTTCTGTTATTTTTATTCAATGAAATGCAATTAAATAAAACGTTTAACGTTTCGCCAAGATGATACCGAGATGAATAAGTGTGTGTGCGGGGCGAGTGTATCTAATTTGAGCAGGACAAGAGAAGCAGGTGTGACAGGAACAAATACCGCATAGGGACTTGAATTTAAATATAATTCATTTAATCTTCGTTTATCATTTGCGAGTGATAAATAGTTGTTTGGATAGCTACAGGAAGTTTCTAATCAGTGCTATGTCGGAGTGTTTTTATGTGATATAATCGTCATAATATTTGACCCACTTACGGAGCCTTGTGGGTTGACCTATTGGAAACGAATGCGGACAGCGCTATGTTATTTTTAGGATGTAGCTTTGCAGCTAATTAAATATTTATAAATGTCTTTCGCGATGCAGAATTATAATCCCAAGTTCTATGAACGAGTTACCTTAATTTTTCTAGTTGGAATATGGTGAGTCCTTTGTTTTACTTAGTATCTTTTTTTTTTTCTTGCGTTGACATTTCCTCATACAGGTTAATTATTTGTATTTTTTCATTTACATTTTTCTGATGTGCTAATAGACTATTGTAAAATTTCATGAAATAATAATCATTTGAAATATTTTAAATGCTTTAAGGCATAATAATTATAAGCTATGTTAATATTGTCAACAGTGTTTAATATTTAGATAATTTTAATTGCTAATTTTGTTTGTTAAATCCAATCTATTCTTTTACTGCATTAATTTTATGGAATATGTATTTTGTTTACAGAAAGCAATTGTGATTTTATTACAGATAAGGAAAATCCTAAATAAATAAATGATATATAAGAGATGTAAATATAAGTAAATGATAAAAGTGTGAATGGAACAACTTCCTTTGAGGGATCAATTTATCAATAGAAGAATTTCTTTTAACAATATCAATTCATTGACTATCGTAGAGTAGAATCCTGCATAATATGTTAAAATTAAAAATAAGTAAACTTTTTTACCTGTAACATAATACACATTTTAAAGAAATAATGGTAGTTTAACTGATATGAGATAAAAAATGGAGATATTATGGTTACTTAGTATGGAAGTTTTGTGAGATTTACTATGGGATTAGCTTGAGACTATAGAAGGGTGAATGTGGGCCTTAAGCCCTAAGGCTGGATATAGTCAGTAATGAAGAAGCAAAATGTTCGCACTCTATCGTTAATTGTGTGCACATTTACTTATTTATTGGTTGGTGCCGCTGTTTTTGATGCACTTGAGTCTACCACTGAAAGAAACAGATTTGAAGTTTTACAAGGTAAATAACTTGAATTTTCTTAGAGTAACATTAAATTTGTCAATTATTGTCATATTTATATACAAGAATATTAAAATAATGTTTTCATGTCATTTTTGCATTATGTTTGCATTCTATGTTTATTTTTGCTTGAGAAATGCATTTGTGTAATTCATTATTACATTTAAATATAACAATAAATTGTGACAATACATTAATAAATATAATTTTAGTATTTACTAATATTTAAAAGACCATAACTTTCATTCATGGTTTCATTTGTCAGTGTTAATTAATATCATGTTAATGTTTTTGCAATAAGAATGAAGTAATTACTAAAATTACAGGTCTTAAAGTACAAATTTCTTTCACACTAAAAATACTTCACCCTTCATAATGTATACCATCATTGTCTCTGTTAAAAGTATATAGAAACCAGTAACTCACCCTTGCTTCGCTTTGTTTGTCTCTAGTGAAAAACACACGGGAGCCATACATTTTTGTGGTTTAAAAAGTAATCTGTGTGCTATTCCAAACTATAATCTATATCTGTGCCTAATTTCATCCAGATCCATTCAGTAATTCTGGTGTGATTGAGTAATAAACATCCATCCAAACTTTCACATTTATAATAATATTTATGGGATTATGTGATTATAAATGCTATAACCTTATCAAGTACCTTTGCATACTTTCACAACTTATATTGTATGATGACAATTGCTTATATCACAGATTACCTTCTTACGGATAAAAATACAACTCAAATAGAGGCCCTCAGCTCTATAAATAGCAATACTAACACTTTATAAATATGAAATGAATAACAATAAGAAATTTTTAAGGCTTTTCTATTCAAACTTAATGTAGTAACTCACTTTTAATCTTTCTTATCAACATATAGTACAAGCATTTGAACCACAAATTAAGTTAAGTTTGTTACGTTTTATACTATATGTCCCCAACCAAAAACAAGTAAACATTTGAAATAAAGCATACAAAAAAAGTAAATACTTTTATAGAAAGTTGTATATCCCTCTCAGAGGTACCCTTGCTTCCTTTGATTTAGCACATTTTTTAATCATATCATAAAGTAACTTTTTAAACTAGAATGCTACTGTAAGGATTCTTAAGTAAATAAGTCTTAAGATTGTTCTATCTTCAATCTTAAGTCTCAGATAGGTTTGTGGCTATTATAGTTAAATAATGTACGGTTAAAAATTTCACATAATTAATGTAAGTACATGGTACGGCGACCATTGGATTTGGTCGCTGCGACCATTGTTCTTGGTCACGGCGACCATTGGTCTTGGTCGCTAAGCGCATGACTAGGCTCGTCTTTTTATTTTTATAACAATTCCAGCGATCGAAGGAATGATAATAAGCAAATACAATATATCTGAAGAAGATTTCCGCGTGATGGAGACTGTGGTGCTCAAGTCGGAGCCGCACAAAGCTGGCCAGCAGTGGAAGTTCACTGGCGCTTTCTACTATGCTACTACAGTGCTTACTACTATTGGTAAGTTGAATTAAATAAAACCACTTAACGTGACCCCCATTTTAAATAAATTTTTTCCGATTTATTCGCGGATTTATTATTTTGATGTTTGGTTCCCGATGTTTCGTAAAAAATGTATAATTATAATCACAGCAATTAAAATGAAATAAATAATATTAAATATTCAACTGTAAAACTTATTGGAATTATAAAAATTGCTTAAAATTAAAATTAACAAATATTGTAAGGTACTTACGTATTTTTGAAAATCAATGTGTAATTTTGTGGGTAGGTGCTGTCTGTAATAACTATATTTTGTTAATAGTTTAATCTCCACGACCGCGGACACGCCGGCGTTACAGTTAACAATAGATTTCTTAGAAATTTAATTAATTTCTTAAAAATTTACCCGGATTTGTTAAAACCTTTGAGACATCTAAAACCTTAGTCTCTCCCCGTTCCCGTGTCCACGATTGCTGTAAAGTGTAAGGCATTCGTAACGTCGGGAACCAAAAATCTAAATAAAATCGCGAAAAAATCCGAAAATGATAGTTTTATTTAAAACTAGCGACTCACCTTTGCTTCGCTCCGGTTTGTCCCGAGGTTAATTACCCATACAAACTTTCACCCCCTTAAGGGATGATTTATGGAATAAAAAATATCCTATGTCCTTCCCAGAGTCTCAAACTATCTTCTTACCAAATTTCATCTAAATCTGTCCAGTAGTTTTTGAGTTCGTTCGTTACAAACATACAAAAATAAAAATCTTTCCTTTTTATATAGTAGTGTAGAGTTCAAATATTCGCGAAAACTAAGAAAGTATTAAGTAATCCCCATTTTATAATGGAACGTGTAGAAAGGGGGTACAATCTTGACTGGTGGATATAAAACTTCTATTTTTATTTGACTGCCACACACTGTAGTCTAAATAAGCTTGATATATTTTAACACTAGCAACCTACCCTACTTCGCTCGGGTGCGTCCCTAGGTATGACTTAATTTTTTTGAGCGCATCCCTAATTCTTTTTCTAAAATTAAAGTAGCCTAAGTTACTCCTTATAACATCAGATATCTGCCAGCAAAGGCCCGTAAAAATCAGTCCAGCCGTTTTGGAGATTAGCCGGAACAAACAGATAGACAGACAAAACATTAGAAAATTGTGTTTTCGTATATAAGTACCGTAAATAATTGCATATGCATTTAGTAAATTCTGTTATTTTAATATTACAAACAGACACTTCAATTTTATTTATCTGTATAGATATAGATAGAGAAAAGTGTAGACCTTTTTGGTTTCAATCAGGCATGGCTAGCTATTAGTAACTTTTTCCAGTATCTTCTATTCTAGTATGTCAAAACAAAATTTATTGTATGTTCAAAATTTATTTCAAAATATATCAGAAAACTACATTAAAACTTAGAGTAATACTATAAAAGATGTTTAAAAGAAAACATCGAATGTGCATATTACAAGACGTCCGCGATAAGCAATAGCATTCCCAAGGAGGGTTGACGTCAGGCAGGCTAGAGCCGGTTGTAAAACTTTTGCCAAATCCTATCGGCAGTACGGAAGATGTACTGCGGCGACCCCACGTGATTAGGAAATGGGTAGGGAGATGATGATGACCTTCTATTCTGGTTGAGCATTTTTTTAAGTTTATCTATACACTAGCAGAACCCGTGGCTTCGACCGCGACCACACTACGATTTAAAAAACTTTTTCGCAATACATACTTTATTATTTGCAAAAATAATTTCGTGTTTCATAGTATTTCTTAAAGATATATGGAATACAGAGTTTTAGCGATCGTAACTCATAATATCCAGGATTTTAAAAGATATTAAACTTAGGTATATTCTGTAAATAAATTTTCATTTTAGGTATTTAGCAAGCTCCAATGCCTCTATTTTTTGCACATTTTTCCACTCCTTCTTTCTAAAGTAAGAGAGTGCAATGATACAACTTGCATACAATGTTTATGACCTTAGAATAATATAACTCGGTTAACATGGGTTTTTAACTAACATACCAATAGGGTAACATCTATGTTATTTTTAAAGACATCACGTGTACATCTATCTATCTTTTTAAGTTATATAATATAACGTGCCATTCTTATTTTGCGAAATATAGTATTTTTCAAAATAAGTTATAAAAATATAGTACACTTCAAAAAAAAAATAGTATTTTTTGGAAAAAAAATCAAAAAATAGACAAAGATATATTTGTTTTATAAAAACTATATTTTTGCACTTCTTGCATTTCTTAACAATTTTTTTTGTCTGACATAAAAGTGTCATAATAAGCCTTTTTACATTAAATTTTTAAATTAATGTAAATCAATAGCTCATTTTAGGGTTCCGTACCTCAAAAGGAAAAAAACGGAACCCTTATAGGATCACTTTGTTGTCCGTCCGTCCGTCTGTCTGTCAAGATCATTTATCTCGGGAACGCGTGGAGGTATCGAATTGAAATTAAAACGATGTATTCAGTCAGGTCTACAGTATCTTGAAATTGTGAAAAAATCAAACTTCTATATTAACGTAATAAATACGGATAATATAAGACACGGCCTTTTATGCCGCAAAGAACGTATATTTCGACACTCAAGGGAATCAAAATTTATAGGGTATTTTCCGTTGACCTAGAACTATCAAATTTGGCAAGTAATACCGTCTATACTAAACGTTAAAACGTAACTAAATATAGTCAAACCCGAGCGAGGATGAGTTGCTAGTGATTTTATAATTTATTAAACAATTAGATATGTGTTAGTAATAAAAAATATTATTACAGGCTATGGCCATTCAACTCCTGCGACTATTGGTGGGAAGCTGTTTACGATGTTCTACGCGATTGTGGGTATTCCCCTCGGACTGATCATGTTCCAGAGTATCGGTGAACGTGTTAATAGATTGAGCAGGTAAATATCTTACTTTGGTGTATTATTGTTATCCTAGGCAGTGGTAGCCCAGTGGTAAAGCCCTCGCATGGGAAAACGAGCAAAGCCGAGTTCAATCAATTCCAACATGATTACCACTTCTCTTGCGGTGAAAAAAAACATCGTGAGGAAACCTGCTTGTCTGAGAGAACCTAGCAAGTTTTCGAAAGACATGTGAAGTTCGCCAACCCGCACTTGGCCAGCGTGGTGGACTATGGCCTGATCCCCCTTGTATTGAAGAGAGGCCCGTGCCCAGCAGTAGGACGTTGAAAAGGGCTGCACACATACTCTTTGAAGTTTTTCAAAAATTGATAAGTCCATTATAATAAACTATAATTTAATTTTATATTGAGCCTTTGTCATTTTTTTTTTATTTTTTAGCGTAATAATAAAGTCGATAAAACGCGCAATGAATTGCAAGCAAACGCATGCGTCAGAAGTGGACCTAATATGTGTAGTGACGACACTCTCGTCGCTGACTATAGCGGGGGGCGCCGCCGCCTTCTCAAAGTTCGAGGGATGGAGCTATTTCGATAGTGTTTACTATTGTTTTATCACTTTGACTACTATAGGTGAGTGTTTTTTTTAATAATGCAATAAAATTAATGTCATATTTTTTTTCTATAATGATTAAGGCATTCGCTATAAAATAATTTGTAAATATTCAATATCTGTAGCAAACATTTTTCATTAATAAATTAAAATATTTCCAATATTTTATGTATATATATATATAGAAGCTTTTCAATGGACTTTAAATAAAAGAATTATTGTTCTTGGTTTATTATGAACCAATTGTAATGATTTTATTGTAATGGAAATGAAGGATACAGATATCTAAAGGTTTAAGTAAATACTTCTACGGTTGACTTGTAACTAGCGTAATTATAATAAACTAGCGGCTCATCCTCGCTTCGCTCGGCTTCACCTCTAGGAAAACAAAAACAAACCTATCCCACGGAAACCGTACATTTTTCCGTGGTAACTCCCAGTCGGCATGATTTTTTCCGACATTTTCAACAATCATCTTCAATTTACACAAAACTTTAATGAATGATACATCTAAATGTTCCTCGTGAATTTCGTTCATTGTTGAAAATCGTACGAAAATCCGTTTGGTAGATTTTGAGCTTATCACGTTCAGACAGACAGACAAATGTGTTGGTTGACTTTGTTTAATGATAAGCAGTGAAGGGTACTTACGTATTAACGCCACAGCTGTAGATTATCGGAACTTAAAACCCGCCAAATCTGTAGCTGCGGTGGCGTAATATATTTTTTTAATATTCCAATAAAAGCTAATATCCTAGTAAAGTTATTTAATCTATTATTTTAATTTCAAATACACATTGTCCTCAGGTTTCGGAGATATGGTAGCGTTACAGAAAGACAACGCGTTAAACAGAAAGCCTTCGTACGTGATGTTTGCTCTGATATTCATCCTATTCGGCCTTGCGATTGTGGCCGCCTGTCTCAACTTGCTAGTACTTCGGTTCGTCACTATGAATACTGAGGACGAGAAACGAGATCAACAGCAGGCGGAACAGGTATGCGTTTAAAATTTGCTAGTGATATTATCATTTATTAATATTATAAATGAGAAAGTTTGTATGTTTGTGTGTGTGTGTACATCGATGGATTCGGGTAAAATTTATTTATATATTATTATAAAAAAAATTCAAGAGGTGTCATTAGACACACGGTAGGAACGATGCTCTTTTCGCCTTCTCCCGTTGGCTCATAAATTAGGTCTTAAAAATTGTATTCTAACATATATATCAAGCAACGTACATTGTACTGTTAAATTTCATCAAAGAAAGGCCTGTATAGAGTGCAGACGAATATCTTATAACATATATTCCTTATTACACTCATGACCGCATGGTACTTTTGTCACGATTATTAGGGGACTATAACTTTTATTACTTATATTCATGATCAATCAATGTTTTTTAAGATATTCGCTGTATTTGATAACAATCATCACCGTATATTATAATTAAACACAAATAAATTATGTTTATTTTTATCGATATAAAACACGTGTCGTGTATGTACATAAAATAAAATTGTAACTGAGTCGAAATAGTACATTAAATATTTTTTTGGAAAATCTTCTTGAAATAGTCATAATTATCGATACAGAGGTTGAATTTTATAGCTTTTAGAATTTTCACGCATCACGGAAAAATCACTGGAGGGATTTTGATGAAATTTAGTATGATGATAGCTGGTTATCCGGGTCAACATATAGGATACATTTTACTGCGGGAAAATATCTTATCTCTGAGAAATCTATACTAAAGGTTAAAACATAACTAGGAAGGAACTGTGAGTCGCTATTTTACATATATGTGTATATGTCAGGCGCAGCAAGTGGCGGTGCGGCTGGAGGGCGACGTGATCACGGCGGACGGCGCCGTGCTGCGCGGCGTGGCGCGCGGCACGCGCCTGCCCGCGCCCGCGCGCCTCGTGCGTCCCGGTTAGTGTCTTTTTAACACGTTTTATTAGTTTCTCTTGTATCTATCTTTAAATATATAAATATATTGAGACATTAACACACAGCGCCATCTAGTTCCATTGAGGCTTGTGTTATGAATACGTTGATACACGATTAAAACATACCTAGGGATGAACCCGAGCGAAGCGAGTGTGAGCTGCTAGTCAGCTCAAAAATTGTAGCTACTACAGACTGCATAACTTTTGAGAGATTTTCTTTTAAATTTCTTATCGGATATAAACTCAAATCGTTGCTTCTTTATAGCTTAAATTACAAGAAGGTTCATTTATGAGTTACATATGTTCTTTATAAATGTTACTCTGAAATTAACATTTTAAAACGAACTGTTTTGTTTTCAGGTGATACATCGATGGTTCCTTTATACGTAGACGAGGACTATCCTCCCAGCGTGTGTAGTTGTTCTTGCAGCTGCTTTGGACCAAATAAGTGAGTTTTATTAAAACTGATACAAACTAAATCTTCTACATAAATAAAAATTAACGTTGCTAAGCGCAAAACTCGAGAACGACTCGACCAATTCAGCTAAATTTTTTTTCGTATGTTCCTTAAGGTACACGGAAAGTTTTAATAAAGAGATAAAATATAAAATAAGGTAAATATGTATTTAAAACCAAGTCGTGTTAGTTACACCATTTATAACTCGTTCTTGAGTTATAAATGGTGTAACTAATTTTTATGATATTTGGTTTTTTGGATATCTCTTAGTCCGGAATAGGATAATAAGTATTAACAGGTTAGCTGTAGAATTGGTAAATATTTTTTTGCAATTTTTACATTTCAGATCGATACCTTACCGCGATCCACTATCGCCAGTGCCGCCCACCAACATCAAACAAATCAGAGCTAAGATACCTGCTTACCGGGAATTAGGCAATATACCGCGTTACAGAGAGAAATCATCAACGAAAAATCGATCGCAGTCCATTAGACTAAACTCTGCTTCAGGATACTTGTATATGAACGCGAAAACCAACGAATTTCAACTAGATCCGGATGATTTTCGCGAAATCGTCGCAAAAAGACGCGAACAACTGCGTAAAGGGATGACCAGTTGCGAATTGTCTCACGATCAATTCTTAAATCCATATAGCTTTAACAGGGAAAGTCCCCACAGTTCATTATATTCTATGAATATTCGGACCGAAAATCGTAGCAACGATCCACTCGTAGACGATTACGATTCCGAGAAATCGAGTTATGCGAAAAAGAAGTTAATGAAGAACATAGCGAGAAACACGAACAATAAACGCGTCGAAAACTATTTCTACGATGACGCAGTGCTGCATTTTGACGACGAATACGCTTTCGATGGATCGATTTTATTTGCGAAGAGAAGAAAATCGATTAATCAGAACTGGGAGGAATTTACGTGCGATTTTAAAAACTCGATTAACGATCAAACTTCGAATGACGGTAGTTATGGATATTATTTGCCAGATGAAGAGGAACAAGAGCAGTTTTTCGTGAACGATACCCTAACTTTCAACCTACCCTCGCACCGTGCGAGTATTTAGCTAAAGTTTAAATAGGTTAGTATAAAAAGGGCCAATTAATATAAAAGACTTAAATCGTACGTTAAATGGCGTCGTATCTCGAATTTTGGGTTGATATTCTACTTTATTGGTTGATATATGTTAAAAAAAAAATATGTCACACATTATGTTTTGTGAAATATATTTGTTAATTTTGTGTTTGTTATATTTGAGGAATATTCTCGAATCGATTTTGGTATCGGTTTATTAAAATCGAGTAGATTTTTTTTTATTTGGTATAGACAGTACAAAGTACTTGAAGTGAAATATATAATTGTTTAAAAAAAGCTTAAAATTAATATTTTTTTAGTCTTACCTAAAATATTCGATTTGATTCGACTCTATTCAACGAATAGTACGACATTTTGCGTAATCTCGATTCGATTTAGCTTTTACACTTAGGCGGGTAGACGCTTTTTTATTCTAACTTCATTAAGCTTGGCGTTTGTAGATATTGTAATATAGAGGCTTCGCGAATTTAGGGTTATCTCACGCGAAAGTTTTACCCAAATCGGTAGCTCCTCCTCTTTTTTTATTTAAAGGTACACGCGTGTGAGACACCCTAAATGATTAAGAAGTTTTTGTTCATAATGCTCGGTATATTACGGAAACTACTATTTGTAAATTATGCAGTATTATTTTTAGCATTTATTGTCTCCATGTGTTTTTTTTTTAATTATAATGACACAAAAATCGATCTCGCTAAATTATAATCTAAAACCATGATCTTTATATCGATATTTGATTATTTTATCTGTTATTTATGAAATGTCAGTTACAATAATATTATGTATGAAGTAAAACTTCTTTGGGTGTGACAAGGAGTATGTCAATACATTGAAAAATGAATGTCACGGACGTGAGAGTCAAATAAATATATATATATATATATATATATATATATATATATATATATATATATATATATATATATATATTAATAATTATTATTAATAATTGTATAATAATTATTATTTATAAAAATGAATATTTATTACTAATAATTTTATAAAATATACTAATAGTAATAATATTATATTTATATTTTAATTTGTTTTAAATAAATTGCGTTATCTGCGTAACAGCATCAAAGAAGTTTTACTTCAACCGCGCGTAAAGGTTTACACGCGCTCATTTTTTTATATATATTTTGTATATGATGTATATAAAATTGCCAAAAATATGTCTAGGTACTGAAAAGAACAATTAGTATTATTGAGTGCCAAAATACTATTTTCTAGTTAATTTAATTTTTAGTAAAAAAAAAATTGAAAATCCTTGGATACAATGTTAAGTAATCTTCCAAATATAGTCTTGCCATCTGTAAATTTTGACTTCCAAAATGTGCCACAATTTGAATTTTTTCTCCATAAACGCCCAAAGTTTAAAATTTTTGAATTATATTATTTTTAAAGGCAACATCGATTAAGTAAATTTAGGTTTATAAATAATTGTATGTTTGAGAAATGCGCATGTGATTTTTAAATACTTTAAGTCAGGTTTATTTATGTACCTGCATGTTTAAACATTTTTTATGAAATGATTTGAAAGACATAAGGAGCAAAATATCGCATTTTTCACTTTGTTTTGAATACTAAAAATATTTTTTTATAAGTTATTTATTTATAAAACAAAATTGTGAAAATAATTCCTAAAAACTTCTAGAGGCTTAACACTAAATAATTAGTGTACCAAAATTACCATTATGGCAACACTGTTGTTAATGTTGTTAAAATTATGAAATTTAATAATTTTTAATTTATGGTTTTTCATAAAGTTTTTATAAGAACGCTGCACAAATATTATAATAATCAATTATTAAAGGCTTTGAAAGTCTTCTTGCTATTGAAGTTCTTAAACAGCTAAATATTTTACCCAAATAAGATATGATATGTGATTGACACTGAAAATTGTT
Organism: Brenthis ino; assembly: GCA_921882275.1. Classification (NCBI taxonomy): domain Eukaryota; kingdom Metazoa; phylum Arthropoda; class Insecta; order Lepidoptera; family Nymphalidae; genus Brenthis; species Brenthis ino. The sequence continues at coordinate 13,063,955 of OV170229.1, read as the reverse complement.
TTAAATACGAATTTAATGTATCTAAAAAGTTGAAAATTTAATTTTTTTAATTAAAAATACGTATATATTATTATTATTTATGGTGAAACCAGAAATGATTTTTAAAACCGATTTTATTGCTTAAAGCATTATTTTTAACTTTTTAAACCTATTATTAGGGGCTTGTTTTAGCCAAAAATAAAATTTATTTATATAAAAATCTGATCATGTGAATAAAACCGTGTATTTGTTTTTTAATTTGTTGAGTTTTAAAATAAATGGAGAACTAATACCTGATGTTTGCCAATAATTAGCCATAAACAATGTGTTTAAGAAATTAAATTTCTGTAGTATTATTAATATTGTGTTAAGTTATATTATTATTATTTTAATATTTCTAGCAAGTTACCAACTGAAATATTTTTTAGTTCTTTATAAAACTTTTACAGGGCGAATAGCACAACTTTATTATGTACCTTCAGAGGTACTGTTTTACCTGAAATATATTTACATTTTTTTTATTTTGCTTTGTATAAATTTAATAAAAGCAAAAATTTAATAAATCTATTTTTGTAGACGGTACTACGGTTTTTCTTTCGTTTTAAAAATATGTAGGTAAAGTAACAATTTATGAACATAAAAAAAATTACTAATTTCTGGAATTGGACCAAGACTTTTATGTTGTGTTCTATGATGTTTTGAGTGTTTATTTAAAAAAAATGGGGTCGATAAACGCAATTTTGCATGCGTTTAAGTTGTGATTATTAATATTTAATGTCTGTCACATTTTATATTTCCATTTTTATTGTGATATAATTTTATTGCTCATAATAAATAAGGCTTGTGATTTTGTTTCGCATTCGAAATATTTATATTTTGATTTTTTTTAATCTGTGATTTTTTCTAGTCAGATAATTTATTAATATAACATATTTTAACTTTTTTTTAATAACAAACATGCCAAACTGAGGCCAAAAAGTTTTTAAGTACATACGCTTTTTGCCAAATATTTTTTTATTATATCTTTTGATTTTTATTGATAAACGATTTCATCTACTTAGATTACCTTCAATTTTAGGATTTAATTATCTTAGATACTAAAGACTACTTATAACGAGTATCGTTTAATTCTAACTCTACATTACGTTACTTAAAAACATGCCAAATTTATATGAAATACCCTTATCTTGTAAAATTATGACATAATGCGATTTTTATCAATTGACTGGAGAATAGTAAGATTTTACTATTATAAAAGCTAGCAAAAGAAATTGTTGTTTTTTATATATCTTCTATGTTTCTATTGGAAAAAAAATGTTATTTAATGGCAAATCGGTCAAAATAGTGCGAGGTCCAATACTGAATGTATTTTATGTTTGACTTTACATGATAGCTTCACCCATTTTCATGAATGTTATCAATCATTGATCCCTTAGGGATCGTCCATTAATCACGTGAGGCTCGAAAGCGGGGATTTCGGAAAAATCACGAAACATCACAATGGGAGAGGGGGGTGTAGTGAGATATGACGTGTATTTATTTTTTCGTTGAACTTCGTCGTTCTTTCGTTGAATTCAGAAGGCTGGAAGTTCACACAGAAGTGTGGAATTTTATAGTTATCGACGGCCACGACGTCGTAGCAGAGTATGTTGAGTTCGATGACAGTACTGAAACTTGAAAGCTTTATTCCAGACCTGCCTTCTCCACAGTGGTATAGCGAACATGTACGAGAGAGCTAATATTTGCTTCAGGTCCTGCAACTCTAATGTCTGTCTGGACATTTATATCACTGTGCATAATTTTCCAGAATTAAATTAGATTATACCTGTGTTTCATTAAAGTAATATTCTGATTTTTTTAATACTTTGTACTAAAGTTGGAAGGTTAGTCAAACCTACCACATATCACCAGCGGGGAGGTGGGCCTTAAAAAATTGCTAAAAAACATCACGTGATTAATGGACGACCCCTTAACAGTAAGGGTGAAACAACTTCTTATGTCCTTGAACTCGATCAAATATATGTGATGATTTTTTTAAATACTTTTTTTTTAATAATTATGTTCTGTTCAATGAATAAAAAGCGCAAATGTCATAATTTGTCGATCCAAACTTATGGTTAGTGATTTTGAAGCCGATATACCTTCTATATACTACTGTAATCAGTATGTACGTATGTTTGAGCGTATAACTGGATGTCTGTAATTAATGATTAAACGACTGTTAAGATTAAATATAAAACAGTCTGAGTTAATTGTAATTTATTATAAAAATGTAATATAAAATCGGATTTCATTAAAAAATACATTAAATATTTTTTGTGTTTTATTTTGTTTGGAAATGTGCATTTTCTAGCGAGAATCGAATAGACAAGCCGTCTACACCGTAAATTATATAATACTATTCCTGTACAGATGCCTTATGGCATCTTATACAAATATGTAAATCATTTTCTGATTTTCCTATATAATTTTTCACAAATATTGGTATACAGTATACCAATCTAAAAAACAAATGACTAGTTTGAAATTGTATAAGTAATGTATGTGGAAAATCTAACCAATAATAAAATACGCAAGTGGAAAAAAACCCGAACATGTGTATGATAAGTACTTAATCGAACTCTTAGTATAAAAGCGAGTTTGTATGTATTTATGTACGTTCATTACTCAGTGGTAGCCCAGCGGCTCCTTTAAAAAATATAAATAATTTGGTCATATTTTTCCACCCCCTACGCAATAACTTTTGTTTCAACATGAAATCAGTTCAATCGAAATGTTTATTTTTCGACCCGGTTAGAACCTCATGAAAAGAGAAAAATCACAAAAATATAAACAATCACAGATCATATTAATATAATACTATATAATCAATATTTAACGTTTTATCATGAAGGAAGAAAAAATGCTTTAAATAAATTCTAATGGGTAATGCTAAAATTAATGTGTGTTAATAAATTAAAATATGTGAATTCCACAAAATTTCGTATAATGAGAAGCTCAAAGCTTCCTATAATGGCATTACAATTGACTAAATTTTATAATTGTTATGTTTCTCAAATAAGTAATTATTTTACTGCATAGGCCCACCGCAGACCTACTTAAGTTCTTTTAAATCACATTCGGCTTTTATATTTTAATGTTATAATGACATTTTTATTTTAATGTACTATTTTAGAAAGCAGTGACATCTAGTTTATTTAACGTTAAATAAAATATTGAAAATTAAACGGACTTGGACTTTTACTGTAATACGATTCTTATACGTTACATGGCGGTATTAATATTTTTAGGTTAGTGTCATCTAGTTCATTTTACGTTAAATGCAACTTTAGTGGAACTGAAAGTTGAAATATTTTAATGTAGTATAATTGTTATTTGTTAAGTGGCAGTTTTATTAAAGTTTATCGATTTATTACTTCAATAAACTTAATGACAATAAAATTAAAATTATTGTTTATATGTTGAATTTCATTATAGCGCTATCTACTGGATAATAATTGTACTATAACTGTTTTAGGTTAAAGCTCCAGTCTATCTAGTCCATTGAACCTAAAATACAATATTAATAGAATGCGCTCAACTTCAATACAGTACTATTGTAATCCGTTAGATGGCGACACTACTAAAATTTTCAACTTATATTAAAAAGAACGGTAAATAATAGTGTTTATAAATGACCTATAAATATATAATATTTAAAAGATGTACATTTAACTTCCATAATTCGTATGTTAGCTAAAAAAAGTACGGTAAAATCGAAACTTTATTTGTTAGCCAATAAGCTAAATTTTGATAAATGCTGATTAGGAGAGTTATTTGCAATAAGCTTATGAAAGTAAAATTACTCTCAATTTCCAGTAAGATTACAAAAAATCTATAATATATTTTCAAAATAAGTCAATCAAAACAATACAAATTGTAGAGCGCAAAAAGTTTTTGGGCTAAGCTCGAAATCATTATGATGGGAAACAAAAATAAATCAATGACTACTTCTATATAATTGTGTTAAGTTTTATCTGTACAATATAATATAGCCAAAGGTGAAATTTAGTTTTTATTTATTTATTATTCGCCTCTTTTTTTTAAATAAATCTTCAAATTTTGATAATAATGGTATACATAGCTTAAAGTACCTACACTTAAAGGAAATAAAACAACATTGAATTCAGAAACTAAATTTAATACTATTTTTTCAAGTTATATAAAACACAAATACATAAAAAAATTAATATATCCGGAAAACCTCGCTTTAAAAACACTTTTTAGGAATGTCAATTAGAAACAAATGATTAAACTTTCATTTCAGATACAGAGAAAGCTCTTCAGTAAGTATAAGTAACTTTACGGAAGTAAAAGATGCAAGCTTCAAAGTGCCAACGGTACCTGCTATGAAAAATGTATAAAAGTAGGTAGTACATAGCAATGTTTATTCTTGCATTTTATAATATTTAAGTGACCGTTTTTCTTATAAATTACTCTATTAAATTGCTCTTTATAAATAATAATGATGAATTACAATTTTATAAAAGAAACTTGATTTGTGTTAGTCTACAAGTAATAGCTTCTGCCCGCGGCTCCGTTCGCGTGGTGCGTCGATCATGAGCCTGTAGTTATTTTTCATTAATTTTTAATTTGATTTGTTGTTGATCTTTGATGTCAGAGAATATTACATAGTAACAAATAATTTAATAAATCCTATTATAATGACTTCATGAGTTATAGTAAAACTTATCAATTATCATACTTTTATTATACATTTGCCATATACCTATTGTCTCAGTGCTTATATTTTGTAAACGACCAACTTACCAAAACAATTTTTAATAAAATTACTTTTAAAAGTCAATTTTACTGTTATAAAATGCACATTTTTCTTTTAAAAAAGTCGAATACATATTTTATCTGTATTGTAAATCTAAAAATTAAGCTTTTTTAAGATGGAAGAAAACAACTTTCTGTAATATGATAGCGATAAACGATACAACTCATTTTTATATTAGTACATAATTTACGATCTATGAGATATGAATTTCATGAAAATTATTTTAATGTAGACCCAACGAGAGCTCTTTGTTAAAAATGTCACTTAAAATAAAAGTTTTACAAAATTTGTAGGTAATATTGTTGTATAGGTACTAGTTACATCTATTACACATGAACATAACCGTTTGAACAGTAAATATAAATACTTTTGTACATAAAACATTTAAATTTTGTAGAAGAAATAAACAAATTATATTTTTAAGCAGTAGGTACATAATTTTATGAACAAGAATTTCCTTAAAAAGTACGGCGGACGTATAACAAATTGTTTCCTTTGTAGCTAACAAATTAAAATTAAAACGGTAGAACCCTCGCAAAATAAAACAAACGTCTTAAATTCGTTTATTCCATTGCTTACAAGTATTTGCGAAATGAGAGTACTTTTTAACATTTCTCTCAAAATGGATTTAATAAATACCCGAGCTGTTATGAGACTGGCCAAACAGAATAGAAGAAAAATGGTCCCACCCCGAGGGGTCCGCCCGCCGGGGGTCGCTTTGAATAAAGAAAAGTTAAAATTTTCTTAAAACACCCCTTCGAGGGGTGGACGCTATCTATCTTCGTTTAAGTATTGGCAAAAATGACCCCCTGTCGGCTCTCTCGCTCGCTCTTAGCCGTGTCATTGGCTGGTTTTTAAAAGAAGGGTGTCAATGGATTTGAGTTATTATTAAGATTTTACATCAAAAGATATTTTTTATAGACGGGGCTGAAAGCGGAGTCGTTGGTCTAAAATATTAAACGATTTATTTGGGTTCTTAAGAAAAAAATGTGTTTTCATACGTGAATGAATAAGATATTTAAATTTTAAGTTTGTATTAAAAGTTATAGTAACTAACTAATGTTATGACTGATGTATCGTTTAAGACATTTTGTAACTCATTTTCATGTGAGAATTATGTTACATAACCTTCAACATGACGTATTGAATTTAAAGCAAATGATCTAAGGAAAAAAATAACAAATTTTGATAAAGATAATATTTCAACAGAATTAACTTTATGCATAGATCGCTATATTTTTTATACTTTGATTTATTAATGCCTTCAATAGTTTCGGCAATAGTAGCTTTGAAAATCTTCCTTTAGAAACTCATTAAAGAATCTTTAACAAGCATGAAATATACTAATTACCAAGAAAAAAAGTGTAGGTATTACAAACATTATTTTAGAAATCTTACTAATATTATAAATGAAAAAGTTTAGATGTTTGGATGGATGTTTGTTACTCAATCACGCCAGAATGGCTGAACGAAATTTGGCACAGAGTTAGTCTGGAATAGCACATGGGTTACTTTTTATCCCGAACAAATGTACAATTCCCGTGGGATAGATTTGTTTTTCAAATTAGAACAAAAGAAATCGCTATGAAACATAACTTTTAAAAATATATACAATATTTTAAATAAAGAAATATTAAAATAAACAATGGTTTTTATATAATTTTAGTTCACATAATTGATTTAAAATACATTTGTAGCGTTTACAAACTTCATATTATATGGCCGTCAAGCGTTTAACAGGTGGCTAACTATGTATCTAATGACCATCGGCAAAATAAAAAATGAATATTATTTTTATTTTTGTTTAAATAAAATTTACTAAATATAAGATACTAAATTATAGATTATGTTATATTTTAGATTGATAATAATTACTCAGACTAAAGAATTATATAGACGGAACCCACCAAAAATGACAAAGTCAAAAATAGTGACGTGATTTTGCTGTACCTATATGCTATTATGTCGATTTTGCCATACAGATTGCTCACATTCTTTAAAGAATAAGGGAAATTTTATATAGGTAGTAGTCGTTATAGTCGTTGTAATTTACAGTTTTTAAGTAGAAAATGTGAATAACAACGAATTATAAAACTAATACATTATTTTGTATTTTTTAAGCTTAGTTCTCTTTCCATTATGAGATAATATAACCCATGATATAAACTTATTTTTTTCTTCATTGTATTAATTTAATTCATAAATTGTAAAATTATTCAATAATTGTAAAAAGTTATAATCCATGAGCTATTTTGTTTTATTAATAGTTATTTACTTATCACAGTAAGGAGTATTCTAGTAGGTAATATATTTTGTGTAATGCTTAGCTTCATGTTCAGTTCTATGACACTCTGTCTATATTATCTCTTAGTCTGAGTATAATTATAGCAATGTTGAACGATTTTAAATTACTAAGAAATATAAAGGAGATAATTTTTGCAGTAATGAAATATTCTAATAAATATTAAGAAAATTTCATCAATTATAAATGATTAAGAATTAAAAACAAATATTTTGAAATATAAAAGATGAAACTAATGTAGCTTGATTTTTAAAAGAATTATAAAATATGTTTTATAATAAAAATCTATAGTATTTTATGCTGACGCTACCCTCTCAGAAGTTAACGCGATTTAAGTTGAAAGTGCGAAGTTTGGTGATTTTCACTTACGCTCCTCGCTCAATTCACTTTCACACTGCACTGCTTAAACTTCTTTAGTGACAAATTTTTATCAGCAACTTAGAACTCAGGTTCACTTTTTTATTTTAACAAATCGATTTTATAATCGATAACATTTAAAGTTGACAAAAAAAAAAAAGAAAATATTGTATACGAGTGTGTTTTAGCAGACACGATACAAAAGAGCTGTTGCTAGATAACATAAGAGAGAGGTAGAGGTAGAGAGAAAAATATTATATTGGCAGAGCGTAACTCTTACAACGCGAAATTATAGGTTAGAGATTACGAATTTTGTTGTTTTTTTCCTTATGTATAATCGATATTATTTAATGTTTTCTAATTGCATAGAGAGTTTGAAATCGTACAATTTATTAGTAAATTGATATTCTTTAGTTGTGAAAACATTCCTAATACAAATTGATGAAACTTAATTTATAGAGTAAATAAATATGCTTCACAGCCAGTACAATAATATGATATAAATAAACTTATGTCTTTTTCAAAAGTATACTCTGTGCGATAAATTGACATGCATATTTTTTTATTACTGAATTAAAATAAAACTATCTTTTCGGGTTTTCAACGAAATTGTAAAATACTTTTGTGGGTAGGTGCTGTTGGTAACAAATATATCTTTGATTTGAGACGTCTAAAACCTTAGTCTTTCCCATGACAATGATTGCTATTCGAAACGCATTCGCAATGATGGTAACCAAAAATCAAAATAAATTCGCGAAAAAATCTGAAAAGATAGTTTTATTTAAAATATCAAATATTCAAATAAATCGCGTAAATCTAAGAAAATATTATAGGTATAGGAAATAATAAGTCAATATGTACGTACCTGTATGGTTTCACGAGCTATTACTGATTGATGTCATAGGATAAAGACTTAATTTTATGCTTGCCGATAATATTATTTAAGCATAAATAATTTTATTGTTTTAATTAAGATACAAACAGGAATTTTGCAAAATGTGTACAAAGTTACATTATAAAGTTATATAACGTACATTTTGAATTCTAATAAATAAGTTGAGACGGATAAAATTGTTTTATTATAAACGAAATTGAACTGGGCCGAGTATTTCTTGTACAAATTTTAATATCTCGGAGGTAGATAGCTATTTATATTTTTCCTCCCTCTCGTTTCTTTTGGCGATTATTATTCTGTATTCCAATGGGGGGTGGGGTGAGCCACCCGCGGACTCTTTCCTTTTTGCTTCTTAAGTCCATCTTGAGAGAACAACCTCATGCCTGGAATAGAATGAGGTTTTAATTATTTTATTTGTAATAAATAATAAATTATGTCGTATAGTTCTTTTTAAATTAAAATATTGCTTTCAGTTTAACGATAGAAATAATTTAAAATATTTATTAAACAATATATACAACAGCATTGCCCGCGGCTCCGCCCGCGTTTAGATGACCAAAACCAAATTCTTAGGTTTTATATATAAGTATACTCTTACATTGCAGTTTTGTATTTTTTCTCAGAAATGAGATATTTTCTTACGGTAAAATGGTATCCTATATGTTGACCCGGATAACTAGCTATCACTATACCAAATTTCATCAAAATCGCTCCAGTGGTTTTTCAGTGATGCGGTAACAGAGAGACAGACAGACAAAAATTCTAAAAACTATAAATTCGCCCTCTGATCGATAATAGTGTCTATTTCAGTAAGATTCTTAAAAAATATTTAATGTACAGATTCGGCTTGGTTACAATTTTATTATATGTATGTGATGATGATGTTTTATTGTTTAATGAATTCTTATTTCTCCGATTCTTATAAGATAATGATTTTCTGGCATATGATAGGGAAACATTTAGAATTTGCTGACTTAAAACAAATATTATAATCAAAGAATAATTTAGACTTTTAAAACCAAAATTTTAAAATTTTGTGATTTAACAAAAAATATATGAAGAGTATTGTCTATAATACTTTAATTATACCATTTTAATTAATGATATTTTTAAATATAAATAATTGTCGGCGACGGAAAACCTATCTTCGAGTAACGTGTGTAATAATATAGGGACAATGTCATTTTAGCGTATTATGAATAATTGTTGTAAATATGAAATCTCATTCTTATTAGATTTATTATGTTAAAATAAGTTCTAATTAGTGTAATAAGGTTAGTTTAGAGTATTTTTTGCTTATTTGAATCATATAAGACTATTTAACATTAATTTGAAAGGAATAGGTACGTAAGTAAAATGTTAGCATATAATTACGTAACTTGAAAATGAGATTTTTTGTTTCTTGCAATAGCATAATAGTTTATGTTTTAAATAATAGATTTTATTATAAAACTTATAATAAAACAAGAATTAGGTCGATAGGACTATCCGTTCAAAAGTTATAAGGGAAAATGTATAGTAAAAATGTAGCAACCTAGAAATTTAGATATTTTTGTTTTAAGACTTTTTTAATTAATTATTATATATTGAATATTATGTTTTAATATTGTATAATAGTATGTAAGGCATGTAAATAAATAAATATGTGTAAGGTGTTTTACTGAAAACATAAAATAAAAGGACTCTCAAGGTTTCGGTTTAGGGAAATTTTATTCGAAAAATGAGCTCAAAGTACGCGGCTCTCTGTAAGGTATTAACGGGCCAAATAAAAGGCGAGCCATTTCTCGATTCGAGTCAGTCGCAAGACAGCCACCGAAGAGGCAACAACTAAAAGGAAAAGGAAGAACCGAAACCAAGAGAGAAAAAAGGAAAAATTGTGTTTTATTTCATCGCCTCTAAGTATAGTCTCCTGTCAACGAAGAAACCCTAGTGGATCGGGACCCAAGCTACGCATTCAGGGGTGCGTGGTGGCGTACATTACCAGCGAACGGACATACTGCCGTGTACGCCAAGAACGTCTGGGAGATTGTCCCAGGTCGACCTCCGGGTACTAGACATACCCTGGTTCTGGTCGTCCGAAACAGTTGGTCCTTCGAGCCGGATCCCTGCTAGAAGAAGTTCAGAAGAAACAGAAGATTGCGTTCAAGATGCCGGTAACCAGGTCGCAGAAGGATGCCCCCTCACGTCCCGGGTCCCGTCCTTCAGATAGGGACGCGACAGATGGAACGTCGGGATCAGAAGGGGTCACGTCAGCGTCGGCGTCATCGGGAACTGCAACTACATCAAACACTTCTTCGGGTACCACGACCACGGAGGGTACCACAGTGACGGAGACTACGGTTACGACTGCAACTACGGCGGCGTCTATGGAAGGCAACAAAGAAGATGCTGCACAGAGGATGACCAGGAAGAGCCAAGAAGATGTACCTGGAAAGGATGTTCAAGGCTCCTCCAAGACCCTGAAACCGATGGGGGTCAGTCGTCGCGCCAGGTCCACGAAGACCACGAGTTCCTCGGCCAGAAGACGCGAGCTAGAAGCAAAGGAAGAGTTGGCACGCCTGGAGTTGAAGCAAGCACAGGCTGAAACTAAGCTAGCCCGTGTCAGATTGGAGATGGCACAGTGTGCAGAAGAGGACTCCGTGGATGAAGACCTGGAAGACAGAACAGCACAGGTGCAGAACTGGATCGAGACGTCTGTGCTGGAGGATGGCAACAAAGTTCAACCAGAGATGCGAGGTCCACACCCCTTGGAAGAGCCACAGAAGATGAAGCCTGAAGAGAACTCCTCAACGAGAGGAGCTACGATTGAAATTCAAGCACTGACGGCAGCATTGAAGGAAGCTCTTACCACGCGAGGACCAGCAGGACAGCCAACCTATATTCACGAGTTACCCTACTTCGACGGCAACAGCAGCGAGTGGATGGCCTTCAAGGTTGTCTATGAAGATACAGCACCGATGTTCAACAACGTCCAGAATATGGCTCGGCTAAGAAGAGCACTGAAGGGCAACGCAAGAGAAGCTATCAAGAGTCTGCTGTACTCCGAAGCCTCTCCGATGGAAGTGATTCAAGCCCTCAGAAGAAGATATGGAAGACCAGATGCACTGGTGCTGGCAGAGTTGGACAAGGTCAAAACGTTGCCGAAGATTTCTGAAAACCCAAGGGACATATGCCTCTTCGCGAGCCAGATCAGCAACAGCGTAGCGGCAATAAAAGGATTGAAGAAACCACAGTACCTGCATTCACCTGAGATGGTGAAACAAATTATTGAGAAGATGCCTACGATCCTCAAGTTCCGATGGTACGACTTCATTGAAACAACAGAAGAAGGCGAGTTCTCCGACCTAACACTGGTGTCCAAGTTCCTGAACAGAGAAGCAGACAAGTGTGGAGCCTATGCATCAACAGAAGAGAAGAGCGGGTTCAGACGGACTCATCGACAAGCAACGCATTCAACTAAGGAAAAGGACTTCAAAGAAAAGGTTTCAAGATCAGAGAAGACTTGCCCCATGTGTGAGGGTGAACACTTCCTCGTCGGGTGTCAGAAGTTCCTGAAGGCGTCTGTGCAAGATCGATGGGCAATAGTGAAGAAAAGCCGCGTTTGCTTCAAGTGTTTACAAGGGACACATCGGAAGGAGAGCTGCAAGAAGCCGTCGTGCAAGGAATGCAAGAGGTGGCATCATCATGTGCTGCACGTCGAGACAGAGAAAAGTTCCTCGGAAGAACAGAAGAACAAACCACAAGAAGTGGCGAGCATCATGGCATCGGTGAATGCGGTCAACAACGCAAGGGCATACCTGAAGATAATTCCGATAGAAATCTTCGGGTCAAAAGGATCAAAGAAGATATTGGCCCTCATGGATGAAGGGTCAACAGTGTCGCTGCTAGACCAGAAGGTAGCAGAAGAAATCGGCGCTCAAGGAAGAAAGGAGGAACTGGTCATCGAGACTGTTGGAGGCAGGCTGATAAGGAAGGAAGACTCTCAGATGCTGGACCTTACGGTGAAGGGGATTCATCAGAAGACCAAGAAGACCTTGAGAAGAGTCCGGACCATCGACGAGTTGAAGCTTGCACCGCAGTTCCTAGAAAAGAAAAGGATAGAAGAGTGTCAACACTTGAAGAAGATTGCTGACTCTCTATATTATAAGGGGGAGTCACCACAGCTGCTCATCGGTCAAGACAACTGGGAGCTAATCGTGACTCAAGAAGTAAGAAGAGGGAAACCAGGACAACCAGTCGCTTCAAGAACAGGACTTGGATGGGTGCTCCACGGGTCAGACACTGGAGGCGCGAAAGTGGTGCACTTCTTAAACACGTGTCTACATGTCAGCACGCCAGAAGAAGAGATGCATCAAGCCATCAAGGATCACTTCGCAATCGAAGCACTTGGAGTACTACCAAGAAGACCCACTACGGATTCAGAAGAAAGAGCACTCACCATCCTAGAGAAGACCTGCAGAAGACTAGAAGATGGTCGATTTGAAGCTGGACTTCTATGGAAAAATGAAGATGAACAGATGCCTGAAAGCTACACGTCTGCCAAGAACCGATTGTTCAACATTGAAAAGAAGATAGACAAAGACCCTCAGCTGAAGGCAGAATACAATAAGCAGATCCAGCATCTAATCGACAGCAAGTATGCAGAAGAAGCACCTGGTGGACAAGAAGATTCAAAGAAGACATGGTACCTCCCTCATTTCTCCGTGGTACATCCATTGAAGAAGAAAATAAGGATCGTCTTCGACGCTGCAGCCAAGTCTAAAGGGAGAAGCCTCAACGACGCTTTACTACCGGGACCAGACCTACTGCAATCGCTCTTCGGGGTATTACTGAGGTTCCGGCAAGGCCCGTTTGCAGTGGCAGCCGACATAAAGGAAATGTTCCTGCAAGTTCGCATCCGGCCAGAAGATAGAAACAGCTTGAAGTTCCTGTGGCGAGGGATCGTCGTGACGTAGCACCGAAGGAGTACAGAATGACATCAGTCATCTTCGGCGCGACATCATCTCCTAGCACAGCGATCTACGTGAAGAACCGGAACGCGGCGGACTACAAGAAGCAGTACCCAGAGGCAGCAAAGGCAATCGAGCTGAACCATTACATGGATGACTACCTGCACAGCTTCCATTCAGAAGAGGACTTCAAGAGAATTACAGCGCAGGTGGACTTCATTCACAAAAAGGCGGGCTTCGAACTCCGAGGATGGGCGTCAAACCACTCCGACCTGCTGCAAGACGTGAAGACTGAGTCAGTTGAGAAGACAGAGGTGGACCTTGGTGAGAAGGAAGAGAAGACACTGGGACTACGCTGGTTTACAGAAAGGGACTCCATAGGCTTTAGGGCGAACCTTCGGAATACGCCAGATGAAGTGGCACAAGGACTCAAGGTACCTACGAAGAGAGAAGTCACCAGCGCCGTGATGTCGACCTTCGATCCACTAGGGCTAGCATCACCAATTCTCATCCAAGGCAAAAGGCTGCTCCAGAACATATGGCGAAGTGGCGTCGGTTGGGATGAAGAGATAGAAGAAAAGGAGTACGAGTCATGGAAGACTTACCTGGAGAAGATGAAGCTGCTCCAAGACCTTCAGATCCCGAGATGTCTGGCACCACGTCGCACCGAGGGGGAGCTGCACACGTTCACGGATGCAAGCGAAATGGCGTATGCAGCTACGGTATATTGGAGAACTGAAAATCAAAATGGGACTTATGACGTCAGCTTAGTAGCAGCAAAAGTAAGAGTCGCTCCGTTGAAGCCGGTGTCAATCCCGAGACTCGAGCTGCAAGCGGCCCTCCTAGGAAGCAGATTGGCACACTCGGTCGAGGAAGAAATGGATCTGAAAATAGAAAAGAAGACGTTTTGGACAGACTCCAGTATCGTGCTATCATGGATCAAGACGGACCCGAGAACCTTCAAGACATTCGTGGCTCATCGCTTGGCGGAGATAGAAGATCTCACAAAACCACAGGACTGGAGATGGGTACCGACGGCGCAGAACCCTGCAGATGATGCAACACGTGACGTACCAGAACACTTCGACTGCCAACACCGATGGTACACCGGACCAGGGTTTCTAAGAAGAGATGAAGTTCACTGGCCTGCGGCAAGAACATTCAAGAAAGAAACCACTGGCGAAGAAAAGGCAGCGGACATCGTAGCGACTGCAGGCAGCTCCTATCCATCACCAGATCCCGAAAAGTTCTCGTCGTGGAAAAGACTTTGGCGAGCTACAGCAAGAGTACTGCAGTTCATACAACTCTGCAGAAGAAAGGAAAAGGTCCACGCCAGCAAAGAAGATCCTACCTGGAAAACTACAAAAAGGAATAAGAAAATTGTTGAGAAGCGACATCTGTCTTCAAAAACGTCAGAAAGGAAATACATACCATTGGAAACAAGTCTACTAGAGCAAGCTGAAACGCTGTTGTTAAGAAGAAGTCAAGAGAAATGCTTCAAAGAGGACATCAGGTGCCTACAGCAAGGAAAACAATTAGAGGGCAGCAGCAAGTTGAAAAGGCTCGACGTAGTGCTAGAAGAAGGTCTCCTGCGACTGAAAGGAAGAATCGACGCGATACGAGGGGTTACCAGAGACTACAAACGACCCATCGTACTCGACAGCCAGGACAAGACAACACTTCTCATCATAGAAGAATTTCACTGCCGCTTCAATCACGGGAATCACGCGACCGTAATGAACGAAGTAAGACAACGCTTCTGGGTGCTAGGACTGAGGTCAGCGATCAAGACCATTCAACATCAATGCCAGTGGTGCAAAACAAGAAAGGCAAGACCTCAAGAACTACCAGTGGGCAACTTACCTGCTGAGAGGCTGATGCACGGAAACCCTCCATTTACGTGCACGGGAATAGATTACTTCGGCCCTATGACGATCACCGTAGCAAGACGCCATGAGAAGAGATGGGGTGCTCTATTCACATGCTTAACAACACGAGCTGTACACATTGAGCTCACTCCTTCACTCTCCACTGACAGCATGATCATGGCACTACGACGATTCGCCGCGAGAAGGGGAATGCCAAAGATAATCTACACCGACAATGGCACTAACTTCGTTGGCGCCAACAAAGAACTCAAAGAAGCACTAGACACCATGAAGCAAGAAGACCTTATCTCGGAAGCGGAGAAGATCGGCGTGCAGTGGAAGTTCATACCTCCTGGTGCACCAAACATGGGAGGTGCATGGGAGCGTCTGGTGCGATCCATTAAAACCGCACTGGACGCCACGCTCAACGAAAGGCAACCACGAGAGGAGGTACTTCATACCCTCCTGTTAGAGGCCGAGCACATAGTTAACTCTCGGCCCCTCACCCACCTCTCCGAGAACCCTGAAGAAGAAGCACTTACACCGAACCACTTTCTCATCGGGCGATCATGTGGCGCAGCAAGAATCGGCAGCTTCGAGGACAACGAGCTTGTGGGCAGACACACCTGGAAGGCTACGCAGCGACTTGCCGATCACTTCTGGCAACGTTGGCTGAGAGAGTATTTGCCCACTCTACTACCAAGGAAGACCAAAGGAAGAGTCAGCGCCACAGATTTGCAAGTCGGAGACATCGTACTGATCGTCGATCACAGCCTACCAAGATGCATCTGGCCACGCGGAAGAATCCTGCATGTGTATCCTGGACCAGACGGGCGGACCAGAGTCGTCGACGTCGAGACCAGAGGAGGTGTTCTACGGAGGCCCAGTTCGAGAGTGGTGCTGTTGGTGCCGGGAGCGTCGCCGAGTCCAGGAGTTGGTGCAAAGCACGAGGGGAGAATGTCGGCGACGGAAAACCTATCTTCGAGTAACGTGTGTAATAATATAGGGACAATGTCATTTTAGCGTATTATGAATAATTGTTGTAAATATGAAATCTCATTCTTATTAGATTTATTATGTTAAAATAAGTTCTAATTAGTGTAATAAGGTTAGTTTAGAGTATTTTTTGCTTATTTGAATCATATAAGACTATTTAACATTAATTTGAAAGGAATAGGTACGTAAGTAAAATGTTAGCATATAATTACGTAACTTGAAAATGAGATTTTTTGTTTCTTGCAATAGCATAATAGTTTATGTTTTAAATAATAGATTTTATTATAAAACTTATAATAAAACAAGAATTAGGTCGATAGGACTATCCGTTCAAAAGTTATAAGGGAAAATGTATAGTAAAAATGTAGCAACCTAGAAATTTAGATATTTTTGTTTTAAGACTTTTTTAATTAATTATTATATATTGAATATTATGTTTTAATATTGTATAATAGTATGTAAGGCATGTAAATAAATAAATATGTGTAAGGTGTTTTACTGAAAACATAAAATAAAAGGACTCTCAAGGTTTCGGTTTAGGGAAATTTTATTCGAAAAATGAGCTCAAAGTACGCGGCTCTCTGTAAGGTATTAACGGGCCAAATAAAAGGCGAGCCATTTCTCGATTCGAGTCAGTCGCAAGACAGCCACCGAAGAGGCAACAACTAAAAGGAAAAGGAAGAACCGAAACCAAGAGAGAAAAAAGGAAAAATTGTGTTTTATTTCATCGCCTCTAAGTATAGTCTCCTGTCAACGAAGAAACCCTAGTGGATCGGGACCCAAGCTACGCATTCAGGGGTGCGTGGTGGCGTACATTACCAGCGAACGGACATACTGCCGTGTACGCCAAGAACGTCTGGGAGATTGTCCCAGGTCGACCTCCGGGTACTAGACATACCCTGGTTCTGGTCGTCCGAAACAATAATTATCCATCTAACGATGCTCTACATCATTCGCTGTGCCCTGCTTCTGTCACTTACCCCTTTTACTGGAAAAACCGTGGCACCTACCCGGAAGGGGTACGATATTTAAATATAAGAAGAACCCCCTTTTTTAAAGGGGGCCTCCCCAGATTTATAGATCTGGCCTCGACTGCGTAATTACTTATCTTTGAGAATACAAATCAATCGAGTTTTAGATCGGTTTGTATTTTGTTAATCGCAAATCTCTTTGGTGAGGCCGAATTGAAAAATACTTGAGTGAGTACTGTTTTTGAAATTAAGTTAAGTATTATTTTTATGCCATAATACCATAAATATGCCATAAAACCCCGAGATTAATTGAAAATAAACTTATTGAATAGAAGAAAGTGTAGGTGAAATACTGTTTTTAGTAAAAATATTAAATATACATATATGTTATATTGTAAGTCATTCACAGACTGATTTAGATATCTATTAATTTTTATCAACATACTAAGAAAAAGTTTATAATAATATATTAAAAACAAAAGTAAGTATAATTTCATATAATATTATGCTCATTAAAGTCGATAAAAGTAAGCAATTCTATAACACAATATTATATTTCATGTAATTTTCATGGTGAAATAATTTATGGAAACAATATTTGAATATAAAACATATGGTATTGTGGCATTCGTAGTACTCGAAAAACTTTACAAATTTTAAAGTATACAATATCCAGTACACGTATTTTTTTCTATTTTATAAATTCCAGAACAATAACTAAAGCATAACCATTAGTTAATATAAGTTTTTTTTTGTAATAAATTAGAATTGAGTTAAAAGACGTAATACAAATAAGTTTAGATTATTCCCAATTAATGTGATTACCGGAGAAAATGTTATATATAAGTAATACTTCTTAACAAAAAAGAGCATCGACTATAAAATCACTTGAAAGTACCGCGTATGTGAGACTCACCCATATATGTGATATGGAATGTTCGAACATTTTATGATTATGTTAAACCTTTATATAGGTACCTATTACAGCTACTTAAGTATCTCAATTTTTTAAAATCGGTTAAAATAAGGAAAGAAGCTATTTTAATTGCTATTAATTATACCTACTTCTAAAATGTAAACCATTCGTACATTTACATAACTCGTTTTATTTGACATTGGTAAAATGTTTAGAATGCTAATGTAAGAAGCGGGTGAGTTTGTTTGATAATTACTTAAAACCTCGGGTGATTTCATTGTCTTAACCGTGGGCTTTCTATAACAGATTAATATTTATCTGCTATACGTCTCTATATCTTTTAATTTATGTAGAGACCTGTATATGTCTCTATTATCGAAATTGTACATTAAATGTTAATAAAATGTATTATTAAAGTTATGTTTGTTGATCCTCCTTTTAAGCAACCACGGAGTTACAGAATAACGAGATTTTTTCCTTCTCAACTACCTTGTTTTTTATTGTCGGGTAGTGAGTGTTATAGTCATCTCATTTAAGTATTTTTATTTAATATAAAACTTCGTTAAATATACCTACAAAAATTTCATATTACAAATGTAATTAAGTCGATTTTTCTCGTAAATCTTTTCTATTTTACCTCTTTCAATATATATAATTTATTAAAAAAGTTAGGTTAGTAAGACCAGACTTCATTTGTTTTTAAAGATTTTGGTTTAAAATTGGTATCTTTGGCAGAAACGTTAATCGGTCACGCGTCATAAAATGTCACGGCGCGATGCTCGCGGTTACCTCACGGAGTTCATTTTCAGAGTTTTATTCATTTCCTTTAACGATCTTTAAAATATATTTCCCTTTGAATGTTCTTAGCAAGAAATTTCTAGTCTCAGTTCTAGGAAATATCCGTCTAATTGAAATAACGGTGGGAGAGTTTATTAATAAAAATATTAATAATACTAAAACGTAGAGTTTTAAGTTATTTCTTAAATAATATTAAAGGTAAAAAAGTGTTTGTTAGTTTGTTCTTCTTTCTTACTTTTTTTCGTACATATATTGTTCAGCTTCAAAAGAGATTTTTATAGATTAGCTGCAAATTATTAAAAACCAAATATTATTTAGCTCCACATACTATAACAACTCTACATAGAGCAGATTTCATGAAATTTTCATAATATTTGTAAAAATAATAGAAATAAACGCGCATGTACTTATTTATATAGTCATTATTTATTTAGTAATTATTATATGTAGCTAATATAGGCAATGGGTAGCCCAGTGGCAACGCGCTCGCGTAGGAAACCGAGTGAAGCGGGTTCAAATCCCAAGTCTCGCACTTCTAATATTTTCTTGTGCGAATCATTTCTAACATGATTACGACTTGTCTTACGGTGAAGGAAAATATCGTGAGGAAACCTGAATCTCTGAGAAAACCTATCAAGTTTTCGAAAGACATGTGAAGTCCGCCATCCTGCACTTGGCCAGCGTGGGACGTTATAAATACACATATACATACCTATGTAGCTAAAGTAACAAGCTTTAGTATAGAGTGGAACAAATTGATGGGACATGGAAGAAAACTACCTTAAATATTGAAGTTATCAAGATTTACTCGAAGAAAACATTTCTTTATTTAAAATAATAATAATAACTGCATTTAAAAAAAAAGATTACCTGAAGCGGGAATCGAACTAAATAAAAATGCAAAAAAGGACACCGTCACTATTTTATAGAATTAACGGTTAATATCGATAAATCTATCATTCAAATAAAAAGCAGCAAATTTCGAAATGAAAGACTTCAATCTAAGCTTGTACAACTATTTACATACACTTGAACATATATTTTCTTACTCGTATATATAATCCTTGTTTTGGAAAGATTTTTATCTTTTATTTTAAAATGAAAGTCCTATTTAACTGGAATTTTACTTTAGATTTGAAATTGAAATTTGACATAAACTTTATATACTGTAAGTCTAATTATTTTAAAATAAGTTATCATTAATTTTGACCAATAATATTAAAGTTAGTAATTAATAATAATTTGACGCTAGAATCCAAATTTTTGAATCTCACTTCAATCTTGCGGGAAATTGGCGTAACAAATCATGCGTGATCAAAAGCGTATAGGTAACATGACGAAAGTACCTACAACGAGTTAGCCTTTAAAAGAAGCTGAAGATTTGCATTTTAATAATATTCATCAAACTGGAAAGCAAGAAACCTCTCAGAAACATCGATAAAAATACAATGAGCAAAATAAAATAGCATCTTATAAAGCGCCGGCGAGAGGGGGAGGGGGTGCCACTTTTCTTTCTCTCGCCAAAGCCATTCTAAAGGTGCGTTGGAGTTGTATGGATAAGAACGCTGTCAACTTTAAATGTGCATATTATGTTTAATAATATGATGTTTGGTTTAATTAGAAAATAGCAGCATAAATGCTTATTAATTTCTATAAAATTATGTACTGTATACAGAATATTTATGACTCTTGGATATATTAAAAAAAAATTACACTGTCATAAGTTATTTAATGTGGGACTAATTAAAATATTTTTTTATTAAATTATGATTATTAATTATTATCGACATTTTGATTTTTTTATGTTATAAGGCATTTTATTTCACATTTTGTTTGTTTAAAAAAAACTGAAATATTATGGTGAATAATAGTTAAAGTTTAATTTTAAACGAAGTATAAATTCAAGTCTCCCTTAAAACTATAACATTTATACTAAAGATAAATTATATAACTTTTTATAAAGTAGGCATGTCCATATTCTGCCGGGAGAGTGCACAGTGCGGTGTTTTTTCTCGTTTTATATTAAAATCGGGCGAGCCAAGGAAATTGTCAGTCAGATAGGAAATTGCCAGCGCCTTCGCTCCGTCGTGACCAGCCTTTGTAGCAGCTTTTGATTCCTTTTATTTATTCAAAGCTTTTTTTTCTTCAATTTTTTAATATACTATTTAAATGCACAATGACACGAATATTATACAATTCATTCATTTTTATTACAAGCCTTCATATGTTTTATTCACAATGGTTATGTTTTTAGAGTTCCGTAGTCAACAACGAATCCTGATAGTTTCATCATGTCCGTCTGCTGCGGAAGCTTAGCTCAGAGATTTGGCGTGGATATACATATTACATATTTATATTACACAATACACAATTTTAACTAACCTTGAGTTCATTGTCATATTAATAAAAAATATTTTTTTATTCTATAAAATTTCTTCAATAACAACACTACGTATATTTCCCACCATTATTTACTTAAACAACCAAACCACATACATTTTAGGACTTTTCTTCTGTCGAAGACACTTACCGACCAACCAATTTTTGTGACCCCCCAATATTCCTAAACTTACCCTTTCAAGATGTATTTTTCTTAGTAACAACAGGGGTGGGCAGGTCTTGCTATAATGGCCAGTTATTTATTTTATTTGCGTCATTTTTGCCTCGACTCCCCTTTCGCGGATCGTTTTTGTAGAGCGCTGCAATGTTGTCTAGTGGCCTGGAAAATCATTTTAATTTTTTATCAAAGAAAATATACGTGCTATATCGTGATTTATTAATAAAATAAAATTATTAGAAATTCTTCTTTTATAAATATCTTATTTAAAAGTTAATCGAATTAAATATTTAAACCAAGCTCATTAATTTCTTAAACATTTAATTTAATTTTAACTTAAATATTCAACTGTGAATATATTATTTACCAAAGTATTTATATAAAACAATTTAATGGTAAAAACTCTTTAGAAATATTAAAAAAAAAAACATTTTTTTTAAAAACGGGGCGACGGTCACAATGGAAGGCGGACGTCCAGCTATCTTTTTGCGAGACTTTCAAATAATTGTATAGATAACAGAACAAAGAAACCCCTCCCCCGATGGGCGGGGAGACATTTTTACTGTCTTGAGACCCTATTTTAATCAGTAACGCTTAGCGTTTAATTAAAGAAAAATCTTGTTTTTATTTTAAAATTTCAACGGAGTAACGCAATTAATTACGTTATACGTATATATACTTATATGAGAAGTAGTAGATTCCTTTATTAAATGTTGTTTTAAGAATATAAATTATACATATATTATATTCTTAAAACAACTATTTTTATATTGTATTGGCGTTGCCCAAATCGAATATTTAGATCATAATTCATGACTGTTTCTAGCAATCTGTTTAGAAATAGATATTGGTTAGTTTAGGTTAGTTTTTTAGGAGAGTTATTTAAAAGATTTCTAAGCACTTTGTAAGCACAGGATCAGCTGCAACTATAAATAGTATTACAGATTGAAAACTTATATATTGCACAGGAATACAAACCATATAAAATGATTTATGATATATTTATATAAAACCGAACGTTAATTACTTGGTACAAATTCATCTGTAATTGGTTAAGAAACGCGACTCGAGGCATAGCCGTTTCCCTTAAACAAGAAAGAAATGAAAGATCAACACAGCATCTTAGACGTGAGATGAAAAAGGAGAGACTATCTCCCTGAAAAATTAAAATTCAAATCGTAAGAAAATTAAAATTCGAGAGCGGTCAATTTTACCTCTCGTTCTATCTTATTGGAATTTTATATTGCTATCTCTCATTTATAAGGGTGAAAAAACTAGGGTGATTGAAGTATAAAACTCTTTGCACACTGTAAAGTTTATAATACGATTTGATATATTAACGTCTAACCAATAACAGAATGAAGAGTCTTAAGAAGCTCCTATTTTAGTAAGAATTATTTTGGTATTCAATATTAAACAAGAAAAAAAAATATCTACGCTCATTAATTATTTTGCTAATATTTTACATATTTAAAAATGTTTACAAAATATGATTTTCATAAATATAAAAAAAATAGCTTTTATTTGTTGGGTATTTTTTTCAAGGTTCTAATGAGACGTGATCGGCACATTAATATGAATAAAGCCTAAGGGGTGGGGGTTACCATCTGTTATTGGAATGGTAATGATAGCCTCTGACAGTCGTTACGGTTCGTAAAACATAATTTGCATTTTTCTAAGTTTTTGTCTCTTGAACAGAGATAATATTTAAATAGGAAACTCTAGATAATACTAATAAATATTTCTGGTTCCGTTCACGTTTTCATTTTCATTTTGTTCTCAAATATTTAAAATGTGTTATGTTTTATACAGTAATGTGTCAAACGAGGATTCAAGATATCTGGTGCATTAGATATATTCGAAAAATTTAAACTTATGTAGGTAGTTATGTTCCTCATATGGACTTAATAGTGTAAATAAAAAGTAGATATAGTTTAAAACGTTAATTCCATACACTTATTCTGGTATAATGAATAGGATGACGTAAATTGGAATCATTCCATGAACTAAAATGTTGAACACAATATAATTAAAATATTTAATATATTATGCTATGCATAAATTTGACCTATCTATATTCTTTTTATTTACGTTTTGTCACAGTCAAAATGATCGATAATAGCAGAACGACTTAGTTGAGCTAAACCCCGCGTTTCCTAGAGTTATTAAACAAGTAGCACTAAATATAGTTAGGTCCTTTTAACGTTTTACTGTTAAACATGCGAGGGGGATCAGGCCGTAGTCCACCATGATGGCTAAGTGCGGGTTGACGGACCTCACATCTCTTGCGAAAACTTGCTTGGTTCTTTCAGACATACAGGTATCTTTATGATATTTTCCTCAACCGTATCAGAGCACCTAATACCTATACTTGTAATGGCCACTGTTGCGTATCGGTGATATTACCCGTACGTCGTCATATTATTATAATAAAGATAACAATATTATGTAGGTATTACTTATAGCTAGTAACGTGCTTTGAAAGAATCATACACATTTCTGAATAGTAGGTTAAACACTTGTTGTTCTCCACTTCTAGCTACATTGAAGTGACCAAACACACCACTGATCTGCGATCTTTCTCAAAAATACTCTAAATTCAATTGAATATCTTGTCTACGTCCACTTACCCACAGAAGCTATATCAACAGGGCTAGGTTCAAATTGTATTAACTTTTCATCTCCGAGTCGTCCGCCCTCTTAATCTCGTAATAAATTTGAAAAAGTTAGTAATAAACTATATTAACTAGACACAAATTGTTATTATTACTGTCACATCTATACTATACATATAATAAAATTGTAACTAAGCCGAATCTGTACATAAAATTTTTGGAAAATCTTATTGAAACAAACATTATTATCGATACAGAGGCCGAATCTATAGTTTTTAGAATTTTTGTCTGTCTGTTACCGCATTTGATAAAATTTGGTATGGTGATAGCTGGTTATCCGGGTCAACATATAGGATTCTTTTTACTGCGGCAAAATATCTCATTACTGAGAAAAAATACAAAAACTGCATTATAAGAGTATACTAATATGTAAGATCTAAGAATTTGGTTTTTTGTCACCTGAACGTGGGCGGAGCCGCGGGCAACGCTAGTATAATATAAATTTAGTTATTACACTGGATTTTCTTTGCGGTTTCGCTCACCTAATGTTAATATAGTATTTGTTACCCATGGAGTATAGCTTTTTATGAGTAAAGGAATTTTAAGAATCTATTCTAGTTTCAGAGATTTACTGCTACATACATACATGTACAATTTTTAATTTTCTTAATATAATTCAGTAATTTGTTGCAAAAATATTACCTACTTATTTTATAAATCACAGTATTCTAAATGTCATTAGTAAAGTTTTTTAATAAGAATTTAATTGGAGAAGTAATTATTACTTTGTTCAGTGTCACCTCTATCTAAGAAAGCTGTCTATAGGGGTGCACAAATTATCTTAATTTTTCATCTTGAAGTCGCCTCTTCCCCGCGTTTATAATGGCTTCGAAAAAAACAGATTTTATAGTATTCTAAATATTATAGTAGGTATAGCGTTAAGTCTTATGACTAGTAATTACTAATTACAATGTTTTTCAGCTCTGCAGTTGCAAAGGGAAAAACACACATCAACGTACCTGTTTATATAAGTTTATAGAGATTTACTTTTTCTTGTTTATTTTTATTTAAAAACCTCAACTGCATATTATATATCAATTAATAATATTGTAATTGTTAATATACATAATAAAAATAGTATCAGAAAGAAGGCAAAAAAAGGAGTCCAGGTAACGCGCTTCATGGGAAAATCAAGTAAAGCGGGTCGACATAGTCTCAACTCTGATTTTTTTATAAGCGAATCTCAGTTTGAACATAATTACTACTAGCTTATACAGTTAAGAAAATATCGTGAGGAAATCTGCATGTCTGAGAGAACCTATCTTTTTTCAAACGCTGTAGGTATACGTCACTATACATATGTATACTACAAGTAGGTATATGAATCCGAAATTTGCATTCGACCTCGTTGTGGATGGACTGTGGCCTAATGTTACGGAAAAGAGAGCTGTGCTCAATATTAATAAAGCAAAAAGAGCTGAATATCTGTGTTATTATATTAATATATTTTAGGATATATATTTTACCTAATAGATTGTTATTTGTGCGAGAATCAGCGAAAGTCTAACTAGTAAATAGTAGTATGCAATTTGTGTCCCAGCCAAAAGAAGCAGTCTCTCATTAATTCCATTTTCATCTCAGAGAGAATTGCTTCCCCCGCCTTATAATTATTATGAAATAAATAAACAAATTTATAAAGTTATTCGGAATTCTATATAAAAGGATAAACTATAACACTATATTATTTTATTACAAAGATGTTAAAACGATTTAAAATAATAATATCAATATGTAATTAATCAAGTTAAAATTCATGTTATTTAAAAAAAATATTTTTTCACATTTTCTTACTCTTTTATCTTAGCTGATATGATAATACAGACTCTACAGTCATTAGTAATTTATAATGATTCATACGTGTTTTTATTATAAAATTTGTACCAAACACTTGACTATTGGTGGTGGTAACATCTCATTTTATTTTTAAATAAAACTATCTTTTCAGATTTTTTCGCGGATTTACTTTGATTTTTGGTTTCCAACGTTTCGAATGCTTTACAGCAATCATGGTCATGGGAGAGACTCTAAGCTAAAATCAAAATAAATTCGCGAAAAAATCGGAAAAGATAGTTTTATTTCAAATGTCAAATTAATCGGGTAATTCCATTTTACTTTTTTGAATGACTTAGTCGATAGATAACAAGCAAATCAAATCTATGGAAGAAATCAAAATTCCAAATTTAATATCGAATGCCAAATAAAAATATGTCAGATCCTCTCTGAATCTTTTAAATTAATGTTACAATTTTTTTTTGTACTTTTTCTAAGAATATTCAATGATATTATTGAACAAAATTAAATATATACCTATATAATGATTATAATGTTATGATACATTAATTTGCATTGCATCATAAATAACCTGTGATATAATGAAATATTTATATAATCTGTGTCCAGTCTATAATACTGGCTGTCTGTAGGGGCGGGCGCTCAAATTGTCTTAATTTTTCATCTCGGAGACGCCCGCCTTCCTCCTCTCATAATTGTTTTTAATTTAAGCACGGAATGAGAAAAGCCGAAGTTTCTAAGAGAAAAATGGACGGACGAATTGAAGGGAATAAAAATATTAAGTGCGGGAAAAATAAATTATTCTATTTAACTTTAATTAATTAGTTGTTTTAGATTTTCATTGATAGGTTCCTTCTTTTATATAGTATAAATATTAGGTATATATTACATACAAGTATGTATAGGCAATTTTTTTTTGAAAATGTCTCAGGTCTGAGAAAAGCTGACGAAAAAGCAGATTTCCACCTACATTAACATTCTGGACGTTAGTTATGGGTACTGATAAACATCTGTATGATATTTACCCTGCATAAAGACACGGTAATGTTTCATATAACATTACCGAGATAAAGATGCTATCTATGCGAAATACGATGACAATTAATATTTCTTAATTAATTAGGTACTTAAATAATTGATAAAAAATAGTTAATGTTTATTATTTAATTACGATACATTAATTATATACAATTATGCATTTGACAGATTTACTGCCATTATTTTGTACCTGAACCGAAAATGTTATAATCGAAAAGATATTATATCAACACTCCAGTCATAATATTGTCTAGGGTGGACACTAGCCAACATAGGGCTAGACATTTATGGGACCTAAGAAAAAACTATTGTTTCTCGCTGGCTCGACTCCAGCTGTCTGTCTCCGTTTCCGCAAAACCCACGAAATATGTTTCAATTCGCATTTAATGTTTTCTTTGCATTTGGCGTCTTTGCAAAATGTAATTTATACTTTTACAAGCGATATTTATTTGCGATGTTGCTAAAATTTATTGTGCTTGTGCTTGGTTGGTGTGCCTGACTTATGACATATCTAGAAGCTGTACTATTTGAGTTATGAAATATTTCGAATTTGACAAATAAATTTATTTTTATTTATTTAGCAGTTACCTGTTTATCTGCCACTTTGATATAATATAGTTTAACTCTCAAGGCGTGCTGGTCCACTGTCTAAGATTTTTTTATTAAAATGCGTGGTGGCACACCACAAGGAATTGTCTACCTTATAGTGTTTTTATGAGTATAACGAACCCAATAAACGTTTTGTTCGTACCTTTTTATAGTTTTTTTTTATTTTATTTAAAAAATGTCTTATTCTTCCTCTTTTTTATACTAATACCGCTTAAAAGTTAGCTTAGATGTAAACAATACAATATTTAGTTACCCAAATAATATATTATATTATAATGATTAAAATTATGATATTTAGTCGCTATTTTTGATGTTTTAATGTTTATTTTCCTATGGTTAATAATAACATATTTTAAGTTTTTAGATGTTAGTTAAACCAAATCAAAATATATTTAAATTGTAAAATTTAACTTGTTAGAAGAAATGCCTATTTTATCACGTTTATTAAGATAGTTTATTATTCAGTAAGAAATTATCGTATACCCCACAGTTAGAGTTTTGAAGGCTTCCTTTTACATAAGTCATCCATTTTTAAAAGGTGGAATCATATTAAAAATAATGTTCGAGGGTGAATTCTTCCCAATTCAAAATGTACAAGTTACGATAGCAAATTTTAAATTATATACCGGCAATGCCATGGAAACAGATGTACTTACCTAAGGGTGGCAAGTTTTTGTAAGAGGGTGAATCACAACCCCTTTTTATTTTTTATCGGCGGCCAATTTACAGAGGAAAGTGTGACACAGACGTTTACATAATTATTTTCGGAGAAAAAATCAATACAATGTCTTATAACTATATCAAGTGTGTTGATTTCTTTAAATACAATTATAAATACACCTC
Source organism: Brenthis ino (assembly GCA_921882275.1). Taxonomy (NCBI): domain Eukaryota; kingdom Metazoa; phylum Arthropoda; class Insecta; order Lepidoptera; family Nymphalidae; genus Brenthis; species Brenthis ino. Next base: position 13,035,589 of record OV170229.1, on the reverse strand, counting down.
GCAATAGACTGAGTAAACAAAAATATTTTTTTTTGATATTTGTATTTATCAAAATAAGTATGCTTAATTCAGAATTAATTTCTGTTTCAACATAGTATATTGATATGTCTCGACATAGTTATCTATAAGCAAATGATTTAATTTTCAAAATTTTTAGCAGTTCTTATAAAAATCAGGTTAATTTGAAAGCTCCGGTATACGTAAGTACCGTAAATGTCTACTTCCGGCCCGACAGGATGTGTCGCCGGATGACGCATACGTAGTTTGTACGAAGACAATAATTGCATTACCATCAGGATTTTGTTTTGTGTATTAAATGGATAGTTTTAAGAGGTTTTAATAAATAGTCGTGTGTAATAAATATTGAATTAAAGAATTTAACCTTTATTTACAAGCACAAAAAAATTATATCTATAGTTTTACATATATCCTAATATATGGAAGTTAAAAATGTTTTAAGATTATTCCTTATCGAAAATAGAAACCGTAGAAAATAATTAAACATAAAATTATTAATGAATAAAACCTACTTTAAACCATTAAAAAAACTTTCGGACGAGTACCCAAACTTGAAATATAGACTATTAAACTATTCCGCGCTTCGAACGTTCAAAGTTGGCGGTGAAAAATTCGACTTTCGAACATGGACGTTCGCAAATTAAAAAGTTTCGAACACTTTCCCTTTCGAACTGCCAACTATTCCCGCCGCCATTTTGGTTTAACGTTTAACTTTTTAATTTTAACTCTGTCATGACGTTTCTGTATAAATGGGTCTCGGTTTTTCGCTATAAATAAGTTTATATTTTCAGAATATATAAAATCTGAAAGTATTTAAAATTTCACAGTTTTTTTTTAAACTCTAAATGTATGTCAGCGGGCAATATTAGTGATATATATTGATATTAATTAAATTTTTTTACAATGTCATCACTTTTTTTTTAAATCTCAATTAAATGTGTAATCAGCAATGTAACAAAAACTACTAACTGCAATCTATTTTTCAACTGACTTCAAAAAGGAGGAGGTTCTCAATTCGACTGTATGTTTTTTTTTATGTTTGTTACCTCAGAACTCCGTCATTTATTAACCGATTTGGACAATTTTTGTGTCGTTTGAAAGGGTATACTTCCAGATTGGTCCCATTTAAATTTCAAAAAAAATACCACCCCTAAGGGTGGAAAAACTACTAATGATGAATTTAACCTACTTCTAATTGTCATATTGACTTGAAACTTTGCGAGTATTTCTATTTCCGTTGATAGTACAGTGGTTTGGTGTTATTGACCTGATCAGATGGCATATAATACAACGGCTAATAGTAGATACTTTGAGTTTGGGCTTATTTTGTTTGATTTGACAAGCCTAACACGTTAGAATCCTTACTATGCTACTACTGTCTACACTAAAAAGGGAAAAATAAAAACTTTTTAACAAAAAAATAAAAACCGACTTCAAACAAAAGCACTAAAAAGTAAAAAATAACTGATTGGTAGTTTTCATTTACTATACATACCTAATCAAATATTTTCGAAGTCGGTGTGCTTTGGCTAAGTAATTAAAGCCTACCTATTAAATACATACCTAATGAAATATTTTCGAAATCGGTGCCAGCCCATACAAAGCAAAGCACACCGACTTCGAAAATATTTGATTAGGTATGTATAGTAAATGAAAACTACCAATCAGTTATTTTTTACTTTTTAGTGCTTTTGTTTGAAGTCGGTTTTTATTTTTTGTTAAAAAGTTTTTTTTATCCACTAATCTCAGGAACACTAATCCGATTTGAAAAATTCTCTTTCTACTATATATATACCTATACTCTATCTATTCGATACTAACCATTAAAACAGTACTAATTTAAAAGAAATACTATGTAATTTAAACTTTGAGTTTTTTTTTATACTAGAAGTGTGTTTTTATCTTGCAAAACCCCCCTTTTTATGTGGGTCATGTTACATGTGAACCGTGTTTAAAAGACAAGTTGGTTTTGTTGATTTTGTTTGTTTTTCCAATTGAGCAGAATTTACTTCGCCAATGTCGCGTAGACACGTTTTATATTAGGTATATATACTCGTGTAATAAGTCATTACGACTTATTACACGAGTATTACGATTGGTAAAAAAAGAGAAAAAAAACACACTAGATCTAATTACATGTAGATAAACAGCGATAATTTATATTGTATACCTGACTAAATGTAATATTCCATTTATGTTTTATACTGTTGCCATTTCAACGATTGCCTTTATTATCTGTATTCTGAGAAGGGTGCGTCCGCGGAAGAAATGCAAAGAAAATTATAGGTAGGTACCTCCATCGTGACCCCTTGCTTTGAATCGACTCTAATGAATCAACTGCTATCTTTTATTTTGAACGATTTGCATTTGTTTTTCCTCTTTAGAAGATATCTTTATTATTTTGCTTGGTATATAATCTAAACATACAAATATAAAAATGTAAACGTTTCTGTTTATGATTAGTCACAATTTAAAATATTCTGTAGTTTTGGAGTTTATTCTATTGGTCCAAATTGTGTAAATATAAAGTGATCCGAATGAATTTATCTTACAACTTGTTTACGAGTCTTAGGTAACTTATGTGTCTAGAAAAGAAGGGATTTAAAAATGAATAGAAAGGTAGTATGGGAACATGTCTTTTACTGCGGTCAAATAGTATGAATCAACACTCAGGCTAAAAGAATAAAATCGACGGAGCGTGCAGAATATAGCTATAGAAGTCTAAAGTGGTATTATAATAAACGGTTTAGAATACCTTTCCCGTCGCACTATGTTGTAAGAAACAAAATAAACAAAGTTATTGCGCCGCCTTTTTTTGCAAAACCTAAGAAGAGTATTCAAAATATTATTTTTTATGTAATTTTGTAAATGTTTATTTAATTATATAAGATTATTATATTATATTTTCTTATAAGAATGACAGTTCGTTTGGCTTTATTTACAGTTTCATAATTGTTCTGCTTTTACTCATATTCTTTGACCAGCCTAGATAAATAATAAAAATTATTATTTGTTGTCAGGTTTTTTTATTTTATTATTTACTTTTGTATTTTCAATTTGAATTAATTGTTTAGTACACAAATAATACTTTTAATATGTCAGTAGGCCGATGTCTGAGAGGTGGTATAAGAGGGAAAGCCAAAAGGTTAATATCATCTCTTCATATCATATGAAGTCTCTCCCGTGACCATGATTGTTGTAAAGCATTCGAAACGTCCAGAACATAAAGTCAAAAACAATTCCACGAAATAATCCGAAAAATAGTTTTATGTTAAACTAGCATTGCCCGTGGCTCCGCCTGCGTTCAGATGACCAAATACGAAATTCTTAGGTTTTACAGATCAGTAACCTTTACATTGCAGTTTTTGTATTTTTCTCTGATTTCCAGTGGTTTTTCTGTGATGCGGTAACAGACAGACAGACAAAAATTCTAAAACTATAGATTCGCCCTCTGTATCTATGTAATTAATATGAAAAAAATAATTAAATCTGTTAGCAAATACATAAATTTAAAACTAAATACATACATGTAAACATTTATCCTAGAAGAGGTGATCATTTCTTAGTAGATCTTCTTGTTAGAATTTAATATCTGAAACTTATCTGTTTAGAACTCATTCTAATTACTCATCTTTTTACATTTAAACTTGCAATTTTGCTGGAAATCTTCTCTTTACACAATATTTTACAATGAAAATGAAAAGAAAAACTAGAAAATGGTTTTTTCATAAAATCTTTATAGCTTTGAGTTTTTATTACTTTTACCTAACCTTATGAGTGCAAAATTACCTTAATACAATGTTTATAAACAGCGAAGATGTAAATTTGAAGTCGTTAAAAAAGTTTATATGAACTTGAATTATAAGCACCTCCTAAGTACTTAAACAAAACACTCTAAAAATTTTAAACATGAAAACTCGTTTGAGTAGCTTACAAAGTATCACAAAGATTAGAAACATATTTTATTTCCTACAAATTTGAATCCAGTAAAATCCAGAGACTCATTACGAAGATAAAATTTAAATTGCAAAATTCCCCCTTGGAAAAAAGCCGTGCTTGGGCGTCAAAAAACCTAAGGCCCGAGGGCGAGGAGGGTCCTCCTTCCCTTTTAAATATTTTTCCTTCGCTTCTTGCTATCAAATTTTCGCGTTTCTAATCAGAGAATACAAAATGGCCGACTTTATCTTTTTAATTTAATTTGTGGATCATAGGATAATGATGTAATTTTATAATGCCTATATAAAAGTATAATTATTTATTTTTATAATTTATAGATTTTTATGCCGGCTAACAGCTCACCCTCGCTTCGCTTGGTTTCGTCTCTAGAAAAACAAAAACAAATTTATCCGACAGGAACAGTACATTTTTGCGGAATAAAAAGTATATTATATATATAGAATATATAGTGCTATTTCAGACTATAATCTATCTCTGTGAAAAATTTCATCCAGATCCGTTCAGCCGTTCTGGCGTGCAAGAGTAACAAACATCCATATAAACATCTAAACTTTCACATTTATAATATTAGTAAAATATATTGTGGATCGTAATATTATTATATATTTAAACTACAAATTATACATTACTTTAATAAGATACTTTCCATAGTCAGTATAAAATTACAAAAACAGGTACCTACTGCACCTAATAATTATTGTTGGTAAATGTACTTATTTGTGTATATGCATAGCTACGTATATATTTTAAAACTATGAGTTGATAGAGTGTAGCATTCCTTCTATTTATTTTTAACATTATCTGTAAATAATTCGACAAAGTTAGATGTTTTCAGACAAATGGGCACACTTAAACAGTAAATTGGTTGGGAAAGTTTTCGCGGCGGCGAACGACGTGTCAGCTTGAAAAATATACGCCATGATACTTATTATTGACTTGTGATTTGAAGACCTAAGTACGCTTTATCTAATAATAAAGGCAATAAATAAAAATAATAAGTATTAGACTTATATTAAACCATAAACACATAAAATTAGAATTAAAATAGATGTAGTGTATTTGTAGTATTGATAGCTAGATTGGATAGCTGATTAACTTTAAAAAGTTAAATCTAAAATGGTTACATAATTAACTTAAAATAAAACTATCTTTTCGATTATTTCGAAACGTCGAGAACCAAAAATCAAAATGAATCCAAGAAAAGATCCGAAAAGATATATTTATTCAAATTGTCAAATATTCGCGTAAATATAAGAAAGTATTAATTAATATTTTACTGTTTTTTTTGTAGCCATCAAGTAAAAATTTGTATTTTGAAAATTAAGAAAAACCCTCCGCCGATCCGACTCTATAACTAAACTTTTCAATAAGCGCTTAAAGGAAAATTCCAAAGACAGCATCCACTTTCAAATCTTTTCATAACGGTGAAACGTCTTTCTCGGAATTTACGATTCATTACGTTTGAAGCCCTTCTTAATTAAAAAATCGTGTCGTCTCTCAAATAAAATCAATCCCGGGTACATCGCAAGTTTTTCTCGGAGCCCTTCTGAGATTTACGCGTAATTATATTTGTGTCATTACAAAGTTTTGATAAATCCCCTTCCTCTTCGATCTGACGCTCATTTTGTTTAAAAACTTGGTTATTTTCAATCGACACTCTAATTAGTTAGCACATGCTATGCTCGCATTGTATTTACAATAGAAATTCAATGTAGATAAGCATAGCGTGTCATTTGTATTGACCTTTAGGTACATAGTGTAATTTTTTACTTAAAAATATATATATTATAATAATCGGTGTAGGGACATTGTACAGTTTATTCTAGTAGTATGCAATCTTTTAACTTCGTAACATCTTAAATAATAATGTCGATAAAAAAATAAAGATTTACGATATAAATTAAATAAATTATGATGTAAAATTGCGCCTTACCGTGCCGTGTTCAGTATTAAAATGAATTCAAAGTTTTATTTTTCTAGTCCCTAAATGAATGTATGAAAAAGTTTCAAATTATTTCCAGCAAAAGATTTACATTCTGATGTTTATTACTAAATCTTTGCATTTACATAAATAAATCAACAAAACTCGAGTAATTTTATTCTTACTGCGTGTAGTTGTGCGTTTGCGACGCGTCTGGCTGAATAAGGTACTTCACTAAATATATACATTTCTACTTGTATATATGTATAATTTTGAACTTGATCCGTCTCGTAAATATTGTAGAAATCATAATATAGATTGTATGTTCTGAGAGACACATAAGTGTTTATATAAAAGTTTGGTTTTTTGGATACATAAATCCCTATAACGTTGAAAATGTTTTTACGTACCTGTTTTTTATTTAAGAAATACATTAATATTACATAGCCTTTAAATTGCGAAAGGAATCTTTATTGGCAATATTTTCAAATAAATTCATGTAATTATTTATTGTGTCTTTCATCCGATAGACTAATAAAATTCAATTAATATCAAAATTCAGATAATCTTAAATCTTATTTGCATAACCGATAGCAACATGAAAGCTAAAATAAAACAAAAGTTGTAAAAGCCTTAATAAATGTGAAACGCTTCAAAATGGATATATGGTGAGGCCATTTTTAAGAAACCGGGGGTGGTCACCCCTCCGCCCGAGACGCCCACGAAAAACCGTTAAGAACAAAAATGCGGGCCAATGACGAGCCACCCCTAAAATATCGATAGCGGGGGTGCTTTGATAAAAACTGTATTGTATTTTTTAGTCGGCGAGTTCACGATTTATATCAGGGTACTTAAATTTTACTGACTTTTAAAAAAGAGGTTTTATTTAGAATAAATACTGGTAGTTTATATATAAATACGGACAAATATATTTGGCGCCTAAGTGACGTGAAATAGTTGCTTCAATACAAAGATAAACAATAAAAAAATAATATTTAAACGGCTTACCTGGTAATTGTGTCACATTTTAATTTTATTAAATAATTCTTCAACTGATTTTGGTGCACAAGAATACTACGACATGGTCAAAACGCAACTGACTTAACCCTTCATTACGGTATAGGGTCAAAAGTTGTCTTACCGGTTATCTTGGTGGGGTCCCGACAAAAGATAGTAAGGGCGAAACTGGACAATAGAATCACCTTTGCCAAAGGGTTGGCCGATTTCTAATAATACCGGATCGTATTATAATATTTGGACCTATTTAAGTAACCATTGGGTCCTCTATTGTAATTGTGAAACTGACCTGACCGGTTTTGCCAGTTTGTAGTCATGTCACACATATCGATAAATTTTTATCTTTATCTCGTCGATCTAGAAGAAAAATACACGAGTAAATTTATTTATAAAATATTACGTTTACTAGAAACAGTATTTTATAAATACATTTACTCGTGTATTTCTTACGATAAAGCCATATACTTTAAATGTAATAATCAAAATAGAAAAACAATGAATATGACATATTATGTCAAATTTACTGTGGCATATTATTATTTTTAAACACGTAAATAATACTTGCATATAGAAAGTATTATAGTATGGTAGTACAAAACTATCAATAGTCGATACGAGTAACCGTCCACTCGTTAGCTAGCTTCCGTAAAAAACAACAATTAAAATCGAAGAATTGTCCACATTACAAAAGGGCGCATTTGCATTCCGGTACAACCGGTTCTCACGAAGGGTGCCACATGTCTCTATTTGACACCTCGTGGGCATTTGCAGGGTTGCTTTGACCCTGAGTATGACCGATGTGGAAAGTAGCTTATGTTACTTTATTTAATTTTTATTTTTATTTAAAAATATAGTTATGGGTTTAGAACACAATTTTGTATTTGTCTCTGACGAAATATCACAGATACTTCATAATTCACAAAAGTCTATAATAAAAAACAAGAGATAATATAAATCTATACCTAAATATAGGTCTTGTATTTGACTAATATACCTAATGTGAAAAAAATACTTTATGGCATATGAATTTTGTATCTCATATGAGTATATTTGACCAATTTCCAAACTATTTTATCAATTCGTACTGAAAATTAAAACAAAAATATATTTTTATTTTAAATATTAAACGCAAAATATGCAATGATAATAACGTTATGTTCAGTTAACTGTAAAGAAATTCAGTTATAAAAATTCTTTTATATACTATATACTACATATGTATATTATATGTAGTAGGTACATATGTATAATACAATATTTTATTATAAAATGACTGCTCCGTAATATTACAACAAAAATCCATTTCCTTAATTAATTATAACTTTTTTTAATATTTTAGTATTTGGGGAGCATGTCATACTCAAGATTTTCCTCTAAATATTCTCATAACGTCTACGAAGCAACGAGCGCTACGCCGTAGGCATAGCAGCGTTATTGACGAAAAGTGCATAGATAATAATTGTATCATATTGATAGCTTAGTAGAACATATTTGTGTATTTTAATTCAATAATAATAATATATATAAAACTAACGATTTACCCTCACTTCGCTCGGGTTCGTACCTAGATACTTTTAACGGTTAGTATAGAACAGACTATACCTATATTATATATGACCATGCATAGGTACAGAAAAGTATTTTATAAAATAAAAATGTTATATCCCTTACTTGAGAAATGATTGATTCTCCATACAAAGTTCCTCCCCCTTAAGGGATGATTTACGGGGTAAAAAGTATCCTATGTCCTTTCCAGGGTCTCAAAGTGTGTCCTGTACTTGAATATAAGTACCCATCTAAATCGATTTAGTGGATTAAGGTAATACACATCGAAATGCTAAATAAATAATTATAATATAAATATTATATTATTTATACATTACTAATTCTTGCTGTATATATTTATATGTATCTTGTGAGAAATCTTTATTTAGAAATTTAGATTTTTTATCCTATAAAAGCATTAATTTTTTACTTTATTCTAACCATTCATTTTATTTATTAAGTATCAATTGTCTGCGTAACCATTTAATAATTCTTAACTGCAAAAATCTGCATAATCAATAATATTAAATACTAGAGACTCAACCTAGCTTCGTTCGGGTTCGTCCCTAGCTTGCTTCCTAATACAAACTTTCATCCCCATTTTCACCCCCTTAAAGTGTGAGTTCCAGGATAAAAAGTATCCTATGTCCTTCCCAGAGTCTCAACCTATCTTCTTACCAAATTTCATCTAAATCGGTTCAGTAAATCCAAAAATCCCTACAACGTCGCAAACTCAGAAACTAACAAACTTTACCTCTTTATAATATTAGTATAGATAGGTATCTTATCTCACCATATTCTACTACAAAAATTAATATAAAATTTTTTTTGTAATATTCTGTTAACTGAACAGTCAGCACGTAGAGTTTACAACTATTCTAAAACACTCAAGGATGTTACAAGCTACAATATCCCAGGTTACCGCATCCCATTCACCGGGAACAATGAAATACAAACATTATCGTAACGGCCGCGCGTAAGACATTCATCTGAATAACAATAGGACGGTCCGTTCGACCTGTGTTTTTTACTTGAGAAGTTTCTAGCTTTATAGCTGGGGTTATCTTTGTTGAGACGTCTGCTAATAATTTGTTAAGATATACTATTGTAATTAACGTTTTTTTTAACTTACGATGTTGCTATTATTATTTTTGTTGAGAATTCTTGTCATTTTTTTGATGTGTTATGTTTGTAAGGTATAGTTTAATGGTTTAGTTTTAGTAGATACATTCATAGAGACACACAAGTCAGGATTACTTAGAAAATTAAGTCAATAGCTTAAAAAAATAACATCGAAGTGGACGGCTTGCTGGCAACAAAATTTAATAATATTATAATTTATGACATATAAAAATATAATATATATACAAGGGAGGCCCGTGCCCAGCAGTGGGACGTTAGAAAGGGCTGAATACACATACAAAAATATATTGTAATAAAATTGTATTGTAAGGAATAGAGTCTTTTTTAGTTTGGTAAATAAGCATTTTACACAATAAATACTTTTTCCACTGTTTTAAAATAGTCTCTAAAATATAAGCGAAAAATTTAGTCTATGTTAGATTTGAACGGAAAAAATATATTTAAATTATTAAATAAATAAATTCTTTATAGATATAATTTACTTGTTAGTGGTAGTTATGTAGTAGTTTCTATTAACAATTTACAAATATTATAGAAAATGACCTTGGTGGCTCAGGGGACTGAAAAAAGAGATAGAAGCGATATATGAGGATTTTTTCAAACATTGGAATTAGAAAAACACGATAATAAATTGTTTTAAATCACGATTTATTGTATTAAGTAAATAATATTAATTTTAATTTTCACGCACAAAAGTAATAAGATTATTGAAGTTATACTTCTTTTGGGACGTTTGAAAAAAAATGTGAGAGTAAAATTTTTACGATGCGCGCGCACACCGACATCTAAAAAGCGACATGATGTAATTAGCTGATAACTGTTTGTTGCCATGGTAACCGTTGTTATTGTCTGACAAATGATATATAATATTATATTCTTTCCTTGAATGATATTCTATAAATATATGATTGTAATATGTTTAATATGTCTTATTTAATTAATTTATCATTTGTTTTACAAACAGAGAGTTGTGACATACGGGATGAAATCTTTAGCTATTGTTGTTCTGTTACGCCAAAGAAGTATAACTCCTTACGTGCGTAAGTACATATGTACACACACACGTTTTTTATTAAACATTTTGTTATGAAAATCATCACCTTTATAAATTATGTATAAAACATCACTTGTACATTGTACACTTTTTAAGTATCTCTAAAATATCTATACAAAGAAACACAATCAGGTCAGTAGCGTATGTAATATACTTTGGTTCACAACTTGAATCAAATTTACTAATACTAATTGGTAAATGATATCTAAAATTTATAACTTAAAATATTCATAAAACTACTAATTAATATACCCATCTACCCCACGTCTTCGTATGTCGTAAGTGTTATACACGTATTAAGTGCTAAGTAGGTACATACTTATAGAAGTAACAAAAAGCAAAAATGTATGAAACATTTTTAGTGCCTTAATAAATATATATTTTTTAAGTTTATCAAATAATTTTACAACTTACGATATAAAAACATATTTCTGTAGAGTAGGTTCTAGTTATAAATTTCGCGAAAATCTCAACTTTCAACCATCCTATTAGATACATATTATATTAGTAAAAGTAATAATGGAAATAATCGTAGTTGAATGTTAGTAAATTTATCAAAACTATTAAATAAATAAATATTGTAGTAAATTTGCTTTGAACAAAAATATTTATTTTACAACAGGTAATGATGTCAATGCATTAATTGTAATATTTTTAGATTCTTTTATTGTAAAAGTCATCTATTGTCAAATAGTTAAACTAAGAATTCAGCGTCATCTAGTGATGAAAAGCATAAGCTGTCAATGCCATCTATCGTGCAGGTTCTAAACAAATATTAAAGCGCCATCTAGTGACGAAAAGATTATTTTTATTTAGCGCCATCTTGTAGTGATTAGATATAAGCAAATTATTTTATTAGCATTTTATTTTTAAATTATTAATTTCTAAATGCACAATCAAAATTGGCGTAATATTAATGAATTGTTTACGCTTTATTTGGTCATTATTAATAACGCAGTAAATAAAAGTACGTATTGCAAATAGTTTATTCTATTGTCCAATGGATGGCGCTACGAAGAGACAATAAGCTAGTCACAAAATTTTTAGATAATTTTACGTGTTTATTATAGAATATAATATATTCACGGTTTAAACAAAAGTTACAGGAATTAATTTACTCCACCTAAGATTAAAAATGAAAAATCTTTTTATACTATTTATTTAGTATATATTAAAAATAAATATGTCGTTGTATTTTGAGAAAAATATTAGGTATAACCAAAGGAAGTATTTTCAATAAAAAAATATGATACAATTTTAATATTTTTATATTGTTTCGTAGATGATTAATAAGCTTTAAAATTTAAAACTTACATATATATTATTTGAGAGTGCCATTAATGTTCTAAAAAGTAAATATTGTGTAACTTACAATTTGTGCATTTTAACCTATTTAATTTTAAACAAAATTTCTTTTTTTTTAACAATGTAAGTATAAAATTATAGTAATAACTGTGATTTAACCGTGAAAGGTTACACAAAAAGGAATAAAAAATATGTACAAAAACCATTTTATTTTACAATCACTTAAAAAACAAAACACGCAATATTTATCATCATTAACACATTACATGCACTCTTGATTGACAGCCCATAAAAAAATCCCCAACACTCAACAGGTTAAACAAATTAAGCAAACAAAAAGCCAACTACGGGGCAGCAAATTGCCAGGCAAATTACCGTGAGGTTTTAAAAAAAGAATAAAAAAATGTGTTAACAAGCGGTCGACTCAGTGAATTAATCACTGTAATAACCCGCCGGGATCCGGGAAAAAATCTGTTAGCCACAGAGTTCCGGCGAAAAAAATGCCCCGGGACTCTTAAAACGTAATTTATCGCTGTCCCGTTTGCGGATAGAGGAATGGCCGAATATATTATCGGTAGGGAGATTTTTTGTTGTGCGGCTGTAGTTCGGAAAATGCTTTTTATGTAGTATAGTGTTTTTAGTTGTTTAAAGCTAGATTTCGTTTGTCATTTCTTACGTAAGAGTCTGTTTGGTTAGATATTATAATCATAAAGTGTTTGTTGATGTAAGAAGACAGTAGAATATGTAATTTTTCATAAAGATTGTCAAAAAAAAACTATTATTTTACGTTCATTCTTTCTGTTTTGTGTCTTATGTTTATATAATACTACACTAGTGAGATTTAAATAATAATCTATGTTCTTCAGGTTTAAGATCATTTATTTCTCAAAAAGAATATTACAATTCACTTATAAATTAGAAATCACATTAGCTACACCTTAACTTTATTGGGTGCATCGTTCTTAAATACTCTTTTAATATAGTTTAAAAATATCTTTCATATTTATATTTCCTTATAAAATTCCTAAACATAACGAAAATATTCTAAATAATATAAAATTTATGAAAATTTTAAAAATGTACTAAGTGTAAAAGTGTGTACATAAAAGTTCACAAGCCGCGACCCCCGGGAGGTGTTAGAGGCCCCTCTAATATTACCTAACTAGGTTATTTATATCGTACCAAGAGCAAAGTTTGAAAGAGCTTGCTTTATGGTCTATGCGGATGTTATATAATAACTTCGCAATTTTTAATTATTCTTTAATCTTTCCATATAATAAAATACTATTCTTGTTTGATTCTAACTGCCGAATCTGTACATTAAAATTTTTTTGGAAAATCTTATTAAAATAAACATTATTTTCGATACATAGTCCGAATCAATAGTTTTTAGATTTTTTGTCTTTCTGTCTGTCTGTTACCGTATCACGGAAAAACCACCGGAGGGATTTTGATGAAATTTGGTATGGTGATAGCTGGTTATCCTGGTGAAAATATAGAATACTTTTTACCGCAGGAAAATATCTTATTTCTGAGAAAAAATACAAAAACTGCAATGTAAGAGTATATAATATGTAAAACCAAAAAACTTGGTTTTTGGTCATCTGAACGCGGGCGGGACAAACAGACAGACAGACATTTTTTTTTAAATTGTCTTATTCTTAAAGTACTGTATAAAATTTCATATGCATTTAGTAAAAAACTGTTATTTTGACATTACAAACAGACACTTTAATTTTATTTATCTGTATGATATAGGTAGGTGTATATAGATAGATTTGGTTATTAGCGTATGTATAATAAATAATAATATGAAATGCAATGCAATACAATAATATGAAAAAATCTAACTAGACATTAATAACTGTAACGGAAATTCTATATATAATTCTAATAAGAGAACTAACTTCGAATACGAGCGGACTCGATCAGTTTATGTTGCAGCTGACCTGACGTTGTCCTCTCCACATTTCGTAAAGTTTATTCATTTTTAGAAACCTCATTCGAACTATTGTAACATTCAAAAGAAATAGCTAAATCAATAAAAAAATAAAAGCTAAACGAACAGAAAATAATATTTCTTTAGATATATGGATTTTTTTCTACATAGGTACTCCGTTTTTGAAATGGAAATTGGAAGTGATTTTTATTAAACTAAAGAAATCACTTACAATTTTAACAGGCAAGTACTTTTGTATCCAATGATAAGGCTACATTTATTGTTTCTTTTTTTAAGTAAATGTCAAAATATAAGTAATTTTTACGTGTAAGCTTAAAATATATTTAAAGTTTTGTGTAAGTTACAATGTTTGAAGAAAATGCGATACTGATTTGTCATGTCTATTTTTTTCTACCTAGCTAAAGACCACAGATCATATAACACTATACAAGTGGGTACTAAAGACAAAGCGTGCTAAGTAATTGAAAGCTAATGATATAATTGATGCATCATATTGTATTTATAATTTTTTATAATAAATCAACAATTGTTATAAATATTAGGATTTATGATAAATATCCAGTAAACCTGTAATCGTATGACAAATATTTTCCTCCTTTCGTTATAGGTACACCTACCAATCTACCAGAAAGTGTTATTGTAGCACTATTCATATTCACATGAATATTAGAAAAAAGAAATTAATAACTGATAGTTGTTGAATTAAGATCGATATAATCATTATAACGATACAATATGAATATTTTTTTTTTGTTTTTGCTTAATCATATTAAATTAATTAACTTACAATAAATAATTCAGTTATACTGATCTATTGGCTTCTTTCGAGGCAGATTAAGCCATAGTTTACAACATTGGCCAAACACAAGTTAATTAGTATTTTTATATATTATATTGAGGCATGATTGAGTAACAAACATTTTAAAAATAGTTATTTTTTATGTATCATCTAGAACCATTAACTTATCCGTCATAATTGAATCCACATCTGAATTCATAGAAGTGAAGACCAACAAAACATCGTTCAATAGAAATAGAGTTTGATATAATAAAAACCTAGAGAAAAGCTCGATTGGACAGTCCTCTATAGACTTTTGTCGGAAACTGATCGAATGTCCGCTTTCGTATATTATATTCTATGTGCAAGTTTTCAATGTTCAAACTACTATTAAAATAGATTTGTTTGACGTATTGATCCCCAAGTTATATGGCAAAGATGTAGGGAAAATAGATCTTTTTTTTCTACCTTGGTTTTCTGAAGGGGCTGAATAAATTTTGATAAAATTTTAAATATTTATTTATTTATTTATTTATTTATTATATAGGAAGCCAACATAGTATACAGTGCTTTTGATCTTTTATACATAATAATTTCTTATAAAATATTTTTTTTACACTATACACCACACTTATAGGCTAACTTAACATGCGTAAACTAGCTAGCTGTTCCGAAACTTATACTACATATCTATCCTATGACAAATAAAATACTTAATAAAAGTGTAAAGTTAAAAAAAGTAAAGTTAAAAAAAACAATAAACAATTAAAAAAACATGCATAAAAAATTACAAAAAAATATATACTTAAAAAAAAATGTGAAGGTTTAAAATTTAAATGGTATAAAAAGTAATTGCCAAAAAAAAAAACATCTAAAAATTATAAAAACTACAACTAAAAATATAAAATATTTAAAGCAGTGTAAAACAAAAATTTTTAAATGTTCCAAAATTAAAACTATTTGGTAAGAGGTATAAGTAAACAGTTGATATAAAAATATGGGTAAAATTGATTAAAATTGTATAGTTTTATTAAGTGGTATTTTATTTCATTAAGTGGTATAATTTGAGTTTAAACTTAAAAAATGCATTTTAACTTTTCTTTTGAATGCTTTCCCAGAATACTTAAAAATGTCAATGTCAGCTTTTTCTTTTGAGATAGTATTGTATAGTTGTATGATTCTATTTAAAGGTGCATTACGGCCTAAGTTTGTTCTAGCAATTTTGGTCACAAACGTTTGCTTAGAGCTAGAAGTCCTAACAGTGTTTCTAGGGATTGCTAGCTTTATTTTTCGTACTAAATCAGGGCAATCAATATCTCCATTTATAATTTTATTCAAAAAGCAAAGATCCAAAATATCTCTTCGTGTGGACAATGAAAATGTACGATAGTGTTTTAACAGATTATTGTAATTATATTCTAAATTATCTTTATAACATAATGTACGTAATATCTTTTTTTGTACTCTTTCTAGTCTATTTTTGTGAATTTGGTAATAAGGGTTCCATACAGTCGAACAATATTCCAGCTTGCTTCTGACGTATGAGTTAAAAAGCACTATTTTCGTGTAAGATGTTTTGAAATCTTTTGTGTTTCTTAAAATAAGTCCCAATATTTTAAGAGATTTTTTAATAACATCTTCTATATGTGGGATAAAACTTAGTTTTGAATCCAATAAAATTCCGAGATCGTATATTTCATTGATGCATGTTAAATTATTACCATTTATATTATAGTCATATTTTATTGTTCGAATTTTTCTACTAAATGTTATGTTATAACATTTTTGGTAATTTAGTTTTAAATGATTACGTTCACACCATGATACAAGTTTTTCTAAGTCTGCTTGCATTTTAATGGAATCGTCTATTGTTGATATTTTTTTAAAAAAATTTAAATCATCCGCATACAAATATATCCTACAGTAATCAAAACATGTTATTACATCATTTATAAAAAGTCCGAATAATACAGGACCAAGGTGTGACCCTTGCGGTACACCGGACGTAGCAATGAAGGTATCAGATTGATTTCCACCAATTACAACATTCATTTCTCGATTATGCAAATACGATGCAATCCAATCAATAAATTTCCCACAAATACCATAATTCCTTAACTTATGTAGTAGAATATTGTGGTCAACTATGTCAAAAGCCTTGGCTAAATCTGTATAGATGCAGTCTACTTGCCCGTTATTGTCTAACACTTCAGATATATCCGTAACAAATGAGGCTAAATTAGACATTGTGGATCTATTCCTTAAAAATCCATGTTGATTTTCTATCATAATAGGTTTTACGTACCAACTGAGCGATCTACATACAATAATTTCAAAGATCTTTGAGAAGACGGAGAGTATACAAATGGGTCTATATTTAGTTATATCTTTTTTATCTCCACCTTTAAATATAGGTACAACCCTGGCCTTTTTCCATACACTCGGAAATGTGCCATCTGCTAGGGATGTTTGAAATAAAATAATTAAAGGATTTGCTAATGTCTCCGCGCAATTTTTTGCAAAAATGGGTGGAATATCATCAGGGCCTGCGCCTTTATGTATATCAAGTTTCTTTATTTGATCTATGACTTCTTGCTTTTCTATACATACATTAGCAAGTTGCAAATTAAAATTAGATTGAGCATTTGTACATGAATTTAAAGCTGAAATGTTGTTATATGTCATATATGTATTCGAGAAGTGTATAGCAAATTGATTACAAATATCTCTTCCGTTAGTAAATTCACAATCGTTAAATGTCATTAACGCAGGATAGTCACATTTATTATTTCGCATTCTTTTTAAATATGAGTGAAAATATTTAGGGTTTATTTTAATATTATCTTCCACTGTCTGTATATAATTATTATATTCTAAATTTATGATAAGTTGACATCTTGTTCTAAGTAGGTCGAATTCTACTTTGTCAAGTGGATTTTTATATTTTTTATACAAAATTCTGTATTTATTTTTCTCTACTAATCTTTTTATCAGATTCTTTGAATACCAGACAGGATATTTGTTTTTATTTTTTGATTTAGTTTTTGGTATAAATTCCTCTATAACCTTACGTAGTTCTTTGTAAAATATATCTATCATTTGATTTACAGTATCGCATGTTTTAAACAATTCGGTCCAGATTATGTTTTTAAGTTTCTCCTCAATGACACCGTAATCTGCTTTCATAAAGTTGTATCGTGTTGTCGACTCCGGTGTTAATAATAGCTGAAGCTTATCATCATAAGAAATTTCGACAGACAACGGTGGATGATATTTGTCAACTTTACATACTGAAAAATCGCTGACCTCAACTCTAATATCACTTACATTACTAAAGACTAAGTCCAATGTTTTACCAAAGGAATTACTAATACTATTATGTTGTTTTAAACCGGATACTGACATGAAATCGCTTACTAGTGTACTAATTGTATTGAGATCATTAGGAATCAAGTTATTCTTACATTCATCCTCCGTGTTCCATTTAATTGATGGTAAATTGAAATCTCCAACTATCAACATTAGCGTTTGCTTATTCATAATCTTTTCTACGTTTTGCATGAAATCCTCTATTCTCTCATAGTTTAATGGTGGTGGTATATAGACACCACATATGGAAATGTATGGATAAATACATGTAAGTTTAAACTAAAACAAAGTAATTTAATTGACTTTCCGCAACTTTTGCAGTTATTTAATTTTTACGTGCCTCCTCGTTTGCCTCGTGGTGTGATCAAGCCTTTGTCTGTGCCATCTGGTACAACAGTATTAGAGACGAATTCTGCTATACTTTGGATTATAAATATTTTCAACAGGTGCAGTATTTCAATCCATGTATGTAACACTTAACTTCTTTAGAAAAAACATTAAAACTGTACTAATACTATTAATCTCACACTAATTGTTTATTTCTCTGTTACATTTAATTATTTTTTGAGCATTTTGTGTTTACCTTTAAATAGATTTCCGATTACTAACCTATATTTCACTCGTATATGTATGTAAGTCATAAATGTATACAATTGTAAAACTGCTGGTTACCCTTAATAAAAAAATGTCTACATTTTCGTAGGCAGTTTCCAAAAAAGTTACCAAATACAATTAAGGTTCTATACCTCAAATGGTAAAAAAAGGAACCTATAAATATTATAAGTCACACTGAATAAATTCAGTGTGACTTATAAATAAAAACAATTGACTTTAATTATATCATTAACCTACTTATTAAGCCAAGAACTTAAAATCTTATAAATTTACCAAGAAAAAACATACAATTTTATGTATGAATGAAAATGCTATTAGTTTAATGAACGTGAGGATCGAGTGTGAATATTTTACTGGCACTTAGACGTCCGTCCGCGTCGTGTTCCGGGTTTTTTCCGGGACCAGCTGCGAGTGTGGTAAAGCTTGGTATGTGTTGAGGACTTTAAGATGAAATTATGATGTAATTTTGTGGGTAGAGACCATATGTAATAAATATAACTAAGTCTTTTAAGACGTCAAAAACTTTAGTCTCTCCCGTGACCATGATTGCTGTAAAGCATTCGAAACGTCGGCAAGAAAAAAATTAAAGAAAAGCGCATTAAAATACGAAAAAATCGTTTTATTTAAAATGAAATTCAAATTAAAAATCGCAATATTTTTATTTACATAATCTACATTTCTATTGGTACTTTCTGAATATATTAAAAAAACCCTCTTGATTCAATGATGTTAGTATATGGAATAAGGATTTAGCCAGACAGGCAGAACATATATAATTTTATATACATACACAGTACATATGTACCTAGACCTACGTAGTATATATTACTAAAATTCTGAATAAGGAAAGGAAGGAAATCGAATAAGCAGCTCCCATTGCATCTCCGCCTTTAATACCTCGTTAGCATTCATTGCGTGTCTTTGTTTTCGATGTCCCAGCGCTCATTTTTCATTACCTTTGATATCTCATGTTTTTGTTTTTGTTACTAGTTTTCCTTTACGACTGACCATGTACATTGTTGAAAGGTATTTAAAATAATAACTTCATATCTAGGAGTAGTAAGCTTAGACGCTGCTAATAAGCTAACCACTCTACGCACATTACCCGCAATACGAACATTACCCGCACGCACTACGCACATTACCTGCACTACGCGCATTACGCATCAAGCACATTTCCCATACGTATATATAATATAGTAAAACTACCATGTATTTATAAGAGTACGCAACTCTTTCACCGAAGGTAGGCTTCCTGGACAAGGCGTTGGTGGCGTTCACGAAGGAAGATCCAGGTTGGATGGTGAGCACGAAATTTTAGAGAACAGAGAAGCAGATCTGTCTATTTTCAGTACGTGTCATAGAACAGCGCACAAGCGCTTCAAAGAGCAGAGCTCAAGTAATTTTAAGACGTATTCATGGCTTCCGTCTCTTCCATGTTCTGCTTGTTCAGAGTCTCCAGCCTCTAGATTATCGAGCTACAGTAATTTTTTGCAGAATAATGCTACGTAAAATAAGAGAAGACGAGGGTTGGTTTAATACTATTTTACTAGTATAGAGCGATGTACCTTCTTGTCGCGAAGATGGATATTTTAACCTGTACAATTTACACAGCGGGCAGTTGGAAAATCTACATTTAAAAAGAGAGGATAGGTTACAATATCAATTCAAGATAAATTTGTGGTCTGGCATAATTGACGGTTGCTGCAAAATGATGGCTGTCCAGCTAATTACACTATACTAGTGAGAAACTTTTTAAACGGCTTTAGTGTTCTTGAGTTCGTCAATAGCTACTAAACAAAAAAAACGATATTACAATATTATTTAAGGAAAGAATATAATATTATGTATATCATTTATCAGACCATAATAACGGTTTCTATGGCAACAAACAGTTATCAGCTAGCTTTATCATGTCGCTTTTTGGCTGTTGGTTTTTTGGGTGTAAAAATTTTACTCTCATATTTTTTTCCAAACGTCCCAAAAGAAGTACAACTTTAAAAATGTTTAAGGACAAAGATGGGACAAAAAGCTAACACAATTATTTCCTTTAAAGCCCGGTATACCTATATACGAGCATGTATGATGTACACAGCGTATAGGAATAAAACAATTTTGTTGAACATTAATGTAGATAGGGCTCAGATCGTAATCAATTTAATTGGAAATTTCCTTTGATTAAACGCAAAGACGTTGTTAGAAGTTGACCCAATAAAAGGGTAGCGTTTGCAGAAAAATATAATTTATATAATAAAATAAATGTATGTATGATATTTTTTCTAATAATAATATTGATGCAGTATTTGAGCCATACTTTTTGAATGTACCTATGTTATGACATGTTTTACACATTAAGTGTGAGCTGTAGCCTGTAGGTTACTAGGCGATCTAGACCACGGTCGAAATGACGCGTTTATGTCACCGTAAAATTGTAAACACCGCTAGATACAATCTATCTAGTGAGATTGTAAGCTGTCGATTCGACAGTTTACAATCTAGCGGCACTTACAATTCTACGATGACATATACGTAAGCGAATATTCCCTTCCATGTGTTTATTATAATATATACAAGAATTAACACACAACTATAAACCTCAAATAATTTTTCATTTCCTTTTTTTTACCTTCTGAGTTACAGAACCCTAACGAAAAATTGTATTTGGTAACTATTTTAGGAACTGCTAACGAAAAAGTAGACTTTGTCTTAGTTTAAATCTATATGTATTTAAATTTTTATCAAAATTGATTTACAGAAAACCAAGGTAGAAAAAAAAGATCTATTTTCCCTACATAATTGCTAGTAATTTTGTTATTATGATACCGAATGATGATGAACATCAAAATAAAATTAACGTGAACTCTAACTTCTCGGTAAAATAATAGAATAAAAAGTAGTAATGATGCTCTCGTCGTTTATCTTTCTTTATCTTTTACTCAATAGTGAAAGCCTCATTAAAATCCGTTTAGCCGTTTGCGAGATATGCGGACACAAACAAAGACACAGATATGTTTTAAATAATTATATGAATTTTGATAAGGAGCAAATGATCATATTAGCTATGATACACTCAGTATGGTGAAATTTATAATTGCGCCACTACCTGCGTTAATAAGGACTGAAAACCATCATATAATTATAAATTAACCAACGAGGCAATTGTTTAGAAAGCATAGACAAACCTTTTATCTATGCATAAATTTTACATATTAAGTATACAGTATATTATTATTATACACAAATATTCTTGTTTTGTAGATCGTAGAATATTCGTATATCTTAAAATTTCCACCCAGTGAATCTTGCGGGCGGGCTAGATTATGCCAATAAAATTTATGTGAGGCGCATAGCGGTACAGCCCTCGCGAGTAACAGCTATTGTATGCCGAGCTATGGATAGCTACAATATATTATAACTTGTTCGGTTCGCCGATAGGAATGGTTAATTTAAATTATTTACTTAAGAAAATTTTAAGTTTCTTTGAAAGTTAATTGATTCCCAAAGGACGAGATGAAGGATAACGTATCGCATTGATTGAAATACTATATAGTTAGAATTCCTAAGCCTTTTAAATAATGATTAATTCGAAGCTGGTTTCTAGTGAAGCTTTGTTTTGACGAGACGCGCAATTTTTTTTTACGAAATTTATCTATAATGGTATTTAGCTAATTGATTAAATATTCAAAAAGTGATTTTCTTAATAACAATTACTTCAATTAATTAAGATATTTTAAAAATCTTTTACCCTACATGATAATAGCCAATTGTACATTGTCAAAGTCAGTCTCAATAAAGCTACTCATGAAAATTCTCATGAAAAAATCTCTCTCTGACAATTAGATTGTATGTTTAGGTACTTTCTAATATCTCTCGTACATTTTTGGCCGATATTATATAGGATAATTATAGGATATATTCAATTGTTCTGGATTGTTTGTGGGTATGTTATGCGAAATAATCGCCTATTGTGAATCAATTTTTCATAACTCTTTGTTTGATGGACATAGTTCAAGTATGGTACTTCATATTATGTAATTCACTTTTGACGTTCTTAAAGACAGAGGAGGTTCTCAATTCAAATTCCTCAAAACTTTTTTACGCTTAATTGAATTCTAAAAGTAGGAAAAAAATATATTAAGGTTTACCTACATTCGTAACCACTAATGAAAAGGATAATAAGAAAATTAAATCTAGGTTTACTTAAATAGGTATTAAAAAACGAAATATATAAAGCTTTCTTAGATCTACGCGAATATCTTAAAATATTGTCGGCTAAATGAAAACCCCCGTTTAGTTATTTTTTACATTTTATTGTCTGCAAGTCGGTTTTTTTTAAGTTTTTATTTTTCCATTTTTAGTGTAGACGTAATAAGCAGGTAATTTGTAAGAAGAAAGTTTTTGAATAATATATTCGATTATAAAATTTATTTAAAATAAATTATTGTTAATTTTTTTAACAACCGCTCGACCGACTTTGATAAAATTTATATTTGACCACCTGGGAAGTATACCATTTGAAATAAAAAAAAAATAAAATCAGTTCAGGCGTCTTCGAGTAATCGGTGAACATACTTAAAAAAAGATTCTAACGAGAGAACCTCCCCTTTTTGGAAGTCGGTTAAAAAGAGATTTAAAAAAAGCGCATAATTTCTTTTTTTTTATTTGTAATTGAGAATTTATTTACTCAGCTAATAACCCAATTCGCTTAATTTTTGAGCTACACACTAATATAACTTCTTATTTCTAAATTATGTAGGTAGATTGGATTTTTAATTGGATTTTGCTATTGTTTAACTCTTGACAGCTCAATAAAAGTTAAAATTTATAAGTTTAACATCACATTAAATAAAAAAAATGAATCGGAAAGATTATACCTACCATGTACCTATCATATTTAATAATCTAAAAGTACAAAATTATAAAAATGAACTATACGAAATAAATTTCCCTTAAAAATATCAATAAATTCAAGAAAACTCCTAAATTCTTACATCTAATATAACCTACCAAGTACATATATTAAATTTAATATAACAGTATAAATAAAAACTTACTAGAAATTAATATATTAGGTATGTAACATTAATAATTCAATATTTAATGATTTAGTACTAATTTAAGTACTTTTAAAATCGTTTTTTTTAATTATTTTTTTTAATGTGAAAACTACGTTTAAAAGTGATTGTACAATGCTGGGTCTAACTGCGCAGTTTTACTTGTCTATTTAAGCTAACCAGTTGAGCCAAAATTCAAAGCCTAAGATAACCGTACAGTACCTACAATTTTACAGGTAAAAACTTTGTCATTTTGGCGTGTATGGGCTTGATTTATCAAAAAATAAATAGTCATGTCAATAATTTTTTTGGATAAATATTAAAGACTAAATTAGATACCACATCTCAGTTTAGCCACAACAATATTCTGTAAATATATCTAGAATAGATGGTCAAAGCGGCACACAGGAAATCATGGACGCACGTGGAAGAGGACTTTGTCCACAAGTGGAGTTAGAAAATGCCGATGTTAATAATGATTAATATATCTTGATATGAGCAAAAAAACTTTATACATTGTTATTTTCAGTATAACGCCATGATTTGAATAAGTTAATTATTTAACTTAGAATTTGACATATAATAAAAAAAAAATATGATAATTACTAAGTGATAATATTCCTTTATAGGAAAAATATCGATAATTTGTTTAAACAATTGCCGCTATATTGTTATTATGCCTTTGTTACTGTGTAGTGTACAATAGTGCTATACAAAAATAAAAAAATAATGAATTAACTTATTTATTGATTGTATGCAAAAATATTTTTATATATACTACTTATATAAAAAAAATATATATATTATATAATGATTGGATTTAATAATTATTTTAATTTATTTCTTTATCAAACTAATTAACAGTGTTCTAGAATTTATAAAGTATATTAATAAATGAGCTGTAAAGCAGTCTTGCAACTACTCAAACAACTCATCTAACTTTAACACCTCAATCCCAAAACATTTTATATCAAATCATAAAGTACATAATCCGCTACATACATACAACATAAAACTCCATCATATAGAGGCTTCCCAAGATATTAATATTAAGATTACGCCCGGGAAAGGGGGTGGCACGTCTTAGAAATTGTACAAGTGATTTTCATATTTAGTGTTCAAATAATAAGGGTCGATATTGAGTAAAGTACTTAAGAGGGTGGTGGTACAGAGGGTGAGTATACTTGAGGGAGAATGTAAAAACCACCCCGCGATCGACTTATATGCTGTATCAAGACACATATGATGTTCACGGATAATGTTATACGTGAGTTTTAGTAAGAACTTTGTTTTTTATAATTGAAATTTCGTGTTTTAGGACACATTAAATTAAGACAATAGACATTTGTAGAAGCTAAGAATATTTTCAAATCCTAATTTCTTTAACGTCACTATTTAGCATTTGAATTATACTCTATATTCACTTATTGCATATTAAAAATTAAAAATATGTAGTTCGATAAGAAAATGCTTACCTCAGCAACCGACAAACACTACCATATGTGTATCTAATAGTAATGTTAGTATTTAATTTAATATACCTAAAATTTTCAAAAACTACCATGCTTTGGACATTCAAACTAAAGAATTATAACGACATAGTCCGCTAAAATAAATGTCAAAGTCAAAAATTGTAGCGTGATTTGCTGTTTATGCTACTATTCCCGACTTAGCCGTACTCGTTTATTTTCTTTACAGAATAAGGTAATTTTTTATAGATAGGTGTTAGTCGTTAGTTATCAAGTTTTGAGATGAAAATATGAATGATATATAAAATATAATAATAATGAGTAAAAAAATTTTCGTTCAAAGAGATTTTAATTTATGCAATAAAATCCGTTAGCCATTTTTTATTAATTATTGACATTAATTATTTCCTCAACACTCGTCATTTGTATACTACAATGGTATTATGTATTTGAAAACATTTTTGTTTGGCTTCATGTTTAGTTCTGAGACTGTCTATATTATTCCTTAGTCTAAGTTTGCGCATTTTTGCCCAAGAAGTAACCTGATATTTAGCGGCTCATTTAATTATTATATCTATGCAAAATATCACGTCGACTACTTGCGTGAAAGTAGAATACGTTATCAGATTTATAATATTACAAATATTAAAGTAAAGACAAATATATCATGTTAATTAAAACTTTTTAGATTACTGTAACACTTACGAAAGTTTGTAGGTACGTGTGTATGCTTGTTACTTCTTATCTCCTTCACGCTTCAAATGGGTGGATGGATTTGGATAAAATCTAGTACACAGTACACATAGCTATAAGACTATATCTTGGAGTAGCCCATAAGCCTATGGGATAGGCACCTAGAGAGGAATTTACGTATTTAGCGAGGCGGGGATAAGTTGCTAGTTAAAACATAAAGGATATAGAAAATTCACATACGACCTTCTATCAGTCTCTTCCACGCCCCCCTAAAATTTTACCTTGGCTCGTTCCTCCGCGGCGTATACTATACGTAGTTGCGTATCTTCGCGTCTTCAAGCGTGCCATATAAAGAGCTTATTTAATATGTAAGTCAGAAGAGTACTTTACAGTGCCTACCTAATTTTATGTAGGCATAATAATGTTGTTAATAGACACAAGTTTATAATTAAGTCAATTCTTACATTTATGTTAAGGCCATTATAATAATAGTTGATTGTAGTTAAATTTTACAAGTCATAAATACGTATTTTTTGTGTATGTGTAGAGTATAATCTCCGAAACTACTGAATTGATTCTATATACTTTATTTAATATTGACTTAGTAAAAGTCTAATAGAAACCACATTATTTCTACGTAAGATAGGCTATCTTTTACTATAGTACCTCGCGAGCTTTAGATTAAAGGTGTGAAAGATTTTAAAGAATTTTGATATTTTGTGATAATTATAAAAATTATCACATCACTCTAATATTAATATGAAAGTTTGTGGATGAAAAATTAAGGAAATTAAACATTCACGTTGTAACGATCTAACGGATTTGACGGCATGTTAACAGTATCATATCGATAAAATATCCTGCATTAAAAAATAAACAACTCTGATGTACCTATTTACCGAAAGATGTGTGTAGTAAAGTAAGAAATATAATGATAATAAATAAAATTATTAGTAAGAAAATTATATTTGCATATAAAGTGAATATGATGGAATTTCACTATATAAAATATAAAGATGTAGAACAAAATAAAAATGAGGAAAATTACAGCACTAGCTAGTTAGCTTTTTAAAACAATAATGTAAAAAAAATATATTAAAGAATTTCCTCCATTTATTACTTCTAATATCTTGCAAAACTATATTATTATTTTAATAAATATCCAGCGTAACGAAGTTATGGACCACGCGAAGAGACCAGGGTAATCTTATTAGAGGAGGTAGGCAACGACCCGGAAGTTTTCATTACAGGAAGTATAGTTTAAAAGATGTTATTAACTCGAATATTGTTATGGTACCCCTGTAGTCTGGTAGAAATTCGATTAGGTTGTCTGAGATTCGATTCCATTAAATCTTAATAACGTATACTTATATTTATATTGAAAGATAAATTAGTACATATTAATGTACTTTAAAATAAAAAAAAAATGGTTTTTCTATTTTTATATAATTATACAAAAATGCAAATATTTAAAGCTTGCTAGCAAGCTACCAACAATAGCTGACAACTACAAACTAATTAAATGGTTGTCGGCTAAATTTAATAACTAAAGGCTTTCAATACCCTTGACATACATTTTTATTTTACATAATATAATTCCTAAATATTCAAATTCTTGGATTCGAGCTTTACTCCCCCTCTACCCGCTATCAAAATAGAACCCGAAAAATCCCTTACATTAAAACATCGCGTCGCTGGAAAATTAAAATCACTATCCTATGCAGGCCACGTCGTAAAAACGAAAACATTATCCATTTTCCGGGGAAATCCGGCAAAATTAAAACTAAATCGCCTGACCCGAATCCAAAATTACCCACACTACTACAAAAACAATACTAACACCAATAAGCGCGTAAAAGGCAGGTATCGCCAACCCTCTGTAAGAATTTGCAAAAATATACGAATAGTTATACTCGGATGGGGACGGGTGAAGGATGGGGTGGGGGCAGGAAGCGGGTTGAAGTAGCGGGGTGTTTCTACGCCGGGGGTGTCTCCTAAAAACGGTTAAGTAGCTCCCCTACCCTCTATAACTATTTTATGCGGTCCCCTTAGAAAGACAGCGAGATGGGGCCGCGGTGATACGCCTATAGCGTAGTTTGCGAGGGGAAGTGAAATTTTAACATGTCTAGTCTGTTAAGAATTCATGGCGGATTTATAATTAAATGCCTAATTAGGATATTGCGTTTGCTACGTGGCAGCGAATTTTAATTTTGCACCGGAAATAGAAAGTTGTACGTTTGCTACAACAAACACTTGTTTTAAATATTTATGTGGGTATGCCAACTTATGTAACTTTTAAACAAAACAAAAATCTGTGACATGCGTATATAAAATGATATTTTTAGATTTGAATTAAAAATAAAAGCACAACCTAATATTTCTTTTTTTGAATGAATATATTTCTTTTAAAAGATAATACGGACCCTTTAAATACACCTGCGTTAACAAGTGTAACTTAAAACAGGTTTAGACAACAACAGATTTAACCGAGCATTATATTGCAAGATAAACCCTCAAGAAAATAATCCAGTTTTTAGTGGCGTAAGTAGTTCGTGAGAATTATCACTTTTTTATAAACCTGTTCGTAGGGAGTGGGCCGATGTTTTACAGTGAAATCTCAATTTAATATGTTTTATGAATTTTATTTAAGATTTTGGTAATGAATACTATTTTAAAATTACACTAAATAAGAATTCTTTTCATTAGAGTTAGATAACGATTTAGTTGATTGCATTTAATTGATTGAATAAACAATTAATGTCGGATGACGTTATATTAAATGTTTGATAATTTAATTTATTTACAGAAATAGTAATAATGCTAAAAGTAATTTATTCAAAATTTTTAATATGATATAACAGATGTAAAAATATATATTAAAAGTAAAGTAGATAATTGATACAATAATAATAATAATAAAATATTATTCAAATTATCTAAAGTATAATCCGTGAGAACGCAAAATTACAATTGAGTCGAATGACAAAGAGTTTATAAAAGTTGAACTCGTTTTCCAGTAAACTATATTCGTAATATCGCCCTCATAAAACAGGTTAAATATACTTAATAGATAAATTCTGACAAAATTCCCACAGAACATTGCTTTCACAATATTATAAAACCAGTCACATTCAAAGGGATGGTCATCGTCTCAAGTCAATAACAAAATCGAGATTGGATTTATTCAACCGGTTTAAGAATGGGGTAAAAACTAGACAGTCTTTTTATCGTTTTCAAATATTTTTACTTTATTGTAACATTTTATTCTTTTTTTGTCAGCAACTTTGTCCTCGGTAGAAAAATTCACATTTGTATAATTTAAACTTTATCTACTTTTACGTTATTTAGTCCTATTTATGATTTAAATAAATAAAATATTTGTAGTTCACTTCAATAAAAAAGAGGTCTTGTGAACATTATTTATAGATGAGGAAATACGTTCAATAAAACATACCAAATGTTGAAGATCTCTGCGCGGTTGCTTGTACCCATGTAAAAAGCCAACGTCTAAGGCGCACAGAGCGGGCGGGGTGTGGGTGGTTCATATACACACCTGCTTTACACTCGTGTGGGTGCATTCGCCGTACATTTCCTATGTGAGAGTTTATATTTTCATTTCAATAGTTTTTACGTTGCAACCGTAGGCGTGAGGTGGCCGTGTGTGAGTTAATGCCGTATTGATTTAGCCGCTATGGTGAAGTCGGCAAGAAATTTATTATCTTTAAGATAAGTAGGTACAGGTATTTTGTGCGTGCCCGTACCTGCTGTATAAGATGAATGATTTTCTTAACAGGTTTGTTTGTATTGAGTTTAGTGGTCTTGTTGTAGAATAATAGACTTTAATGTAGTATAATAATATAGCTTGTGTAATTCCATGAGTTTGAATAAGATTTTCTTCTCTGTCATTGTATACATCTTTTTAACTAATGTAAAAAAGTGTGTTTGTAACCTAATATGTGTATAGAAAAAGTTACCACGTTATATTATAAAATTATTATATATATGATTTAAAAGGTCTTTCTTACTTTAATTTGTGATTTATTCATTTTTCTGGCAACACATATTATTTTTTATAATTAACCTGCTAAATAAAGAAGCGTGCACAATTCAATTCCACGTCTTCTTAGACAAAAGATGCTCTGCGTTATTCTAATTTATTTTTTAAAAAACAATTAATATATAACACATATATAATTATTTATTATTAAAAGAGTGACACAGATAAAAACATAAAGATAATTATTTTAATACCTATTTAATAAATAGTAATAAAATATAACTACCACAGTAACTACTAATAAAATACTAATCAACTAACATCCACAGACTATAAAAATCCATCTATAAATAAAAAAAAACAAAACACATACCAAATGTTGGCAGATCCTGTGCGCGGTTGAAAAAGCAGCGTCTAAGGAGGCGAGAGGGGAAGGGGGTATATTTTAAGATGGCTTCCGCGCGAATATCGACGCGCCACCGCCCGCGCGAGTTTTACTGCCACTGATTTGTATCCTTTACTTACTTCACTTATTTTGGTGTGAAATATCAAATTTCATTGTTCCTTACATGTATAGTAATATTATTATTTTGTTTTAAATCTATCAACAAGTATTTTCAAATAAATACAGATTTTTAAAAGCGATTAAATATTTGTTTGTAGCTTTTAAACAGTATAACTATAAACTTTAAGCTTGCACTAAAAATCTTAATTTTATTTAATTGCCCGATATTATTAATTTGCAGAATGCTATTCAACTACATCTACCACGTGTGAAAAAAAGGCCTTAATTAAGAAGAACTCGAAAAAAATCCCTGGAACTTACAAAATAATAACAAGTTACAATATTATCCAAACAGTAAAAAGGATATGAAAAGTAGGAGGCTTGTTGTTACAATTTTTTTAATAGTATTCTTGTATTTTATTTTAATTAATAAAGAAGGTTTTAGTTTATTACTAAAGATGATATGTAGATATAGAATCGTAGGTCCATCTTGCTATAATTAAATCATACAACGGGACGTATTTAGGTGATCCAGGTGAAGCGAATAGTGTGAGAACTTGGTGCCGACGTTCATTCAAACTTCAACGTGAAATATCATCTATTTTCGCTGAAAGGTCAATCCTCAAAAATCATAGTATAAAAATAAACAATAAAAAAAAATTAAATATATGCTTTGTTCCTGAAGAGAATTCAATTTTAACATTTTTTTAATTGAAAATTAAAAACTTAAGGAATTACCTTCATAGAGAAAATATAGGACATATTCACTTTAAACACTGGTTTTTAATAATCAGATTAAAATTCGTAATTGAATTTTATCCTGGATGCGGAAATATCTTTATGTTAAAAAAACAGGTTCTTTAACTTTGTGATTTTGGATATAAAATTATTAGAATTAACATATAATTAATAAACAGTAGGTATTTAAATATTAATATATGTAGATATAATAATAATGTAAAATATGTATGGAAACAGTTTACTCTTGTACAAAATAGAATTTACTAATTTATTTTTACTTACTGTTGATTTTATATCTAATATGTATTTTTATTCATTTATACATATTAGACCAGGGTAGAAGCCTTTAAAAATAATAAAAAGTGAAAAAAAATAATAGTAGGATGCAACCCATTAGAAAAGGAGGGGAATATTATAAAAATTAAAGGAAAAATAATTTACGGGCGATCTGAGGTCGGGAAGGGGGTGAGGGGGGGTTTTTAAGGGTAAAAAACGGTTTTTCTCGATTTCCGGCAAAACTAAAAGTCCTATCGAAAAAAATCAAATGGCAAAGTTGTAGGTAATAAAAAGATCTAAAACTTTTGTATTTACACTTTTTCACATAACCTCAAAATTTATGTGAAAAATTCAAAAAACCAACTTATGTATAGATATATAAAAAATATGTATAGTATAGATTTTTAATATATTTATAATATATTTTTTATACATTTTGACATTTATTTCTTTAATATTTTTTTTCATGGGGGTATACTCACGATAAAATAGTGAAGGCATTATTAATTCGATTTTGTCTTTTCAGATTATCAGTATGGATGAATCTGTTTGTATCATCTGCAATAAGGCAGATGATAAGCAAGTGTATGAAATAAAAAAGGTTTTTTGTTTTTTGCATTTTCTCAGAAGATTTACTATAGTAAAATTTTTTTTTTCACCATCGGAAAGTAGAGATTTTAACGAACAGAAAACATACCAACTTTTTAAAAAAAGCTGATATTTTGACGGGAAAATTTTCGATTGAAAATTAGGGTGCTTTTTTGATATTAAGTTAAAATAAGGCGAAAAAATAAATATTTTTAATCAAATAAATTACAGCGTATTTGGGACATAAAAAGGCAAGTTTTCACCAAATTTCGTTAAAAAAAAATGTGAAAGATAAAAATGAAAAACCAAAAAGTTGGTTTTTTGAATTTTTCACATAAATTTTGAGGTTATGTGAAAAAGTGTAAATACAAAAGTTTTAGATCTTTTTATTACCTACAACTTTGCCATTTGATTTTTTTCGATAGGACTTTTAGTTTTGCCGGAAATCGAGAAAAACCGTTTTTTACCCTTAAAAACCCCCCCTCACCCCCTTCCCGACCTCAGATCGCCCGTAAATTATTTTTCCTTTAATTTTTATAATATTCCCCTCCTTTTCTAATGGGTTGCATCCTACTATTATTTTTTTTGGTTTCAAAAATTATCGACTCTGGTCTATATTTAGAAATATTAAATTGTAGTTCTAGCTCACTCACGTACATAACGTAGATACTCTATAGTACGAGTACCTGCTCTAATTATTCTATCATACGTAATCAATATTTTGAGCATCAACAACTCAATCAATATTTCGAATTTTTTTAAATCAATTTATACAATAAACGTATTAAATTCTAGTTTTAATAAATATTTTAGATTTATTAGAATTTAATAAAAAGTATTTTTTATAAGTTCCAAGTATCCTTATTTTTTACATATATTTAAAAATATGTACGTAAGATTGACTTTACAATTTTGACATTTTTGCTATTCTACATGTCACAATTCTGCTTTTTCAGTATCGATTTATAATTTTCTATATTAATCTTCTATAACGAATTAAATCAATATAAATCATGGAGAAACAAAGTGCAGATGAGCAACAATTCGAATCTCGACCAAGACCCGACGATTTCTCGAACTATCTGCCTTGGGCTTGCAATCAACTGCAACTAGATGCAACGATAATAATCAATAAAGTTATTCAAAGTAGGTAGCGCATATAATACTTACTTTCTTAGATTTACACGAATGTTTGATATTTTAAATAAAATTACCTATTCTTCGGTGCTTTTACTCTTGCCAAATATTGTAGGTATAATTTTTGTGTGTATACATAATACACTGTTTGTAATAACATAAATAATATAAATATAGCTTTGGAGAAATTTAAAAGCTTCGTCCTTGTGACCATATTTCCTTTATAGTATTCGTATACATATTCGAGTATTCGAAACGTAGGGAACAAAAAATTAAAATAATATCCAAAAATATAATTATATTTAAATTCGGGATTCCTAGTTTATATTCCATAAGATCTATTACTTATTTTTTTGGCAGTTTAAATTAACCATTTATGATTTTGCAGATGAATATGTCAGTGCTGCTATGACTGATCGGGTTAAAAAAGTAAAGAGTAAAATTAAGCTAAGTCAGTCTCGACATAACGTTGGCTCCGATCAAGAAAGAGAAGAAAAATCCACATCAAATCCGCTTCCATTACTTTATAATGAAAAAGTGGTAAAAATATTTACGATATACGACAGTTTCTTCAATTTAGTAGAGATTAGATTTGACAAAAATAATCATTTACCTAGATTGATATTTAAAATAATTGGCCTTATTATACAATTTCAACCGAATATAGCCAAGATCGAAATTAATGGGGGCATGGATGGATTCACTGTCTATGAAATAAATAAATTTCTTAACATCTCTAATATAACAGAGCTATGTTTTGATGGTTGTTTTTTAAAAGAAGCTAATTATGATATTCTTCTAGATACAAATAGTTCTCTCCGACATCTTTCTCTTTCGAGATGTAAAATAGACGATAATGTCGTTCTAAATATTGCTAACAAGTTATCATATCCTTTACCAGCTTCAAAGTCTTTATATATACTCAATTTGTCATCAAATAGGATTACTGATTTGGGAACACAATATTTAGCTCAAGCTCTACGATCTAATCGGAATCTAAGTTATTTAAATTTAGCTGATAATAGAATAACCGATGATGGAGCAGGATATCTGCTTCATGTTTTTGCTGAATTTTCGTTAACCAGTAATGAACTTCTTGAAGCGAGGTTTAGGCATATGGTATTTTTAAAGAACAAAAATATAATGATGGATCGCACTGTAAAAGAATTAAGATCTGGGGAATTAGATAGAAAAATAGCCAAACGTAAATTCACTAGATCTGTCTCTGCCGCTTCAGGTAAGAAAGGAAAATTGGAAAAAGAATCATCTCTCAAATCAATCGGAGATACAAAAAGCTTATTAAACATGGATTTTCTATATTATGATAAAGCTGTTAACATGGTTGAAAATACTCTCGGTGAATTTAACGATCCTTTTTGTGCAAATAATACAAATGTAAAGGAGGGTATGGTGTATAGCAAAGGCAATAATACACTATGCTACTTAAATTTAGCATACAATAATTTATCGTTTCTATCGCTGAAGAAGATTTTGGCAGTTCTCATGTTTCAGAAGCTGTTAGATAGGAAGCCAAGGGGATTAATCAATTTGTTAATTGAAGGAAATAATTTACCGGTTTCTTGTAAGGAAATGAATCAAATTGATGATGTCTTGGATATGGGGCTAATGGTACACTATAGGAGATTGTCTGGTAACAAGAAAAGACCTCAATCGAAAACTACGTCACGATAAATAATTTTAGATCGTTTAAGATAATTATTATTATATTCCTTTAATATCTTATTAGTTGTAAAATCTTATATTTGTTAAAACTAATTTTAATCTAATCATTAAATATTATGATATTAAATTTTAAAACATAGAAAAGTATTGCCACTCACGTCACACAGAATTATAATTTTAGGTTTTATGTTGTGATCATGCTTTAATCTATCAAAAAAATCTACCATACAACAGCTACAGGAAATTTCTAGTTATTTCATAGTTCCGTCCTTTCGACAAACGCCATAAATATAATTTTTGTTCACCATGTTTTTAGTAAATCTCTGATACTTTTTGATACTACCTCCCAGTCAAATATTTTTGTTCTTAAATCTTATCACAATATACTTAATAAACTAAATCTTTCGTTCGTAAATCGTTTGCAGTTTTATCGCAGTCATTGATTGGCATACAATATTAGAGTCACCTGATTGATTAGGATGAAAAGAACCCAACATACATTTTTATATCATACTACGTGTTAGTGTTTGACGCAATAAATAGACAAGCTCAGTTTTTTAGACTTTAATTACAATGTTGTATATATAATAGTATTTTATACATATTTTATGAAAAACAGTTGGAGCATTTACATAAATATCTAAGATGTCTTAGCCACATACCACAAATTGCGAATATCTAAAATCACGTCTCCCTCTAAAGGCAATAAAGCGGGTATGAAACGTATCATTAATACGTACAGAATTGGTTTACTTTATTATTCAGCGTATGAAGACGTTCGGTCTAATGGCTTTTATATGTCTTTCTATTCTACAATATACTGGAATGTGCTTTTGTTCTTGAGCTGTTTGAAAGATAGAGTTGTAACTGTTATATAATATCAATATATATTGATATTATTATATGACATCAATACAAAATTATATTTATTTAGAAGAGATGAGAAACTAAAATGAGAAATCCTAAAATTATGTTTTTTTTTATAAATAAAAAATGTTGAGTGCTTGTTTCCCTAGGAGTTTTTTGTATTCATAATATCATTACGGCTTTATTTAAAGGCTTTTAAGTAGCAAATGCCAATAAAGCAACTCAAGTACTCGTTTTTTTTCGATAGTATCAATTGAATTATTATAATTTCTAACAGTAAATATATTTTCGGAATAAAAGATAGCCTATAGCACTAGGCTTTAATTAGTAAAGGAATCTGATATCAGGTACTTTTAGAGATTAATTACATACAAACTTACAAATACCTCTTTATGATATTAGTGTGGATATACTACTTTAGTATCCGCTTTCTGGAATTTTAGATTTTTGTACCCAAAAAAAAGAAACAGCAAATAACGCTCATTATTATGATAAATATTTATATATTTGTAATATACTGTGATAAACCAGTACTTGTATATAACCAGGGTATTCTCTATAAGGATAATGTACAGTGTAGGTGATAATTAATCTATTTGTATTGTACTACTATATTAAAAGGGTACATACATATTTTACAAATCTTAATTAAATAAGCAGAATGCTAGAATTTGAATTAAATTGCTTTGAATGCTACTATATACCTACTAGGTACTCGTACCTACCTACTACACTAAGCAAAAAGTAAGTAAGTTTATCCGAATCTTAAAATAAAACAACAAATATATTTTCTAAGTGTGACTTAACCTTATAATCAACCGTTAATATTATTTATTTGTTCTATTTGTAAGTATACCTAATTTAAATAAGTAGGTATATGGTGCTATGTGCCAATTCGCACTTGACCAATTTTGTTTATCTTTTTGTACAGGCAAGATGTACAACTATCTAAATGTCGCATATTTCTTTAAAAAAGAAAAAATATGTTAATACTTAATAGCAATACACAAAGAATTTACACTTCAATTAGAAAATGACATTTCAATCTCATCTTCATCTTGTCATTGTCTATAACCCTTAAAGTTAGATCGTAATTAATAAAACATTAAATTTGAATTTACAATTCCTAAAAGCTATCCGCTATAATACTGATTTGAAATTGAATCGTTCGGAAATATGTTTAACTATGCTAAATATTATAGCTTGCCAAGCAAACTTCGCACTTACAGGCGTAGATGAAACTGATTATAGCAACATAATTAAGGTATTTTTCATTTAAAAGTTATCCTTACATTTAATTTTGTTTCAGCTGGTAAATTTTTGTATGTATCATCATGTCAGCCCTTTTTAACTTCCCACTGCTGGGGTTGGACCTCCCTTCAATGCGAAGGGGATCAGGATCCTACCACACTATCCAAGTGCGACCTTACATGTCTTTCTAGAGTTTGCTGGTGTCCCTCAGACTAGCGCAGTTCCTCATGATGTTTTATTTCACCATAAGACAGGTCTGTTCACAAATATCAGAGGTGCGAGACCCGCGATTTGAACCCGCTTCACTCGGTTTTCTTTAGCTTATTGATTATTAACATAATTTTGTATATTAATTGATTAAAAGTAATTACGAGTATGAATAGCAATACGAATATTTCGTTTCAGGATATACCTAATCGTTTTTTTTTGTTTTGTTGTAGGTACGTAAAATATCAGATCATTTATTGAAAAGCAGTTACAATATCCAACATACCAGCACATATATCTATTATCTTAGTTTCTGCCGATATTAAACTTTGAAACAATAGTCAGAACTCGAAAACATTAATCTTCAAACAAAACCGCGAGCTCAATATAGCGGGGGAGTGTATAAGTATATTTTAATATATCTCACGTAACGCAAGTAAGGATGAGAGCAAAATGGCGCCGCGACTACTTCTTAGCGCCGCGTGGTTGCGGCACTATTGTTATGGAGAAGGCTTTTTATTTTTAATATTATGCTTCTTTTATTTTCTTTGCATATTTAAAATGGCATCCCAATATACAGAAAAAAATTGAAGTTTACACAATTTTTGATCAGATAATAATATATTCCTGAAGTAATATGATGAATATGATGATGAATTCTTTTTTTCCTTGAAATATATTTAGAGAATCTAAAAGTTAAAATTCAATATAAATCTATACCAAATATAACATTACAAATATACCTAAACAAGAAATCCTTTTCTATATTTAGTAGCAGGCGCACAAAGTTATAATATCGCCGGTTTCGCGGGGGGGCGTCTTGGGTGGAGGTTCACGCCTTACTTATTTACATAATTACGTATAAATTCTATCTACGTGTGTGCTATGTACTGGAGTTTAATATTTCATTTTGTATTATAAGTGAATAACTAAAACAGACTTACTTTCAATGTTTTGATTACTTTAATAATATATTTTTTTACAATACATAATATTAATATACGTCAGTTTATTTGTACGCAGTATTAAGCTGCTGATAGATATTTCTCGCAAATACATTTGGATTGTTTTGAGAGTAATAGACTACTTTTTATTCTAGTTCTCAAACATTTTAAAAAAAAACAAACAAACCTCCTTCTTTCTAAGCTCGGTTAAAATATGTCATGAAGGATGGATGTGTAGTTAAGATTAGTCTATATACTCACATAGAATGTCTCATTTAACATGTAACTAAATAACTTCACAAATATTGGACTAAAAATGTTTTCAACCAAAGAAATTGAAAAATGGTATTTTTTTTTTATTTTTGATTTCAACCCGTTTTAGCTTTATTATGATTTTTTGAGGAAAAGAGAACATCGCAATATGTTTTCGGGGCGAAATCAAAAACATTACTAATTGATGCTGTATAAATAATTTCTTTGAGTATAAAATAAAATATAATTATTTACCTACTACCTATACAAACTTCAGAAATCAACATTATAAATAATGCATTAAATTTTTAATATAGGTACTAGATATCCCATATAATGGGAAATTATAGCTAAATTCTAGGAAAATATAACATACCTTGAACCTATAACATATTTATAAGCGATCACTCACACTATCCCACAAGTAAAATAACAGCTTATATTTGAAGTAATTTTATACGGAACCTTAGGGGTAGGTTAATAAGCCCCGAGGATTAGAAAGACGTCATTAAAATAACGGAGGCGTAAACGTCTTACATACACACATACATAGCTTATATGTAAGAAAACTTTATATAAATTTCATAAAATTTGTAGTTATACTTCACTGCCTTAGTTAAATATTATTATATGACTTTTGTTATTTCTTTTATAATTAACTAGCAGTAGGTATCCGCGGTTTCGCTAGCGTAGCAAACTTCTGATTGCTACTAAGCACAGAATCACCCGCTGGGCTAATCTGAAGATTGCCTAAAAATTTCATTAAAATCGCTCCAGCCATTTTGGAGTCCAAAGGCAATACCTATACGCACATCGA
Source organism: Brenthis ino (assembly GCA_921882275.1). Classification (NCBI taxonomy): domain Eukaryota; kingdom Metazoa; phylum Arthropoda; class Insecta; order Lepidoptera; family Nymphalidae; genus Brenthis; species Brenthis ino. The sequence goes on along the minus strand of OV170229.1, from coordinate 12,996,426 downwards.
TTTTTTTATTGTAACTAATATTGTGAGGAAGCTCATTAAATCCGGATACAAAAATAGCCTATAATATACAGTAAGACTTGAGGTAAAATCAGAGTAAATCACAAGTATTGAACCTGAACTCGTAATTTACGACGATTTACGAGGTTTAATAGTACAAACATCGTTTTTGTTACTACGCTCATTAAAATATTTTGGGCTTCTTTTCCGACAATGGCTTAAAATTGCTTTAACAAGAAACTTAATTTTATTTAAATATCTTAAATACGTTGAGTAAACGCTCAGTACAATTTGACGTTTGCTAAGCGTATTTAACACGTTTAAATCAAATTTATAATTTGGTGCAAGTTACGCTTACTCCTGTAAGCTTCAAAGATACAATATCTGGTGTAATCGGACTACTATTGCGTATAGGAAAAAATTGTGTGTGTTTATGTTTGTTACTTTTTCACGCTGAAATGACTCAACGGATTTGGATGAAACTTACAGACAAATAGACTATCACCTGACCTAACCTGTTTGGTACGTAAAGACTAGATGCACTTACTCGAGCAAAGTGGGGCGAGGTCGTTAGTTTTTATACAAAGACGTTGTTTTTTAAAGTCGTCAATCCTTGCCACAGCGAGGGTAGGTTTTTAACTATACCTACCTAAATAATACTGTATTAATAAATTATTTATTTTTTATTTCTTTAAGTATTTTTAACACAGATAACCTTTTTATACTGCAACAATTATTGATAATATTCAACAACATTACTACCAAAAGTAACATGTTCATAAATAATACAATCTCTTAACGTTATACGTCGAAAATCGATACGCATCGTACTTTGCACGCCTCGTATTTATTCCTTCTGTCGCGAAAATAGAGATATTTCGCTAGGGGGGGATGTGGGCGGCGGCCACCTGAGACATGGTAAGACGGTGGCACTCAAAATTTCCTATTACATAACTGTTAATTAAATAGCTACGAATTTTAGTGGCGGTGTAAATATATGCTCGTTATGTAGACTCAGAATTTTAATGAATATTTTCATTATTTAGCTCTAACAATATTTACGTAGAGTACGTTTAAAATGTTATTTTATATAACTATTAAATAAAGGCTTGCTGTGATTTTAATATTAAAGAAATGTTTTATCTTCTATGATACTTTTTCTAATACATTATTACATAGGTAATAGTTATTAACATTAGCTCAATATTTCTGATGCTGAACAATTATTATCTTCATTCTTATATTTTTAATGTTATGTAGATGTTATATATTTTTGGTAGGTAGGTACTAAAATATACATATATACCTAACTGGATACTAAAATATGTATGCTGGAATCTCAAATTAAAGAATTAGCACCTGGGCTGCCGAGCTTCGCTCGGAGTTTTTGGCCTAAAGTACAATTTTCTTTTTTTTTTTAAACTAAAAACTTGAATAAATATAAAAAAAACAAAAGTAAGAAATTTGTATGGGACCGAGATTCGAACCTGGAAACCTGTGATTCTTGATCTTGCACCTTGGCCGCTTGACCACGATGCTTATGCCCGAGCCTGCAAATTACCGATCATATTTTCACAAACTCGTAAACACGCGTTTTCTCAGACAAGACTAATCTAGATCGATGTATCGCCCCCGAAAACCCCTGTGTACTAAATTACATGAAAATCGTTGGATTCTGAATCTTAAGATATAGAAAAAGTTCAAAATAATGGATTCCAAAAATACAAAAAACTTTTTAGGAATCGATTACAAATTATTTCTATTATTATTTATAGTATAATCTGTTTTCAAGTTCAAATTTTATTTCGACAGACTTATCTACAGCAATTACTTACTATATATACTATAATTATAAACAGTTGCTTATTTATTATTATATATACTTGTAAATTTATATTCCACTCTAACCAAGAATTTGATATAACGGTTTGGAACTTTGCCGCGCGCTCGTTTTGAATTTAAATTACACCCAGGGCTGCCAACTGATAAACAAACGTAATAAGTAACCTTTATTTATTTCTATTTAAAATTGAAAAGATACAGAAATAGGCAGGTTTTTTTTAATTATACGTAATTCCTGGTAAAGTAGTAATAGATGATTTTGTTGATTACTAATAGAATAATTATTATTCAACAGTTTAGGTCGCATTATCTAAAGAATTTACTTAGTAAAAATTCATTGCACTTTGTGAGTAAAATAAATTGTTAGTAAAAGTTTTATATACGAGTACCTACTAAGTATTTTTATAGTAATTCGTTGTGGTATAATAAATACGGTAATTCTTTAACAATCTAATTGAGGCTTGCTACATGTATATACATCTATATAGAATATAAATGTGTAGAATTTTACTTCATCAAATTATTATTTTCAGAATTAGCAGTTTTTCTATGATATCCATCTATCTAGAAATAAATAACATTATAACGGCTATCAAAAATACATTATAAAGATATCTTAGGAGTATATAAAATCTGTTGCCAACCCTAACAAGTTCTCTCCAAGAAAGCAAAGTAAGGAGCGAAGTTAGATTGAAAGGCGCGGCGAGTACGTGCCGGGGCGATGTCGAGCGATGTTTTAGAATTCCGCTTTGAGTTGAGTGCCGTGATTTTGTATAGGATTATATTATCTAATATATTTATAATTAAATGGCTATTAGCTAATCCCATTAGCCAATCGTCTTTCTATCGTCTTTCTACAATCAATATTGCCAGTAGAAACGACGTCACTAGAAGTACCTACGCGTTTTCTATTCGCATTTTATTAAGTTTCTATTAGCGATAGCGATTGTAGAATATTTATTTATATGCTTTTAAGTAGTTAAGTAAGTTTATAATTCAAATGCCTAGGTATCACAAAGTCACAATTATAAAAAACATTAACATTACAAGTGTAATAATGTGATACTTCATGTAGATTAATTAAATAATTCTCTTGTTTAACATTAATTCGATTAAATTGGAATAAACAAAAATAATTAATTAATCAGTTCTTTAATAATATCTACCGCACTATCAAAATTTATAAGCCTTCGTATAACAGAACATAAAAATAGATATATAAAAATAACAGAATTGTTGAGTGAGAGTGCTTAAAGGATCACTTTTAATCTCAATATATCGCAAAATTGAATACTGTTTCTAATATTAATTGATAGAAAGTATTTGATTGATGAATAAAAAGAATGTTGTAAAGGAATTTCATATGGGCAATCATGTGCACGAGCGTAGGGCAAGACGCTAATAGCAACGATTCTCAACGTTTCTTAGTTAAATTACTTGAATATTAAATAATATTTAATTTCTTACTATTTTAATATTGAATACTTTATATATTACATAATATTTAATTTATTTTATTCTTTAATAGAGTATGTATATTGTATATCAATCTTGAAATATTAAACTATTACCAGCTCCACCCGCGTCATTCATTTATATATAACTACTAGCAGAACGCGCGGCTTCGCTGGCGCTAAACTACAACAAAAACTCTAAAAAGGTAGGTTTCATACAAACTTTCATCCCCTATTTTAACTTCTTAGGGGATGAATTTCAAAAAATCTAAAACACGTATGTATTTATTTAATTGTATTGAAGGGCATTAATACTAAGTTTGAAGTAATTCTGATCATAAATATTTTTTTGAGTTGTCTTATACCGTCTTTTCCCGTGGGAATGAGATAATTTCCCCCGGCAAAAAGTAGCCTATGTCACTCTCCAGCCTTCCATTTATCTCCACACAAAAAATCACGCCAATCCGTCACTCTGTTTCGACGACGTCAAAGAAGGACAAACAAACAAACAAATACACTTACACATTTATATGAAGTATGGATATCTATACAAATTATAAAATATGTATTGTGTGTATTACTACGTAAAGTAAAATTTTATCAAAATCTATTTAGTAGTAGTTTTTGAATGAAAGGAAAAAAAAACTTAAAATATGATAGTTTTAGTGATAGGTATAATATAGTGATTCTCACTGCTGAAGAAGAACGCAAAAAGAGCAATTTGACAATACACTCAATCTTTCATTTTTTTAAGGGAAATCGTATCGACTAATATGAAATATTTTGGGAACATCTAAGGTGATAAATAGAAGTACTCAAAGATTGAGATGAAAAACAATTTTCTATTAATTTAAATGAAAACTAAAGTTTTATCTATAAACAATAATCAAAGTTTGAGAATCTCACTTAAGTAGGTAGATAAGACGGGATGGCTACGGTTGCTTAACTCGCATTGCGTTAGTCAGTAGACATGTCGTTTAGGCTAATATGATAAAACCCACTTAACGTTGGCATGTGTTAAAATATTTCTGCCTCGAAATTTAATTTAAACGTTCAATAAAATAAGATATTTTATGTTTAATTTGGTACTATATACTATAAAACTGGGTTTTACATTTCACTTGTACTGCATGGTAGTTTCCAATAATTATTGTCTAATTATATTTGTTTTTTTTTTATAAAAAAATATTTTTGTAAAAGAAATATATATGTTGAAATCATAAAAGATATTTTGAAAAAAAAAAAACTTTTCATTCCAAATTTTAAAGACAAGCTTTTATTTTAATATGCTAAAAAGAAAAAATAAACCTATATAACGTTTGTTTATTATAATTATTTTATTATTGTACAAATAACATCTTGTATCTATAAAATATTTATGACTCGGTAGGCTAAAAATATTTTTTATAAGCACCAGAAATATTCGCAACAAAAAAATACATTTTTGCTGGATTTATTAAGGTTTTTTTATATTTTTTATTTTTTTGCGCTTTTGCACTTAAAATTGATTTATATATTAATACTTTTTAATTAATCGAATCTCATTATACTTAGTAGGTACAAATAAATATATAATATAATATATTTATAAATTATAATTGTATAATATAATTGCAAATACTGGATAGGTTCAGCCGATGTTTATGAATCGTCTACTCCTCCTATTCGATAATTACTCTCTCGAATATTACCAGTCGGTACCTACGTACATATACATATACAATATAGTTTTATTAATGTTAAAGTACTTTTATATGTTTTAAAATGTGGCCAACTTAAAACATTTAGGTAAATGTAAAATAAGATTGATACCTATTATTAAACTCGACTGTGAATTTCTAGATATTACAGAAATGTATCTTACTTTGCGAGCACTAATGAAAGATACAAAGTACTCATTAGTAGCTTCAAATATTATCAGTAGTCTTATTATAATAATATTTCTCTCAGTTTAATCTGTTAAAATTCTTCTTATAGAAAATACCTATTATTAAATATACGAGAGAAAAAGTTGACTTTGGTTTGATTATTATGTAAATTATACATTCCAGAACCATAGATACATTGATAAGTTTATAGAATATCTATAGATGATTCATAACTTTCTTCTAATTGACGAATCACAAAAGCGGAGGCTCTATTAAAAACTATCATAGTCATATAATTAAAAAAACACAAGTCCAAAAACAACTTTAAGTAAAAACATATTTTCAAAGTAAAACAGTTTTGATTTAAACAAACAAAACTCCCAACATAAATAGTAAACTTAGACATTATAATCAATATTTACTTAAATCTACCTGCCCGCCCCCTAAATCACCTGCGTCATTAATTCATTTTAAGACGCCTAACACAGCATCCCCTTAGACTCGACATTTGCATATTACAAAGTATGGAAGTTCGCTAACGAATGGGGTGCGGCCGGGGGAGGGAGCTAAGGTTGTGCTGTAAGACGGGGAATTGGATACAGGGGTGTATTTGGAACTTTTCAGTTTTTAACATTACTATGTGAAAATGTTATATTTAATACATTTTCTCGTGGAAAGTTATGAGTAATATGAGCTTTTACTTTGAGATAAGTACTTTTAGTTCTTGTTTGTGATGATGACGATCAGGTATACTCTGTTTATTTTGTCTAAGGTACCTTACAGTTACCTCTTTTAATAGAAAACGTTGCACAGCCTTTTAGAGCTTAATGTTTAGAACTACAAATTTAAAGTTCTGCTACTGTAAACGTAAAACCTTAAACTATTTACATACATATTATGTAGAATTATACACCTACTGAACTATACCGCAAAAGCTTTTACGTGGTATATACCCGTATTATTTATAATAATTAACTAAAATAACTAACTACATAAATAAAAAACCTCAAGATATTAAAACTAAATAATATAAGAAAATAAAACATTCCAAATCCATCCCTGCATACCTCGAGCGCGGAAAGATGAAGGAAATGAAAATGTACGCTGCAAAAAGGGGGGTTGCCCCCTCAGAGGAAAGCCCGAAAATTCTATAAAGAGGGGAGGGGTACCTTTTGTGCGATAAGCCGTCGAGCATTAGTCTTACAGACGTCTCGGAATGAGTTCTTATCGGCTGGCTATTTCCTTTTTGGTAATGCGGGTTGTTTTAGCCTATGTTTATGTATAGGCGTTTAGAAAATTTCGCCTTTGCTTTGCGTTCCCTTTGATGTTTATTGAATTAGCTGATTCGGTTTATCAGTTTGTGTATTTTAGTAGATTAACTGATATGTCACGAGAGATAAACGTGTTTTACTTGATTTTTCATGTTGGGAAATTAAGACTAAAGAAAAATACCAACATATTAAAAAAAATATTCCGTTGTTAGAAATAGAATGGAATTATATTAATATTTACTTTTCAGGTATACAATGTTCATGGAATAGCTAGCAATAGCTATATTGCCATAATAATATACATAAAAAATGTACTTACATACAAATCTCTCGAGTCCTTCGCTCTAGCTTGTTTCCCCATACAAACCATCATCCCCATTCTCACCCCCTTAAGGGATGATTTCCGGGATAAAAACTATTTCACTCACTCACTTTTCATAGCATGAAATTTAAAAAAAATCTTATTTTAGTTAAAAAATTTTTTGTTAAATTTTATTTTCTTCTATACAAAACTTCCTGACAGTAACAAACACCAAACAAAATATTATCCAATTTGGTGCAGTCGATCGGAAGTTATGCGCGTATGTAGGTACATACATTTCGGTGATTCATTTTTATTTATATAGATAGATTAAAAAATTATATAGTACCTACTTATTGGTAACCACATACAGTGATAGGTAAGAATAGGTTTCGTTAACTTTTACTTAAGTAAGCTAAAACTATGTTTATGGTATAAAAATATAGATGATGTATCTATTTATTAGAAAAAAAATACAAAATAAAAACAGCAGCATTATAATTTTTTTATTGTTTGGTTAATGTTATTTTAATACATTTTATTATTTATTACACAACGTAACAGCATATTTAGATTACCTATATTGAGATTACCTACTTTAGAAATATAGTTTTTGATAATATAATTTAGTTAGTTCAAAAACATGGTATCGCAATCTAGTTTTGTCATTTTACATTAACAGTTTTTTAACAATTAATACAGCAATTTCAGTTTATCGAAGGAAACTAAAGATAAATACTTGACTTAATCTGAAAAAAAAAACGTTTAATAACAACTATGTGAGTTTTTATAAACTACATAGGTAGGAACGTAATATATATTTTTTTAAATAAATATCGCTTAGCTTAATTTATTACTAACAGACCCGACAGAATTTGTTACATTTCCAATAGATTTATTTGTGATCCTTAACTTCACATTAAAATTAGGTATATGTAGAGAAAACTTTCAGTTTCTTTTGAATTTCTTGAACAACTTTTTTATTTTCACTAAATAATTTATAATATGTGTTAATCTTTAACACATATTATAAAAAAATAGCCAAATTGGTACAGTCGTTCTTAAATGGTACGATAACAACAATAGATTTTTATTTTTATTTTGGGTATACCTAGATAAAAATTGCACTAGTCACTATCCTGCCCATAACATAATATGTAAGGTATCTCTCATATAAGACAAGAGACAAGAAATCAGTACGTGTATAGGTCGATCTATCGCCTATCGAACACTTCGTATGTAGTTATAAAATGGTTAATTAACGAATATTATTTCGCATTAATATTAGTTAGTAAGAATAAAATATCTTTAAAATATTACTAGCGACTTCGCTTTACTCAAGTGCTTATCGAGATGCCTTTTGTATTTTTAAAACTATATACAGACAGCGCACCTTTTTGCAAATTTTATTACTAGCATATTTACATACTTAAGGTTGTAATCTACAGAAATTCAAAGCCATTTAAACCTGAAACAGTAGCAAACATACACATACAAACTTTATATGTATGATTTATAAGCTCAGAGTAAAGTCAGTCAGTCATAGAAATCAAAATACCTATAGGTATGCAGATAACATATCAATGACCGCCCTTGACCCAACTCTGGCTTCTATGAACTGAATACCGTTAAATCACTTATAGTATTTAGGTAAGACCTAGGTCACACGCAATATGGGAATCAATTAAATGTTAAGGTATACTCGTATATAGAGAATGAAATACATGTAGAGTTCTAGTTGTCGTTTCTTTTAAAACTATTTTACTTTGTTTACATATTTATCCTAAACTTGAAGTGTAGCTTCCACTATAATTAGTGGAATGAAAATATAAGAACCTTTTCGAAGCTATTAATAAGAAAATTGAATTGAATTGAATGTATTTATTTATTACAATTATAAGTAAAAAGAAAGTAGTGGAACTTATATCATTTGAACGGTACAGATTAAGATTTATACTTAGATATTACACCGTTAGTCCTTTACGTATTAGAACTACGAAAATCTCATTAGAGAGTGAGAATTTGTGGAAAAGTATCTTTAAAGTATAGCGGTTCAATCGGTTTGAGTGAAATTAAAAATTGAGATATTCTATTATACCCTAGATTGACACTGAATAGTTTTTATTAAGATACATTAAATACAAAGATTTTTACTAAAGTTGAAAATGATTTTTCCGCCATCACGTAAAACTACTAAACGTAACGCTATGAGACTTATACTAATCGACGTGAAATCGCCTGTAGATGGTTTTAAGCTATTTATTTTTTGAAATCCATACACTCTTCATCATTTTATTTACTTTCATAAATATTTTTTCCACCAAACAAAAGATGTTATAATTTTTTTAATTTTTTTTATTTAGTAAACTAAATATTTAAATTATAAGCGAAAAACCTAAATAAATATTGATCTTCTCTAATGAATAAAAGAAACATTTAGGTACGTACGCCCAGCAAAACGTAACGCAAATATACAATTGATAGTAATATACAGAAAGTTGTTCACACATATATTTTCATGTAAAAAGCATATTGGTAGGTATACCCACCTGCAATATAGAAAAATCTTGGCTTAAATATATACATAGATGATTAATTATATAAGTATAATTTATATACTTATCTTCTATAAAACTGCCAGTGGTTTTGTAGAGACAAATTTTCTCACGCGAACCCACTCACGTGGCACGTTAGTATACTCTTACATTGCAGTTTTTGTATTTTTTCTCAGAAATAAGACATTTTCCCGCGGTAAAAAGTATTCTATATGTTGACCCGGATAACCAGCTATCATCATACACATTTCATTAAAATCTGTCATGTAGTTTTTTCGCTATGCGGTAACAGACAGACAGACAAAGATTCTAAAAACTATAGATTCGGCCTCTGTATCGATAATAAGGGCTATTTTAATAAGATTTTCCAAAAAAAATTACTAATGTACAGATTCGGCTTATTTACAATTTTATTATATATATAGATAGTGTTTCTACCTAAGCCTATTCCAGAATTGTTTTAGTTTTTGCAGAGACCTAACACGAAGAATCTAATATATTCCTCTGCAGTATAAATAAATCAAAACAATAAGTTAGAACGTAAGTAAATACGTAATAATTTTACACACCATTTTATGTCGTCCGTCCTTGACCCGGCACTCGGTCGTCAACTGACCGCTACATGTAGGGTTATCACCGACTAAATAATTATACATAATTGATTATCCTTATTATGAAACACAAATATTAAATAACACTATAACTATTATTATTTATTAACGAAACAAAACACCGGAATCCATAACTTAATAATGAAAAAAAAAACTTTTTAAAATTGAACACATTCATAGCTATATATAGTTCATCAAAGTTTTACAGTAACTGATACAATAAATAAAATTCACTATCTGAATGAAAGTCTCAAAATACTGGAACTTGTTTCTAATAAAATTTAAGGGAACTGTATTCCCATGAAAATAATAAATAAATCTCGTTTCTATCTTTTCATCATATTCCCATGACACTGACGACCTCAAAACCCTCTTAAAATCAAGTTTCACACAAATAGGCCAAATAAACAGGTTAATTCAAGTTTAATTTCGATCGATTCTTTGAAAGTTTCTATGTTATATCTTAACTTGTTCATTCGGACAGGTCTTCTCACTTGAAAGGGGTTAAAAATACGATAGCAAAATGTACACAAAGGAGTTGACTTGCATTATTTTTTATGAAGAATTATTTCTTATCTAATCTTTCTTGAATAATATATTAGCTAATAATACCATTTTATAGTTTTGTACTTTGCTCATTTTTCATTTCTCTCTTTGGATTCATTCTTAAGTCAATTTAGTCATTTATTAATTTTTTTAATTAATACAATTAAATAAAAATAAAATTAAAATTATACAAACATTATTTTTTACCTAATTACCTATATTTTTGTTTATTGTAAATGAAATATTAAACTCACTTCTTGAAATTGAAAACTAATGTCGGAATATGATTTTATTATTTACTAGCGCCACAGTCTCGCTTCGCTCAGGTTCGTCCCTAGGTACGTTTTGACGCTTAGTATGGACTAGATTTATTTTTCAAATTTTTTTCATGATTTTTTTCTGATGTTTTAATAGTTATTTTGCTATTCGGGGAGAAGACAAATCCAACAAAACAAAGATCATAAAAATCGGTCCAGCAGTTCTGAGTTTTAAGTGTTGTAACAAACTCGACTTTGTTTTATATTTATATACTCGTGAATTAAACAAAAGCATACCTACTTAGTATTATTGTACAATTAATGGTACATTAACAATATATTTTATTCAATTCAATGCATATAAAAAATATCTATTCTTTAACATCTTATTTCTTATGCAAGAATAAGGGAACAATTCTTGTGAGAAATATCGAGTCTTTTGAACCTGTCATAGAACAGGTTATCCATTATATATTTTTTGTATACGAATAATTATACCTATATTGAAAAAAAAAACATATTTTAGATAGGTAGGTAGGTATAAGAATTGGGAATTAAAAAAACTATATGAAAATTACCTTTCCACTGCAGCTCCGCTTTTGAAATTGATAAAAACTTTTTATCTCTAAGCTTTTTAAGCTTCCTATCAGTAAAGCTTGTTTTTGGAATCGGTGTATCAGTTTCCGAGATAAATATATATATATATATATATATATATATATATATATATACAGGACACAAAATACTTTTTATCCCGGAAATCGTCCCTTAAAGAGGTGAAAATGGGGAAGAAAGTTTGTTTGGGGAATCAAGGTAGAGACGAACCCGAGCGAAGCGAGGGTGAGTCGCTAATGTTCATGTAAATTGCTAGCTCTCTTTCTTCTTATTATAAAAAAATATTTTTTTTTATCTTAGCACATCCAACTTTAAAACCGTATAAGTAATTTATATACCTATAGGTATAATATTATTATTATAAAATTCGCTTTGACACTCAAAAAAACACAAAATAAGAAGCAATTACAACAAAATAAACATTAAAGAAACAAATGTAAATACGTAATAAATAAATACATATTTATTAATTATTAGCTGTAAATAATGTCATTATTATTCACAGTGCAATCACAATTTTATTGAATATATACAAAAAAATATATTATATTATAGCCTCTTTCAAAAGCACTAAATGAAACACAAATAAAATATATACCTATTATAAAACATTTTCCCAAACCCATTCCTAGAATAAACAATAAAATTAAATGCCATCGTATAATAAAATTAACATTTCAAGCAAAAAAGCGCACGTCATCTACAACACAAAAGCTATCATCTTATTAGACAACTCTACCAAATTCTCATAGAAAATGTTCATCCAGTTGTAAAGCGCTTGCATCGCTTTAAGGGGACCGTGTAATATAAACACCCCTTTTCCTAAGAGAAATTCAAATTTCAGCCGCCATCTTGCGCAAGACGTCGATATAGAGTAACTAGCATTTTTTTCGTAGAACGTCTTAAGTTGAATATTTTTACGCCACTATAGTCCGTACGACGTCACCTTACGCTACTGAATCGCTCGTGTAAAAATGTTACTCTACACCGTCTTTACTACTCTATGAAAAGGAACAAAACTATTCAAACTAGTTTTAGTTTAAATTTTATGATTATTAACATAGAGTTAAAATTCGTATGCCTTAAAATTGCATATATGGCATTATGCTTTCGGGTAACTAAAACTAAATTAACAATAGTTATGGCGTGTATAGTGCTGACTCCCTCTACTATCTAAGTCAATAGCATGTAAGAGAGAGACAAATATGCTTAAATTGATACAATTTTATAGGCGTGGTTAAATAGTTTGATAGTGAAGTTCGGAAGAAGTTTGAAAAGGGTAGGTTTTTATTGGATTTTCGTAATGGGAGCTGAAATGTCGGTTTTGGAATTTCAAGATGTCTGCTCTTTGGTAATTTAATGTTTCTTATAAATTGTTTAAAAATGCCTATAAACGGCCTGAAAAATAAAATAATAGTTCTTAATAAATGGACTATTTTTTTAAATATATTTTAAATAATTTTAAAATTATAATACTATAAGATTTTCAAATATGTAGGTATATAAAAAGTGAAAAATAAAATGTTTTTTAAATTCAAGAAATCCAAACAGAAACCACAAACTCTAATAACAACAAAACTCTAATATGACTATTTTACTTATAAGAGCTAATATTAAACTCCTATATTAGAAATAGTCCTATTTTCCTGTAGTAAAACTCTTATTCCATGTACAAACAAATATGTTTTTTATATACATTTTTTGTATACATACATAACCTATACATACCTGCCTATATAAAAATGCAATTGAATTATTAATTTAATGTCGGGAACTTTACAATTATGTACCTACCTACTACTGATATATAAGATATGTAGGTATCTTGTATATATGTATATTGTATATATATAGTTCGAGATTAAATGACATTTTAACATATGCATCCTTACTTGCTAATTTGGAAGAATAAACTTAATTATCAACTTTTTCAACATAGTATAAAATTAACTGTTATCTACACCAAAATTAAACAAAAATGTATACTTGTATGTTTAAGTATCTTTCTATTGCTTATAAATTATTTGAAATTGATGATGATTTAAATGCTGCAACTTTTATTTTTGGAAATATTTATGAGATTTATTTTCTCAAAAGAAATGCTAAATTCACTTACAGAGAAAATACACATGTCGTCTGACAAAGTATTTTATAACATACCTAATATTAACTACTAGACACTTACCCTCGCTTCGCTCCGGTTCGCCTCTAGAAAAACAAAAACAAATATATCTATCCCACGGGACCGTACATTTCCCCGGGATAAAAAGTAGCCTATGTATTATCCTGATGTATGAGCTAATATAGTTTCATTAAAATCCATTTAGTAGTTTTTGCGGAAAAGAGTAACAAACGTCCATACATCTTTACATCCAGACATTCATACATCCTCACAAACTTTCACATTTATAATATTAGTAGGATTAAGTTAGTTAATTTATTAAACATTGTACAAAAACTTATAGGTATAACAGAAAACACATACTATATCAAACATATACTAAAGGAAAAATAGTTCCTTTTTTTGAAGTTGGTTAGGAAAATACGCAATTATGTAATGAATTTTTTTAATAATATTTTTTTTGTAAGTGTTCTTAAAAAAATTTCAATGTTATTATATTGTCATGTGAATATGTAGGTATCTATTACACAGACCTATCGCGAATTACCTTTTCAAAGTTCAAGTAATGGATCTATTTGGTTTTCGTGAGCTGTTTACGGGAAAAATAGTCAAAAAAATCGATAAAATAATAAAAAATTAAAATAAAATATTACAAATGAAACCATTTTTTTTAGATTTTATCATGGGTTTTTTTGTATTTTTGTTTTCGACGTTTCGAATGCTTTACCTACAGGTAGCATGCTCACGGGAGCTAGTTTCAGTTAAATTGTCAAATAATTACGTAAATATAAAACAGTATTAAAAGACCTATTTTTAGTCTTTTGCTGTCTATTTACTTCAATCAGAATTGTAAAAATATTTTATTTGGCTTTTATACCTATTTAAAAAAAAGAGCTTTTAGTGATCCTTCTATATATTAGATTTAAAATAAAGTTGTAGAAAGTATTCACTAAATCTTTTATTCTTATTGGAGTTAAATCAAATGTAGAAAATATATTTAATACTTAAGTTAACATAAACAAATTCACATTACTAATATACATGTGAAAGTTTGTATATGTATCATGTAGGTATGTCTGAAAGAACATAGCAAGTTTTCAAAAGACATGTGAAGTCCGCCAACCTGCACTTGGCCAGCGTGGTGGACTATGGCCTGATCCCCCTCGTACTGAAGGGAGGCCCGTGCCCAGCAGTGGGACATTAAAAAGGGCCGAATACATACAGTTATTATGATCACGGAAGAGACTAATATCGACGTCTAAAATCTTAAACCTATTACGAAAACGAAATTGACAGTTTCCAGTAAGTAAAGATTTAATAATAAAAAATGATATTTCTAGTCACCGTAATCAGCAAATAAGCAATTTCAGTAACAGTTTTGTTTTAATAACGTCTGTACTTCGTAGTAGGTATCTATTTCTGAGAAATTGTATAAAATTCTAACACCTAATTAAGTTTCGAAAACTTAAAAAAACTTAGAATAGCTTACAATAGCAACGTATAGTGTATGTTTCCGACTGCTTATTATAATGTTTTTTCGTCAATTTGTTTTCTTATTTTTAGTTCACTCTCTACGCAGTCGGATTTTTCATTTTTGTATTATAATACTTTCTTAGATTTACGCGAATACTTGACATTTTAAATAAAACTATCTTTTCGGATTTTTTCGCGAATTTGTTTTGATTTTTGGTTCCCGACGTTTCGAATGCTTTACAGCATCCATGGTCACGGGAGAGACTGATATACCTCAAGACATGTAACACCTCAGTCTCTCCCGTGACCATGGATGCTGTCAAGCATTCGAAACGTCGGGAACCAAAAATCAAAATAAATTCGCGAATAAATCCGAAAAGATAGTTTTATATAAAATGTTTTTGTATTTTTTAATTATACACAACCTCTTAGGAAGCAAAATCGATGAAATCAGAATTTTAAGGTATATCATATTATTTACAATCAGACAAAGGAGCTGTTATGACAATGTAAATGAAAATATAGTTCTTAGTGTCTTACCTTTTGTCGCATAAAAACCCTTTAAAAACCACTAAAGCTTCACAAATCCTGGTTTTAATTGTTTCTATGAATATTGAATAGAAACGATTCACTTTTGCCAGTAAAAGTGACACGTTAAAGGTATGGTCATAAGTTAACAAACGTAGCTATTAATTACGTAGTGCGGTTTGTTTGGAGCTAGACATTCTGGCGATTGGTGACACTCGGACAGCGGACGCTGTGGAGTCATTTTGATTTATTTTGGCTTAAATTTTTTAGCTTAATATATTTTATTTTGATTTATTCAATATTCATTTATGTGTTAAATCTGTTTTAAAATGTAATAATATAACTTACATAAATAATGCTTTTGCTTGTGTGATTGATATAAGAAGGAGACACCAAGGGCAGTATCGTAATATTGCCCTTCATCAAAATTTCACAAACTAAAATGGTATATTATAGATCAAATTAAAATTTTCTTGAGTTATCACTTTGATTGAGTTAGCACTTTTAAAGTGCCTAAAATCGGTATTGCTTAACTATATTATTTTATCTTCGGCAAAAAATGTCTTGCGAAATCTTTAAATTGAATTTAATTTTGAATCTGATAAATATTTTACAATTTACACATATAATTTTAAATCAAAATAAATATCAGACAAATGTCGGAAAGTACAAAACAATAATATTATTGTTATTGTATACGTTAGGCGACTCTACAGCTTTGTCGGGGTCATTGCCCGGTCACTCGAGTGGCCCACTGCCGACGGATTGACGGCTCACACCTACGTACGGCGTATTTATGTTATAATAGGTTGCTTTGCTAAACTATTTCATCTTTAATTGGCTTCATGTCGATAACTTTTTACGAAATTCATTTAATTTTGATAAAAGTATTTTTGTATGCATGATTAATGCTTGAAAATAAATAAAACATACTACCTGAAAATATACCTATAATATCCATATTTATATTAAAATACATTTTTAGAATATCTAAGTAATAGAAAAAAATGTTACAGTATAATACGTATCTACTTACATTGTGGGAAATTGGCTAATACTTAATTTATATTATTTACTAGCGACTCACCCTCGCTCTGCTCGGGTTCGTCCGTACATATCTGTCCGTATAATTTCCGCAGTAAAAACCGGATAACCAGCTATCGTCATACCAAATTTCATCAAAATCTCTCCAGTAGTTTTTCCGTGATGCGGTAATACACAGACAGGCGAACAGACAGAAATTCTAAAAACTATAATTTCGGCCTTTGTATCGATAATAATGTCCATTTCAACAAGATTATCCAAAAAATATTTAATGTGCAGATTCGGCTCAGTTACAATTTTATTATATGTATAGATTATGTCCTCCCTCCTTTTTCATCATGTAGTCATGATACTTCACTAATATAATATTATACAGCTATATAATTCCCATAAATACTCAAAAACAAAACATGTTAAAATAAAAAGACTTAGACTAGATGAACTAGACAAGGGCTATAAAATGTGTCAAAGAAATAAACAGACATACATACACTCGAAAAATCCTATTGCAGTCGGATAGTAAAATTTTTTTAAAAATTGGTTTCATTTTACTTCGTCACGTTATTCAGTATTACAATATAAATTACAGTAATTTACCTATAGCGTTTCATATTTAAGCACTATAGAATAATTATGTACAGATAATGATGTAACGTATCTGAGTCATATGTTTTTCACCTTTCCTAGCCACGTTGAATTTTCTGTAATCAATATCATTAAAAGAAAACTAAAAAAATATGAAAATTTCATATAATATTTTGACTGTATTAATAATACAAAAATCTGTAATTTCCATGGTTTGTTTTGTTTTAGCAATAGTCATGTCACAATGTTCTGTCTTATTTAAGCATGTATTTAAAGTTTCTCTAAACCTTGAAAATCAAAATATTATTGAAACTTATAGTAACTCATTAAATTTTCTTTCTTCTCACGCTTGAGGGTAGCTGAAAGTAATCATTTAAAGAAATTTGTCATCCTGTTTCAACCCACATGATATCTGGTTATTTGTATATATATCTACAATACTTTCTTAGATTTACGCGAATATTTGACATTTAAAAAAATGTTTAGAATTAAAATCTACAAATACTGTAAGGTACTTTGGTGCCATTCTTAAATTTTTGAAATCATTTCATAAAATTGTGGGTTAGTACTGTCTGTAACAAGTAACTTCTAAATAATATTTTGCTTGATAAATCTATTAGACGCTAGGTGGCGTTGTATAGAAAACCCCAAAGTAATCGATAAATATAATATACTAAATATTATTTAAAAAAAAAAAAACATAAATTAAAACATGTTTTATTACTTCTTAATGTACTTGATTAAGTTTATTCAATATTGTAAACTAGTATTTAATAATAATAAATATGTAGAAATACTATTCGGCAATAGATGGCAGTACAATCTTGAATAGATGGCGCTTATTAAATTAATTTATTCGGCGATAGATGGCGCTTGACGTCTTGTGTACACATTCAAATTATCACCATAATTTAAATTATTAAGTTTTCTGACCCTCTGGGCTTTTATTATAGGAGATTAACATAATTTTTAATTCGTTTTTTTAATACAGTGCCATACTGTATATATTATTTTAATGTCCCTAGTCACTATAATCAACTCATACGTCCTTTAGTAGCTTTTCTTAACATTTTCAAAGAAAATGTAATACCAATACGTAATATCAAAATAGGTACATGTTAGGTTGACATCAACACCGGGATAAAATCATTGAAAAATGAAGGCTTAAACTGAAAATCTAACTCAAAGGCGTAAAACCTGAAAATGTTTTTATTGAAAATAATCTTTTCCCAAGTAAATTCCAAATGCTTCAGAATTTTTAAAATCACTTCTTAAACAACATACGAGTGAAAGCCGAATAGTAAGTATTCAACAATTTTCGCTACTAAGATTTATTAGATCAAAATCATCAAAAAAAATCATCATAAAAAAATATGACACATCACTCCGTGAATCAATTTTCTTACTTCTTAGAACTTCTTCGTCGAGAGTTAATGTTGAACTATAAAGTGGATTGTTATAGCAATATATCTATTCTGCGCAGTAATAATCTTACGATGTATAATATTAATAATAATAATAATTTTGAATAATAAAAAAATGTATGTCTGATTAAGGTGCACGCGTACCTAAATCAGACATACATTTTGAATGACAAAATATTTTCATTTCAAAACTATTTCTAATCTTTTCTCATTTTTTAGATATAATAACATCTAATAAGTTTCATTATTTAGTTATTTTTATAACAATTAATATAATTTTAAGCCGCTTAATGCATAAAAAATATAGCGTCCATTCAACCCTCTATTTCCCACACTGACCGCTGTCCGGTTTAGCCCCTCGTAAAGAAACCTGTTATTTCCTTAAAGAAGTCTATCTTTAAACTTGATTTGATTCTCACAGTGTATATTCCTTTTGTCAATTAGAATCTTCATTTTTTATATTAAAAAAATATAGTGTATACCTACTTGCTCTATTTGAAATGAAATTGAAAATGAATTTGAAATTAGTAGGGAATAAAAAAAAATCTTAACATATAAAATATGTAACGAAAACACAATATATTTTAGATAATAAATATCTTTTTCTCTGTTTACATATTTAAGATCCTTATGTAAATATTGTCTGAAATAAATGATTAAATAAAAAAATAAAAAAAATAAAAATATACACAATAAGCCCTTTTTCAAAAATTCTTTATGTTAATAAAGAATTTTTGAAAAAGATAAAATGTAAATTTAAAAATCTAAATGTCTTGCGTGGTGGTATGACGAGTATTGGATGTAGATGAAGAGAAATTCTAGGCAATAACGCAGTAATTGTAATCATACGAAAATACCTCTAAGGAAATATGTAGTCACTATTATTGATACAGAGGCCGAATCTATAGTTTTTAGAATTTGGCTGTCTGTGTGTCTGGGAAAGCATCACGAGAAAACCATTGGACAGGTTTTGAAGATATTTGGTTTGATGATACTTTTTGTTTTAAAGAAATTTGGTGTGATGAAACTTTTTACTGCAGGACAATATCTCATCTCTGAGAAATCTATAATAGCCTAAAAATGTAGGGACGAACGAACTTAAGCGGAACAAGGGTGAGTCGCTAGTATTCCACAAAAAATAACTTCATCCTAAAACCGAAATAATATACTAAGAATTGGTCTCAATCCTTTAGGTACGACCCTATTAATAAAACGGTAACGCTTTACTTCAAGTGAGATAAAGCGGAGAAAATGGATAAGCAATATGTTATTGTTATTCAAATCCAAATCATTTGTAATATCTTGACCGCTGTCCGTTACGTGGGGTTACTTAGCCCTTATAAGAAACCAGTAGCTTTCAAAGACTTTTAAAACCTGTTTTGATTCTCACGCTGGACATTAGACCATTATTTATTTCAGTTTACGTTTAAAGAGTGAAGGATGATCATAGTGTCAAAGCTAAGTTATAGGTACAGTTAAAATTTTAATATTTATATCATAAATGAGAAAAGGTGTTGTTTCTTACATCTTTCACATAAGATGTTATATGAAGCAATTCGTTAGACTTTTGTACAGAGATAGTTCGTGAGATAAAAAGTGATAAGCCTTTATATAGATTTTTTTAATATATCAAGTGATTGTATGAAGAATTTAGGTTTGGACGTGCGAGTTTCAGATAGAAATTAAGTGAAGCGTGGGCGGTTTACTTGTGAATATACCTAAAGTTCAAAACGTAAAAAAGGTGCGTAATAGAAACAATTTGTGGATTAAATGTTTTAAAATCAACAAATATTTTTTTGTAATGTAAATAATTATTATTTACAAAAGTTATAAAATATCTTAGTTTTCAAGAATAATTTCATATCCACGTGAAAGGATATTAATATATGTCAATTATTGCACGCGAATGTTTCTGCGTGGGAAATCATGGCGCACGAGGAAAA
The DNA here is from genome assembly GCA_921882275.1 of Brenthis ino. NCBI lineage: Eukaryota > Metazoa > Arthropoda > Insecta > Lepidoptera > Nymphalidae > Brenthis > Brenthis ino. The sequence continues at coordinate 12,975,990 of OV170229.1, read as the reverse complement.
GAGGATTTTAAATGACTTAAAGTAATAATAAGCAAAGCTTCAATAATTATTAGCTTAACATACATATTATGCAGATGTAAAAACATAAATAAGCTTTTAAAAAGAGATTATACTTATCTTATAATTTAGATTTAAGACAAAAACCAATAATATTTCTTTGTATTCAGCCCCTTTTTAACGTCCCATTGCTGGGTACTGGCCTCCCTTTACAAGTGGGATCAGGTCATAGCCCACCACGCTGGCCAATTGCGGTTTGGCGGACTTTACATGTCTCTTGAAAACTGGCTAGGTTCTCTCAGACATGCAAGTCGCCTCACGATGTTTTCCGTAAACCGTAAAAGAACTGGTGGTAGTCATGTTAAAAATGATTCACACATGAAAATATCAGACCCGGTTTGAACTCGCTTCAGTCGATTTCACAAGCAAGCGTGATACCATTAGCCTACCACTGCCTAGTAATATTTTGTACTATGGATTTCAGTTAATACACTATAATAATATTGTACCGTTTTATAATATTTATAATAATTTTATCATCTGGCGTATCTAAAGACTATAGAGAAAAGGATAAAATAATAATATCAAATATTATTATTGCGTAGTTTATTTCTATATAATTGGTCCGCTCCTACGAGGAAGATTCTTGCATTAATATTGGACATCTTATATTCTTCAATAAATAGATACTAAAAATTAAAATGTCTTCTTTAAATTTGTTTAGTATTTCCAGATATTTGCTCATTGAAACAAACATAAAACAACTTTAAAATAATATATTATGTAAGTATGGACTAGCGACTTATGCTTGCTTTACGCGGGTGCATCCCTAAGCTTGAACGGTTTCGGAACACATAAAGAACAAATGTTCAAAGAAAAATATTTAATTTTTTGCGCCAGTAACCTTTGCAGGCGTATACAGAATAACCTACGATAGTTTCATTACAATCAGATCAATGGTTTAGGAATGTATGAGGGACAAACATACGAACATTCATTTTTATTTATAAAGATAGGTAGATTATAACATAAAGTGACCTATATACATCTAAGAAACAACTACAGCCCAAACAATATTAATTTAAGCGTTACTTAAGTTAAAGGCATAATTACACAAGTTTCTTGAGAATTCATTATTTCTCGGCAGGTGGCTGGGCAGACAGCCTGCCGTAGCCATAAATCGTGCCGCTGTAAACGAGAAAACGTAATGAAACGGCTTGCATTTTCTCCTCCGCATCAGTCAGAGCGTTCGGTGGTGAGAGATGTGTATATGAAATTTTATTATAGATAAAAATAGAAAAAAATTAAGATTTGTAGGTAAAAATAATGTTTAATTGTATTATATTAAAGTTGCTTTATATATTTAAACAAATGTGTTTTCCTTTTATTGTTAACTAATGTCAAAATCAGTTTAGCCATTTCGGAGGTTAGCCAAAACAAACAAACAGAGAGACAAACAAAAAACAAAATAATTTAAAAATTTGAGTTATTATTATAAATACTTATTGTAGGTATATAATTTCATATGAATTTATTAAAAAGCTGTTATTTTGACATTACAGGCACTTCAATTTTATTTATCTGTATATATAGTTTCGTCACTTCTTTTTGTTCGTGTAAAACCATTAATACTTAGTTAAGCTATATAATAATAATAAATAACTATTAGACAATAATTTAATAAATGTTTAAAAATACGCATTGATCAATAACATACAAAGACTTTACTAAGCTTATACGAGCTCTCGAATTCTAACCACAAATCATAGGAAACTCACTTTCACACAGATCTAAAAACACTCATGGCCTTAATATTGACTGTTCATATTTCTATATACTTAGTGTAAAACTAATCTAAAACAGAAAAAGTATGAAACTTTTTATATGTTTATGTGGAAGGTGTAAAAATGTAAGAATTTAATATACGAGTATCTATCAGTAATCTACGAGTAAATGCATTGTGCAGGTAACCTGAAACGTGTTACTCGTAGTTTTCTTTAAATGTTCACTCAGGCTTGCCTATTCGGTTTACCTATATTATATAGAATTGCGCAGGTAGATATACATACTATCGTTTGTAACTTTTAGTTTAAGTCACTTAATAGATCATCTAGGATAAAGATTTTATACAAAGCATGTTGGGTAACATTTTTATTTAATGTAACAAGTTGTGTGCTTACTTTTTCTTTAAGCTATTTGCTTTTTAAGGGTTGGAATTGAGATGCCCAAGACAGGAAGAACCTAGGACAACCATGCCGCTCGCAATGGCAGAATGGCCGCTAGTGGTCGATGATGTACCTACCTAAAACACATCTATGACATATTTTTTTTTAATACTTAAAATGTGCCGATACAAGGTTTTTATTACACTAATACATATCAAATACTCAGCAAGTACTTAGCAAGTTAAATTATTTTTTAAACATATTAAGTTATTTTTAAGTAAATTATCTTAACTAAAATCTCAGCAACGCCACTCTATCCCCAGTTAGTGTAGAACCAGCGCAGAAAACAAATTACAAATCATCTCCCGCGAAGACGCCAAGCAAATGACTCAGTTACTGCTAAATTGCTCATAGATTGCCGTCTCGCAAAATTTCCGACGGATTTAAATGCAAGCTGTTATTGTACGGCTTAATGAAATTGTATCGATTTAATTGTGGCCGGAATCGATTCCAATTCGATTCGTATATTGAAATATTGGGAGGGCTACGGTTGTGGGTTTTGTATTAAAAGGATATGTGTATTTATAATTAGATACCCCATTGTATGTACAATTTGCTGGATTTATTTGGATGTAACTTCAATTTTGGGGATGATGTTAATACACCTATTTTATTAAATATTCCTATGTACCTACTTTTCAGCAAGCAGTAAAATTATTTAATATTTTTTTAATATGATAGTATAGATATCCTACACGACCTACCTGCCACCTACACTAATATTATAAATAGTTAAAGTTTACGAGTTTAGATGTAGGAGGTAATGTTAAAAACTGCTAATCCGATTTAAAAAAAAAAATATTTGAATAGATTTTCAGAGAAATATGCTATTAATTATTCCAATGAAATAAAAGAGCTTTTGCGAACACCATTTTTGCAATGTAAATTGCATAAGAAAAGATCACAGAAAGAAAGGACATCGCCCGTAAGCAAAGCAAGGGAAAATTGCTAGTTCTTTATGGCATCTTAAAATTTACATTGAAATAGTCGAATTAAAATCTTTTTATATAAACACATTAATATATAAATAAATATATAGCAAAGTCGCACCTGACTTCAATTAAAGGGGTTTCTACTAATAATACGTTTAAACAATACCAGGCATTAGAGGGCGCATACATCAACGTCACTAGTCTTACGTATTTCTTCAGCGTCATTAACAGAACGACTTCCATTCTGAGGCCCATTTAGATAAAATGTCGGAGATTTCGACGAAGATTCCACCCCCCCACCCTCACCCCCCAGGAAGCCCGCAAGTAATGAGTCGCGAAGATTTTAGGGCGTAAATGTTTATATAGGGTGCGAATTTAGGCCATTGGTAACTTGAAGGTGTTAGTAATTGATTAGTTTAAAACTTTTAAGTGACTAACGTAAATATATTACGATTTGAATTGGAAGAGACTTTAAGGTTATTGAATATAGCTGTTTTTATTTTTATATGATAGTAGCGACTCATCCTCGCTTCGCCCGTTTCTCGTTTCTCGTTACGTTTTAACGTTTAGTTTAGATTTCTCTGAGATGAGATATTTTTCCACTGTAGAAAGTATCCTATATGTTGACCCGGATAACTAGCTATCATCATACCAAACTTCATCAAAGTCGGTCCAGTGGTTTTCTCGTGATGCGTTCCCAGATAGACCGACAGACAGACGAAAATTCTAACTATACTCGTAGATTCGGCCTCTGTATCGATAATTATGACTATTTCAATAAGATTTTTCAAAAAATATTTACTGTACAGATTCGACTCAGTTAGAATTTTATTATATGTAAGTATAGATAATTAGCATTGCCGTTAATATTGACGAACTCGAGCGGAGCGAGGGTGAGTCGCTAGTTTATCTATAAATATTTATTTTTATGTGCACTTTTCTTTATTATAAACGTACGTTCATTCTGAAACGTACGTACGTACCTACCTACTTTTATTTAATTTTCCGCCATTCATTAAGAAACCATTCATTCTTATCTTTAAGAAGTAGTGCAGCTTTCCGTTACTGCAGGGTTTCTTTGTAATCAATTCTATATCAGAGATTTTTCACCCCGAAAGTATAATATAAAATTAAAAAAGAACAACAAAAAAAACAATATTTAATATTAAAAACTAAACAACCTGTACACAACACATTCCTGGCAACCCTCTATTCGTTTGCTTATCTTTACTCTTTAGCGTCGCGACGCAAGACTTTTATAATGCATTCTGAGGGGGCGCGTATGTCTACATTTTCGATCCTTTAGGCAATGAATAATAAGTTTGTTATACATTGTATATAGTATTAAGAAATTTTAATTAAATGTATCGTATTATAGACACTGTCATATATTTCTTTATAGATTGTGAGTTTAAATACAACAATTATTTCTTCGGTATTGCCTGCTCATTGAGTCTAGAAGAGCCCGTTGAACCATGAACCAGACATCTGATTTACAAAAGTGGTCTAATTATTATAATATCATTGTCACGTTATCGATGAGTATCGATCAAAAATCCCGCTTATTTATTCTATTTTGAACCGACTTCAAAAAGGTGAAGCTACACGATGTCTTGTCTTGTCACTATTAATGTAAATAGGGTCTCATGATTCATTTTTAATAAATAGATTATAACGAAAAACTCAGCTATCCTTCGATCAACAATACTACTTGTTGATCGAAGCAGCCAACACATTCATTCATTTTATTTTTTTATAATAAAAAAATAAAATAAAAATATGATGTGTAGTATGCTGTTTTTTTATGTACGAGTACATATTATACTCGTGTTTAGTACTAGGTGTATTATGTCAAACATTGAGCTGTAATGTAATTTCTATAAAAAATAATTATTTGACAATTGTTATTTATATAATAGACTCTACTTCTTCTCTAGAAAATAGGTATACAACTTTGCTTCCGCCGTTTTTTTTTCAAAATTCAAAACTTTATTGTAAAAAAACTGAATATACATTTATGTTTCAAAGTATCGTCCATTGTTTTCCACTACTTTTGCCCACTATTCTGGCGACAATCGGATCCTGTGTTGAAAAAAACTGGTCATCTTTTGAAGCGATCCATGAATCGATCCAATTTTGGACTTCTTCATAAGACTGAAAGTACTAGTCCGTCAGGCCGTGTGCCATGGATCGGAATAGGTGATTGTCAGAGGGAGCAACGTCTGGAGAATACGACAGGTGGGGTAAGACTTCCTATTTCAACCTTTCTAAGTATGTTTTGACAACTTTTACAACACGAGGCCGAGCATTGTCATGTTGCAAAATTACTTTATCATGTCTTTTAAAGGATTGCGGCCGTTTTTCTTTCAATGGTCGGCTGAAACGCATTAATTGCGTTCGGTAAAGATCTCCTGTGATTGTTTGAGACGGTTATAACAGCTTATAATATATTATGCCCAGCTGGTCCCACCAGACACAGAGCATGACCTTGAAGCCGTGAACATTCGGTTTAGCCGTAATCGCAGAAGTTTGGCTGGGATATCCTCATGATTTTCGGCGCTTGGGGTTATCGTAAAAACCCATTTTTCGTCACCAGTCACAATGCGATGCAAAAATTGTTTCCGTTTTTGACTTTCAAGCAGAAGTTCACAAATACAGTAAGTTCGTTCAACATCTCCAGGCTTCAACTCGTATCCCCCCAACGTGCGTTCACCTTGTCGTGGTGGGGGGGCTCAGTAGTGCCCGGCAATCCGACTGGGCGCGAAGCTAAGAAACGCACAGGGAGGTTGCCCACTTCGGTGGGCGGTGGAAGGTGGCCCTGTTTGAGGGGCAGTGTACCGTGTGGGTTGCTCCTGGTACTTCTCTGATAGCAGAGTGGACTGTGGAGCAACCCCATGGTTGTGGTGGTCTGCTTCGGCAGACCTGCCGTCGGGGCGTCGTAGTTGAATGCGTAAGCGATCCTGCGACGCCCCATTAAGACGGCGGAAGGTTTTGTTGGGTTTTAGTGGGTAGTACTGGCTGTATTACGCCGGTGAGTCCCACACGTCGTGCGTAAATGCATTTCCCAATATTAAAAAAAAAAAAAAAAAAAGGCTTCAACTCGTATGGCACCCAATATCCTTGCTTCTGGATCATTTCCAGATTGTTTAGGCGTTTTGAAACTGTTTTTTGGCTCACTTGCAATGATGTTGCCAGCTCCTCTTGACTTTGACACGAGTCTTCACTGAGCAAATGGCTTAATTCTTCATCTTCAAAAACTTTGGATCTTCCACCACTATGCCGGTTTTCTACGCAAAAATCACTGCTCTTGAAGCATTGAAACCACTCACAACATGTTCTTTTACTTATAAGAACTTCACCAAAAGCGTCTGAGAGCATTCGGTGAGCCTCAGCCGCAGATTTTTTAATATTAAAAAAATAAATTAACACTTCCCGCAAATGACGACAATTAGGCTCATAAGTTGACATTTTTATTCGAAAATAACTATATGATGTAAACAAAAATCAACTACTGTTGCTATCAGGTTATGTTCACAAGACACTAAAGAGTATTTTAACTCGTCCATAATGTATGTACTGAACGTCTAATTGTCGCTAGCGCCATATTTAAAAAAACGGCGGGAGCAAAGTTGTATACCTTAATATTTTACGTAATCAAATTCTTTAAAACAATTATTAGAAGTAGTTAATTTGTAATACTAAAACAGTGAAGTAAAAAGAATACTCTTTAACCATAGTACATATGTAGGTACCTAGTACCTAGGTAGTAGGTACCTAGTACCTAGGTAGTAGGTACCTAATGCCAAATGTTTTAATTTGCATCGAATAGAACCTGTGAAATGTGGCATAATAACCTGTCGGTTATGTTTATACTCTGTTCGACAATTGTATTAATATATAAATGTGGATAATTCTATTAAATAACATTATCGTATTTGATATCTATTTTAATTGAAACTACTAAGCAATATTCCAGTATATTTAATAACTAATAGGTAGGTAATAAATTATTAGTTTTCCAACTAAAATATCTTACAACATACAACGTCTACAGCACAAATTTTAATCATAAACTTAAAACGTACCAAAAACTCAACCCTTTTCAATACTTACACTTACCCCCTGCCTTGGGTAAATTCTTAGGGTGAAAAAACGGGGCGCGCCCACCCCACCCGGGCCCGCCTTAAAGTAATTCTTGGGGGAAAAAAGGGGTGGGTACTTAGCAACGAATAGAATGGCGCGTTTTTGCTGCTCTGCATTTAAATTTCGAATGTCGATTGAATATAGTTTTTTAAGATATTTTTATTTTGTGTCTGTATTAAGTTTTTTTTAATTGAGGTGGTTGCTATTCTGTATTTGAATTTGAAAAGTCGATGTTATATTTCAATATTGACCGTTTTTTCATCGATATACATATTTTTTTGTGACTGTATCTAGAAAGTCATTTCTTTTGACTTGAGGTAAGTTTTGCTATAATTTATATACTAAGTATGTATCATTTGAGCTGTTGTAATAAGGTTAATGTTAGGAGTGAGAGTATACTTAATTAATATTGATTTCATTATATAATACCCAACATTCTTATTTTTTTTTCAAATAGATACAAATGTGTAATCGACTTCTGAAATTCACTTTATAATAAAAGTCCAAAACAAATAATTTCTTATATAATAATACATCAAAATCCTATATTATTATAAAATACTCTCTAGTAATAAATACTATTTATAATTTATTTAAAAAACCGATATGTAAAATCATAAAAAAGTGTTTAATTTAAGTAACAGATTCTAATTAACATAAGAAAGCCTCTCCGTTAAGCATCACTATACAAGTACCAATATAAAGCGAAACTAAAATTCCCCCACTAAAAAACTTTCTCGTCCAAACACTAGCACGCACACATTTAAAAATCACCCCCCACGAACACAGACAAAAAACGTTAACTAGTTAACCCGTTGCTATAACACGGTTTGCGCGATCTGTAGATATATTTTAAGTTTGTACGAAACGTTTAGAATATATATAAAATGCTTTGTATCTTTTATTATTAAAGTAACGAAAAATCAGTTTAGGTCATTTATATTTAACATTGTGTAATCAAAAAAAAAAGAGTTTTTATATTTCTTAAAGTAATAACAGCTTTCATTTTTAATTAGGCGATTCTGTAATGTAGGTACAAGTTATTTTTCTAAACATTCATAGATTAAGATTTAAGATTTAATATTATTACAGCAACATTAAACTATTTAACATTAAATAATACATTAATCAACTATACCTATCTCTTTCTCTAATTCACTAGTTTTTTAAGACTACAACGCGCTACCCATTTATCCCCCCACGGAAGGGGGACCCTCATATCCTTGTAGAAATTTTGTTTACTTCTCTCTCGCAAGGAACAGGGTTTCCGGGAAGCGGTAGCTGCGCGGATTGGTTTTGCCAAGTTTAAATCCGCCCGCTTCGTTTTTTGTCTGTGGTCTGAAATCAGTTTTTATATAGTCTGCTGTAGTTTTAGATACTGTTTATACACATGACAGGTAGGTACTTATATTGCGATAAATTCTTTATATTTTATTTTAATAACACATTTTCATTACTAGCTTTATAATATTTTTTCTCTCGTTACCTAATAGAAATTATAAACAACTTTAGAATAAATAAAAAAAAAGTATCAATAAAGTGTGAAATATAGAAAACTATGTCAATTTAATTATTTATATGTAAAAAATCCATTATAAAATTAAAAATCAAAAACTATACAACATTTACATTAATAAGTAGGTATAAAAAAATATAGAATACGCAGATAAATTATTACAAGCATTAGGTATCTGACGTAGTTTATTTATCTAAAAAAAACATTATGTCTTATTATTTTTTTGCTAAACCTATATCAAAACAGCATTTTTCAACAAATATAAAGCGAATATAGTCTATACGAAGTGCAATATGAAAACTCGTGCTCCGAATACGGAACGCGTTCAATCCAAACTTGAATTTAAACGTGGAGTTGTTCCAAGTTCGAAATTTGAAAATTAGACGACTTGCCGGGAATTAAATACAATATGGCAGAGCTTTGAAGTTTGTATTATAGAAAATAATGGCGACGATTGTTTTTTTTATAAGAAGTTCTCGTATTTTAGACAGAAAAATATATAATTGATTTTACACCATTATAAACATTATTAAGAAGCTGAAGAAGAATAGTATAGAAGTAAGTTGTTTTATATATAGTCATAAAAGATACGTCTCACGACAATTAGCCATTAATAGATTATCTCATTATTTTTGTATATACCTACATACATATATTATGTTGTCGGTTGTAGGTCCTGATGTTATAACGAATCGCTCGGTTTCTACATGTAATCAGATTTTTACCGATAATTCTATAAACTCGTATAACGTGTCTTCTCCATTCTACTCGACATTGGCGGAGTAAATTGTGCCCAAGTGGAATCTCATAGAAGCCACGAAACAAAAGAATTGAATTGGTTTAGACTACATAACCTAAACATGTCATACAAAAACGACTGTAACATTTTCGAAGCACATAAAACCGCACTAGTTTCAGTATCTGTTGTACTGTAGACAGAGTCGTAGACTGTTCTTAGCTTACCAATAAGTAGATACCCATTAGGGAGGCCCCAAACAACATAATCGTGCTATATTAATTCGCTAATTTCTATAGTTGCCTATATCTTCTCTGAGGGAGGCAATAAATTTCGCGATACACGACGGAAAGCAATTTGCTTTGTCACTGAATTTTCTCATAGCATTTATATAATATTAGATAACATTGTTAAGATTTGAAATGGTTAAGGGATGATTTCTTATCTGCACGCCGCAAACATTAAAATAAAAGTCATTCAATGAGGTGAAGTAGTCAGTCTGAACTGAATTTCTTTATCTATAAGATGTTCTTAGCTACCTACTATTCTCGTTTGATGTAACTTTTTGTTTTTGTTTGAGTTTTAAATTGATGTTTAGTAAAATAATTGTAAATAAAATTATCTTTTCAGATTTATTTCGATTTTTGGTTCCCGACGTTTCGAATGCTTTATAGCAATCATGGTCACGGGAGAGATAAAGGTTTTAGACATAATATATTTGTTACAGACAGTGCCTACCCATAATTTTACAAAACAATTTCAAAAATTCAAAAATTGCACCAAAGGTCCTTACAAAGAATTTATTCAAAATTGTAATATATGTATATGTTTATAATGCAAAACCTTGCCTGAGAATAAAAAATATTTTTGTAAATCAGAATTTCTTTTAGATCTGAATTTTCTAAAGATAACAGTAAGGTAAACAGTAATGTGTATATATTAAGAGAAATCTGGAGAATATAATATTATGTATTACACAATTTCCATGAATGTATCAGGAAGTAAAATGATCTATGGTTACATATATCAGTCCTTATTTTATCCACCTATTTACATCTCCGTCAAACTTAAATACGACACGAAATAGAAAACACAAATCTTGCATATTCTAAAGGAATATGACAAATTTTGAACCTTATTTCCATTCAAAATTATCTTGGAAAGTCAAATAACAGGAACGGCTACATTCTGTAACTGGCATTCGTATCACGGAGACAAAAGTGCTGCACACCTCTGAACAAATTCAATAAAGTTGCCGAAACTACGTTAAGGGGAATACATAATTTCTTAGTGTCTCTTTGTACGCGGTAGTGATGTATCTTCTGCGTTGATCAATCGATGTGGCTAATGTTTAGGATAATTTCTTGTCTATAATATATTTTAGAATTTAACATTGTTTAAGCAAAATTATTATTATTCACATTGAAAAGATAACGATATTAATATTTCTTGATAGCTTATTTACAGCATGCATTAAATTAGGATCATCTAGGAAAGTGTTAGATTTAACTTTTTTAATTAGACAAGGATATTATATTAAACAGATTTTAAAATCCAAGGATAAAAAAGGTGGCAAAGTGTTATATTTAAATTTACGATTAAAATTAAAAAATAAATATAAATCATATATTATATTAATTTATAATATATTATTTTTTGCACATAGTATTTTTAAATGAAAATATTTTGCTTATAAGAAACACTACATAAATACCCGTCTTGAAACGAAGCAGGAAAACCTCAAGAGATTGCAGGAAGTCAGCTGATATCGCAGTCCGGAGGTGGAATAATTTATTAGGACTAGCCATTCGCTGCGAGAATACTACCCAAATTATGTAGGAAATAGAGGGATGAAAAATTAGGTTTTATTTTAAATGAACATTGATTTTATTACTTAATATTTTTTCAACTTATCCTTTTAAAAGGTATTATGAAAGAATCTGTACCTACCTATAAATAAATAAGTTAAAACGAGCTTGCTAAGATATTTTATTTTTTCACGATTTTTGCGTTTTTTCAAATCATATTTTTTAATCTTTTTCTTACATCACAATTTTGTTTGTATTATTTCAATTTATTTGGTTAAATAATGATAATATTTTAAAATACTAGATTCTCTACGAGCAAAACGTGTTAAAAATAAAAAAAAATATCGATATATGCACACCACTAACCTACAGCGTTACTATTTAAATCCAGTTACAAGTTCTGAATATATTTTGTAATTACAGGTAAAGTTACATGAAAATTTTGTAGGCGCAGCTGCGCGCCGCTTAAATTGACTCTTTGAAATATTGTTATTTAAATTAAGTTACGGAAAGTGGGAGGCTTTTGAGACAATAAGACGTTTATTTTCAACAGAATAGCTGCGTTTTGTTAAATTAAAATATATGGTACTAACTTAAAGTACCATAATTATACGTAAGAAGAGGAATACATAAATAAAAAATTGATAAGGTCAGAGTAATGTTCCGAGAGTTTTGTACTACTACATAATATACTGTCACTAATCACTATGTATGTATTTACCAATAAAAAATAATAAGTCCTGCTCGATTTCGGCCAAAATCACTGTGGCTAGCCAACAGCGCAGGATATTATAGTGCACAAGTATGCAAATAGAAGTTCACTCTATTCCTTCTCTCTTAAAGTCCGGTGAGACAAGAATTTGACACTCGCGGTTAACAATTAGGTACAGAGTCGAAAGTTTTCGTGCTCTCCATTACCATGAAGATAACAGCGTCAACTAATAAAGGAGGAATAAATTGGCAATTACCTGACAGAAAAACACAATAACTACTTTAGAACCCGACCTAGGACTTAAACCTAGAGCCCTCGGATTTGCAGCCGACAACAACTTGACCAAAAAGTACCAAAGATCACACTTGGCCAGTTTTATAATATATGACACTTTAAATGAGATCTTTTCGGATATTTTCGCGGATTTATTTTTATTTTTGATTCCCGAAGTTTCCAATACTTTACAGCAATCATGGTCACGGGAAGATTAAGGTTTTATACATATGGACAAAGGTCATTATATAGGTGTTATCTGATGTTCTCCCTAGCCGATTCCGGCCACGGCGGCCAATCTCATTGAGACTAGCCAACTGCGCAGGAGATATTATAATGCACAAGTGTACGCGCAGACACAAGTGCACTCTCTATTCCTATCACTCTCATACTTTGGTGGGACGACCACTCGACACGACCGGTGAGAGTTAAGGCGCAGAACCGACGGCTTTACGTGCTCTCCGAGGCACGGGGGTGAAACACCGCCAACTTCCCAACTCCGGGCTGTTACTGAGATTTACTATACAGAAAGACTCAATAACTAAGCTTGGCCCGACCCGGGACTCGAACCCAGGACCTCCGGGTGTGCAGCCGTTGCAGGTGTTATCTATACATATAATGAAATTGTAACTAAGCCGAATCTGTACATTAGATATATTTTGGAAAATCTTATTGAAATATACATTATTATCGATACAGAGGCCTAATCTATGGTTTTTAGAATTTTTGTTTGTCTGACTGTCTGTTACCGCATCACAGAAAAACCACTGGAGGGTTTTTTATGAAATGTAGTATAGTGATAGCTGGTTATCCGGGTCAACAAATAGGATACTTTTTACCGCAGGAAAATATCTCATATATAGTATACAAATATGTAAAACCTAAGAATTTGGTTTTTGGTCATCGAAACGAAGGCGAAGCCGCGTGAACGAGGGCGAAGCCGCGAGAAATGCTAGTAAAATGTAAATCCCTTTAAACATAGCACAGCTGGACGGGCGTATAGATAACGTAGGCTTAGTAATATGGTCCCGTCTCAACCTTTCGGGCACGGAACCCTAAAAATATATACTTAAGCAATTTTATTCAATTAGTATTGAACTTTCTTCAATTTATGATAATACAAGAGTCGTAAGGATGTCTCTGAATGTAGTTCTGCTAAGAATAACTATACCTACTGCTATTACTAAACGGCTTTACGTGCTCTCCGAGGCACGGGAGTGTAACACCGCCAGCTTCTCAACTCCGGGCTACTATTGAGAATATCTTAATAGAAAAACTTAGTCATTAAACTTAGCCCGACCCGGGACTCGAACCCACGATTTCCGGATATGCAGCCGTACATGCTAACCTAGAACACCGAGGCAGTTTTCATTATATACTTATAATAAGACGTGCAGTATTTATTGAATAAATAAAAAAGTATTTAAGTAAATAAATAAAGCAATAAAGAAAAATCGTTGTACAAAATAAAGGATTATTCGAACCAAGTATATTTGTTCTAGTCCATTTCAGCACTAAAACGCAATTAGTATAGTAACGCGTTGCGAAGAAATCGTTAGCGATAACAGAGACTTATCGTATGGTTTACAGGGACGAATGCAATTTAATAGGAAATTAAATAATTAATTATATAGAAATAAAAAAAATGATGTTTCAGTTAATATTTTATTTATTGATGTAAAAATATAAAGTCGGTTTTTTATATTAAAATAATAAATAACATTCTAATGTTTCTTAGTAAAACAAGTATTACATTTTAGTATACAGATTTATATTCTAAGATAATGTTCATATAAATAGATGATTTTCTTCAATATAACTTTAATCAAATACAAATTAAATTAACAAATATTTAATTTCTACAATTAATTTAAATCGAGTACGACCCTGCCGACCCGCGTTTGAAAATATAAATTGGGATTCATATATTTAGTGCGGGTCTAAAAGTGTTTTGAAAAGTAGTTGGGAGGGTCTAATTCCTTTAGTTTTATGCCTTTTTGGGTGTTTTTAGCTCAGTTTGAATCCCGCTGTTTTATAAGGGTCGATGTTTGGACAGGACCCTTTTTTGGCGATAGTTTCAGTTTGGACGTTAAATTTGCGAATTACATTTCGAAAGTTCTTTTCGAGCTTTTGTTTTAAGGGCGTGGGGGGTTTTATTATATAGTTATGTTTGTATGAGTTTAGTAATTATAATATTATTGAATTATTTAACACCATCTGACGACCTGTATGAGTTTTACCGAGCGACTACAAGTTCGATGCCCTATTTGTATTGATAATAAGCAAATGCATACTTATGTATGGTTTAAGAGGATTTTAGTTGAGTACCACCCATCTTGGCAACATTGGGGAAAAATCTAATTTACTCAATTACAATGTTAGACAAATATTTTATTATAATACCAATTAGGGGAAATATATAATATAACATGTACAAGAAAAGAATATTCTTTTATTTATTTTACATATAATGAAAATATGAGTAATACACCTACTACTATTATAGTGCTAACAATTTTTATTTTTTAAAGTATTTATATACAAATAAAAAATCACAACACACAACTAACAATGAAAAATTAATTACGACTGGAAATGGAGTTAAAAAATTGATTAAAGCTCGCGTAGACCGCACGGTTCTACGAGTTAGTTCTACGGAAACGTCAAAGTTTTGGGGGATGGGGGCAGGCTGTTGGGGGTGTGGGGGGCAAAAATGAACGCGCTGAAGACGGATCGGGGAAGTTTAAAATTAGACTCGCCCCGTCTATTCTTTGTAAAAAGATGGTTGTGTTTAAATTATATACATACATGTATAGACATTTTGTAATACGTTAAAGGTGGTATATATTTAAAAATTATAAGTCACTTAGTAGGAAATATGCTAAATGAAATGCAGATTAAAAAATAGTATCTTATAAATACTTTCTTTTAATATATTACCATCCTTTATAGCAAAAAAAAAACAGTATAATAATGTCTTTACACTACGTATATTTTCGAGATGGACGTAAGAATCACAGAGATTCGTAAGTAAATATTTAAATATACCTATTAATAAAGGAATATGATTAATTTTCATATCGAAAAACAAAATAAATCGTCAAAGTATGTTCGTCTTTTTAAGATCAATTTAAAGTGAAAACTAAAACATTTGGAATTCAACGCCGTTTCTTGGGTTTGTTGATACTATAGTCTACGTCGGTAGAATGTACGGAGGTGATCGTCCATCGATAGATATAAAAGTAATGCTATGCACTAACGTCTGACTGACTAGGTTACCGTGTAGCCTGGTCCTTGAAACATAACACTGTGCAGTGTGCACACAAATATATAAGAAAACGATGACAGACACTCGTAATTAATATAATTGTCATGGATTCGAACACGCCACCCCCGGTGTAAAGACATACTCCAACCACTAAGCCAAGCGGTAATTGTCTGAGCGAATATTATTAAAATTATATTTTTTTAAAATCTCAGACATGTTGACCGATGTCCAGTTTGTAGGGTGATTTCACCTTTCAATAAGAAACCAGTTATGTCTTTTAAGTGAATTCGTACTGTTATCTGTCAAACCTGTTTGGATTCCCACACTGGACATTTTGATTGTCAGAGACTAAAAAATATTTGATTCGTTACTCTTTACTTGCTTGGCTAGTGTAAGTGCATGTGTTGTGAGAGTGTAAAAATAAAAGTGAATTAATATGTATGTTAAAATAGTGTAAGTATAATAGTGTAAATAATATATTAAAATAATGAAAGTATATTCAATTTAATATTATTATAAGAAACTATTATATGAAATCGTGTGTTGTGTAAAGGACAAAAGAGATACAACAGTAAAGACAATTCAGTGGATGACATTCCTAAGTCCCTAGAGCGCATGTTCTTGAAACAAAGGAAGGTAATTGAAAATTCTATCAAAACTTTAACGAGACGAGGCTTCTTTGACAATAAGTTGGAGAACTCATTTCGCAGCAGCTGGTGAATTAAGAAGTAGATTACGTTCATTTTTGTTATGGATAATCTTTTATTTGCATAAAATCACGATTATTATTTAATTTTGAGATAAAATAACGCATTTCATTTTGTTAAAGTTATATTTTATTTTAAATAACATTTATAGTTAAGAAATCTATGTTATTCAAATACAATTCGTGGGAAAAAATTCTGAATCTCCAAAGGTATTGATGGACTTGGACAACGATTTAAACTAAGACTGCATAATTTTCTTGCATTAATAATAATTTTCTAACCGAAGAGATGACCGCAAATAATTTTAATTAAAGTTATTACTTTCCTTTATTTCCGAAGAGTGAGTGACCTGTGATTCGAGGTCCGCTCAGGTGCATTTTTGGCTATGAACTTTAAACAAAAAGCAATCTGAAATTAAATAAAATACATTTTCACTTTAGTAAAATTATATCAACTCTTAAAGTAGTGTATTACATTATTTTATAAATAAACTAATTCAAAATAGGCCAGGCCAATTTATTGATATTTTCGATATATAAATAATTTAAACTAACAATTTAAAATAAATAGTAGATATCTGGACGACCCAACTTGGAATTTTTCGGAAAAGATATAAATATGAATTGCATTTTTAATAAACGTAAAAAACAAAACCTTATCTAAATACAAAATTTGATCCGAATCGTGAGAGCCATTTCGAAGATAGAATATACATATTTATAAATTGCTATACAATAATTGCTTATTTAATATTATAAGATAGTATTATTGTTTATTTCTAAATATGGATGAATATTCGTGTCTTACGTGACTTCTTCACGCGTGCATGATTAGCTGAACAATTATTTTTCATATGAACGTGTTACTCTAATATAAAGTCATACATCTCAAGAGTAGCAATCAAAAGCGTTTGGAACGTGAGGCTAATCTAAATTTCTATTAAAACTTGAACTCGCAATGTCGAACGTAATCATGGATTTTATGTTGCACTCTGTTATTTATGATTTTTCATACTTTATGCCTTAGAAATCTTGGATAATTAAAGATCCAATCCTTACTCTTATCTAGGTGTATAAATGATGAGTTGCAAAAGTCACTTCTCAGCTCCATTGTCACGGAGTTGTATTATGTAAAATTATTGTTCAATCGGATACAAGTACTTCCTTGAGAAATCATGCTACTATTATTAAAACGAAAGTTTAGATGTGTGTATGTTTGTATGTTTGTTACTGATTGGCGTTGTAACGGTTAGTCGTATTTGGTTAAAAAGTAAGTAGGTACAAGGATATATTAAGACCTTTTTTAATTTTGGGAATTGCATTTAGGCATACCACCTGTATACTACATACAGGTGGTTATGTGTGACTCACCGGCTATAAAAGCTAGTACTACCCACTAAAACCCAACAGAATCTCCTCCATGTTAATGGCGCATCCCAGGCTCACCACGACGTCACGACGGCAGGTCTTCCGAAGCAGACCACACAACCAAGGGGTTGCTCCCACGGTCCATTCTGCTCTCAGAGAAGTACCAGGAGCAACACATATGGTACACCGGCCACCGAAGTGAGCCACCTCCCTGTGTGGTTTTTTTTTTTTTTTTCCTCTTGGTTTCGCGCCCGGCTGGATTACCGGACGCTAATGCATCCGAAGCACCCGAGCGAAGCGAGTGTAAATCGCTAGTGGATTATAATTAGGGAATTTATTCGTGTTCATACATGACAATCATCAAGACTCCTTAATTTTTTTTTTTTAATTATGGATTATTATATTAATTATCCTTATTTAATTAAAGAAGACAAAAAACTTTGCTAACACATAACATTTGCATGAAAACAATACATCCCAATATAAATTCTTCTCCTTTTTTTCAATCGCTAAAACGATTAAAATAGATTCTCAATATAATGTTTTTATCAAAAGCTTTCAAAGACTACGATTCAAACCCTAATTGAATTTCG
Organism: Brenthis ino; assembly: GCA_921882275.1. Lineage (NCBI taxonomy): Eukaryota > Metazoa > Arthropoda > Insecta > Lepidoptera > Nymphalidae > Brenthis > Brenthis ino. The sequence continues at coordinate 12,957,713 of OV170229.1, read as the reverse complement.
CAACTTCAATTACGTCTTAGACGAGTTGAGGCAAATTACTTTCAACGAACTTCTTTACATATATAATAATTCAATATTCGTTTTATAATCGATTTTCTTACTTTAACTGGGTACCTACGTAAAAATCATGATTAAAATTAATTATTTTAAATTGCAATTTTTTCAATAGGTACAGATTTGACTTTTGATTTTGATGTTAAAGTTAAAATGAGGTATATTCGTAAATACATTTTATAATACTAAATTTCAAATATTTACTTATTTATTACCAAAATAACCTATCGAATTTATATAATATTATAAATAAAAAACATAGTTGAATCTTAACATACAATTCGCAATCCCAAAACACCGACAAAAACATTAACCAACAAAACGACATCTCAGTTGACTCCGCATTCGTACCTTCCCGAATAACTTTTCACCCCACGAAGACGGAAAATTTACATAAATTTACAAATTTCGCAGCGAAATAAGGCATAGCATAGTTCGCGGGTCACCCCCCGACCCCCTGGCCCCTCGTTGGGAGGGACCGTTTTTCATGTTTAATTTTAACTTTGGTATTAATAAATGTTCCAGTCTTTCGTGGAGAATTTTACGCTAACCTTTGGTTTTACATACAGCTATGTCGCTCGGGAGACGTTAGTTTTATCGTATAATTAGTTTTGGAGTTGACGCTACGCTTGTAAAAATTAATGAGCGTTTTGTTTTCGTGTTATGAATATTTTATTATCTAACATGCTTTTTCACGTTTTTAGCTTATAGTGTTATTTCATATTTTATTCTTGTAATATTTTCGAATTATATTATAAAAATTAAGGTATAACTAAGTGATGAAACTTGCATTTTTTTTACTTATTTTGAGAGTTATTCTAAGTACTGTCTTTATTACTTTTATAGGTTCAATTTTAGTAAACCCTAATCAAGGAGCTAATTGCATAATTTTATATGGTTGTTCTGTCTTGCTGTAAAAATACTAAATATGTAAGATAATTCTAACGATATGATATAAAATAAATCCTAAATTATATTGTTATAGGCTTGGTATAAAACATGAAGTGGAACATTAAAACAAGAACGCCGTTAAAATACGTAACTGCTGAATTAGACCCCCTAAGATTTCTTTATCGGTGTTGACTGTCACAGTGTAAAAACATATTATTATGTATTATCAAAAAATATATATACATTATAATTCATTTCGTAATATTTAGCTCATAGATTTTATTCTTAAAATTCACGATCTAAAATTGAAAACAGTTCCATAAATAAATACAAAGGTTCGGTGAATGACTGAACATTAGTCGTAGTAGATGTGTACTCATGTAAAAATATTAGGGACGTGACTTTAAGACATAATTTAAAACGAATACCTTTATATCTTCCTAAGCTTGGTATAAAACAAGGAGCGGAATATTAAAACGGGAACGCCATTAAAATGCGTAATTGCTGGATTAGACCGCCCAAGATTCCTCTATCTGCGACCGGAGTGTCACAGATTAAATAAAGTTGTATTGTCTGTGATGAACATTTTAATTTTATTAAAACGGTTACTTTTTTAAGAATTTTTGTTTACTATTCTTACTCTTACTCTTATATCTGTTTTAAAAAAGTCTCAAAAATTCTTTTAAAATGAAATATTATATCCTATCGACCTTTATTCTTGCAAGAGTTAGGTACCTACGCATATATTTTTTCATTAATTTTAGTTTCAATTAAAAAAATAATACCTACACAATAAAATATACAGTGTCAGATATTTATATTATTTTTTTGTGACAGACAAGAAATATATTATACTAGCTTCGCTCGGGTTCGCCTCTAGGAAAATAAAAACAAATCTATTCCACGGGAACCGTACATTTTTTCAGGATAAAAAGTAGCCTATTCCTTATTTTATTTCAGCCGTTCTGTCATGATTGAGTAACAAACATTCAAACATCCATCTAAATTTTCACATTTATAATATTAGTAAGATGAAATACCTACTAATGACATAATGTAAAATACAACAAATAATTTACCTCCTTAAATAAAAATAATGCAATTCATAAAATAACGATAGTCTATGGCACGTCCAAGATGGCGTGTTCGAGCCGCGCCTGCCGACGTGCTTTCCATACATCATGAGATAACATTACAAGATTTTCGCTTACAACATGGATTATGATATCAATTATTTAAATTAAAATTTTAAATAAAAGTATCTATTCGTTTTATTTTTTTATTTTTGGCTCTCGACTTTTCGAATGCTTTACAACAATCATGGTAACGAGAGAGACTAAGGTTTTAGAAGTCTCAAATATTATATAAGTAGTTGTTGTTAAAGTTTTGTTTAAGAAGTCAGAGTATATAATATATTATTTTTTACTTATTTTTTAGCATAATATCTTACGTCAATTATAGGTTTAATAATTACAAAATAAAAAAAGTCAGAATAATTCTATTTTTGTTATACGGTCATACATACCTACATTAAGGAAATTCTTATTCTGTCTATTTAGTACGTACTCGTAGCTAACCAAACACTAGGAACTTTAATAAATTAATTAAAACTGTGAATAATCAAGAGAGCTTTAGTTTAAGGTCGTGAAAATTGTATGGAACAGTAATCCACAATACCTTATCTAATCATCCACTTCAACTAGCTTTCTACATTTTATATCGTTAAGAGAAAACTACAAAATATCTATATAGCAACATTTTCGTCATTTAACATAGTTTTCTATTAGCAATAACGATTATAGAGTCTCATGTTGCTACTTTCTCCGGTGGATAGATGAGATATCGCTTATTCAGACCGATGATAAAAAATTCTTTTATTAAGAAAAATGTTAAATATTATGAGCGGTTTAACATAAGTATGCCTTTTTGTGTTAAATCTTTTTTGCTCTTCGTAATTTAGGTACGCTTTCGAACTCAGCTCAAACGCGCTTGTGAATCTAAACGACTTAGTGTTTAATTGGCTTGTCCAGCTTCAGAATTAACATTTAACATTCACTTTTCAGTTTTTATTTCACGTAATGTTAAATCTTTTAACAATTTTTTAGAAATATATTGTATTAAAAGATTAGTAAATCTAAAGTCATAAAAAAGTAAAAGAAAGTATTTATGTATGTATGTAGTAGTTATTATTTAGACGATTATATATAAATTTATTTCGAAAATTAGATCTATTACTTCATATTATTATTACTCAGAAAAGCAATAACATTTCAAGTTATTTCATATAACTGTATCATTTCACACAAAATTAAAAAAGGTTTACAAAAAATATTCACATTTGAGACTTCATTTAATTTAAACCCAGCAAAAAAACGTAAAGCATTTATAAAATGAAGCGAAACTTTTTGCCTCCATCGGGGCGTACCCCCTCTACATCTATAAATCTATATGACGTCATTAAGAAAGCTGAGGCGCAACGTCTTAAATATATCCATCTCGCTTACACCTATAGTTTTTTCATATAGGTCATTTAGGGGGGAAGTCTTAAGAATGAAAAGAGTGATCGTTTCTCTCTCTCGACGCCTTACAATGAAAAGACGGTGGAAATTAAATAATACTTTGTCGTTTATTGAAATAGGGGGTGGGTAATTGTGAAAATTTTGGGGGTGACTGTAAAAAGGTATTGATTTTAGTTGAGATTAGATGTTTTGTACTTATTTTGTGGTATCGTTGTATTGGCTTAACGAAGATTACAATGCTCATTTTAGACAAAAGGATTTTGTTTGAATTTGGTTGATAAGATACCTATGTTTTAAGGTGTTTGAGTATTCTAGATGAAAAGTCTATTCTATATCTATATCTATAAATGTGGCCTACGTTAGATTAAACTATAGGTACCTATTACCTACCATTTTTATGTAGGCATTTTTGTGTACAATAATGATATTTTTTTAGTAAGAATATAAAGAATGTTTATGTTATATTTATTTATTATTGGATGTGTTTAAAAACTTTATTGTATCTACCCGACTACCTGTATCTATAGGATAGTGGGTTCAATTCTTTCATTGTACAAATATTTAATTTTATTATGCAGATCTCTACCCACAAGCCATCGTTTCAAACAGATGGAGAAATCGGAAATGATAACTCACGCTTGATCCGCAGGGACATGTTGACGAAACGAGAAGAAGCTTTGAACTGAGAAATCGTCACTATAATTGCATACCTACATAGCGGACTTCTTATTAAATATATTACTATTTACTTATACATTTTTTACTTATACATTTTTGGTAAAATAATTGTTAGTTGATAAACTTTTTTAAATATGTTATGGGTAGCTTTTTAATTCGTCTTCAGAAACATAAAATTCAAATGTCATATAATGTAATACAGCCGTATACGATTCAAAGATATTTGTCTTAAAAAAACTTAACTTATTACTTATCAGACGTGTTTGTATGTATATATTACAGCTTTTTAACCTACTTCCGAAAAGGAGGAGGTTCTCAATTCGTTGCAATCTTTTCTTTTATCATACACACAGTCCACCAGGTTCTCTCAGATATGCAGGGACTCACGGTGTTTTCCTATACCGTAAGGCATTGAGATTATCAGATAGAGGTAAAGGAGTTTTAGCCCACTTTACTTAGCTTCTCAAAGTCGCGCACGTTAGTATTGGGCTACCATTGTCTTAACATATATCAATATGGTAATTTATTTAATTTACTAGTTTAACTCCTTCATAATAAAGTTTATATTTTAAATTTTCATTTTTAATCAGACCATTGATTCGCCCGCGTTAATTACCTATCCTATTCAGTCTACCAAATATGGCCATATCCAGATACTATATAATAGTAATAGAATGAAGTCATACCCTAATTTCGATTTTGGTATCGTAAAAATTCTCAAAGATGCATGAGCATTGCTTAATTCGACCGAAAGGCTTCTACATATGATAAAATCTATAACTATGCTCAATAAACGCGCTATATAAACCAAGAAGACCTTTGCTATCGAACTTACAGTTTCTGAAATAAACACATTCTAAAATATTACAAGCTTTTCACCCTTATAATCCTTACTTTTATATATGCAAAAGTTAACCCTTCTTACACGCAGTGTGATCTTTGCCATAGATATATAATTTATGGCCTGGAGAGTGCATAGGGCTTTCATTTCGTTTGAAGACGTGGTTTCTATAGGATATAAACATTATTTTTTTATTTTTTTTTTTATTTTTTTATTATTTAGATGTCTAGATGTCTGATGTCTTAATAAAACAAAAAGGGAATTTAATAATAATAATTAATTGATTTATTATATAATGTTACTTTTCATATTACAAAATGTTACTTACTTTTAGCTATTCTTTATTATCTATCGTCGTCTCGATAATCCAGTGGACAGTAAGTACGTCTGCAGTCTACAATTACGGGGGCCCTGAGTTCGAGTTTCAAATCAGACTAAGATAGTTCAAAAATCAGTCAGGACAGTATTATCATAGGGGAGTTCCTTGGATTTTGTTTTGCTTAGACTTTGTATATTCTTTAATAACTTTATGTACCTATGTGTTAAGAAAAATGTCTTGATGTAGGAAAAAATATATTTTAAAATTTTTTGCATTGCGTAGGAATCGAACTTATGAGCTCAGAAACATTAAAAACGAGACTGTGTTCAGTCTGAATACACTTGTTATTGATATACATCTCAGTGAGCGTGTTTCGTTTCAATTTTCATATAATTTAGTGTGTTAATGTTAAATATGTATAGGTAGTGTGTGATTATGAAGCAAATAAATAAATATTTCAATTTAGTACGCCATAAAAAGTTGGAATATGAACAACACTATTCTTTATCAATGCTATCATTCTGAATAAAATCGACAATACAGTGGGGGAACCCCCTGAAAGGCCGGGCAAATAAGCCATTAAGCGTTGCGACGGTACACGACTATAAAATCTCTGCTTCTTGCCCCCTACCCTGGGGGCCGCCCCCTCGATAAACTGCTTTATGCCTTTCCTACTATAATTAAAATGGCTTGCCGTTTTCTAGCGAATGGAAAAGTCAAGATGGGATGCTAATGTTGCTTAAAATAGATATAGATATACCTAATATTTTCTAAATATGTTATAAATACGGAAAGATATGTTTTATATGTAAACAAGTTATGTTTACTTTTATATAATAATGAAGTTAAAAAATAAAAAATCACTTCCGTCTCGTGTACCTATAACTTAAGGAGTGGAGTAAAATATTTACTTTTCTATTACGAGTATAACTACCTAACATCGGTTACAGTACCCATTCTTGTGTGGTAAGATATTTATTTTTCTATCTGTCAACATTTATTCATATCGATAAAGACGATAATGTTGCACCGAAAAAATCGATTACAATAAATCGATTTAAAAAATTGAAAACAACAATAAAACATCACTACGGCTACGCGGCTTGTAGCATCACTAGCATTATGTGCATTTTTCTTCCTTATATGCATTCATTACAAGCATATCTGATAATGAAATTTTTATTATAATAACGCGAACATAAAAACACCTAATTTTGTTTGTACCTAACATCCCTTTGCTACGCGAAATCTCACTTTAATTGAAGCGTTTTCTGTTGACTATAAAAGATCTAAGACGAAATTTAATTTGGCAGTTTTAATTGGGGCGCGAATAACATTTTATGTGTATAGAGTATGGGGGATGTAGGGGTAATGTAATTATAATTTATATTTAATGAACAACATATTATATATCTACCTATTAATATATTATGTTTATGAAGGTATATCTGTATATATGTATGTATCTATTAGTGTTTTTTTAAATATGATACGAATTTATTTCTTTATTTCTTTATTTCTGACCTTAGTTTCTGGATATTTTGAGTACCTACCTACCTACATTTTTTTACAGTTACAGATATTTTTATTTATTTCGTTAAAGTATGCTTTTTAAAATAATAATAGTAAATAAGCACCATTTTAATCAAAACCGGTTCGATAATCGATTCGAACTAGTTCTAAAGTTATTGTCACTGACACACACGTGTCCGTCCGACTGGTTGGCGCGAGGGTTGAAACTAGATTACCTATTAACTGATTTTATTCAAAAACTTGCTTTTCCACATTAATATTAACTGGTTTGAAACATTATTTGTATATTTTTTTAACACGTGGAGTTTTATTAGCGCTTTGTCGGTGAATACTTAATTATTACTCTCTACATATTCATACATTATCATACTGGTTATGATCATCTCTAGCGGTCGGTGGAAAATTTTGCATGGTCTATACATAGATACAGAGGTCTTTTATGCGAAGATATATCTCAGGCACTCTATCTTGACATACGTACGTACACCTTACACATACACCTTATACCATATATAAACTTTAGACAAATAAATATTTTACTTGGTAGTATTTTTATTACACAGCTAATTTTATTATTCCAAAAATTAATTTATTAATAATAATTAACTTACGCTATTCTTCAGAAAAAAGACAATACCTAGGATGATTTTTGAGCTATTTTAGACACTTTTTTAGACCTTCATATGAGTGGAATCCCAGATAAGTCCAGAAAAATCGAGTTTAATATAAAAATACCGATAAAATTGAAAAAAAAAACATTCATTTTAAAGAGATTTACTAAGTTATTATGACATAGACAAACATACAACACTAAACAAATAACACTAATAATTTTGTAAAATATTAAATGTCCGATAAATATATAATTAATAGAAATATTTACTGGTAAGTGGAACATTCGTTAATTAAAGCGATGATCAAAGAAGAGCGCCGCGCTCAGCTATTGTACCGACTTCCTGTTACACACCGGGGGGAGAAAGACGCTAGTGCGACATAGATAAGTTCTTTAAATTACAAATAAAGCTCTTAAAATTGCTAAACATAAAAGAAAATATTATTTTTTTATTAGGTGACAAAAAATAAAAGTTCTTTAATTTTTAAGAATAATAATTTTTTATTAAATATCTTAGTAATTTTTATTCAGTTTGAATATTAAAATACTATATTTTTCAAAATAATATTATTATGTTTATATCGCTTATATGAGCTATACTTATTAAAAAGAAATCATTTCAAGTGTTACTTTCTGTACAGAAATTGTTAGTACGCTTTGTATATTTTTTAATTAAAAAAATATCGAATTGCAAAATGACTGGAAATTAACATTACTATATAATTCTATAAGATAAATAATATTTATTGTTTTTATAAATTTTCATTTGTTCACGTTCAAGAAACGCCTACACAAATTCCACGTACCCCCATCTCATTTGTACTCCTAAGGGTGCGCCATCTTGAAGGAAAACACAAAGATGCTGAATGGAGAAATTTTCTTGTGTAATTTTCACGCGAATCACCCTCCTTCCGTGCCTCGGGGTAGTTAGCGACCAGCCTCGCTTGAACCTTTAAAACACGTTATATAATATACTTTATGTAAGAAAATGTTTCGAATAACGTTCATGTACGGTATAAATAACATAATTATGAGCGTATTAGTTAAGTTAAAAAGGTGTTTTATTTGTTTTGAATTTATTTTATGCCATAAAAAAAGCTTAAAAAAGTATTCAATTTTCTGTGCTCTATTTTTGTAAATTATTATATTTTGCTATTAAATGCACACATCTTATCAATATCTAAACATATATGTGATTTCTTCTTATAAAAATATATATTTTGTAAAATACACCTGATTAGACGATTTATATATATTGTATGTGTAAAATTGTTAATTATATTAGTAACAATAAACGTAAATTTAAATTAAGTTTAACTTATATAATGCTCTGTGTCTCGCAGTAAGTAAAGTACATAGTGGCGACACTCCAGCTTAAGATGACCTACGAGTTTCTTCCTGATTATATTCTAGATTTTATTATACAGGCCAACAAGTAGTCTACTGGCAACAACGTGTGCAGCGAGTTCAAATCTCACTAAGAGCACACTTTAAATTGTTAGGTTGATTGTTTATTTATTTATATACGAATATTATTGATATATGAAACTTATATCCTTTATAATATGTGAATATATATGAATCCATTATTTAAGCAACAAAAGAATAAAGGGTCAACATGATTTTTACATCAAAATACTTAATGATTTGGTATAAAAGTAGTAAAAATTAAAGAGAATTAACAGTATGCCTTATTATTACCTACACGAGAGTCCCTAAAAGCTCTTTTAAAGGAGTACGTATGTCCTAAGTATAATAGTTTCTGTGATTTAAGGAAATATTTGATTTGGTTTTATTTTGATTTTTGCTTCCGAAGTTATTATGATGATTAATGCTTTTTAGCAAACATGTGTTACAGAAGGGACTCATGGAGTCTCCGTGACCATGTTTGCTAAAACCATATATAAAAATAATATATACCTACCTATTTTAGAAAATCTTGAAAATTTTACCTCTAAAGTTCTTTCTAAAGTAAAGTCGGGTCAAAGTAATCTAATATGTATATACATACATAATGTACGCTACGTAGCAGCGCCGCGGGCGCGAGTCCTACAAGAAAATTAGTTATTAAAATTTCACTGACGCTGTGAAATTTATCTCAGACGCGGTGTACGGGGATCGACTTATGTTGAGACTTTCTTATGTAATATACCTTGAATATTTAAAACGATGAAAAATATGTGATATAGCGTTGAAATAAAATATTGGTGAGTTCAAATTTTGTTGTTCAAACAGGTCTTCGATTTTTTGTTAAATAACTAAAAATCGATTTTAAAGATATTTAACTAAACTGTAAAATGGGACAAAATGTATCTCTATAATCAGTATATGGAATACATAAATTGAGTAATTCAGGGATATACTACTGTTACGTTATAATACAAATATATTAATTTTATATTTAAACAAAAAGAAGCTGAATTTTAAGTTAATTTTGAACAAAACTTACCTACTGGTCTCTGTGATACATTATATCAAAAATCCTTCCAAGTTATTCAGATAAAAATAATAATAATAGCATTATTTTATTACTATTTATTATTAATTAATATAATAATTTGGTATCATTAAGCTTATCTGATGTAAGCCATGAGTGCAGGAAGTACTTTCCTTTACAAATATGAATTTATCCACAAAAAACCTATAACAGTCAGATATCAGTTGACCAAGATAGAAAGGTTACTACAAAAGTAATTTTATCAAACCCTTGTCTATCAAAATAATAAAAGCTCCAACTGACCATTTCATGTTTAATTTATAAGCTTTCTGAGAACAGGAACCAGTTTTCTTAGTGATGACAATGGGACGAAGACATCGGACAGCGGTCAGCGCGTGGGAAAGGGGTGCCAGGGCGAATTTTGTTTATTGTTAAAACTTACCCCTAAAGTTAGTAAGTTATTCATAATATTTTTTTTAACTTAAATAAATTAGAACTGTGACATCTTACTAAGTAATATTATAAATGCGAAAGTTTGTAAAGTTGGATGGATATATGGATGTATTGATGTTTGCTATTCTTTCACGCAAAAACTACTAAATGGATTTTAATGAAAGTTTTCAATAATATAGTTCATACATCAGAATAACACATAGGCTACTTTTTATCCCAGAATATAGTACAGTTCCCGTGGGATAGATTTTTTTTGTTTTTCTAGAGGCGAACCCTTGCGAAGCGAGTTTGAGCCGCTAGTACAAAAAAAAGCATGAGTATTATTTAGAATGTGAATTGGAGTTGTGAATTAATTTGACCAAATCAAATTCAAATTTAAAATTGCATCGACATTTAGTTTACGAAATACAGTCTAAAAATAGGTATTTATTATTTAATTTAATATTTTTTTTATAATTAATGTAAAATTTTAACCGATTTTAAAAATAAAAGGATAAGCTACTCAATTTGGATATACCTTTTTTATGTTGTGCGATATCATCACCAATTAATTATTTTGAATAGATTTTCAATAATTTTTTTTAATGTATAGGTCAAGAGTTGTCCCATTTATTTCCTGAAAAAATATTCCACCAACCAACCACAACAGATTTTCAAATCGTTATTTATTTAAAAAGAAATTATTTATTTATTTATATGTTAAAATAATATTTTTCCAAAGTATCAATTTAATCAGGTATAGTGCAGAGCGAAGACGCCGTTAAAGTTTTCCGTGCTACTTTCGCGGCTCTACAGAAAGTTGGGCCGGGGCTCATTACGGCCCGAAATACACGCCGTACATTGAACTGCTAAACGTTAAATTATATTTATTTAATATTAGTCTTAAGGTAATTTGTATTAACTTTGAATGTCATGAATATATTTAGAAATGTTAGAAATATGCTTTTACCACAAAGCTTAAATTTTAAAAACACAAAGTTTAAATTTAATAAAATTTTATTTGAATAATAAATATTTAGTAAGATTAAAATGTAATTGAAACATATTTTTATGACATGACAACATTCTACAATTCAATTCTTTTAAATCTGGCATTTAGAGCTAATTGAGATAGAGAACCATATAGAAAGAGTCATAAATAAATAATTAAAGAGATTTTTCATAACTTTGAGTGTTTACTTAGCTTATGTAAAATAATAAAAATAACGAAAATGATTTGACATCTGAGCTAAAATTATTAATCTAAGATCCCGATCTATGTGGTAGACCACATAGGTGGTGGTGGTATGTGGTCCTCATTCTTTTTCTAGACGAAATATATTTTTTAAACCATAAAACATATTAATAAACTCGACCTAGGGTTGTCACCAAAAATTAGCTCAATAATAAAATAAAGTGAGGGGTCCACAATAAACCGGGATCTCCTACTATATGTTCCAACTCTTAATATAAAGCTTGAACTACTCTTTTTTTACTGTAATTAATTATACTTAGTATAAAAACAGAGGATAGTTCAAAAAATTAAAGTTAATTATCATAAGGCATAGATCAACACATCACTTGTAAGTAGAAATAGAACAAAAAATTCAATTGTTTCGTTGTTTTCATATTACATAAATTACTGATCTATACATACTCGTAATATAATTCTGAGTCAAATCTATACATTAAAAATTGTTTGGAAAATCTTATTGAAGTAGTCATTATTACCAAGAAGATGCCAAATTACATATTCCAAAAATATTTACTGTATCTATGGAATCAATAAAATTAACCATTTATCATTCAATACAGTTTTTGTTATTGTTAATGTATATATTGTTAAATAAACATTTCATCCCACTGTCGTTTTACCTTACAATCTCCCGCTTTCAAACCCTGAGGCGTTTATATAATATCTAGCAGATAACTTGGAGTTATGTACGTGTGTATTGACAGCACTAATATTTATTACAGGCTTTTGTTATCGCGCGACTCTATATCGAGTTACATCAGTGTTAAATTACACTCTTAGATACCTTTATATGGTCTGAGTCTATAAATGTGTAAGTGGTCTTAATTATTTAATAAAAGATATATTAGGTACATTGAATAATAAAACTCTTATTAATTTATTACTAAAAGAAAAAAGAATATTTGTAAATATGTTTGTAATCTGTATGTTCATCGACCAATCACGTAACCTTAATTTGAAAAAAAAAGTTGCTTTATTTATTTTAACGCTATTTTTACAATATTTTTCATACATTATGCATAATAATTAATAAATCTACTCGTACTATCAGATAATGTTTTTTAAAGACTAACGTCTTGTAATTTGTTTTTTCAGTAAAGAAAAGAAAGGAAACAATTTATAAGAAGGTTGTGGACAGGAACTAATATTTATTATTTTATCACCACTGACTTTAATATGATATATAATTTAAACTTCATTACAGTTTGAAGTTTGTAGACAATTTATTTAATTATAATTTATAGGTTATAATATGGCAATACATCACAATATGGTAATGGCTGAAACAAATCTATATAAAATATAATAATTTCAATATTTTCTCCATTAGAATCGAAAATGCGAACGACAGTGTAGCCTACACTGTCGTTCGCCTTTTCAAATATTAACTACAAAATACCTCAACAGTCGTTATTTTATCAAAGAACAAGAAATATAAAAATATGACTTTAATAAACTTTTAATTGTTATTTTTATATCATGTAATAGTTTAAATATCTTTCCTTCACTAAAGCAAGTACGTAAAAATACTTTCCCATAGCTAAATATAAAAAGAACTGTCTATTAAGCGTAAAACAATTATGTATCCATATTGTTTACTATTATTTTATTAATGAGCATTAATTTATTAGTTTTTATTAACTGTTTTTTTTATTTTATTTACCTACTATTTTAACACACAAACAAGTAATTCTATAATAGTTAATAATAATGAATAACAACATTAGTAATATTTTAGTACTTCAGTTTCATAATATAATTATTATAAGTTCGGAGTTCAACCTAAGAAAATTAAGCAAAAAAATCAATCAAGGCCTCGTAAGGCGTGTCCTTCCACCCTCCGTATAATATACGTGCCTGTGATAAATTGCACCCTCCCCGGCCTTTGGTTTCTTTGACGAACTTCACTTATATCTACAGTGTGATCTAAATTAAGGAAATTAATTTTATATTTATTATAAAAATGTATAAATTTAGGTGTAGACGAGATAAACTTCTGATATATTATTTCTAGTTTGAAGCTCTTAAACTAAAATTTTGATATTGTAGAGTAACCTTGGGAACTCCTTATTCTGGCGAGAATGTCATCCTGCCGGATTTCGGCCATAGCGGCTAATCTCACATAGACCAATCACCTGCACAAGAAAATATTATAGTACAAAAGTGCGCTCGAGAATATAACTGCATTCTCTTCCTTTTACTCACGACTTTTATCTGACTGATAAAAGATGAGGCACAGGACTGGCGGCTTTATGAACTCTACAAGCTTTCCATTTCCAGGCTGATTTTTATATAGCTTCAAATAAATTCTTTACAGAAAACTCAATCCCGGACTCAAATCCAGGACTTCTTGATTTGCAGCTGTAGGACTATACTTAAAAAAGCTTCTTACGGATATGTGGGCTGTAAGTAAAGCCTGAAATAGCGAAGGTCACGGCCGCATATAAAAAAAAGTAATTTAAAATCATCTCACCGAACACACTCATTATATCTATAATCTCGCAGCTTGAAAAGAAATACTACATATGCTTGCTACAACCTGCTATTACAATACAATTCTAATTGATTACTGAAAAATTGCTTAAAGGAAGAAATTTTTTTAAAATTTTATCCTTAAATATTATATAAAATACGTAGTAAAGAAGTATTTAAAAATTAACCTTAACAATAAGTATTGTTTATAATTAGTATATTTTTTATATTCTTAATGCAAGAAATAAGAAAGTATTATAGTGATGTATATGTTTCTGACAGACATACAAACTTTAATTACCCTATAACCACATATACGTGCACTTCTAACAGCAATCATAACTTTATCTAGAAGTTTCAACGTTGCTTTGACACGTAACTGTGGCTTAAGTGTATAATAAGATAAAAATATATTATAGTACAAGTATCTATAGAATGGTTAAATATATCTGCAAAAACCGTGAATCATATAAATTCAGCTTTCAATTAATTTTAAATTAATCTATTTTTTTTATTGATTTCCAACCGAAAAATCTGAAAAGATAATTTAAAAATTATTTAAAATGTCAAATGTTCGAGTAAATCTAAGAAAGTATTATTTCAATTAATTCATATAACATTAATGGTTCAATAGCGCAAATATAGATCCAACATATAACATAAGCTTTATACTATAACCTTTCTTAATAACTAATAAAATGCAATAAAATATATCAAAAGTCTTTCTAACCGATTACGGCTACTCTCACTGAGATTAGTCAACTCCCAAGGAGATATTATAGTGCACAAGAGTCCACGCAGTCACAATGTGCATTGTGCGCTTTTTATCCCTGACACTCTCATACTACGTTGGGACGACTATTTGAAACGACCAGTGAGGGAACAGGCTCCAAATTGATGATGGTTTTTCACTCACCAACTTCCAAATCCGGCCTGTTACTGAAAACCATGAACGGGCTTTGAACTTAGGACCTACGGATCTACAGCCGTACATGATAGCCATTAGACTACAGAGGCAGTAAGCTCACTTCTAACTTTATCTTTATATGCTAAAATTGATTAAAGGTTTAGGTAAAAGAAGTAATAATAAACCTCGTTAGCGATGCCGCTGGCATAAGCAAGTAAAAATATTTTAGCTTCCTGTATTCCTCCACTTAAGCTTCTATGCCAAAGCTCACATACCTCAATATGCTTAAAAAAGGGTATAAAGTTTGCTCTTCACGTATTAAATATATAAATAAAAAATATTTATTAAAATTTACCATTCTGTATAAGTTAAACGTAACGCGCGTAATTAACGACGAAGGAAGGAGGCCTACAAAAAACCCTCACACTCTTAGTGTCACGTCTTGCGTCTTACACAATCCGCACACAAAGATGTAAGGCGTGGATTTGAAAGATTGATTAGGGTGGAGACAGATGTATTTACAAATGGACCTATTTAAATGTACAGATCAATATGAAATACTATAATATATTTAAATATGTGGAAAAGTATGTAATTTAGGAGTTGATGATGGCGGGAATCCTTTGAAAATTGTAAAGTCCATTTAAAAAAAAATGTAAATATAATATGTAAAAATAAGTCAATTAAAAATATTGTCATTTTAACAGGCTATTAATAAAAGAAGAAGGTATTTAAAACTTAGTTCTTAATTTTTGTTTAAAAAAATCAACAAAAGCAAGATACTCCAGAGATACTATTCATTATTAAAGAAATTGCTGAAAACACATCCCTAAAAGTAATTTTTGTAACTTAAATTAATTAAATAGCTATATGAGACTTATAAATTATTAATTAAATAATAATGTTTAGTATATTTATTATCTTATCATTACAGTTTTTAATTTTAGCACCTACTTCAAAACATTGAAATACATGTACATAACATGTATACCTATGTATGGTCAAAGTAGTATATAATATATTATAATATTAATCTATACATATATTAAATTGTAACTAAGCCGAATCTCTACCTACATTAAATATTTTTTGGAAAATCTTATTGAAATAAACATTATTATAGATACAGAGGCCAAATCTATAGTTTTTAGAATTTTTGTCTGTCTGTCTGTTACCGCATCACAGAAAAACCGCTGGAGCGATTTTGATGAAATTAGTATGGTGATAGCTTGTTATCCGGGTCAACATATACAATAATTTTTACCGCAGGAAAATGTCTCATTTCTGAGAAAAATACAAAAACTCTAATTTAAGAGTATACTAATATGTAAAACCTAAGAATTTGGTTTTTGGTGATCTGAACGCGGGTGGAGCCGCGGGCAATGCTAGTAATACATAAATTAAAATTCGGAACATTCTTTTTTAAAGCTCATTGATTTTGTACAATGCTAAAATTAAAGACATGGTCTCTTTACACATTTCTAGAAAGGTATGCTCCTATTCCATCTAGTCACTACAATTGGCATATTGTATTACTCGTACTAACTTTAACCCGCAGCTAAGCCCGATTAGTCAGTTAATGTATAATTGCTTTGCTTCTTCCTTCCTTCCTTCTTAAATAAATTTTTACAAGCTCTTTCGAACTGATGATTTACTTTAAAGTGAGTTCGTGAAGAAGCCACAGCAATAGGCTCGAATTACATTCATGCTGTTCTCAGCCGACGAAATATTCAACAGATGCTGTTAGAAATGTCGACTTTTGGAGTATTTAATACACAAATACTAGACAAAAACGAGAACCAAACCTAGGACTTAATAAAACAAACTAGTGGTACGATGCCAAAAGAAACTCTAAACACTTTTCATATACCAAAACATAATTAAACTCTAAATGCTATGAACAATGAAATTTCCCACTAATAATAACAGTATAACATTATCTCCTTTATCAAAACTCTTATAAGTGCGAATAATTGGGGGTGGGGGTTCGTTAGGGCCTTAATGCCGGCAGACATTAATCATTCCTTTCATAAAGAGTGGGGGTCCGTAGATAAATAAGTGTAGTATGTGTTTTCTTAGCGTACCCTTCTTGAGATGGGAAGGAATGATGTGGATAAGTCTTAATTAATTATATAAATAGAAAAAATGTTAGTCTTTTGATATGTTAGTCTGTTTAGCATACCAAATAACTTCAAAAACCATACAATATAGGCTACTTTAATGCTTTCTTAGATTTACGCGAATATTGACATTTACAGTCAATAGGGTCAGGAGAGGTTAAGGTCAGAAGAGAGTCTTTCCCTTCACTACATTTGCTCCATTCAGAACAGCAAAAGTCATTACAAGATTCCAAAAGAAATTAAAACAAAAAGAAAACATATACCATGAAACTGAAAGATGATCTGTATTTCATATGGTTTTAGTTTATATATAATAGTGATAACATAAACAAAAATTAGAATAGTTATTTGGAAAATTGGGAAACACTGAACTACATTTTGTATGAGCTCAAAGATTACAAGAAAATGGCAACATCAATCGTTGTCATAAACAAATTTCAATAATTTGGTCGGCTCTCTATTGAATCAGGTAGTTTAATTACACAGAGTGGAACAAATGAATAGGACATGGAAGAAAAGTACCTAGCTGAAATATTATATATTATATATTTAAGATATCGACGATAGTGGCTTTACTCAAAAGGAAACTTTCTTTTATTTTTAAAAATAATAATAACTTTTCCTGTTCCGTTCATTTGTTCCAACTTATAGAATACCTAAATTATTTGTTTTACCTCATAGACTAGTAATTTGCAGTGATTTCTTCGAGTTCTGTGTATATTTTAAACACAATATAGAGCAACCTAGTCAGCGTCTTTAAGTGTAATTAGAACATTATTTATATATAATTCCTAATAATATGAAAAAGGCAATGTTAGCTCAGTGGTACGTAACATTTTAACATAATTACTGCTTATCTTACAGTGAAGGAAAACATCGTGAGGAAACCTGCATGTCTGAGAAAACCTAGCAAGTTATTTGAAAGACATGTGAAGTCCGCCATCCCGCACTTGGCCAGCGTGGTGGACTATGCCCAGATAGATCCCCTTGTAGTAAAGTGATACTCGCGTCAGCAGTGGGACGTAAAAAAAGGGTTGAATATAATAATACGAATAAAAAAAAGAATCTCATCCACAACTTTCCAACGAATTTTCTTGAGCGTACCGAGCGCTGCCACATAATTATTCATCTTAAATTGCAAGAGCGTGTGTGTTTGTACATACATAGCCTACATGTGTGCGACTCAAATTACGCCCGCTTTGTAAGAAAGCTCCTTGGAAGGAAAATTTATAAATTTATTAAGATTTCGCTCAGCGAGTTATGGAATTTAATTACGTTATATTTACCGTACCTATGTGTTCCGAAGAGTAATAAGTAAAGAGTATATACTTAAGGGAAATATAGATGGCATGTCATGACGATCTTTAGGATGTGGGCACCTTGTGGGCTTTATCCCTAAATACCTAACAGGAAAAAATATTAAAAAATTAATTTTAAGCTGTGATAATCGACCGATTTTCTTTTTTGTTTTTTTTTGTTTCGTAGCTGTTGATGAGCTTTGAGCTTAGCTTTAATATCAACAAATATTTTGCAAACAGTTATTTATTACTTAGGTACTACGTAGATAGATAAATTCTATTTATATATTTTCCTCAATTTTTATATAATGATTATGGTCGAATTTCGATCACTAGACGTGAAATGAAAATGAAAATGAAAATAGCCTTTATTCTCTGACCAGTAAAAATTTCCTTATGACTAATAAAATTACTTAATATTTTATCGATGGTCAGGTCGTCTTTCGACGTAGGCCTCCTCTAGCTCACCCCACTTAACACGATCTTGGGAATACCTTCTCCACCCCTGTGGAAAATCGTCTTCCCATCTCATCACCTGTCTTCCTCTGCGCCTCTTTCCGTTCCTTGGATACCACACCGTTATTTCTTTAGTCCATTTGTCTTTCTGGGATCTCATCATGTGTCCTGTCCAGCGCCATTTTAGTCTATTTATTCTAGTGGTAACATCTGTTACTTTCGTTTTTGCTCTGATTTTTGAGAGCCTCCATTTGTCCTGTAGCTTTATGTTAAGCATACTCCTCTCCATCTTCTGTTGACACACTTTAAGCCTTTGGCTGTTAAGTTTTGTCATTGCCCATGTTTGGCATCCATATGTTAACACCGGTAAGATGCACGTATTAAAAATTTTTCGTTTTCCTGAAATTGGTATGGATGGGCTCTTTAGTATTTCTTTTAAATTAAATCTAATGTACGTCTAGTGATTAAAAGAAATCACTAGACGTACATTAGTGTAATACAGAAAATGTAAATAAAAGTTCACTGCTCCGATTTTACAATATATTTTTTAAAATACATAGGTACTTTCCCTTAGGTCAGGTATCTTCTATGCATTTTTTTTAAATAAGTTAACCGGTTATAACCATTAACCACTGAGCAAGACAGATATACAAACCGAGTTTCTTTCATATATACCTATAGCAAAAGACACGTAAAATTAAAAGCATTAGACACGTGTGAGTCTGACTTGCACCACTGAGGGTTCCGAAGCATGAAACTACTTATTTTTCAAAGACTATTATGATATACAAAATTCTAACTTTATCATACAACTCAATAACATAATATTTTTATTGTGGATACTTATTAGTGTTTTAAGATATTCCCAAAACAATATTATGTGACATAATTTTTTTTTTTCGTGCATTCATTATACATAGGTATTATTTTACTACAATATTTTTAACATCATTCCTAAAATTTTAGCTATGTAGTATGTAGTTTCCGAGTAAAATGTGGACATACAGACAGATGGACAGACGGGCGTTTTGTATTTGATATGTTCTATTTTTGTCTTTCGGCTACGTAACCTTAAAAACAGCGATAATTCATGTATCTCAAAAGTCTTCACTTAAAATAATTTCAGTAAAAAGTTTGCTAATTAATGCTACTAGGTAAAGTAATAGAATTTTTTTAATTGTTTTTAGGACTTGAGTTATTTTTAAGTTCATGAAATAATAACGTAGACACAAAAATAAAATAACCTATATATATTTGAAGTCAGTGCCTCCTTCTTTTTGAAGTTAGAAGCCGGTTAAAAAAGTGATAAACGTACACTGTAGAGTGCAATAAGAACCCGAGCGCATTGAAGGCGGGATATCTGTACGTCTGTACATAATATGTATGTACAATTAATATTATGTATTTGTGTATTAGCGTCTAAGATCAACTAGTGACCATTATTAATATTAAAAATTTAAGATATAAATTAAAGAAAATTATTAAGATTTAATTTAAAACATACATGAATAGAATTCACCTATCAATATAAAGAACTGTTTAAAAAAAAATTAAAATGATAATATTAAAACTGAAATGAAATGAAACGAATATATTACTATAATATTAAAACTCGTCAATACCTACTAAACAAAAAAAAAGAAAATTGGTTCACAAACAGACGTAAAAAAATGTACTGAACTAATTTGTCTTTACTTATTTATATATGTACTCGTAGATACTAAGGTTAATAAGCCAACGCAAAATTCAATTACTTTATCATCAAGAGTCAGGAGGACATTATTCAATAAGCCATAATATTAATTTAACTAAGAGATACATCGACTACAAAATGTAATATTTTGACATAGAGGAGTGGTATTTTTTTAATTTACACAGGAAAAGTTTTAGATGCAGCGTATTCAATATAAAAAAAATCACACAGCACCATCTAGTTCCATGGTAAGCTACGAGGTTTGTGTTATGTATACCAGATAGTTTTTAAATACATACATATTATAAATATAAACACCCATGACTGGAGCACAAACATTCGTACTCATCACACAAATTAATGTCCCCAGCGTGACTCGAACCGGGACCGCTGGCACAGCAAGTAGGGTCACTACAAACTGACCCAAACTGTCGTCAAAAAGAAAGCATAGCTAAAAGACGAAGATACTCAATTTAGATGTATGTTATTTATGTATATATTATTTTCTCTTCATCTCTCTGTTATCTAATATTCAGAGACCTTTTTTTACTAATTAATTTATACGTCAAGTCTCTAGTTTCGTTTAGAGAAAAAAAAATCATATCTAAGTATGGAATAATATCTTTTAAATTGATTTTTAAATCAGTATACTTTTATAATTTCGTTCCAATCGTCTCAACCTACGTACTACAACACAAAGACTCCTATTTAGCGGTCTGGCCTAAACAGATATATACAGGTGAAATCGCAGCAACTACTTAGATCTAAAAGCTAGACTTAAATACACGCTAAAGCAAAATGACAACATAAATCTACCAGACCATAGACCAATTTAGTATATAACTCCGTACAAAACAAAACAATACAGGCAAGACAACGGATGTCTTATTTAAATATTATGTTAATAAACTTACCCCCTAAAAGCCCCCACCCGGGGGGTTTAATTAAATCTCTCTTAGAAAAGACGACTCGGTATTTTCTTTGTGTCAGGTGACAGTGGATATTTTAGCCTTTGATGTAAGATGTTTGTTTTATAAGGCGGAATATACAATGTAGTTACTTGACAATGAGACCAGAGCTTCTCAAGCCTATATGAGGCTTTAGTTTATATGAAACTGAAATTGGTTAGCATAAGTTATGTAAAGTATTGTAGATTAATTATTTTGTAAAGGATATTTATTGTGCTGCCACTAAATTAACGAAAAAATAACACCTTATGTTTGTTACAAATATGTACGTACTATTGATGAGATTCAAAAACTAATTACAAAGAATTTTATATTGCTATTAGTTATTGAGTGAATAATACTTGTAACTTACCCGGCTTCGGCGGGGTGCTTACTTTAATTTTTATTTCCATTATAAAAAAATCTGTTTATAGACAATAAACAAATCAATTTTATAATTGATGGTTAAAAGTTGTACATATATTTTTTTATTATTTTTATGGCAGGTCTCGGAACAGGTTTAAAAATAAACGTTTTATTTCGGTAATGTAACGGTTAACTCATCGCTCGTTCTTTAACCGGTTAATGGAAACTAACGGTTTAGTAAACCGAAATAATTATGGTTAATGTTTATTCTTATATAAATGTTGGATTTTTATTCCTTATTTATTATTAATTATTTATTATTGGATGTTTATTCTTATATAATTTTCGGATTACGATTGGCAAAGACGTGCCAAATGTAAATATAATTAGAATAAATAATTTTGTTCATGGAACCTAAATTCGTCAAAAACCGTTCTGCCGGATTTAATCGGTTAAATAACGTAACCGAAACCTTAAACCGAAAAGCCTTTCGGTTTGGGGTCAATGACCAAAATCGGTTTAAAAATTGAACGGGTTTCCGAGCACTGTTTAATACATATCGATACACCTTCGTCAAACTGCAATGTGGCCGATTTCATTTTCTTAAATAAATGCTTCAATAAAGTTAAGTTTAAGGTACGTTCTGAGTCTTTTCTTAACGTCCCACTGCTGGGTACAAGCCGTCCATCAATACGAGAGCGATCAGGCCATAGTCCACCACGCTGGCCAAGTGCGGGTTGGCGGACTTTAGATGTCTTTCGAAAACTTGCTAGGTTCTCAGTCCTGCAGGTTTCCTCACTATGTTTTCCTTCACCGTAAAATAATTGGTAAGCGGGTTGAAAAAGATACTATTCGCAGGTGGGAGACCCGGGATTTGAAGTCGCTTTACTCGGCTTCCCAAGCATGCACGCTACCACTGGGCTACCACTGCCTTAAGTTTAAGGTAAAACGGACAAAAAGGTCCTTTGACACTTTAATGTGCGCATGTACATACTTTGAGTTCAAACATATCAGTCTGTGAAGTGCATCATTCGTCTAAAAGCTTATTAATATTAAATAGGTTTAATTGCAAAAAGAAGACCTTAGTACTTTGTTTACTCTTATTTGATATTATATACAATAATCATAAGTTAAAACATTTAATAAAATTCTGAGTCGAATCTGTACGTAACATACTTTTTGGAAAATCTTATTGAAATAGTCATTATTACTGTTTCGGACGACCAGAACCAGGGTATGTCTAGTACCCGGAGGTCGACCTGGGACAATCTCCCAGACGTTCTTGGCGTACACGGCAGTATGTCCGTTCGCTGGTAATGTACGCCACCACGCACCCCTGAATGCGTAGCTTGGGTCCCGATCCACTAGGGTTTCTTCGTTGACAGGAGACTATACTTAGAGGCGATGAAATAGAACACAATTTTTCCTTTTTTCTCTCTTGGTTTCGGTTCTTCCTTTTCCTTTTAGTTGTTGCCTCTTCGGTGGCTGTCTTGCGACTGACTCGAATCGAGAAATGGCTCGCCTTTTATTTGGCCCGTTAATACCTTACAGAGAGCCGCGTACTTTGAGCTCATTTTTCGAATAAAATTTCCCTAAACCGAAACCTTGAGAGTCCTTTTATTTTATGTTTTCAGTAAAACACCTTACACATATTTATTTATTTACATGCCTTACATACTATTATACAATATTAAAACATAATATTCAATATATAATAATTAATTAAAAAAGTCTTAAAACAAAAATATCTAAATTTCTAGGTTGCTACATTTTTACTATACATTTTCCCTTATAACTTTTGAACGGATAGTCCTATCGACCTAATTCTTGTTTTATTATAAGTTTTATAATAAAATCTATTATTTAAAACATAAACTATTATGCTATTGCAAGAAACAAAAAATCTCATTTTCAAATTACGTAATTATATGCTAACATTTTACTTACGTACCTATTCCTTTCAAATTAATGTTAAATAGTCTTATATGATTCAAATAAGCAAAAAATACTCTAAACTAACCTTATTACACTAATTAGAACTTATTTTAACATAATAAATCTAATAAGAATGAGATTTCATATTTACAACAATTATTCATAATACGCTAAAATGACATTGTCCCTATATTAATACACACGTTACTCGAAGATAGGTTTTCCGTCGCCGACATTCTCCCCCTCGTGCTTTGCACCAACTCCTGGACTCGGCGACGCTCCCGGCACCAACAGCACCACTCTCGAACTGGGCCTCCGTAGAACACCTCCTCTGGTCTCGACGTCGACGACTCTGGTCCGCCCGTCTGGTCCAGGATACACATGCAGGATTCTTCCGCGTGGCCAGATGCATCTTGGTAGGCTGTGATCGACGATCAGTACGATGTCTCCGACTTGCAAATCTGTGGCGCTGACTCTTCCTTTGGTCTTCCTTGGTAGTAGAGTGGGCAAATACTCTCTCAGCCAACGTTGCCAGAAGTGATCGGCAAGTCGCTGCGTAGCCTTCCAGGTGTGTCTGCCCACAAGCTCGTTGTCCTCGAAGCTGCCGATTCTTGCTGCGCCACATGATCGCCCGATGAGAAAGTGGTTCGGTGTAAGTGCTTCTTCTTCAGGGTTCTCGGAGAGGTGGGTGAGGGGCCGAGAGTTGACTATGTGCTCGGCCTCTAACAGGAGGGTATGAAGTACCTCCTCTCGTGGTTGCCTTTCGTTGAGCGTGGCGTCCAGTGCGGTTTTAATGGATCGCACCAGACGCTCCCATGCACCTCCCATGTTTGGTGCACCAGGAGGTATGAACTTCCACTGCACACCGATCTTCTCCGCTTCCGAGATAAGGTCTTCTTGCTTCATGGTGTCTAGTGCTTCTTTGAGTTCTTTGTTGGCGCCAACGAAGTTAGTGCCATTGTCGGTGTAGATTATCTTTGGCATTCCCCTTCTCGCGGCGAATCGTCGTAGTGCCATGATCATGCTGTCAGTGGAGAGTGAAGGAGTGAGCTCAATGTGTACAGCTCGTGTTGTTAAGCATGTGAATAGAGCACCCCATCTCTTCTCATGGCGTCTTGCTACGGTGATCGTCATAGGGCCGAAGTAATCTATTCCCGTGCACGTAAATGGAGGGTTTCCGTGCATCAGCCTCTCAGCAGGTAAGTTGCCCACTGGTAGTTCTTGAGGTCTTGCCTTTCTTGTTTTGCACCACTGGCATTGATGTTGAATGGTCTTGATCGCTGACCTCAGTCCTAGCACCCAGAAGCGTTGTCTTACTTCGTTCATTACGGTCGCGTGATTCCCGTGATTGAAGCGGCAGTGAAATTCTTCTATGATGAGAAGTGTTGTCTTGTCCTTGCTGTCGAGTACGATGGGTCGTTTGTAGTCTCTGGTAACCCCTCGTATCGCGTCGATTCTTCCTTTCAGTCGCAGGAGACCTTCTTCTAACACTACGTCGAGCCTTTTCAACTTGCTGCTGCCCTCTAATTGTTTTCCTTGCTGTAGGCACCTGATGTCCTCTTTGAAGCATTTCTCTTGACTTCTTCTTAACAACAGCGTTTCAGCTTGCTCTAGTAGACTTGTTTCCAATGGTATGTATTTCCTTTCTGACGTTTTTGAAGACAGATGTCGCTTCTCAACAATTTTCTTATTCCTTTTTGTAGTTTTCCAGGTAGGATCTTTTTGCTGGCGTGGACCTTTTCCTTTCTTCTGCAGAGTTGTATGAACTGCAGTACTCTTGCTGTAGCTCGCCAAAGTCTTTTCCACGACGAGAACTTTTCGGGATCTGGTGATGGATAGGAGCTGCCTGCAGTCGCTACGATGTCCGCTGCCTTTTCTTCGCCAGTGGTTTCTTTCTTGAATGTTCTTGCCGCAGGCCAGTGAACTTCATCTCTTCTTAGAAACCCTGGTCCGGTGTACCATCGGTGTTGGCAGTCGAAGTGTTCTGGTACGTCACGTGTTGCATCATCTGCAGGGTTCTGCGCCGTCGGTACCCATCTCCAGTCCTGTGGTTTTGTGAGATCTTCTATCTCCGCCAAGCGATGAGCCACGAATGTCTTGAAGGTTCTCGGGTCCGTCTTGATCCATGATAGCACGATACTGGAGTCTGTCCAAAACGTCTTCTTTTCTATTTTCAGATCCATTTCTTCCTCGACCGAGTGTGCCAATCTGCTTCCTAGGAGGGCCGCTTGCAGCTCGAGTCTCGGGATTGACACCGGCTTCAACGGAGCGACTCTTACTTTTGCTGCTACTAAGCTGACGTCATAAGTCCCATTTTGATTTTCAGTTCTCCAATATACCGTAGCTGCATACGCCATTTCGCTTGCATCCGTGAACGTGTGCAGCTCCCCCTCGGTGCGACGTGGTGCCAGACATCTCGGGATCTGAAGGTCTTGGAGCAGCTTCATCTTCTCCAGGTAAGTCTTCCATGACTCGTACTCCTTTTCTTCTATCTCTTCATCCCAACCGACGCCACTTCGCCATATGTTCTGGAGCAGCCTTTTGCCTTGGATGAGAATTGGTGATGCTAGCCCTAGTGGATCGAAGGTCGACATCACGGCGCTGGTGACTTCTCTCTTCGTAGGTACCTTGAGTCCTTGTGCCACTTCATCTGGCGTGTTCCGAAGGTTCGCCCTAAAGCCTATGGAGTCCCTTTCTGTAAACCAGCGTAGTCCCAGTGTCTTCTCTTCCTTCTCACCAAGGTCCACCTCTGTCTTCTCAACTGACTCAGTCTTCACGTCTTGCAGCAGGTCGGAGTGGTTTGACGCCCATCCTCGGAGTTCGAAGCCCGCCTTTTTGTGAATGAAGTCCACCTGCGCTGTAATTCTTTTGAAGTCCTCTTCTGAATGGAAGCTGTGCAGGTAGTCATCCATGTAATGGTTCAGCTCGATTGCCTTTGCTGCCTCTGGGTACTGCTTCTTGTAGTCCGCCGCGTTCCGGTTCTTCACGTAGATCGCTGTGCTAGGAGATGATGTCGCGCCGAAGATGACTGATGTCATTCTGTACTCCTTCGGTGCTACGTCACGACGATCCCCTCGCCACAGGAACTTCAAGCTGTTTCTATCTTCTGGCCGGATGCGAACTTGCAGGAACATTTCCTTTATGTCGGCTGCCACTGCAAACGGGCCTTGCCGGAACCTCAGTAATACCCCGAAGAGCGATTGCAGTAGGTCTGGTCCCGGTAGTAAAGCGTCGTTGAGGCTTGTCCCTTTAGACTTGGCTGCAGCGTCGAAGACGATCCTTATTTTCTTCTTCAATGGATGTACCACGGAGAAATGAGGGAGGTACCATGTCTTCTTTGAATCTTCTTGTCCACCAGGTGCTTCTTCTGCATACTTGCTGTCGATTAGATGCTGGATCTGCTTATTGTATTCTGCCTTCAGCTGAGGGTCTTTGTCTATCTTCTTTTCAATGTTGAACAATCGGTTCTTGGCAGACGTGTAGCTTTCAGGCATCTGTTCATCTTCATTTTTCCATAGAAGTCCAGCTTCAAATCGACCATCTTCTAGTCTTCTGCAGGTCTTCTCTAGGATGGTGAGTGCTCTTCCTTCTGAATCCGTAGTGGGTCTTCTTGGTAGTACTCCAAGTGCTTCGATTGCGAAGTGATCCTTGATGGCTTGATGCATCTCTTCTTCTGGCGTGCTGACATGTAGACACGTGTTTAAGAAGTGCACCACTTTCGCGCCTCCAGTGTCTGACCCGTGGAGCACCCATCCAAGTCCTGTTCTTGAAGCGACTGGTTGTCCTGGTTTCCCTCTTCTTACTTCTTGAGTCGCGATTAGCTCCCAGTTGTCTTGACCGATGAGCAGCTGTGGTGACTCCCCCTTATAATATAGAGAGTCAGCAATCTTCTTCAAGTGTTGACACTCTTCTATCCTTTTCTTTTCTAGGAACTGCGGTGCAAGCTTCAACTCGTCGATGGTCCGGACTCTTCTCAAGGTCTTCTTGGTCTTCTGATGAATCCCCTTCACCGTAAGGTCCAGCATCTGAGAGTCTTCCTTCCTTATCAGCCTGCCTCCAACAGTCTCGATGACCAGTTCCTCCTTTCTTCCTTGAGCGCCCATTTCTTCTGCTACCTTCTGGTCTAGCAGCGACACTGTTGACCCTTCATCCATGAGGGCCAATATCTTCTTTGATCCTTTTGACCCGAAGATTTCTATCGGAATTATCTTCAGGTATGCCCTTGCGTTGTTGACCGCATTCACCGATGCCATGATGCTCGCCACTTCTTGTGGTTTGTTCTTCTGTTCTTCCGAGGAACTTTTCTCTGTCTCGACGTGCAGCAGATGATGATGCCACCTCTTGCATTCCTTGCACGACGGCTTCTTGCAGCTCTCCTTCCGATGTGTCCCTTGTAAACACTTGAAGCAAACGCGGCTTTTCTTCACTATTGCCCATCGATCTTGCACAGACGCCTTCAGGAACTTCTGACACCCGACGAGGAAGTGTTCACCCTCACACATGGGGCAAGTCTTCTCTGATCTTGAAACCTTTTCTTTGAAGTCCTTTTCCTTAGTTGAATGCGTTGCTTGTCGATGAGTCCGTCTGAACCCGCTCTTCTCTTCTGTTGATGCATAGGCTCCACACTTGTCTGCTTCTCTGTTCAGGAACTTGGACACCAGTGTTAGGTCGGAGAACTCGCCTTCTTCTGTTGTTTCAATGAAGTCGTACCATCGGAACTTGAGGATCGTAGGCATCTTCTCAATAATTTGTTTCACCATCTCAGGTGAATGCAGGTACTGTGGTTTCTTCAATCCTTTTATTGCCGCTACGCTGTTGCTGATCTGGCTCGCGAAGAGGCATATGTCCCTTGGGTTTTCAGAAATCTTCGGCAACGTTTTGACCTTGTCCAACTCTGCCAGCACCAGTGCATCTGGTCTTCCATATCTTCTTCTGAGGGCTTGAATCACTTCCATCGGAGAGGCTTCGGAGTACAGCAGACTCTTGATAGCTTCTCTTGCGTTGCCCTTCAGTGCTCTTCTTAGCCGAGCCATATTCTGGACGCTGTTGAACATCGGTGCTGTATCTTCATAGACAACCTTGAAGGCCATCCACTCGCTGCTGTTGCCGTCGAAGTAGGGTAACTCGTGAATGTAGGTTGGCTGTCCTGCTGGTCCTCGCGTGGTAAGAGCTTCCTTCAATGCTGCCGTCAGTGCTTGAATTTCAATCGTAGCTCCTCTCGTTGAGAAGTTCTCTTCAGGCTTCATCTTCTGTGGCTCTTCCAAGGGGTGTGGACCTCGCATCTCTGGTTGAACTTTGTTGCCATCCTCCAGCACAGACGTCTCGATCCAGTTCTGCACCTGTGCTGTTCTGTCTTCCAGGTCTTCATCCACGGAGTCCTCTTCTTCACACTGTGCCATCTCCAATCTGACACGGGCTAGCTTAGTTTCAGCCTGTGCTTGCTTCAACTCCAGGCGTGCCAACTCTTCCTTTGCTTCTAGCTCGCGTCTTCTGGCCGAGGAACTCGTGGTCTTCGTGGACCTGGCGCGACGACTGACCCCCATCGGTTTCAGGGTCTTGGAGGAGCCTTGAACATCCTTTCCAGGTACATCTTCTTGGCTCTTCCTGGTCATCCTCTGTGCAGCATCTTCTTTGTTGCCTTCCATAGACGCCGCCGTAGTTGCAGTCGTAACCGTAGTCTCCGTCACTGTGGTGCCCTCCGTGGTCGTGGTACCCGAAGAAGTGTTCGATGTAGTTGCAGTTCCCGATGACGCCGACGCTGACGTGACCCCTTCTGATCCCGACGTTCCATCTGTCGCGTCCCTATCTGAAGGACGGGACCCGGGACGTGAGGGGGCATCCTTCTGCGACCTGGTTACCGGCATCTTGAACGCAATCTTCTGTTTCTTCTGAACTTCTTCTAGCAGGGATCCGGCTCGAAGGACCAACTGTTTCGGACGACCAGAACCAGGGTATGTCTAGTACCCGGAGGTCGACCTGGGACAATCTCCCAGACGTTCTTGGCGTACACGGCAGTATGTCCGTTCGCTGGTAATGTACGCCACCACGCACCCCTGAATGCGTAGCTTGGGTCCCGATCCACTAGGGTTTCTTCGTTGACAGGAGACTATACTTAGAGGCGATGAAATAGAACACAATTTTTCCTTTTTTCTCTCTTGGTTTCGGTTCTTCCTTTTCCTTTTAGTTGTTGCCTCTTCGGTGGCTGTCTTGCGACTGACTCGAATCGAGAAATGGCTCGCCTTTTATTTGGCCCGTTAATACCTTACAGAGAGCCGCGTACTTTGAGCTCATTTTTCGAATAAAATTTCCCTAAACCGAAACCTTGAGAGTCCTTTTATTTTATGTTTTCAGTAAAACACCTTACACATATTTATTTATTTACATGCCTTACATACTATTATACAATATTAAAACATAATATTCAATATATAATAATTAATTAAAAAAGTCTTAAAACAAAAATATCTAAATTTCTAGGTTGCTACATTTTTACTATACATTTTCCCTTATAACTTTTGAACGGATAGTCCTATCGACCTAATTCTTGTTTTATTATAAGTTTTATAATAAAATCTATTATTTAAAACATAAACTATTATGCTATTGCAAGAAACAAAAAATCTCATTTTCAAATTACGTAATTATATGCTAACATTTTACTTACGTACCTATTCCTTTCAAATTAATGTTAAATAGTCTTATATGATTCAAATAAGCAAAAAATACTCTAAACTAACCTTATTACACTAATTAGAACTTATTTTAACATAATAAATCTAATAAGAATGAGATTTCATATTTACAACAATTATTCATAATACGCTAAAATGACATTGTCCCTATATTAATACACACGTTACTCGAAGATAGGTTTTCCGTCGCCGACAATTACATCAGTATAACAGAGGCTAAATCTACAGTTTTTAGAATTTTTGTCTGTCTTTCTGTCTGTCTGTCTGTGACCACATCACGACAAAACCACTGGACAGATTTTGATGAAATTTGGTATGATGATAGATTTTTATCCAGGTCAACATATACGACACTTTTTACTGCGGAAAAAGGTCTCATCTCTAAGAAATCTGTACTAAACGTTAAAACGAACTAGGGACGAGCCCAAGCGAAAATAATAAAAGTAATTTATTATAAAAGTATTTTATTATTTTCGCTTGGGCTTATTATATTTATATATTATTGGGCTTAATATATATATTATATTATTACTAATGAAATTAATTTTAATAGTCTAACGTAATTCAAGCTGTGATTGGCTTGAAGACACGCTTGGCTCAGTTTGTAGTGACCCTACTTGGTGTGCCAGCGGTCACGGGTTCAAGTCCCGCTGGGGGCATTCATTTGTGTGATGAGCACGAATGATTGTACTCCATTCATGGGTGTTGTTTATATTTATAATATGTATGTATTTAAAGTTATATATGTGTAATGTATCAACTATCTGGTATCCATAACACAAGCTTCGTAGCTTACCATGGAACTAAATGGTGCTGTGTGAATGTCCCAACATATTTATTTATTAATTTGTGATAATTGATCTTATAACAAGATTAGGTAGCTCATAAGCATAAATGTAGTTAAATACCATTAAAAACTAAAATACATGAGATATATATTTTACAATATACTTATCATAAATTAGTTATGATATCTACTATTATAACAACTTAAGGCTCTACCTTACGGAGCCATATAGACCTAAAGAAACAGCTTCTGTTCTTTTAAATTAATTATAAATAACAGGTTATCGATTATCTATATTGGTGGTATAATTGTAGATTAAATAATAATAGAATTAAAAACCATACAACCCAACAACTATATTGAAGGATAGACAAACATACAGGCAGGTCATGAACGAATAGCTTATTCGTTCATGAGGCAGGTGTAGTCGATGGCAACAACTTATATATTACATTCCGCTTATCTATACTAATATTATAATACTGCGAAAGTTTGTGAGGATATATGGATGGATGTCTGGATGTATAGATGTATGGATGTTTGTTACTCTATCAGGCAAAAATTACTGAATGGATTTTAATGAAACTTTACCATAACTCATACATCAGAATAACACATAGACTACTTTATATCCCGAAAAAATATAATAATAAATTTATCCAAGTCACAATTATTTGTTTTTTGTTATTTATTAACGAGTAAGCTATTCATTAAAATATAAGCTTCTAAAAAAATGTAGGCACAAAAATCAGATTGTAATTGGTGAATAGGGTAACATACACACAAACACATACACCCGCATTGAGTATTTTCCCTTTTCCAGTATGCAAGTCGTTTAAAAAGCATATCGCTTACAATACCTATAAAAATAGTATTTAAAAGAGTCCAGTTCCTTTAAAAACCGCGGGTAAATCCACCGAGCGCCACATAAAAAAACGATTTCACCCCCCGATAAAGAACTCGCCTTTTAGGGGAGTTTTTACATGATACCTTGCTTCTGGGAATTGTTTATGTTGATTTTGAAACAATAATTAACCGCTAAGGGTAGCTTAAAAAGGTGTATTATTAGATTAATTAGGATTACAAATTTGACTTTTTTGACGATTTTGCGAATTTGTTAAAAAACTGTATTTTTTATTACTGAGGTAGTGACTTATAGGTGTAAATAAATAAACGTGTTGAGACTTTAATACACAGCATCATCTAGATCCCTGGTAAGTTACAAGGCTGATACCAGATAGTTGATACACTGCACGTATGTAACTTTAAATACATACATATTATAAATATAAACACCCATTTATGTGTGAGATGAACACGAAAAAATTGCTCATCTCACACATAAATGCCCCCAGCGCGACTCCAACCCGCGACCCTTGGCACAGCAAGTAAGGTCAATACAAACTGAGCCAAATGTGTCGTCTAAAGGTATGCCACATTATTACACCTAATTAATTTAGGTTATATCGTCTCTAAAATGACTGAACATTTCAATAATAAACGAATTAAGGTTGAATGATATGATTACTAAATTATTAATATGAAAAAAAAAGAAAAATGGTTTCAGACCCCACTTAGATTCCGTCACTAAATGATTTACTGAACTGGTAATAGAGTAAATGCAGGCAGTCTTTAAAAATATTTACAATACATTCTTATTGATTTTAGAAATAAATACTTTATAATAACCAGTTATAATGTGACATAATTCAAAAGCGAAAGAGCAATTAATACCTAGGTACTTTTAAATTTTATTAATTATTAATGAAAAATGTACAATATGTAGGTATATGTAAATATTTTAATATTTATTTACTAAATCAAAGAGTAAGGAGTTAGCTTAAATATATTTTTATAATTCAATTCCATTCAATTTTGTTATTAATATCTTTAAAGCGTGCCTGTTGAGCACAGATTACTTCGCCAATGTCACGTAGAATGGAGAAGACATGGAGATTGGTCGGTAAAATAAGATTATTAAAGTCTTTTTATAATATATGCTCATAATAATTGTAATGATGTACAAGAATTCTTAATATAGTAAAAGATAGTTATTATATTAAGTAATTAAAAAAAATCCATCCACGATCTATCGATCGATCCACAAAATTAACATTATTTTGTAAGTTTTTAATTACTGCAAATAATAGTATACAAAACTTTAGTAAGATTTTTAGTCTATCGCAAAAGGACAAAAAAATTGATACTATTTTTTAAATATGGTCTAGAATTATAATTTTGTAATAATAGTCTCATAATTTGGTACTTCTATTTTTATATATACATGTTTTTATTTTATTCTAATAAGAATTTTATCTTAAAGCATTTTCTATTCGGCAATAGATGGCGCTAGAAGCAATAGATGGCTAATATTTGAAAGAATTGGATATTTTGTTTTTATTATATTTTAATTTACTTTATTAATAAAATAATGAATTACAAATATTAATAAAAACTTTAAAAATATTAAGCTTTGTAAATTATATATTAAATTTATAAACTGTAAAGCTATCTACTTCCCGATGGATGTCACTGTACGTAATAGTAGTTCTGAACAATTACGACAATGGCGCTTTATAGTTCATATTTGCATTATTATAAAATATGTTAATTTCTTGTAATATAAATAGATATCAATTAAAAAAGACAAAAAGCATTAAAATAAAACTATTTATACCATCTTTAGCACTATAGGAAATGATAACAAATATTTTAAATAAAGTTTAAGGTTTAAATATCTACATCTTATAGGGTAAATAAATAAAGGTGTTTTGTTAATTCATGGTTAAGCTTTTTTTACATGGTAAAAAGCGATAGATTATAGTTTATAAATTTTTCTTCCATATAAATAGTTAAAGGCTTCAAGAAAATTTAAGCTACCTTTTTTTCTGGTACATGTATTGTTTCCGTAGAAAAATTGATTATATAGTATAAAATAAACTTCAATTTTTCGTTATTGAATACACAAGCTTTACATTTCCCACGTAGAATCACATTTTTTGAATAAACCCACATACGTCCATTTATCTGCAAAAACAAAGCAAAAGACTCACCCTACCCATCTCACTTACAAGCCAATGAAGCGAGCAAATAAGCGAAAAATCCGCTTGACTGTGGAAAAAAGAGATAAATTGAAAAGCGTAAAGGAAAAAAACGGTGAAATATGCGCCATCCAATGATGTTCGGCCGAGGCGCGCAATTATTGAAGGTCGTGAAAAAAATCTGGCAAGCTTGAATATGTTTTCTAAATAGAATTCTGTATAAAATAAAACTTGTTGTTTTGTTTTCTTATTAGAGACTTTAGTAATAGGTTAAAAATTTAATACTTTTAATACAATAAAGTTAATACCTTTATTATAATGAAATTATTTTATAATTTTGCTTACGTATCGGATTATTTATAAATAATAAAATATTTATATTTAAAAATGTATAGTAAAATATTTCCAATTTTTTAAATGTCACTACTGCTGTTCTTATCGTTACTATCTTGTATGAGATATTTATTATCTCATACAATCTGTTTTTTTTTTCTTTAATAAAAACATAATATGTTAAAAATCTTGTATAAACAAATTTTAAACGGTCGACTTTTATATACATATGCCATTTGTTATTTTTCTGCGATAAAAGATAATTGTTGTGAAACAATGATCAAATATATCAACAACACAAATGTATATCGGAACCCTAAATTAGCAAAAAAGGGCCCACAAGGGGAAATGAAAATCGCATTGATATTGAAAGCCTTTTTAAAAACTCTGTCAGCCGCGATCGGTCCCACATACGTTTTTGTTTGCTTGTCAAACAGTTAGTACGAGTACGTGATATTGTTTCGATGATGAGAAAAATTGTGTTACACGAAATTTTTATTTTTATTATTTATATTTAACTAAAATACCTACCTATGTGATATATATGTTCGATATATATTTTTTATAATATATAAAGTATTAATAATAAACATAAAATTAGATTGCATATTTAAACGAACTTTTCTTGGCTCTTGCTTAAATGTTTTAATAGTTTACAAGAGAAAATTGTAACAATTAGAATTGCATTCTATGTTTTAGTAAGTACAATATGATATATAAATGGGAGTATCGAAAATGTCATTATGTTACAAAATATCAAAGGACAGATTATATTAAGGTATAGATTAGAATATATTTCTTAAAGAAAATATTTTTACTATATATTTTGTGATAAATATTGTTTTACGATAAGTGAATTTTTTAAAAATATTTATTAATTAATTATTGTTTAAAAATATTTAATGCAACTACTCACCAACAGATGGCACAAGCTGTTCCTATAATAGAAACCTATTTAGCAAACTTAAGATATAGTAAGTACAAAGAAAAGATTGGTAAAAAAAATTAAAAATTATTTATTTAAAAAAAACAATTGATGTTACTAAGCATTTAATTTTCGTTTAAAATATTTTTATATAGAGATTTTGTAATTTATTTTATATATATTTCATTTAAATTATTCCATCAGAACCCGTAAAAAATCAAATTATCTTATGTAAATAGAAGTCCAATTTTTATTTATAGATCGATATAATACTGATCGATGATTAATTTATTTATTACTAGTGACTCACCCTCGCTTCGCTCGGGTTCGTCCCGTCCCTAGCTTGCTTCCCCATACAAACTTTCATCCCTATTTTCACCCGCTTAAGGGATGATTTCCGAGATAAAAACTATCCTATGTCCAAATTATCTTCTTAATATCATCGAAATCGGTTCAGTAGATCCAGAGACTACCCCCTACAACCTCACAAACTCATAAACTTTACCTCTCTATAATATTATTTGGATTTTTTTTGGAAATTTTTATTATAATACACATTATTATCGGTAACAGATTACGAACCTATAGTTTTAAGAATTTTTGTCTGTCTGTCTGTCTGTCTGTGACCGCATCACAAAAAATCACTGGAGGGATTTTGAAAAAATTGGTATGGTAATAGCTGTTTTTCCGGGTCAACTAATATACGAATACAAGTATACTAATATATAAAACCTAAGAATTTTGGTCATATAAACGCGGGCGGAGCCGCGGGCAATGCTAGTCTACAATAAGTTTTGAGACGTCCGAAACCCCAGTCTCTACTATGACCAAGTTTCTTGTAAAGCATTCGAAAGTCGGGAACCAAAAACCAAAATCAATTTGCGAAGAAATCCGGAATGATAGTGTAATTGCGAAAATGTAACAAAGAAAATGAATATCTGTATACATGGCTATTTAAGTGTGGGGAAAATTGTAGCAGTATATTTGTACGCGGATGAAGTCGTGGGTAAATTCTAGTATAAAAATACAATTTAAGTTAATTAATTCCAATAAATTATGAAGACAATTTATTAGACTTACTATCTCTACCTGCGTAAACCCTAGGTAGTCTTTTAACTAATAATATCTTTTCATAATAAAATGATTAAATAGCAGCTTTTATAATAGGTTTTTCTAAAACACGAATATTCTTATGAACGCTACATATGTATACTATATTTACAATAAAATATATTTTCTTCTTTATTATAATTATAAATAATATAAGCAAAGTCAGAAGAAATAGCTCGTTAATCAAAATATCGGCTTGTATCCATCCCACACTCCCGTCTAATGGAAAAAAGGATGAAATCCAAGGGATGCTTTTAATATTTTTTTCATTAAAGTTTTTAATATTAATGTTAAAGTATCGTCTCGGGTCCGCCTAATTATTTTTCGGGCATTCCCATTTTCCGGGCGGGCGGCCACGTTTTTTATATAAAAATTCAGGTGTATTAAAATTATATTCAGCTTCAGACGGGTTTATTTCGAAAGTATTAGTGCTGTTTCGCTGGTTCGGAAGATGAAATTTGGGATGCGATTTCAAATGCTTTTTGTTTAATGTTGTATTTTTATTATGTAATTAGGGTTTCATATATAACTAATAATATACAACTAGTAAATAATTATAAAAGTATATACAAAATAAAAAAAAACGCGTGTAAAACTTTTATGTGCACACGTAAGAAGTTATAATTCTTTGGCGTAACAGAACAAAAATAGGCAAAGGTTTCATCCTGTGTGTCGCAACTCTCTGTTTGTAAAAGGAATGCAGTTAATTTCATCATGTCGCTTTTTGGCTGTCGTGTCGTGTTTGTTTAAGTCATAGATGTTTACAACATATATGTTGGTGGAGTCATTTCTGGCTGTCTATATCTAATAAGACAAGTTTTTGTAGATTATCATATTTGAGATTACCAAAGTAAGATTACTTTAAGTCTTAACATTATGTAAGAGATGATTTTTTTTAAATAGGTATACTTATATCGTTTAGCCTAGAAATAATTAACTATTTTAAAAACACCTGCATTATTCTAGGTATACGCAAATAATATCACATTCGTCATCTTCCTGATTCGTGACACAGAAATACGCTATTATTTCTTAAATCGTTACGTAATGTCTAATTTACCTTCGAGTTCGAGTCTCGTTGGGGGCATTCATTTGTGTGATGATGAAATATTCGTGATATTTGCACTCTAGTCATGGGTGTTTATGTTTATAATATGTATGTATTTAAAGTTATATATATGTGTAGTGTATCAACTATCCGGTATCCATAACAAAAGCCTCATAGCTTACCCTGCTGTGCGTTAATGTCCCAACATATTTATTTATTTATATTTAAAAGCCAGTGCCATTAAATCCTAAACCACGATGACTTTAGACTTCGTCAAGTATTTTGATACAGAGTATGTCAAAATACTTTACAAAGTACAAGGACGCGATGAGAAAACTGAAACAAGAATAGGATTTAATAGAGCAGGTATAATCACGTCCTACGCAAAGTATGTAAACACAAATTAAAGGAAGTATTATTTTTATAGAAATTATTATATTACAATTCTCCTTTAAGCTTTTAAGCAAAAAATATTTAATGTACAGATTCGGTTACTATTTTATTATAAATTAAATATTTTTTGGAAAATCTTATTGAAATAGTCATTATTATTGATACAGAGGCCAAATCTATAGTTTTTAAAATTGTTGTCTGTCTGTGACCGCATGACAAGAAAACCACGGGGCAGATTTCGATCAAATTTGGTATGATGATAGCTGGTTATCCGGGTAACATATAGAATACTTTTTACTGTGGGTAAATATCTCATATCTGAGAAATCTATTCTAAACGTTAAAACTATCGTAAATAGGGACGAACCCAAACGGTGCAAGGGTGAGTCGCTAGTCGAAAATAAAAATAAACTGTAACATGATTATATCCAGCAATTTATTGAAAGTATTTAAAATGTCAAATAAAATTTGTTTGCAGTGTTTTGAAGCTTTTCACTTTATAGTCATGTAATGGAACTCATAGTACATCACATAATTGTAAATTATTAAGAGACGATGGAATAATAAGGTGACTATAGGAATCAATAGTTAGTAAAAACTAGTGGTCGAAATTCCATTTTTATTAATTGGTAACACTAAAGCTCGTCAATAGATACTAAATGAAAAAAAAAAGAAAATCGGTTGACAAGCAGAGGAGAAAAAGGTATTGAACTGTTTTGCCTTTGTCTATTTATATATAGATAACCATTATTTCAATAGAAAAGTTGACAAAGGAAGATTTCAAAATCGATTTAAATGTTATTAATCCACCCTTGGGGTAGAATTTACTTGAAATATTCTTAAGGCAACCAAGACAAGTTGCAACATGTTAATTAAAAAAAATATGATGATAAAACCATATTTGGCGAAGATCGCGTAACATACGCAAGAAACTGAATTCAGTATCTCTCTTTTAGGTCCGTCAATAATATATTGCTTTTAAAAGAACGTTAATCTTAATTAACCATTTTCGGTATTAAAATAACAAAAAGCTGACGCTTAAAACGTAAATACGTTTAGTCACTCTAATCCATAAGAGCCTAAAGAGAAAAAAGCGTAATATAAAATTATCTGCAAAATTCACTTACTAAAGAACAACGGGTAACAATGTCTCCCTAATATAAGGGAGAAAAATTCTACCCCCTGAAGGGGTGGCCGCCATCTCCGGTTCATTTTTGAAGGGGTGAACTTCTTTTACCTGCGTAGTCTTTTGAAGAAGGGATTTTTCGCTTGAATTGCTATAAACATATTACTTAAAATATACGAATATACAAAAGTAATAATTATTTTAAGCATTAGTTAAAGTTTTACTTAGAATTACTTAATTACATCGTATAATAAACAGTGCAGTAAAATCGATTGAATATAATATAATAATTTCATTTACTTATTATATAAAAGTTCTTACACAAACTAGGTATCTCCTGAAATTATCTTTTAAAAACTAACATCAAAAGGTAGTATCTTTCCTAAAAGATAAAAAAAACCAAGTACGCAACAAATACACTTTCAAATTATTATTAAGAAAACAATATAATATTATATGAGATATTCAATTAATAAGTATGAATCTTAAAAACACAAGTATCTGATCTATATATAAGTAGGTAAAGATGAAGCAGTTCAGAACCTTTTTTTCTTCTGTTTGCCAAAATAAACACACAGCACCATCTAGTATCCTAGTCCCATGTTAAGTAAGATATTTGATACACTACATATGTATATGTAGTTACACAACAAACTGAGCCAAACCTATTTCTTTTTTTTGTTTAGTAGCTATTGACAAACTTTATGTTAATTATATTATGTATCAATAATAAAAAGTTTTCTGTTAGTTTTAGTGATTGCAGCATATCATCTAGTTTAAGCTCGCACAGTATTATATAGTAGGTGTATAGATATGTGATGTTTTAATAAGTTTTCGAGGAAACTTCGAAGAATTAGAAGAGATAGTCAATAATCTAATTTTATATATTACTAGCGACTCACCCTCTCTTCGCTCGGGTTCGTCCCTACGTTGATTCCCAATACAACATTTCATACCCATTTTCACCCCCTTAAGGAAATATTTCGGGAATAAAAAATATCCTATGTCCTTCCTAGGCTCTCAACCTATCTTCTTACCAAATTTCTTCTAAACAGGTTCAGTAGTTTATGAGTTTATTCGTTACAAACATACACATCTGTCCTCTTTATAATAGTAGTGTAGATTATTATACATAGCAGAATGCTTAAAAGATAGCTGTTTAACCAACAATAAACCATATGAAATGTACCCATAAGATAATATATAATATGCAAAAGACATTTTACATTTTTACTTCCCATATTCTAAGCAATAAACCACAGTTATTGCGTATAAGAAACGTATATTTTTGATAAGGCACAATTTATAGATACGAGTCTTTGGCGCCGGAGGCCCGCGTTGTCTGTCCCCGCCTTTATATGCTACGTTGTTATGGAATAGGATTTACTTTCTACAAGTAACCCTCCCGTTCTTCACAAAATTATTTTTATAGAATAGTAAATATCCCTCAGAAATAAGCATGGAATAAAAAGTAGGCTATGCTT
The DNA here is from genome assembly GCA_921882275.1 of Brenthis ino. Classification (NCBI taxonomy): domain Eukaryota; kingdom Metazoa; phylum Arthropoda; class Insecta; order Lepidoptera; family Nymphalidae; genus Brenthis; species Brenthis ino. Next base: position 12,917,009 of record OV170229.1, on the reverse strand, counting down.
ATGGCGATATACTCTTAGAGCCGATACAACATCCCTGTTTAAATAATCACGATCCGTTTTTTCAAGGTTTTTTTTCTTTTCACTTCAAATGAAAGGCAAACTTCAAAGGCAAATAAGATTGTATTGAATCAGCAAAATGTATGAAGGTATATAGGTAGCCTAAAGAATAAAGAAATAAAAAACATACATACCTACCTATTACTTACTTACTTTTTTAATTAAGATATAACCTAAGAAGTTATAATATAATAATATACGCCCAGGCTATATACAATGTGTATGATCAGCATTCTTTTCTTAATTTTGTTTATGTAAAGTTTTGTGACTCTAAAGATAAAGTTGTTTGTGTATATTAGAAAATTTAATTACATTTAAGTTTAATAGTTTTTTACGCTATCAAATGAAAATCTTTTTAAATGTATGGGTTTGTTTACGGATTAATATATTTTTTTAGATATATAACCAAATATTAACGATTACAGATGTTATCCGTTTCCATACATAGCTAGCCTATCCCATCCCTTTGTCTTGCCGCACTCAGTATTTTTTCCCCATTACATTTTCATTTTATTTCATATTTCTCCTTCAGGGGGTGGGTAGGGATAATAAAATTTTTCACCCTCGCCTTTATTTATAGGCACGGTTAAGGCAGAATATGTTTCTCGTGCATTTAGTAATGAGCTGAATTATTAGGGTTGTTTTTCGAGATTGCGATTTTTTCCCTTTTTCAGGGTTTCAGCTGCTTGTACGAGATAAGTGGCGGTTTGTATTGTCAATAAATTTTTGAGTGCTCCCTGAGGACGACGTGATTGTGTTTATGATATTTTTGTACGTTTTATAAGTATATTTTTGTATTTTTAGGAGACATATATACATATGTATATAGCTTAAGATTTATAAAACCTGAAACTCTTTAAGCTGTGTTTTAACAGGCTTCTCCTGGGCAAACTTGCTATATCGTAGATCTTATCTATGACTTCGAGCTAAGATGAAGGTCAAGAGTAAGCCCATTTCTAATTAAAAAAAAACTTTCTACTTGTTATTGGTATAAGAAATTATTAAAACTCTTGCTTACTTAATATTATAAATACAGGAAGTGTGTTTGTTTGGGTATCCTTATTTCACGTAGCAAGATAACGACATTTACATGAATTATCATCATTTTTGTAGAATTTACTCTATTTATAAAGTCAATCTCGTAATATAAATAAAATAATAAAAAATTAGATGTAAAGATGATTTAAGCGAGGCAATAGATTTTATTACTAGGTATAGAAAAATTGAAAACAAAAAATTGGAACTTATTAACCGTATACCACTTATATTGGTTATAACTTATTATAAGTGATACTTAGAAATATCATGCAAATCAATGTCAAACGAAATAAAGTTTAATTTAAAAGTGTTTATTGAATTTTTTACTGTAATTTTTTTTTATTTAATGTATTATGATTTAGATTTAATGTATTATGATTATTTATTAGTCTTTTTTCATTATAATTATTAAATATAAATTTTAAATTAATAATTGATAATTGTTTCTTTTATTTTGATAATAAATCAAATAATGAATCTATTAAATATTTACTTATAAATAATAGTAATTAAATACATTCATTTATAAAACATAAGAGCTGAAAAGATATACGTATATTATAATATTGTTTTAATAATAATAATAAAAAAAAATGTAGACATATTTTTTACAGTGAACACTTTTATTATTATTAATGAAAAATATAAATAACAAAGTGCCATCTAATAATAAAACACGCATCCAATTTAGTATCTCCTTAAACAAAGCAAAAACTCCGTACTCGCAACATTACGTTGAAAATTACACAGCTTAAAAACCATTAATAACCTTTCTTCCCTCCTTCGCAAATTTCGAGTCCTTCGTTAAAACTGTAGAAAAACCACCCTCTGGGCGGGCGGGTGTAAGGGGGCGACCGGGGCAGTCTCAGAAGAAGAAATATGGATCAATAAAGAAATAGCGCGGTGTCCAATGGTGGCAGCGGCTAGCACGCACACAGACGCACATTACACCAGTGTGCCGTGTCCGTACACGGCGTTTACTCATACATAAGTGATGGAGGAAAAATGTTTCCGTGTGTGCGTGATCGCGCTTGTGTAACCGCAAGAAAAAATGCGCGAGGGTCGTTTTTGGATTTGAAACAGCGTTAGGGTTAGGTAATTAGATTATTAGTACATCAACGGTACATTAATGGTTTATGTGCTTTTAGATTAGGTCTTCGACTTGATATTTTGTTTTCATAGTACTTAAGTAAAATAAACAGTACCTATGGGAACTTTCTTTACGTAAAATAGGCTCGAGTACTCTAAATATTAAAGTCATACAAAATATCAGGAAAGACGCTCATAAAATTAAATAACTAGACTAATCTATATATACTAATATTATAAAGAGGAAAGATTTGTTTCTTTTTTTTGTTTGTACCGAATATGCTCCGAAACTACTGAGCCGATTTAGATGAAATTTGGTAAGAATATAGTTGGAGACCCTGGGGCATAGGGTAGTTTTTATCCCAGAAATCATCCCTTAAGGAGGTGAAAATAGAGATGAAAGTTTGTATGGGGAATCAACCTAGGGACGAACCCGAGAGAAGCGAGAGTGAGTCGCTAGTATTACTATATTATAGCAGAAATAAAAGCTTCACCTACTAAAGTAAGATTCTTGCAAATATATCCTCATTATTAATAAAATTAAAATTTATTTTATATGTACGTTAATCATATAAAAACTACTGTACAGTTTTAAAGAAACTTTGCAGTTTTAAACTTTATGAGCGTGGCAGCGTCTGCAGCGAAGTAATCTCGATTTCCTTCATTTAGATCAACCCGATGAATTCGACGAACAGTTTCTTAAACATGCATATAATAATTTAATTTTATGTAACATTTTTATTAAGAATATAAGTATAGGTGTTTATTGTAGAAATTACTTTTATCGAGCTTCTATTGTAGTATACCTAGTGAAGTATTAGAAGTAGATATATGTGATAGCTTTTATCTATGTGTATTTAATATAATATTAAATAGGTAGGTACCTATTTGTTATTCTTTTACGTCGAAATCTCTGGACAGATTTTGATGAAACTAGTATATAGATAGGCTATTTATTTATTTATTTGGAAGACTAAAGTATTTAATTAAATATAAATAAAAAGGATAAAAACTTTACATACACCAATTAAATCTTCACAGCTTACAAATTCTATGACCTAGATTATCATATAGTCTACTGTTAGGTACCTAGGGACGCACCCGAGTAAAACAAGGGTAAGGCGCTAGTAAATAATAAATTAGAAACGGGCTATAATTAAATAAAAAAACGCTCCTCATATTTTTTCTCTTAAGTAATATTACATTTATACATATAGACATTTTAATGGCTACTCCATAATTACCCTCAAATAGTTACCAACAATTAGTTACCCCCAAAATCGAATCCACGACAAGTGAAATAGTAGTTTTTTTGTTACTGAGCAAAGTCCTTGCTATTTATCTAGTTTTTATGGGTCTCATTCGTGACACTCATTTGAAACTAGTAAAAAATAGGATTAGTTTTCTATTATTAAAAAAGTTTTATTAGTAATATCTACTAACAAAAGCTTATCCTTTATATGAATACATTAACCAATTTTACGTCTCTACCTTTAAAAGTCTAGATTTCGCTAATAATCAAGATTTTAAACAACAGTAACATTAGAATATTTTAAAATTTCGCCTCTAATAGCTAGATAGCAACCAAAGCTTGTTTTATAACTTTATAAGCTCTCCCTTGCCAAGTCCGCAGGAGCAAAAATAATGCGCAAAGCATTAAAACGAGATAAGGTGCCTAGTTGGCAAAAAACATAAATTTGGCAGCGTATCACGATACAATGTAGTGCCGTACTGCGAAGTTTAGAGAACTTAGAGTTTTTAATATTTTGTAATCATAGTTTTAATACTTACTTACTTTTGATACTTACTTAAATGATAAAAATATTTGTTATTTTCATTTTATTTATTTGGGAATGTTTAATGATTATATTATACCTAATTATACATTTGTATTTTTGTGTTCCTTAATTTTGGAAAGTAACTTACTAACTCTTAACTCAAGAATGACTCAGTAGTTTCATTTTTTATTTTTTTATATTTTGTAATTTTTTTTAATTATATTCATGTTACAACAAATAAATATTTCAAATATCTATAGTAGTCTATATTACACTCCAGAAAAAAAGATTTAACTATACAAGGCACGACAATCCATGCAATACTTGAAAAAAAGATACACTCAAAAAACCACTCAAATAGTATCTATAACTTGTACACAACATCTTTTAAGAATATTGTTTCACAATGCAATATAGAAAAAAATATTCAGTACTTAGAATATCTAAAATTTTAATGTTAAAATGAAAATCAACGATATATTTTTAATTATAAAGAAATGCTTACCCTAGATGACGTCACGTTGCTTGTGCTCTGTCAGCGTACACCCGACCAAATTATGCAGACCCCCCTACCCCTTTCTTCCTATTAAAAAGTTCATAAGAAAACGGTCGATCATGAAAATACAGAGCTCTTAACGAAGTGGGCGGCTAATGTTTTGTTTTGCTTAACGTAAATGATGCAAAAAGCCTTAAGAAATTATAGCGACTAAGATATAAAGGGTATTGTTCGGATAAGATGAATATGTGCGTAAGTAGATGTAGGTGTTCTTTAAAAGGTTTCAGAAATTTTATCATACCTACTGTGTTATGAAGAAAATGTGAATTTATTTTTAAAACTAACTTTCTCATATGGTTCCGCTCGCGTTTTGTGAAGATAAAAAATTTGCCACTCAATCCTCTATTGTTCGGTAAAAGTTTTATCAAAATTGGTTACTTTATCTTTGTTATTGGAAACTTATTTCGTAAAATATTAAATTCGGTACAGTGATTCCAGAATTTAGTAGATCCAACAGACATGCATACATTCAAATTCATTTATACATAGAAATAGATAAATAACTTGTTTTTTACTTGTTTAGTTTAGTAAAAAATTACATAATTTTTTCACCTAGGTAGGTGTACCTACCACCTAACGAGGTAGGTGTATAGGTAGGTGTAGGTACCAGCTCATTTCATAAGTCGTATCCAGTGATAACAAGTAAGAGCAAAGAAAATTGTCTTTGAAAGCTTTTTCAGATCCTTAATTATCATTCTAGTTCTATTATTATATAACCTACATCTATTTCTATTTATAGATACAGGTAAACGTGTAAGAAGTCGTTAATAAACTAATTAAATGTTATGATATTTATCAGACCAATCTATTTCCATAGACAAAAAGTAACTAAGCATACTTGCAATTTTTTATAAAAAAAATCGGGACGAAATCCATACTAATATTATACATGTAAAAGTGTGTTTGTTTGTTTGTCTTTCTTTCACATCGAAACAGAGTGACGGTTTGGCGTGAGTTTTTGTACGAAGATAGTTGGAGGACTAGAGAGTAGCATAGGCTTCTTTTAATCGCGGGAGATAATACAACCAAAAAAATTATGATCAGAATTTCTTGAAACTTTGTATTAATGCTCTTCAATACAATAAAAAAATACATGTTTTAGAATTTTCAAAATTTATCCTATAAGGGGGTAAAATAGGGGATGAAAGCCTGTATGAAACCTACCTTTTTAGAGTATTTTTTTGTAGTTTTAGCGAGAGCGAAGACGCGGGTTCTGCTAGTGTGTTTAATATAATAAACTACTAACGATTTACCCTCACTGAGCTCGAACGCTTTTGTATTTATAATATTATATAATACAGCAGCGCTGATACTTACATTCGATAAGGAAGCTCAATATCAATTTCCTTATTTTTTACTTATAAAACGGCGATATTTCTTATTATTTATCTCGAGGACGTCTAAACTAAAACTTTGAATTATTCAAATCCAAACTTTAAAATAAGGGGTTTTTATACAAAATTACAACCCCTTTAAAGGATGAATTTTCAATAAAATCTTCTCCAATAGCCTTTGAGGAATCTATCTAACTAAATAAGTTCTGTATATAAAATATTTATACTTTTTAAAAATTCCTGGTTATTCAATGAGTTTCGCTTTTAGGTCTATCTTATACTATATAAATAAAAATTAATTTTCATGTGTTTGTCCTAAATGCAGTCCTAAACCATTGATCCGATTGTGATGAAACTTTAGTGGGTTATTTTGTAAATGCCTGTGAAGGTCTTGAATGTAAAAAAAAACGTGTGTGTGTACTTATGTACGCACGTAAAAAGCTATACTTCTTTGGAGTAACAGAAAAAAAATAACTAAAGATTTCATCCTGTATGTCACAACTCTCTGTTTTTAAAAGCAACGCAGCTAACCTCATCATGTCGCTTTCAGCTAACTTCATCATGTTGCTTTTTGGCTGTCGGTGTGCGCGCGCATGGTAAAAATTTTACTCTCATATTTTTTTCCAAGCGTGCCAAAGAAGTATAACTGGAAAAAGTTTTTTTTGGAAAACTGGAAAAAGTATAAAGATATTCGTCAAAAGAAATATAAACATTATGAAATATTTTATATAACAGAAATAAAGATATTAATTAAGTTTTCCTACAGTGGTGAGCGGAGATACCAGCACAATAAGATCTGATTCAATGCCTTACAATGAACTGAAGAAATATGTAAAACGATGCGGAACCCGCGACACGCAGGGACGGGCTTGGTATACTTTAAAATAAGATGGAATCAAAATTAATTATTTATTTATATAGTTATGATATATATGTACGTCAGTATTTTTTTTTATGATTTGTTATTATAGCAACAATATTTTTAGGACGAAAACGAATCTTTCTATTAAACAGTATATTTTAAAGGACCAAAATTGATTTTAATTGTGGATTTAGAATTTTTAAGCTAAAATATTCAACCTATAGCATTATTACTTTAATAAAAAAAAAACAGTTTTTTTGTAAGATAACTGAGATTTTACTAAGCTCATTTTTGTTAGTTCCTGAGTTATGGTAATAATAACCAAACGAGAAATATCAATTAAATATTTTTTTTATATTTCATGATCATAATAAAGTGCGCTTAGAAGACTAATATGTAAAATTGTAATGTCATAATAGTAAAAATAATTTGTCGATGTGTCTTTCTTTCACGCTGGAACGGAACATCGATATAGGCATTATATAGGTATTTTTATCCCGAAATACTAAGTGTTTTTTCCGTCATATATTAGCTTTCACATAATACTCAAATTCAAATTTAAAATATTTTATTCAGCATGAAATTATTACAATTTTTTACTGAACGTCATGTACTACCAGTTCGGAAAGAAGAAGCCTCAGACCTGAGAAGAACTGGCAAAAGAAACTCAGTAATATTGATATCGGTCAATAATATCAGTAAGTATCGAACGATACTTAAAATGTTAAACTCCATAATTGCTCAGGCTACACGGCGCGGCGTACAAAAAAAGAGTTTTTTTTTCTTTTTATCTTATGCGCCAAAAACATTAAAATTAATTCTGGGCTAATTTTGAAGCTGGATATACGAGTATAATGAGAAAAGTAGGCTCTAAAAAAAACATACATATACAACACATACCTACCTATTACTTATTTATTTTAAACACTATAAGGTTAAATCGTACCTATTAATATATACAAGGAACTGTTACATATTATTTATATATATATATATATATTATATATATAATATTATTTATATATATATATTCTTTATTGCATATTAATAGAGTAACAAAGATAATACAGAGACCAAGAGATTTCTTCCAGCCAACCTATGGAAGTGAGAAATAGTGTTATATGACGGGACTAAAAGAGTGCAATTAAAGTATAAATATAATCGTATGCATTTGGAATACATAAAAATAGTGGATCAGATAATAAAATTAAGGACCAATTTATGACAGAAGGTACTGTTTTAATTTTTTTTTTAAAGAAGTTATAGAGGGGCTTTTTTGGATGTATTTAGAGAATTTGTTCCACGGTAATGAGGCATATACCTACAGAGAATTATAATTATATCTTATTTATAAAATAAAAACTTTCTAACTTCATGTTTGCCACATAAATAACTGCTGACAAACTAAACTTAAATATTGTTAGTAATGAATTTTAAATAAGACTACAGAGATTCAGCAATTCCTCTTTACTTCGATCACTTAACAGGAATCCTTACAAAGTGGCAATTACAACTATTTATATATCATTTCCCCACCGTTGGGTGTAAGGTGGCGGCATCTGTCTTCTACGTATAACATTTCCCAACGGTGGATGACAATACTCTTAAAACATTAATATTACAAATACAACTAACCGATATCATTATTAATATTATAAAATTGTAAATAATACATTATAAATAATCAATATCAAATTAATATAATAAAATATAAAATTATAACTAACAAATTATGAAGAATCAATATGATCCTTAAATAATAAACAATAATAGTCAATTGAGCAACTATAACTAACAATATATATTTAACCTCATTTAGAATTCCAAATCAAAAGTTTTACTAGAAAATTAAAAGCAAAATCACGAAATAGGTTTAATTTGGTTGAAAAAATATGTATATTTATAATTGTGTGTTCAGCATCTCAAGTACGCGCCCGAACGTCCGTACTCCGGCGTGGGGTGGGGCGGGGACGTCCGACACAGCGCTGCTTTTTACGTTCCTTTACAGAGGCGCGGAACATTTTCTTGTAATTTATTTTTTAATTATATAACATATCTAAAATGCTATTTAATAAATGTATGTCATTGTGAGGCTTGATAAAGATATAAAGGCGTTATAGTGCATGCGCAAGTGATCCTACGGGGTCTACTATGGCACGGATGGGATCTAACTGGTTTTAGTAAGGGACTTACAGTCCCGTGGTCAATAATGTTCAGCAGGCACCCGTTAAACGTGTGTTATTAAGTTAATGAAATAAGCTATTATTGAACTGGAAAATTGTATTTGTTTATTTGTAAATGTTTCATCATAGTGGCACAGAACACCTATTACTAAAACCTTTCTATATAACAATAAACTTATTAGGTTTATGTATATAGATTATATTTTTTTCCACAGATATATTTAATTAAAATATTTTAAAAAACAAATGCTGAATCCAAAATGTTGCTAACCCCTATTTAAGAAGGTGTGAGCGGCATTGCCTCAAGAATGCTACAATTTTCCCGAGTTTTCCATTTCTCGGCCCTCCCCCTCCCTCCCCCACCCTCACCACCCGGTGGGAGGATAAAAAAGGAATGGTCTCCGTTGCTACGCTACGGAGTAGGTATTTTGTTACTCGTTTATAAAGTTTTGTCTCGATCGAGTATCGGGTGACGGTGTTTATTTGTGATATAAAAACATCCTTTAAAGGTACCTATTTGAAGCTTTTGGGAAAATTGGGAGATTATGTGAGATTTTTTAGCTATGTGAAGTTTTTTAGAAAAATAGACTTATATTTTGTTCAATGATCCCATAGAAATCAAAAAGTTAAAATGTAGCCTATATCAATATAAAACTATCTCTATGTAAATGATGACATTTTAAAGGAGATATTATAATTGTGACAAAATTTTTCGTATCTACTATACCTCTTTAAAACCCAAAACCGTAATTTTAATTATTAATTCAATTAAAATTCTTTTCCAAGAGAAATAAAACAACCTACAACATTTTAAAAAGTTCTAGCGTAAATAATTAAATTTCCTTTTAGAAATAAATTAAGTAGGAAGGCGACGTCCGCGTCTCAACACATTTTCTGGCAAAACAAATCCTTACTTGCGAAGAAATATAAAAAATATAACCGTAACGTCTTAAATCCATTATGGTATGTTCAATAGAAAATAAACTTTAACACAATAGAACAGAGCTTAAATTGCAATGATTTGAAATTATTTCGTCTCACTTTCAAATTAAACAAAAAGGTCGTATGAACTTTAAATTAGATAATAGAAAACCAGCTCTATTTTGGTAAAAATAAAGTACAATATCACTAATAATGTGTATGTAATTAGCGTTGTTTTTGCTCTAGCATGAATATATACAGGCTGCTTCAAGTTGGTGAGGGCCCCCACTTCTTTGCCGTAATTTACATTTTAAATTGCACTTACATAGCTGAGGCTAGCGTCCGTGAATTTGTATAGTATAGAAGAATCGAAGTTTGGATTAGTTCTTGTTAAATGAACACTTTATTTTATTGTTTTGTTGCTTTGTTATTAACATAGTGAGGCTAGTATAACTGTAGCGGTTAATTTTTTTTATTCTATACTAACACTTACCCTTACTTCGTTCAGGCGCGCCCTTAAATAGGTACGTACCTACGTTTTAAATAATCACAATTTTATGGATTTTAATTCTTTTGTGCGGAATCCTATTTTTGTTCTAAAATAAAAGTAGCTTAATTTACTTACTCCTTATAACATCAATTATCTTCCAGTCAAAGTCCCGTCAAAATCAGTCCAACCGTTTCGGGGATTAGCCGGAACAAACAGACAGACAAATAGACAAAAGTTAAAAAATATATATTTTTTTTCTAATAAGTACAGTTTATACTTACATATGCATTTAGTAAAAAGCTGTTATATTGACATTACAAACAGACACTCCAATTTTATTTATTTGTATAAACTAGTGACCTGCTGTGGCTTCTCTTACGTATAGTTATAATATAGTAAAGCGATATACCTACACATATGAATGACTGATTATATCTATTATATTCAGAATAACATTCTAAAATTATTTCACACTACTCGCGCGTAACATGTCTTACGGTTAAGGTACTACGTCAGTAACCTTTTACTAAGTTGCACATTCCTCATCGCAATAGAATATTGAATGGTCCAAAAATGTATACGTTACCAATAAACAAACATGTATTTATCTATACATATAATAAAATTGTAACTAAGCCGAATCTGTACATTACATATTTTTGGAAAATCTTATTGAAATAGATATTATTATCGATACAGAGGCCGAATCTATAGCTTTTAGAATTTTTGTCTGTCTGTTACCGCATCACAGAAAAACCCCTAAAGGGATTTTGATGAAATTTGGTATGGTCACAGCTGGTTATCCGGGTCAACATATAGGATACTTTTACCGCGGGAAAATATCTCATTTCTGAGAAAAAATACAAAAACTGTAATGTAAGAGTGCACTAATATGTAAAACCTAAGAATTTGTTTTTTGGTCATCTGAACGCGGGCGGAGCCGCGGGCAATGCTAGTACTATAATAAAACTGTAGAGGCCGCATTATACATAGAAAAAAAAATGCTAAAAACCGAGTCAGGGGGTTGTAAGAAGAGAAATAGAACAAATCCAGTTTATTTCAAATATTTTCTCTGTCTGTTTGTACGGGCTAATCTCCGAATCTATTGGACTGATTTTAATGAAATTTTGTATGGTGGTACTTTATATCCCCGGTCAATATCTTAGGTACTCTTCATCTCGGAAAATTAAAGGATTCCCGTGGGACAGTTAAAAAACTCTAGTAACTTATACAGATTAGTACACAACAACTTATGCACATAATTTAGTAAAATTTAGCATGTTGATACCTTATATTACCGGTCAAACAACAGGTTACTTTTTATCCCGGAAAAAATGAACGGTTCCCGTGGGATAGATCTGTTTGTGCTTTCATATATAAAAGGAATTACACATTTGCTTACTAAAAGTCTTAAAACTCTATATTTAAACAAGTTCGAAAAAAGTGCCTCTGGGCTAGTGTTAATGTTATGAAAACTGGAAAAATCATTATTACGCATATATGGCACTGTAATTGACATTTTTAAGTTGGAATCTACAGATTCAATTTTTGGGGCAGGTAATTGTTGCTTATAACAAAATAACATTACATTCACTAGATATTGGTAAAAAGCAGAGATTGAATTATGAAATGACCTTATTTTCTTATCGATCTTATATTCTTAGCCATACCTATACCTATCTTGGGATAAGAAGTAGGTACGTATAGTGTTGCTTTATTTGCTCGCATTTTTTTAATCAAAGTGACATACAACGTGACCCACTCTCACTTCACTGAATCATAACACAGTAGTAACGTATTGTAAATAGTACCTACGTACTCTTTACAATATACAAATATCCTGCAAGAATCCGACTCTTCCTTGACCTTTTTTTAACAATGACTGATTTCGGATCAATAAATCATCAACCTGTTGCAAATCATTATTATTACATTATGTAAATAAATCGATTCATTTCACTTTCTACTAAATCTAAACTTCCGACCCTTTCAATATTCAATAAAAATCGAAAGTTTAAAAAAATGTTTCCGGTGAACTATTCATGTGAAAATCAACCTTACTCTATGACATTACAGTTTACTTTATATATATTTCTTGTCTTCATTCTAATGGTTGGTCACAACATTTGTGTTTAAAAATGTTAGAAGAAATATTATATTATGAAAGGAACGTAAATTTAAATTGATATACACAACCTGTCGATACCTTGTTAGATCAGATAATAGGTTACAAATATTTCTTTTTGATACAACTTGTTTTTGTATGATCAACAGATGGCTTTGAAATCTGATTTGTATTCCTAAACAAATAAAATCAAACTTTAACAAAAAAAATTTAATATAACATAATATGCCATGCGTAAAAGTTTTAATAAGTATAACTTTTACGCATGGCATATTTTTATATCGATAAATTCAACAATATTCATAAAAAAACCAAACTTATATATTCTTAGTCTTTGATATCAATTATATTAGCTTATATAAGTACTATATGATTTACTAATGTATAAGTTTAAATAGGAAGGTTTTATCATATTTTAGATCCTACCATTAAAAACGCGTGTTAAAAATGGTCTCTTTCATATTCTGCAATTTCGCTTTTACTTCCTTCGGAAATATGACTTATCTACATCCCAATCATTGAGGTTATAAATAACTAGTTCCCGCGTGATAAATTATTACATTACTTGCTTATTACTTAAACTATTATATTTATTACCCTACGCTAAAGTTTAGATATGTTTGTGTATTCTTAACGCTGAAATTGCTAGAACGATTTGGATGAAATTTTGTACACAGATGTCCTGGAGTAATACAAAGCTGTTACTAAAAAGAAGCCAGTAGGTGGCGCTATCCTGTATATTATCTATACTAATATTATAAAGAGGCATAGTTTGAACGCGTTAATCTTAGGAATTACTAATCCGATTCAATTTTTTCTTGCATTAGATAGCCCGTTTTACTGCGGAAGGCTATATGCTATATATCATAAGAGAGCGGAGCAGTAATCATATAACCAATTTAACGCGGGTAAAACCTCGCCGCACAGCTAGTAGGTAATTTTATAAACACAAAGGATGTCTGGACGCATATTACAATTAATATTTCGACCCTACTGTTAATTTAAAAAATATATGAGAAATGAATAGCAGGTATGTAAATGTATCGCGCTACGCGACAAAGTTAGCGGGTACGAACGCGGCATGCGAAGGCGAGTACTGTGCGGTAAGAATGCGCGAAAACACCGGCGAGTTATTGCAGCCTTCCCCAGATATGCGGTACACTCGAAGGATCTTCTACATTATAAGCTTTATTTAAGTAATAATGTTTAGTTCTCATATGTATGTATTAAGTCTCATAGAGGATGAAAATTAAAAAAAGAATACTGCATAATATGTCATATTAATAATACTTTTAGCACTCATGACATATTATATAAAAACTTATTAATATTTTAATACGATATTATATTTTTAAATCTAGTCGTTTTATTATCTCTTACATACCTATTTAGAAATTATAAAAAATAATTAAAAGTTCGAGTTTCCTTATTTATGCTGCTCGTCCGACGTTCTACAGTGGTACTAATTTATTTTTTCACTGTCTATGATAGGCAGACACGCGACTTAAGGGTTTCGTTGTTTCAAAAAATATTTGAAACCCAAAAAAACCTATGATTTTCGTCATGGTTGAAAATCTCTCACCACCAAACCTTATTAAAACCACCTTAAGGTTCAGCTGTATATATGAACAGGCCCAAGAAAACTAAGCAAAATGTCGACGGAAAAAAATCATATTATTATCGCAACTATACGGATAAATATAATTTAAGTTTGTTTGTAATGCTAAAATAACAGCTTTTTAATAAATGCAAATGAACTTATATACGGTGCTTATAGTTTTAGTTTTATAATTAATGTTACTAATCTCCAAATCAGCTGGACCGATTTTGATGGACTTTCACTAATACTGTAAGAAGTAACTTAAGGCAACATTTATTTAAAAAAAAAGGTTTAGGGTTTCGGTCAAAAAAGTTAAAACTTAAGTTGCTAGTTTATAATAATATTAGTATTATTATATGATAAGTCAATGTAACTTCAACCCCCTGCAGATGTACATACTAGTACTAATGTAAGATTTACGCCGGTTATCCGGCAAGAGGAACAGTTAGCTCGGGAAGGAAATCCGGGCGCCGTCACACTAAAAATTTGCTTTACAAATTGTTTGCGAAACAACCAGGATATTTGGAAAGTTCTCATTTACATATACTTTGTACGTTCGTGCGATATCGATCTGACAGACTAGTTTTTAGAATGTTAAATGCTGCTGATAACCTATTAAAAGTTTTGAAGTATTTTAAACACCCTTGTCTTTAAAACAGCTGTTGCATGTAGTTTTGATATAGATTAATTTGATGTCATTTTGACTTCTATTGGTAAAGTTTAGGCTAAATGAGGTCGTTGATCTAAGTAGTAAATATAAGGATGAGATACAGTTACAGGTATATCCTTGTGAAATAATAAATCTTCGAGATGTTTCTTGTATATATTCTTTTAGACTCTTAAAGTGGCAGTAATATCTTCCGCTTTCTTCACAAAAGCGTGAGAAGTAATAAGAAGTCTCACCTTTTTTTTATAAAAGATAGATAGTACATACATGCCTATCGCCAAGGTTACAAAAATAAATATTTTTCATATTTAGGTAATTTAAAAAAAACTGTTGAGTGTCAGTAGGCAATAGCTAAACACCGTGCTCATTTTAACTAGTATTAGCCATCAATTTTTATTAACAATACCCAATACCCATTATACATACTTTCGTATTTTAAATAAAACTATCCCTTCAAATTTTTTCGCGGATTTCTTTTGATTTTTGGTTTGAAAAATCTTAAGAGATAGCTAGACTCAAAATGTCAAACATTCGCGTAAATCTAATTTAAACTCTAAGAAAGCATTATAAGAAAATGTGTTTATTGGATTGTTCCTCTTTTACACAACAACAGAGTAATGAATCGACGTGTTTTACAACGAGGTATTTCATGAATTAGACAGTACCTTAAGCTAATTTTTGTACAGTAAGTAAATTTTGTACTTTTCAAAGTCAACTATAGACGAAATTATTTATTTGATAAATACAAAAGTGCCTTAAGTGATAATCTAATGTAATATCGGCACTATCATTTGACACTGTCTTTATTCCTCTAGTCAGAAACGTTCAAAAACCTATGTTTCAAATAATATTTTAGATTCAATTTTAACACCTATCGTTTTACGCTAACATCTGCTCAAGGACCTTTCGACCCCAAATACAGGTAAGAAAGGGTCAACTGGCCGGTACCGGATCTAGTCGGTTCCGGCTATAACCGGTTTGCACTAGGTGGAGTGACCATTGAAATGCATATTTTGGGACAAACTTCTTCTCAAGTCTTTATCTGTTTTATGTTTAAAACTTTTTATTTTTTATTTTATCTACATATATTTTCAAGGTGTAAAAATTGAAATAATAGTTAATGATTATTAATAAAATTAGCTTAAATATTATATATTTTGCCAGAGACTTATGAAACAGTAACAAATTTAAAAATACAACAATATGTGTTGATTTCTCTTTTAATATATTTTAAATAAAAGTCAAACATTGGTGTTGACCAACTTCAAAAAAGGCAGAGATATCAAATCGGTTGTATGTGTATTTTGTTATATTTTTGCTAATTGTAAATCAATTTTAAGTATTCGTTTTTAGTATGTATTGTACGAGTACATTTTAAGGAAAAATAATACGTTTAAACGAAAAGAATACATAATAATTTTGACATCAATATCTTTTTAAAGTGGTTATTATTATTATAGTATTTGTCTACTATAAATTAATTGGGTACTTAAATCTAAAGATAAAGAATTATAAATATTCACATCCCTATCAGAACTAGTTAATAGTTATAAGATTTAATAAATTGTATTTTTTTTTCAAAACATTTAAAAAAAATGTAAATACCTAGTAATACCTATATGTACTTCTATTACAATTCCCGCTTCTTCTTATCAAAATGGCTACCCTATAACTGACCACAACAAAATTGCATTCAACTCAACTATTATTAACAAAAGTCAACAAAAGATCAGGACATATGGACATCGGTGTAAAGTATTGTATTTTTTATTCTCAGTCACGTTCTGGAGACATGTGGCATGAAAGGGTTGGGGCAATGCTAAATTGTTTATTGATAGTCGTTCGGTAATGCTTCATTGAGCGATGTCGATAAAAATATCCTGTGTTTACTTTGTAATGTAAAAAAATGATTTTTAAAGTATATTCAGTTTAATTTATTATAAATTCAGTTAATATTGAGTAAATTTTATAAGGTGAATGAATACAATTAAAAAATATTATGAAACCTAGTACTACCTAGATATTAATAAATAATAAATCTATCAGTCTATTGAAATAAGAAATTTATAATTACGTTAAACAATTTTCCTTTTGATATAATATGTAAGTATATTTAAAGAGATGACCAAAAGCTTTGAGAGCTGTACATAAAGCTTCTGGCCCTTTTATTATAATTTAAGATCTTTAATTTTATATATTATAGAAAAAATGGAGATTCAAAGCTCAAAACAACAGCTTATTTCAGAATGTTTATAAAAACCTCACGATACATTTGTTAGCTAACCGTAATCAGATGGTACCAGTCAAGATTATTGAATTTATAAATAGATAAAAACAACTTTCGATAAAATTTTATAGACGATTCGCGTGTTGATTTGTCTTTTCGTGTACTTTTCAATAGACGAAGGACAAATCTTGATAATTATATATGACATAAATATTTTCGAGATATCTATACATAATATAATAAAATTCTAACTGAGTCGAATCTGTACATTAAATATTTTTTAGAAAATCTTATTGAAATAGACATTATTATCGATACAGAGGTCGAATCTATAGTTTTTAGAATTTTTGTCTGTCTGTCTGTTACCGCATCACAGAAAAATTACTGGAGGGATTTTGATGAAATTCGGTACGGTCATAGCTAGTTATCCGGGTCAACATATAGGATACTTTTTACCGCGGGAAAATGTCTCATTTCTGAGAAAAAATACAAAAACTGCAATGTAAGAGTATACTAATATGTAAAACCTAAGAATGTGGTTTCTGGTCAACTGAACGCGGGCGCAGCCGCGGGCAATGCTAGTTTACTATAATTATTAATAACTAGCGACTTTAGACTTTACTCGGGTTCGTCCCTAGGTACGTCTTAATGGTTGTATGGAATAGACAGACTATATACAGCTTTCCTCAATAAACGGGCTATCTAATGCAAAAAGAATTTTTCAAATCGGATTAGTAGTTCCTGAGATAAGCGTTAAAACAAACAAACTATACTTCTTTACGATATTATTAAGTTTATATAATATACGTATATCATAAGATGAATATGATAAAAAAAATATAACTATTGTAAAAAGACAATGATAGACACATTTATATTATATAAAATTTAAACTCTATAACATCTCGAATATACATTAAAATATAAATAAGTAGGTATAAATAAATTTTCTATCATTTAATATTTAAATTACATACGTAAGTAGTAATGACAGAGCGCGCGTGGGCGTTAACAAATAATTGTTTGCCTTTTTAAAATTATACACTCGTATATACGTAATTTCAATGAACTAAATACAGTTGTATTACTAAACGTTCTGCTTTGTAAATTGCTAGTTTGTTATCTAAATAAAACACTGTTGCAATATTAGCAAATAATTAAATTTAATGAAATATTGCAAGAAAGATAAGGTTACATCGAAAAAATATTTGAAGTTATTGTATAATAATTTAAATAGAGTTATTTTTAAAGTCATTTGTCGCAAGCCATTCCAGTAGCAGCTGCAATAAAATCCTTGCTAACAATACATTAAAAAGGATAAGGAAGGGTCAGCAAAACCAGATTGACCAGTCCTATTCAAAAAATAGACAATAACGGCCCCAAGTTGACCCCTGAGGGACACCGGTCACTTTCGCGCGTTGTGACCAAAACCGGTATTAAATCAAAAGGGGTATAGCTACAAATATTATTACTAATGTCGTCTAACATCTAACAAACGTATCGGTCAGTTCTGCATATACTTTCAAACGTGATCGTTGTGATTAAATTAGTCAAAAACTTCCTGAAGTGCCTACCCAAAGCTTAAAAGGTAAGCTTTTTCCTTATTGTAAAAAGACCGAATTTCCCACGCTGTAAAGGAAAGGGACTGGTTAATGGTTAAAAAATCCATTTTCCTCCGCCCATGTCACAAAAAACTGTCCTACAATTATCACCCCCCGCTTTGCTCGGCAAATAGAATTAGGCGTGAATTAAATTAACCCCGGAATTAACATGGATAATACCCGCTCTTCGCTTTTTCCTTATTTTTCTCGCCTTTTTACTGTTTTTTTGTTGACACGTCCCTTGTCGAGACTCACCCGACAATTTCGAAGAACAAATGTTGTACTTGTCATCCTTTTTAATGGAAGTTTTTATTTCTCACTCATTGAGATTGAGCCTTACGTTTGTTAATTCTCTTTGTTTTATATTTTACAATTATTTTATATTCTGTTTATTTTTATCGTTTTACTTTAATTTACTAAACTGGAAGTTTTTGTAGTACCTCTTAATCTAGTTGTAGTAACTACGAGTAGACTAAATTTTTCTTGAACGTTTGAATTATATATTGGTGACAGTCGAAGATATTGTATACTACCTAATAGCTATAGAAACCAAATATCCGATAATTCATGTATTCAATGATGATTCAATCAATTTGAATGGGTATATTTTTGCTTTTACAATATTTTACCTCTTCAATTAACAAGTTGGTCGGCTTATTAGCTGCACTAATGCAAGTAAATGAATATTTCTTATATTAATTCCAACTATTTACTAATCACTTGTCTTAAATAAATAACATTTTGTTGTAATTTGACGTAGCATATTTTGGCGCTTTTTTCCATTATGATGCAAATTTTTGATCTTCAATGCTACATATAATCCGGTCTCTACTAAATTCTCTTAGTTTATATCAATATTATGTTATAATTTTGTAGCCTACTTGAAATGATCAAGTAAATGGATTTTATTTAAACCTACTAAATATATATAGATAAATAAAATAGAATTGTCTGTTTGTAACGGTAAAATCATAGCTTTTTACTAAATGCATATCACATTATTTACGGTACTACTACTTATACAAAAAACACAATTTTTAATTTTTTGACTTTCACTGGCATATAGCTGTTGTTATAAGGAGTAAATTAGGCTATTTCAATCTTAGAAAAAGAATTAGGTTTCCGCTCAAAAAAATTAAAACGTATCTAGGGACGCACATACATACATATATATGTATTAATATATATTAACACGTACTTAAAAAAATATTAATTAGTAATTATTTCTCATTGGGAATGATAATAAATGAAGATGTTTCTCTGAAGATCTATAAAAGTTTCTATGTTCGCTTGTTAATTATAAGCTATATACTTTTAAATGATCGAAGGGTGAAAGTTACAAAGATATAAATTATGTGAAGAGTCCTTACACTATTTTTAGAGCAATACTATTTATTAATATGATTGATTTACTGACTTAAGATTCTTTATTTTTTGTTTTCTTAGGCATTGTATGGATAACTCAAATGAGTGTAGTGTCTAGTATCAAAATTGGGAATTCACATAAAATTTCAATATAATTTTACAATGTAGAATCTAATTATGAGTAAAAAGACTATAAAACTGTAAAACCATAAAACTCGTAGTAAAGTTTAATACTTGTAGGAGTTTTTACTACTATATCTCTTTGAAGCTTAGTTATATCTTTATCCAATAGCTTATGCTATGAAAAGATTGATTACTTTACGTTAAAACTATAGGTACATGTATTGTGTATAATACATCACCTTAAAGGTAGCGGGTTCTATGTATAGGGCCAATGTTTCAACCTTTTATCTATATTTATTTGTTAAGTAAAAGTATATTCATAACGTGAAAAGTTAAAAAAAATTGTATGTAGTGTACCTAAAGCAGAATTAAGGGCCATTTGATAGACAGGTACTTTATTTTTAATTTTTGGGAAATGCATTTACGCGTACCATCTGTAGACATACAGATACAGGTGTTATTCACTAAACCCCAACAAAACCTCCCTCGTCTTAATGGGGCGTCACAGGATCGCTTACGCACTCAACCACAACGCCCTGACCTGACAGCAGGGCTGTCTACGCAACGCAGATGCAACCACGGGGTTGCTTCCACAATCCACTCTGCTATCAGAGAAGTACCAGGAGCAATCCGCATGGTACACCGCCCACCGAAGTGGGGCACCATCCAGTGCGTTACTTGGCTTCATGCCCGGCTGAACTGCCGGATGCTAATGAGCCCCCCACAAGGTGAACGCACGGTGAGGGCAGGGAGGGGGGACACTTAGGCATCTAATCTTGTAACTAACATAAATATAAAAGCGAATGCGCGATGCAAAACACATTTTTGGTGCATTAATTTCGTCTCCTGAGCAACTATTTTTAACAAAAAAGTGGACCCAAAATCTTTTAAAAGTAATTACTATAATATTAATAGTTAAATTTTGTCCTGAAAGTTGTATGAAACTATCCTTAAAGTATATTACAAATCAGCTATACAAAAAAAAAGGATTATGAAAATCGATTCACATTTGGTGATGGCAAAACCACAATGCGTAAAATATAATAAATATAGACTATATTTTATTTTTTGAAGATGTGATTTTATATTTAATTATTATTATATAGCGTTTCCAGTAGGACGATTAATGAAATACTTATTTTGATGCAAGGGCTTAAGAAAAGGGGTCTTTAAAATGTCAAAAGAAGGTGAATTTCCCTAAGGGTGAACTCGCCCCCTTAATTATATCTTTAAATATCTAAGTGCATTTTTCGAAGGGCCTTTATGTAGGATGAGGGAGGATTTCAGGGGAAGGAAATTAATAATGGATTTTCTAAGTTTTTGGTAATTTCGCTTAAGGCTTCCGTTTTACTGCTTTTTGATTAGTTTTAATTGAAACAATTAAGAATACTAATAATAAATAACTTATATATTTTACTATATTTGATTTTATATTTGCAAATAATATTCAAATTAGCTACAGCTATTAAAGACCTATCACATAAACTACTAAATACTTTCACTAAACATAAAGATTATATCAATAAAATTATATAACTTTTCAAATAAATTAGGATCATTGTATACGCTATAAAAGTCTTCTAAATCTATACTAATATTATAAATGTGAAAGTTTGTGAGTATGGATGTAAGGATGTTTGTTACTCTTTTACGCCAGAACGGCTGAACGGAACAGGATGAAATTTGACACAGAGATATCATAGAATATTATAGTGTGGAATAACACATAGGCATACTTTTTATCCCGAAAAAAATTACGGTTCCCTTGGGATAGGTTTGTTTTTGATCCCCCCCAACGTGCGTTCACCTTGTCGTGGTGGGGGGGCTCAGTAGCAGTAGCGAAGCTAAGAAACGCACAGGGAGGTTGCCCACTTCGGTGGGCGGTGGGAGGTGGCCCTCTTTGAAGGGCGGTGTACCATGCGGGTTGCTCCTGGTACTTCTCTGATAGCAGAGTGGACTGTGGAGCAACCCCATGGTTGTGGTGGTCTGCTTCGGCGGACCTGCCGTCGGGGCGTCGTAGTTGAATGCGTAAGCGATCCTGCGACGCCCCATTAAGACGGGGGAAGGTTTTGTTGGGTTTTAGTGGGTAGTACTGGCTGTATTACGCCGGTGAGTCCCACACGTCGTGCGTAAATGCATTTCCCAACGTTAAAAAAAAAAAAAAAAAAAGGTTTGTTTTTGTTTTCCTAGAGGCGAACCCGAGCCAAGGGAGGGTGAGCAGCTAGTAATATTATAAATGTAAAGAAGTGAGCTGTATTGGCTTATTGTATTTGTACACAAATGGGTTAGGACGTTTGATATAAGACAGCATTTCAGTGTTTCATCGCAGATACTCGTAACGTCTAGGAATAGGCATCAATGGACAGGTCAATTTTCTTAACCATATTGAATTTAAACTAAAGCTTATTTTTTATTAATATAGTCCGAATATAATTATGGTCAAAATAGTCATCCTTTGCATAAATTCCCAAGAAGATGAAAATTTACATGAACGTTAGGGATACTATTATAATCAAATGTAAAAAGTCCCCATCGATCCCATGTGTGCAAAAAATTTTATACAAGTTCAAAGTTCCAGAAAATGTTTTTTTTTGGATTTTTCAGCGAAATAGTTAATTTTATGATAATAATAGTTTTAACAAATATTGTAGATCATGCAATCGCCTACAAAAATTGTCCTTACAATTTTCCCCCTAAAATTCCCTATTTTTGAGAAAAAGCTATTCTAAAATTTATAGTCTTATTTCCTATACTATGCGCACGTTTCCACGCCACCTGTAAGTTAGTGTACTTGACGCGTTTTTTTTCAAAATCATCCTTCTAAGTAATCTAGTTTTTAAGTAAGCATTTTACTATCAGCGGAACTCGTCAAAACAAATAAAAGAACCCATCTCCGAAGGTTGTTAGTAGCCATTGAAAACTTTCCCAACATCAGATACATATAACAAACAATTAAAATAAAAAATTAGATACGACTACCTGGATTTTCCATACTTACAAAGTATACACTTAAAAGTAGGTTTATAAATTAAAAATATTTGTGTTTTAAACTGCCAATGGACGAGAATATATAAAAATATTAATTTGTTGCAACAGAAGTAAGCACTTATAATGTATTAGGTAAATTATTATTATGTAATCATACATATCACATTACCTGAGGTACATGTAAGTAAATTCAGCCCAATACATAAAAAGAAAAATCAAATGAAAACTTTTAAATACAGAAAGCCCTCGTCTTAGCAATTTAAAATAGGAGGTGTGCATTTATTTCTTCTTTTCCCCCTAAAGGCGTCAATTTTAACTTGACCTACCCTTCTTAAGATTCCTTCAGCAGTTAAAAGTATATAGACAAAACAACTGGGGGCCAAGAGTTCTGATGTGAGTGGTGATGTTTTAGGGGGCAATGGACCCCTAAAAAACGAAACCCCTTAGTCGAGGGAGGTACGTCTCGGTAGGTTTGTTTCTTATTATTATTAACTTTTTAGGGTAGGTATTTTTATATTTATATTCTATGGGTATTTATGGTTTGAATTTAAAATAAAAAGGGGTATGATTATATTTTTAAATGAAATCATTAGGTTTTATCTTTCATGCACTGATATAAAATACATGTTAAAGTAAATTACTTTTAAAACTTAATAAATTTATTCAATTTAATATAATTAAGTAGTTAATTATTCATAATTCCTTTCTAAATTATAAATTAATTGGTTTTACTTCATCGGTAGTCGTATACAAATTTAAAAAAATCATCCCTTAAGATAGAATAATAATAACTTTTACAGTTATTCTTATGAAATTTTGCGAATTATTTGATATTGAACTCCCAATATTTCGGCACTAATGAATCTGTGAAACATTCAATTTATATTAAAGCTAAAAAATTATAATAATACAAAATTATGATAAAAGAAAGTACTAAACTTGTATATAAAACTACATACTATATGAAATAAAACTTATCAAGCTCATTTAAAAAAATACCTAAGTTGCTTACGTATTTTTTTAAATGATATTTGATTTTTGAATGTGATATTTCGAACATTTTGGGATAGCTCACGATTATGATCAGATTATGGCAAATAACGCAATTTGTAAAGTATTCGCATCTGAAAATAAATGAGTTCTATTTCATTTGAACAAAGTATTGTAATTAATCAAAATCCAGGTAAAAAATTATCTAAAATATGAACGCCGCGATTTCAAAATGAGAGCGCTATTATACGCCCGCGGAATTCCAATGACGAATTGTGGAGGGTTTTTCTTGTTTAAAAAACCAACTTATCTTTACTGGCAAGTCAGAAAAATTATAGGAAAATAAACTTTAATGCTTTGTGATAAAGTTTATTGAATTTAGGTCATCTGTAAAATGAAAAAAGACTCCCACTGTCTCTTCCGAGGATTTATCGTCTTGCAAGGGGGACAAGGAAAAATAAGAAAGGGTTGTTTTTCCTGGGGAGGGAGTGATTCAATTAGGGCGGGCGGCGGGCGATTAATTATGCTTTCGAAATTATAGCGAAATAAAAAGCAAGAGTCATCTTCAGATGTCACGTTGGAGTTTATAAAATATATTTTAAAAAATTTTCCTTAATAAATAAAATATATTATCATGATTTTATGAATTTGTAGCTTTATAGTGTGGATTCGCTCGACGTTAGGTGTATATTTATTATTAGTAAATAATAGAAATAAATACAGATATTTTTAGTAAACATAATTAAACAGAGGTTTTTTTTTAATTTAGATTATTTAAAAAATAAAATAAAATGCTAAGATTTTTTTAAAGTATTTTTTAAAGTACTATAGTATCAATTCTTCACGTGATTTCATTGTAACAAAAAAGATTGCTATCGTACACTTTAGCAGATAATTTAAGATATGAATCGTCCTTATACTATATTTACGATTTTATTTAATTCTTAATATGTAAAAAGCAAATACATACAGTAAGTAAATTGCTATGTTTACATTTAAAAATAGCTTTTCTGAACATAGATTATTTAATATTTATTTAGATCTCCCGAACTAACCTACATACCGTTTGTTTATATATAGATTTAGTATCCCCGTGACCTTATTTCGAAGCCTTCACGTGAATCAACGTACGTTAACCCATTCATATGTGAAGGTTAACATGTTGCTTAGACGAAATTCATCTTTAAAACTATAGTTTACAGTTCGTTTTAGCATAACACTAAAAGGACCACATGTGTATTGAAGTTTGTCTAAGTTTCCTAGGAATAATGTTTTGAAAAGTTTCTTTAAGGATTAAGAGAAAGAATTTCTTAAGATTAGACAACATTTTTCGACGAAACGTTTGGCTAAGTTTGTAGACACATTACTTGCTGTGCCAGCAGTCGCGGGTTCGAGTCCCGTTGGGGGCATTCATTTGTGTGATTAGCACGAATGTTTGTACTCCAGTCATGAGTATTTATATGTATAATATATATGTATTTAAACTGATATAATATGTGTAGTGTATCAACTACCTGGTAATTATAACACAAGACTCGTAGCTTACCATGGAACTAGACGGTGCTGTGAGTTAATGTCCATATATATGTATTTAATTTATTATTTATTTTGTTCCAAAAATACGTTCTTACTATATAGATAGTCATAGCGCAATGCGATTATGCTTTATGAGACGAAATGATTATCTTTTTATTCATCACATTTTCGTAGATACATATGTCTTATAGTGTACAAACATTTGGAAAATTATTAAGAAAATATTATATCATTCGTTATATTATAAAATTATAGTTGATTGAAATTATGTCTAAACCGCAATTGGTGTAATCTTTCTAAGTATTAATCTTTAGAAGTGCATGTTTGTATTACTAGCCTTTTATATACCCATAATAAGAAGACTATGGAAACAACTTAAAATAAAACGATACTTTCTAAACAAATCTAGAAATTATTCATAAAAAAAGATAACACTTTTATTTCATGTTTATTCCTTTCCTTTTTTTTGTGATAAAAATGGCAAATTGTCAATTAAAATATTTTATAATACTATAAATTCAAAATTCGACTAACAATTTAGTTCTAAATATTTTAAAAATATAAATTAAAAATTTTTTTAGCTCTACATTGAAAAACGTAAACTGGTTTTTCTATTAACATTTGGCATCAACCATAATAAAAATTAATTACGTAATAAGAAAAAAATAACTGTTTAAAATTAACAAAATAACTGTAACTATAAAATTAAATATTA
This sequence comes from Brenthis ino, assembly GCA_921882275.1. Lineage (NCBI taxonomy): Eukaryota > Metazoa > Arthropoda > Insecta > Lepidoptera > Nymphalidae > Brenthis > Brenthis ino. The sequence continues at coordinate 12,890,764 of OV170229.1, read as the reverse complement.
AAAACCTATACTTTCACCCTAACATCTCAAAACTACGTCCCCTCCGAACTCTACATCTAAAAACAGAAAAAACGCTCTACCAACCAATTAAAATTTCGCAGCAAATCGAATGCCCCCACCCCAAGGTACACTTTTATCCGACGTCCACCCTATAGGAGCCATCTTGCTTGCCCCCCTGTAGGCGGGCTTGGGGGGCACTTTTCTCTCCAAGTGTTGTTTTAATTCTGCCGAATATCTTTTCGCGAATACCTCAAGACTTGAAATTTCCTTGTTTCGTTTTGTTTTGATTTTGGTTCATCGGTGAAGGGAATTGTTCGACTTACGAGATTTGGTATTATTTACTATTCAGTTATAATATTATTGTTACTAACAGATTATTCGAAAGTCTGAATTTTTATCATATTTTTTTCATGGAAAATTTACATAAGTAATTCTATATATTACTTGTAATATGATTTGATATTAAATGCCATTAAAAAAAGACTAGTGTTTAAAAAAAACTGGCGTAGATTATAATATTTTATTACATTTGATACAATGATACAATAAATAACACCTAAAATGGCTGGAGATTTTCTCAAAAATGTGATATTGGTCGTTAAATACATATGTATTATGTACTCAGTATTGTATAGTACGTTAACCAGTAAAACCACTGACAAACAGATAAACTATTTTTTATATCTATCTACTTTTATATAAAATATTTTAAATAAATTATAAAAGCGAGAAGAACTAAAGCGAATCTTCATTAAGTTGGCGCAAAGCCCGTAGATTAAGCGTGAATGAAGTCTTACATTTGCATGGAAATTAAAAGTCACCTGATAGTGGACCGATCCCGCCGGATATTCGTAGCGACGCAGATTTTATATTATCATTTTGCTATTTTCTTTGTTCGTGTGCAATATACTTAAAAATTCAATTCTTTTCAGCTTTTATTTTTTACTAGTGACTTGCCCTTGCTTTGCTTCTAAGTCCCGAGGTTACAACCCATATGCTTTATTCCAGGCCAAACTCTATCTGTGTACTAAATTACATCCAAATCTGTTTAGCCGTTTCAACGTAAAGGAGTAACAAACATACACAAACATACAAACTTTCACATTTAAATAAGTAATAAATATGTTGGGACATTAACACACAGCACCGTCTAGTTCCATGTGTGAGAGCTCAAGTAATTAAAACACTTTTCCACAATTAAATCAATTTATTATACTTACATATTGATGAAATTTCACAAATCTAGTCTATTCAACTCAACAGTCGACAATCAACTGTCCACTGCGCGCGCGCTACCTCCCTCCAACCCTTTTTACCGGAACAAACAAATAAAGGAAGTTGTCAGCCGGAAGTAGTGCGCGCGTTAGTACAATATTTGAAAATATTAATTAAATTATTCTAAGTTTCTATGTGTAATCTCATTATATTAAAATAATAATAAATTTAAACAATAATGAATTTATAATTGACGAATATTTTAAAACATCATACATATGGAATAACTAAACAATAATCTTGTGTAAATTATGATATGATTCTAACAGTCGGCCTTTCCTGATAAATTTCCCGTCCCGGGAAAACAATTTGGTTCGGTATTTGTGATAGATTATAACATTTATAAAATATAACAAAAATCATATTCATAACCAATCATATTGATGACGAACAAATCTTAACTGATAGATGTTCACTAGAATAATCATTTCAATGATAAGATATTAAGGCCTCGTACATATCCTCAATATCTGTCCTAACTGAGACCTCAGACTTATTCTCAGTCAAGCCACTTGTTAGTTAACTCTAACGCTAAGATATTAAGGCCCCATACATGTCCATAATATCTGTCCTAACTGAGACCTCAGACATATTCCCAGTCAGGCCACTTATAATACTCGACAACGTTAATTAAAATATTAAGGCCTCAGACATATCCTTAACATCTTATCTTACTTCTAACTCGTCAGCATCATCATTATTTGAAGTTTCAGACTCTGTGTCTGCTCTATTAAAAACCATCCAAGGGTGAATTTTGTCTACAGAGAAAATGCTACTAAAATTTCTGTTACCCTTCCTGGATAATGGCGTATCTTCAACAACATAACGATCATTATCTAAAACTTCTTTTATACGATACGGACCTCTAAGTTTTGGGATTAATTTTCTACTGTTACCGGTTGATGAAATTTCTCTTTCTATTCTGACTAGGTCACCTATATTATATGTAACTTCCTTCCTAATTTTGTCAAACCGTTGCTTTTGTTTATCTTGATTGTCTCTTATTTGCTCTGTCATCTCTCTCCTTATGTCTTCTATAGGAGTATCAACATTATCAGCACTATCTGTAACACTAAGTTGCAATAAAGAGCCTGACGTACCTACCAAGTCCAGACCAAATAATGCCTGTGCGGGGCTCTTTCCCGTACCCTTATTCTGAGTATTATTCAGTCCCCATTGAATTTCAGATACACATTCGTCCCACAAGTTATCGGGCTTGCTATGATTTGTAGCTGTAAGTGCTGCTAAAACTGTTCGATTATACCGCTCGACTTGGCCGTTGGCCCGCGGCGTCGCTACAGCGTTCATGATATGCTTTATACCTAATGAATTTAGATAATCTTGGAAGTTCTTAGACGTAAATGACGTTCCGCGATCAGAGATTAATCTTTTCGGTACACTGAAGGTGTGAAAATAGTTTTTCATTGCGGCGATGGAATGAATAGATTTAGTACTTTTAACTGGCACAAGTATGACAAATTTCGTAAATGCATCTATAATTAACAATAAATAAGCATTTCTGCGCTTGCTACGGACAAAAGGACCTAGATGATCTATGTGTAGAGTGTGAAAAGGTTTATCTACTTTTTCGATAGGATGCAATTTTCCTGCTCTTTTCCCAGATGGTACTTTAGCATGAGCACACTCTAGACACGATTGTACATACTTTTTTATAAATCTTCTCATTTTAGGAAACCAGTACTTATTTTTAATTATCTCTAAAGTCTTATCAAAACCAAAGTGTCCGATCTCGTCATGGTTTGATTTCAATACCTGCCATCGGACTCCTTTCGGTACAACCCAACGATCCCCGTCTTCAGTTTTCCTATATAATAATCCTCTTTTTATTATAAAATTATTTTTGATCTCTATAACATTATCGTTTTCAGTATCCTTTAAGATTGAAATTATTCGTTGTAATTCGGGATCGTTTTGTTGTACCGTAGCTACCCAATCAGTATCAACATGTCCTACATGTAATTCTACTGAATGTGAAGAGATGGGATTACGACTAAGGGCATCTACGTGTGTCATAGCTGTGCCAGGCTTATAAATAATATTAAAATCAAATTCCTGGATAACATTCCACCATCGCGCAACTCTAGGTATTGTGTCTCTTTTCTCAAAAGTTGCACGAAGAGAGTTGCAGTCTGTAACTATGGTAAAAGGAATTCCCAAAAGATATACTCTGAACCGCTGTAGCGAGTTCACGACAGCCAACGTTTCCAAATCATAGGAGGTAAGTTTGGATTCTTCGGGGGAAGTTTGTCTACTATAAAATGCTACAGCGCTGAATGGGGATTCTTTATTAGGTCTTTGCATTATTATTCCGGCAACTCCAATCTTAGAAGCGTCTGTATGTAATTGGGTTTCGTACTCAGGATTATAAAAAGAAAGAATAGGGCGTTTGACTAATTCGTCTTTCAATGTTAAAAATGCTAATTCTTCTACGTCACCCCATTTCCATTTAGCATCTTTCTTAAGAAGTTGCGTCAATGGTTTTGCAATAATTGAGAACCCTTTAATAAATCTTCGGAAAAAACTAGCTAGACCCAAAAACTGTCTGACTTTGTGTTGATCTGTAGGTCTAGGAAAGTTATCCACTGCTTCAATTTTTTTCTTTCCCGGTTTAATACCTGATTCAGTGACTTCAAAGCCTAAGTAATCTATAGATTGTTTCAAGAAATTACATTTTGACAGATTGAGAGTTATACCGGAAGAGCGAAACAAATTTAAAATATCATGAAGTTTCTGTAATCCCTCGTCTATAGTTTTAGAAGGTACAATGACATCATCCATGTATGCAAATGCTTCTTTGAATCTTGCATTCCCCAAAATACTATTAATAGTCCTTTGAAATGTGGACGGAGCATTTACGAGTCCAAACGGCATGCGGTTGAACTCATAATGCCCATCAGGCGTTACGAATGCTGTATAACGTTTGGATGTTTCAGCCAATGGGATCTGGTAATATCCAGAAGCAAGATCCAAAGAAGTATAATATCTATAACCTGAGAGACTATCTAATTGGTCTTCTATAAGTGGTAGGGGGTAGTGTTCTTTGATCGTCTTTTTATTAAGTGCTCTAAAGTCAATACAAAGGCGATAGTCGCCAGTCTTTTTACGTACGAGAACTATTGGTGAAGCATAATCAGAAGATGATTCTCTAATTATATTCGAATTTTCTAAATCTTGTATAATATCGCGAACTACGTGACGCTCTAAATGAGACAATCGATACGGTCTATAAACCACAGGTGTGGTGTCATTAAGTTTAATATTCATCTCGGTACCAGTTATGCATCCTAATTCTTTACTTGAGAAAGCAAAACAATCCCTAAAATTGTTCAATAACTCAGTCAATTTAAATACGTTATCAGGACCAATTGAATTATCCACTTGTATAGCCTCTGCTTCGATTCTGAATATATTATTATTATCAGGGCAGTGTTCAATTTTACTAACATTTAGCGACTCAAATTTCAATTCAGTTAAAGGCAATGCTCGAAGCAACAACATATCTTTCGTTAAAACAAACTCAGGGTCAAGTCCCTTTATAACAATATTACCATGACTATTAGTTACGCGAATTATGCTCTGTGAGATTTCGTACGGGTTTTGGGGGTCTTGGCAAAGACTCGGTTCAATAAATAAGTCACCTGTGTAATCTGGTTTAGAATAAACATCTAAGACAGTAAATCCTTTTACCGTTACTGAATTTTTAACATACAATTGAACACTGGTTGTTGGGTAAGTGGATATTTTCAATTGATTTTTGTTTTTATAAACAACTATGTGTTCCTGCTCCGTAAATGTTTGCCCAACTAACAAAGGTACTTGTAATAGATGGTCTGGTACGATAAGTACCTCTACGGAAGCTTTGACCGAATCTATCTCTAGTTCAACAACAAATTTGCCTAAACAATTCACTATACTATCTCCAAATCCTCTTATAACTGGTAATTCTGATACTGACCAAGTACTGACAAAATTTCTTGCAAAAGATTCTCTTAACATGGTACATTGGCTTCCAAAATCAACGTAGCAATCAAGATTTTGACCATTAACTTTGGCAACTTTGAAATATTTCGATTCGTTATCTTGTTGTTTAGAAATACGTAAAACTGTTTTACTATTGCTTTCGTTGGCTTTGGAGTCAGTTTTTCCCGGACAATTATTAGATACATGACCAATTCTATGGCAACTCTCGCAGCGTATGATTGGTTTCTTACAAAGAAAATATGGATGTCCTTCTTCCTTACAATTATAACATTTAGTGAGCCTATAAGATCTGTTATTTTTAACGTCAGACGTATTCTGATTAGACTTGAACGATCGGGATTGTTTATTCTCATTATTACCTGCTTGCATGGATGGACTTGGCTTCTCAGGCTTCCTAGTTAATCGTACATTCCTTAAATAGACTAATAGTTTATCAGGTTCTGTGAATTGTGTTGCTTCTGCACTAGTTCTTACTGATCTATCATCTATTCCAAACAGAATGCAATCTATAGCATTTTTACCAACTATATTACAACGATTTAACAATACCATCTTTTGATAAAAATATTCTTCTAACGAGTCGCCAAATCTAGCCCTGCAGGCAAGCATATCTGTTAGCAATTGTCCATAATTTTCATCACTTGGAAACGCCATTTTCAACTTATTCTGCCATTCCGTCCATGAAAACAGTAAACTAGGTAGACCTTGGTACCATTTTTGTGCCAAACCTGATAATTTTGGGAGAGCGTAATGAATTATTTGTCTCTCAGTCCAATTGTAAATTTCGGCACACTCATTAACCTTTAATAACCAAGTTTCAATAGTTTGATTGCGCTTGGAAGGGTCAAACTCTGGAATAACATTCATAACCGGATAACGTTCATTACCCCCATCTGTTTTCATGGTCTGAATAAGCTCCTTGAAGGCCAAGGCTAAAACGTTAGCATTAAAGTCAGTACTAACATTAATTTGAGGTGCACTCACGGTTGGTGTTACTGCTGGTATAGTAGCAGGCTGTGACGTCCCCGCTGCATATTCATTTTGAAGAAGGTGTGTACTTTGCAGCTCCTCAGGATTTTGATACTCTTCATGGTTTCGCAATACATCACGCCTTGGAGGCGTGCCAGGATCTCGAGTAACATCACGGCCCCGTGATACATTACGCCTTTGAGTTGTGCCAGGATCCGGGGTACCATTATGACCCCGCGGTACAGTACGCCTTTGAGGCGTTTCAGAACACCTCCTGGATCTACGGCGCTTCTTTGATACTCTACAGTGTCGCGGTACATCAGAGCCACTCGATGAATCACGAGTTTGCGACTTGTTATAGCGTCGTCGCGACTTATGCCTTCTTCGCACTAGTGAACCTGATTCACTATGCTCTGAATCATCAGACTCCCTCATACGTCGAGTGGACTTTCTTTTCCGGCCCATTGTTTACTGAAAATTATAAGAAATCACAAAAGCAGCTATTCTTAGACTTATTATAAAGGGTTAGGTAAGGTTGATTCCTTTAGAGCATTATCTTAGTTCATGATGTATAATATAGGTTCATAATGCAACAGACAAAATAAACTAGGGATATGGCACTAATGACGTTAAGGAAAACAGAAAACAAAAAAAAAACACACACACACACACTCATATATAAAACTTATGTAACTTAGTCAGAATATATTTTTTTTAATATTGGGATCACCAGTAGTTGTTACAATACAATATTTAAAATAATTAAGTTCCTTCTAAACTGATTGCACTAAAAAAAAAAACAAAAGAAATTATCGGTACAGTTGCATGGGCGGCAAGTCCTTTCACCGTGGACGATATTAATCGCTATCACGATTATATCCCACTTCTGAGCTGTGAGAGCTCAAGTAATTAAAACACTTTTCCACAATTAAATCAATTTATTATACTTACATATTGATGAAATTTCACAAATCTAGTCTATTCAACTCAACAGTCGACAATCAACTGTCCACTGCGCGCGCGCTACCTCCCTCCAACCCTTTTTACCGGAACAAACAAATAAAGGAAGTTGTCAGCCGGAATTAGTGCGCGCGTTAGTACAATATTTGAAAATATTAATTAAATTATTCTAAGTTTCTATGTGTAATCTCATTATATTAAAATAATAATAAATTTAAACAATAATGAATTTATAATTGACGAATATTTTAAAACATCATACATATGGAATAACTAAACAATAATCTTGTGTAAATTATGATATGATTCTAACACATGGTACGAAGCTACGAAGCTTATGTAAGGGATAACAGATAGTTGATACACTACACATATATAACTTCAAATACATACATTATTATAAATATAATCACTTATGTTTGGAGTACAAACATTCGTGCTCATTACACAAAATAAATGCCCCCAGCGACACTCGAACCTGCGACCACTGGCACCGCAAGTAGGCTCACTACAAACTGAGCCAAACGTATCGGCATGATTTACTGTGATTATAATATTAGTCACGACCGCAGCACCACTTGCGTGATATATATGACTTTACAAAAATGCTTTTACTTTTACTCTATTTGCTAGAAATAATCCAATCAAAATTAGTTCAGACGTTCTTGATATAAGTAGGTACAAGATGATACCCATTTATGAATTTAGTTTGATTTTATTATTCTAATAATCTTTTTCTTTGTTACAGATAAAAGAACATACCTAAATTTCGAAGATACGTAGATTTTAAATAATTTGTAAATAAAGTAAATTCTGATTTCTGTTTGTTTTATTTATTTAATTATTGTTTTTAATATTCAGAAATTCGATGAGTTTTCCAAAATGTTTGACAGCAGGCAATTCGACCTAATGAAAATAATATTTGAGATATTGCTTTACCTACCCAAAATAAATGTAGATTGTAGAGACAATATTTGTAAATTTGTAACAATTATTTAATTAATATACCAATATTTAAATGTATATTTTAAACTACAAGAATTAAAAAAAGACATATATTATTTTGATATAAGTATCTTCTATTCTACATACATATAATAAAATTGTAAATGATCATAGTATGTACATAGAAGATATTTGAGAAAAACTATTGAGGGTCTTTATTAACATAATAGAACCTAAAACAATGATTTTAAGAATTTAGATTTGTCTGTTTGTCTGTGCGTTTGTGCGCGCTAATCTCAGAAATGGTTTAGCTGATTTAGGTGCGGTTTTCACTTATATATTACGGTAAGTTTCACGTAACAGTAGTATTTGTTTTATTTCAATCAGTTCATAAATAAAAAATGTTATGTCAATTTAAATAATCACCTAGGGACGAACCCGAGCGAAGCGAGGCTGAGTCCTAGTATAAGAATATAAAGGTACCTATCATATAAAAGCTGTAGAGCTGATAATCCCTTAGAGCTAATGCTTTAAAGAATTCGTTGAGCACTTCGCTGTCTCGACGTTACTACTTTAAATTATCTTATTTGATTTTGAATTTTGGTCGGACTGTGTTTTAGAAAAGAAGGGAAGAGAAAGAAAGTAGAAAAAAACAAAATTCTGTATAGAAAATAATAAGGTTGACTTTCTTATTGCTTTTCCAAAGAAGGAATGACGTTATCGTAATATTACTCGTGTCAGTAATGAGTGGAGTTTCGGAAGTCCTAATATAGACTTTGTAAAATTTATTTGAATAGGCTCTGCTGTTTAAATAAATTTTATAAAATCTATATAGTACCTTAGACTAATCGTGCTTTAGATAGCGCCACTAGCAAATAATATAGAGATAAGACAAGATAAAATCATCGTCGAGTTACTAAAATGAGAAAAATTACTTTAATAATAATTTATTGGAAATTCCTTATTTGGCCCACTACTATTTTTATTGCAAAATTTGTGCATATTACGGTTTTACTGGGATTTATAATTAAAAAAATAAATCTTACTCTTTCACGCTGGAAAAGCTGGACAGATTTGTATCTTTAGCAAACAGATGGACTAGAACACACAAGGTACAGGGAGGCACAAGTAGACAGTACCTTGAGTGACACGTGGGCTGTATTACTAAGTAATATTTATCAAAATGTAACACTGATCGTTGGCCAAAAGATGAATGTATACATATATGTATACATACATACATATATAAATAGATACATATGTACATACGAACATACAAACAAAAGTTAATGTTTTTTATCAAGTCAAAAGCTTAATCCAAAGATGAACCCGAGCAAAGCAAGGGTAAGCAGCTAGCCCCACATAATTCTCTATCAGAAATTAAATTCACTATCTAATTCCAATAGTTGCTTTTTACTTTCATCGTACAATTAAAGTTTTTGTGACCAAAAGTCGAAGCTCGAAAATCGAAAAACATTAGTTAGAACGATTCAACGAAAAGACGAGATCACGTACCGATAGCATTACCAAGTTTTCGCATTAAGTAACTTTTATTACACTTATCTTGGGGAGGCAGGTAGGCAAAAATGTGCTTCACTTGGCTTTACTTACAGATATATGACTTATGGAACAGATGGGTCCAGTTGATGGTGATGATCAAGAATTAATGATCACAGTATATTTTATGGAGAGCTTACATATACATACTTTAGCAAACGTACATAGGTACGTTAGCGGTTAGAGATGTAGGTATGTGATGTTTTTACTTATATACCATGCATAAAAAGCAGTATTGAATGATGAAGTAAATTATAAGTAATAATAATACCTGCATTTTTTGTTATTTGTATATATATAATTGTATGGGGTCTCTCATAATAATTTAATATAATATTAATTATTATAATTTTCGAATATCTGCCTAATAATAACATGAATGTTAAACTTAGTTTCACCTCTATTTTCTTGAATGAATCTATTTATAAATACACTAGCGACTCATCCTCGCTTCCCTCGGGGACGTCCCTAGGTACATTTTATTTTTTTGAGCGGAACTCTAATTCTTATTCTAAGATAAAAGTAGCCTATGTTACTCCCTATAACATCAGCTATCTTCCAGTCAAAGTCCCGTTAAATCAGTCCAGCCGTTTCAGAGATGTTGCGGAACAAACAGATAAACAATTTTTTTTAAAAATTGTGTTTTTCTTATAAGTACCGTATATAATTTCATATGAATTTAGTAAAACGCTGTTATTTTAACATTACAAACAAGACACTTTAATTCTATTTATCTGTATAGAATATTCATGCCTATGATCGTTTGACGTTGTAAAAGTTCCTACTGGGTAAAACACAAAAAAAATGTTGTACCTTACATATTTACCAAATTATATCGATACCATATTTACTTATTTTACTAGAACTTTTCTAGATTTTATTAAAATTGTAGATTCCATAGCCATTCTTCAGTATCCGAAGTAAGATTAACGGTAGAGATAAGACTATCATTTAGTCGACGTAAGACGTATTTTTTACGCCTTTTAGTTTACGAAGTATGATATTAACTTTAAATTTGGCCAACTTCAAAAAGAGAAGGTACTCAATTTGTTTGAATTTTAATTTTTATTTTTGTATGTATTTTATGCGATTTCTTCGCAAATTGTAAATCAATTTTTTTGTATCAATTAATATATATGTAGTATTTATTGAGTTTTAATAAATCAACCTCTGAGTACGTTGGTATACGTCTTTCCTTTAAAAAATGTTAAAAATAATTTCTGAATATTAAATAGTTTCTCGACTAAATCCGATTATATATAAATTAAACGAAGCACCTCTAATAGACTCATATAAAGGCGTATTAAAGTATAGTATAGAAATACAATCAGAACAAATGACCGAGGCAAGCACGGACGGGTTTACGACAATGCCTATAAGAAAACGGGCGTCGCGTTATAAAATTTGCATTCGGCTGGCGGCGTAATGCAGGCAGGGGGCGGTTGGTTAGTGTAGAGACGGATTTTTATATTATATATCTGTATATACGTAGAATATATGTATAATTTACTTGTATATAGATGTTTTTATTTATGGATTATCAGGTTAAGTGATAGCCTTATCACTTCTTATAGCAGGACACCCTCTACATAAATAAGTTGTGTTTTTTTTTTAATTTTGCGGATGTTACCTGATACATTCGTCGGGTTTTGAAGAATTTAAGTAATTGATTTTTTAATTGAAAATATTTATTATGACTATATTATGATTGGTCATGCCTCAAATCAGTCTTAGTTAAATAAGGGTTTACCTTATTTCGTATCAGTTTTTTTTCACCTGAATAAATATTTTTTAAGTAAATTTGACGTCGGTAATAAACAATCATCATTATTATAAAAAATGTTATGATTAAATGAAATGACACATTCAGGAAACATATTTTATCAACAAAATCATTTAATTAAGTTCAATTTGTTTGTTTACAATTATAATTCATCAAATTATAAAAAGGCCAATATAATTTCATTCTTTTAATAAATATTTATCTTGTTATATTAGTTATTTCAACATATAAAATATATTATAAGCTAGTGTGTAGGTATATTGTCAATCGATTTCCCTCATAATGACTTGAAGAATATTAATTATACTAACATCACACCTTAATGTCTAAGTCTTAATCTTAATAAATGTAATTTGTTTCTTTTGAGTGTAATAAGTGTTTTCCATAGTGTTATACCTCAAGGGGGTGGTGTCCGACCTCTAGGAGGCTTGCGGGGGTAAACAGGAAAAAGGAGGGTAGGAAAATTTCCATTTTCTTACGTCTTTCCAACCCGCTCTGCAGCAGTTTTTGATTAACGGACGGCAAGGGCGAAATTTCATTATATATTCATCCCCCCTAGCTTATTTACTTGGGGAGTTATTGTTCGAAATATCGATGGAGATTCTTTTGTTGGCGATGTCTAAGATAAGACGCGAATTCGATTTAAAGAGGTGAAATTTTGCATAGAAATTGCATATTTCAGAAGCTTTTGATAGTTCTGAATAGAGCTTTTAAACTCTATTTTAATAGATCCATTCTTTCATATAATGCAGAATGCTATTATTAAATTTTGAGTTAATAAACCTATTAATCCCTCCACGACCGCGGACACGCCGGCGTTACAGTTAACAATAGATTTCTTAGAAATTTACCTGGAGATGTTAATAATAAATTTTGGGTAGCCATAAAGGCAATTTAAAAAATACATAAGTATTATAGGATATTTTATTAGATTAAAACCTTTTTTTGATAAACCACCTTTGCTTTTTGTTCGATTGTTTTTTATGCGTTGTTAATTTCAATATGAATATTGCTAAACTAATTACTGCTAAATCAAGTACTTATGTTATATAGAATAGTCAGCAAAGTTCTACTCTGGAATCAATCTATGACAGCTTTTTTATTTGGTAATAGCTTAAACAGTATATTACAAAACCTATGGACGAACACAGAAAATTATAGGTAATCTAAAAGTTTTCATTCAAATTCAAATGTTTCTAAGCTTTCTAACTGGAAAACATCTTATTAGAAAATGTTCTACTATGAAAATAATACAACCATTTAAAAAGTGTGTAATATTAAATCCTCTTATAATAAACTACCTCTTTAGTGTAGTGGCTAGCATGTACGGCTGCACACTTGGAGGTCCTGGGGTCGAGTAGGGCCAAGTATAGTTATTGAGTCTTTCTGTATAGTAAGCCTCAGTAACAGCCCGGAGTTGGGAAGTTGTCGGTGTCTCACCCCCGTGCCTCGAAGAGCACGTAAAGCTGTCGGTCCTGCGCTTTAACTCTCACTGGTCGTGTAGAGCAGTCGTCCCACCGGAGTATGAGAGTGACAGGAATAGAGAGTGCACTTGTGTCTGCGCATACACTTGTGCACCATAATATCTCCTGCGCAGTTGGCTAGTCTCAATGAGATTGACCGTCGAGGCCGGAATCGGTCAGGAGAACATTATTATTGCTAATAAAGGAATGTTTTATTTATCTAATAATAATGACATAAAAAAACTCTTAATGATAATTTATAAACAAATATTAGTATTATTAGTGCATAGTCTTTACGTGAAATACTCTCTCTAGCCTGTCCATTGGACGTGTAGCTCTCTCGTTTGGTATGACTGGTGTTTTAATATTACTTTATTAGGATCGGGACTTTTAGAAGTAACAAGTTATAAACATGTTATTAGCAGCGGACATATCATGAGTAGTGATGAAAGTTATATAAGAGAGAGAGAGAGAGAGTACTAGGTACGAATATGTGTTGAATTGTAGAAGGTATGGATGGATTGTTTGTATGTAAATGTAAGCGTGATAGATGTATATGGCCATAAAAGTAATTATTCTGTATGAATACATTTTTTCTACCTTTACGGCAATATTTTTTTCGGAAATCAATATATTATATCTTTAAATCGTAATGATCCTTAGGAAATAATGAAATTTGGATCCCTTAATAAAGATTAGCGATACTATTGCCTAATATACAAAGGAACACACCCGAAAGTTCGTTTTTTGGAAGTCTGTAAAAATGTGTAATCAAATTTACCTACTACATTAATTATTTAATAAATATTATTATATATTATTATAGCGTTAATAGAGACCTTTGTGCTTAATATTAATTTCGCACAGTAACCAGTGTATATAAAATAAAAAGTCAAGTGGCAGTCTACAGCACATTTTCTTCTTTGTCGTTCACTTTTGACAAAGTGGTCATGGTCGTGTCTCGGTCGAGTCTTGCGCCACCGCTTCTCTTGTGATGAGATGCCATGTGTCTCTATTCTCTATATTTGGCGGCTTGAGCGTTATTATTTATGCTGGAGTGTGTCACAGATTTTATGAGGTCTGACCACTGTGTTTGACAGACCCTACGAGATTTTTTGCCCTCAACTTTCCCTTGCACACTAACTGTTTTTATTTATTTAAAAAATGAATTATTATTGTTGTATCATTTTTATTTATCTACAAGCTATATTGTCCACACCCCTTCCCCTTTACAGTTTGCCAATACCACCTTAAGGTTGCCTGGAGGAGATCGCTGTTTTAGCGATAAGGCCGTTTCTTGTACATAGTCCTTATTTTTCTTGTATGTACTAATTTTTCTTACTTTTTGCGTGTACAATAAAGAGCACATATTATTATTATTATTTTTCCTCTAGTCTCTCTAAAAGTCTAGCTAAATGACTGAGTATTAAAGATTCACTCAGCAGTGCATGTACCCTGCTTAAAATATTCTCGCATATTGAAAGTGAGAAACAAAAGCTCTGACAATCTTTTTATCTCTTAAATAAAGCTATATGAGAGATAAAAAGCTATTGAATTTTATCGTCCAAAATTTTTCTAAGCCCTGATCTTTCTATTGATAAATGCAAATAGTAATTCTATTTCTACTAATGAAATGTAGATACGGATACTGACCTGCGCTAGTTATAAATATATACAGGATGGAACATGGAAGAAAAGTACCTTAAATATTAAAGCTATCAAATTTTACTCAAAGGAAACATTGCTTTATTTTAAAAAATGGTTCCAGCCTGTATGATATTTTATTTTCAGGTCATACGTTGCATTGACTATATATTGCAACATAATCTCTTATTTTATCAATAGATGGCGCTGTTCAACTAACGAATGTAACGACAATAAGTTCACGGAAAAAAAATTAAGTGCAAAGCTGTGTTTAGGAACTAGTATAGGATCCTATTGACGTAAAAATATTTAAAAGTAGGCATAGAATAATTATATTACTAGGTTTTATTTCATAGAGTTATACTATTCCAATAACAAGATATTATATTAATATCCCTTTATATTTTTCTTTGATTCTAAGAGCAATAATTCTAATTTTAGAGGAATACCTAATATATACAAATAATATATAATATTATGTGTAAATCATGAGAATGGCCTCTTCCCAAAGAGTGGAAAATTCATATTAAAACCAAAATATTAACATTTGATTATCTTGTAACATGTTCTTAGTTCTTATTCTTTTATTTAATAGATTCTCATATATTTTTTAATAGCCAAATAATTTAGTGCAGTTCAGTAGTATCTACTTAATCTTATCGTCATGGCGCAGTAGAATACTATTGTGAATTTACTGATACGCAAAATAAATATAATTAAATTTATTTTTTATTAACGAAATGGTTTGTTTTGTAAATTTCAGTAAATATTATATTTTATTATTACACATAGGTACGTACATTTAAAAAAATGTATTTATTGGTTTACGGCTATTCAACAATAGATGGCGCGTCTATATATAGCGATATTAGTAAAAATAAACAATAAGACTACATTTTTTTAAATTTTGCTAGTGGCATTTTATATTATTTACTCTATAAAGCATTTATCCAATATAATAGAAATAATTTTAAAATAAAAAATTTAATAGCTTAAAAATGTTTATATAGTATGAAAATCTAATAGTAGATGGCGCTACTATACATTTATTAACGTACTTACAGTAATATTCAGCAGATGGCAGCAGTATCGTTTAATTTAATCATAGAAGATTCAGCGTTCAGTATGATAAAAATACTTTAATCATTGTACCATATTTTTGAGAATTATAATATTTTGCTCTACTACACCTGTATTAACAAAGCCTTTACCAAAGAACGTCAACTATCCCACATCACGGAAGGCATCACGAGAAAACTACTGGACAGATTTTGATAAAATTTGCTATGATGATAGCTGGTTATCCGGGTCAACATATAGGATACTTTTTACTGCGGGAAAGTATCTCATCTCTGAGAAATCTATACTAAACGTTAGGGACGAACCTGAGCGGAGCGAGGATGAGTCACTAATCAAGGAATAAAATCCAAAAATCGAAAGTTTTGATGGTGTTAACACAAATTCGAATTTACGCAAAGCTAAAAAAACAATGTGCTTTATGTCACGTTTTTAAAGTCTTCCGAAATCCAATAACTTTTGAGATTTCCAAATATGATGTCGAGATAGATATCATAGACCTTACAAGTTACATCCTGCGCATTCTTCGGTGAGTTTTTGCAAGAAGTCAAGGAGTCATAAATTATCTGTAATCAGGTAGGTACTGAAGAAGCCCGAGCCCAGCAGTGGGAAGTTTAAAAGGGCTGAATACATGCAAGCCTACTCATGTCGATTCGGCGCTACTATTAAAGGAAATACTAACAAAAACACTTACGCGTTATTAATAAGAAGATAATATTTTAATTTTACCTCTCTACTATAAGAAGAGCCATCGACGAAACGAGTATTAAAAAGTTAATTTCGTCAATCGCATAAAATTTAATATTAACAGCATTGTGTTCGAAAGTACAATGTAAATTTTTTTTTAATTTCACGCCTAATTATTTTCAGTATGGCAACGTAATTGATTGATTATCGAAATCAGTAGACTCTAGTATTTAATAAATTATGAACGAGAGTGTTTAAGTTTTTACAATGCTTAGTTTAATTTTATTATTTTTTATACTTCCCAGGGCAAATTCTGCTGATTTTAAAAGTAAAGTATAAGCTTATATGTTAATGTGTGATACTTTTGTTACGTGATTTTTCTCACTAAAAGCGATTAATTTTTTCGACTTTTCCGACTTCAAAAAAAGAGGATATGGTTAATTGAGGTGGTTGTATGTGTTTAATGCATATAATATGATAAGCGATATTTTCACCAAAAATGAACTAATATTTTTTTCTTTAACAAACTATGGCGAGGATTAGGTGGAATAATAAAATTATTGTGTCTATACAGTGTTTAAGCCGGCGGATCTTTTTTGTTAAAAATATTTTTTTTATATTACTAGTATATAATTTATAATTTTAAATTCTCTTTCAGAGTACGATCTTATACTAATACCCGTAATAAAAGTACACGAATCAGATAAAAATATTCATGATTTGTTCTCTTGGGAAGAACACAGAAAAAATAGCAGAGAAAATTTGCATAAGTTAGACATAGAACCATATGACGATGCGTTAGATGTCGCTGATGTTGACAGTTTCGATTATACAAAAGACCGAAATGAAAATCCTGACAGTCATCAAAAATTAGAACAGGACATTTTGCAGTATGGTGAAGATAAAATAGTTGGAGGATACGAAGTAGATATCAATTTGTATCCGTACCACGTGGCGTATGGCAGTAACTGTGGTGGTGCCATCATTGATAAGAAGTGGGTTATAACTGCCGGACATTGTGGGTAATTATAATTATATTTAACAAAAACGTTAACTATCGAATACCATTTATATATAGCTAGTGACTTACCTTCGATCTGGTAATCGTAGCTGTTTTTTGTGTTTATAATATTTTATAAAGCAGAGCCTTTTGGCAATACATAATCTATCTGTGTAATAAGTTTAATCCAAATCCGTCTATATAATATTACATTATGTATACATTTTAACGTTTAGTATAGGTTTCTCAGAGATGAGATATTTTCTCGCAGTACAGTATCCTATATGTTGACCCGGATAACCAGCCACCATCGTACCAAATTTCATCAAAAACCTGTCCAATGGTTTTCTCGTGATGCGGTCACAGACAGACAGACAAAAATTCTAAAAATATAGATTCGTCCTCTGTATCGATAATAATGACTATTTCAATAAGTTTTTTTTTCATATTTAATGTACAGATTCTATTTAGTTAGAATTTTATTATACTTATGTATAGAAGAAAAAAATAAAATAAATACAAATAATTGAAGTCATTAAGTATATTGATATGTACGTGAAACTGTTAAGTAATTCTAAAAATATATAAATTTGATTTATAGTAAAAAGCCATATGTACGAGTAGGGTCGAAATACTTAAATCGAGGTAAGAAAATATCGGTGAGGAATAACTTTATCCACCCTTTCTGGTCATCTAAAAATAAAGAACATCCATTTGACTACGATTTTCAACTTTTGGAGCTCTCTGAAACATTAAAATTTGGAGAAAATATTCAACCAGTGAAGATTGCGCATATAGAAGATATGGTTATTGGTAAAGTTGTCACTGTCACTGGATGGGGGAATACTGAAGAGAATGTAAGTAAATGAAATAAGTTTAGTTTTAAGCTCTAAACATGTAAACATTTTTGAATTGTCAATATTATTATTCTAAAAGGAGCTAGTGAAGCTAGTTTATTTATATACGAATTACCATCCACACGTAAAACAGCAGTGCTGAAAAACGCCAACGAGAATCTTAACAGTTGCTCTTATAAATTTGATCATGCATAAATGTTTAATACCAATAGGTACTTAAAATTATAATTTAGTTATTAAAAACCTTTTAGTATGAAAATGATTGTATAAAATAGTTATTTCAAAGCTCGAAAATTCCTATTAATTGTTACAAAGCAAAAACATTGACGTTGCTGATTCGACCTCATTCACCTGTGACTAAATTAAGTACTTAAACAAAACGTGTGCCTTATCTTTGAATTTAATCATTCAATATGCACAACAAATAAACGTTTGAATGTACCTAATAATATACATTATATGTATTTGATCACATCTTTTGTTGAATATGATGTGACGTTAAATGTAAATGCCAGAAAAGGTTGTATGTAAAATATGCATGAATTATGGTGTTGTTACAGGGTCCTTACTCAAATGTGCTTCGAGCAGTGCGTGTACCAATTATATCGAAGGAAAATTGTCAACTAGTGCCGTATCCATACTTTAGAGGCGCTCTTACTCCTAGGATGTTTTGCGCAGGATTTGTGGAAGGAAAGAAAGATGCTTGTCAGGTAACGTGGCAATGAACGTGACCTTTTTTGTAGCTACCAACATTTATAGTGATGATGTACTAATACGTGATGAAGTTTTTAGATTGGGTTAGTGAGACTTTGAGGAAGCTCTATGTAAGAAAAAAGTTATATAAAAAACAAGTGTAGAGTACAATGTCAGTCATTGAGGCTTAGACTCAATTTCCTTCTATAATGGAAAGAATCATAAAGTCAATCGTTCCCATTTATTTTTAGGTTTCTTTCTTCAACGATTTCAGAAAGATATAATCGTTCAGTTCCTTTATTTGATAAAATTAATTTTAAATTTGATACTTTCAGGGAGACTCCGGCGGTCCCGCAGTCGCTTATGATAGATTATTAGGCATGGTGTCCTTTGGCTATGGCTGTGCTACTCCTGGTTCTTATGGAGTTTACAGTAAAGTGGCCAAAGTAAGATCTTGGATAGAAGAAGTAACTGGATTGAGATTAGATTAAATTTGATAGCTTCGTATTTATTGTCCTATTTTTTTTATATAAAATATTTTGACGATTTTTTTATAAATTATATATTAATAAAATATGTTTTGATTATGTGTTTTATTTATACCAAATTTCTATAAGATAAAATATTTATTTGGTATTTATTTTATGATTATAGTTACTAATCATATCCATATTACAATACTCGTATATAGAAAAAAAGTTGTTTAAGTTTTATTCAGTACAGCGAGTAGCGACTCACCCTCTCTCCTCTCGGGTTCGTCCTTTATTACGTTTTAACGTTTAGTATAGTATTATATGATCTATGGTATAGTTTCCCAAGACATGGGATATTTTCCCGTAGTAAAAAGTATCCTATATGTTGGCCCGGATATCCAGCTATCACCCGAGTATCAGTCCAGTGGTTTTCTCATGATGCGTTCTCAGATAGACAGACAGACAAAATTCTAAAAACTATAGATTATATATACCTCTTTAGCGATATTAATTACTATTTCAATAAGAATTTCCAAAACTTATTTAATGTACAGATTCGACTCAGAATTTTATTATAATTGTATAGATGTGCACGTAATGAAATTATGCATTATTGGATTTTTTAACAGTTTGGTCCATCAGTTGAGAATTGCTGGATTTTAATATTTTTAAAGTTTAGTTTATATGTAAATAAGTCAACCTAAAAATATATGTTAAGCTACCTACTCTGCTTGCTTTGTACTTATCGAAAGCCCGATGTTGATTATGAAGTAACAATATACTCGGACGAAGCAGGGCGTATATGCTAGCCAGTTTGGTGGCAATATTATATTTGAGATTGAAAATTTACCGTTTACTAGTTCCAGTTTCTTCTTGTTACGAATACTTACCGACATTAAAGAAGGTATATAGTGACACGGACATTTTACTATACCGTATTTGGTTAAAATTGGTGCAGGTGTGAGTTTCTATAATGGTTGAATGGATTTCAAATATAAGGAACGTAGGTTTACTTGTTGATATGGTTAAAAGTTTCATTGTACTTGATTATTAAGGCAGACGTTAAGGGGTTCGAATATAACGTCTACTTAAATATTGTAATACTTGCTTGAACAAGGTGACAGTCCATAATGCTTGAAAAATAGTTATTTTTTTAAATTAATTATATGTCATAGAATCTAAAGTTATCCCCATATATTATTTTAACTTTTTATTCGACGATTGTAGGATGACATCTTGTTTAAGACCTACCAAGTCTATTCGTAGTAGTAGTAGTGAGACATACAACACTCATCCTAAACTCATTGATGTAAGAAAATCAAAATTGGTCCAAGAATGATTGATGTAATGAAACTGAACTACGGAATATTTTTTTCGAAAATTTTATTTATTTATTTAATTAACGTTCACCAACAATTGTTTACACAATTTATATAAACAGTATACAGTTTTTTTTATTCTTGTAACAATTACTTAAAGGTAAACTCCGCATGCAACTTGGTTATAATAGTGACAATGTTGAGATCTCAGTAAAAATAATGCCTATATTGTATTAGCTAACTTATACAATACTAAGATAAAATTTAACCATAAAGGTGAAAGTTCTTCTTTAAGATACATCACTACTTGATCAGATGGATGTCTGAGTAATGCTAAGCTTTAGAGTAATGCTGAACTTCACTGTTAAGATGTATAGAGTTAAGGTAATATCTTTATATTTTTCAATATATAACCTAAAAATTGTCTCTAACATTAATTAATTTAGGTACTTTAAAGGGGAAAATGTATTGAAAGGATGCTAATGCGAATGAAAATGGAAAACGAAAATTGTTGCTATATAAAAAGAAAATTTATAACAGGATTTCCTTACATTATTCTTATACTAGTTATGACTTACTGCTTCACTCGCTTGCTCACATAAAATTAATACAGGATATATGCTTTATTCATTTAGAATTTCGCTTTTTGTTGTCATTACAATGTTAGTCAAAAAACTTTCCCATTTGTAAAAGTGCGATTCTTTCAGCCATCTCGGAGATATTGGTGAACATACATAAAAAACATACAGAGGAACACAAAAACTGCTCCTTTTTGAAAGTCCGTTAAAATATATATTCTTACGCATAAGAATCGAGAAAGAAAAATCAAGGGCTTAAAGTAGATTTATCTCTATAAGAGAATTATTCAAGTCAACCTATGGGAGTGAGAAACATTGTTATTAGTATTGAGTTCCAAAGTAAAAAAGGATATATAAAATTTTATTATAGAAATGAAATGATATGAAATGAAATATCTATTGTTTTTTACATGATCTTACTTTTTACTAAATTGACGTGAAGGCTACCAATATACATAGGCTCTTCACTACAGGCTTTGCTTGTTGAACAAAGAGCATACGTGATTCATTGCATTCTGTGTATTTGTCGCTCAAGACGCACGCTAGGTGCCGATTCGGACTTTCATATTAATCGACTTAGATTAGCAATATGCGTTAAGTTCGAACCTGGAACATTCATCGTACAGTTTCTAAGACACCACTACGCCATATGTCTATAGAATGTCATTTTTAACAATAATATTCTAAATGCAAGAATGTGTGTCAGTTTATCACTCATTTTTTAGTCAAACTTTATTGATTTAGAAATACAAGCACTATAGTCTGTATATTTTTAATTTTTTAATTAATAGGGTTAAAATTATAACAACATTTTTTAACAAAATTAATACTAAGTATTGGTACTGTACAAGAGTTAGTTTATAGTTTCTTATTTTATATGTGTTTTCGTACGTGATTTTGGCTGTAGTTTTGCTTGCATCGTAAAAAGTAACAAGCATAGACTCGCATCCATACACTTTCAAAACAGTATTTAATAAAAGTATTGGAAAACATTTAAACGTTTTCTATGAATTCTGTTAATATCTATTTTGATGGGTTGACGTGCTTTTGAATTTTGTCACCATATACGTATTTGCCACAAGTGCCACCTGTAAAATGGTAGCCAAGGCAAATTATTACTCGATGACCTTTTTATTATATATTGCACTATTATTGTGAACGTAAATACATGTTTATTACAATAAAATCTATTAAGTTATAGAATTTTGGTATAACCTCAATCCGCTATCTCCATATAGTTTTCCTTTTTCTAAATGTACAAGCTATTGTTAAACCGAACAGAAACAACAACAAAATAAAAATTAATATCCGAGTTCATCCAGGCTTGTTGAAATCGACAGATGCCTTTATGAGAGCAGATAAAGGGTATGTACAATATGAAAAAGCATTCAAAAAATATAAATTATTACCAATCAATGGGGGATGATAGCCGACTGACAGCTTCATGCTGACAGAATCATTGATGAATTAATTTTTCGTTTATTGCTTTGTTCACTTTTGTATATGTATGTATACTCGTAGATATGCATACAGGACAGTTGGTTTACACTATAATAATATCTGTATATCATCGAACAGTGAAAAATAGATTTTTCTTATATATGAACAGTGGTAGCAATGTGGTACATATGTAAAGTGTGTGCGGGCGAGTGAGCGGGTTCAAATCCCGGGTATGGCGCATCTGATATTGCCATGTGCGAATCATTTTCATTCAACCTTATGGTAATGGAAAACATTGTAGAAACCTATATCTGACAGAACCTAACAAGTTTTCGAAAGAGGCTTTTTTAGGGCTTGAACCTCTCGTATTAAGGGTACGCCTGTGCCCAACAGTGAGACGTTAAAAAGATATATGCAATGTACATTTGTATTAGCTTGAATTTGCAATAACTTAGAACTAAATTGTGCAGTTTTATGATTATGAAGCTAAATATAATAACTTTATATTTAAGACATTTAAATCGTAATGAGTCCTATTTCAGTGGCCCTTTTAGCTATATTTATTAATGCCATTTACTAGTAGTCATATAAATATATGTTTACGGTCAGTTAAATTACTATACTTTCACCTGCAACGGTCAAGTCAAAATCCGTTCTGCTTATTTAAGTTAAACTTATCAATAGCTAACGGCTCACCCTCGCTTCACTCGGGTTTACCTCTAGAAAAAACCAAAATAAATCTATCCCACGGGTACCGTACATTTTTTCAAAAAAAAGTAGCATATGTGTTATTCCAGACTAAAATATATCTTTGTGCCAAATTTCAGATTTCTAGATCCGTTTAGCCGTTCTGGCGTGATTGAGTAACAAACATCCATCTGACCTTTCACATTTATGATATTAAAAAAGATTACCAAAAGCATTAAAATATTATGATATTAAATTTGTTATTATAATCTATGCAGATATATATTTTTTATGGACCTAAAATTCATTAGACTACGATCATAATGACTCCAGTTTAACTATTAGAGTTGAGACTTTAGACTAAAGTTTCAGAGGAGAAAAAGAGATTAATAATTTAAATAAAGAGGCATAAGTTCTCAGATTTATACACGCCATATTAAATACTGTAGTAAATGACGCCTGGCATAGTGGCGTACAATCGATTTTATCTCCCACTTTGATTGTGAACACAGTGTAGCATCTAGATTTATTAGGTTTCAACAGATCAACGCCCCGGCTGTTGGGTTCATTTTGATTTGACAGTATTAGTATGGAAATGTTATTTTAGACTTGTGCATTCGTTTAAAATAAATAATATTATATTATACGTATATGTTGGTTTGGTTGGTTGGTACTTCTTTCACGTGATCATAATAAGAGCATTGCATCGATGTGATTTTAGTTTTGATTAGCATATATGTTAACTTTTTTTACTATAAAGCTTCACTTGACTTTAAAATGTCTATGCAGCTATTCTTTTGCTCTAAGGTTTATTCGGGACTATAAATTTATATATATGACTAGCAACTCACCCTCGCTCCACTCGGGTTCGTCCGAGTTACGTTTTAAAGTTTAGCTCAGAGATGAGATATTTTCCCGAAGTAAAAAGTATCCTATATGTTGACCTGGAAAACCAGCTATCATCATATCAAATTTCATCAAAATCTGTCCAGTGGTTTTTTTCGCGATGAGGTAACAGGCAGACAGATTGACAAAAATTCTAAAAACTATAGAAAAATATTTAATGTACAGATTCGACTTCGTTACAATTTATGTCAATGTGAATAAGGGATAAACAATTTACCATATATTATACCTACCTATACTTATAATAAAGAAATATATTTAAAATAAAAAAAGACGCATTTATTTAATTATATTGAAAAGCATTAATACCAAGTTCCAAGTAATTCTGTTCATACATATTTTTTGGGTTGTATTATAACGTGTTTTCCCGTGGGTATGAGATGATCTCCCGCATAAAAAGTAGCCTATGTCACTCTCCAGCTCTTCAACTATCTCCACACCAAAAATACCGCCAAACCGTCACTCCGTTTCGACGTGAAAGAAAGACAAACAAACAAACAAACACACTTTCAAATTTATAATATTAGTATGGATATAGTAGGATATTAATAGAATATTTTATGCATAATTCTTATTAATATATAATGGTTCTCATAGTAATAGTATATATTTGAAGAATGTATTTGATTTTAAAAGCAGCATTTGCAAAGAAAAACTACGAACAGAATTATATTTTTAAAGATCAACAAACGTTTTATAGTACTTAATTGACTATATATCATAATGTACACCGCGCAAAGTCACGGGCCCTCGTTAGTGTATATCTTAGATAACGGCACCACAAACGTTCAGTTGCGGGTAAATGCAACTATTTTGACCGCAGACTGACTTGTGCTCAATTATTTAGTTATGTATCTAATACTATATACTAATTTTGTCACGCCTCTGTGTTTAAATATTTAAATTCTGCTCAGTTATAGATATTATTAACTTTTTAAATACATTAATTTGTTTTTATATTGTATTAGCAGAACCCGCGGCTTCGCCCGTGTTTAATCTACAAAAAACTCTTTGGCTTTATGTTATATAGCGACTCACCCTCGCTTCACTTGGGTTCGTCCCTGTGTATGTATATAATATACATAGTTTTACAATAATGTATGGAAGTCTGCCCGATTTGTTCACATTTGTAATTACTGCTCCGCTCCCTTGGGTAGTAGCATGATGATTTATAGTCTATAGCCTTCCTCAATAAACTGGCTATTTAATGCAAAACGAATTTTTCAAATAGGATTAGCAGTTCCTGAGAATAGCGCGTTCAATCAAACAAACAGACAAACTCTGCCTGTTTATAATATTAAGTATAGATGATATTATGTTTATAACCTCTTTTAGTAGTTCTATTTTAAAACGTAAAAACGTCAGTCACATCGTTTTCCATACATTTTTGATGGCTTGTTATGTATATAGTTTAAGAGTTACCGTACATCAACGACCACTTAGCCCGATAGACGCCTAATATATCTACTTCTGCATCCAAACCTGTCAGTCAAAAGTCTGAGGTAAGCGTCACGGGGGAGGCGGGTTGAAATGCTAGGTAGGTATCGTATTTAGTAAAATAATTTTCTGTTTTAAAGAATATTTTTAATTAAGACAAGTTTTCTTTACTATAATGAAATAATATTAGAATACTTAATATAATTTATACAGGTTTATTCAAGGTTTATTTACAGGTATATCCATTATGGTTCATTTTTTTTTGAAAAACTGTCCCTTACACTCTGTATAACTAAACTACTACTTATTAACATGAACTTATTATTTATAAATTAAACAACTTATTTCTAAAAATTTTAAAGTTTAACTGGTACAGCACTAGTTATGCGTGCCGGTAATTAAAGAAAAGTATACGACGGGACGAGACGGGATAGACGGCAATGTCTTGACTTCACAGCAATGTCTTGTAGCCGGGACAGAGGGTGCAGTTTTATCATCTCTTTTTACAACGGAAAACCATTTTTTACATAGTTTTCGGTCCTTCGGTATGTTAAAAAATAGTTTTTCTGGCGTTTTAAAAGTACTGTTTGTACATTTCGGCACTATACAATATTTGTACATAATTAAGAAGGTGAATTAGACACAAATCGGACACTAAATTTGTTTCAAAGTCATTAAAACACTGCGCGCCTTATTGCTGCCAGTGGCTTACCGTCCCTATGACGTCACAGCTATCGCAGCGGTCACGCAGTGAACTTTGCTAGTAATTTTCTCATAACTTCGTCATTTTTTGTCGTAGAACAAAAACTTTTGCACTGTATGTTAAGGATTTCTTAGCTCTATAAATCTGCATTCTCAACTAAAAACGTTACGGATCCTCATTGATTGATAATTGAAATGCCTTAAATAAATGTTAAGAAAATGTTAACTCACCACTCAGATCGAATAGAGTCTGCTGTCTTTAACACCCATCGAAATTTTTCATAATAAATTATGTTTTACATAACAATACAAATTAATATAATATTATTAATGTGAAAGTAGCTCTGTATGTCTGTTACCTTTTCACACTTAATCTGCTGAACCAATTTAGATTATATTTGGTTTGGAGATAGTTTAATAAAAAAATAGTAATAAGAAAATCATCCCTTAAGGGGGTGAATTTTTTGTAACAACATGAATGTCTTTCTGCGCATGTCCGGAAAGGTTTTTGACACAGTACGCTCAACGTACGAACGAGTATGATAGGTAGTCGTATCAGATAATTTAAGATTTATTAGTTTGAATACAACTGGTACAACGAATAAATAATTTATTTTGTAGATACCAATAAGTAGGTATGTGAATGTGAATGTATGAGAACTACAAGGCAGCAAAAGCTGGGGCAAGAGCTAGTCTATATTATAATAAATATTATAATTGATTTATTTATCTTAGTTAGATGCCTGTTCTCTTAGTATT
This sequence comes from Brenthis ino, assembly GCA_921882275.1. NCBI lineage: Eukaryota > Metazoa > Arthropoda > Insecta > Lepidoptera > Nymphalidae > Brenthis > Brenthis ino. The sequence continues at coordinate 12,863,551 of OV170229.1, read as the reverse complement.
GAACCGTGCCCAGCAGTGGGACGTTAAAAAAGGGCCTGAGCACATACATATATACAATCATAATTCCTTACTAAATATTACCTTTACTAATTGGCTTTATACTCCAGCTATGGGTGTTTACATTTATAATATATATGTATTTAAAGTTATATATGTATAGTGTATCAACTATCTGGTATCCATAACACAAGCCTCGTAGTTTACCATGGAACTAGATGGTGCTGTGTGTTGTGTGCCAACATGATATTTATTTATTTATTTATTATTACTTTTAAAATTTTAATGAAATAATGTTGTTATATCAAAAAGAACTATATACTTGTGACTTAACCTCGCTCAGAGCGTCCCTAGATGCCTTTTATGACTTCATACAAAAACATCGTCTTTCACGTACATATATGTAAACATGTATTCATATTCTGGCAAATATTACTTATTACAGTAGCCTAGACGATAACCCAGTTTAAGACTATCTGTACTGAATTTCATCGAAATTCGTCAGCTGGTACAGCGTAAAGGAGTAACAAACAAACATACATACATACTAACTTTCGCATTTATATTAGTAGCGTAATAGTTGCTTTCGACTTCCTTTTAAATTACATAGATAAAAGGAAGCTAATGTATACAATATTGGTAAAATACACATATTACGTAAGTCACGACTTGAACTTCAGCTAACTTTCTCTGTTATTGAGCAAGCAGTGTTCACAAATCCTTACTTGTTCACACTACTGTACTTACTATTTATATTTAATATCTATTATAAAGTTAGCTTCTGTCGGTATGCAATTATGATGTTAACCAAATTAGTTGGTTTTAAATCAGAATCGGTTTCAATTCTGAAATTAAATATAATATAATCTGTCATTAAAAAAATGAGAATTTGACTTAAAAATGAAGCATTTCTAAAAATATTTTACTCTTAAAGCAGTGTTACTAGTTAGGAATAAATATGTATATAAAAACTTTGCATTAGCTGTTTCAATAATAGCCACTAGTTCGATTCTTGCTTGGGGTTCACAGTTTTTTTTAATCATAACTAGTTGAGCTCTTTTGAGGAAAACTAACACGAGGTAGCTAGGTTATATTATACAATATGACGTGATACAACAAAATTATATACCACAAAATTAAATTATTCTTTTATATAAGTTCTTTGTTAAATTAATCTATATTGCTATAAAATAATATTATAATATTAATATTATTATTTTAAATTCTATGTACCCTTGTAATTGATGTGCATGACTGTTTTTTTACTTTAATTGTATTGAATTGTTTTAACATGTGTTTTGTACGTGTGCTTAAAAATTAATAAATAAAAAATAAATAAAAATGTTCATATCAATAGTATGTCTAATACTAAAGTAAATTAAGTCAAAACATGTCATCATAAATGAATCTAGGGGTTTAAATAATATGTCTTTCTAAAATCGTTGATGAATATAAGTTATAAAAATTATATTGAAATTAAAAATTAAATCATTATGTTTTATAATCATTATTATATCATCATGTGAAAAATATGAGAGTAAAATTTTTACGATGCGCGCACACCGACAGACAAAAAGCGACATGATGAAGTTAGCTGTATTTCTTTTACAAACAGAGAGTTGTGATATACGGGATGAAATCTTTAGCAATATTTTTGTTCTGTTACGCCAAAGAAATAAAATTTCTTACATGCGTACATATGTACACACACACGTTTTTTTTATTTTAGATTTCTGTTCTTCAACATTTGTGGAACAACATTTTATTTAAGTCTCTAGCTAAGACATGATAAAATTAGAATTATCAAATATATATAATAAGTATGCACTAGCCACTTACTCTTGCTTCGTTCGGGTTTGTCCTTAGGTATGTTTTCATTTTTTTGAGCGGAACCCTATTTTTTTTCTAAAATCAAAATAACCTGAGTTACTCCTTAAAACATTAGCTATCTGCCAGTGAAACTTCTCTCAAAATCAGTCAAGTTGTTTCGGAGATTAGTCAGAACAAATAGACAGACAAACCAAGAAAAATTTTAAAAATTGTTTTATATGTAAGTACCGTATATAATTTAATATGCATTAAGTAAAAAGCTGTTATTTTGACATTACAAGCAGACACTTCAATTTTATATTTCTGTATAGATAATTTTGGTCCACGATTAGATAAATATATTAGGTACTTAGATTAGAGACGTCTGAGCATTCTATTAGTGAAACATTGTTTAAAATATAAATATTTTACTATTTACTATTATTGTAGATTTATAGCAGAGTTAGCCTAATCTACACATATAATAAAATTATAACTGAGTCAAATGTGTATATTAAATATTCTTTGGAAAACCTTATTGAAATAATCATTGTTATCGATACAGAGGCCGAATAGCTTATAATTTTTTTGTCTGTATGGGAAAGTATCACGAAAAAACCACTGGACAGATTTTGATGAAATTTGGTATGAAGATAGCTGGCCCGGAGATCAATATATAGGATACTTTTTACTGCGGAAAAATATCTCATCTCTGAGAAATCTATACTAAAACTTAAAACGTAACTAGGGACGAACCCGAGCGGAGCGAGGAGGCGTACCTAATATAAGTTTCTTTCTTTTATACTCACTCCTTAACAGTCCAACCTGTCCGTCTCTGAAACTCTTCATGTACGTATATATGTATTCATTTGTTATTCCCTTAATATTGTTTGCACCCGTCTTTTTCTCTGTCTTTATCTTTGCCCAAAGGTTGCTCTTTAGAGGTAAGACCGCCTATTGTACTATTTCTATTTTAATTTGTTTCTACTATGTCGTATAGAATAATGGTGAAGGGTAAAAAATATTTTTATTGTATCAATGGTTAGAATAATTTCAAGAATATTAGCACCTCGCGGTTAATCTCTGAGAATTCAAAGCATTCCTATTAGACGTATACGAGTACATGCAAATGTTGTAAAAATACCGATTAAAATTCAGCGAGACAGATCGCCATACACTAAACCAAGCAAGCACACGTGAAAAATAAACAGCTGATGACATTTACTCATTCCATTTAATAATGCCAAAATGCTTCTAATTTAGTAATGTATTCTCTTTCAGCGTCCATTTTGTATGATTAAACGCCAACTAGCAACAAATAAAACCTAAAGGCAATACTGTCCAATCAATTTCATGAAAAATTGTCGAGGCAATAAAAGCTACAGCGGACATCGCCGACACCGGTATTAAAATCGCGTATCGACGAATTTGCCTCTGAAAAATAAGTGAAAAACATTTTCCGTTTTCCGAAAACCTCCCACGCCCATATAGTATATAGTTAATGTAATTATCTGCCTTCAATTTTGTATAAAATGATTCGCGTGTGCGTTTGTGCAACGATGTACGCGTGTATACGTACGGTATTGCATTCGTATGTGTTTATTTTATCTACGGTGTTTGCCGTTTATTGATGTGGGGGGTTCTCCCTGACCCCACCGACCCCTTCGGGAGGGGGAGGGGGGAGGGAATGATGATGACGATGACGAGTCTGCGCAAGTGCTAGAGTGGGACGGACAGATAAAAACTATCTAGGATACCTATAACACTGTTTTCACCCTACGTCGTGTACAAGGATGTTAAATACTTAATTTTTACCTTATTGATAAACGAGCGTTCGGTTAAAGTAAATTATTCACATTTTTAAACGCATAACTTTTGTCAAAGCACTATTTTAATGAAAATAACACAAAGGCTAATTCAAAAATTTCGTTCTATGATAATAATCTGTTCATATTATGTGATAGAGTAGCGTTTTCAATTAGTGCCTCATTTATGAGTCTGCGCTTTAAATGTATTAAATAGGTAGTTTTTATATTACTGTCCCAGCTGTTTGAATTAAATTCATTAGGTAACACTTAGTTATAGGATAAATACGCTATGAACAAATACAGAACAAAACACAGTTTTATGAATTCAGAAGTCAAATTGTCTTATTTTTTTATTCCCCTAGATATATTAGTTTATGGGTAAATTTTATTTCATGAGCTTTTACTTTTATTTCATTCCAGCCTATAAAACCATGCACTTTACAGTAATTTTCACCAAGCAATCTACATATGATAATATTTTAATTTACCCTTGTGTAATACGAACCATGTTTTCGATAATTTTTGTTAAACAAATTACGATTAAACAATAAGCGTCTCCTTTCTAAAGCGTTTATCGTTGTTTATATTGTGCTTTAAAGTACTTTTTAACAAAATAAACACATATATATAAAATCGTACTGCAAGTGGTTGAATGATAGGAATGTAAGTGTAGATCAAATCATTTGCGTCAGTATTTATTCGCTTTACACGGCGTTTTGGCTGCGGCAGTCATCAGTCGACAGACCTATTGAAGAATTTCTGTAAATACGCGCAAATTTGTATCTTATTACTTTTAAAATAAGGTTCTTTTCAATGCTTAATCTTTACAGCATCCCTTTGATACGGCTTAGTCGAAGCAAACAATGATAGACAAAAGTTAGCGTTGGTCATTTTTAGGTCAATGATATTTTACAGTTTTAGCAGAGTAAAACGTGTACTTTATAATATAAAATATTCGTTTCTTTTTATTGTATTATCTTCTTACATTATCTAGTATTTCTGCTAATAAGAAATAAATATTTTTATGTTCTATACTTTAAGTATACAATATTCATTATTATTTATTATTAAAACAATACTTTTCATATAGAAATATATGAAATACTAGCGACTCACCCTTCTTACTAAATATCATCTAAATCGGTTCAGTAGATCCAGACGTCACAAACTCACAATCTCACAAACTTTACCTCTTTATTATATCAGTATAGATATGAACACCTCTCAAGCATAACTTATTTAATAAAGTCATATAATAGATTGAATTTAATTTTTTATGAAATTTTTCATAAGAAATTTCCATTCTCAGTTAAAGCGAACGAAGTCGCCGATTGCTACAGATGTAGTTAACATGCAAATATTCAGCGCGTTGAATGTGTCTAACGCATCGACTTGCGTGGATTTCATTTACACCTGTCAAAAACTGTTATAAGTACATACGAATATAACAGATAATGCAAAAGACAGGTTGTATAATAGGATTTTTGACTGTTTTAAAAAAAGAAGGAACTTAATTGGATGGTCTTATATATTTTCGATGTATGTTACATTGCAATATCTGTGCAACTTCTGAACTGATATAGCCAAGTTTTGAGATTTTCAAGGGTCTTGTTATATTTTAGGAAAATATTTCACCCCTAACTTACTGCAGTTAGTTTTTGCAGTTAGTTCATTCGGCTATTAGTTTTTTCCCGCGACTCTATGTACTTATATATATACTAGCGACTCACCTTTGTTTCGCTCGGGCTCGTTCCAAGATGATTCTCGATATTGACATAACTTTTTAATTATGAATCGATTAAAATATAAGTGAAGCTTACCATAATAAATTAGTGAAAACCTTACCCAAATCGGTTAAGCTGTTTCTGAGATTAGTGCGTACAAACGTAGAGACAAACAGACAAAAATTCTAAAAATCTTTTTTTTTTTTGGGTACTATTTCGTCGATAAACACCCCCCCCCCCTCTCCCCTCCCCCCAACAATAGTTTTTCTCAAATATCTTCCATGTACAGACAGCAAGTTACACTTTTATTATAAGATACGTATAAAGCTTATACCTATAAAGTCTCTTTGTAACGGTTGTAAAATAATGTTAGTGAATTATAACCTTCTTCAATATAAATAACTTTCATATCGTACTAGTAATTTTAAGGCAAACACACAAAAGGAAAGAAAATATATTCTATAAAAGCAAATTTAAATTTTTTAGTCAATATTAACATCTTTCAACGTTTCGAAATGCGTCGCAGTGGGAAGATAAGTTTAAATACATATATACTTATTTACATAATACATACTTACTAAAGGTAGGTACATAAGGCTTAATAAGCGAATGAAACATGCATTTTCATGAAACGAGCTGAACGAGGCGCAATCAGAGCGATAATCTTTCGACATGACGTATCGTAACTATATTTATGGTTATATTTTAAACGCTTTTAATGCGGTAATATTCTACTACCCCCACTTGTATATTTTACTAGCATTGCCCGCGGCTACGCCCGCTTTCATATGACCAAAAACCAAATTCTTAGGTTACATATATACTCGTATATATATATATATTCTTACATTGCAGTTTTTGTATTTTTTATCAGAAATGAGATATTTTCCTGCGGTAAAAAGTATCCTATGTGTTGACCCGAATAACGGAAAAAAAATAAAGAAAGCTATCACCATACCAAATTTCGTCAAAATCGGTCTAATTTTTTTTCTGTGATGCGGTAACAGACAGACAGACAAAAATTCTAAAAACTATAGATGCGGCCTCTGTATCGATAATAATGTTTATGTCAATAGGATTTTCCAAAAAATATTTAATGTACAGATTCGGCTTAGTTACAATTTTATTGTATGTATATATAACGATTTCGTTAGTAGATTTTAAGCTTGGGGTAATTGAATTTTAAGCTTTTTAAGTTTGAACTTATAAGCTGTGTTTTTTAATTAATTCTTCACCTGTTAAGCTAAGTTTGAGATACTTTTAATATAATAAGTATTAGTAAGTTCTTTAAATTTTCATATTGATTGATTTAGGATGTGCTTTAGTTGTACGTTTTTGTGAGTATGTTACGCGATATATTCGAAAATATTGAATAGATTTTCATATTTTTTAATGAATATGTTTTTTTTAATAACTCAAACACAAACAAGTTTGAGGATGAAATGATTACTTTTAAATTATTTTATATGTTTTTAGTTAAAAAGTAAGTAGGTACATTTTCAAACAAAACCTATGGTCTTGCTAAAAATAATATTTTGAGTTATACGAGTACTTATAAAATTTTCAGCTAACTTATCTTATTGATACATCGGATATAAGTATTAGGTAATATACTTATATCCGATGTTAGCAGTATTAAAGGCAGTATAATTAGAGAGGTATAATACCTTCTGGTCAAATGGCATCATTTTTAACAATGTAGACATGATCATAATACAAGTAATGTTATGAATGTTATGATTTACAGTATATTCATTTTGTTTAAAAAATTAGTCGCTTATTATTTGTACAATTGTCCTTTAAAAAAAGTGTGTGTGTACTTACGTACGCACGTAAGAAGTTATACTTCTTTGGCGTAACAGAACAAAAATAGCTAAAGATTTCATCCTGTATGTCACAACTCTCTGTTTGTAAAAGGAATGACAAGTTAAGAAAATAAATAAGGTATATTAGGTATATTTAAAGGAAAGAATATAATATTACAACCAGAACCCGCGGTTTCGCTGGCGCTAAAACTACAAAAAAACTAAAAAGTTAGGTTTCATACAAACTTTCATCCCCTATTTTATCCCCGTATGGGATGAATTTCAAAAAAAAATGCTAAAACACGTATTTATTTAATTGTGTTGAAGAGCATTAATATTGAATATTAAGTTTCAAGTAATTCTGATCATAAATATTTTTTTTTATGTTGTATTATAACGTATTTTCCAATGAGATAATCTCCTGCATAAAAATAGCATATGTCACTCTCCAGCCCTCCAAGTATCTCCACACAAAAAATCACGCCAATACGTCATTCTGTTTCCACGTGAAAGACAGACAAACAAACAAACATACAAACAAACATACTTGCACATTTAAAATATCAGCATGAATATATCATTTGTCAGACAATAACAACGGTTACCAAAAAAATTAAAGCTCATGAAATTCTAAACGAAATCCGCGTACCTAGGATTCACCCGGGCGAAGTGATAGTAAATCTCCAGTTTATAATATAGACATTGTATATGAAAAAAAAACAACAAACTGTTTATTTTTTTGAATAATTAATATTTTTATCTGCAATCAATTAACAAATAACTGGTCTTAACACCTATAAAGCTACCCCGATTAATAATGACACATAGAAATTTGAATACTCTCTGATCCGGGGATTACCCGTAATGTAGAAATGAGTGAGCCACCATATTTTAATGTTATGCGAAAGGCGTGATTTTTGTGTGGAGAATTATGAAAATGAGTAGTAAATAAATTATTATGCCGATTTTATATTGCATATTTAATATAACTGTTTATTGTTTGATTTAAGCATCTCTATACTTATAGAAATTATATTTATTTTATTTATACTAAGTTTCGCCGGTGCGTTTGCGTGACATGTCGGGATTTCAAAATTATCATTATATATTTATGAAAGAATTTTTGGTTTTAAGAATCGGCTCGAGCAGTGATGGAATGAAAGTCAATAATTCTGGAAGTTAGTCATAACAAACAAAAGGATGAAAAAACAAATTTAATAAGTCTATAGAAAATATACTATTTTTTCTTTGTAACAATGTATAGACTAAAAAAATCTTACGACAAGGTACTCTACAAAAAATGGTATGTAATAATATTTATTTACTTTTGTCTTTTAATTATTATATAATATACTTTAAGTAATATTTTATTTTATCTGCGTACCATTCAAAATTATTAATTAATAAAAAAATATGTGTATCCAATTTAAGTTACATTATAATTAGGTACATTAACTATGTATCATCCAAAAACCATAGTTATTTCGAAAAAAATTATTGATATAAAAAAACTACGTATGTATTTTCATATTAATAAAATACATTAGCACAAAAATATTCTATATTTTCGAAATGCTTTAAAATAGAATCTTGAACCTTTCAATTACAGTCAACGCTACTAAACTCGTTGAGCTATCTAACCCAATAAGTGCACAATTGTTAGGGAAGGTTAGTTACGGACTGACGCTAGGATGCTGTTTCACCAAAATGATCTTTATATGTACGTAAGAAGGATTCACAATCTTTTAAAACAAAAACACTCTAGCACCTGTAGTTCAATAGACTAAATTAGTCCTAAGAACAGATTCGATTTAATTTAAAAAAAAAATAATAAAGCATTGCATCACATTAATGTAATTACTTATAATGAAGTCAAGCAGGTCAAAGATCCGATAAATGAGAGGAGATAATATGAAGTTAATGCAAAATGGCTGCCAATATATTATATAATTCTGAAAGAGCCTAGCCATTTTGTATATGATCTTTATATACACAAAATTCGCGGTATTGATCGCGTGTTGATAACGCCTCAGTTGAAATTAATAACAAGCAAATAGTTTATTCTAAACGTCCGTACAAAATGCACACACACACACATAGAGATTGTAATTTGTAAATTGAATTCCTCGTCCGGGTTCTACTAGAGGCTACGCGGGTGGGCATATATATGGAGTTTTATAATAAACACACAAAATCATTATTTGATGATTCCGAGGTGTACGCGAATGACTGGGATGAGGGCCACCTGCCACCCCGGGGGAGCAACCCACCCCCCGGACTGGGGCCGATGCAGCAGCAATGCAACCTTCCGACATCAGTGTGGCCAGCGAGCCTGATGACGACGCGTGTTTAACACCTACGCAACGCGCCAAAAAAACTAACCGCGCAAAAAAAATTTAAAAAATCATTCAAAAAAATAATTCAAACGGCCTAAAAACTCAAAAAAATCGAAAATTTAAAATACCAATCTTTTGGTTTAACAAAAATTTCGAAATTACGCGCATGCGTTAGAGTCATCGCTGCCGCCCGCTGACACATTCAAGAGATAGTTTTATGCAATAGACGATATTCAGTTTTTTCACATAATCATCTTAGATTTTAAGTGATTTATTAATCAATAGTATTCAGCAACACTTGAACTTTTGCAATAGATCGGAACACCGGTTTAATTTCTGTAAACTGTAAACTACTAGTGTTAAGGCAACTGAGAGGCAGTTCAGCTCGGATTCGTTGTAAAAGGGCTAAAATAAGATCTACAACCATCCGGGAGGAGCAGCCGATAAACATTCGAAGAAAAAAATCCATGGGAAAACCACGAAAGAAGTCGTGGCTCCATAGATGCAGAAGCAACTAAGTTAAATGCGCAAGAAACCGAAAATCACCAAGATTTTATAGCAAAAGGAAATTTAGAAATAAACAAATAACAGCCACCGCCATTTGACGATAAAGAAACACGTTTTTTCGCAATAGAACAAGTTTTACGTTTATATCAACCGTTATTATAAGGAAACAATAGAAAAGAGAATTTAAGAATTTGAGTTTTTTAAGTACATTTAAACAACACTGGTTATTTTTGGAACTTTTCGATTGATTTACTTTGAGTTTTATATACAGACTCTCCATATATATTATAGTGAAAGTAATCTAGTGACTCTGGACCTAAACATAAGGCTAAGTGATATTTGAGACTTTTGGCAAATAAGTTTTGGAAAAGTTTCGACCAATTTCATCTACCAATTCAGATTATAAGGGAGATGAAAACAAATTAAGTAAAAAAAAACTCGTGCCTTAAATTGGCCTTAAATTAATAATAAAAAGGTAAGATTAATAAAATTACGCCAAAAAAATTACAAAAAAATCTAAATTAACCAAGTTTACCTACCTGTTGAAATAACTTCTAGATTTCTTTAATAGTACAAAATTACAAGTAAATTAACATTAAGACTTAGTTAAATGTTTTTGTTATTTCTATACCTGTAACGTTTTATATGATTACATATATATATATGTATAAAATTAAACGGGCTTCAAAATAATTGAGGGTAAGACGTGATAAATAAAGACAATACGAAAGAAGATATCTCCGAAACAATTTAAGTCGACGACTTGGAGACGACGACGATCACAGATATATTAAAAAGGAAACTCATACTAGATAAGAAAACCATACCCGAACTGACAACAAATACCAACCAAACTGAACATATGTAAGTATTTGCTTCTAAGTAATTTAATATACAAGTATTCATTATATAATACTTTACATATATGTAAAAATTTAAGTGTAAAAAGTATGTACGCTCAATAATTTTGCAGCCATTATGAAAATTCTGTTCATAAGCGGTAGAGCACTGGCTATACTTCTGTCTCTCTTGCTCTCACGAGGCTCTTGTATAGCGTCAGTTTCATTTTATTTATCGTCTACGTTAAATTTAATGTTTTCAAGATTTTTACTTATTTCAAAATCAGTATCTAATTTAGATTTACCTTCTTTATCAGATTTTAAATAAGCATCTTCATTGACGTTATAATATTTTTTATCATCAGCAATATTTTTAAGGCGTGTCCAAAACAACGGATTTGAGTCAGAAAATTGTATCAAAATACTGTCTAGCTTTACGTTAGGTGGCACCTCATGCGTATCGAATGCCAAGAATGGCATAGAAACATTCGCCTCTAACTTTCGTTTTCGTCAAGTCAAGTTCAGGTTTTGCCGATGACTCGGGTGGGGTGCATTGCGCATGCCTAAGTCATCGCAGTCATTGCCCAGCCAAATTATTGATTGCGGGTAGTCGGAAAACTGCAGGAGGAAGGGGGAGCGTCATTTACCAATGTGATAGTTTTCACAACGCTCAATTATGTAGGGAGGGAGGCGGTGGGGGAAAAAATGTATATATCAATATGGCGGATTTCAACGGATTTTGTATTAAATTCTATCGGCCCCGCCTGCGTGTTCGGAATTTATGGACGGGCTTTAGCGGAACATTGATGGGTTTTCATTAAGCGATTTTAAATTTTATATGTATGTAGATAGTTTTCGTTTAATCATCGCAGCTTTATATATATTCATATAGAATTTATTTTAATGCATCGTTAACGTATAATAACGTCTGTGCGTTTCGTAACGATCGCACTTTTTATTTAAGGTCCAGTCCTTTGATAGTTACGATGCTTCTTACTGTAATGATTTCTGATTAGCAAATCGACTTAGGCTTAGGTTCAACAAAAACAATATGAGGATTCATACTTTATTATCTAGCATTATTAAATGACATCTTTTGTAAGTATAGGGTATTCAAATACCAAGTTTGAGCGGCGATTGATTAACTGGTTAGGCTTTATTCCAACGCAAAGGGCACTAGACCTATGCATAGCTCCTATAATACGAACGCTCTAGCCCTAACTTTAGGGTGTTAATAAACTATATCCCTATATTCTCGACACTCCCATGTAGTCTGAGTTCTATATCTACGAACACTTGAATAAGCCCCAATTTAATGTTCCTAAAAGCATATAGGAATTAGCAACGACTTTTAGATAGAAAAAAATATAAAAAATGGATATTTAGTTATCAATTCAAATTTTTTTGAAATGTATTTTTTAAATTGATATTGAAACACTTGAACAATAGATAATAGTCTCGAGGCCTTAATTAAAAATATACGTTTTCCGTAGACACTGCAAAGTTTTTTATCAATACTTTTCAAACAGAAGATATTTAAGTTTAGCTAACACATTTTGGAACAAAATATAAATTTATAGTTTTTAAATATTTTAAACTATTTTGGTATGATAACATTTTCTCAAAATAAATATATATCTAATAAAATTAAGTTATTTACAAGCTTTCAAAGGTAAATTTTGTAAGTAAATAGAGGCGTTATATGTTGATAAAAATTTCGCAATAAACTAAAAATATTTTTTTTCGGGTGCTAAACAAAAACAGCGATATTGATAAAAGGCATTATTTTCAATAACTTACATATATATTATGTATTTTCATTATAGGTAGGTAATTTAGGTAAATAGCCAACGAAAGTATTGTTGGAATTGGAACTATTAGTAGCAGTGATTATTGTTGTTGTTGTTGTAGAGTGATTACTTTCTACATTCAGACGACAGAAATTTTACATTCTTATGAGATTTTTAGCTTAATACAAAAATCTTATAGCCCTTCCGCCAGATTCAGTAAGTAATAGTCTAAGACTAATATGAAACCAAATAAGAAATTAATTATCACTCATTTCAATTTGCGAAAAGCAAACAGTTGAAAATATACCTAACAAAATTTACATTTTCTCGTTTAAAAAAAAAATTAAAAATGTGTGTGTGTGCAATTCACTGACAGTAAAAGTGATACATCTTTGGCAAATGTCGCAATTAAATTAAAACAAATCAATAATTAAATAAGGCATATTACAATCATATATTTATAGAGTGTCTTATATACGGAAAGAGTATAATATTATATACCTATTTGTCAGACAATAACAGCGGTTACCAAAACAACAATTAATCTTAATAGCTTTTATTTAATTTATGCACATTCATTCGACAGTAATATTTTTTACCAAGTTTAAAAGTTTACATTTTATTTAACATATATTTATTTAGTATTATTTTTGACTTCCTGTGTAATTTATTTCAACTAATTCTCTCGCCGGCTTTATCCTATATATTTATGTATTGTCTCTTTCTCGTGCAGCATTTTTGTTTCATCGAGTCTCAAATCACAACAATAATAAAAAAGTTTCACTTTAATAAACATAAAACACATGTAAATTGATTACGTTGTAGCAAGCAATACTGACGAAACCACAAGTAAAGCTCCATATCAAGCAACAAAATAGTAACTACTTGTGACATGCGCGTTTTCTCTATAAATGTCATATTATTTGAGTGTCATAAAAAGTTTAATTTAAAAGTTTTATTTATGAACTAGCGACTTACCATTGCTTCACTCGAGCGCGTCTCTAGGTGCCTTTTGTATTTATAACATTACATACATTTACAGGCAGCGCCATCTTTTAGAAAATTTTAGTATTAACAGTAGCCTAGGTCATAGTCTATCTATGTACCTACTAAATTTTATCAAAATACGTCTAGCCGTTTCAGCGTGATGGATATTAACAAACATACAAACATTTTGCATTTATAATATTGGAAAAACTGTGTGTTTTTAAGGATTTTCTTTGGCTTCTTTCTGGCACCATCATCAGAACATTTCCTAATTTCAGCTCAAAAAGATACCATAAGTTTCAACTCCTAAATCGGAATTAGATAGACAAGTATATTATATGTTGGGACATTAACACACAGCAACATCTAGTTCCATGGTAAGCTACGAGGCTTGTGTTATGGATACCAGTAGTTGATACACTACATATATATAACTTTAAATACATACATACAATAAATATAAACACTCATGATGGCGTACAAACATTCGTGCTCATCACACAAATTAATGCCCCCAGCGGGATTCGAAGCCGCGACCGCTGGCACAGCAAGTAGGGTCACTACACACTGAGCCAAACGTGTCGTTATACACAACAGACATAGATCAGACATAGGAACAAAACAAGTTTAATAAACGCTTCAAGCAATAATTTAGTTATCCTTCAAGACTTTTAATTTTCTTGGTAATATTCTAATTAAAAAACGCTTTATATATTTTCTATTAGCATTAATATTGCAAAAATGGGATTTATAGAATGGATGGTGCGTGGGCAGCATTTACTTGTTTTGCGCCATCGGAATGCCTTGTCCGAGTGGTTGCGAAGAATGCGCGGTAAAAACTTAGTGTCAGCTATAATGTTGCGGACGAAAATAGGCTCTAGTTTAAATAATATTATGAAAGATTCAGATTTTGATGATTTCAGACAATTTAACTTTGGACTATAGCTAATAATGTTTAGTTTAGTTAGTTTTGGTTGTACATAATGTGTTTAGAAAAAATAAATGAAATAAAAATAAAAATCTAAATGTGCTCATTTAGATTTTTTGGATGTCATTCCTTTGAATAAAAGATTTATTATTTGCATTAGTATTTATCGAAATCTTCTTTCTGTTTATTAGGTTTGAACGAAACGGGAAAATCTATTCAGATTTTGATAGCACTATAAAAGATACAAAAAGTATTATTATGATTATAATAAAGCATAAAGGTCAATAAACTATTGTGTTTACTGTTCTGACATATTTAAGTCAAGCTCACAGGGTTTTCAGGTTTGACATCATATCATTCAATTTGGATTAAACTTTAAACTATTTGTTTTGTATAAAAAAATAAATTCTTTAGCAAAGTAACTATCAAATTTTATGTATGTATACTTTTGTATCAAATTCTATGAATGAAATGCGACAAATTTATAACACTTAATACATTAATATAATTTTATTAAAATAATTATTAAGTTAATGTTTTAGACCTACAATAATATTACAACCTACAATGATATTTCATTACTCTCATTTATATTCTACAGTGGAATGTTTATTACCTTGAATTTAGTTAATGTTAAAACTTGCCTTTTCAAATAATATATTTAATCAGCATATAAGATAAGAATTTACGTTGAAATATTAATTGTTTGTGACTAAAAATAACTAAGAAAGGTACAATTTTGAAGCCTTGATTAAGATTAAGAACAAAAGTCTATAATATCATGGTCAAGGCAAAAACCAATATTTATCCGCAAAAAAACCCGAAAAGATATTTTTATTTAAAAAGACTACTTATTAGACAAAAAGTTAAAAGTAAAACCAAATATAACAAGCAGTAGCATTAAGATAAAAATAATAAATTATTTAATAATAATAAAATTACCGAAATATGAATTTACTAGATATTTAATACGACTTAAAGTATAAATAAGTAGAGTATCATTCAGACGAGCTCCCTATTGAACTCGCATCAATTTTCTAACACCATTAAGAGCATACGTTTTTGTGAAAGAAAAATGCGTCTTATTACATTACGATGATGTTTTGCATGCATTTGTGCTGATCGAGTCTACGTGAGCTTCGGTTTCACGGTGCGACTTAAACTGTTGGTCCAGTGCATATTTAATTTCCAGTTAAATTCTAAGCTTTCTAACTGTATTCATATATTTTCAGATTTTTCTGTAACATACAGTATATTATACATCTTCTTTGAAAATAGTACTAAATAGCATTTTTTTTGAGAGTGTTATATATTATGTATATAATGATATATTATGTATAACTATTAATAAAATTTCTGATGATGAATATTATATATCTATCGACACCTATAAAGTATTGTAACTTATATGACTTAATGACTACGTTATACCTTAAAAAAAGTACCTCGCGGTTACCGAAGTATTGATTAAACTTAATGATATGAGCATTGTGTATTATTTGGAGAAAGAAGAAAGTATCTTAATTTTTAGTGTTATACTCCATTTTAGTTCTAATTTAGAAGAAAAATCGGTTATAGGGCGAACAAGGATATTCAATATGGAGCAAATATATAGAGTCTTAATATGTAAAATAGCAAAGTCAAATACGCCTACCAGACAAACCTACTCAAAAAATTAATTACTTAATATTTCTCTTTTACAAAAATTTGCAAAAAATCGATTTCAACATGACTTAAAAAATATTATTAAATCCTTAAGAGTGATTAAGTGTTTTTTTTTAATTTTCTTACGCTAACATTGAGACAATAATATGCGAAAGCAATAATAGGAGGAGTCACATACTCGAGTCTATATATAAATAGGTATATAGGTCGCTCCTTCTTCAAATCCGTCAAGGAAACATAATATAGCTTAACTGAGTAAAGTTCCTATTAAACTTCATTAAAATATTTAAAATTATTACATCTATATAACATTTATTTCTGCAAATAACGATGCAATACTCGTAGGTCATAACATAACACAGAATTGCGTTTCTAATATTTATCTCATATACACTTCGTATACCAATTATAGGTAAATATTCAACTAAAAAGCGAATTTACATCATATTTATTATTTCGCCAATTATTCAACTGTGCCTCGTTTGAGACGGTGGTTGGCCATTTATGCAGCCCGCAGGCAAAGTCTTATAAGTCAAGTAGATGTAATGTGAACTTATAGGTATGTAATTATAATATAAAAATACTAAATTCCTTGGTCTTTTAAATATTGCAACACATGAATTATGTGTATATTGAAAATCGAGATCATTATAAACTCGTTTATTTTTAAAAATAGTTTTTTTTTATATAATAGCCTTAAATACAAGTAGTTTAAAAAACATGTTGATCAACCCTTACTACATACAGGAAGAAAGTAAAGAACAAGAAAAAATTTCATCGCGTTGTCTCATACGTCGTGTCAAATTGTCTTTCCACTGGGCTTTGTGAGAATAGAGGGTGCACGATGTGTTAGCGCACTTTATGCACCATAATATTGTCTCCTGCGCCGATTGCTAGTTACAGTAAAAATAGCTGTTGTGGCCAAAAACTTATTATTATTATATGTAAAAAGCTAAACTGCTTAAAACATCGATTTCAAAAATTATTTTATTAAACACTAGCGGCTTAGCCTTGTTTAGCTTGGATTTGCTTCTAGAAAAACAAAAACAAATCTATGCCTCGGGAACCGTATATTTTTCCGAGATAGAAAAGTAACCTATGTGTTATTCCAGACTATAATCTATCTCTTAGCCAAATTACATCCAGATCCGTTCAGCCGTTCTAGCGTGAAAGAGTAACATACATCCATACAAACTTTTGCGTTTATAATATTAGTAAGGAAGTAAGGAAGAATAAAAACTTTATAAAAATTAATAAAAGCCCACTTCCAGGTACTAAAATGTAAAGAATCACTAAACGGGGATTTTCATTTAGAATAGATACCTAATCAGATATTTTCGAAGTCGGTGCCAACTGCCAGCCGATGCAAAGCAAATCTAATATATTTTATACGTAAAATACAATATATTTATCTATTAGATATTCATATCTTAAAATATTGTCGGCTGGCACTGTGTCTTCCTTTTTGGAAGTCGGTTAATAAATAATTTATAATTGTTGTTGAACCCTTGATTTTCCTAGCGTGGTAAACGAAGCAGATATTAGTATTACCCTCATTTGCCTCACGCAGTCGTGTAAAAAGCCTGTCTGTCGAAATTAAAAACCCAAAACAAATAAACTTTTACATTTATAATATTATTACGGATAATTTTGTAGGTAAGAAATCAACTGAACTGTAATTTTAATCGGCGTATTACTTTTACTTATCATCTTAAACTCATGCTATCTATATTACAATAAAAAGGACAGGACCAAGGCATTATCTTCGGGCGATGGTAAAGTTATATACATATTATGTTATACATATATTATAAATGTGAAAGTTTACAAACGTGTTTGTTCTTCCTTTACCATATAAGTGGGATTTGGGTGTAATGTCAGTCTAAATTATTGTCTTGATAATTAATTAGTAACTTTCTTTGAAGGCATTAAGGAGAGAATGAAATGGAATTGAATTAGTGACTACCGCAAGCAAAGCCACGGGCAAACCTAGCACAATATAAAATGTGAGATTAAATTCTTTACTTAATTTACATATACTTTCTTTAATATCATATAACTCATGATTTTTTTATTATTAAAATATAAGAACTTATACATGTTTTGTTTAATATCTATGGAAAGTAACGGATATGATTATGTGGTAAGAAGACTATCATAGTCCCTGACTAATTAATTGGAACATTACTAATTTTATAGGCTGTTGTAAGAAGCAAAAGCAAATAATGACTTATATGTACATAAATAATTAAAAGCAATCCTATAAATTAAGGCGATTAACAATATAAAGAAGAAATCACTTTAAATTATAAAACAAAGTCCATCCCGCCGCGTCTGTCTGTCTGTCTGAACGCGATAAATTCAAAAATTACCAAAAATTATCATCGGCTTTCACCAATAGCTGGAGTGATTCATAAGGAAAATTTAGGTATACAATTGATTAAGGTTTTGTGTAAATGGACTGAAATATGACGATGATTGTTGAAAATGTCGGAAAAAATTATGCCTATTGGAGTTCCGCATAAACCAATAGTATTACGAAATTATATTATGTATGTACTTAGGGACGCACCCGTGCAAAGCATGGGTAAGTGGATCGTTAAATATAATATTAGAATTCTATCAGAAATAAAATCATAATGGGCCGCTAGTTCAGAATAAATAAATATTTTAATAGGCAAATAAATACAGTTATAATAAAAATAATAGTGACTACAATTCATAAATTTTATATATAATACAGAATAGTTGTCTGTGCGTATAAAGGAAAGCGATTAGAAAGTTTTTAATTAAACTTTCACTATTTGACAGGTTTCGGTGTTGTTTGTAAAATGAAGTGTAAAGTACTTAAGACCAAATATTGTCCTGTAGTGGAGAAAAACTGAGGCATTTTATAATTATATAAATACTGAATAAGTTGCAAAATAAACCAATTACTATGATAATATAAGTTAATATGACTATTTACGAGAGGCTGGCGCCAGAAAAATTAGTTTTCTTCACATAAATAATTTTAATAGTACGACTGTAATTCAATTGATAATTATTATTATTATTTAATATTATAAATGTAAATGTGTTTGTTGGTTTGTCAATTCTTACGCGACACAGCAGATAAATAATTTACATGGTTTTTGTATAAATATAATTTTACAGATGGTCTAGTTTTTAATCCCCGACGCAAAAAGAGGGGTATTATAAGTTAATAAGTTAACGTCGATGTCTGTGTGTGTGTGTATGTGTGTATGTGTGTGTGTGTGTGTGTGTGTGTGTGTGTGTGTGTGTGTGTGTGTGTGTGTGTGTGTGTGTGTGTGTGTGTGTGTGTGTGTGTGTGTGTCTGTCTGTGGCATCGTAGCTTGCAAACGGATGGACCGATTTCGATGCGGTGTTTTTCATTTGAAAGCCAGTTTCCTTGCGGTGGTTCATAACTAAGTTTGGTTAATATCGGTCCAGCAGTGTAAGAGTATCAGCTCTTTTCCAAAATGATGTAAAGCATTTTGGCGTATGATTACTCGATTGAGTGCTTCACACGTGCCAGTGTACCTAATCGTTAAATGACAATTAATTTGCGGGGGGGGTTTTTTAAATTTTTAATTTATAATTATATCCCAGTATTAAGACTCTGCATTCAACTCTTTTTAACGTCCCACTGCTGGGTATAGGCTTCCCTTTAAATGTGAGGGATATCAGGCCGTAGTCAACCACGCTGGCCAAGTTCGGGTTTGCAGACTCAAGTCTTTCGTAAACCAGCTTGACACTTCCAGACATGCAGGATTCCTGATGATGTTTTGTTGTAATAAGCCACATTCTTGAAATATTAGAATATAGAAAAATTATTTAGGAACAAAAATAGTGTAACAAAAGAAATTATGAAATACTAATTAATACGTTTTTAGATTTACGAATTATTGACGTTTTGTTTTGGGACTTCCTGTTTTCGGACTTTCTCGTGGATTTATTTTAATTTTGGTTCACGATGTTTCGAATGCTTTACAGCAATCACATGGGAGAGACTAAGGTTCTAGACATCTTAAAAGTTATTAGTTCATATAGTTGTTAGTTCTTATAGTTCTTAGAGAAGGTTATTATATAGTTGTTACACACAAAATTATACAATATTTTTTGAAAAAATGGAAAAATGGGACCGAAATAAAATATTTGTTAAATAATTAAATATAAATTCTTTTAAAAATTCTCCTTAGAAGCCTAACAAGAGCTGATATAGAAACTCAACGGCCATTTTTTCCGACTTTAATTTAAGTTATTATGATTTCTAATAGTTAACTCATTTTTATAAGAATAAAAAGTAGCTTATACAGAATATAACTTTCTATTAGTAAAAGTACTTTCCTTAAGGCTTCTTGAATTTTTAATCTGCCTTCAGTCTGATTTAATTTAATATAAATAATTATTAATTTTAAATGATGACTTTCTAACTAAAAAGTTACTACAATTCAAAAATATTGTATGAAAAGTATTGTTCTAGAATTATCAATTATATTTAATGTATGTATTGTATTCAGCCCTTTTTACGTCCCACTGCAGGGCACGGGCCTCCCTTCAGTACGAGGGATCAGGCCGTAGTCCACCACGCTGGCCAAGTGCAGGTTGGCCGACTTCACATGTCTTTTGAAAACTTGCTAGGTTCTCTCAGCATGCAGGTTTCCTCACGATGTTTTCCTTCACCGTTAAGACAAGTAATCATGTTGGAAATGATTCGCACATGAAAATATCAGAGGTGCGAGACCCGGGATTTGAACCCGCTTCACTCGGTTTCCCAAGCAAGCGCGTTACCACTGGGCTACCACTGCCTCGATTACATATAATATATTTAAAAAAATATTATTTGCCTATTCATGCATTTAATTTTTTTTTAAATCGAATAGATCAAGATATTGCCTATCATATAGGTAGTAGGTACCTACTAAAAACATACCGTAATGGAAAATCTTCATTTTTTAAACTACCTACATATATGCCTAACAAAAAAATAATAATACTAGTTTCAATGCGCGACTATGTTCAATTGTCTCACTGATAAAAATTAGCATTATGTGTATTACAAGAATAGTTTATTTGTATTAATAAAAAGTCGCATTTTAATAGTTAAATTTGCATTGAAAGTAATGAAATATGTTTGTAATGGAATATATTTCTAATGTAATGTAAATTAATTGTTGCGAAAATAAAAATGACATAAAACAACATTTATTAAAAAATAATTGCTTCTAAACAAAATTAAGCACGAAACAAATATAAATAAATATAATAGGTATAATAAAGAGTAAATAAAAAAGGGTCGACAATTCAATTAGGCCCTTTCACAAACCTAGCCCATCCTAATTATACCGCTATACCAGATTTCTAGCGTCCTAGAAACCCACGCGTACAGACAAGCATTTCTTTCTATACCTAATGCTATAGCTAAAATTCATAGTGAAATAAGTATAAGAACTAGCTTCTAAAAAACCTATTACCATGTTAAACGTTACAACCATTATTTTATTAAAGGAAAATAAGCTTAAACCCTTTATTTTAAAGTCTATTTTGATTTTTGCTAGTTTTGTGCTTTGGCCTTTTTTAGTGCAAGTAGGAACGCGGCAGTACAGGCCAATGCACGATGCATACAACTAATAGTGTTGCGTCTTGCATCGGAATAGCGTAGTGATGTCCGTTATTTAACATAATATTTTTTATATTAATGATTATGTGTTTTTGGAGGGATATATGTATAAAAGAAACTATATACATATATAACTATATGTGTATATGACTTAAAAACTTTAAATAATACTTAATTCGTTTTATATGTTTAAGATCTCGCAGTTATTAGAAAGTTTAAGTACTTTCAAGGATTGAGTAAACTTATTTATTGTTAATTAAAAGTATTGGTTGTATAGAACTAAAAATATAATAAGGATTTTTATTTTATATTCATTTATATATTTTTTTTATTTTTTAAACAAGAAGTAAAGTAACGTATTAGTTAAAAATAACATCGCGAGAGCTTAGCGCGCGCCGTTCCTTCCCGGTGCCTGTAAGCGTTCGATATAGGCTAAAACATATTATTATATGCAAGACGTTTCTTGTACTACGCCAAAACTAGGGTTGGACATAACTTATTTGAAATAATTTAAGTAATATAATTATTTTTAAAGTTCCTTATTAAAGAAAAAGTATAATTAAAATAAGATATTTTAAATCAATTATTTAAATAACAATTTTTTTATGCTTGTTTATAAGCCCTCACAAAATTAAACTTTTGTATGAAATCTTATAGTAAAATATTAATTATTAAGCAATTTTTCCTGTTAAATTATTATATATAATTTACATATATTATAATTAATTTAAATAGTGATTTATCCATTCGTTAGTTTAGTTGAATATTTAAATATTCATACAATATTCAAAGATATCAATAAATGTAATAATCACAAATTTGTTTTAATCCGGATAGGTACAATCGTGTCAACATTACTAAAAATAAAAGACTTTGTCCCTTCCATCTCTTGTATAGAATTTTCCTATGTCTAAAAGATTTATTGAAAAACGTATTTGAGGTAAAGAAAAAATATCATCCGCGTAATTTACAGTTAGTTCGAACAAATCAGTGTCGATTCTAAAAATACAGTTGCAAATCGAGCGTCGTGAAAAGGAAGTGGTGGCTGTCCTAGTACAGCCCTACGGCCCGCAGGCAAATATGAACGAATGTAAGTTGACTTAGAATAAGTATGTTCTGCAATCGAGAGCCGGCCAGTGTTAGATCATAATGTGTTGAAAGTGCCTGTGCGCAGTCTAACAATGAAAACATACCGGCTAAAACAAAAAAAATATCTTCGTTTATAACATCTAAAAACGTGTACACAAATGTGTTAAACTTTCCCTAGTGCAAGTTAAATTATTAAAAAAAATGTAATTACGTAATTAGTGTTTAATATTTTCGCGCGCATACAGCCATATTGGTTTTGGAAATGTAAAAGCATAGACTATAAAGTTTGTTTTGTGCGGACTTTTATTGGACAGGACGAAGGTTAGTTCAGTGTTTTTGAATTTAAAGTTTTGACTATTTAAAAAAAACATGTAATATATTAAATATATTTATAAAATTGTTATTTTTTAATGATATTTTTTTTATATTATTATAAATGCTGTTATAATTCAGGAAGAATGCGTGAAAAATAAATGTATCTTTATTTTCACACAGCAAATAAATTGATTGATTCACCAATACTTAATACCTTTAAAATACATATTTATATCGTTAATTAGAATATTTGAAAGATTTGCTTGAGTGAAGAATACATTAGAATTAATTTTAATAAATCTAATTAATTGAATTAAATTATTAAAATATAATAAATATTAAATAAAATACGTATTAAATTGTACGGTAATGTTCACATATCAATACATAGGATAGGCCTAAATCCGTCCAGCACCTGACGTCGAATGTCTCTCTCTATCCAAAAATATAAATTTGTCATTATTAATAAACATAGTAAAGAAATACATACATCTGTTATTCTATATTTTAAACTCGCTTATGACGAATTTAAGCAATTAGGCACACTAAACCAGGAAGAGAATTGCTTTAATACACCTTTTTTGTGTGTGCCTCAAAGGGGTTTTGTTGAAAATGAAAATATCAACTAAAGATAGTAGTTTAAAATTTCTTTTAAACTATTTATTTATAGAATAAAAGTATAAGATAAATAAATTAAGAATAACCTTATTATTTAAATTTAAAATTTAGAGAATAATTTTTATTTTATAATAATTAATTATAAAAAAAATCTCTTTTTAATATCTTATATTGTGAAAGAACTAAATAATTTTGGAATTTAATGGTTTCGCTGTACACCGTACTTATAGCGTACTAATTTATAATATGTAGTACCTATCAGTATTAATTTTCTTCATTTGTTGTATTGCGTATTTTATTCTTTTATACTTGCTTATAAGTGTTTTGTTCGTCATTTTTATAGATTTTAACACTTTTAATTTTAAAATCTTCTAATTTTACCGAATGGCTATATAAAAGTTGAAGAAAGTTGAAGGTTTTAACTTAATAACTCATAATAACATTTGTAGGACTTTAAAATCATTTGCATTCTAATAAAAAAAGAACGTTTAAAAAATCATACTCAGATTTAAATAAAAGCAAGTGTATTTTTCCTTTATTACTTTAAATATAGTTATTTAAAATTGAGTAATTTTAATGAGTGATCTGTAGATTTACAATCTTAGTTGTAATCTGCAATAAAAATATCGGGGAAACTTATAATTATGTTCAATTATAATAACATTGAAAACTACATATCTTTTTATAGTACTACTTAACTCGGTCTTGAAGTAAGCTAAATGTTTGAAAAAAAAAACTTTATATAAGTTATTCCCATATTAATAGAGCATTAACGTGGTTTTTTATCCCGAGATATAAAGTAACAACGCCTGTGATGTTGCTAGGAATGAGTAAAGCGAGAGTCCGTCGCTATAGGCTTATGAAACTCTAAAAATGACCGATTAGCTAAGAATATGTAGGATGTTTGAAGCTTTTCTTTAGTTTTTTGTTGTTTAATCTGTTTTATTGTTGTAATTTGAAAAATTGAATTTAAAAAAATTACTTGGTCGAAAAACAACACTGGCCTTAACCTCTAGGTCTATTCTAGAAGAAATTTTTACACAAAATGCCTTAAAATATAGCAAAGGTAACATCCAAGGTACGATTATTGATAATACGGGTTGTATTATCAAAATTAAAGAGGGTAAATAAAAATAAAATATTAACTGAAAGTACCTACAAAGATTTAGAAACATGAAAATTTGTGTTTTAAGCTTTTGTTTATATTGCAGATGGGTAATCTCGCATGACTTAGTCCTTATATTATACACATACATATTTAAATATTTTGATAATCTATTGGCAGTAGTGATGTTTTATTGCAAGGCAGGTTAGTACATGCAGTATATGTGGAGCGTGATGAAATTACTTTCTATAATAAAAAAAACAAGTTTTTATGCTTCTAATATACTTATGTACAACGTATGTGAGTTATTTATATTCGAAAACCATATGTTTAACATATAAAAAAAGAATATATAAATAATGAGCTCTATATTTCCTGTGACGTAGAGTTTGTTGTTTGGATATGTTTGTATTATGACTGTTTGTTCGGTTTCCTAAGAAAACTTCGATTTGTAATTTTAAAATGGTATTTATATTAAAATCTCTCTATGGCTACATACACATATACTATAAATAGACAAAGACAATACACTTCAAGACCTTTTTCTCCTCTATTTGGCAACCGATCTTTGTTCATGTTTAGTAGCTATTGAAGAGCTTTAGTTTTATCAATAAAAAATTTATTATGGCCGAATTTCGACCACTGGGCGAACACAACTAATAATTATAAAACTTCAAGATTTGTATTTGCGGAGACTTTTTACAGTATTAATTATTATTTTAAAGTTGAATAGTTTTATGTGACAAACAGACATGCAGTGCAATAAATTTTTTATATTCATTTCCGATGTCGGTTTTTACGCTTTAATCAATAAGCATGAATGAACGTAACTATACTATTTGTGTCAATTTGCATTTTATTAGGCTGATCGTTAATTTAGATGGACAAACAAAAAGACAAAGATCAATTACATCTATTGCAATCTAGGTCTTATATTAATTAGGTGATTTTAAGTGGTCTTGTTGTTACAAATATTTTTAATTAGTCTAAAGTAGAGAACTACGAGTGAGATTGATTGCGCATCGGGAACCTCTAGGTATTTAGATATTTTTAAAGTTATATAATGAAATGATTTTTGAAATTTGCTATAGTAGGTACCTAATTATCTAAGATAATAAATAGTTGGCTACATATATATTATGCTTATTTAAAGAAGTAAATTACCTGAGTTCTTTATTTTCCGCAGTTGCATTTAAAAAAAATGTTGAGTGGACAATATCTTCTGTTTGTAATATGAAGATATTTTATTTTCTCATGATATCGTTATTTCCACGATTGCAATTTTCAAAAATAATAATCATTTAGTGATACTCTTTGGATAATTCTGAATTAAGGTAAAAAAAGAAAATTAGTCATGTGGGATAATGAATGATGACAAATGTTGAAAAAAGACGATTTAAGTGATACTAGCGGCTCACCCTCGCTTCGCTCGGGTTCGTCGCTAGGTACGTTTTAAATAGATATAAAAAGAAAAAATCTTTCTTTCTCACATTTTAATTATATGTTTTAATACTTACCTATTCCGGACTAAGAGAAATCCAAAAATTAAAATATCATAAAAATTGGAACGCGGTCGAACGGGATAAAAAGTATCCTATGTCCTTCTCCTGGCTCTAAACTACCTCCCTGCCAATTTTCAGCTAAATCGGTTCAGCCGTTCTTGAGTTATAAGCGAAGTAACTAACACGACTTTCTTTTATATATATAGATGATATTGACGACACGTTTGGCTCAGTTTGTAGTGATCCTACTTGCGGTGCCAGCGGTTACGGGTTCGAGTCCCGCTGGGGGCATTCATTTGTGTTATGATCACGAATGTTTGTAATCCCGTCATGAGTGTTCATATTTATATATGTATGTATTTAAAGTTATATACGTGAAGTGTGCCATCTATCTGGTATCCATAACACAGGCCTCGTAGCTTACTATGGAACTAGATGGTGTTGTGTGTTAATGTCCTAAACTATTTATTTATGTTTATAATAAATAATCAAAATGATGTAATATACTTCTGTCAATTTCATACCCTATATAATATGAATTATATGCATTAAAATGATATACCACACATGCGATTATTACCTACAACTACGAGTAGATCTATTGCACTTGGAAGCGCACGCAATTCTAAACAACCACTCACGTTACGATACTCAAATATTTTTTATGATGTTTTCTTTACTCTATTATTATGTATTTTTTATTATCTATTAATATTCTTGTTTATAGTTTTGAATTATTAATATAATTATTAAAAGATTCTAAAAGAGTTATCGTGGGGCTTAAGATACCAAGCTTCTGCTCCTTAAAGCTCGACAAATCATAATTCTCTTTTTTTGCAATAAACCGTCCTCAAGTTATCAAAGCGATTTAGGTATTTGTCTTACTAATGAAAGTTTTTAAATTTGTACCTTTAATTACATACAAAAAGTACACATTATCTCATAATATATTAAAATATATTTTCTAAAATATATCAACAATTTATACTATAGTTATTAAATAAAGATTCAAAAGTTTTCCTATATAAATAATAGATGAAGAAAAAAGAACATGCTATATATTTATACTGTGATTTAAGAATATAAAAGGCTCGGCGCTTACTTACGTAATGCAGTTTTAAAGGCAATATGTTGTTTTGTGGACGGACGAAGCATGTATTATCATGTTGACTGTTTCCATTGTCATTATTATGGTAAGGTCGAGAAATATTGAAAAAATATATAAAAAATAAATATTTTAAGTAAATCGTTTGTGTAAATTCGCATACGTGACGATTATAGTGTATTATAGCTTTTGTTTGACTTATCACTTACCTTTTATGCGCTTACATAAAGTGAAAAGAATACATAGATGAAATTAACTTTCCTGCTTTTATCTTTTAGAAATGTTTTTGGGCTGAAATAAGAATAAAAATAAGTAAATAATTGATCACAGAAAATGCTATCAATTTTTTTTTATTTGTTACCTTTATGTAGGCCCGAAGGGGAAAGTATCTAAAAGTACAAAACTATTTCAAAAACCTACAAAGCTATGTAATTTAGGCTATTTTTAATCGTGTATCGCTAGGGTAAACGTGCGGGCCAAAAACTATTTTTTAATAAAAAATTAAGCTTTTCGAAAATTGAAAGTATTACCTGCAGCATAAATTGATCCTAATTACATAAATGTCACATAACATACACATTTTATTATTTTATAATTAAAATAATTACGTAAAATGGGCACGCGCTTTAATGGATCAACTAGCATAGTTATACAGAAATTTACATACATTTCAATAAACCCAACGTACTGGGTACGGATGTAAAAATGTAGCTCAGAATCGATCTGCTATACTTCTATAAAAATATTCTGCTTTAGATAACTAGTCTGGAGATACATAAACTTAGATACTGGCAAAGCAAACTGCAGGAAGCAAAACTGTATTTTTATCATTTTTGAACAGATCTGAACAGAATATTAACTCTCACCGGTCGTGTCGAGTAGTAGTCCCACCGGAATATGAGAGTGACAGGAATAGAGAGTGCACTTGTGTCTGCGCGTACACTTGTGCACTATAATATCTCCTGCGCAGTTGGCTAGTCTCAATGAGACTGGCCGCCGTAGCCGGAATCAGCCAGGAGAACATCATCATCATCATCATTGTCACTTTCTAAAGTCTCTTTTGAGTAGAAAAAGATATTGATAACGGTGTATGTATGTATGTAGGTACGATTTACATGATTCTATTTTTATGAATAGGGTGTATCAAGAGCGGTTTCATTTAAAATTAAAAAAAAACATATTTTTAGGGAATTAATATAAAATATAAATAACGTATAAATTAATTTTTAAGTCAGTACATGATTTTAACTAGAAAGAAAAAATGGAATTGAATAATATACCTATTAAAATTTCCATTTAAATTTCAAAAAATAATAATTACGGAGTTAATATAAAACTTCCAGGTAAAATTCGAAGAAATTAATTAAATTTCTAAGAAATCTATTGTTAACTGTAACGCCGGCGTGTCGGCGGTCGTGGAGGGAATATAATATAAATTACTTATAAATTAATTTTTAAGTCAGTGTATGTTTTTAATTAGAAAATAAAAATTTAATTTACATTCAAGAACCTAAGAATTCTATTATCCTAATAGATTCTTGATTTGAACTAGTCTAATTATGTGTACTAATGGCTATATGTATAAGATATTTGAAGACAATAATGCCCTGCTGTTCCTAATGTAAATTCATTATTTCTATTTAAGAAACACATCATTGTGTTCCTCTGTTACTTAAGGAAAAAACTTTATATGTAGTATACAAATATAAATAAACACATTACTTTCTCAAATGTACGCGAATATTAAACATTTAATATAAAACTGATCGTATTTCGTATGTTTTTGCGGTTTTAGAGTGATCTACTCAAACCGCTTGTAATAACTATGACTGAGACGTCAAAAGCCAGTCTATCCCATGGCAACGTTTGCTGTAAATTTTTCGAAAGGAACAAAAAAAAGCTTGAAAATCTGAAAAATGTGTTTTATTTAAAACAAACATATTACAAATCTATCAAATCAAATAGACTTGTCAAGTAGTTTTGAATCGTCAGTTTTACATTTTTTAAATTTAAATTATATGTCAGTATGTACGACCGTGAGTAATCTACCACCGGCTCGGAAGACAGTTCTACTGAGAAGAATCGGCGAGAAACTCAACAGTTGCTCTTTTAAAATAATGTTTGCTTACAATATTGTGATACAATAATTATCTACTTATTCTACGTGAGACCCAACCAGACATC
Organism: Brenthis ino; assembly: GCA_921882275.1. Classification (NCBI taxonomy): domain Eukaryota; kingdom Metazoa; phylum Arthropoda; class Insecta; order Lepidoptera; family Nymphalidae; genus Brenthis; species Brenthis ino. Next base: position 12,833,815 of record OV170229.1, on the reverse strand, counting down.
AGTCCTACACATTGACATCCTCAAAGTAAATTAAATAAAAAAATGATAGCAGTCTTAATAACAAAAATCTCTTAGTAATGTACATATTTGAAGTAAATAAATTATTTTGCGGTTTCTATATAACATTAAATAGGTAACAAATATATTTAAACTACAATTGTATACTTGCAACTAATTATTTATTAGAGGTTAATAGGCGCTACTTTACCGCAGTAACCAGTGAGTATTAGCTTAATTTTATGTTACCAAGTTACTGATTATAATAGATAGCCTTATATAACACTATGTATTTATATAACAGTCTCGTAAATTCATTCATTTGGTTAGTAACAAATATACTTTAATTAGTACACTATATATAAAATAATTTTACATTTTTAGGGCTCCGTAGACAAAAGGCAAATACGGAACCCCTGCAATTTCCTCTTGTCAGTCTGTGCATATAGCAGAGCCATTTTATTCGGAGACTATTAGTTTACTATGGGTGTAATTTAGATAAAATTAGAAATTGAGATATGTATATATATATATATATATATATATATATATATATATATATATATATATATATATATATATTATATTCAGCTATTTTTAATGTCCCACTGCTGGGCATTAGCTTCCCTTCAGTATGAGGGGGATCAGGCCGGTTGTCTACCACATTGGCCAAGTATGAGTTGGTGGACATCAAATATAGTAAGTTTTCACTAAGTGCTTCTAGACAGATAGGTTTCTTTCACCGTGAGACAAGTGTAGTAATCGTGTTGAAAATGATTCGATAACGTTAATATCAGAGGGGTCAGAGGTACCAGAGCCAAGATTTTAACTCGCTTAACTTGGTTTACCAAGCAAACGCGTTACCTCTAGGCTACCACTGCCTTACTTTAGAAATAGGTATATCTACACATAAAATAAATATGTTTGTATGTTACCGTTTCATCGGATAAAGTGAATATATAACATGACATGACTTGTCTATTTAAAAAAAAAACAAATAAATATTAGCATTATGAACACGCTTAAAATTGTATTATAGATACAATTGACCACAATTCGACCACAAAATATTAATACTTCAACTTGTACACGCACTCCTTACTCTTTCAAAATCATTCTTTTCACGCTCGTGAAGCATCCATAGACTTTTAATTCGATCTTTTAGTTTACATATTAAGTTTTCAAAGTTTATTCAAAGCCTTGGTTAGTTTTCAATTCACTCTTCCATAAATATTTAGTAGATCTAACATTATTCTCAACGAAAAACAGTAAAATAAATATCTTATCGTTTGAAGTTATGAAGATGATAATTCTCGTGCTTTAAAACTCTATTTAGTATCTCATCTAGAAGCTAATCTCATATGTTTATGTATTTTTTTATATATTGTAATTATTTTTAAACGGTATATCCTTTACCATAAAATCTCATAACGGAATCGCTATAAAATACAAAGTATAACGTTGAACTTGTTCCGTGGGAAAGATTTTTCCTACAAAATAAGCTCTACGAATCGGGACCAACGTTGACAATACTATGACCCAATTCTAGCGTACCTTAAGCGATTTTGAACGTATATATTATAAAGTTTAGATTTTTTTGATTTGTCTAAGAAATTTTTTAATTAGGTATATATGATATCTATACATATATCTAATAAAATTGTAACTAATGGCTGTGTGTACATGGAAGATATTAGAAAATAAAAAACTTTTATGGGGGGGTCTTTATTAACGCAATAGAACCCAAAAAATGCTATTTAGAATTTTTGTCCGTTTGTCTGTGCGTTTGTGCGCGCTAAACTCAGAAACGGCTCAAACAATTGTGGTAAACTTTACGTACATAATTCTTCATAAAATTCATTCTAAAACTTCTTTTAGTATTTGTTTTATATTAATCGGTTCATAAATAAAAAAGTTTTGTCAACTTAAAAAATCACCTAGGGACAAACCCGAGCGAAGCAAGGGTGAGTCGATAGTTATATGATTTTTTTAACTTATTATTTAGAAAGCTTTTTTAATTAAACATAAAATTTAGCAGATTAATAACTAAATGAATGATTAATAAAGATTTTTTTTTATAATTTTGCTAACAAAATAATATTCCATGGCTAATTTATTTCCAAAAAGTTAAAGTCTTACGTATTTATCTAAAAAATGATCTATTTTAGTGCAAAACCTCGCCTTACACACAAAATTTCATATGCATAACCTATGCGTATTTCATACATACATTATCCAATTTTAAAATAGGTTAAATTCAATCTCGAGTGTGCATCCAGTCTTATAGTTTAGAATATAGGATGGTAACAGTACTGGGTCGTACGCGAAGCCGTTTGTTACGTTTCAAACGATAAACGATCGAGATTTCCTAAGAGCATTTTAATTGGATGAATAATTCTTACATGGGATACGTATTACTGTTTCTAAGCAAATTAAAATAGAGATTTTATATATAATCTAGCTTTAATCCGCGTATCTACTTGTGAGAGGTCTCAATTATTCGAAATACGTATGATATTATGTTGTATATATATTTACTGATAGATGGCTTTCCTTTCAAAAAGAAAATATATTTTAATCCTTAAAGTAATAAAAGAGCAAATTATTATAATTTTTTAAACAAAATGTATGTTTTATATACATAATTTATGTTCATTTGAAAAACGTCCAGATCTCACATACAATATTATGAATTAACATATATACATTTTTTTTACTGTATTATTTATTTGAGCATGTTCATTATAAATACTAAAAAGATCACACTAATATATTTTAAGTGCACAATTTTGTATCTGAACACACACACAAAAACACACACGCACAAGCATGCACACACACAGCCACACACATACACGTTTGTTACTTCTCTACGCCGAAACGGCTGGATAGATTTGGATGAAATTTAGTATATAGATCGGTTATAATGAACTAAAGTAACACATAGGCTAACATTAATGGATGCACCCGAGGGTAAGTAGCTAGTATTGCATATATTACGGCAGACCACAATCAATAGATACAATGTTTTTAATTTATTGTTTCTTAAAAGCGGGAAAATTGTCTAGCCTCATAGAGTATCGTCAAGATAGTGTGACGTTTTTATATGAAAGTTTATTGCAAAAACACTACCTCTAGAACAATGATTTGTTTGGATAATAACTAACTACGTCGCAGGAAAAAGGACAATAGAATAGCCAAGTGTTGTAAACTGTTGTAAATAGGCATTTCTTTGCGTGCTTCTAGGCATATCTCTATAAAAGATTAGAAGTCAATTTTTTGATATAACATAGGTGCAATACTCTCAATTGCTCTTGACTCTGCTCGCGTTATGCAGCCTATGTTAATTGGCACTCTTAAGATTTTTTAAAATCGTCTAAGCAGTTCCCGAGATTGTTCCATACATATAAATAAAAAAGAAAAACTTTTTGGTATAACTTTACCTAATTTAAGACACTAAAATTATCCTTATTAACCGACGAAAAAAAATTAAGGTTCTCAATATTATCGCCAGCCGATACAAATTAAAGCACCGACTTCGAAAATTTCTGATTAAATATCTATAGTGAAAGAAAACTACCAATCAGTTATTTGTTACTTTTTAGTGCTTTTTTTGAAGTTGGTTTTTAATTATTTTTTAAGCTTTATTTTATAAAAAATATCAAAGTAAGCTACTTCTTACTCCGATTACATGTTTTTATTTTAGGTACTTAATATTATTTACAAAAAATGTTAATTTGTGCTACCTAAAGGAAGGACATAATAAATAAATATATTTTCTCAATTATTAATAAGAACACTATTTGTCCACTGAATTGAGTTCAAAGGAGCATAGAGATATTAAAAAAACAAAAAATCTACTTCAAAATGATTTCACCTTAAATACATACCTAGATCTCGTTATTGTAAAAGATGGGAAGTTTGTTTTCTTTACACAGACGTAATTACGAGTATTCGTTTTTGCCGGTGCATCACATAAACCAGTGGTTGGCAGGCGTGCCAAAAAACACAAAGTGTGCCGTGCTTGAGCTGTCTTGATGCTTTACATTATTTCGTATTTTATTAAATAGTTTTTGTTTCTTTTTAATTAAATTATATTATAAAATTATTATATTGTATATTAAATACTATTTTTTTTGTAATATTATAATTTTATTAAAAACAAAGTAAATTATCAATATTTAGAGTGGGACGATTTCGAATCAGTTATTAATACTTATTTATCGTAAGATCTCTTTAAATGTAATAAATCTTAATAATATTGTAAATGTAAAAGTTTGGATGGATGTTTGGATTTTTGTTACTCAATCACACCAGAACGGCTGAAGGGATCTATATAAAATTTGGCACAGAGATAGATTATACTCTGGAATAGCACATAGGCTACTTTTTATCCCGAAAAAATTTAGGGTTCCCATGGGATAGTTTTCTTATAAAATTTGTGGAACATTTAAAACTTCCAAATAAAAAATGTCATATTTTGATCCATATTATTTATAAATTCTATATTGTAACAAATTCTAGTTATGCAAATAATTAGTTTTACATTTCCGCTTAAAAATGTGGGAAGTGATAAAGGAAGTGATGTTCATGACTTAAAGACTTAACTGGGCGCAGCCATACATAATACATAAAGCTTTAACAGTATCAGCTCCTACTTTAAATACAAATTGAATTCCTAGCATAGATAGAGTCATGGTTTCATGGATCAAAACCTTGATAATCTAAAATTTTGTGTGATCGAATAGAATGAATTAATTTTATTTTTCGCCTTTAATTAATTTAAGATAAATGTAAATCAATAAAATTATTTATTAAATCAAATTTACACGTAAAATACTATATAAAAATAAACTTAATTTTATAAAAAATGTATAGCTTCAATATATACAAATTGTAAAATAAAATCTAATATTAAAAAAATAAATCACCTAGGTATTTCCAAAAAAAAAAGTAACAAAAATCATAACATAAAGTATCAAAACGATCTCTTTCAAGCATGACCTGTATAAAAAACACAGTACCGTAAAAATAGATGTTTGAAAAATGAGCAGCATATTTAAAGAGAGCGTCCAATCCTCAACCGCCTTTACATGTGTTAGTCGCATCAATTATTACTATTTTGTTTGTGTGGCGTAGAAATTCGGTAATGCCATTGGCTTAGATCACACCTACATAGTATGTAGCTTTAGATATAGAGTATAGTTATTTGGTTGTTGTTAAGTAAATAAGTATAGCAGGAAAAAACTTCAGATTTCGCGTGAGTATTATTAGGAAAAAACTACATAATATTATTTTTTGTTGTACTCGTATAGAATTTTGTAAGAAATTTAAAAATCGCTTATTGTATGTGGATGCCAATTAGAATTAGATAATATGATAAACGTTTCAATAGAGACAGATTATCTGATATTGACAAGTGATATACTGCGGGTTTGCATGGGTTATTATTTATGAACTATTATTATTTTTATAAATTGTAACACTATTATTACAATTATTGGAAATTAAAATAACAAGTAAAATATAGCTCTTAGAAAAAATAATTAAAGAAATTCAAAGATACTATTCCCAATGTTTTTTTTAAATATAGAATTTTATTTGTTTGAAATATGAATTTGTGCTTGCTCTTTATGCCTCTATATTTCTAAAAAAATGTTTGCCATTTGAAACATAATTTATTTAACTAAATATAACGACTATAATACCTCTAAATAATCTTATATAAATATGCACTACACTTCATAATATGTTTATATATAAATATAAATATATATATATATATATATATATATATATATATATATATATATAATATTCACTGCACTACACTTCATAATATGATTAAGTCTAAGCCGATGTTATGTAATTTAAGCCCTAGAAATTGCATGAACTACCAATTATATAAAATTAATATTTCTATTTGCATTTTAATACTTTATGAATACTTAGAAGAAACAGACATTTATTACTTAGGTAATCAATAACTACCCAATTTCAGCCAATAAATGGCTTCAAAAAGTAACTTTAGCAATTAAAGTGTCACGGTAATCTGATATTGTATTGAAATATCTCTAACTCTTAAAAACATGTTGCTGACCAAGTGGGAAGCTCAAACTTAAAAGCCTTTCTAGAAGCTTTTGAAGAGTTCAAAAGCTTCTAGAAAGCCCTACCTCTTGATTCCTTTATCAGGTTAGCTCTATGGCATCAAACTATAGCCATCTAGACTCCTTATACTTACAAAGTATGTTTTCCAAAAAGCCTCAGTCAACGTCAATCCTTTGCCCTATTAAAAAGATGAACAAACGTACTTTTGTAATTCTTATTATAATTATTATATTAGTAACGACTGTAAAGGTTAATGGATTGGGGCAGTTCCTAATGCCACTACTTCCCTCTTAACACCACAATACTATGACAAATACAAATATTTGATTACTCTTGTACAATGTACATCTATTAGCTTTGTTTTGTGTTTGCTACTTGTTCATAATTTACTAAAAATTCAATAAAATCTATACCTACTAATATTATAAAGAGGTAAAGTTTGTAACTTATGAGTTTGTGACATTGTAGAGGGTAATTTCTGGATCTACTGAACCGATTTAAATAAAATTTGGTAAGAAGATATTTTGAAACCCTGGGAAAGACATAGGATACTTTTTATTCCGGAAATCATCCCTTAAGGGGGTAAAAATGGGGATGAATTTGTATTGGGAAGCAAGCTAGGGACGAACCCGAGTGAAGCGAGGGTGATTCGCTAGTATCTAATAAACCTAGTGTATCGCACTACAATTTTAAAAGCGAATGTTTGTATGCGTGTGTGTTTATTCCTCTTTAACCCTGAAAGAACTGGACAGATATTGATAACATTAAGTAGGTATACAATTATATTTAAGTAAACATAGTCTAACACTGTTAGTACTAAATAAGTGGCGCTGTGTATATATATAATATTATAAATACAAAAGATACCTAGGGAGGCACCTGAGCGAAGCCAGGATAGGTCGCTAACTGTTAATAAAAAGTAGAGTCACGTAACAGTGAATAATTAGAATGCTTAATTTTAAATGTGTCATTGGCAAAATATTTATTTTCTTTTGGCACGAACAAAACATGTCTGAAAATTTACCATTGAGATCTCACATTTGTTTTTGAAGAAATATTTTCATTTTGTATACATGCATTTTACTCTAATTTATATTTAGGTATTTACTTTTGAAGACACATAAATAAATTTAAAATAAAAATTACATGTATATTGTACCTATATAAAAAATCCCTTACTTATATTCAATCATATTGATTTAGCTTATTATTGACTTGATGCACATTTTGTTAATCTAGAATAATTAAAAGAATCAGATCTTAACATATTGAAAAAAAAAATGCTTAGATTGTATATTAAAATAATATACACAGTATACGATAATGACGACACGTTAGGCTCAGTTTGTAGTGACCCTACTTGCTGTGCCAGCGGTCGCGCGTTGGAGTCCCACTGGGGGCATTAATTTGTGTGATGAGCACGAGTGTTTGTACTCCAGTCATAGGTGTTTATATATAATATGTGTGTATTTAAATTTTTATACGTGTAATGTATCGCCTATCTGGTATCCATAACAGAAGCCTTACTTACCATGGAACTAGATGGTGCTGTGTGTTAGAGTCCCAATATATTTATTTATTTAATATTGTTTCATTGAAAAAGTCTTAGAAAGCTATCCATAATTTTAAGCTGACTTTATTTATGTGATACATGCATATACGGCCATGTTACCTATGAAAGCATAGATCTTTGTATATTAATACCGCGTTCATTGATCATCGAACAAATATAACTATGAATTATTTCAGGCCTGGCGATCCTAATTCTGCATAGCTACATATAAGTAAATATGTAAATGTCTTTTACATAGCTACACTAGTGATCTAGCATCGCTTTGTTTAAGTTTTTGTTTTAAATTAACTCTTTTTGGATGAATATTTTATAGTAGGTACCTCATATTTCTTTTAACACATTTTTTAAATATAATAAGTGTGATTTTTTTATTATATTTATAAGTAAAACGATTTTTCTTACAAATCATAAGGGTTTTTTTAGAAACTAGTTGACCTGTATAAGTAGCTTATACAGGTCATGTTTTTCTGTAAAATTGAAAATAATATCAAACCTTTCTTTAAATCATTCAACGGTTAAAACTATATGAAATGTGCCAGACAGACAAACAGATACACAGAGTTATATTTGTTATTTTTATGTATTTAGTGTTATTGTGTGTTAATAGGATAAAAGCTTCTATTCAATGCAAAATATCAAAGAATTAATTACGATTAAGAAATAACGAGTATTTCGATGTTTGTCGTTTAAAAGTTCTATTTCAATTCAATTCTGTTTTGAAATTTCGTTTTATTGTTCTTGTTCGTGTCATTTGAATGCAATACCTTTGCCAATATTTGGCCAAGCTTTTAGTACAGACAAATTAATATCAATAAACGACCGACTTAACTTCTCTTCGCTTCGCTTAGGTGCCTCATAGCTAGCCTCGTAGCTTATGTGTTATTCCAGACATTTTATAGTCTATCTATATGTTAAAATTCATCTAAATCAGTATTGCCGTTTAAGCTTTAACACGTAATAAATATACACAGACATACAAACTTCCACATTTATAATAACAATCCTATAGTGTTTATATATTTTTTCCATTACAATTAGAACTACTATTATATCAAACGCAGTCGAGTAAAAGTCAATCTGAACACGCTCAAGAGCATCAGAACGAAATCCGGCGTTATTTTTGCAGCAACCTTGAATTTTAGTGGATATTTTTGTGATGCACCCGATGCACTTGGCATCGCTGATCTCAGTTTTTGATTATTTATAAAAAGATCGCGATCGAAATGACGCAATGACTTTGAAAAAAATATGCTAAATATAGATTTTAGAGTTAATTAACTTTCTTAACAAACTAACATATTCAAATTTATTTCATGGTTTTTCTTATTTCTTTCGAACTGGTCGCGCTTTGATTTATGGCAAAAAAAGTCACAGGTCTAACTACTTTTAGAATCACGATAGGCTTTACACGCTACTAATGTTATTTACGTACCTACATCATGTGAACATTTTAAATATTACAAAAAAAAATATTTTTCAATGTCAATTTTTTATTTTAATTTTCTTTTTTGACTTAATACATATCAAAACGTTTATCAGCCATAGAATTAATTAATGAAAGTGAAAATTCTACTTCCTTCGAAGTAACATTTACATAACGTTATTATAATAAATTAACATTTTTCTTTATAATACTTTCTTTGATTTACGCGAATATTTGATATTTGAGATAAAATTATCTTTTTAGATTTAAATTTCGGGAAATTTTCTTATTGTTTGCAGGATAAATACTTAAATTTAAAATAAACCAGTGTCGTCTAGTGGTTGAAATTCAATCATAATCTTTTGACCACGTACCTGTAGTGTTCTCCGCCAAGTATATGTTTGATTCCTGATTGTAATATATATAATCTCACAACAGTGATTTACGTGTACGGTCGTATTTTTCGTATTAAATTTTCCATAACCTCGAAAAAAATCAATAAAATTCAAACAAGCATCGTTATTTCATTCAAATATTTTTTTCTTGATAAGTAGGTATGCCATTCTGGATGATTTAATTACATAGGTACTAGTGTTTAAGTCCTAATAACCTTTTGTATATAGAAGTGCTATATATATCAATATTTTACATGTAGACATACATTGTTGTTAATGCTTTTAATTTGAAGAAAGATATCATACACCTACATATGTATAAACTATACCAAAATTAATCAACGATCAGTCGTTCAGTTTTACAAACAAACAGACACTCTCCCATATAAAATATTAATATAATAAGAACACATCAATCAACTAAAATACTTTCTACATAGCTTATTAAATATACAAGTGGCTACATAAACTATAATTAATTAAATCCGCCATGTTTTCTAGCAAACTCCGCCTAGACGAAATAAAACTTTAAAATAGCGCTCGCTTCCTGTGATTCGATTCTATATTTGCACGTAAAAATGGCGGGCGTTTCATCCGGCGCAAAATTGTGCATAAAACTGCGCCTGCGGCGATCTAAACGTCAAAAATAGACTGCGTTAGAAGCGAGGTGCTCACATGCGGTTTTATATTGAAGGATTTCGCTAATGCTCATATATTGCTTGATAGCTTTTTTCGAGCAAAAGCTTCAAGTCATTCCGAAAAAAATTATAATAGGTATTGTTGGCACATATGCATGAAGTTGCTTAAGCTTACCAAGCTTTAAAAAGTTTAAAAATTGATTATTTATTACATGATTAAATTAAATGAAAGTTAAATATTATTATTATTAGAATTATCAGAACATAACTCCCGAGAAACATTTCATAGTTATTACAGACTATTTCATTTCATGACACGACTTTTCATTTTTATTGCTCCTAAGAGTTATTTCTATGCTTAGAAAACTAAATAGTTATGTTAACATTAAATGTTGCTTTTAACTTAGAAATTACAATTAGACGTATAGTACCTACTAACCGTATCTGAGCCGGTCCCATCACTTTCACCTTACAGTTATATCTTCGCATAAGTTGGAATCAATGAAGGAGCAGGAAAACGAAACGGTGTAAACGTATTTTTTTCCAAAACTATTTTTATATAAAAAATATAATTTTGATTTTTTTCTATTGCAATCAAACATTGATCTAAATGAGTTAAATGAAAGTATTGAAAAAATTAATATATACAAATCTATACTAATATTATAAAGATGTAACGTTTGTGAGTTTATGAGGTTGTAGGCGGGTAATCTCTGGATCTACTGAACCGATTAAGATGAAATTTTGTAAAAAGATTGTTTGACACCCTGGAAAGGACGTATAATTTTTGTCCCGGTAATCATCCCTTAGGGAACAGCAAAATGGGGATGAAAGTTTGTATGGGGAATCAACCTAGGGACGAACCCGAGCGAAGTGAGGGTGAGTCGCTAGTGCCTACTACATAATTTAAACAAAATTTTAGGTATTAGTAGTAATTGCCCAGTGGTCGAAATACAACGGTAATCATTATTGGAAATATGAGGTAAACATATATGAATAGAATTTACCTATACCTATACATATATATATATATATATATATATATATATATATATATATATATATATATATATATAAGTAACTGTTTCCATTTATTTTATTGATAACACTAATTCTCATCGATAGCTACTAAAAAAACGGTTAACAAAAAGAGAAGAAATAGGTACTGAACAGTTTTGTCTTTGCCTATTTATATATAGAAATAAGTATAATTATTGATTTTCTATATCTTATTCTTTTTTAAGTTTTTTGTATTTGCCTTTTCCTATAAATTTTATAGTTTGCAATTACGCCCCTTTTGCTTGTCACCTTCACTTTATTTATTCTCATTTTAATTATAGAAACTGACTTCTGCTATATAGAAAGACATATCAATGTCTACTACCTTGCATTGGGTTATGAGTCTGACTGACCCTATCTAGTACACAGAAGATCACAAGTTTGATTTGCGCTTGGTGTGAATTTGTATGGACATTATACAGGTTTGGCGGTCTAAGTAAGAAAAAGCTCGGCATAATTCTGGAGTTGCCAAATTCGATTATACAAATATCGTGATTACGTCGCACATAAAAAGAGGATTGAGGGTGAAATTTGATATGTAACAAATTTTACATTATTAAAAGATATAGTCGTTATTTATAAAATAATTTACTACGTGATCTTAGTTTTGTTTTGTCAGAAAGAAATTGTTGTAGCAAATTTAGCTAAGTATATTTAATGTACCTACTATTTAACCAATCGTAAATCATAAGAATCATAATCATGAAAATAAAATTCATAATTTTTATATTACTCGTATGTGGTGTTGAAGTAATTTGTACAGAATTTAAATAAATTTCTACTTTTTACCCGCGGCCCACTCGTGTGCTTAAGCACCTACGTCAATGAGAAATAGCCTGCATTAGTCAGGAATCTATATTCCTTAATACTATTATTGACGAAAGGTTTATTAGAATCCGTTCATTCGTTTGGAAAATTATCGGTAACACACAAACAAATAAATTTTCCCCTCTATAACAATGTACGATTATTATTGCAACGTATTGCATTTACCAGTGGGCACTAGGTCTAAGAATGCCAGATTCCCTTCTTTCAGCCAGTCCAAACAAACATTGAGATAGTACCCAGCTCTTTCGAACATTTTACTGTGTTTAAAGTAGCCCACGCAATTTGACTGAAATAGATGCAAAAATTATAAAATCAATTTGTATTTTGTAATACTAGCTTGTGCCTCTAGCTTTACCGGATTTTTCGTAGTTGAAAATCAATTTTCCCATTTTATATAGGTAACTAGCATTATCCGCGGCTCCGCCCGCGTTCAGATGACCAAAAACCAAATTCTTAGGTTTTACATTATAGTATACTCTTACTTTGCAGTTTTTGTATTTTTTTAGAAATTAGATATTTTCCCGCGGTAAAAAAGTACCCTATATGTTGACCCGCATAACGCGCTATCACCATACCAATTTTCATCAAAATCCCTCCTGTGGTTTTTCCGTGATGCGGTAACATACAAACAGACGTACAAAAATTCTAAAAATAAGATTTCCAAAAAAATATTTAATGTACAGATTCGGCTTCATTACAATTTTATTAGGTTAGTATATATGTAAAGATATCATTTTATTATATTTTTTAGTTTTGTATGGAACACGTTAAGTAAGAAAATGAGTAAAGTTTTATAAAAATAGTGTATTTTAACATGCATTTGCTTACTGTAGTCAGAGAGAACATTAGGTACACATTACTTCACTCCACAATTCTTAGCACGAATTTCAATGATACAAAAACGAGTAATAATAACCATTATGTCTAGTAGTATTGAAATAATTCTAAACCAAAGATCAATAAAGCTTGTAGTATACTCTTTATGAGGGAGCTGACGTTTACATGGTGAATTTACCATGTACGGATATCGAACTCCAAACTTGCACTATAATAGGCAGTGACAGTCAAATTTCTCTAAGCAACACGGTTTTCATAATAAACCATTTGAGAACGGAACTACGTGGTGTAACGTACTTTGATAGACGGCACGGCGTGCAGGCGTGCGTGGGAGTTCATAATTTATGTTATGAAATAAAAACTTCTCAATTTTCAAAATCATTGAAATATCAACGACTGAGGCCGGCCTTTGATTAATAAATATATACTAATTTCGCCTGCAATGTGCCAATAATAATTACGGCCCAAGAAATTACACTTTTTTGTTCCCAAGTAAATGATGCTATATGACTCGATGCTTAAATTTGTGCTAAGAACAAGCAATTATTTAGATATTACTTTGTTTTATGTACTTGATTTTATTTTTTTATGACGCTGTTTGACATTTAAATAGTAGTGATGTGCGTAATATGTAATAAAAAAATATATTGTAAAGACTGTTCAATTTTTGTTGCAGTACTTTACTCTTGATGTAATTTGTGTCACAGTTTCCAGATTTGATTCTCCTCTGAGTAAATATGCCTTGGCAATGCAGAGAGTAGTTTGGTAAACACTGAAACGCAATGTGAGGTATAATCGTGCAAAAAACTGAATAAAAGTAGTAATAGTTCTAAAATAATTTATTTATTAAATAACTCATAAAATATTATATTTTTTTGTATTACTATTATACAATGTATATATGAAGATATATAAAGCATAAGATCATGTGTCTAAGACTATATTGCCCGACGTTTCGCATAAGATCAAGGCGTGCGGGCGATCGACTTTAGGAAAGTATTTGCTTAGACTCGGGCCGTGAATTAGCATAAATATTTTTCTATATACCACTATCTAGTTAGCCTTTTAGAAACAATGTATAGATGTGCCTTAAATCTCGTTTTATCTAAACAAAATGGCGTCTAACGCCTAATAATGCCATTGTCTAAAACCAGTAGAATTTCGGTTGCAAAATTGCGCCCGCGCAGTTGACTCACGCGCAGCTATGTAGGGGGGAGGTACCTGAAGTATTATATAAAATTAAGCTTTATCGTCATATAATTATGGTTGATTTTCATATGTGTATAATACTGAAGGCTGTTGCTAGGTTTTACGAAATGTAACATGAGTTTTCGTTTTAAAACCGAGAATTGGTTTAAGAAACTATGTGAGAGGAATATTTAAGGATCTGAGACCGTTAGTCTAATGGCATCCCATTCTAATTAGATTGCGTAAGGATTTACAGCTTGTTAGTATTGCTATCATTGAATCTGGTTCAATGATTTTGGTAGTTATCACGAATTTATGATTTACTTTGATGAAATTATTTTATAATATAAATAATTCTTAAACTTATTTTTATGACGGTCAGCTAAAAGAGACGTCAAGTAAGATGCCCCCATCATGACTCCGACTGTACACTCAAGTTTATTAAGCTGTATAAATTCAACTAGAAAAATTAAAGTTAATGAAACAAATAATCGTTATTATATTATTATTGCCTTTTGTAATTATAATATTGCATAAAGACAGTGCCACCATTAAGCAAATTAAATAACAGTATCCTATGTGCCACCCAGGATCATTATGTATTTGTGCATTTTTCATCAAAATCCGTCCAGTCACATCAGCGTTAAGAAGTAATAAACGTATATAATAATAAATACTATTTATTGCACAACCACAAAACTTTCGTATTTAAAATACTTTCACGCAGCAGAAAACGGACTGATGGATTGTGTATAAAGTTTATTAGTTCACGTGATCAAAACCTACGTTAGGTTTTGATTGACTTGAAAAAAAAGGAAGTGCTCAATTCGTGTGAATTTTTTTTTGTATGTTTTTATATCTTTGTCAAGTACGAACTGATTTTCATTATTATTTTTAATGATTACCTAGGTTATATCTCGAGACTAGTCCCGAAAAAATTTCAAGAAAAAAATTGGTCTCAAAAATTGGTCGATTTACCTTTTTTAGTTTAAAAATGATAATTATTTTTATGTACCTACATGTTCTGTAGCTTTAAACTTATTAAAAAAAAATTAAGCACTTTTTTAAGAAATACGTATTTCGTCTCCTTTCCTCAGATATAATATGGTACTCAGAAAAATATAGAAACAACAGTACAATACAACTGATCAATACATTCGTATTGTACATAATATAATACAACAAATTATAATACTTTATAGCTAATTTGATTACACGTGTTTTATTTATTCTTCTATCCAATGAAGTGTTTTTTATACAATACGACTCTAATTGATTTAAAAACCTATATAATTAACTAGTTAACATAATAGTAATATGTGTATCGTATAGTAAGATGGCCTTCCCAATAACTTTTTACTCCCGTAAAACGGCAGTAGATGCAAAAACTTAATTGACATTGTGTTAGTAATTGTGTTACTTTAGAATAGGTAAGGTGATATGTAGAAAAAACAGGTTAGGCAAGGCTGAGCACAAGTTCCAGCATTATATTTCTTTTATACACTTCTTTATTGTACACTCTATGGCTAACGGCTTACAGGTTGGAATTTATGCAACACTATCTTGGAGTAGTGTGATTTTATATGAATATTTTTAATGAATAACATATTTTTCTTTTAAGACTTCGATTAGAGTTAAGTGACTTCAACTTACCTTTTTAGTTGTTACGAGTATTTGAAGTTAATATTGTCTACTTAAGTTATTTTTTTGAATAAAGTAAATATATTTTGAATCAAGTAAGTATATTTTCATTTCGTTTCATGTAGTTAAATAATGATATAGAATGTTTGACTAAAGAGATTTCCTTAATATATTTTTTTAATTATGATTGTGTACTCTAAATTATGGCTACAATATGAAAAAAAACCCCGACACAATAAGCTATTCATTGAGGCCTTTTTCAATGAGTCTAAACACGATATCTCTGCAGTATGTTAGTAAAGAGTTAAGTATCTCGCAGATTCCAGATGACACTGCAGCATCAGGCCAAGGATACCATATCGTTGCAATGTCATTGAAGTAACGGGATACCAATTTTCGAATGGGTTAGATCTGTGGAAGTTGTTCATATCCTTTTAACGTCTAAAAAACAGCGAATGGCCTGCAAACGGCTGAACGGATTTTCTTAATTTACCTAAGAATTCTCTAGATTAAGTCAGTTTTCAAACAAAAGAACTAAGTTAAAATCGTTACATGCCACGGACAAACACACGGATACATACGGGTAGATATGAACGTTAATAATAATAATAAGTTCTTTATTTCAACAAGGTAGTAAGTACATTCAGATATTTGCTTAACACTTACTAAATCTAATTTGGTACATACAAATATTTAAAACAACACAAACGTTCAATTTATAATAAACCTCTTTTGCGTCGAGTTTAAAAAATGTTAAAAGCCATTTACGTTGACTAATATTTATATTCATATGTGTATTATTGTATGCTTTTTACTTTACTAGCTTTTATCGCTTAAGATTTCTTAGAGATGAGATATTTTCCCGCACTAAAAAGTAAACTCGGATAACCAGCTATTGTCATACCAAATTTCATCTCAGTGGTTTTCTCGTGATGCATTCCCAGACAGACAGACAAAAATTCTAAAAACTATAAACTCGGCCTCTATCTATTATATCGATATCGATCGATAATAATGACTATTTCAGTAAGATTTTCCAAAAAATATTTAATGTACAATTTTGACTCAGTTAGAATTTTATCATATGTATAGATTTATGTATATATTTCGAATGACTCAGATATAAAGAACATAATTTACCTTGATAATGACAGATTTCAGTAAAAAAAAGTGAAAATAGAATTATCAGTGAAGATATCGCGTAATATACATACAAAAAAGTCATCTGCATCGAGTACTTCCACTTTTTTAAAGTCGGTCAAAAAATCTAGAAGAAAACATATTTTTTTATGATGAACAACTAGAAATACTGGTTGTTAGTATCTAAAACATTCAATTAGTTTCAAGTAACAAGTACTAAAGACTAAATATAATAAAATTTTAATTTGTTATCATTACGTGCTTACTACTTACTTTTACAACCGTACAACGAGCGAATAACGCGGAGATTTGTCGGGTAACTTAATGACTTTGCAAAGTTTCATCAAAATTAGATCATTAATCGGGAGTGTGTAATCTAACGAGTGTTAAGTTTTTACACTTCCTCTTACTTCTGTGCTAATATTATAAATTTATTATTAAGACATGTTAATTAGCTTTTTACCATTACATTTCTAAACAGAGTTTGATGAAATTTTTAAAACTGGCTTACATCAAGGGATTGATCATAGGGGCTTTGTTCCCCCATTACTATGAGTTAGTACAAATTTAAGTCGATATTAACGTAATTTTATATTCCTTAGTTACTATTATTTATTATTATTACTAACATTGGTTTCGGCTCTCACTATACCATACATGCACAATTTGTCAGATTTTAATATCGACGATATATATTTAATATTTAACTTTATTACAGGCAAAACTTTTCTTCATCCACCTGTTCTTCGACGCTCTAATTTAAGCGCGTGGAAAATAACAATAACAATATTATTATAGATCTTCCACATACTCTGAAAAAAAAATAATAAAAAAAATATCGTTATAATCCTCAAAAAAATCTAAAACAGCACTTACTTTTGCCTTTTACAGTAAACAAGGCTGTAATTATTTTATTTTGCCTTATTTCTGCGATTACCTAATAGATCGCTTATTAGTATGTCTACTTATATGTTTTAAGATAAATACAATTTATCTAACTGCTTAAATTGTAATGGTTTTAAAGCAATAATTGATACGTCGATCCTTTTGTGAGGTTATCTAGAGCACTTGACCAATTTTACCGATACACACTTACGTAATGTCTTAAGTCTGTTTTATATATTGTATTAATAAATCGGATTCTGTCAATGATGATAATATAGTATACGTAATCTATGCTTCTATATCTACTTATAAATTCTAATTAGTCTTTAACCAAAACGGGACACCGACATAAAAATTACGAATGCGAAAGTTTCTAAGTTTGTTTGTTTTTGTTGAAAGTTGTCTGTTTGTTACTTCTACGCTCTGAAATGACTGTACCGATTTGGATGAAATTAACTACGATCTGGAGTAACACGTAGGCAAATACTGTTAGGCAACTCGTTTATCATATGATTATATGAAGAATAATGAAAATCGATTAGTAATTTTCGAAGACATCACACATTGATGTGACGATAGGTGTACATACTTATTGGTACGACTCTTAAGCCTAAATAAAAGTTTAAAATGTCGTCAGTCATTTTGTCTGCTTAGTATTAGTTATTATATTACATTAGAAATTAAAAATACCTAAAACTCCCAGTCTACATGGTTTTTTTCGACACCTACTATTATCGTCATATTTCAGTCAATCTAGTATTTTTTGTGTTTATCGCGTTTAGACAGACTGACGCGGCGGGAGGACATTGTTTTATAATATGTAGTAATTAACCTTGAAAATCGAACCGATTTTGAATGTATTTACAAAGTAACAGAGATTACAGTTATAAAGGGCTTTAAAAAGCTTCGTTCAAAGTAAATATTGTTAAAAAAAGTTTGCATGTTAATACTTAGTACATGATGATTCGGTTTAAAGATGCCTTCACTTAATGAGAAAAAATTACAAGTAGGTAGTGGAAAATTATTTACGTCGTGATTAAATATGAATTATTAAGTTAACCTACCTTAATTTTTTTTAATGTTAGATAAAAAAGTTGTTATTTTTAATCTTGTCCAAATTGAGTCAATAAGACATACAGTTCCCAGTTTCTTTCGCTAATTATTCTTAGGACTCCTCATTCCTAACAATAAGTACTAGTGGAGTTTACGACGAACAGTAAAAGTATTTCTGAAATGAAAATATTATCTTATTAAGTAATTAGAATAGAGATAGTATTTGAAGTTAGGGCGAGTTAGTCTAAAAAATAATGTAATTAAGTCATTCTAAAATCGATTCAAAGCTGTAAAATTGTTTTGAAATAACGAAAAAATCACGTCAATCCGTCACTCTAATTTGACGTGAAATAAGGACAAACCAACAAACAAACACACATTCACATTTATAATATTAAGTATGATTATATATTAGCTGAGATAAATCGCTTATGTTGACTTTCAACCCTAGCTTTTTCTCCTTTATAACTATTTCTCTTACTACTTAGCAAGAGAAATAGTTTTTAGTTAGATTACAAATAAGAATACATATTATATAAAAACAAATTGACTCTATATTTTTATCTCATTTAATGATTTCGACACTTAAGAAATCTAATCTTTTGTTTTATTATAAAACACGTATATATACAACCAAAACTATCTTAGTTTTTGTTGCTCGAGCTCTAACTACAAACTGTGTGCCTGTAAAAACTTAGACCGTTTTTTCTTCCAGCATGATCGTATTCTAATTTATGTATTTAAACTTAGGCAAATTTCTATAGGATAAATAACCATATATATGTGTAAAATATTTTTATGTATTGTGTAAAAAACAAAACAATTCATTACAATTTTCTTCTCTGTTTGTCAAGCGCGAGCTTTAATTGACGTGAGCTTTAATTGACTAGCTTAAGTGTTATCAATAAAAAGTTCATATAAGTTTTCAATAATAATTTTGGTATTTCGACCTCTGGGCGAACACTAGTATTACTAAAAAGGAATCATGTAAATCTAATCAGCAGTTAAACGTTTTGATTTACAAAAAATCACATTTATTAAATGCTTCATCTAGAATTATTTATTAACTTTACCTTCAGTAAGATTGTTTTGTATTAAACAGTTGCTGATTTCTATGATATAATCTTACTGCAAAATAAGTGGAGATACTTATTTCTTTTCGTTGTGTTTTTGTGTGTAAGTTACACGATATTTTTAACTATCAATGAACCATTTATAATGTTTAAAAAAATATAAACTCAGGGCTCGTTCGATAAAAAAATCGTTAAAGAATCAAGTTTCTATGGAAACGTGTTAGAAGTGAAACTTCATTGGTTATTTATATTTCAAACCAGTAAATTTAATAAATTAATAAAAAATAATAATTTTACACTCAGACAAAAATATGATTCAAACGAATATCACACAAAGAGGAGAGAATAATATTTTATCTCATTCTATCTAGCTAGATAGATGTAAGAATCCAGTACTGACATGCATATATTCTAAGGGACGAATCCGAGCGAAGCGAGGGTGAGTCGCTTGTTATAAATATTTTCATTTTTGAAAACAAATTAGTAAAAATAGTAATCTTTAAATATAGCAACGGAACGAATATCATATTTATCATTTTTCATACAATAACAACGGTAAGTATGGCAACATAATTCAAGCGATTACTATGACAACCGTGATGGTTTTTCGTGACGATTTCTCGACCTTTAAATTTTACTCTCATGCGCGCAAAGAAGTTTTACCTCAAAAACCTATTTTATATAATACTTCTAAAATTATTTTGTAATCGCTGTCAAAAAAATTTACTTCAATTCTTAGCCACTGATTTTATTGTAAATTCATTAACAACATGTATACATAACGACAGTCCTAATTAGTTTCAAAATAAGGCATAGTAAGGAAACAGTATAAGTTTAGTGTGGTCGTAAAAATTTACGCCAATTTAATGCCTTCACCGGTGATCTCCGCATTAGTTAAGAAAGACCCTTAAGGGCTAGCAAACGTGTTAATATAAACTATTCATTTATAATAGCAGTTAAATTAACTTTTGAAAAATTGAGTTCTAATTTGTATGATGGGTGCTGTCTAGACAATTTTATAGCAGATTATAGTATGATTACAACCTGTACAGCTGGTTCCTACTATTTAAATGCTGAAGATTGGGGGTTTTTATTTTCCTAGGATTAAATGATATTTGGACAAGATAATTATTATTTAAAAAAAAAAAAAAAAAATTCTAAAAACTATAGATTCGGCCTCTGTATCGATAATAAAGTCTATTTCAATAAAATTTTCCAAAAAATACCTATTCAATGTACAGATTTAGCTTAGTTACGATTTTATCATATGTATGCGTGCGTGCATTGAATTGATCAAATATTTTATACAAAATAATAGCCATATTTAGTCACTGTAGATTACGAAATATATGCAGATGAAGCCAATGACAATAGTTAGTTATGAAGAGTTTTACTTTAAATTTTAATTTTAAACCCGCTAACATTTTGAAAAAGAAATGGTCTAAATAAAACATCCCTTAAGACCTTCTTGGCCTTAACCAGCTCCTATAAACATGCCGAGAAAAAGGCATCAATTAAAACGACCCCACTAGAACTCTAAATCACCGTACGACAGGTTCATTAGAATACCTAAATGAATTCTAGTCCTTATTTGCATTTAAATATGGGTCAATTTGTCTTGTCCCATGCCCTGAGATATCGACTATGTAGGAAGACATCAGTGTATTATTTAATTAATAAGTTTCTAAATTAACATAACATATTTTTCATTTTATGAATTTTAATATTATATTTGTTTTCCGGTTTTGCTTGTCTTTTTAAATATAGGTTTTATATAGATACTATTTTTTGCTTGTGGCTACAATCATGCGATAAGCGGCGTGGTTATAAAACGTACTTAATCTTTGTCCGTCGCCATCATGCAATATATGTAACAAGAGTTACTTTCAAATTTATAATATTAGTATGGTTTAATCGATTGGATATTTTATGATATAAAATATTTAAGTTATTGCGAAAACTACATGAATTAAATAAGCTCATTCTACGAGTAAGTATTATTTTTTGGGCCGTAAAGTTTCTTTCACAAGTTCTTTTCAAACAATCATGACGATCAGTAAAAATGTAATAATTCAATTAGTTAATATTAAATATATAGTTAATATTAAATATTTTGAATTTATGTTTGAATTCAGTCACCATATTATTTTATCTGATTGAAAAATTAGCACTAAGTTGATTAATCTCTTCAAAGTACTTGCTCTACACCTTTAGTGGACTTTAATTAGGTGCTGAATTATTATTGCGTTTGAATTCAACGTCATTAGTTCCATAATAATTGAGGGCTGTACTCTTAAATAAATTACTTGAAGTAAAATACTCGTAGATACATTATTTAAAGTCGCTAATTGTTCTTCACTTAGCTACTTTCAGCATCTATTGTGTTTGTTAAGTCATTTATTAATGATTAAGTGAATGATCAAATCCATACTCATATTATATATGTGAAAGTTTATGAGGATGGATGGATGTTTGTTACTCTTTCATACTAGAACGGTTGATCAGATTTGGATGGAATTTGGCACAAAGATAGATTATAGTTTGGAATAACACATAGGCTACTTCTTATCCCGGAAAATGTACAGTTCACGTGGGATAGATTTGTTTTTATCTAGGGACGAAGTCGAAGCGAAACGAGGGTGACTCGCTAGTATTTAAAAATTATGAAAAAGTAAAAAGTAGTAAGTTTATTATTTCCTTTTAGTTTTGGATATGATAGTATTTTATACCGTTTTTTTGTGTATTTTTTTATTTTTCCTTCTAACTAGAAAATATGATTTATTTTGATTTTTGTTTCCCGACGTTTCATATGCTTTACAGCAATCATGGTCACGGGAGAGATGTGGTTTGTTTTAAATATCAAATATTCGCGTAAACCGAAAAAAAAATATTAGAAAATAATTCATAAATTATCGCTTACATTTTTTTCTACAAGACTAAAAAATAATTTACAAACAAACTAATATTTCTAAAAACATTTATAGATAAAACTTCGATAATAAAAATTTTTGTGCAATACTTTTAAGCTCGTTTAAATCATCTCTTATAAGTAGTTCTAGAAATTTAAATGCTTTTACGTGTAACTACAGAGAGATTTATACTATTTCAGATTATATAGTCTTCGCTTAACCATTAATCTCATAAATAACTAACATAATGGAACTAAAATGGTAGCGAATACACAAACAGGAAGGGCAGCCAACGTTCGCTAACTCGAGCTTTTTATTTTTGGAGATAATTTATTATGAATTTAAATTCAATATTACATGAAATGAATAATTTTAACACATATTAAATTATAGATTTGGAAATAAATTAAAGGCAAACAACTAAATGTGTTTTATTCTTATCAACTAACGTCTTGCTAGAAATGAACTCGTAGTCGAAGGTATTATTATAAAAAAATATAGCTTTTAAATAAAATAGTAAAATAAACTGCCCCTAAGCTGTTTGAAAATTAAGCCAGTATAGAGATAGATTGTAAAAAATGTCCGAACGCACATGTGCGCGAGCGCATGTTTTCGTCTTATTTTTCGCAGTTCATTCCCCTCGGGGGTATTCGCGTTCGTTATTTTTCCTTTCTTTTTCTCTTAGCGCTTTGTTGCGCTAGGTCGCGTGGGACGATGATTTAGTTTAGAGCAATCTTACAGAATTTCTAACATTTAGTTTTATTTTATTACTGTGATGCCTGTAGGTTGCTTGAGATTATGATTTGTAATAGTTTATTCTGAATGCTGTTTCTAAATGATCATATAATATCACTCGATATATATGAATAAAATTTTAATATTTTCATTAAATATAAATATTATATTTACGCTTACTATGATAATGATGCAAAAATAATAAGGTCATGGTTTTTGAATCAAGATTAGTATAGACCTGCTTAAAGAAAAGTTACTACTAAAAAAAAGGTTTTATTCATTTTAATATATAGATCAAAGTCGTGATATATTCATCACAAACAACTCACCCTCGCTCCGCTCGGGTTCGTTTTAAAGGTTGGTATAGATTTATCAGAGATGAGATATTTTCCCGCGTAGTAAAAAATATCCTATTTGTTGACCCGGATAATCCCTCAACGACCACGGGCACACCGGTGTTACTGCTAACAATTTATTTCTTAGAAATTTAATTAATTCTTAGAAATTTGCCTGGAGGAGTTAACCAGCTAACATCATACAATCAAAATCTGTCCAGTGGTTTTCTCGTGATGCGGTCATAGACAGTCAAAGAAAAGTTCTAAAAACTATAGATTCGGCTTCTGTATCGATAAAAATGACTATTTAATAAGATTTTCCAAAAAAATATTTAATGTAGAGATTCGACTCAGAATTTCATTATATGTGTATATTTATGACAAGTTGTTTCTTTAGTAACACGTTCTAATAATAATAATTAATCAATACATTTGTAGCATGCCTTTGTTAATTGTAGTAAATATGATTAACTTATAAGGAATTTCGTAGGTTCGTATATACGAAATCTAAACTAAATTTTAGGCCAGTAATTTTGACACCTTCACGATTATTTTAGATTGACGTTTATGAAAATGATTATGTTGACTCATATTTGTTCAATTTCAAATAGTTTATTGGTTATTAACTGAAATCTAGCGTGTAATATATTTATTGGTGTAGCTTGATTTAATAGCTGTATGTCATAAGTATGTAGTGTCGATTCCTAGTTGAACAAAGTAGATAGATAAATAGATACTCTTTATTGTACACAGGTAATACCTTAGATTAACACGTTAGCTTCTTATTATTGACTTAATCACCACAAGAGCGGACACGTAGGCATAAACTAGAACCAAATAAATGCATTACAGCAAT
Organism: Brenthis ino; assembly: GCA_921882275.1. Taxonomy (NCBI): domain Eukaryota; kingdom Metazoa; phylum Arthropoda; class Insecta; order Lepidoptera; family Nymphalidae; genus Brenthis; species Brenthis ino. The sequence continues at coordinate 12,809,142 of OV170229.1, read as the reverse complement.
CAAGTCGTGTAAAGGCTATTATATTAAATTAATAACATCTAAAGGTTTATTGTAACACTACTTTGCAGTATTCTAACTAGTGCTAAACTATTTACTTTAAAATGATTAATGTAATATATGTCTATAGTATGTACATATACTTATATGTACCTTTATGATAATAGCGAATCACTATATTATTACTTTCAACCGACTTCCTCAAAAAGGAAGAGGTTCTCAATTCGGCTGTATGTTTTTTTTGTTACCTCAGAACTCCGTCATTTATTAACCGATTTGGACAATTTTTGTTTTTTGTTTTGTTTAAAAGTGTATACTTCCAGATTCCACTTCTTACTTTGCTACTACTGTCTACATTTAAAAGAGAAAAATAAAAACTTTTTATAAAAAAATAAAAAGCCAATATAAGGTGCCAGCCGATATAAAGCAAAGCACACCGACTTCGACTTCGTATAGTAAATGAAAACTACGAATCAGTTATTTGTTACTTTTTAGTGCTTTTGTTTGAAGTCGGTTTTTATTTTTTTGTTAAAAAGTTTTCCACTTTTAAAATGACTTTTTAAATTATTTGTCGCGGTTTTGTTTTGGTTTTTATTCACAAAAATATCAAAAATTATAAAGCAATCTATACAAAATATAATAAAATTCTGAGCCAAATCTGTACATGAAATATTTTTTGGAAAGTCTTATTGAAATAGTGTTTATTACCGACACAGAGGCCGATTCTATAGTTATGAGAATTTTTGTCTGTCTGTCTGTGACCGTATCAATAGAAAATCACTGGACAGATTTTGATGAAATTTGGTATGATGATAGCTGGTTATTCATGGTCAACATATAGGATACTTTTTACTGCGAGAAAATATGTATCTCATCTTTGAGAAATCTATACTAAAGGTTAAAACTTAACTAGAGACGAACCTGAGCGGGGCGAGGGTGAGTCGCTAGTATAAAATAAAACCGTACACCGTATAAAAGTAAAGCGTATAAAAAACAGTTTCATTTAAAATGTCAAAAGTTCGCGTAAATCTAAGAAAGTATTATTTAAACCGACTTTAAAAGATTTATCGTAATATTTAAATGATCAATTTATATTTTTAGTACCTACATGACTAATCTACTAAGATTATCTACATAATACGGGTGGGTATATATGTATTTAAAAACGCCATTCTCAAAAATTAATCATTTATAGCTCCATCGTTATTCTCGCAAACCAGCGATATTATACACACGAGAAGACCTCTGTAAGCAAATAATTTGAACTATACTTAATTTTTCGTGAAAGAGTTAAGATTTTATTTTCTGTACTTTTATAAGTTATATTTATTTTTTTGTTGATACTTCAAAAATAAATCAATTTATTAAAAAGGCAAATGATTTTCTAAACTAGCTATTGAAAAAGAGAAACAAACTAATTATTTATTTATTTAACTCTAACAACTAAACAAGCGAGGGTATCGCTTCGCTCGCGTGCGTAAGGTGCGTTTTAATTTTTTTGAGTGGAACCCTTATTCTTTTTCTAAAATAAAAGAAGCTTAACTTAATCCTTATAACATTAACCATCTGCAGTGAAAGTCCTGTCAAAATCAGTCCAGCCGTTTAGGAGGTTAGCTGGAACAAACAGGCAAACAGACAAAAATTTACAAAATTGTGTTTTTCGTACACGTATAATATAATTTCATATGCATTTAGTAAAAAGCTGTTATTTTGACATTACAAACAGACACTTTAATTTTATTTATCTGTATAGATTAATTTCATAACCATGGCGATCAAATTACTCGTAAGACTTAATGAGTGAGTTTTATCTTAGAAATATACCTGTATATATAATTAAGTCTTTAATAAAATAGACACATTTTCTAAGCAAAATTAGAGGTAATTTCGATAACGATTTACACTATAGTGCATATAGTATTGTATAATATGATTTATTGTTTTTGTAAAGCTATTACTTTCGCTATAACAGCCTTAATTACCACCATTATTACCAGCAGGTAACTCCATAGCCGTTACTCTATATTCCATTTACCGGTAGAGGTCACTGCGCGTGCGCAGATATGTTTTATTGTAATTCGTTAGATTTTTCTAACACTATAATAAACTTGCGACTTACTCTCGCTTCAGTCGGGTGCGTCCCTAGGTACGCCGATTTGTACTCAATTTCATGGGTTTTATTTTTTTTACTTAACGCTTATTATTTTTCTAAAATAAAAGTAGCTTAAGTCACTCCTTATAATATCAGCTATCAACCAGTGAAAGTCCCGTTAAATCGGTCCAGGCGTTTCGGAGATTAACCAGAACAAACAGACAGACTGATAGACTAAATTTGAAAATGTAGTGTTTTTCTTTTAAGCACAGTAAATAATTTGGTATGTGTTTAGTAAAAAACTGTTGTTTTGACATTACAAACACTTCGGTTTTATTATTTAGAAGTAGCAAAAATGTATTATAAAATAGAACTGTTTTTTTATTATTAACAGAAATCTAATTTATAAGTTATATAAAAATTATTATAATTTAAATATTAATATGATTTAAATTATATTAATATATAAAAATAATAAATACTTACAAAAATATGTTGCATAATTTCCATATAAACGTTATTATGAAAATTCCTAGTAATTTTTCACCTGGAAAAATAAACTTGTCTTAATTAGTCTGCTTCCTCATTAATCTAAGCCTGCGAGGCGAACAGCGTCCTGTTAGGTCATTGACATCAGCTCACTTTCTGAAAGCATATAACATTTTTAATAAAACTTTAGTAATATAACCGGGCTTAAACTAAAAAAAATGCTTTCCAAATCACATATCATATGACATTTTTAAAATTTATTGAATATTTTGCGAGATTTGCAACAATACTTTTAAGAGTCAAATAAAAATCTATTTAATAAAAGGTGTTTCCAAAATAAAATCATTAGGAAAAACGTTTTAGTACTACAGTTTTCTTTTAAAGCACATGAAAATCTTGCTATATTATCAATTAAAATAATTAAAAATATACATAGAAATTATACTTTTTTTATTTAAATTCTTTGTATATACATCATGTACTCGTATTATCCACTTAGACTCATTGGGATGCGTCCGTTCAGCCGTTTTAGCGTAAGAAGCAACAAACATACATACACACAAACATTCTTATTTATAATAGTTATCTAATGTATACTTTTTCCACGAAGACCAGTCCAAGTAAGAGTGCCCGTTAGGCTATATCTACTCCAATTACCGGGGGTCGCGTATGCAAGATATATCTTTTTACGGCGCGCGCGCGATTAGAGAATTCATTTATTAATTGACTGCTGTAATTAAACCGATTTCAGTCTTCCGCATGATAAAACTTTGCACAATTTTATAGTTAATTATTGTGAGATTAATTTACTTGGGTGATATATTACTTAGAGGATAGCTAATTTCATCTTTCAATCTTTACAATAATAGTAGGTACATAACTACAGTAGTGAGTTTTAAGTGGGATGTAAAACAATGTAATGTTTTAAGGCAATGGTGGGATAATTAAAAATATATTAATATTTATTTGTATTAGTACCTTATTATGGTAGGTAACTGTTTGATTTTGAAGTAAATGCATTTTTTTTTGTTTTTTTATTTAACTAGTTTAGGTTTGTGGTTTCGCTCTTATTGTTAAGACTTATAACGGACTTTGTTGTTGAAGAATAGTGTAGTTGCTTCTACAAAAGTTTTCTCTTACATACAAACACACAAATTTATTTCTTTATACCAGTAGTGGTAGACGAGAGTTGAGATAACAATAGTACTTACCAATATAGAATAGAAAAAAAACACCATAATCTTTACGCGCTTTTACTTTGTAAAAATTATGAAATCAAAAATATGATATTAAATAATTTATAAAGCATCTGCTGCTATCACTTTGATTACAATATAATACAACCGTACCGTGGCGAACTGGTCTGATGATGGAGCCGGAGCTGCCTATCCAAAGATATACATACCTACCTATCTAAAGATACATGTACCTATCTATAGTTTACAATCAGAAATAAATAAATCTTCCATTTTAATATATATTTGTGTTATGTTAAGGCTACTAACACTACACTCCTATAGGTTAAGTATATAGGTACCTATAGGTTTCATATAGGTAATATTATAATACAAAATAAATCAAGAGCCTCTTCCGCCTCATTTTTAATGACTTTTTCCATTTACGCGTATTTGGTTACATTATCTTTTAACGTCGTTTATAGATTTTACTGCACTATATAATTTGAAAATGACTTTTACCGTCTTAGACTTTATTTGCCATAAAACTACTCGTGAGGATCTTTCTATTGCTTCATTCTTCTGTTTTCAGATGATTACGGTTATAATAACCTTATGTTAGTATTTTTGTTACTGTTGATTAGCTTTTTTAAGTAACTCAGCTATAAGCTAATATTAATTGAAAAATATTTGATATCTTAAGATTATAATTAGTTTATTTACTCATTGTCCAATTAAATATTAACTATGTAGAACATCAAAGAAAAAGGAAAAAGAAATAACACTTTTTTAACCTAAATAACTAAATTAAATGTTTTTTATGAACAAGATCCATTAAAAAAAATGCACATGATAATTTTCGGCATACTCATTACGAAATGTGAAAAAAAACTTACTGCTAAAGCAATCTTATCCTATGTCATTATAACAAGAAAATAAGAACACTGACATTTTAAATAGTTTACAATATTCATAGACGTTATATTCTAGCCAGGTTATAGCTCAAGCATCTAGGCAGATAGATAGCTTTATCTAGACTCTCACAAAGACACCCTGTTGTACACACTGTGATAACGCTATAGCAAATAATAAATACTCGTCGGTCATACAGTTTATTTATAAGATACTTTATTTATAGTCGAGGATCCATTTTATGTTCTTGCATAATTATTATAGAAAATTAATCGAAATAAAAATTCATCGAAAACTGCGCCTTGTTGTAAAATTTCCATATTCAATGGTCGATTCAGTGCCTTATATTAAGCCTACATCGTCTGTCTGTCCATTGAAAAGGGTACTAAATTTGAGTGTTTATTTTTTATTAGTTACAACGATATCTTCACCAAATATGAACTTATATTTGGTTAATGATTAGGAATCTCAAGAAGAAGAAAAAATATTGAAGAAATTTTCACTGCTTATAGTTGAATAAGCACTTTCATGATTTTGAAGTCAGTGTACCTTTTTAATTTTATTAGAAAAAATACAAGAAACTTTAATGAACGCTTCATTCATTCATGACTGATTTGTTCATTGCATCTTTTATACTTGCAATCTTATAAGTATTATTTTTTTACCTATACTTATTATAATATTATAAAGAGGTAGAGTTTTTTGTTTGTTTGATTGTTTGTTTGTTTGATCTTAGGAACTACTAATTGGATTAGAAAAAATCTTATTGCATTTATTAGGCCGTTTATCGGAGAAGGCTATAGGCTATATATCATATAATATATAGTCTATCTATTCCATACTAACCGCTAAAATGAGGATGAGTCGTTAGTACAACTTATACAATGTTGAAACAACACTTGCAACGCATACAACAAATTTTAAATAAATACATGTTAGTAAACTATAAATGCGGCCAAGAAGCTTTTTTCTGCGCGTCCGGACGGGGTTATCGCGGAAAAGTTGAGAATTTTTCAAAATTTTATCTACGTACGTAGCACTAGTGATAACGCACACATGCATAGCTAGTGATGTGCATTGCATGTGCAGTTTACTGACTTGGGTGGGCTCTTAGTCTTGAAATATTGGCGAATAATATATTACACTATATTGTTCTTGAAGAAAGTTTTAATTTGCAATATTTCTTAAATCTTTAATCCTTTATTTAGGTAATCAGTAGAGTTCTAAATGATCTCTGCTGACAAGTAAATTAATTATTTGTGCAATAATGGCGAAAATATTTTTTTGAAGTTATACTTCTTTGGGGTCGTTTGGAAAAAAAATTGTGAGTAAAATTTTTACGATGCGCGCAAACAGCGACAACCAAAACGCGACATGATGAAGTTAGCTGATAACCGTCTGCTGCCATGGTAACCATTGTTATTGTCTGACAAATGATATACATATATTATTATATTCTTTCCTTAAATGATATTCTATAAATATATGATAGTAATATGCCTCATATGCCTTATTTAATTATTTTGTTAATTTATCATTTCTTTTACAAACAGAGAGTTGTGACATACGGGATGAAATCTTTAGCTATTTTTGTTCTGTTATGCCAAAGAAGTATAACTTCTTACGTGCGTACATTAGTACACACACACACGTTTTTTTGTGTGTAAAATACTCTATTGATAAAGCAAAAAAATATGTGAATTCTTAACTTAACTGTACGTTTTACTTTTTTTCAAATGTTTATAATCTTATAAATTAAATTAGACCTATGGTATATGTTTTATCCTAACAATAATAATTTCTATACAAAGAAATATAAAAGTCGGGAGAGAGGTTTTGAATACAATATTTTTTTATATGGATTTAATCATAATATTTGGTAACTTAGGAAATATCTCAGCAAAAATCCTTACAGACTATAATTAAGACAGTGCTGTCCCTTCCCTAGTAGCTAATAAAGTAGTCCAAGAAGTTACAAGCGCATTTCTTAAAGACGTATATCGAAGTTAACTGTAAATTAATTTAAATCATATCCATATATAGTTATAGTTTAAAACAGATCATCCTCAAAGTGATTTTAGATGTTTTATTTTATTAAATAGTGCATTTTTTCGTTAGAAAAAAGATAATGAACAGTGTGTTTTAAATGGAAATTTTATAAGTTGTCGCGGCGCGAGTCGGTTGTTTTTTAACGTGTAAGGTAAGTTTCCATTATTACGCAATTCATTTTTTTTTCTTTTAAATATTTTTGGGTGTCCTTGAACTATAAGAATAAATACTATGATTAAGAATGCTATTTTATTAACTGAGTTAATAAATTTTCTATTGCGCATCTTTTTTAGTAGAATAGGGTAGAAGTTTAAATAATCCAATTTATTGAGAGAAAAAAATCATTTCAGATTTTTATACAGGTATGTACATTAAAATAAATATAATTAAGAATATAATATGATATACACATTAATATCAAAACTTTTTTATCCCTAGACGTAATTGCATATCGATTATTTTGTAGTAGGTATATTATCTATATAATTTCAAAATAAGTGCTTAAAAAAATACATATTTTTTTATGGTCGCTAATATGAATATCTTATTAGGTTTTAGTCAAAATCTAACTAGATTTTTTGTTTTAAGTTAGTTTAACTATTCTTCCATAGATGTCACCGTAATCAGGTTTTTATTATCCTTATCACTTACATTTTATTATCGAACATGTTTACATCTTCAAAGATAATATGGTTTTATAATCTTTTGCATTTTAATTGTTGGTATGTATTTTAACAAATTGTTATTAAGTTATATTTGTTTGCGATTCTAATTTATATTATACATGAAATAGTGGCATTTTTTATTTTTCTTCTCTAAAATTACTTTAAAATTTTTAGTTTTCAAGTGCGGGTATATTTTTCTTTTGTTATTACATATTTATTCTTAAATAATGTTTTTGATACAGAAAATATTATTTTAATTCAAAATATTTAAAGTTATTAAAATATGTACTCTACAGTCATAGAATGAATATTATGTACCTACATATAAAGAGGTTCATAGTATATGATGTATATATAGTATATTCATACATATTTAGGTACAAAGTTTATATCAATACTATGATTATATATTAAAATTAATATATAAAATAAAACTGCGCGAACACCTTGTAGGAAATTCGATACATAAAAGAATGCAACAAAACATATAATATTTATTATTCACAACATGATTGAAACACGGCAACACTAAATTAAAACCCACATAAATTACAGAGTAAATTATGCAGCGCTAACAGCTTTTAAAAGGTTATAATCTTAAATAATTTGTCGGTTGAACGGTGTAATTGTCACAAAAAACTCACCCCACGTCACAGAACGTGAATGGAATAAAAAAACGTCATAAAAAAAACTAGGGCGGCACGCGCCAATTAAGTCGTTCTTTTTTCAAACACGTTTTTTTTCTTTTTTCATTGGTCGACCTAATGGTATAGGGCGGTTTTTTGTGCCGGTTCTTTTTTCTAAACAAACGTGTCAAGATTAACTTCCTTTTTTATTTTTTTAAACGTTTAGAGCGGTGGGCTTTGACACGCAATATTTGGACAGGGTGCATCTTTTTTGCTCCTTTTTTTATCTGTAAACGTTTTGGAAATGATACTTGGCTCCTGTTTAACGGTTGATTTGAGAGGGAGATGTTTTTTGCTTTTTCTTTCATTTGTACTTATAAATAAATTTCAATTAAGTAATTGCTTTTTACGTTCGGAAGATATTAATTTAATTTATTATTTATGAAGGATTATATCCGGCTTAAAGGGTTTTAGTTTCCAATAGCAAAAGATATTAAACATGTTTTCAATGTTGTGTAACTTTTTTCTAATAAAAACATACACGTAAATATTTTATACGTTGTTTTTGTTTTGTAAAAATAATTTATAAATAAGAATTACACTTCTCTACTGTTATGAAGTACTATTGTGAATTAACCTAAATATGTGTTATATTATTTAAAAAAATAAAATAATGCCCCTATTAATAGTAAATATATGTACTTATAATTTAACAAGAAGTCTGTTTTTACGCTACAAATACAAAATCCACAACGTGTAAGTCAATATTAAGGTGAACTGACTGACATGAATAAAAAATAAATATTGGTTTGGATATTAAAAATTCCGTTTGCCGGGTATCGATCCCACGGACCGTTTCCACAGTGTATCACTTGTCACGGAATTGTACCATCAATAACGTTTTACATTCACCGGTTCGAGCGGGCTAAGTGAGGAGAGAGCTTTTATTCATATTTTATTTTATTGAATATGTGTTGTAAGAAATCCTGTTGAATTATAAAATACTATATTATATACAGATACATCGATAAAAAGTTATCTATGTGTAATAATAATACAGGATATTTATTATATTATATATATATATTTCGTTAGGAATACTTTTTTAGGCTTAATTGGTTCTTACTTGTCGATAAAACAGCTTTAAATTTTCCTCATTTCAATGATTAATTTCATTAAAAATGGATATTTTTAATAGCTGAATTTACCTAAATTCATTACGGTTTTATAGTTAACATTAATATACTTCTCGAATATGTACTCAGTTTCTATACGATCATTCTTCTCAGGCCTGGCATGACTGGTCTGGCTTAACCTGGAAGATAATATTTACAAAATGATGGTGAGGTACAATACCATAAAAAAAAAAAGATTTTTTACTTTTTTGATGGTACGTGGGAAGGTAATTAAAATATTTTTTCTTAATACATAAATTTGCAATAAAGTACATTTTTTTTAATATCACTACAAACTGTTTACATAAGAAAAACAAACTTTACAGCATAATAATATAAAATATATACATATGAGTATATCGAATCACTCTCCATACTTTTGATCAACCCTAGTCGTTTCTTCCAAAAATCATTAAAAATAGGTCGCGGTGCGTGATCGCGCCGCCATTAGCCCTCTTACTAATAACTTTTTCATTTCCCTTCGGTATAGTTCGTACTATTTTGTTTACATACATTATTATATAAAGTTAAATATAGTAGTTAATAATCTTTTATATACAATGAAGCATTGTTTTCTAATAATATTTTAAGGAAATAAAGTGAAACCTTGACATTTATAAGTACAAAGTAATATAATTTCAAAATAAGGATAATTAAATAGCTGAACTTGTACTTTGCCTGCTGAACTAAATCGTGTGAATTCTTTTTATAGGATTAAGGATACAATTAAGTGTCAATATTAAAAAAAATCATAATAACTGTTTAACTAAAATGGCACATGCGATCACTTTATGTATTGAACTGCAATTAGCAAGTTTTTATTAGGATTATTAAATAAATATACCTACTTTAATGTTATCTTAAATAATCTATTTATTAAAAACTATTATAAGAATCAGTTCATTTTTGGAATGGAAAAACGCTTTTTCCCAGCTATTTTTTACTTTTTAGTGTTTTGTTTAAAGTTGGTTTAACTTTTTCTAAATTACTTTTTATTTCGTAATTTTATTTTTTATTAGTAAAAACTGAAATAGTTTATGTAATAAGTTGTTTACAAAAATATTTTAGTTTTAATTACTCGTTTTAGTTTATATCATAAAAACGACTGAAACGATTTCAAAAAAATGAAATCCTTACTTTCCCTAAGTTGAAATAAATGTAAGGAAATAAAAAAAAGAACGATTACGATTTGATTACAAGTTTCAAAAAAATGCGTGGACAAACATACATACATATAAATAAACTTTCATACATATATACACATACATACATACACCTATAAAATTTTCAATAATTGTTTGAAATCCCTAATAGATTATCATATGTGAATATTTTGTAGTTCCAATAATATTTAATACATACTCGGACGTATTGAATTTTTAACCTCCTTTTTTTGATATCGGTTAAAAAATACTGTGTAACATACATACACATAAAGAAAATCCTCTGTACGCCTTGTTATCAAAGTCAGTTAAGTATAATGGCATCATACAACGTTACTTAAAAAGATTGTTCTACTACATATTTAAACCTACTAACAAAGAGATATTTTTTAATTACGTAGTTGATTAGGCTTTGGTACCATACTTTGATCTCAATAATAGAAAGATAGCTATTTTGAAATGATATACATACTTTTCTATTTTATTTATATCTAAATACAGATCAAAAAATATAAAAAATGTATAGATAAGAATTTTCCTACATACATATACATACCTATGTCGGTATGTATGTAGGTCAGTACGTCGGAACTCAGTCATGTCTAAAAATATTGTAGATATTATTTTCAATAGGTGTTTGGTAGCAGTGTTACACTTTGTCGTTACTAAAACACATTAGTTCACGTCACTTTTAATTGAATATTTTATTCGATTTCATATTGATGGAGGAATAATATACAGGATAATGATATTGAATTCAGTCTCTCTCTCTCTTTATGATATATCTAAGTGTTTAAATACTAGTATTTTTAATTAATGCCCATATATATAGTAATATTGTATTTGTGAAAATGTATGGATATCTGGATATGTAAATATTTACATGTTTGCTCTTTCGCAAAAAATCTACTTACTACTAATATAGCTCATACATCATAATAATACATAGGCTATTTTTGATAACCCAAAAAAAAAAACTAAAAACAAGTGTTCATCGATCGTTACAACATTGTATCATTCACTATACGATATATCGGTCTAGAAAGTACAGGGAAACACTAAATCATAATAACGACCTATACTCTGCTAATATTTAAGTATCTGTTTTTTGCGATGTTATCTATTTATTATCTACCTATACTTACCGTCACAAATTACCCGTAGGCAGCCTAGCTTATGCATAAAAAACAAACAAACTTTTCCGTTCATAATATGATTAATACTTAATAAATAAAACTATCTTTTCGGATTTTTTAAGCATTCGAAACGTCATGAAGCAAAAATCAAAATAAATCCGCGAATAAATCCGAAAGGATAGTTTTATTTAAAAGTAATAATTAATTTACATAAACAATTTTCAGTTCCTAGCATAATTTATATCATAGAAGCGATACTGGCACTACAATAAAATAGTAAAACGACAATACAAAACATTTAAGCACTTATCTAAATCTAAGATATTCTCACGTTGCAAGCAAAAACTTCAAAATTCATTATAACAAAACATCTTTTATCAACGATATCTATTCTCAGGAAGACAATGACATTTCAGACAATACCGGAAAAAACCGGTTGGTGGTAAATGTAAAAACAAAAAAACCCTTGTAAAGATATTTGATACCATTTGCATAAGGGTCAAACGATTATAATTTTTTTCTATCCGGAACTGATTTGAAATGAAAGCTTTCATGTTGCAATTGTATTGTTTTTTGCGAGCTTTTGATTGATATGTGAGCAAAGCTCGCAATCCTTGAGCTTTAAATGTGACGAAACTTGAAATAAACATATTTATTGCTATATAACGAGTACTATGGATAATGGTAATTCCTAAGCTAATTTAGTTAAATTATACATTTCTTTATAGAATATAATTTTAATAATTAAAATGATGTAAAAAACAATCGGACTGTAATATATAGTATAAACAGTACGGTCAATGCATATATTTAATTTTTACAGACCTGTTAAATTACACTAAATTGGGAAAATGCTATCCCCCAATGTGACATTGTATATGATTGTGTAAAATATTTGTTCCAACTTGATTTAGTACATCGAGTCACTACTAAATAATATCACAACAAACGTTAAAAATGTTTTATTATACACGTATTTAATGTGTACAATGTAATTGCAATACATACATATATTATAATTAAAATAATAATTATGTTAAAAACCAAGATATTAAAATCGATCGATATTTGCATTTTTCTATAAATAAACAGGTATATCATATAAATATGTTGGGACATTAACACACATAACCATCTAGTTCCATGGTAAGTTACGAGGCTTGTGTTATGGAAACCAGATAGTTAATACACATATATAACTTGACTGGAGTACTAACATTCGTGCTCATCACACAAATGAATGCCTCCAGCGGGACTCGAACCCGCGACTGCTGGCACAGCAAGTACACTACAAACTGAGCCAAAATGTCCTCAAATATGTCTATAGTCTTATTCTCCTCACCACTAAGGCGTTGGTACGATCCAGTGGTGGAGCCATAACTATTGGTAAACGAGAGTACCTAATGGTGCTAAATAAGTTGAAAAAACGACTTGATTCATTTCTTTAGCTCGTACAAATACAAAACATGCGGGAAGTAAGCGTGTAACAAGCCGCAATTGTTAGCAGCTGTCAGACAGCGCACTGCATACGTTTTTGACCATTTTGTTTTAAATTTACGATTTTAGTATATAGGTAGATACTGAATCGATTAAAACATTTTGTTTTTATTCTTGAAATTATACTTAGATTAGAGCGATTATAATGTTTAATAGGTTTTTTACTAGCTTGCTAGATATTTTAAGATAACCTACATGACTTTCGCCAAATGTTCAATGTACAAAAGCTTAGAATATTTTTAAATGATTTTTGAGGTTTATTACAATAATAATTTCCTCCTAATCATTTTCGACCAAGGCGGCCAATCTCATTGAGACTAGCCAACTGTGCAGGAGATATCATAGAAATGCATCCTCTATTCCTACATATATTCACTTATTTACATTTACACCATTTATTATGTTAGCAAATTCTCTTGCTCATTTTATTTAGAGTTTTAACCATTATATCGCATAATCTGCAATCGATATCAACATGCTTGAACAAATCTTGCTTAAATGTTAGTAGTTTACCTACATTTAACTATTTATGGGCTACAAAGGTCACATTGCTGTGCCGTGCTTAAAAACTGTTACAATTACGAAGTGTGAGAAAAATGTTTGAAGTAGAGCCAATTTGTACTAGAATATATCTTAATATCAAACTTTTCCATATCATTACTTAATTATGAGGCTAAAGCTACATACATATATAACTATATTTCCATTTATTTTGTGTATGTATCTCAGAAATAGCTCTATCGATTTGGGTAAAATTTTGTACTTAGATAAAATTTTGCTTTTTAAGTTTATCTATATAGGTATCTTTTCTGAAAAAAACACAATTTTTATATCTTTACCGAAAAACGCCGAACAATGCTTGAATGCCCAGATCACAATATGATGAATTTTATCCTAAGATTATGTTCTATAAACAAATAATTTAAAAAAAAATATACCTATGTTATTCCATGTCATTTTCAGTTCATCAATAAATATGACATTTAACAAATTAATTTCATTAACAAAAAGCAGCATAGCTCTTAAATAGCTTACATCATGTTAGTACCAATACTAGTGGCGAAAACTGTTGAGGTGAAAGCTCATCCGAGTTCATCCCCTGACCGGGATTTTTGATTGTATTGACTAGATACATAATATATTACGAAAGGGACATACGTACATATCTTTCTATTTATATTAAAGTAAGATTACGCCACGACGGTATTCAATATATTTTATATAAATATGTAGGTAAGTATAAATTATTGATATATTCAGCACGTCATGTTGATATATCTACCTGTTAGACCAACTTTAAAGAAAGCGAAAGAATTCATTAGTAAAAAATTATTTAAGCAGCACCCCTAACAAACTGTTTTACAGTAGAAGAGGCCAAATTTTATGTGACCGGATATTGTTTAAACTTGACGCGTCTGTATTTTATTTCTCCATTATATCATAAACTAATAACAGATGGTCAGCTTACATGAAGGGTGCTTACTTCGGATTGGCTTTTATGTTTTTTGATTATATTCTTCTTCAATACTACTTTAGCCACACGAGTGCATTTTCAATGTATATAGTAGGTACTTAATTATCATTTAATTATGATAAACAGTAAAAGCTTACAAATAAAACAATATTTTTTTAACTAGAGACCTAGTTTCTCTCGTGACCATGATTGCTGTCAAGCAGTCGAAACATTGGAAACTAAATGTAAATATTCAGCCAAAAAATAGAAAAATATAGTTTTATTTAAAATGTCTATTACTTTTTTTTCATCTAAGTAGGTTATATGCGAACAGATTTTATTTGGTTTGGTCGATCTTAGCTATTTTATTTAAATATGGACTGAGCTAAATTATTTATTTTACGACCGTCGTGACATTTACGTATCGACTTTGCTTAACTACCTATATATATATAATAATGGATTGTAACATGACCTGGGTAGCTCATGTCAACGAGGTCAGCAAACGAATGCATCACACGTTCCACTCTCTCAAACGTCTCCAATTTTTTCTCCCTTTTACAACCAAGATTATGCTAGCTCAATCACTCCTTCTCCCCATACTTGACTACGCCGATGTGTGTTATTTAGATGTGACTGAGGAGCAACTCAACAAATTAGAGCGTCTCCAAAATCTCGCTATACGCTTTATTTTTGGCTTGCGTAAGCATGACCATATATCAAACTTTCGTGCTCAACTTAAATGGCTCCCAATCCGCCTTCGCCGTGATATGCACATCCTTTCGTTCCTTTTCAATATTCTTAATGACCCTAATTCTCCTTCATACCTCCGTTCTCGTTTCCAAATACTCCCTACTCCTTCACGTTCCAGGCGGCCTTGCATCACTGCGACGCTTGATATACCCAAGAGCAACACAAAGTTCCTCTTGCATTCTTTTTCGGTGTATGGCGCTTTGCTCTGGAACAAACTTCCTAAAGAAATCCAACTTAGTCCCTCTATTGATTCTTTCAAAAAAAAATTAAAACAGCACCTTCTCACTCAATTAAATCAAAAATTATCTTAATTACTATTATTATGTATTGTATTATATAGATATGTATTTATGTAAGTAGTAGTGTGTATGTATATATGTATATAAGTATGTATGGTATAAGTAAGTAGTGTATATTATATGTTATTATATATATTATTTAATTAGCTATATATTTTTGAGTATCTATATATTATTTATATAACTACGACTGCACGTATTTAGCCCGCTTTGTAACACTATTTCTCACTACCACAGGTTGGCTGGAAGAGATCTCTTCTAGAGATAAGTCCACCTTTGTAAATAACAACTGATTTTAAATTACTGTATTGATTTTTTTTAAAGTGCAATAAAGAATAGTTATTCTTATATTTAAGTTAATTCACTGTTCGAACTTTTCAACAACAGTTCACGCGTAGATTTACTATGAAGCTTTCGATTTTTGAGGTAAGGGTGGATAATAGATATATCTACTAAAAAGTATTCATACAATAGATACCTACATCAAACACAAAATTTTAAATTAAAAATATATACAAGAATTTGCCTAGTGGTCTAATATTGAAAATTCTAAATATGAACGGAAATTACCTAAAAATACTAAAAGTTTCTTATTTTTAACTAGCGGCTCACCCTCGCTTCGCTCGGGTTCATCGCTAGGTACGTTTTCAATAAATATAAATAATTATTAGCTAGCGTTAGCCCTATAATTTCTTTTTCCTTAATTTTTCATTTTTTCTCTTTATTAAAACCTTCCTTGGACCTGAAGGAACATACTAAAAAAAATTTAGCTGAATTGGTCCAGCCATTCTTGAGTTTTACGCTTACCAACATTCATTTTTATTTATATAAGACTGATAACATTAAAGCTCGTCAATAGCTTCTAAGATAAAATAATCAAATCAATAGCTACTAAAATAAAATAACAAAGGAGAAAAAGAACTGTTTTATCTGTGCCTGTTTACATATAGATTAGTTTATTTGACCTTTAAGAAAAATGCGAAGGAAAACTTTATATTAGGTTTGAGTAAAACTTTATTTAGGTTTGAGTCTGTACGTAGGGTTTGAATCTTAGATTTCTGCAACAACCTAATAATATTCACTTGAACTGAGCTACTGTAATTTAACAATTATAATAATAAAAATAATTAATATTTTTCTACATTGTATATTTATGAAATGTGTTTCCTATATCTATTAATAATAAATTATTTTACGTTAAGTTTATTCGTATAGGTAAGTAAGTAGATCGATTTCATGTACTTCTGAGTTAATATCTTCTGTAATGAAACAAAGATTTTTTTCCATAACATAATTTTAATGTAACTGTTTTATATATTGTTAATTTACGTATTTTGAACATGCCAAATATTTTAATGATCGGTGTATTAGAGAAAGGTTCATTTAGAAGTAAAGCAGGTTTGCGTCGCGGTAGGGGTTGTTTTATGAATCTGTTGTATAATTATTTTGACTGAGATACGAACCCTTATTCTAAGGTTCTAATCGAGACTATTGGTTCGTGTAGGAACAATAAATGAAAACAAAACACTTACGTATACCAAGATTTATTTTTGTTAACTGTTATATTATGTACCTACGAATAACTACAATTCTTTGAATTTAGATTCAAACGAGAAATTGAAAGAAGCACCTATAAAATTAAAACGATTTATTTGCATATATATGTAAGTAGGTACTTACAATTAATAAACATAAAAATGATAGCAGAAAAATATTTTTGCACATATGTATCACAACAGTTAATGATAGGTCATTAAATGTACATTTCATATTGGCAGTATTCTAACGACCCAAACCTACGCCGCCTCTATTAAAACAATCGTGGTTACATACCGTGAAAAAAAACCACTCCCATACATTGTGGCCACGCCTGTTATTATGTATTAATGTTATCATTTGTACATATCATTAAATGATCTGACCATGACTCCGCCTGAGGCAGTTATAACTTCATCAAAAAAATTACTGCTAATTTTATGTGTTATTTTATTTTAATTTTTTAGTTGTATATCTTTTGATAATAAAATAGTAGGAAAGTGATAAAAAAAAGAATTATGATTTGATTTTAGCTATGACATTAATTTTTTTTAATATAGAGGTAAGAGATGACAATAAATATTATCAAATATTTCAAAATTTTCACAATAATCTTAAAATAAAAAGAAGGTTTATTATTAATTATATAATATTTTTTAAAGAGAATTAGGTATTCCATAAATATTTTTATACATTAACAATACAATAAAATAAAAGCAGTTTAAATTATGTTTGTACTTTAATATCATTAGCGTAGGCAATTTCGTAGCGAGCTACGCCATCTGGCGTGGGGTAGCGAGGAGAGAAGTTTATGCGTGGAAAACTCGTCCACCGCTCTCACGTAGCAGTAAAAATCTAAGACGTTCACTTCGAAAATATTTAATGATATAGATTAAAAATTAGTCTTCATCGAACAAGAGCTTACTTAGTACATAAATGAGTATTATTAATATCTACATATTATATTGTATAGTAATTTACTTATCTATCTTTCAAACATTAAAAGTTCTAAAGTCGTAATAAATGTTAGGTGTACTCATTCTTATAAAAATTTCAAAGGTTAGGTAAAAATGAGGAAAAAACGTAGCAATTAGAGGCCGTTGGCTAAACCTCGTGAGCTAAGCTCCGCCTGAATACGAAAAAAATTCAATAGTAAAGTAGGCGGAACGGAAAGAAATACTTAAAAACTCAAAACAAAACGGCGCTATACAAAACCCCTCGGAAAGAGCGAGACGGAGCAATAAGAAAAAAAATCAGAAAGAACCCATTCTTTTCTATTTCCTCCCTCACTAATAGCGGCTTAGAAAAAAATGCCGTATCTGTCCTTTTCTAACACGAGGGTGTAAAGCGGTCGGGGTCGGGCGAGCGAGAGGGGTGATGGTGGCTTGGCGCCCTTTTTAATAGTTCTTATTTCGGCCGTGGTCCGAGCGGTCCGGCAAGGTTTCGGCCGCTCTCGCTGGCCCCGCTCAGGCCCGCGGCGTTGCTTGCCGCCGCCGGACCGTCTTTTCCTTGACCGGACACGTTTTTCCGCGGAAAAAACGCGGGGCGCGTGCGTACGGCCTCGGTGGGGATGTTCTTCGCGTCGTCTAAGGCGGCGGGGGCGGCGCCGCGTCTTGCTAGTTGGAGCGGCGTCTTCGCCTGGCGCGCGCGTCCGCCCCGCCCCGCAAGAAAGCGTCGCGGCGCTCAAGTTTTCCACCAAGAAGTTAGTCGTCGCCCGCCCGCGCCTCGAACAGGTCTCGCTTCCGCTTTCCCGATCCCTCCGTAAACAGACCGCGAAGTAGCTCGAACCCGCGAACTGACCGGCCCGTTCTTTGCAGATCCGTGCGGCGCGCACCATCGCATGAATTCGTTGTGACGATACGCCCGAAACTGGAATTAATGTTGAAGTACTTCAATGAGAACATATCCCTAGCGCTCCAGGAGAGGTACAGGGACCTCCATGAGTATCGGAAGACGGAAGTAGAGGACTCACCGAGGGAGGCAAAAGTACCAAAAATAGCGGAAGAAGGTGAGGCGGTCGGCGGCGAGGGCGCTTTCGAACCGGGCGCCGCGCCGCCGTTCCCTCGACTCCTGGAGCCGCCCAAGGAAGAAGAGAACTTTGTGGCCAGTTGGCTGCATAACTCCTTCAAGATGACAGCGGCAGAAGGCAATGAGGCTGCTGCTGGAGGCAGTGCCTTAGACCTTCGCGCTGCACCTCTGTCCCTTCACATACCAACCTTACAGACGGAGGCACAGAGGTTTAAGATGCAGGATTTCTGGAACCGAAGCCGCCCAGGGTCACCACTGCAGGAGCAGGTGGAGAACAACCAGCCAGGCCCTGCGCCTCCCACTCCTCAGCCACCTGCCACTCCTGATCACAAAATGATGACGGAGAAACTTGTCAGTGAAATTCAGGTGAGTTATTTTCATTCTACATTAGATTAGGGGGTGTTATAAAATAGAAACTTTTAGGATTGCCAATAGTATGTTGATAAGTTTAATTATTTTTATGCACTTTTAATTCAGTTTTGATGTTTAATTAAAATAATTATAGCAAAATATTTAAAATAGAAATTAAAATAATTTACTTTATGTTCTTTTTTCGTGAAGTTGTAAATAGTATCTATGCACGTACCTACGATAAAGTCTGTCTTACGAGTCCCGCCGGCAACCTTACAAGTTATGATCGAATAAATATTTCCTAAATGTTAATTAAGTATATATAGATTTTTTCTAAATCAAAATTAAAATTTTAATATTAAATTATTAATAAAATATTTTAGTATAAATAAAAAGAAATACCAGTTATTGATCGTTTTCACATATTTTCTTTAAAATTCACTAATACTAAATAATTTTCTTAATGCACTTTGAAAATAAATATAATGTTACTAATATATTTTTTATAAATTTTACAATTTGTTACGAGCGTGTATCTTCTCCAAAACATATCGATAGACTGACCTCAGAGGTCTAAAAACCCGTTCCAAATTTGAATGATCCCTACTTCCTTAAAAAAAGACAAGACGCAAAAGCAACATATTGTAAAGCTTTTGTTAAGAAAGGGTTAAGGGCCGTCAAACTTATTATTAAATCGTTTTTGTCCTTCTGTTGCATCCGGTTTTACAAAGGATATGTAAAATAATATAATCAGTGATAATTCTATTAACACGATGACATTACTCGAATATTTTAAAATTCTATATCATTTGTAACAAATGTTTGTTTTGGGCATATGGTTAATATTTATTTGTACGTTATAGGTTTTTTCCATTTTAAAGAAGGCAAAAATTGAAAACTTTGCAGCCTATTTAGTCGTATTAAATTGCCTAATCATTAGACTCGATAAACGTATATTTTAGGTCTGTAATTTGAAAAATTTTAAATTGTCATTGTTAGTTAAATGAATGCTAACTGCAGTGCATGTGTTTTTAAATTAAAATTTGAAAACGAAAGACAAAAATTACTTTTTAAATTAGTTTCAGATTCGCTTACCTTGCATTTGTCGGTTTCCCACGACTCGGATTAGGGGCTCATTGTAATTTTATTTTTTGTAATATTTTTCGGCGCGCTTTGTTTCACGGAAGGGGTGTTGACAGTTATTTGTTACTGCGAATCTGTTCCGATTTTTTTGTTTTAGCATTGTTTGATCTAAACCGGTTCTCGATATTCATATTCGCATTCATAGAAGTTTTTATAATAAATAGAGATTTAACGGTTCGACGCGGAGTTGAACTTTAGTGGTTGCTTTTTTCAATCAACGGTTAATTAAAACTTGTTTTATTAATATTTTTACGGCCCTCGCTTGTCAGTTGGAGTGTTTGCTAACAAAATATGAATGTTATTTATGACATGAGATAGATAGTTGTTTTAGAGAAAATAATTTTATGAAATACAAATGTTGTTGTGCGTAGAATAAATATGATTTGAATAAATAACACTTAACTATATTAAAGTATATATTATGACAGTAAATTTCTGAAATTATCAAATTGAGATTTTATATGTCCGAAAAATTAATATATACATATCTTTTTTCCACGCCGTCCGTACGTACGTTGGATCAGCAACAACAGTCTCCATCAGCCGACTCGACCATGAGCGAGCGTTCCCTCGTGCCCTTTGCGCTGGTAAATTTACTATCATCAATCAATAAAGTCGATGTAAATAATATTTTTATACCTTTTTCTTACAACTGGTTGCCGTGTTTTATTTGTGCTTTAAGATTTTGGTATTTTGAAGTTTTTGTTTGTTCAGTGATTTTATATAGTCGTCTACAAAAGAATTATTATCGATAAATGAAACTGTTTTACAATAATTTATTTCTATTAATTCAAAAATTCTTATATTTACGTGATTTTTCACATTTTCAATAAATTCAATTTAATTCTCTTGATAATAGCTTATTTTTAATAAGACCTTTTCGGGTTTTTTCGCGGATTTATTTTCATTTTTGGCTCTTGACTTTTCGTTTGCTTTACATCAATCATGGTCACGGGTGAGACTCCGTCTCTAAAAAATCCGAAAAGATAGTTTTATTTTAATTTTCTAGATTTTGAAGACGGTTACATATTTTAAGCTTATTTTTTTGTTTCTTTTTTATGTTTGCATGTTTATATTTTTTTGATTTCAAAATGCATGTGCATGTCGTTGTAATTTTTACGAAATACCGCAATAATCATATTATATAAATGTGCACTGTGCGGGTTCAGCGGAAACGATATAGACTAAATAGAATCAAGTTACAAATAATTATTCATAATTTTTGCTTATATAACAAAATTATATTTCATTATAAATATTATTTTAATTATTATTAATTTCAGATAAATACCTTACTTTAAATTATTTTCAAAGGAAATATCTAATATATTATTTTTAATCTATGTTATAATGAAAGTTCTTGCTACAGCCGCAGCAGTCGCCGTCCGGGGAAGCCCCTATGGGCGACCGCAACGTGCTGCCCTTCGCATTGGTAAATTTCCTGAATAGCCTCAATATCGATGTAATTATTTCTTACTTTCTTTTCTTATCTTATCTTCCTTCTGTATGCTTGGAAATTCATTCGAAAATTTAATTTCAAACGATAATACAGTCAAAATGGTTAATTTTTAGCCCACATAACTCATAAACAAATGATTTTATTAAAAACAATATCGCATTTTTAACTTCTTTTATAAAGTTGGTTGTAACTATTTTGCTTATATTATAATCAATGGTCAATTAATAAAAAAATAGATGGAATTCTCGCATTTAACACAACGTACGAACAAACAAATATATTATATGTAAAAAGCGACGCGATTATCTATTATAGCTGTTACGTAACGTCTAAAGTAAAACAAGTAAAAGTCCTAAAACCCAATCAAACTTAAACTTTTAGATCAAAAAATGCCTTTACGTCAATTTAACAATTAAACTTAGTTATTAGAACCCACATGTCAATTATGGTTGATTTCAAAGAGATAGCTAACTCTATATTTTACGAGCTAACTAAAAGTCTGTGGCTTCGCTTGCACGATAAATGTTTTTTAACATCTTGCAAAATACCATATATTGGTAAACTTACTCGTAATATTAAAAACAAATTTATTAGATAAAAATTAACCTGTGGAGTGAATTTAATTCAAAACTCTTATGGTTTAAACATTATTGGGTAACAAACATTCAAACATCTAATCATTATTGAAAATTAGAGGAGAACATACATATATAAATATAATTTATCTATCTATATAAAAAAGTAACTATTTCCGATTTTTTATTGGTAACACTAAAGCTCGTCAATAGCTACTAACCATTAAAAAAAAGAAAAATATTTTACAAAAAATAGAATCATCGCGTGTATGAACTAGGTGGTAGTAACTAATTACATACCTACATATAACATATAAATATATGTATAACTGTCAGTATACTCAATAATAGAATATATGTTATCAAGTCGGCTTATAGTATTAAGAAATCGATAAAAACTTTCAAATAATTAAAATTCGTAATAAAAATCCTAAATGCAAAATAAAGGGTTTCTAAAGATTCGTATAAGCATTTTAAATTATTTTAAATAAATTAAACGAGTTTAGCTATAATAATAATAACTATATTCTTTTCGTAACATACTTATTATTTAATCAAATATTATTATAATTCACCAGAGTATACACACTTTTAAAGGGCTTTACTTATAAAGTTTTTTTGCATATAATATCATCGTTTCTAAGAGCCGTAGTGTGATGTTAAATAACCTATAACTTTACTTATTCAAGTCCCTAGATACATTTTAAGGGTCAATATAGATTTCTCAGAGATGAGATATTGTCGCGTACTAAAAAGTATCCTATTCAACATATAGGATACCCAGTTATCATCATACCAAATTTCACCAAAATCTGTCCAGTGGTTTTCTCGTGATGCGCTGACAGACAGACAGACAGATAGACAGACAGACAGACAAACATTCTAAAAACTAAATTCGGCCTCTGTCTCGATAATAATGACTATTTCAATAAGATTTTCCGAAAAATATTGAATGTACAGATTACTATCGGTAGAAATAAAGAGATATCTATTAATCGTTAAAAATTTATTATAATGTTAGACTCACGCTACAATCACATAGTAATAATATACATGTTTATTTATATACTAAACCATTTTGCATAAAACTTAAGTGTTCGAAAATAGCCGCCGTGATGCCTAAATGCCACTGTGCAGGTTTATCGCATATATAAACGATCGTATTATATAAACGATATCTATTAGCTGACTTAAAAAGCGAAGTTTTCTATTCGACGTATTATTTTCTATCTATTCAAAATTATAATATTCCGATGAAAAAGTAACATGTTTATTACAAAGTAGTTATTTAATTAAAATTATTTTTAATTATTACGAGTAGTATTATAAATTAGTATTATAATATATGCATTATAATTTTATATCTGCATATAAAAACCCACTTAAGCCTTCTAATATTGATATCTGTTAGTACTGCAGACTAGTATCCATACCTAATAAAAATCATATAAATAAGACGAAGTCAAGGGCAGCCACTAGTGTTTCAAATAAAAATACTTTATTTTATTACTTATAGAGTTTACACTCATGAGATTTTAACCTTCAATTGACCTAAAACCGTATAATTATGAGCTTCGTTACTTCTTTTAATAACTTTAAAGTTGTAAGATATTTTCTAAGTAGGTATGACAGAATGATTATACTGTTGAGGAAATAACAAGATATTTTCTATTTATTTTCTATATATCTAAGTATCGATGATTTTTTTACGCGGATTCTTCCCAAAAATGAAGGATTTTCTTTCCAACCTGGTGGTTGAGCTAGACGCAATCAAATTTCGTACAAATCTATACAGATAAATAAAATTAAAACGTCTGCTTGTAATGTCAAAATAACAGCTTTTTACTAAATGCATTGAAATTATATATTTTCAACTTTTCATATTTTTGTCTTTGTCCGTCTGTTTGTTCCGGTTAATCTCTGAAATAGTTGAAGTGATTTTGACGGAACTTTCATTGGCAGATAGCTGCTGTTATAAGGAGTAACTTAAGCTACTTTTGTTTTAGAAAAAGAATTAGGGTTTTGCTAAAAAAACTAAAACGTACCTAGGGACGCACCGAACGAAGCGAGTGTAGGTCGCTGGTATAAAATACCTATAGTAGAATAATTTTAAAAATCATTATTGGTAAAACTAATACAAGCAAACGTCACATCAAAAATAATGACTAAAAAGATGAATTTTGCCAGTTTAGTTTCGAATGAATTTCCGTTCTTTTGTCTGCGCTTTAAGATGAGCTTTATCTTTTGAAAATATATTTCTTTTATTAAGCTTTTCATTACATTTACCACATTTCATATTTTCATCGATAAAGCTCATTGTTATAATTTTTTATTGCTATATTAACTTAATTCTATATTTTGAGATCACACTTATCACTTGCTACTTCATTCTAACCTTCTAAGCACCTTATTTTTTCCTTCTTATCAAGTCTAAATAACACTAAACTTCTCTTATTTCTTATTTTATTGATTTAATGGGGTTATGAATAAATCAAAAAGAGTCTATAAATTAATATATAAATACACTTATGCCCTTATTAAAAATTATGCATTTTCTTTCTCAATGAACAAACAAAATCGATTCACATTTATAAATATAATAACGGTTGCGTAACAAAGTACCTACCTATCCTTCGAAATCCCTTACTATAGATCTTTAACTCGATAGTTTTCCTATTACTCACTATATATTTATTAAATTACAGACAAGATAAGATGACTTTCTACAATAGTTATCGTTAATAGAAAACTGAAATGTCTGAAACTAAACATTCTCACTTGATTAAAAGTCGTTCCCAGATTTTATTATTATCGATTTTAGCGATATCTATTATAGAAAGTGAGCTTTCCAAGTGTATATGTGGTATATATGAGGAATTAATGCTAATTTATTTCTCTTTATTTAGCAACAAGCGCGATCCGGTCAGAGTATTAGCGAGCGGACGCTGGAAGAATGCTGGTCTACACTTCAGCGAGTGAGTTGGCACCTGTTTCAATGCGTATTGTTATCTTCCAAGAGTAGGGGACGTGCGACGGCGGCTCTGCGCTTGACGTATTCGATAAAATTTTCTAGAATTTCTTTAGAATTAAATTTATTTTTCTATGTAAGTTTATTTGAGCTTTTTTCAAGCTTTAAAAGCTTTGAATAATATATTGAAAGTAACTTGAAATGTATATATATACGTTAACTCAGAGCCGTTACAACACAGCCTCTAATCATATGGGGTATTGGTTTTAACCAATCACTCGTAATTAGTTATAAAGTATCTGTTGCATAACTTCAAATAAAAAAAAAAACAATGCAATAAATAATTAGTATTTTCTATGACTTAAAAATCTTTTACTTATATCAACAAATTACGACAAATCTATTTATATTCATGACTTTTTCGCATTTAGACGTTTTTTTAACTATAAACTCAATTATTGTGAAGTGTGAACTAATCTTAATATAAAAAAAGATTCCGACGAATTGAGAAGCTTCTCCTTTTTGAAAGTCGGTTAATAAAACATTTGTTTATAAATCAAATTAGAAATTTTGTTCAGAATTGTTTTTCCACTTTAACTGAGAGCTATGCATATTACCTTTGTTTGAAGTTAAGCAACACAATTAATATATAAATCCTTTCTAAAACATTCCAAAGGTTAAATAGAAAACGAAACCAACAAATCAATTACACTCACAAGCTCTTAACACTGAAAGTCGATAAATTAAAAAGTTACACGTTATCTTCCATCTATTGTACCAGTGGGTGAGGAAGCTATTTTTTGCAGGAACTATAAAACATCTAGTACAATCCATCTTGCATTCATTAAAGTATTTTCGCATAGAATCGACCAAGATAAAAAAATACTGTATGCGATAAAACGCCTCGGGCGTGTTAACAATTTATTTAAATCGGGATGCGCGGCTTTTTCTTTTTTCGTCAAAGCAGCGCCATCTGCGTTAAAGGTGGTTGTACCCAGGAAGTACTTGTACTTACGCAACATCTGTATTATACTGAGTTATTGCCTTAAAAATAAAATTGAACAGCCGATTCAAAACCTAATAAAACGAATATCCCGCCGATTTCGCGATGTAGGCTCTTGCAGGCTCTAGATAGCGATATCGTTACGAGTATGTCGCCAAAATAGCTGATAATTGATCATTTTTGATTCTATTCTCATTATATCATAGCAAGAGTATTTAAAATGTATTTACTGTCTACAAAGAATTCATAATAGCATCTGAAATAAGTCTTATACCTATATTTTTTGGTATTATTTAGTTTATTCCTTACTTTTAGATATGAATTAAATAATATTACAGACTATAGTCCATTCAAACATTATTTATAATGAAAATTTATTTAACTATTGTAATTATTTATTTATAATTACAATAGTTAAATTAGACATGCGAAAAAATTATAATGAAACGTAAACTAATAATTTTTGAGAATATCTCAAAAAAACATATAAAAAGTTGCTTATAGTTACTTTCTGAAAATCCTGTGTTTTCCCCAAAACAATTAGTAGTCAACTCACTCACATATACTCGTATCATGTCAACTTACATGCCATAAAGGAAGTTGGCAGTAAAATAAATATCTTTTTCGTAAGTCACAAAAACTATGGCCTAAAATCTAAATAACAGGCTATCGTGTAGGCACAGGTGAAAAAATAAAGTCGTGCACGTCGCGGGCGGAAAGTGTACGGAATAAGAACGGCCGTTCTTTTAGTAGCCTTTTGAATGTAAGACATTTGCTTTGCAATTTAAAAATAGCACTTAGCATGTTGGTATTCAAAAAAAATTAAAAAAAAAAGTCAATTTGAACGGACTTTGAAAAATTGATTTTAAAGGAACTTAATATAATAAGGACTATTTTAAAAGTTTTAATATAATTTCCTTAGTAAAGTTGTAATTGAATATAAATGTAAAATAGTTAAAAATGACGAACAGCTCTATTTATTTTTTGTCCATAACAAGAGCTTGATGTGCGATGCCGAAAAAATCCACATTTGCATGTCGATCGAATGAATTTATCGTTATTGCTTCGAGATTTATTAGAGCGGCTTTCCGAAAAAATCTTAAGAAAATCACCGCGAACCAAATTTGAAATTCAAATTTCAATTGTTTTTCTGTTTAAATTGAGACAATTTTGACGTCCGTTAAGTCGGGACATGTGTTTCAGATCGCTTTTTACTCTTTATTACTGGGAATAAACGCAAAATTTTTATTATCCAACCTACATATTGCAAAAATGCTTTAACTTTTTATATATTTATTTGTTTGAGACGAAACATGTTAAGCTTTTAGTAAATTCCAAATGTATATAGTAAAAGAATTTTTATATAAGTACTTAGAAACTAGAAATATAAAATACTAAAAACCAACTACTTATTTAAAAACGAAAACAGCCATTCAAAAATAAACTAAGTCTATTTCAATTAAAGGTTTTGTGCTGATTTTTTACCACTTGCCTTAATAAAAAAGAGATATAATTTCTTAATACCAGTTAAAAGTTAAGTTCACATCCGAGACGTTACCACGCAATGTATCTCCAACACTTTTTTTCGAATCGCGATAGTAAATCAATTCGGTTTACTTTTTTGAGCGGCGTCTCTCTTATAAATATTGTTTTAAAAAGGTTTTTAATGATGTACAGGATGAAAGCGTTGGTTTTGATATAGTCTTTTTATGTCATTGGTAATATATGTGTGTTAAGAGCAAAAATGGCTTTAAACAGAACTTGATCTATATACGTATATGATTGTCTGTTTTTTTGTTAAGTATGTGCTCCTAAAACATTTTTCCGATGAGATTATAATATGTCTTTGTGTATGCAGCCGCAAAATTTCTAAAGAAAAGAATGCAAAAAAGTCACATCGGTTAATTCAAATACATTCGCTTGATATACTAAGTAATAAGTACATATCCATGAGTAAAACCATGGCCTAACTCTAGGTATCTATACATGTCTATACATATAATAAAAATGTAACTGATCGCTGTCTGTACATAGAAGATATTTGAGAAAAACTATCATTGGGGGTCTTTATTTACGCAATAGAACCCAAAACAATGATTTTTAGAATTTTTGTCGGTTTGTCTGTGCGTTTGTGCGCGCTAATCTCAGACACGGCTTCACCGTTTTGGTTGCGGTTTTGACTAATATATTTTGGTAAGCTTCACTTAACATTTAGTATTAGTATTCTTTCAATCGGTTCATAAAGAAAAAAGGTTACGTCAATTTAAAGAAGGGAGATTTCACCTAGGGACGAACCCGAGCGGAGCGAAGGTGAGTCGCTAGTTTATAAATAAAAGTACATTTTTTATTTCATACACTTCTGGTGTATTTTAAAATTTTTCATTGGAAAGTGAAGGGGTTAAACGTAATTGTATTTTAAGCGAGTTCGACTATAACATCTTGTAAGAAGCCGGGGTGGTAATTATGAAAAGTGTCCGAGGGAGGAAAAATTGTCCACGATGAGAAAAAGTGCTAATGACCGACCGGCTCTTAAAGTTAATAGGTTTTGAGATTTTTTCATAACCGCTTCTTTTTAACGACTAATAACAATTTTATTGCGACACGTGATTAGAATATTTCTTGGAAAAGTATAATTTTGTGTAATCAAATTTTCTGTTTTATTTATATGGGTAATCTAATGATGACCTATCTTTCTATCTTGAAACGAATGTTAGAAGCCTACTAATCCACTAATATTAATAGGTGTAAAAATTTGTAAAGATATTTGTTTCTGACTCACGCGCAATTCGTAAATTGGACTTTGATAAAACTTGGCAAATAAAGAGATAATGGCTTGAATTAACGTGTAGGATGCTTTTAATTTCTTTGAGTGGTATTCTTGAGGAATTATTTTGGTGCAAACATTGTTTAAACGAAGTCTAAGCTGTTTTCTAGTACTACATAAATAATACACTAAAGTTTAAGTCGATTATAAGGACAAGAAAATAAAACAAAATTACTATATATTTTAAGATTACCTAAAGTATGTAGATAAATCAAATTTTTTATTAAAAGAAGTTTCATCCTAGAACGCGCGATAACTGGCTTACATAGAGTTTATCTTATTTTTTTCGACGTCATAACTCATGCGAAGGAAAACCGTTTTTTGGCCAAACTTGAAAATTTATTTCGCAATTAGCGGTGAGACACTCTTAACTTGTCGAGACATTATTAGAAAACTTTCTTATTGCTCGTAAAAAATTTCTTTTTTTTGGACACCTGCTCTGTTGTAAACTTTAAATACGCGTTAGTTTTACTTTGAACATGTTTCAAATGTATAAAACTGCTTAAAATTATAAAACAAATGTGAGTTTTTTTTAATTATATTATTAGAAATAATATTATGTTTTACTTACATTTCTAAATAATAAAAAAATTGCTTGCTAAGTTAAAAAATAGCTACAATGTGACCGTTGACAGCGACACAAGTACTACAAATTAGCGGAAAAACACCCCTTGAGACGGATTCATAGAAAAACTCGTAAAAATTACATTTACTCTAGATGCAAGACGAATTTTGATACTTTACAATATTTTTTCATCTTTGTAGTTCAAATCAGAACTTAATTTAGATTATTTCTAAATCGTGTTAAGCAAACTTTCTCAAGGAAAAAATAATAAGGCCAAATAAGTATATTATAATGAAGTACCTAAATATCAAAAAAAAATGCTTCGTAGTTTGAATTAAAACAGGTAAATAATAAATACCTCAGACAAACTTAAATTTGTTACATCGCCATAATGTACGTTACACAAAAAAATAATTTAAATTTATTTGGTCCAAAGTTATGTAATTTTCCATAATTGCTAGGTGTAGATAAACAAATGATTTTTACGTACGTTATTGAACGTAAGAAAATCTAAAAATAAATAAACATAATTTTATCTACCATCATAACTTCACCAGCGCCCTAGAACACTGCTAATGGCTCGTGCGCTTAAAAAAGACGTCGAGAGATAAAAATTAGTTGAAATTAAAACAGGCTAACGAACGCTATTCTGTTTCTTGCCTTACCTAATTTCTTATTTCCAAAAATGAGCATTTTCCTTCGCAAACATGAATTTGTTTTAATTGCTTTAGTAACTCCCTGTACTTGGATCTTTTTTTTTGTATTTCGTAACTTTTACGGAGTGACTTATAAAAAAACAATCTACTACTTGCCTTTCTTTAATATTGCTTAAGTGAAGAAACAAGAAATAAAATACGAGTATGATAAGTTAAATATTAAACCTCAAATTTTGATTTGCATTAAAACTATGTATATACATATCACGTATAATTTCTATGAGAATCACAACTTTAACTAAAAAAATATATAAACAACTTTTAAAATCTTATAATTGAGCACATAACAACAAAGCAACAAACAACGAAGTTCAGTTTCGTCGTTGCTATAATCTTACAACATGTTATTACAACCTAATTTCAGGCATTTACCGCTCGGTTGAACCCTAAGTGAGACCTAGGTGGACTAGCCACATATTTTTATTGACAACCATTGAAGACATTGTTACGTTTACAATACTATTAACTTATTTCACGGTGTCACGGTCCAGTTAAATAAGTATACGTTAAAAAAATATCCTCATGAAAACAATCGTAAATGTAGAGACGGTAATACAAATTAATTTGTTTAAATGTTCATTGATAATTTTTCATTTGTATTGCAATTTTATCATTTAATGCAGTGTTGGGAAATACTTTATACTTTCTTAAATAAAACTATCTTTTCGGATTATTTCACGGATTTATTTTGATTTTTGGTTCCCGACGTTTCGAATGCTTTACAGCAATCATTGTCACGGGAGAGACTAAGGCTATAGACGGGAAATATTTATTGAATAAAAACAAAATAGATTCTAAATGAAAGCTTAACATTAAAATGTGTTATTTAATATTCTATTCATTAATGAAACATGTAATTGAAAATATTATTAGAAAATGCTTTATTTTTATAACCAAGACCACCTAGAAGTCACCATAAGAAATGTCAAGAGTATATTCTCGAATAAGGAGTTATAAAAACGGTTCGGAAAAAAACAGCGGTGAGAGCGCGATGAAAAACTGCAATAGTGCCCTCTCGCTCGTGATATCGTGATAGAATCGGCTTGATACATTCCTTTTAGTTTTAACCCAGTATTTGTCGTAGATCTAACTAAATTCTAAAATAATATAATATCCTTTAACATAATGAAATAGTGATTTCATATGATTTTTTTGAGTTTTAAATAGAAACTTTAATTATATTTCAATAAAACTAAAAAAATACTTTTTTGATACTATAGTATCATTATTTCAATGTAACTTAAAAAAATAAGCAATATTTACTATTTTTTCCTAGAACATTGTATCATAAATTCGTATACAATTACAAAAAAGGTGCTATTAAAATTAGTTATTAAAGAACAGAACCCAGATAATGACTCTATCAAACCAAAAGTTACATAACATTGATCAAGACTGATCATCCTTGCGAGCCTCAAACTAAGGAACCGCGTATAATAAAAAAGTTAGCAAGTACACATAAGTGCATTACGTACTACAACTATAGAACTTATACACGCCTACGGCCCAGCGGAGCTCGGCGATTTTTTGCCTGACATTTGAAAAATACTATTTGACGATAACAGACATATTATTTGTTGCAAAAGTAATATTTTCTGTGAATTGTGAAAAAATGAAAGTTTTTTTGATTTGGTTGTTGTGAGAGTGTTTCGCGGTTTTTGTGCGATGCGTCTATGTAGAGTTATATTGAGTTATCGATGCAGGTAAATGTTGTTTATTATTATCAATCCATATTTGTGTAACGCGTTGGCTAACAAACTTTGTAGAGTTTGTAGATTGATATATTTGCTATGTTTTCAACTTTCAATTAAAAAAAGAAGGAGGTCTCTATCATGATCTTTTTTTGTATTTTGTTGTGGGTCTAGTTAGTATTTTTGTGTTAACTTGAAATTTTTCTTGAATAATTCCTTAGATGGGTTATTTAGTTAAGTATAATAGTTTTTTCTTATAATTTATATTATAACAGAACCCGTTGTCAAGCTCAGCACGCGGTTAGGGAAAGTAACCTAACAAACTCGGAAAAGTTCACCGCGCTAAATGCCATAACGTGACATTTACATTTTGTTCTAATTAAAAATGCACATAAAAATAGTTTTATAATAAAAATAATATATTCTTTACGTAAAATGTATTAAACCCATCAATATGTACCTACTTAATATTGATATATATTTGATTTGAGACTTTCGACGAATATTTTTGTATCTTTCTTTTACTTATACAAATATTTTATAAAAAATATGAATAATTTAGACTTAAAATAAATACTTAGTAATCAAACATCTTAACTGTTACTATAACATTTAAATATCTTAGATAAAGCTCTAATTTGTCATTGACTATATTGTACAAATATTATTAACAAACTAAAAAAAGGATGCAACAATATACGTCCTTTAAAACAGTAATAAACCATAGCCATTTATAATAAGTAAATGTTAATATTTTTGTCAAAAAATTAGATATATTTAAAAAAATATATTTTTAACTAAGCATCTTTACATTAAGTTTTGTTTTAAATCTTTGTCATACTCGTATCACGTGGTAGAGACAGACTCTACAAAATGTTTATTAGTTACATGAAACCTTGTTTATTATTATCGTCTTCCTGTTGTAGTCGTGTTTGAAAGTTATCAATTTTATTATTTTTTGTTAATTAAGCCGAGCGGCTTGCGGTCGGTGTCTAATTCGAAAAATTAGTTTTTCCTGTTTTGACGCTTATATAGATGTATAAACATGTATTTTATTTATATAAATAATATTATATCCGTAAGAAATTATTTGACTATAAATTTAAAAAAAAAAAAGTGAAATGAATTGAATGTTTCGATTCAGATTATTCTTAATTTTTTTAAATAATAAATAGACTTAATCAAAATTACTATAGTATTATAAGGATAGCTTATAATTATATATATTATAGCTTATCCTTATAAATTCAATAGGTAATTAAAGGACTTGTTTAAAGGATCGTACTCGTATATGTAGCTCACTATAGCTCCTACCACATACTAGTAAGCCATAATAAAAACATTTAGTCCTGCTGAGATTTTTCGGCAGTTCTTCTTAGGGCTGAGGAAAAATATTTTTGAACTTTTGGTAGAGTTATGATCTTCAAATATTATAATAATTTAAATAAAAAATATTTTATTTAATTAAAAAAATGCCCGATTTAAAAGCAGCTATCAAAATTAAACGAAGCTTTTAAATTTATAGCATATATTAACATTGACCACCGTTCAGTGTCCTTAATATGACAAACAAACATATGATAAATGTTAATTTATATTTCTTTTATTAAATCCTTCGTTATATATATTTATATCAAAGTAACTGCGCACTTCGTCCCGATAAAAATACTTCTTTTGTCCATCCGTACGTCAAGGTCCTTTCATGTTATTCTGAGACAGATTTTGTTAAAATTGCATCTGAAATGTAGTAATTTCCTTCTTTATATTTTTATTCTTTTTATTAATATATTGTACTAAATATTATAATATCTTAATTTACGAACAAACGCTAGTCTCAAATTATTAATTCATGAAAAAACATAGTTCAATATACTTAATTTAATTTTAATGAAAATTAAATGAATAAATTATAACTATAAACTATTAAAACTAGATTAAATTTGTAATAAAAATAAATTCTAAATATAAAATAACTCACATTCTAAAAACTTCTGAAAGCTAATATAATACTAACAAAAAGCTTTAAAACTTAAACTTTTGTCCAAACGTCAAAAGTTTCATAAGAAAAAATAAAAAGTGCATTACGTAAGCGTCACACAGACGTTGTCGTAGGTCAAGACGCACACATCGGCACAGGATCAACGTACGCGAACGGTATCGGTTTGCAAATATAAATTTTTAGCTATAGCATAGTAATTCAATTCTATACCTTTCTCCCTCTAATTAGACCAATACATCGCTTACTCAGCATACTCGGAATGTATTAATTATTTTCAAAATATTGCCTATTTTGTTATTGTTTATGATATCGAATTTCTGAGTGAACATAAATGTGTTTTGATTTGGAATCCTTTAATATTAAAACAATAATTTTGATTAAAAAACTCATTTTATAGATTTTATGTATTATAATTCTTATTTATTACACAAGTAAAGCACTTAGCTGTAAAAAAATAAAAATTTAAATGTATATATAAGAAATAATAAAATATTTCGTACTTAAAAACAAGCTTCGAATAACGCAAAAGCTGTGCCTAAAAAGAGAAACAATATTTCTTCCGTTTGTCTAAACTCGTTCGGCGCACGCGCTGTTTGCGAATGTGTGTGTAAACAAGTATAGCTGTGTGTACATGAAAGTGTACGTCTGTGTGTGTGAGAGTTAGTGTGCGTGATGCGTAGCTCTTGTCTTAGGTTAGGGAGGTGAGCGACCTCTCTCGTTTCGCAGACTCCCATTTATTTTTATTATGGCAACACGTGGACGATGAACGCTTTTATTACGTATTCTTCCTGAGTATTTCTTGAAATTATAGTAAAAATTTAACTGTCAATGTAATTTTAGTGCAACAATATGTATAAAAAATACATTTTTTTTATTAAAAATTAATTTTAACAGTAAAAATGTATAGTTCTATTTAAAGTACATATTACATTCGATTTAGATATTATCGAATGGTAATTTATTTTAATACATAAGTATTCTTTGCATAAAGAAAGTTAAATATTCATATTATCATAAACAAAAGTGCTTTTAGGTATTAATTAATAAATTTCCATACAATTCAACAGTAAGTATTGTTCTAAAAGGAATAACTTTAAAAACGATTGCGTACCACATTGTGCGGTAATCGATGTAAAAATGCGAGTCTTGATCGTGACCTGCGCTTATGTATAGTGCATGAGAATTTTGAAATTAAAATTGAGTTCTGTAAGCCACATACTGGGTGAAAATTTGAGATATTTTCAATTATATTATTGTATGTAGCTTTGATTTCTTCTCTTTTTATGGAGGCATGTAGAAATCACTAAAAAAATAAAGTTAACATAATATAATACCATAGAATGTACACCACATAAAATATAACCTATGTTATCTACCCATACTAATATTATAAATGCGAAAGTAACTCTGTCTGTCTGTTACCTTTTCACGTTTAATCCACTGAATCGATTTAGATGAAATTTGGTATAGAAATAGTTTGAGACCCTGGGAAGGATAAAGGATAGTTTTTACCCCGGAAAATCAATCATTTCTCAAGTAAGGCATATAAAACTCATCATATTCTATACTAAGCGTCAAAACGTACCTAAGAGGGTGAGTCGCTAGTAGTCTATTAATGTCAAAAATAATATGCCAAAAATCAGGTCGATCCATTGCCCTGTTGTTAAGCCTAAAAGGAACATAATAAAAACCCTTACGCATAAATTATATTATTCAATCAGCATACACATATTACTTATTTTTGGTACATAAAAAAAGTCATAGTTAGCAGAAGTTACACAAAAGTAATAGTATACTTAGTAAATAACGCGAGTTCGATTTTAATTGTGTGTACTGTGTTATATAAATTTTTAGAAAAAAATTGCTTAAGAGTAAAGGTAGTGTACGCAATTAATTTTGCGCTCATATAAAATATCATACTTACAAAATGGAGTAGCAATACAAAAAAACGAATACATTACATAAATAATATTTATTACACAATAAAGAATAAATAGTCCACGATAGGTCTTAAAACGCAGGGCTAACGCGCCTTCAGGGCTGTTGATAAGAATAACAAAGATATCACTAGGTAGGTCAGTGCACTCGTATGGACACTTCATTTTTATTCTATATATCATACACATATCTGTCAACGATGTTTAAAAAATATTTTTTTATTGAAAACACTATTTTTGTTAAAATGCAAATTACTGACACTGAGTCGTGTTCTAAATCTTGTTTGTATGTTCAATACGAATCAAAGCAAGAATCGAACTTACTACCTTCAACTTAGTAGAAAGAGTTATTTTAATACAGTTTTATAGGATACAGTTGTTATAATAACCCTCTCATGTCATATTTATCTGTTTTTTGTTATGCACTTATCTGCTTATCAAAAGTACAAAAATATCTATCTATATAAGAAAATATTACCTTCATATATATATCGAACCCACGAATTATGAACTTCAAAGGAAGAATATTCAACTTAATCAGATATACTATTTATAATCAGATATATAATTAAATATTTTTGACTTAATTTAAACACGTTTCTCTGTTCACGACTCTACTTTCTGCTGTTTAAAACAAAAAGTAAAGACAACTTTCGCTGTATCATAACATTATGTATAGTAGACGCACTATTCGAAGCATCGTACTATAAAAATTCTAGGCACATCCCATTTCTCCGATAAACACTGTTAGACATTACATCATCATACAACACATTTAATATGTATAAACCAATTCAGATCTAATCACGACTGAATAAGAATCAAATTGGAATTACAAAATCTCTACTAAATGTTATATCTGCGTTACTCTACGTTCGCGGATATTGCCAATTCTCTTTCTATTGATAAATATTGCAAGCAATTATGCATCTAATGTTTCTAGGAATACGTATCTGTTTGGTGTCAATTAAATTGGTAGGTGGTAATATGTACGGCAATTGATGTACATTTTTATTGTGTTAGACTGGTTAAGGTATGGTGGCCATTACGTCGGTAAACTGTTTATAGTTCTAGCTTCGCTAGGTTTCACTCATTAACCTCTTAATAAAATTTATTTGTTTCATACCCTCCTTCTACTTTCAAGTTTTTGCAATTTAAGAACTCTAACGCTATCGTTTAATTAGATCATTAATGTCGATTACCCCCTGCGAGCTTTTATGAAATAAACTAATACTAGCGACTCACCCTCGTTTCGCTCGTCCCTAGGTTGATTTTCCATTCAAACTTTCATCCCCATTTTCACCCCCTTAAGGGATGATTTTCGGGATAAAAGTACCCTATGTCCTTTCCAGGGTCTAAAAATTCTTACCAAATTTCATCTTAATCGGTTTGGTAGATCCAGAGATTACCCCCTACAACCTCACAAATTCACAAACTTTATCTCTTTATAATTTTTCATTCGTGCTACCTTTATACCAGAGAATATAGATTTATAATAAAAAAAATTAATAAAAAATGTCGATCCTTTAAAACGTATGGACACACAAGTTTCGTTTATGTGTGAGTACTACTCATTGGATACATGTGTGCGTGCTATCGCGGAAAGAAATGAGGTTATCTGAATGCGCTGTCATTGTTTGTATAAGTGTGATACGTTTTAAATGTACAGACACACATACACGATTTAAAAATATATTTATGAAGACACTTGGCGAATTTTATTATACTTTTGGATTTGAATTGGGTTTTTAGTTGTCTTCTAAAGTACTATGGTTGAGACTTAAGTAGATCTGAATTAAGAAATATCTTCATATCTATTATACGTAAGACGAATTTGTATTAAAAAGCACCCGCTAGTGAATAAACAGACAGAAAAATTATTAGTGAATATATGTATATAGTTAAACGAATTATAAAGACGAGTAGCTGAAACTATGTTTTATTTTCCTTTGTAAATTTCTAGAGGCATCCATATAACTTAAGTACAAATAAAGATCGTTGTCATAGGTCAGTTATCATACACATTTAATTATTTTTATAACGTATAATATGCGATTGTTATCACATCACTTCAACATGAAGTTCAAGAAGGTTCGAGCTCCTTTAATACCAAACAATTTATATAAAAAAGGTATAATCTATACTAATATTATAAAGAGGTAAAGTTTGTGAGGTTGTAGGGGGTAATCTCTGGATCTACTGAACCGATCTAGATGAAATTTGGTAAAACGATAGTTCAAGATCTTGGAAAAAGCATAGTATAATTCTTATCCTAGAGATCATCCCATTAAAGGGATGAAAATGGAGATGAAACTTTGTATGGGAAGTAACCTAACCTAACGCTAGTGTTATATAAATTCAATTTCTAACATACTTGTTGAGATTTTGTTTGAGCTAAGGTTAGCATTAGAAAATAATGAAACAGCAAGTGTCGCCTAATAATAATTAAAATAAATACAGATAAAAAATGAGTAATGATTATTAAATATTATTTTCGTATATAATTATGTATTTTTAGGCTCGAAAACCATTCTAACTTTAAATAATATAGCCATTTAATAATAATAATAATAATTAAAAGTCAAAATCAATTAATTATAAAATAATAAAATGTTCTTTCTTCACAAATAAACCCACACATGCTTGTACGTACTTTCACACTGTTGACATAGGTCAGTGATGCTCAGATATACTTTTTATTCCTGTCAATGACTCTTACGCATATAGTATTACGTATTATGTTTTACTTCAAGGTAGCGCTAACAATTGTTTTTATTATTATTATTATATTAACGATAAGATACAGGTGTTTAAGTAGAAAAAATTAAAGATAAGAATATTTTGTGTAATTGAAATTTTATTAAAAACAAATCATTCGGTCTTTTGCTTAGACGTGTCTGAGGTGACGATTTGTTATCATCAATGATCACAGGAATAATACAATAGAAATTATTGTTAGTTTCCTCGATTTACACGAATTTAGTCTACAGTGACCATGATTGCTGTAAAGCATTCTAAACGCCGGGAATTAAAAATCTAAATATATCCGCGAAAAAATTTAAAATGATACTTTTGTTTACAATAGAATTGTAATATAAATAGAATATAATAAAATAGAACACATAAAGTATAACAAAATGCACGAAACAAAAATCTAAAGAAAAAACAACAGATTTATAATATTAGTAAGGATACTATGAGTAAAAAGTTAATGTGAAAGTTAGTGATCCTATTTTAATTTTCTAAAACAGAAATTATGATAAAATAAGGTATTCTGTAATTTTAACATTAACTACAATAAAAAAAAAGATATTATGGATATAAAGTAATAAATAATCTCTTTATTTTTATATTCTGAAGTTCATATTATTAACATATTAAAAAGTTACCAACATAGCGTCTTGTTCGAGTTTATTCTTTTCAATACTATTAATAATCGATTTTATATAATAATTAGCGATACATCGATTACAAATTTACACAACCAATAAACTTCATAACCGATCAATACAAGAGACCAATTAAAAGCATAACTTGTACGACTGACATAATTCTTTGAAACACACTGTCCGTGGAAAAAAGACCTATTTATAAAAATGCCATAATTAAAAACTAATTTACTGTAAATAAAATAAGGTTGTAATTTGATTGGATATTAAAATTTAACTATATATTACACTATGGTAGTGATCTAAGAAAATAGTAAAATAGAAATGGTACGAACTTAGGTGCTTATTACGTTATATAATAATTCAATAGTAGACTCTTTTATAATAGGATCTTATAAAAGTTTTAAAAAATGTGAACCAAAATATATGCGCATATATTTTTGTAACTTTTTTGTATCCGTAAAAAAATTTAGTAGGTATTTCTTAAAAACTAAAAATAAAATTTTCAATAATAATCCAATTTTTTATTCAATGTAAATTTGGAATACTGTTAATGTAGCTTTGAAATAAATGAACACAATACGTACAGTATATCAGTTTATAGAAAATTAAAGAATATTTTTATTTGCATTATCGCGTACCACTTCTATAAAACTATTCTAGAGTAGGAAGTACAAAATCTCGTGGGCGTACAATCGAGATAGTTATTATCTTAACAGCGATCTGACCAGACTACGTCTATCTCTTTCACACATAGCATAACCTACATTCCAAGAATGGGACGAAACATTTATTTAATGCTCGACGTTTCCTTTAGCTTTGTACTTTGAATCCCCTCTAAATTGACCAAAAAGTTTTCTTATAAATTAAAAACTATTTTGAGTTAAAAGATTTATAATAAATGTGGTTTTATACTAAATTTTATTATGAAATATAGTGTTATAGTTTTACATACCATATTGAAAGTTACGATAAAAAAATAACTAAAATGACTGATAACCATGTTAGTTTTTTTATTAGAAACTCACCAACATATTGCTAAGTCTTGTGAAAGATGTGATTAATTTGTTCCATGGAAACCACTACATAAAAGTGATCTGTTTTAACCTCCCATATATGATATCTATGAAAAAAGCTATGACGATCCATTACTCATTTTGATTGAGGACAAATTAACAGCCTTTCGCATTTGTAATATTAGCAATGAGAAAATTATTATGTATGTGTACCTTAACGACCGCACTTCGCTCGGCGTTTTTTATATGTAAGACTCCTGTTTTTCCGGTAATAAACATATAAAAATGATGTTTCTTCAGAAAAGACACCTATGACTAAATTAAAAAGTAAAACCTTATCTAAATACAAAATTTGATACAAATTATTAGAGCCGTTTCCGAGTATATATATATATATATATATATACTAGCGGCTCACCCTCGCTTCGCTCGGGTTCGTCGCTAGGTACGTTTTAAATAGATATAAAAAGAAAAAATCTTTCTTTCTCACATTTTAATTATATGTTTTAATACTTACCTATTCCGGACTAAGAGAAATCCAAAAATTAAAATATCATAAAAATTGGAACGCGGTCGAACGGGATAAAAAGTATCCTATGTCCTTCTCCTGGCTCTAAACTACCTCCCTGCCAATTTTCAGCTAAATCGGTTCAGCCGTTCTTGAGTTATAAGCGAAGTAACTAACACGACTTTCTTTTATATATATAGATATATATATATATATATATATATATATATATATATATATATATATATATATGTATATATGTATATATATATATTTGTGTGTGTGTGTGTACAAGAATAGATCATTTAATATTATTATAAGATATTATTATCATTGCAACAGTAAGAAATCAACTAAGCATAGCTTTCAAAGAAGTAAATAAATCAAGTTATAATGTAATTTCTTTGTTTACTTTCTTACACAGAGGCCGGACTCAGAGGATACATGACTAATGTCTCCTTGAACCGATAAAAACAGACTGTAAAATCGCATTTTTCCATTTAATACCATGTGTCATGATATGCAGTGCAATAAAAATATTTTGTACGTCTTATAAAGCCGTAGCCATATTTTTAATATATTAAAACCTAGTTTGCACACGCGGCTACATCCGCATTATTGTCAATAAAACAAATAAACCCTATATTACCTAAGTTAAAATATGATTATTGGAATTAATTATGTAGTTCCAGAGAGTGTCCCATACATAAAAACACACAAACTTTCACTACTTTATAGTATAACAAGAGAAAATGACACTTTAATCTCAATAAGAAATGAGTTCTTCAAACGAAAGACGATTATTTCACTTGTAATAATAAACTACGTTTTTTACCCCTTTTTCCAAACTACCGGTTATAATAACAAAATTATAGTCTGTACGGGAAGCGATAACTTGTTAATTGTAACTTTGACACCTGTTCTGTTAGTTTGTTGACGAGTAAACCGCATGGGGTTATGTCGATTTTTATAAACTCCCGCCCCGGCGTTGCTCACCATTGATTCGAATTGTAATAAACAAAATGTTTTCTCACGGAAGCTTATTTGTTGAAGCGAAAAGTATTTCATTTAAAGTAGGTAGTTAGTTGTTATGATTATAATACATTTAATGAAACATTTTTTATGATGCTTTAAACCTTTACAGTTTTATTGTATTTTAAATTTTTATAGGGCATAACTACTTATGGCTGTTTCAATAAAAAATAAAAATATATATCCTACTAATAATAATAGTCTAAATAAATATAATAGAGGAAATACACATATAAAAAATATTCAAATTTTACAACTATAGTTTTAAATTTATGTTATATTTTATTCTACGAATAACTTTATTTCAGGATTCAAAAAGCTTTGAATAGCTTTAAGAATTAGGACACTATAATATTTACTTTTACACCATAGTTTATTTTTCTCTTTTTCTATAGATATTTTTTGCTAATAATATGGGTTTTGTTATGGTTTAAAAGTTGTCAACTATGCATCAATAACGGTCCTTTGTGGTCTGCTGTATAGAGATTGAGAGATTCCTCATAGCCTACTCCCTAGTGCAAGACTTCATCTTCGATAGTAATGAAATTCACGTGGCATTCGAGTTTCTTGTCATAGAAAATATATAAATTTTAATAATGAATAGCAGTTTAATGTTTAAATAGAAGACATAGTAACATTATCTATACAAAACTATCTATACATATAATAAAACTATAGAGGTCGAATGTCTGTACATAGAAAAAAATGCGAAAAACCGAGTCAGGGGGATGTAAGAACAGCAATAGAAGAAATCCAGATTTTTTGAATTTGTTTGTCTCTGTGTCTGTTTATCTGTTTGTCTATTTGTCTGTTTGTACGGGCTAATCTCTGAAACTGTTGGACCTATTTAAATGAAATTTTGCGTTGTGGTACCTTATATCCCCGGTCAACATTTTAGATACTTTTCATCCCGGAAAATTAAAGTTCCCATGGAATAGTTAAAAAAGTATAGTAACTTATACAGCTTAGTTTTCGACACAACAACTTATGCACCTAATTTAGTAAAATTTGGCATGCCTATATCTTATATTGCCGGTCAAATAACAAGTTACTTTTTACCCCGTAGAAATGAACGGTTCCCGTGGAATAGATCTGTTTGCGCTTTTCTAGAGGCGAAACCGAGCGAAGCGAGGGTGAGCCGCTAGTAATAAAATAAAATTGTAACTAACCAGAATCTGTACTTAAATTTTTTTGGCAAATCTTATTGAAATATACATTATTATCGATATAGAGGCCGAATATGGAGTTTGTAGAATTTTGTATGTCTGTCTGTGACCGTGTCACGGAAAAGCCACTGGAGGGATTTTGATGGAATTTAGTATTATGATAGCTGGTAATCCGGGTCAACATGTAGAATACTTTTTACTGCGAGAGAATATCTCATCTCTGAGAAATCTATATTATACGTTAAAACGTAAGTAGTGAATCGATAGTGTACATACCTATATAAAAAGGCGTGTTCATATTACACTGCAACCATGCTCAAATCATATTTTATTTGTAGCAAAATAAGGCGTAGATACCTACCTGTAATCAAAACATTTAACGATACATAATCGTTACATTATACATGTGTTTGTTAAAT
Source organism: Brenthis ino (assembly GCA_921882275.1). Taxonomy (NCBI): domain Eukaryota; kingdom Metazoa; phylum Arthropoda; class Insecta; order Lepidoptera; family Nymphalidae; genus Brenthis; species Brenthis ino. Next base: position 12,765,336 of record OV170229.1, on the reverse strand, counting down.
ATATGTACATAGTACATACTATTTTTGTCTTCACGTGACAAGTGGGGTGGAAATTACGGGTAGCGTATATCCGCTCCCAGGATGCATTCTATGCACTTGCCAAAGCTTATCGAAATCTGTTTAGCGGCATAAGCGTGTAAAGGTAGATATAGATAGATTAACTTCCACATTCATATATTATAATATTAAGGACTAGCTCCGCTCGGGATCCACTCACGCTGTACGTCGAAAGATATTTATAGAGGAGCTTTTTATTGGTCAAAGAATGTTTATATGTAGGTATGTGTATCGGTATAGATTTTTAAAAACTATCGTCATCATATAAACAAACAAACATTTTAATTATATAACTACCACTTACGTCTGTACTTTAGCTTTTGACTATATCATAAAATTTCAATTTCTTTCAAAAAGTGCACTGACATAAAGTTTACTTTAAAAGTAATAATTAGGCCTTTAGATATGTAATTTTCTTTAATTTTTTATACGCTTGAGTTACCCATTAAAAATAATCATAAACTTCGCCTTACAATTGGTAAAGATATTGAATACCTCTTTTTTGAAATCGGACAACAAATTACAGAAAAAACCAATATGATTGTTATAATTATTACATCTATCAATCTCTCTATGTACTTATTTTTTCAGTGTATTGGCTCTCATTCAGATTATATATAGCTGACCCGCTGACTCTGGGACCATTTTTCTGAACTTGACTCAGATACTGTGGTTATTTATACGCGTAACACTTTTAAATCTGATTTTTATCTTATTCGTTTTATTCATTTTTACTGTAAAATAAAAATGGAATTTTATTATATACTTAGTCAGAATGTTATTAAAATACTAGCGATCCAGCTAGATGCCTTTTGTATTTATAATCTTACTAATATCATAAATGTAAAAGTTTAGATAGATGTTTGGATGATTGGATGTTTGTTACTCAATCACGTTAGAACCGCTGAAAGGATCTGGATGAAATTTGGCACAGAGATAGAATATATTTTGAAATAGTACATAGGCTACTTTTTATTCCAGAAAAATGTACTATTCCCGTGGGATGATAGATTTGTTTTTGTTTGTCTAGAGGTGAATTTGAGAGAAGCGAGGGTAAGCCGCTGTATTGTATATAGGTATGAGGTAGCGCCATCTCTTGTTATATTTTATTACTAACAGTGGCGTAAATGTTACTTCAGTTCACAGTCTATTTATGTACTAAATTTCATCGAAAACTGACCAGCCGTTTTAATGTAACAAACACACATACAAAATAAAAGTAATTTGATTTTAGTGACAATGTAATGCAATATCATATCTTTTCATATTGTGACATCGATAATTAATCACTTAACTAGGAGCATGATGTGGTATTTAGAGTCATAACCCGCCACGCATATTCAACGTTAGTTCGGTGAAAAGTAAATGGTGTATCACGCTACTTATTCGTCTTTCAATCAATAATTGAAACGTGAAAACTGTATATTATGAATATTTTATTTAACCTATTGATATTTTATTTCGTTTCGCTTCAGAAGAATGTGCTACCTCCTTATATATCTGTCTAATTTTCTATGGTAACTAGGTCAACGCCTATTCACTGCTTTCGCAATAAGCCGTAGCACAGACAGATGTATAAGCATATGCTAACATAAATTATCTAATATAATAAATTTGCACGTGACAGCCTTTCATACGTCTTTTTTACTAATACACGTTCTTTAATATTTTCTTAGATTTACGCCAATATTTGACATTTTAAATAAAACAACTTTTTTCGGATTTTATGGACATTTTCGCTTCAACATTTCAAATGTTTTACAGCGAAGATAGTCACCGCAAAAGCATTTAAAACGTTGACAACCAAAAATCTAAATTAAACCGCAAGAAAATCCGGAAAATTACTTTTATTTAAAATATCACGCGGTAAGAGCCATTCGGTTCTGCATTTTTCATTATTCATCAGCGTCCTTAAAACTGTTAGATAATAACCATCTTAAAATAAGCGTGTTAAATATTTATTCTACGCGAGAATCGAATTCACGATCTCCTTCATAATACATTGTTCACTACGCTACTCGGCATCCTAACGTTGTATCACAGATATACAAATCGTACTTAACAATTATAATAAAAATATGTTTTATAGGAAACAAGTAAAAAGTTTACAATTAAATTAATGAATTTTGTGATTAAATAATATAAGTGTATCTAAATTACATTTTCTTTGCCCATTCATAAATGCTAGGCGTACCTTGACACACTGTCGTCTGGTTACGAGTTTTTTGCTCTTACCGTACGTGATTACCGTAAATGATTCTTAGTAATACTTGCTTATATTTTCAAAGTTGATATTTTTTTAATAATATCTCCTATTAAATTGTGATACAGCATTTCTTTTGTAGAAAAACTAGCGATTCACGCTCACTTTGCTCGGATTCGCCTCTAGAATAACAGAAACAAATCTATCCCACGGGAAGTGTACATTTTTCCAAGACAATGTGCTATCCATACTTATAATCTTTCTCTGTGCTAAGTTTCATCCAGATCCGTTCAGCCGTTTTGGTGTGATTGAGTAACAAACATCCAAACATCCATCTAAACTTTCACATTTATAATATGAAGTAGGATCACGTATAGATAGATGTAGAGATGTAAAATTTTCATGTGTACAAAAAATAATATGATAAATTCAGTATTCAAATAACTCAAAACATAATCTGTTTAATGTATTTTAGTACTAAAATAAGTATAATTTACGATAAAAACTAATGAATTTGGCTATCATGACAAAAATCTTGTTAAAAATCGCATCGAAAGGGTTGTCTTTCTTAATAGAGACTTAATGCCTCCGCCGGAACAATTTACGTAAAAATTATGGAGTGTACATTTTTCATGGGTTTTTTACGTCAATTTTTTATGTCCCTCATTAGAGGGGTGGCTGAGTGGTACCACTGTTACGGTGTTTAAATGCTTTTTCTTTATTAATGTTATAAAAAATTCATATCAGTTTTGTTTAAAATTAAAAAAAAAACCTTATATACTAATATTATTACACATTAATTGGTATCTTTACTCCATCTTTTTTTCATTTCTTTTTTTTTCTTTCTGATTTTCTTTTTTTTTGCTTAGTAGCTTTTTATGAGCTTTAGTGTTATCGATTAAAAATTTTGGAAACAGATTTTTTTATATAAACAGGTGAAATTCAGTATAATTTTTTTATAAATTTTCTATAATGATTATGTTCGAATTTCGGCCACTGGGTGAACTTAATACAAGTAATTTTGTAAAACAGATATTTTTATTATTTGTGCCAACGCGCTGTAATATACATATAATAAAATTGTAAGTAAGCCGAATCATGTTTTGTTTTTAAAAATCTTATTGAATTAGACATTATTATCGATACAGAAACCGAATCTATAGTTTTTAGAATTTTTGTCTGTCTGTCTGTCTGTTACCGCATCATAGAAAAACCACTGGAGGGATTTTGATGACATTTGGTATGGTGATAGCTGGTTATTCGGGTCAACATATAGGATACTTTTTACCGCGAGAAAATATCTCATTTCTGAAAAAAATACAAAAACTGCAATGTAAGAATATACTAATACGTAAAACCTAACAATTTGGTTTTTGGTCATCAGTACGCGGGCGGAGCCGCGGGCAATGCTAGTGTAATATAAAAAAGAATCTATAGCAAAATAAGTATTGGTATTTATATCATCTAACTTCATACTTGTAAGTCATGCTCAAGTCCTGGTTAAAGTCAATATTTACAACTTACAATGTAAAAAAAAGTAATTTGTGGTTTCGCGTTCATATAATTAAATAAATTACTAAAAGTAGAGTCGTTGTTTTAAATTATTACATAAAAACGAGTATAACGTATAGAACAAGGGCAATAATGACTTAATAATATAATATAAATAATTCTAATACATGTCTGCAAACACTGTCTGCTTTAGATCTTATTTCAATAGTGGAATTTTTAATAGGCCTTTTGCCTGCGGGTGTGTTCGATATTTTTATGACCCCTTTGTTATTTGGGACTGCGTAAAGTTTAAGTAACGTAAAATTTTTAAATAATTAAAATTATATACAAAAATAAAGAAAAATCTACAAAACACATGTTATTGATTAAATACGAGTGAGCATTAAAAACGGAATCTGCTTGATGTTTCAGGATGAAAAGATTTTTTTTGTGAAAAATTATTTCAATCCTAGTCCCGTATTAAAATAAGGAAGACTTATAACAACAGACAAACTTTACCGTTGATATTTGTTATAGATTATAGTTCTAGTACGGACAGCTTTACTTTCTTCTCTATCTTAATGTTAATTTATCTATCTACCTTATTAAGTAGGTACTAACTACTAAATTTCGTCAGAATCTGTCCAGTGTTTTTCTCGTGATGCGTTCCCAGACAGACACACATTCTAAAATATCATAATAATGATATAGTATCAATAATAATGACTATTTCAATAAGATCTTGCAAAAAATAATTAATTTACAGATTTGACTCAGAATTTTAGTACACGTACCTACCTATACATATTTCTTTAGATTGAGTTATTTTTCTTTTTCTTAATTTAAATAGAGTTTATTCTTAAAAAATATATGCAACCTATTTTGAAACATCCATTGTACATACATATATACGTCTCTTATTTCTTCCATCATCTTATTAGACCCTTATTTAAGTCCACGATAGGCTTCCTGGGTACCAAATAAAAAAGAACTTCACATTTTATTTAAACTACATAAGAACTAATCGGTTTTTTAAAGATGGTGGTAAAAGTTTTACAATAAATAAATTACCATTTTGACTGTCCGTTACTAAGAACATAACTTAATAAATATTCCGTTATTAAACTTTAACTTAAAAAAATGTTTATTACAATTTAATCATGAAATAGGGTTGAATTTACGCTTAAACGCCAATACAATATACAAAGAAGTGATCAATATAATACAAAATTGAAATTCATCAAAAAGGTCACTATAGCTTACTACTAATACTATATAGTAATATCTTAAATTTGTTAAAGTAACATTATGTATATTTAATTAGTATATAATAAATCTCAGAGTATCTCACGTTGCTTTCCGGGAACCAAACCTTAGACCTCATAGCGTATCAAAATCATAAATTCTTTGCAATTTCTTCGTTGCGTGATCAAAACCTCTAGTTCCACTTTCTAACACGCGTGAAAGGGCTACACTGTGGGCCAAAATAAGTAAACACATTTCATGCTTTTATTTTTTATATTCATTTTAAATTAGTTACTACAAATTAGGACTGTACGTGAGTCCTAATATAAAATTAGCACATATTTATTAATTATATCATGATGATACATAATGCTGTAATAACTCACTCAAATAGTTTTTTTATGGAAAAAAGGTAACATACATTAAAAATTGAATAATTTTATATTAGCAGCATATATTTTTAATATATGTTCTCTTTATTACATTGTATTATAAAGCTTCTAGAGATTAGGTATTTAGGTCGATGCTAGTTGGTCTTATATACTAAATTTCTTAAAAAGTAACTACCTAGTTCGTAGAAAAATCTAGATGATTCTTGAATCGTCATCTATATAAAAGAGTAAATAAAAATGACATGCTGTTGGCTGGGGATCACATTACTTAAAAACACTCGATCTGGACCGATGTGACGAAAGATGTGTAGAAAAGTTGCCCAAAAATTGGATAAATCGGCAAACACTAAAAATGCGTTTCTTTACAGTATTTTTGTATGATTTTAAAGATAAAAAAATAGCAAAAATATAATAACGTTTGTTATTTAAGCCACTTTGATATAGTTAAAAAAATATTGAAAACTTATAACTTATCAGTGCTTAAGAGGTCAGACATATTGGCTTAATTTAGTATAAAGCATATAAATCACCGTCAGTCTTTTCCTGTTGTCTACTGAAAAATATACCAGTTTATTACAGGAAGGCGATAAGTATAATTAAAAAATATTTCATGTTAAATAATTTATTAAATGTTAATAATATATTTTCCTCAATCAAAGTATATTAAAATAACACTGACATTATGTTTAGAGACGTCCTTAAAGTATGCACGCGTTTTTTCATAGAAATATGCCTTGTGAGTTGTGGAGTTACAATAAGTTTGAAGATGCGTCGTTTTTTCATCAGGTACTTTTTTCATATATAAACTTATTCTTATAGATAAATTTATTTAATCTCTAAAAAAATGATAATTGTATGTTTTATCTGTCAAAATAAAAAAAAATTAAATTGTCTAATTTTTTTTAAAACTAATTCAATGAATTTATTTATTATTTTTCACTATAATACAGCACTACCAAGCTTTATCATAGGACTGAGGTGAAGATAATATATCGCGTTCTAATAGCAGTAATGTTTATACGTGTATACATTTTCTCGGCCTACATTGTACGTTTGCGTGTCTCAAGTCGTTTCTTTGCAATCGCATAGAAGTAAAGCTTCGATAAATATACCTATATAATATATACTTTAGATTTTACAGATTATTTATTCATTTACGACAATTGTTATTTTAAGTAATTAATTTATATGTATTTATGTAAATTATTTATAGTATTGTATAATGTTAGAACTTGATTTCTTACATATTGATTTAGTATTGTAAGCCTAAACAAGTTTATTAAGCTAATTGTAATAATATTTTTAATACTAAGTTTTAATAAGTAGGCTACGATAAAAAATAGCTATAATTTTTGGAATTTTGCTTATAAACATCATGAAAAAAATTTATAAGACAAAAAAAAAAGATTTTAAACATTATACACATAATGTTTTTTTAATTATAATAAAATATTAGGTCCTATTACTAATCAAATAATCATAAAATTATATTTGCTTCATTACCAATTGTAGTATTTTGTGGTTATAACTATCATAATAGCAATATAAATTCACTCAGATCATTTGTGTATGTTTTTTACTTCTTGTTACTGTACTGTGTCACGAACTTAAGAAAATTTGAAATAGAAGTAACTTATATTTGTATTGCCCATCAACTATAAAAAAAAAGTAAAAAGTAAAGCCTCTAGTACAAGTTTTAGATGATCTCAAATTAAAAAAAAATCATCTCACCCTAAAATATTTTCAATAAAACAAGTCTAGTCCAATAAAATATATTATTGTAAAACCAACTCCAGTATAACATATCAAAATATACGCCAGTTCTTTACAGGCGATAAATAATTTTAAGTCCCTATAATTCCACCTTATCTGCAGTGGTAGAAGGCAATTTCTTTGCCATGGCTAAATTATAGGAGCCCGCGCGAAACTTAACACTCGTACGTAATGTGGCCTACACACGGAGGTAAACTTATAGTGGTTTTTGTATGCTATATCATACCATATTTATTCTTCCATATCTATACTTTATTGTGAATGTATAGATAAAATTCAATCGTTTGAAGTTTTCTGCTGTTTTTCTTATTTATGATAATATTTATAATAATTCTAATATTATAAATCATTAATATGTAGGTTATTAATAACTTGTGTTTGATGATTTTATAATTCCTGCAAATTTTTACTTTTAATTAAAATTACGAAAATGTAAACTATTATAAATGCTAAAATCTCTAAGTAAATTTCAAAAACATAAAAATAAAGCCACTAACTTAATGATTAAAAAGTTTAGAAGCTATCTAACAGTAATCGATTGATTGAAATGAAATAAAATATATCAAGTGTATTTATTCCCAAAGATTATTTAAAAATAAAAGATACACCGACTTCAAAATAACATCAAACTTAATAACCTACATTTAGAGGTAAATTTTATAGTTATAGCACATAACTATAAAAAAGGGACGAATTGAGTGTCTATCTCCTCGTTATTTGAAGTCGGTTCAAACTACCTTGCTCCATATAAAAATTTCACCCCTCGACAAATAAATCAGCTCACATCTGTTTACAGATCTTTATGCATAAGAACGCCATGCAGATGCACGCGAGGGAACTCCAGCGAGGGTTGGGAGGCGAGGTGAAGCCTCATCAGTGCCAGCAATGCCTGAAATCCTTCAGTTCCAACCACCAATTGGTACAGCATATTAGAGTACACACTGGAGAGAAACCGTACAAATGTTCGTACTGTGACCGACGGTTCAAGCAACTCAGTCACGTTCAGCAACACACGAGGCTACACACTGGTGAGTTTAGATTTCGGGAATAAAAATCTATTAATAAAAATATTTCTTTAGTCGCTTTAGTATGAGACAGTTATACTAAGGGATATGTTTAAAAAATGTGATTTTGTAAGACAATTTTTTTTTATTGTATCGGAGACCTACATAAGTACATTTTATAATTGTTTTTGTTAATATATTATATTTGAAGAATAAATAATTAAATTGTAGTAGCACTAACAAATCTAGAAACTAACATAAATCTGCCAACCATTTAAAGGTTTCACAATATTCAAAGTAAAACGTGATGTCTAGTGCAAATAAACAAATTTAATAAAACGCATGCGCATACATCACGGCATACGGGATGTGTCTTCCAAATTTAACTTCGCCATTATAAAGCAGATTGCATCTCGAACCATTTCGCGCTCAAAAATATTCACTCAAATTCTAAATTGCTGGTTGAAAACCACTTATTTGTTTTGCTTCTTAGTATTTTAAGTAAAATTCATAAAATATATACAAAAAAAAAGATATAATATATCAATCTGTGCCTACATTTATAAAAAAACCTAAACTCTAACTATAATATGTAAACTAGTAACAAAACATCCATGAATAATGTAAATATAACTTTTTACATACAGTTGAATTGAATCTAAAATTAAAATGGAGTTCCAATTTAATAGTGGACTTATAAAATACCTAGCGCTCACAACTCGTTATGCCGGCACCATATACGAGCCGCAAAAACAATCCGTGACTAGAACAACTTTTATAATTAAAACTACGTTCGTTCCATTGGTTGGTGTTTCCGTAAAAAAAATTACTAACGCCGTATACGTGAAAAGCGGCAAAAAAATGTATCCAATCGTAGGCACTGGCCTGACCGCCGGCCAATAGGACGCGGTTTCCTACCACGTACATTCTACGTTGTTTTAGAAAAAAATTCACGTGCTTTTTCATGGATTTGAAAGTGGCCAATGGCGGCGGTCGGTTCTTATGCGCATTATAATTAGATTAGTTATTCAGCATCATTTTTATACCCTACAAATGTTTTGCTTCAATGTAAAGTACTAAAAATTTTATAGGCTATTATAAATAATGTTTTGTTTCTTGTAAGATGCTAATTTTTATATACTCGTCCTTTACGATCGTAAACAGTACTTAGAACTATTTCTTGTTTACATCATAATATTTTTTATCTGTGTAAATTATTCTCTATAACTATTTATTAAAAAAGATTACGTAACACTAAATCGAATGATGATAATCGATTTCCCATTAATTGCTTATTTAGCCTATACGTTGAGCAGATTTTTAGATTATTATTCTAATAATTCATTTAAACTTCGTGTAATCAATTTAAATTATATATAAATTTAACAAATTAATAAATAAGCTACTAAAGCATATCATTTACACGAAGAATTAATAAAGAACAAAACAGTGCTAATATTCCCACACTTTTTTTATTTAAACCCGCTAATTAAATGTCCACGGTCGATGACTGTACGTACGTAATGAGTTTTTTAATTGTGGTAATTACAAGCTGTCCGTGTCGCTCGAGTGTGACTTTGAAATTTAACATGTTGACTTTATACTTTATGATTGTTAACTGACTTTCCGTTTTTAACTGTTTCGTTAATTTATGTCATGGTTTTCTTATAAAAATCTTATTATGATGCCCCTTTTTAATCGATATTTAATTATTTATAATCGATTTTATTTATTACACGTACACATCGATTTTTAATCACAATGACAATACTTACAGATAAAAGCTAATGTATAAATTACAGTTGCATTGAAAATAACGTTAATTAATTCAATTAGAATAATGAAAAGTACATTTGAAAACCTTTTTTACTTCTATAGAACGAGGAAAAAGATTTTCTTCTATTTCGCATAACAATGGGGCAAAACATGAAAGCTTTTCTTTATCTTATGTTTTAAAAGTTACCTAACGAATAGGCTGTTAAGAAAATGTATTCGCTTATTGCAAATGAATACAATACTATGTTTTGTGAAAGTTTCTTTTTTAATATTATATTTTATACTAGCGACTCATCCATGCTTCGCTCGAGTTCATTCCTAGGTGCTTCGAGGGAATTCAATGATCGAAATAAAACAAATACTAATTGTTAAGTGAAGCTTACCATAATACATTAGTGAAAACCGCACCCAAATCCGTTATGCTGTTACTGAACGCACAGACAAACAGACAAAAATTCTAAAAATCATTGTTTTTACCCAATAATGCCATTTGTGACCAGCAATAATAGTTTTTCTCAAATATCTTTCATGTACAGACAGCGATTAGTTACACTTTTATTATACGTTTATATTGTTATCTAAGCAAGCTAGCTAAGGTAAGCTTTCTATTTTGCACCACTAAATAGATACAAGTTTAGAAAATTCTTTCAAAATCTTAACATATAAATAAAAAAAATCGATTTATTTTCCACTATTGAACAATTACTTATTACAACTAATCGTATTATCATATTTCGTATAAAATATATAGCGGTACTAATTAATGTTAGATTTAATCATATTATAATTGTTTTACGATTTCTGCAATTTAGGCAATATTAATGAAAATTATTTGATATGAACCGCGGTTAATATTTTATTAATTGGAGCTTATTTTCTAAATCATAGTTAGGACTATTAGTTTTTGTTAGTTTTCTTTGCTATTTAATGGTCACTAAGTTGTCATAGATAAGACTTTGTAACGTTTGTCGAACAATACACTACAATATTTGCGATATGATTCAGTAAAATATATGATTTAATTAAAATGAGATGAATCAAGTAAAATATAATGGATTTTCCTTAAATTAATATAAATAGTAATATTGCTAGATAAAAAAGCGCAGGTGGCCAGAGTTCTCGGATCTTACGCTTGAGAGCGCGAAAACTCGATATTAAACTGTAAAGTCGAGCCGAGGTGAAACAGGCAAGCGCGACTTTCTTAACAATTATAACTGGATTTATTAGATTTTTTTTAATCAATTTATGGATGTTTATATGATTTTGGTACACGTGCAATTCTCTTATTAAAGCGTGATAATAAGGTATAGAATCAAACGCACCTTTCCTCTTACAGTGAAATTTAGGTACCTATTAAATAACCCTTTATTATAATAATAAATAAGTAGCAACTCGCCCTTTTCAACCGACTTCAAAAAGGAGGAGGTTCTCAATTCGACTGTATGTTTTTTTTTTTTATGTTTGTTACCTCAGAACTCCGTCATTTATTAACCGATTTGGACAATTTTTGTTTTTTTTGAAAGGGTGTACTTCCAGATTGGTCCCACTTAAATTTCAAAAAAAAATACCACCCCTAAGGGTGGAAAAACAACTAATGATGAATTTAACCTACTTCTAATTGTCATATTGACTTGAAACTTTGCAAGTATTTCTATTTCCGTTGATAGTACAGTGGTTCGGTGTTGTTGACCTGATCTGATGGCAAGGCCAGAAGGTGGATAGGTGGAACTCTTCAACGGCTAATAGTAGATACTTTGAGTTTGGGCTTATTTTGTTTGATTTGACAAGCCTAACACGTTAGAATCCTTACTTTGCTACTACTGTCTACACTAAAAAGGGAAAAATAAAAACTTTTTAACAAAAAAATAAAAACCGACTTCAAACAAAAGCACTAAAAAGTAACAAATAACTGATTGGTAGTTTTCATTTACTATACATACCTAATCAAATATTTTCGAAGTCGGTGTGCTTTGGCTAAGTAATTAAAGCCTACCTATTAAATACATACACCTAATCATACATACATCAATCAATATTTTCGAAATCGGTGCCAGCCCATACAAAGCTAAGCACACCGACTTCGAAAATATTTGATTAGGTATGTATAGTAAATGAAAACTACCAATCAGTTATTTGTTACTTTTTAGTGCTTTTGTTTGAAGTCGGTTTTTATTTTTTTGTTAAAAAGTTTTTATTTCACTCAGGCTCTAGTTTCTACGCTATGATTTTTACGAACAATCCACTAAAAATTAATAAAAAACCTGCCTACCCCACTCTCCTTTCCATAGACTCACTCTTTGCAAATAAATACATACATCGATTTTTTACTCTGATGCGTAAGAGAAGGATAAATAAACAAACACACCTTTGCATTTATATTAGTTAGAAAATAAGAATTTTATTACAATATCATAATGAAAAATGATGTAAATTTAAGCGTAGTAAAGTAATTTATGAAGACTATTACATATATTTAATAATAGTTTAACAGATAAAATTTTACGGCTGCCATTTATTTTGCAACAATAAAAAAAATATTATTTTATGATATTATAAGTAATGTAACAAAAAAAATATTAAGGTTGTATATAAAATTCATTTAAAAGAAAATAATGTGAATAGATTTCCGTGATAGTTCTTAACGAGTTATGGTAAAACTTCACTCAGATGATTTTCAATAGATCTCTATTAAAATATACCTATTAGGTAATATGAAAACTGAACTGTAAACTCAGGTTGAATGAGTGTCAACGGTGTGTCATATAATGAGATGAACTAGCGACTCATCCTTGCTTCGCTCGGGTCTATACCAGGCTGCGCCATCTTTTGGGAAATTTTATTACTACCCTATGTGCTAGTTCAGATCATAGATCATCTGTATACTAAATTTCATTCAAATCCGTCAGCTGTTTCAACATGAATGAGTAACAAACATACACACACAATTACACATAAACTTTCGCATTATTAATTGTTGGAAGTCCAATTATAAATGGAAAAGGTTCTTTTTTTAGATATACGTAAGTAAAAATTCGTTACGGTACCCTAAAAATCGTCGCCAGCCAACAAAGACTCGCTGTCCGAGTGGAAAGTATTTTACTAATTTACAGAGTTTCATCCCTTTTGAAACTGTTCAAAAGTTTTTTATTAACATTTTCTGATATCACTTTTGATTCTTTACCGGAGATTTAAAGGTTAAAAAAGTTACAAGGGTTATAATTATGATAAAGCTAACATTTCACTTAAAATATCATCTGACTAAACATTTGCACCTGGCTTCACTTGTTTGATACATAAAATATTAATCACTACATAGTATAAAACAAAGTCGCTTTCTCTGTCCCTATATTCCTATGTATGCTTAAATCTTTAAAACTACGCAACGGATTTTGATGCGGTTTTTTTAATAGATAGAGTGATTCAAGAGGAAGGTTTATATGTATAATGCATGCATATTATAGTACAGAAACGCCGAGAAATTCAAAAATTTGTATTTCTTATTAACCGTTAAAATGCATCTAGGGAACCCGAGCGAAGCGAGGGTGAGTCGCTAGTATACTATAAAAAACAATTAGAATCAAAATAATTTACCCCTTTTAACGTCCATAGCTGGACATGGGCTTCCCCTCGATGCGTTTGGAATCATAGGCCACCCCCCGAGCCAAATATGGGGGTCTCAGATTCCACACGTCTTTCGAAAACTAGTTAGGTTCTCTCAGACATGTAGGTTTTCATGATATTTACCTTCACAGTAGAAGTAAATAGTAAGTCATGTTAAGAAGTAAGTGAATGAAAAGCGTGTAGGTTTTACATTAGCATCTTTTAGTCTTCCAAACAAGAACGTTACTATTGGGCACTGCAACTACAAAATAAAGTTAATATTTGCTTTTTTAATAAAACTTCAACTAAAATATCATCTCGGTACATAAAATTATTTAGTTTATAGAAAACTTGCGACTCACTATCGCTTCGCTCGGGTTCATCCCTGGGTTGCTTTCCAATACAAACTTTTATCCCCATTCTCATCCTCTTAAGGGATCTTTTCCCCGATAAAAGAGCTATTGTATGTTCTTCCCAGGGTCTCAAACTATCAGCTTGCTAATGTCATCTAAATGGATACAGTAATTTCAGAGCTTATTCGGTATAAACAAACAAAAAAAATCTTCAATCTTTATAATATTAAGTATAGATTAAAATGAATTATATTATTAAAATGAGTTCCAAATGAAAATATTCTTTAATTTTGACTACTGCGCAATATAAAGCACTCACGAGATCGTCATATTTACAGCGAGATGTGCATTTGGGGTGTAGTGTCAACTATCACTTATGTACATGGAGTGGTGTGAGAAAATCAATAGTCATTGCGACGCGATGACGCTGACCCCGCGTTGGACGCTGTTTTCCTATGTATTATAATAAGTGTCTTATGTATGGATAGTTAGGATAAATTTTGTAGTTGTAACTTTTTTAATTTATTGGTTCGTGTATTAGATAGAAACGAATACTATTAAGAAATAACAAAAGTATTGTGACTACGTATGTGTTAAATAATACGTAAATATTTTAGATTTCTTTTAAGAACTTATAATAGTATTGGATCTGTATGGTAAGAAATTTATATTTTATAGCTAACTTATACTCGTGGATTTATTCTAATATTAGAAAAAAATCATATATAATAATATCCTATAATATTAAATTATCGTACTTACACAATTCTGTCTATCTGTCTGAAAACCACTAGACAAATTTTAATGAAATTTGGGTTGACGACGAATATCAAAACATAACCAGAAACGAACCAAAGTGGAGCGAGAGTGAGTCGATAATCACAAATAAAAACCAACCATCCTTTAAATATATTCAAATTTTAACGTACATCGAACGCATCCACGTAAATAGGGCTATAGCCAAAACAAAAACCTTATATATTATATGAATATACCGCGGTCAAGCACATGCACCATATTTCACCAAATATTAAAACCAGATATATAACTCAGCAACGTCCGACCACATTGTGGCTAATCCATTTCCTTTAAATTTAACCTAAACTATACAATAAATGGTAATACATTAGTTCGATTTTGTTTAGGCTAATTAGATAGGATTTAGTGTTAGCGTTATTAATTTATTTTAGTTACTGCTTTCAAATTCACAAAGCGGAATGCCTAATATGGAAATTCAGCATGTTATTGTTAGATTGCAAATGTTTATTTAAGCATTCGCTAGTGCGTTCATTGGTTTGATTAGAATTAAAATATTGAGCTTTAAAGCTTAATATAATAAAATTAAGTTCTTTTTTAAATTCCTTGAAAAAGTGCAAAAGGTACAAATTTTAGTTATTAATCTAAAGTATAGGATATTGTTATTCTGTAATAGTTTTACTAGGGAATGTGTGTTCGTTAGAATTCGTTAGAATATGCGTTCCCATAAACACTGTGTTAATTCAAATTCCAATTAAAACAAGTTATCTTATTACATTTATCATGAGTTAAATTAAATACTAGTTTTCACCCGACACTCTGGTCGATCGGTCTGTAAAAATAATTAATTTATCAAATGAAATAACATAGCTCTTTCTATTAGAAAGACAAACACACAAATAATTTTTTTTTATCACGTACTATAAATATCTTTTACAATTAAATTTAATTATTTCTATCGCTTTCGATAAGCTTTAGAGGCATATTATTTTTTAAATTCGACCACACTTGAGTTATAATTTAGGCATTTACTAAAAAAATTATATCACGAATTGTGTATCTCTTCATTTTCGAAATTGGTAAAAATGGCTGACAACCACAACCCCACTTTTTTCATTTACTAATGCTTAGCTTCAAGAATGAAGGGAAAATGAGTCCTCGGGGACTGAAGTAACTTGAGCACATAATCCATCTTATCATTTTCAAAAATTTTAATGGAAAAATTCGCAGGAGGAAGAAATCCGGCCACAAGGGATAGTACAATATATGCTGTTCTTGATGGATGCGAACTTAATATTAAATAGCAACTTCTAAGATTTATTCACTGTTATTGCTTATTATTTTTGGAAATATAACAGAAAAATAGAGTGTAGGTTGTAACTATTTTTTTTTATTATATTAACTTGGTAATTTGGTTATAACTTGTTTATTATTAGGCGGGAATTAAAAAGAAAGAAAAGAAAATAATATCTTCTAACAATATATACCTACCTATAACTTCACATCTATATATTAGAAAGCTAAAGAGTTTGTGTGATTTTTTTGTGATGTTTAAACGCGCTTACTACTAGCATAGAATCACATAATATTATACAAGCAGCTACTTCTAGTTACTACTAGTCATGTTAGAAAAAATCTTTGTAACCTTAAAACTGTAGTATTAAGATCTTAGGCTCTCTAACATTAGGCTAAGAACCTTAGGAGTGGATTAATTATACGTGAGCATATGGTATAGTACCTATAGGAGACACAGATAAAAGCTAGTATCAAAAATACATTTAGGTACCTATCGTTAACCCCATAAATATTATAAATGCAAAAGTTTGGATGGATGTTTGTAACCCAATCACGTCTGTACGGCTGGACGGATCTGTACATAGTCTGTAATAGTACATAGGTTACTTTTTATCCCGGAAAAATGTACGGTCCCCGTGGGATAGATTTGTTTTTGTTTTTCACTGGGGACGAACCTGTGGGAAACGAGGCTGAAAAGCTAGTTAAAATTAATTGCCATTTATATTATAATTCATAAAAAATATTCGTTACAGTAAACTATCTTTTGTATTAAATTTTGATTTAGTTACTTAGTTCATTCCGCTCCCTGTTTTTGTTGACCGGAAAATGTGAAATTTGGAATTTGTATTAAAAGTTACATAAAAACGGGTTTATTTTAACTTAGTTTTGTCAGTAGTATACACGTGGGAACGCTGACGTTGTAACAGTTGAAAATTTAACCAAACTTTTTCCCGTCGAAAAACCATTGTGAACTTATTTTAGAGTTTTATTGAGTTTTGCAACAGACTTTTTGCATTCCATATTTATTGGAATAATATTATAGTTATCTAAAGCGAAAAAGTTTAAAAATGTTAATTACATTTTTATAATCTTTACTTATTCAGGCACCTATAATATATTTATGAATTATTATAATACTTATGTAAAATCATTTTTTGGAAAAATAACTTAGTTATAAGAAACGATTATTAATAACAATCACTCATTATAATATTAGAATAATCGATATATAAATCAATATATTAAAAACATAAGATCTTTTTACAATCTTCTCTAGATTTATATTCATAAAATTATTAAATGTTTCAGAAAATTTATTTAAAATGTGTTTCTCCAAGTAGAAAGTAAAAACAAATAAGGCCCAATGAAAGCGTAATTTCCATGATTGGTCCAGAGGCCCTCGGTTATCTTTTTGTCATTTTTTTGTTCACTGCGTCTTTATTCCACCCTCCAGAAAGAGGGCAAGTCGACACTAGATGGAAGAGTCTTGATACTTTTATTTTAAAAATTAATATATTTCGCTATATAGTTTGTAAAATAATTCTATAATGTATCGCGTATTGAAAAAAATACCACAAATATATCATTTTTATCTCCTAAATAAAATCACGGAAAAACGTAAAAATCACATTTTTTTCTTTACTACTACATAATAATTATAAACGCAACCTTAAATTTAATATAAACTACTAGAATGCATTTGTATATTTGATACTTTCTCTTTCTACGATATATAATTTCTACAACATTTGAAGTTGACTTTATTTGTTTGTTAGTTTGTCCTTTTTTCACGTCGAAATAAAGTGCCAGACTGTCGTGTTTTTTGTATGAAGACAGTCAGAGGGCTGGAGAGTGATATAGGCTACTTTTTACCTTGGAAGATTATTTCCTTCCTACGGGAAAACAAGTTATATATTCCACGCTAACCGTTAAAACGTACCTAGGGACGAACCTGAACGAAGCGGGGGTGAGTCGCTAGTTTCTAATAAAATCGATAAAATCTAACAGAATGACAAACTCGATTGACAGCGACAACTATAAATAACATATCAATTCAACTTAATCATAGTTTTAAATGGTATCTCTATACGCCCGAGTACGATTAATTATATAAAATAACGGTACGAGGTTATTATGGCATATACTCGTAGGTAATGTTATAGGTATGGTTCACATTTTATAGAAAATACAGGTCAAGATGGTGATATAAAATTCAAATACATTAATTACACTAACATAACTCAGTTTTATATTTTAGTAAGTAATTGCAGTAAGTCAGTGTGAGTGTGTTTTGCGATCAGTCTAAAAGTACTAAGTAATATTTGATGTTTCGTATTGTTTTTAATGTACTAAAATAGATTCATTACCCATTTTTATAATATTAAATGAAAAAAATAATAATATTATAAGATAACATATTATGCTCTTTGACTTATCGTTTTTATTCCTATTTTAGGATTATTATTATTTCTTACTAAGCCTTAGTCATATAATATCAAATAAATATCAAATATGTAACAAGTTATGAGTTTCTACTAAAAAACTTTTTAAATGAAATATCTGTAACAAGTATATAATAACCTTTGAGACAACTATAACCTTAGTTTCTTCCGTGACCATGATTGCTGTAAAAGCATTCGAAACGTCGGGAACCAACATTCAAAACAAACCTGCGAAAATTTCCGAAAAGATAGTTTTACTTAAAATGTCAAATATTCGAGTAAATCTGAGAAAGTATTATAAAAAACAATATTAAAACAAATATTTTTACTGGACTATAATACTATGTTATGAATTTCGTTTCTAAATATTCTATGAAGAATAGAGTATACCTAATACTGATTAATTTATCAATATATTTTTTTCAGAGTCGCTATTGCCTTGGTAGGAATACTTTAAGTTTTGCATATCCATTTATCTCCACAACAATAAACTAGCATAAAGATGAAATGAGTCAACAAAATTGTTAAACAATTTAGTAATGTAACATGACGCATACAACATTATAAATTAACCGCTTATTGAAAACGTAGCGAATCAAATCGATGATATACTCTGATTTTTTCTTACTAAGCATTTGAAATCATAAAATTACCTATTTACCATGATGTCATTTCATTTAACGAATAGGTTTTAAGAGAATGAATGACGTACAGAATAAACGAAAACATATCTTATTGAAGCAATGTCAAAATTCTAGAGTCTATACCTGAGCTTTGATTATTTCAGTAGAAGTAACTTTAAGTTTAGAATATAACTATAAGTACAGTGTTGGTTTAAAAATAGCGGTCAGATTTAACTAACGTAATATTATATAAATAAGTGCTAGTAATCGTTTATCAATCATTTTTATACCAATTAAAATACCTAATAGGCAAGCTAATTTATAATTCAACTATCGAACCCACTAAGCAAACTTTATTCCACTGTAGATCTCTTTTGTCCAAAAAATAACACAAATTAAGTCTGGATCTCGACAACAACGCTACCTATCGGGTCCAACTTAAAACCACAAAACTCAAAATTGGTCAAGCCATATTACGAAAGAATTTTATATATAAAGATTACCTTAACTAAAATATCTACTCTCATAGCACCAAGATGTTGACATCGCTCTATAGAAGAGCCTATTTACAAAGGCGAGATGGAAAAAAGGTTGTTCCGCGTGATCGGCCTTTATTTGATTTCAGTCGTGTTTGCGTACAAATTAGCGACGCTGCCGTTACGTTTTTATCTTTCTCGTCCTTTCGCCTACCTTTAGATACCTTTTTTCATAATTCAAGGTGTAAATTAAGATGTAAATTATATTTTTATGTTCCTAAAATCTTTTTTAGTAACAACTTCTTGTAAATAAGCTTAAAAATGAAATTCGAGACATGTTTTGAGTGAAAATATCTTCTTTATTAAAGCCCAATTAGTATCAAAGAAAATAAGGACTATTAAAAATAAAGAACCATGAATTACAAAGAGTCTAGGCCATAAAGATTAAAAATATTATCTTTTTAACCATTTATCCATACTTAATATTAAAAATGCGGAAGTAACTCTGTTTGTTTGCTTGTTGACTTTTCACGGCTCAACGGCTGAACCGATTTAGATAAAAATTGGCTAGGAGATACTTTGAGACCCTGGGATAAACATAGGATAGTTTTTACCCCGGAAATCATCCCTAAAGTGGGTGAAAAGTGGGGTGGAACTTTTTATGGAAAATCAATCATTTCTAAAGTACCATTTCTTAAATATGGTCTATCTATTCCATACTGGCCGTCAAAACGAACCCAAGCGAGGGAGAGTCACTAATTTAAAATATATAGTTAATGTAAAGTCGTTACCCTTGCTTTTTAAGAAAGTAACGCAATTTTCCAAAGTTATCTTTTAATTAACTCTAAGTGTTTTTCTTTTGAGCAAAAATTTTGCTTTCAATAACATTCGCATTATTACTCTTTAATGAATTTTCTTATTACCTTGCATTGATTATTTTTAATTTTTCCTCCACATCTTCAAAGTTACCTATATTATGTATTATGTAATCTCAGAAATAAAAACGAATTTTAATTTAAAAACATACATACATGTGGTTCACTGAGGTTTGGTAGACACCACGGGAAGATTTCTACTTACTCTTTAAAAATAACATATCTTATGAACCACAGCAGATGAAGTATGAAGAAAAAATAATCTGCCATTTTCAGACTAAAAAAATGAAAAAAACCAGGCAAAATATTTTGTTCAGCTGCTGTAATAAAAAAAGAACAAGTAAGAATGTATTGTCTCACTTATAATATTTATAGAATACCTGTTGTAGAGCACAAGTTATGTTGAGTTTCATATTTACTTGGGATTCTAATTAGGTATATAGGTAATGCGCTTGATTGGGAATCCGAGTGAAGCGGGTTCAAATCCCGGATATCGCACTTCTGATATTTTCATGTGTGAATCATTTCCAACATAATTATCACTTGTCTTATGGTGAAGAAAAACATCGTGAGGAAACCTGTATGTATGAGAGAACCTAGCAAGACCTATAAAGACATGTGTAGTTCGCCACGCCAACCTACCCTTGGCCAGCGTGGTGGACTATGACCTGTTCCTTTCCGTATAAAGTGGGTCCTTCCTATCCTGGCAGACCCGAGCCAAACAGTAGAACGTCAAAAATGGCTGAATACATAAAAACTGACATATTTATAATAGTAGTAAAATTTATGAAAATTAAAGAAAATTAAAAAAAAAATTGTATTATAGAATAATCTGCGGTTGGTAGCATACAGTGGGGTAACTCAAGTGTATATAGTACCTACATACCTATATCGTATATAATAGAACAATTAATATGAAGAACACTCCAATAGTAATGGAAGCCCTCGCCCCGGGCCGCAGATGTCGCCGAGATTTGGGCAAAATGAGCTTTTGCCTAATTTATTTTTTGTCGCCTTCTTTTCCCCAAGTAAATATTGACACTGTGCGTTTGGATCTTATGGACCTACCGTACCTTAATAAAACCTATTTATTACTATTTTAGTATCATTCAGTGAAATTCTATAAACATTTCGAAAGCTAATAAATAATATTAATCAAATCGTTGGAAATTTTCTATAGAAAGTACCTAGTCAGTTAACTGCTATCACTTGCAGTAATACGGAAACTTTATATCTACTATTGTCTGTGATACTCATTAATTTATTTGGTGTCTAGACATTTTGAGATAAAAAAATGTTGATGATACATTTTTTGTATTGGCAAAGTCTATGTGCTGTGACGTGGCACTTAAAATATCACTGAAGCACACAGATTAAGTTAAGTCATAAGCAAATCAATCCCTCATGTACCAAAAAAAATCAGTTCCCAGTGTGAATGTCTTTTTAAAATGATCAATCTCAATCTCTACCGTACCTTCTCCATTCTACACAACATTGGCGAAGTAAATTGTGCCCAATTGGCACTCCTAGGAACCACAGACTAAAGAACAAGCAAATCAGTGGCAGATCGCAAATATTAACAAAAAAAATTTTTTAGCAATTTTCTGTTGAGTTAAAAAATAATCAATAAAGAACAAGTCGTATCCAGTTTAAGCGAAATTTGACGAAAGACGTACCGTACCTATCTAAGAGTTTTTTCGTCGGAACCGGACGTTCGGCTCGGTGATTAGGAAATTATATTGGGGGTGGAATTTCTTCTTTTTCTCAAGGTGTCGGGAGCGATTGGTTATTAAATCGGACTTACGACTGCTCCCTCTTCTTAATTGTCTACGATTTTTCCAACCCTATTTTGACGAATTTTATGACATTTTAATATATATTTTTTATTTTTAAGATTACAGGTATAATGTTTTTTATTAATTTCTAAGATTACAGCTAATATTTTTTAATTTTATACACATATGTATGTCCATAGATTATTTCAGAATATCATGACTACTATTAACTTTAATAAAAATTACAACAATTTTTTTTTAAACTTAACTCTTTCAATGTAAAACCATGACGATTTCGATAATAATTTGTTTTTTTTTTTGTTTAAAACACCCCTAAATTACTATACCACATCACAGATGGTCTTTGAACTATAATAGTTAAGAACATTAACTTAATGACGTCTTATTAAAAATTCAAAATTTAACAACAAAAACAATTGTAACAAAAAACTCGCTAATTAGAGTAAAACAAGTAGAACAATTTAATCGTAAAGACAATGGAGTCGAAGAGAACAACAAAAAATGAAAACAGTCGGCGTCTCACTTTTATAACATTACAAAGAATAATTAATTGTAGATATTAATTATATAGTGCTTTGTATTATTCTTACAACTCTTTAGTATATGCATGGGGTTGAACTTTTTATTTTTACTTTTATCAGGTTTTAGACAATTTGATTTTGTGTTTTACGTGTACAGTATAAATGTTTGGGCTCGTGCTTTAGTTTTTAACTTTTTAATCAATTATATTCTATAGGATTTCATTTTTACTAATAAATAATGCAATATGGTAGTAATAAATTAAAAGTAGAATTCCGCGTCACACGCGGAAACTAATAATTAAATAAACAGGACAATGCTCTAATTTCTAAACCATAAGAAACTTCATTGTACAAAACTCTTTTCTAACTTCCCAGAGTGTAACAAATCGTACTCGTAAGACAAAGATGGCGAGTTTTACATTACAATCAACGGAATGACGCGCGAAACAATATTGCAACAGAAAAACAGGTTTCCTGCCAGCAATATGCATTTGAACACACGAGGCCTTCTAGAATGTATTTTTTAACTATTGTTTCTAATTATAGTTAGCTATTTAATAGTGTGCATACAGCTTAATACGTAAAAGAATTTTTCGTCCGAAAAAAAAATCATTTTTTTATTTTCTTAGTTTGAAATTTGAATATAGAATATTTGCTTAAAAAACACTCGTAAAATAGAAGGTAATTTTTTTCTTAAAATAGCAGTGAAATAATATAATTTCATCTTTAATTTGTATTTGAAATCAATCTGTGGTATTTGCTGAAATACCTACCTAATAGTTTTTTGAGCAACAAAATAAATTTTCAAACAAGTTTAAAGAAACAGTTAAGATAGTTCTACTACAATTCATGCAAGCGTTATTGGTTTAATATTTAGGCAATGGATAAATACGTAAATCCTTTTCAACAAAAACCCGTAACAGATGGTCGAATTAGGTGCGCTCAATAAAATCGTGTTTTAATGGAATCACTAAAAAACCGGAACTGACCCATCAATATCGATGTAGTGATTTTTTACCGGATTTCGGGAACATCTGAACGTAACAGGTGCAGTGCGTGAGATAAACGTTACATACCAAAAAAGCAATTGTTTAAATCGTTGCTTAAACTTTTTTATACAAAAATATTATATCTACATACAACCATGTTCTATAATAATCATTTGATTAACCTTACAAGTTATAATTTGTGATACCTCTTACTCTTTAAGTCATCTGTTTATAATAAATCAGAAAAAAGACTTAAGTTAAAAAGATAATTATTTTTATTAATATCAAACGTAACACATAAACATTCATAACACAGTTGTAATTTTAATATTAGTATAGATTTTATCGTGTGCTAAGTAAGCTGCAACTCGTTATAATACGTACAGAAAATAACAAAAAACATTAACTGATAGGACATGCAAACTCTTTTAAACTCATTTCGCCTTTTTTTTATTTCTAACTTGTTACTTAAGTCTTCTAAAGCTTTCTTTAATTAACAAAGAATGGGATTGCGTGCTTTTACTTTTTTTAATTTAATTACTGCTCTGGAAAAGACAATGGGAATAATGTGTTCAGCCATTACAAATTTGTTATGACATGCAAATTTTTTACTTTTGTTAAACTTTTAAAAAGGTAAGTTTGTTTTAATTTATTTGAGCGTAAGTTTAAATTAATTTCGTTTCTTTGAATTAATGTTGTACAAAA
Source organism: Brenthis ino (assembly GCA_921882275.1). Classification (NCBI taxonomy): domain Eukaryota; kingdom Metazoa; phylum Arthropoda; class Insecta; order Lepidoptera; family Nymphalidae; genus Brenthis; species Brenthis ino. Next base: position 12,740,964 of record OV170229.1, on the reverse strand, counting down.
GAAATAGAAATGATTAACCATAAATGTAGTCATTAATGATTATTTAAATTTTGAGATTAAAAGTAGAAAAAATAATAATAATATTAAAACTTCTTAAATGTACTATATTATTTTTCAGTCCCCGTTAGACGTATTGGGATACGAACGCTCAGATTGCACTATTATATTATTATAGGCATCAAAAGTTGCATCAGTTGAGCTAACGGTGCTGTGCAATACCGCGTACAACTGGTTTTCTTACATGCACCTACACTTTATATGCCTTTTCTATTACAATAGAAAAGATTATGCAGATTTATATGCTTTATACATGAATCCCATTTATTATTGTGTAGCAAAACTCTTTAAGTTATTATATTTTGGTTAGTGTTTGAATAAATTTTATTTTATAGTGTACTAAAATAAAACTTAAAATTATAGTATCAACTTAATTCATATTAAGCAGAAATTGTTTTATTTTAACTTGGTTATTTTATTTTATTTCAAATATTAGCAAATATTTATTACCTGAACTAGCGACTCACCGTCGTTTCGCTCGGGTTCATCCCTAGGTATATTTTGACGGTTAGTATGGAATAAATAGACTAAATATTATATACATATAGGTACACACACCCAATAAAACAAAAAAAAGAATTATTCAAATCGGTCCAGTCGTTTTTGAATTTTAGCGAGACAACTGAACGGCAATTGATTTTATATATATATTTTTATATTATATAGATAGATAATTTAAATGGCGTTTACCCTACATTAGTAGACATAGGAACGTTTATTTCATACTTACAAAATAATTTCCTTTACCAGTTTAAGAACTCAAAATGCTTGGTATGTGTTATGACTTAACGAGATCTAGCACATCTATCGATAACTATAGTCTATTACCGTTTCATATATACTGTACTTATACTTAAGTTATTTAAATTTCATTGCGTGCGGGCCTTTTTGACCTACAACACGGAAGGGTTACGTTGTTTATCGTCTACAGAGGGATTTAAGCGATTGCTGGACACACCTTAATTAAAACTGTGATTTGTATCAAATAACTTGTATTGGTGAATTATAGAAGTAATGAAATGAAATTATAATCGCGTCTCAAGACCTTTACCTTTTAATGAGTAATTTACACATAATCGTATATCTAATTTAACATGTATATTAAAATAGCAAATATTTTTAATCGATAGTTTGTTAGTTTATTCTGTCTAAAGTAAATCTAGTCTTCGATTTATTATTTACATATAAAAGTTATAGTACAATATAAAAATAATCTCGATTAAATATCGATATTCGTAAGTCAGTAAAAATATGACATTCTAAACTTTATTTAAAAGCGAATGTATCTTAAAATTCCACCCTAACAAAAACGGTCAAGTTTTTTCACTTAATTTAAACTCAAAAGATACTTGAGATAATTGCTCTCTGCTTTCTCGATGGCGGATAAATCGAACCCATTTGTAAAAGCAATTTTCACCATTTTCCTCATTTTTTGGCATTCTTCGCGGCCTTTGTAAGTAAAGAATCGGTGATTAAAATTCAATTTTGGGACAATCAATGGGATAAGATGCAGTGCATTCTAATTGGATGAATAATTATGGCTGTTTTAGAAATCGTATTTCATTTAGAAAGGCCTGATACTTAGCGTTGTAGGTAAATGGTTTTTTTGGGTTGATTTCATTATAAATTTACTTAGTAAACATTTATTTTGCCTATTCTATTTTAGTGAAGTTTACTATACCTTAAACTTATGAATCTTATACATTGCACTATTTTATATACTTCTTGACCCATATTAACAACAATATGGTTAGCCGTATCATAACCAAAAACATGGTGTAGTAATAATTGAGAACAATCAAACAAATTACAACCGTTCACACTTGATCAAGGCCTAAAAACCCCACGTCCAAAAATTCGGACACAATACAATGATGCCCTTTTCTTATTTATACCTGTGAAATAATAGCTTCTACATTAGCATAATAATAGCGTATAACTATTATTTTCGGCATATTGGCTAACAAATGCTTGGACAGCTGCAGGCCATTTTTTTCTGAGGTCATTGTCCACCGGAATTTTGTGCGGCGATGCGTTCAAAGGTCACCCTTTGCATCTTCAACGAAACAATAGATAAAATTAAACCCTTTAACAGCTACATGTTTGTGTGAAGCGGTATTCAAATTTATTTTAATTTGCAATAAAAATATTACTATTAGCAGATTAAATAAGATAAAACTAATAAGTTTTATTAGCATTTTCCATATTTTCTTTCGAGAATTACAGTGAGATATTCTCTACACTTTATATCTCGACTTTGAAAGATCCATACATACATATATCTTTACAATTCTAAAAGATATTTTCTGTCATACGATTTACGTGGCTTTATAATCAGCTGAAACTAAATACTCAGGACCAGTACTTTCCTATAATTAATAAATTTTAATTTCTTTTTGAAAAAAATAAATTATAAATACATTTTTTTAAATATATTTATAATATAAAATTTCAATCATTAAATCCAAATGTGAAATAAATGAAATTGGCGTACCGGACCCTTCCGCAACAAAAAACAACAGGTAATCAAAGGGTTAGGAATAATAGTTGTAATAGACAAAAAATATAGGGTTGATTTAGAATGGAAGATTTATATGAATATTGTGTTACAGTTTTTTGGGATCTAACGGTCAACTTGGGGACGTATTTAATAATTGTTTTGTAACATGACTTCCCTTCGCTCTTAAGCATTGTATACATATTTTTAATTTTGACGATTGTAAAACGTCAGTCTGATTTGCACTGTCTTTAAGGATCTCGCGAGTTCATGTTCCTCAAAACGAACATTGTAGTGTTTGTTTCATCGCTATGTACTAAAAAATTATCGACAATAGTGAAAAATATGGTGAGATTTCAATTTATTTTTATATTTGTATAATATAAATACATTTTATATGTATACATTTTATATACGTCATCTAAATAGTAACTCCTAATATATTTAAAATAAGTTTTAAAAACAAAACCTTCTACAATATATTTACAATGGGAAAACATTTCAAAAGCTTTTGAAATATAAATCGTGAAAAGTGTCTGCAACTTGAATTTTCTCAAACGATTCGAGTCAAGTTAAATTTTTAAATCGCTGTAAGATGCAGTCTTTTTCTGAGGAACGTCTCGGGCGATGAATAAAAATAATTGTTGGAGTGATGCCGCCAACCTCTATTCTTACTCTGTTCATACTATTATGTCGTAGGGTTGACAGAAAAATACTACCGCATCCTTACTAATCTATGCGAATATTATAAAGAGGCAGAGTTAGTTTGTTTATTTATTTGTTTGTTTGTTTGTTTGTTTGAGCGTGCTAATCTCACTAATTACTAATCTGATTTGAAAAGTTCTTTTTGCATTAGATAGCCTATTATTCAGGAAGGCTCTAGGTTATATTATATCATATAATATATAGTCTATCTATTCCATATTAACCGTTAAAACGTACCTAGATACGAACCCGTGCGAAGCGAGGGTGAGCCGCTAGTATTATATTATAATATGAAATGAGCAATTCTTATAGGTACATAGTACATATATTAATTTATTTCACGTATTTTGAACACCTCTCTAATGATTTGGATTAAATTTTGTATATAGATAAGGTTTTGTGTTTTAAGTTTCTCTTTACAGGCGTGCTTTAATAAAAAAGCATAATTTTTACGTCTTTTCTATATCCATCAGTTACTAAACATAATTTACTTAAAGTGAACAAATTTGCTTATAATGTACTTTATACTCGTATATCGGCATAATCGAGACAAGGTAGTGACTATTATCACACTATTTTGTAATGAATTGTGAATATGTGTATTTATCTGCAATGTTTCTATAAAAATTAGCAATCAATGTAAAATGCATGAAATACCGCAAATGCCGATTGAAAACCGCCTTCTTTTAAAGGCAGTGAAAAAAAGTAAATGTAAAATTTGTAAAACTAATACCGAGATAAGTTAAGTGCGAAAGTCGTTAGCGGCAGCCCTACAGTAAACTGAGACGCTTTTCTCGAACTTAAGGAAAACTTGCCAACAGTAGTTTTCTTTTTTCTACAAAACGGTTATTTTTTATTCTCTTTATTCTTTCCTCCGTTCCCCGCCTGCTTGAATCTTTTTACTTGGAAACGTGTACCCTTTTCAGGAGTTGGCTGGCTATCTTTCTTAAGTTAACTGTTCGAAACAAAAGTGCATTGGAGTGGATATCATGGATAATTTTATTCGAGAAAGATTAAATGTATTTTATAGATCTTTTACTGGATACTGTAATAATATTAAAATATTTTATTGGTGTAAGATTTAGATTCAAAGATATTCTATCTATACTTATAAAATAAAAATAAAAAAAACACATAATTTAGCCTTTGGGCTTCGCCACACTTGGTTAAAAAACATAATATTTAAACAAAATAAATATTAACGATATTCTAACTCTTTCACATTGGTCATATATAATAATCTATGCTTTTTTAGCATTCGACTTTTATGTACCATTTTACATATGATTCACACATGAATCAATTTTCTATACATTTGTATACAAAGTACATAGATAATAACTAAAGTACCTTAAAAGTTTTATTATTTATTATTTCATTACAATAAAAGTTTTGATCTTTTTATAATAAATACCCAAGAACTCTCTACATCTTTCGATGTTCCTTGAAAACTCCTTAAGTTTTTATTTGACCACTGAAGCATTCGCAAGATAGCGCCGCGGTGAAAATTAAAAAAAGCAAAGAAAAAAATACGCAATCCTCAGGATAAAACTTTACAACGTGGGAAGGGGCGAGCTTTTATTGCTTTAGATAACTTTGCAATTCTATCCTGCTAAATTGTATTATAAATGAATTACTTTAAACTGATGTTTTGAGAAATATCATTGATAAAAGATAGATTTTAAACGTTATAGCTCCATAATATGTGAGATGAGTTTTCTGTCGACAAATATGATCCATAGATCCATCCAATATATGGAATTTATATATTACTTTATTTAAACTAAATCTATATTTTATTAAAGTAAAACAGTAGAATTCCAATGGAATTGGAAAAGATGGCAGACCCCAATTCAATAGTAACTGAAACTAAATATTTAACCGTTTAATAAAAACAAAATGGCCGCGCATTATATTGGCGATCGCGCACATTCGCTCGACGCAGGTGGGATACTATTATATTTTTTCGCTGCCCACCCCGAATAGTTGGGGGTAGGAGATAGTTGGGGGAGTGCGTGAGGCCACCCCCGTGCCACCCCATCGGAGGGTGAGCCCAGGGGGAATGCACTTACCGTGTGTGCACGCAAATTCGAGCCCAATAATTTAAATTTCCGATACGTACCCATGATTAATACACAATTAATGTTATGTATTTCACTGATGTATTATGTAAGGTTATTTTATGCTGCGCCTTTCCGAGATAAATGGGGTTCGATTAAATATACGAGTTATGTTACTTGGCGTCACTCGAGTTTAAATGAATAGGGTAAAAATAACTTATAACAAAAATGCTATAATTTAAATTTGATCGTGATATTTACTTAGTTTGGTAATGCGCTTCAAATCCCTTCATGAGCTATAGAAGTGTTACCTATAACTGCTTGTTAGTTAAATTATACTTCAATATGTCGGTTAATAGATTACTTCTGTGAAGGTTCGTATGTTGATGCTCAAACGACACGACATATTTGATTGAAATTTACTACACAGATAGATTATGATTTGGAGTAACACATTGGCTGGTATTAAGCACCTAGGGACTTACCGAAGCGATACACGAATAAGTCGCTAGTGAAAATGCAAGTCTAATACGGGAATTGATCCCGTAATCTGCGTGATACGATTCAGTAACAACCAAAGCCACTCCAGATGGTACTAAGATATAGTTCAATATATTTTATTTTCTATACAAACGCATGTGAATAATGATCAAACGATTCAATTTCTACAATATTGAAGGAGAAAACATGCAAGAATCACTGGTAGGTACAAGTTAAAACGGCTCGTAAGATTGCGTCCCAAATTCAAAAATAAATTCGCAACGCGCGCCGTCGGCTTTTGCTTTAAAATCGACACGGAATGCTCTACGTTTGATGTGCTTTTTATCTTCTTTTTTTATAAACTATAAAAAAATAATAAGTATAACTAAAAATTCTATAAAAAAATATTATTATTAATAATATACGGTTTTAAAACCTAATGGTTTTACCACAACCGTGCTATATAAATGAGCTTCAAAATTTTTATAATGTAAAAATATTAAAGAAATATATTTTTTTGTTGCATTCTAAGCTTTTTAATGCAGAATGAATATGTTCTGCAGATTATTTTAGATACATTTAAATTGCTCGGTGACCTCGCCTTCTATTCTCAAAGGACATAGCATTAAGATATACTAACTACAATAGGATAATTAAATATTTATAAATATAAAATATACCTGCCTATTTTGTTGATAATTTCCCTGTTATTATAACGGGTCCACAACTATTATATACTATTAATTACAACATTAATATCACTTTTAATTCAATTTTATTATTAATTTTGGTTACATTTATTGATTTTACTCAATTTATTAAAAAAAAAAGGTTTTTGTGTGAGTTTAAAGCAAATTCTAAAGGATTCTAAGTGAATATTGGTAATATTAGTAAGTTATTTTTTCAACGACACAGTTCAATGACTTAAATATCTTTTTTTATATCAAATGCTTGTAGGTTTTTTATTAATCTAAAATTAATTAGGAAAATTTTGAAATAGTTTCCTTTTGGTAATCAAATATCTAGTATCTGACATAACAAGCCATTTTCATTTCACTATTAAAGTTTTCTTTTAAGCTAATTTCGCAACTTTTTACCATCGTATAATATTTATGCTAAGAATGCAAGTCCTACGCAGACAAAACTTGTGAGGCAGTACTTTTGTATGTAAATCGAATGCGTAGGCTCAGGCCGCCTAGGTCTTTGATTTCGATATCTAGACGATTGTTGCTTGAAAGTAATTACCATTTTGTCTATTTTCTACATTTAATTTCTTTGCAAATTAATGCTATAGTTTTTAATGAATGTGTTCTTTGGAATAATATACAGTAATCTTAATACATTATTCCATTATAACTACAAAATCTTTATAGTTTTGTCAAAATCAATCTAGCCTCTTTATAGGAAACGTATTTAATAAAAGTCTTTCTTAAGTAGTATAAGTTAGACAAGTGATAGATAAATATAATTACTGACTAAACTCCTAATAAATGAAGCTGACATAAAAAAATAAACATTTTTTTTATAATAAAAATATATATTTATCGAGCGTTTAGCAAACGATAGAGTGTGATTTATTTTACGATAATACTAAAATCCTCTACCAAAATCCGATAGAGATATATTTGCAAATTAATACCAATAAATATTACAATCTAAAGATACCATCCTAAGCGAACATCGTTCAAACTGTGCTAAGGCGAACGCCTTTCCCTTTGCATTTATTCATAGAAAATAACAAAAATATACATATACAATGCCAGTATACGCTGAACTACCACCCCCCTCTCCAAACTCTACATTCACACCAATAAGAGGTGAGTGTGCAAGAAATGAGAGGTCATGTTCTGATGGTCGACTTTACGCGTAGGTTGTATTGAAAAATGGCCGACCAAGCTACAATAGTACGGCGCACAGTGAACCCGGAAGGTCTTTGGACAAGATTTAATCTGTAGAAGGTTTTTAGATAATCTGTGAAAGTAATGTAAAAAGTTTTTAACTTCTTTGTATATTTTTTTTAATTTATTTCATTATTTCATAGTTGTGCTATTCGCTATACATCCACGTGGATATCGAAGCAGCACAAATTTTTTTTAATTGGAATAACTTTCTAAATATAATCATACATTATCTATTTACCTAGTAATTAATAATAATAAAAAAAACCAATCAAACTCATGTATTATTTCCTTATTATTAATTTAGCAATATATAAGTTATATACGTTAAGCAAAGTTATGTCATTTATATATTTATATATAGAGCTTTCAAAGCTTTACATAACTTAACTATCCTAAAATTTTGTTATTACAACTATTAATTATTGTAAAATGTATATTTTTAATATTTCCGTCATAACACTGATAAAGTCATTTCTGGAGAACTCCATTAAACCCTTATGCATAATAAAGTTGGGTAACGTAATATTTCAAAATCTATTGATCCAATAAAATAGCCTTGTAAAATTTACTATCAATAAAAGTACACACCGTTAGAAACTCTATTACACATTCACTATAATATATAACATACCTCAATATTAAAATATCGAATTAGAAAATTTATTCCTAAGTATTTTAGGTTTCTTATTAATAGTTCGTTTTTGATGTTAACAATACGATTACCCATACTAATATTATAAATGCGAAAGTAACTCTGTTTGTTTATTTGCTTGTTTGTTACCTTTTCACAACTAAACGGCTGAATCGATTTAAATGAAAATTGGTATGGAAATAGTTTGAGATCCTGGTAAGGACATAGGATAGTTTTTACTCCGGAAATCTTTTAGGAGGTGAAAAGGGGGGGGGGGTTGTGGAGTTTTGCATTGGGAATCAATCGTTTCTCAAGTAAGGGATATAACACTCATTATACCTATGTATATATAGCCTATCTATTCCATACTAATCGTCAAAACGTACCTAGGAACGAATCCGAGCGAAGCGACAATGAGTCGCTAGTTTACTATATATTAGACCATTTTGGTGTCTTTTATTCATAGCATTTGATATTTAAACAAATTAAAACATAACAGTTAAAATTAAAGCATCATCCATTCTTAACCGGGAAGTTACATTTTCAAAACTCTATTCAATATTTGCTGTGCCATAGAATCGGACCGTTAGTGCTCCAAAGATTTATAGTTACATGTATGTCATATTCATATATCGTAGCGTGGCATCTAGGAAATAATTCTACAATATCTTTCTAAATGCATGTGTGCATGCGCATTCTTCTCAAACATGCAAAAATACTCACACAGACGTGGAGAAAAGATGCTATATGTATATAGTTGTGTGTGTGCGTGCGTACATTGACCCATGCATTTGCTTGCTACGGCTAAAAGTATGCGCTGCTTTTATTATGGACTTATTTTAAAAATGAGCGCGGTCATCGTGGGTTAGGTCGCGGTTGCACTCCGGTTTTAGGTTATTCGGTGAATGACCGGGTTACCGAATTGATTGCTTGGAGTTGAGTGAGATATGTAATAAATAACCTATTATCTTATTTAGTGATAGTTTAATGTACTTAGCGATAGGTATCTGTGAAAATGCGTTAGGACAATATTTCAATATTTTAGGATTTTTCATATTAATGTAAAGAATAATAATAAAATTACAATTACATTTAACTAAGAGTTGTTAAATATTTTTAATTTTTAATTAAATCTAAAATTGATGAGATTTTTTATTTAATTTTAGTTAGTCTAGTAAAATATAAAATTATGCAAATTTAGCATATCTACTGATTATTTTATTTTTTTAATATAGATATTGCTTGAAGAAAATATATTGAATGTTTCTGTAAGGCATAAGATTGGAATCTACTTTTTACTTGGACGGAGAATGTATGCACTTCTTTTTTTGCGAACTTATTTTTAAAATGAGCGCGGTCATCGTGGGTTAGGTCGCGGTTGAACTTGAATTTTGGGTTAGTTGGTGAATAACCGGAAAGCCAATTTAGTATTAGTGCACTTTGCTGTTTGGCGTCAATCAGGCCATATTTTATCGTGTTATGGTTTTAAATTCCTAAAAATAGTTTATATATAGCGTAATACATTTTTTATTAGACAGTTAAAAAAAATCGAATTTGTAGACTCCAAAGATACTTTAAATACAATCAAAAAGATATTTTTTTTTGTATAAGAAGAAGTAATTGCTTAACGAAAAAAAACAAAGTTACCAATGCTATCTCCATTTTAAGTTGAATTTAAAGAAATACTTTAAGTATTATCTAGATGTATATTTGATATATTTAATTATCACCTGTCGGAATTCGAACCTAAGTCTTCCCAAGTAACGTGCAAACAAAACCTCAAGTAGCTACCACTCTCGTATAACAAATATGTATATAATCATAATAAAAGCATTATTAATATAAGTAAGCAAATATTGCGATTACGCCATAATAGGAAGTAGTCTATTTAAAAAGCCAGACTAACTAGATGCTTAAAACACCATTAGTCAAGTATCACTCGGTATAAAATAACAGTTCGAAAGCGTGAGATGAACAGCTAATTATAGGAATTGAGTCAATTTTTCTTCGTCGACGTGTCTTTGAATATAATAAATGAATAAATTGCAAAAAAACTGGAAAACTTTATTTAACATTCATGTACAGATTCATTGTGAAGCATTTAACTTTTTCCAGCTTTTTTATCTCTACGTATGCTCTGCTTTGGCGAGCTTTTTTTAATATGATACACAAAAATTTTGTTTCTAATTCGTTAGTGTTACTATCTGTTAATGCAAAAGGGGTATTTTAATTGTTACCACCTTAAGGATGGACTTTCAAAAACATCCTTTCTTAAAGGATGGCTGTAATATTAAAATACGCTTCCAAGTCTTCAGACCGATAATCTAGTGGTTTGGTCTGGGCAATGAAATACAAATAACAGTACAAGCAGATGTATCTAAGTAAAATATTATATTATTACATTATTTTAGTGTCAGAAAATATTTACTTGGTAAATTTTATGTTATGTATATTTCTTAATACATTATTAAGTTAACAAAACATGTCTTTGGAATCAGTTATACAGAAAGGCTATAAATGTTACATATATATATGTATATTCTTGCCCTTTATCCACTTACGGTAATGAACAGTAATTTATAATCAACTCTCTTTCCAGGCGAGCGTCCCTATAAATGCCATTTGCCGGACTGTGGCAGAGCTTTCATACAGCTGTCCAATCTTCAGCAACATCTACGGAACCACGACGCACAGGTAGAAAGGGCTAAGAACAGGCCATTCCATTGCAATATATGTGGGAAAGGGTTCGCTACTGAGAGCAGTCTTAGAACGCATACAGCGAAGGTTAGTATTATTGGGGTACTTTTAACTAAAGACAAAAGCTTTTGTCTTTTTCTCATAACTCTATGTACATTCAATATTGGGAAAGATAGAATAGATATACCTAATGGTCAGCTCTCTGTTCTCAGGTTTTCGAAGTATCAGTACGGGGCAAGTAAGGGGCATCTATAATAGAAATATTTGCCTCCAAACAGGAATCGAACCCACGAATTTTAACAGCAGATATGTATTGCAATGTTTTTTTAGAAACTTGCCTATTATTTGTCATTTATCATCGGTTTTGTTGGATTTACATTAAATATGTAGTTTTTTTTATATTCTATTGTAAAGAGAATATTTGAAAGCACAATTTAATCTAATTTAAATAGTTCAAACTCCTTTTTGTATATAATATATGCCTACATAGCGACAAAATTTAATCAAATTATGTACTTGTGAATGTTAATGTTCCACATTTTCATCTATAAATTATGTATGATACGTAGTATATTCTTTTCATTTTATTTTATTATTATATGATATTAAAAAGAAAGCACCGCAACCAAATTTCAAACCTTCAAATTCAAGGTGCATTTTATGTTCCATCAAAATTCCCTTTGGCAGTTATGTTTTATTTCACCATTATGATTATTTCAAAATTCCATTTGACCATGTTTGTTTTATTCAATGACTAATCTTTACACTATGCCCGCATCGCTGGATAGGAGCTTCAGCTGCACCTTGGTGTTTTGCAGCAACATGCGGCACTTATGATAGGTGGCGCCACGGCCACCCCATGCCCCATATGCCACAAAGTCGTATTCGGGGGCGAAGCCCTAGTAGAGCACATGAAGAACACTCATAAGGACCCGAATGCGTCCGGCGTTGCGAGTAAGTTTCTCGGCTCTTCGGCTTTTCGTTAAAGAAACGTCATCTATTCTCTTGCGACTATAGATAGGGTTTCTTTGGATTTCCCAGGTTTATTGATATGTTTAGATTTAAGTATCTGTTTTGTTTTGATTGTCTTTAGATTTGTTATTAGATTATTTTTATTGAGTAATATTTATATTATAATGATTATTACAGACAATCTGACAGAAGGGATTTTTAGTATGTAAGACTAGTAACTGGAAGCTTATAGCATAGCATATTTTACCTTTTACCTTGCCTGATAAACGCAATAAGTACATTTGCGATTTTAAAGTATGAAAAGCTTCCAGAGTACACAAAGCCATAAGGGGTGTTGGTTTTTATAACCACGGTAATACCAAAAACGTATCGTTTCCATAATTTAAGTCATAACTATAGTTAATACCATCTGAAGAATCGTCTGTTATTGTTTCTGCTTTATTGGAAGGGTAGACTGTTTTCTAAACATTTCTTGGTTCAAACGGTTCTTCGGATGATGTGCAAGCTTTATTATCATAACATGTTTTGTTTATATATCTTATAGCTTTGTTACCCTCGTTTTCAACAGACATCGTTTCAATACCATCAACTTAATTTGTTTTAGTTTTCCGTCATTTCAAACCGTTTCTTTCATTATTATTATTAAGACACGACGACTTTTGTTAAAAGCTTCCCTAAAGATAAACATTGTGACCCATTTAATAAAAGCTTTCAAGGATACTATCGTTGTATCGTTTGTACCTTATTCCAAGAAAGGTAAATATAAAATATAAACAGTATTGTATCATCGATTGACAAAGGTCGTCGTCCACCGAACAAAACTAACTTGGAACTAACCGTATGTTTTTTTTTCCTTCCCTCCCTAACCCACTAACCTTTCCCGATGATGTCAGGTCCGCCCTCAACATCACCGTATCCACAAGCTAAACCTATTGATCCTTATATAGCGAAGCGGCGGACTGCGAATCACCCGTGTCCAGTGTGCGGCAAGCATTATGTGAATGAAGGTTCTTTGAGAAAACATCTCGCTTGTCATCCTGAGTCGCAACTGTCGGGTGGACTTCGAATGTGGCCGTGTTCTGTTTGCCAAGCAGTGTTTACACACGAAAGTGGTAAGTATTTAAATTTATGTGTTTCATGAATGGAATCGAATCCATGATCTTTTCTAGAATTCAAAGTCATAGATAAAGTAGTTGTAGTATTACAACAACAAGTATTATATTTATCAAGTATATGTCAAAAACTTGTGTTCTAATATTTTTTTCATTTAGCTTACCTTCATTGTAAATAAGTCGTAATACTGTTCATAACTAATTACAGGCCTCCTCTCCCACATGGAACATATGCGAATGGAACCGAAACATCAGTTCGCGGCTCAATACGTTCTATCTCGAGCTGCTGCAGAGCGACGCGAGAGAGACATAATAGCTGCCGTCTCAGCATCCGCTGGTAGTTCTGGTCTACTGAACCTTGCACCACCATCACCGGCACATTCTGACTCTTCATCCAACGGACGCCTTTCATCATCAGCAGGTTCTGAAGTCGGGACAGCCGTAAATAAACTCACAGACCTCCTCCGATCAAATGGCCAATATGACGAGAGAATGGCTGCCATAGCCGCAGCTGCCAACATGATGACCCAATCTGGTGAGAACAACGCAGTACAAGTGGCAGCGGCAAATTTAGTATCAGCAATGCGTCAACAACTAGCGAGAGAACCGACACAAGAAGCCCAACCACCGTCTGAGGCGGCATTACGAATCCAGCAAGCTGAAGCTTTACTTAGAACTCAGGCTGAAGCACTAAGATTAGCTGTGTCGCAAGCACATAACAATGAAAACCCGCCATTACGACATAACGGGTTCCAAACGAATGAGCAACTATCACCCGAGTTAGTAGAAGCCTTCAGAATTGCTCAGGAACAGAGACTAGAGCAAGCGCTTAGATTGCACGATCCGAGAATGCTGGGTTTTAATCTCCCCTCGCCAGTTCAGCAGGCTCAGGCTCAGGCTCAGGTTGCTCAGGTTGCTCAGGTCGCTCAGGCGGCTCAGGCGGCTCAGGCTGCTCAGGCCGCTCAGCAAGTGGTTCAACAACAACAAATGCAACAAGCCGCCCAAGTCGCACAACAAGCCGCACAACAAGCAGCACAACAAGCTGTCCACCTACAACAAAACACTCAGCCATGAAAATTCAGCTATTACTAATCCGACGCGATGTAAATTATAAACGTTAACTAAATTATTTTGTTACTTTCTATATGTTATCGTTAGCTCTGATGTTTGATGATTTAAAAAATAACTTTCGAACATTTAATAGGAATACAAAATTAAATTTAGGTGTTAAAGTTGATTTTTTTTCTATTGTCAAATCCGTCAGAGCTCTTTCAATGGACAATATTTTCGGAGTTTCATTTTCGGAGCGTGAAATCGCCTCTGATTAGTAATTTCGTTCGTTATTTTAACGTTATACTTAATTCAAATGAGATATTGAAGATATACTAAAACTTAGATAGACCTAACTGATGTAAATAGGCGTAGTAAAATCAAATTTTGTGTAAATATAAAAATTAAATTAAAATAGATGAATGAACAAATTGGAACAGAAACTCGCCCGAACAAATAATTAGATGTAGGTATTGAGTGCAATCTTCATTAAATATTTGTTTGGTTTTTTTGAGTGTTATATGTCGATATTTATTTACTTTCATTTTTAGTGTTAAATGGTGAATTTTACAAAATATACGTAGCAAGAACTCTCCGTTAGCGGGCTCGATGCCCGGCTAAGAGGTTTTGTTATAAAATTATTTTATATATTTATTTTTTATTAGCTTTATCTCAGAACAACGTATTTTTTAGCTTAGTACAAACTTTTTGGATGTGCCAAACCGTTTTAAGCACGTTTTATCGCATTTAGCGAACCTTTGCAATATTTTCTTACATTAAGTTTCCAAATATTTTTATTATTTCAATATTTTACATGTATTTTTAACATTGTTTTTATCTTTCACGCAATAACACGTCTCATGCTAGTCAAATTTCGAACGCACAAATTCTATTTTTTAAAATTAATCTCAAAATTGTTTATTTTTTTCATATATCCTTTATTTCTTGGCTTAAAATATTATTTAAATGCCATATTAGTAATAATTGTACATATATAGATTTAGAAAATGTTGATGCTTCTGTTTTTGAAAAATGAAAAAATAACAATTTATTTTTTATTAAACGGTTATTATTTTTGACGAAAAAATCTATTGAATATTGAAAGATTTTTTTGTATAGTTATAATAAAATATATTGAATTATGTTTTTTCAGAAGACTGCCGTTATTTTTCTTTTCTTTTTGTAAATAAATGTGATTTTTCATGGTATATAAAAATAGCGATTATTCACTGAATCGATACACGATATGCCGAATTGGACTTAGTCGAATACTAAAATCGATTCGACGGACGGTCTTGTATGGACGAAAAGAACACGAGACATTCTTTAAACACGGACTCAGACATAGCCCAAGTAATATATTTATTTTAATTTTCACAACAAAATAAACAATAGCCCGAATCATTTTACATGATATACAAATCATACTTTACACAACACGATGTTATACAAACACAATACAGTTGCCCGAATAGTAGTTTTATAGTTCACATTAAAAAAGCTAGCAAAATCGTCCTGGTTTCATCAAAATCAGAACGATTTTGCAGTTGCAATAAGAATGTCAAGTGTTGCCGAATAATTCTTTTAATATTATCATCATGTATTATAATTAAGTGACGATTCGTCCGAACAAATGCGTTTTGTTGCGAATTTGTGCGGACAAATTGGAATATAATAATCGTAACATAGGTAAGGTATTGTAAGCTGATTTTAACGTATATAATGATTTTCTTGAATTAATATTGATATCTCGTCCCACGGTGGATACTGCACAGCGTAGGTCCACTGTTATGGGGTATCAATGTAAATAGAAAAAAAAACCAATGCAATAGCCCAAAACTGTTTTTCAGTTGTTCGTGACGTTTGGTTCTCAGTGAGAAATACTTTGATTGTTTTCGATTACAAGTATTTTATTTATCAAATACAAAACTTTTCGGCAAATTTTTAATATGATTTGGAGTGGAATGGACAGTTCTGACGCGAAGGGTTACCCGATGATGATTAAGTTTTCTAGGAAACGTTAAATCACATATTTGGACGCAAAAATCAAACATTTCGACTGATATTAAGAAATAATACAAAAATTCCTACAATCGCAATAAAAAATTAAGTGAACGGATCGCTATTTATGTAAAAATTTTCTCATAAATTTAATATATAAATAAATTTAATATAACAACAGAAAAAAGTTCCTATGAATATTGTATAAATGCTATTGTTTTTAAATTTAGGTCGTAGTAGATGGAAAAATTTATGGACGTTTGGTATTTTTAAAGTTATAAATAACCCATCGTTTTAAGGAACTAACTCGTGACTCGAGTTGTACAAAGCAAGAAGCACGGATCGTGTATCCTAAATTTAGATTTTTAGAACAAAAGTTACGTTTCCAAGAAAGTGTTCAAGTCTTATCCGTCTATATTTTTGCGCGACACATACATATTTGTAAAAAAAAACGTATTTTCGAGATAATAAAATTTTAATAGATAAGGATTTTTTGATTAAACTGAAAATTAAGTATTAGGAATCTGCGCGCGCGCAAAAATGTAGACCAAAACGTATTTTCTGTGATCATCGAAAATGGAATAGTTATAAAAAAACAGGTCGTGTTTGCGAGTTGTCAGAGGTTATTCTTAAGTTTTGGAAGGTTACATTTTTTAATATTATAAAAAAAAATAAGAAAAAATTTTTTCTACATTTATTTTACGATGAAAAATTCCATAGTTAAGCTGTGTACATTTAATAATAAAGCCTAATTAACAGTAATTGCCGAAAGGCACAAACGTAATCAAGGAAAATATGTGCTTTCCGCATAAATATTCCTTGATCGTTTTTAGTATCAATAGTACTGGTTTCTGTTGTCACACTGCGATGCAATAACGTAGTTTGGTACGACTTTCTGCAAAATGCGTTGTTGGTAGATTTTTGTAGGGAAATGGATGTGGCACACAAATATATAGTTTGATTGGCATTTAATATTTACGATTTAATACTTGTTTTACATGTTCTGTTACTAGGAGGATAAGTTGACTAAACAAAAAATCCTTCGTACTGATCTAATAGAGAGGGGGATAGTTGTATATAATATTTTTTTCGTACAAATTTGATAAAACAGGCTAAATTATTGATAGACACTGTTATAGAATAAAGAGTTTATTGACTGAATGTGATATTGATAAAATTGAGGCAACTATTTCCCTCGGTACTATTGCAAGGGGCAGTATGATGAAAATTTAAAGCCATGGTTTTGTTTTCCAAAAAAAATATTATATTTTTTGAAAAACAAAATTCTGGAAGAAACTTAGTGGACTTTTACGATGGTCTCCGTCAAAACAGTTGACAGTATTTAGTAAATAGATACATCGATTTTGACAATACACGCTTTTGACGAACATTATCGTAATCGATCACAAACGATTCGCGTTTTCAACTTGCGATTACATTACATTTTTTATTTCAAGTTAAATTGATTGCTCAACTTGCACGAGCTTGCACGGTTTTTAAATAAACGTGTTCGATTCGTGCAAGTTGGGTAAATTGTTAAGTTTTTATTAATGAATTGCTGTTGATTTGAATTACTCATCCTTATTGATTGTTAAAGTTTTTCTTTTTACGCTTCATCGTTTACGTTGACTTCGCTTGTTTTACGATATTTAGCCAAATATACACAATTATTAACCGTAATTTAAGAGTAGACAGGATAGCCAGGTTTTCAATTCATAACTCACATAGTAGTAATTTCATGTATCTTATATTGTAAGTTAGTAATTAATGTAATGTAATTCAGGGCTCTTTTATAAAATTCCGTCAAATAAAGTGTATTTTTTATAAATGGGTCCGAAGATAGCGTGCTTTAAGCATACCCCATTCAGCTTATAACATGCTATCGATGTAGTGAACAACGAACAAAAAACAAATAAATACAAAAAAAATATATGTGTACTTAAAAGTACTTAATGTAATAGATAATGGATCTCTATATCGGTGTTTTAAGGGTACGTTTAACCCGACATGTTAGTGTCATATCCATTTCAAAGCAAAAATCCGTTTGAAATGAAATAGTTTTGGTCGTGTTATAATATTTTTTTAATGGTTTCCTTACTCTTCGGTGAGAAAAGTGTACTCTTTCTGTCTTTATGGGTATACATGTAAATCAATTTTGATAATTTTACCTGTTATTGAAAACGAAATGAAATTAGGCCAAGAAATCAAAATTTATCTTTTAGGCTATAGTAGATCTTTGAGTCGTCACTTTATAACTGTTTCTTATTTTAGATCGCTATATCAAGTGTTATATTTTAAAATATACATAACTTCTAAGCTTTAAAATATCACTTAGCTTCAAAGTGAACCAAAATAAACCAACAACGCATTTATTTCTACATTTAATACCTAGCCTCATAATGTCACATGGGCATTTACGTTGGTATCAATGTCGATTGTTGCACAGTTTAAAACCATCCGAAATATTTGATCTATGTAATACATTCAAAACTGTGCTTTCTTTATGTTATAAAAAAAAAAAAACAAAACGTATTTTTCAATTGGTGTATTCTAGTCTTATTTTTATACAATTTCTACCCTTTTACAAAAATGTCGTGTAACATTGGAAAATGCGAAATTTGAAACACTTTTTGGACAATTATGAAAAAATATTGTAAAAAAATTCAAAATTTAAATAATATTTCGGCGTAAACTGTAAAATTGTTTAGAATCTAGAAGTAAATAATTAAGTAGTTTGGCAAAAACATGTTTGGCGTATTTAAATTATCGATAACAGTGTAAATAAAGTTTAGGCATGTGATGTGATGTTTGGTGTTTAGACCCATCGGTATATATATATGGGTGTGCCATGGCGTAAATATAGTTAATTTATAACCTGATGAGAGAGAAAGATGAAGATAATAGATACATCTATCTTTTTCTAAACCACTAAATATAGCCGTGGCATGTCCATATATGTACATCGATATTAGACCTATGTCTTGACGTACCTAACTCAAAATTGTCAAAATTATGTCACGACATATTTCGTTTTTATTTTGTATTTTTGTATAGTTATTTATAAGTAACTTTATATGTTATTTGCGATGCCATGTTTTCTTTAATTTAGTGTAAGCCGCAATGTGTTTAAAATATTATATTTTTATAGAGGTTATATTTTTTTTGTACTCGACGTAGAAATGATATGTATTTAATAGTTAAGTTTTAGTGTTGATTACGTTACGCAATACTTATAATTTACTTATTAACTGAAAATTTAACCCATTAATTTTTATGTTAAAGTTAATTTTAACAACGGAAAATGCTTACTGTGTCATTAAAATGAGAATAGTAACTATTATTGCCGAAACGGTTAGCTATAATTATTTTAAAAAATAAAAAGGATGATTCATATCCGTGTTTTTCTTTTTATCCCTTTTTTACTCTTTACTTAAATATATAAAATTATTTGATTGTTTTATTAAAAAATATAACGATCCCTTCGAATTTAATAATATAAAATTTAATTAGTACCTA
Source organism: Brenthis ino (assembly GCA_921882275.1). Classification (NCBI taxonomy): domain Eukaryota; kingdom Metazoa; phylum Arthropoda; class Insecta; order Lepidoptera; family Nymphalidae; genus Brenthis; species Brenthis ino. Next base: position 12,721,285 of record OV170229.1, on the reverse strand, counting down.
TAGTAGTATTATGAAGTAATAAATTTTTGTTCGTTTGTATGAACGGATTAAATAAATAATCACAGATCATATAATACTATACTAATAATATATATCTAATATTGCACTTTCTCCCTACAGCTGACAATTTTTTCAAAAACTTGTTTTCCACTGCACGAGCGAAGTTGCGAAAGAAAAAGTGTTAAAAATAAAAGATAATACGCTTTAATTTCTTATTAAACTTGTAACTTATTTTCAAAACTACTTTCTTATCGTAAGACATTTAATCAGCAACTACAAAATTGTAAGAAACGCCATCTGTTGACGAATAGCAACATTAATGCATCAAAACTTTTTAAGTCTTAAAAATTTCTTATTTGATTTTAAAAGTACTCTATATATATAGAGATACTTTTTATCTCGGAAATCATTCGGGTTGAAAATGGGGATAAAAGTTTGTATTGGGAAGCATGCTAGGGACGAACCCGAGCGAAGCGAGTGTTATTCGCTAGTCTGATGTAACGTGAAAAGTATTTTTGGAAAATTATATTATGAAATATATGTAAGCTCGTATAGTATTATAATAAAATACTAGTATTATAATATTTTTATTTATTAGACATATTATCTCTAATAAAATATGCCATCTACCGTAAACTTACAGTACTACATGAAGTTAAGAAATAAGCGAATAGTAATGTTCTTTAGAAATAATAAACAATTAGTCTACAAGATGGCACTACTAAATGTTTTCGTAATTTTTTCAATAGATGGCGCTGGTAATAAAACTAAAATAATTTGATTCTACACACATTTTATTATTTATATCATAGATGGCGTTAATTAATAAAATTATATATCAAGAGGTGCAAAATGTTATTACATACTTTTAACAAATAAATAACAGAAATATTTTATAGTTCAGTCAAATGTCTAAAACCAAAATTTTGGTACTCAACTTTGCATTTTTTTATATAATGTAGTTTTAATGATACAAAAACAATGTGTAATGGTTTTCGTGTCTGCAACCCCCGCCAAGGGTTGAAAAAAAATTGTCAAAATTGTTTTTTTTTGCAATTACTCGAAAACGGTAAAAATTAGACAAAAAAGTTTTAGTAAAAATGTATAGAGCTTAAAATTTTACATAGAAAAGCTTCTATGACTTTTTTTCCTCCAGTCAAAATTAACTGAGTTAGGGAGAGGTTTTAAGTTTAAAGGTTGAACGTAAATTTAAAAAAAAATCGTAGGTAGTAAAAAAATAAGCGTTTTTTTAAATTGCTTAAAAAATCTAATCTTTAATGGGAAAGATCTCTCAAGGAGGGCGCCACAGTCTGAGGTTAAGCAATTTATTGTGATATTTCTTTTATACCTGGTTTTTTGCTTTTATTGTGATAGCATCTTACCTGTGCAATGTATTGTACCTGGAAGTTAGATCACCTGAAGGAAGAATTGAGAAGGAGAGGTGCATCCTGTGGTGATCCTGACTGACTATTGATCAACATACAGCATAAACCGCTGGTCGAAGAAACGTGAAATTGGAAGGACATATTCCTTATAATATGTTAAAGGCATCCGATAAGAAAGGATTTTTCGTAATTTATCCCTCAAATGGGTAAAATAGAGCATTAAAGATTATATGAAACTCAGTCAATCTGGTTGTCAAAAGTGAAGTTAAGCTATAAGATGAAAAATAAGAAAATATATTTCTTCAAATAAATATTATATTATTTGATTTCGAAATTCATCCCTTAAAGGGGTAAAAGGGGGTAATAAAGTTTATATGGGAAAAGAATTATTTATAATCAGATTTACTTGAAACTTTGGTATTAATGCTCTGTTTTGCGTGGGCCTCGTAAGGCTGCGGGCCCTAGGCAGGTGCCCCGTGTGCCCTTATGGTAAAGACGGTACTGGTCTATCGTTAGTTATTATTAAATACATCATTCTCCATACAATATATTATGTAGTAACGCCAGCTTAATTGTTTGTAGAATTTTTACATGACTATTGTTTGTGTTGTTTCAGGTCAAGTTCCTACTTACGAGTAAATGTCAGGTTGCCCCAAAATAACGATTGAAATGAAAAACGGGTTGGTTTACAGATTTTATGGTTTGATAAATGGATGGTCGATCCATAGATCATATTTATTTATTTGTTTATTAAGGAAAACATACTGCTTTTAACCTACTTCCAAAAAGGAGGAGGTTCTCAATTCGTCGGAATCTTTTTTTCTTATGTATGTTCACCGATTACTCGAAGACGCCTGAACCGATTTGGATTTTTTTTTTATTTCAAAGGGTATATTTCCCAGGTATTCCCATATAAATTTTATCGAAATCGGTCGAGCGATTTTAAAAAAAATCAACAATAAATTATTTTTTTAAATAAATTTTTTAATCGAATATGTCATTAAAAAAACTTTCTTCTTACAAATTATCTGCTTATTACGTCTACACTAAAAATGGAAAAATAAAAACTTGCCAGGTGACAATATTTTAAGATATGAATATCTATTAGGTAAATAAGAAAGGTATCGAAATATATTAGATTTACTTTGCATCGACTGGCACCAACTTCAAAAATATCTGATTAGGTATCTATTCTAAATGAAAACCTCCGTTTAGTTATTTTTCACATTTTAGTGCCTGAAGTCGGTTTTTTGAAGTTTTTATATATTAAGTACATATTAATAACATATATACCTAATGTACACATTAGCCAAAATAGTTTTCTCAAGTAACAAAGAAGCACAATGCAAAGTTAGATTCAATAAATGTTACCTACATAAAGTAAAATTAAATAAAAATAAAAAAAAGAAAGTCTAATTCAATATCAAATTAAAGAAAATAACCCAAATAATTAGATTAAAATAAAATGAGAAATAAAGCATGCAGTTCTAACCTAACACATAATAAAACATAATTGTAAAAAGAATGAAGCAAATTCAATTTAATAGAACAGTTATTCTATACCAAATTTCCTTACAGAAGCCTTATACTAATAAGCCACGGGTATTGCTAGTTTCTTGAATAATAATTATTAATTTTGAGATTTGTTACTCTCAGTACGATGAATTAACAATCGAGGTTTGTTTATACCTCTATAAAATGCAGCAGGCACGTACATAATATGTACGTTACATACAATTTTATTTGAATAAATAGACACAAAACATGACATTATTATTATATTGATCATTAAATTTAGATATTTAGATATTGAAAGATACAAATAAATAAAAGCTAACATTCATTATTCCCTAGTGAATATAGTACAGTGTACAGTGTACAGTGCACCCCCAGCAGACCGTAATAATTAATATAATATTAAAATAAATCGTAGAAAAACTTCAGATACGGTGCGAGAGATGCTACTCTATTTATGCTCAGTTTGTATGAAAGAGGATTTTATTAAATTTTTACTTTGGTATTTTTGAATATAAAATATAGAAGCTTTTTTGATCTTCAATTTGATCAGATTGCAGGTATTGAGTATGAATTGACTTTATATTAGTTAATCAAATGATAAGATTTTTTGAGTTTAAATTTGATAAGAACATAAGTGATTTAATTTTTAAGTTACATAATATGTGGTAAGAATATATATCTATGGTAAGAAAATAAGTGTACTCCTCAAGTAAGAACTAGTGACTTACCTTTGCTTCGAATGGGTGCGTCCCTAGAAAAAATAGTTGTCGTGAGTGTATTATTTTTTGGTACATTGTTTTGATGTATCTCTAAAGGTAGCCGATATTGTTATATATCACAGGTCAGCCATTTTGTAAAAAATATTTACAAGTTGTATATTTCTTATTAATGAAAACCGTATCAAAATCCGTTGCGTGGTCTAGAAGAAATAGGCGGAGAAATCGACATAGGTAGACCGCACCTTTGTTTTATAATATAGTATAGACAGATAGATGTACATAGATGAGCGACTTGCACATGAACTAAATTTTGTATTTGCCCATGAAATTGAGAGATTTTACCGAACTAAATTGTTCACCTATTAATTGCTTACCTTTCGAGTAATAATTTCTGTGTAAGAAATTATTGAAGGACTTTTTTTATAAAGAATAACTAAGCCGAATCAGTTATTGTGCTTTCCCTTGTGGGTTTCTTTCTATTATGAGAATGAGTGACTTTCCTGCAGAGATATGTAGGTACCCTAAATGTTGACCTGAGCTATTACTCAAGTCTCACTCAGTATTTTTGTGTGAAAAACAAACAGATAAACAAGCAAAAATTTCAACAGTGTTATGAGGTCTTTATTCCATACACAATAAGCAAAAATAATACTTATTAAAAATATTTTATATGTTTACAGATATCGCTTTGCTAGTATTTTATTATTATATAGATAGATATTTCAACAAAAAATGGTAATAAACAAGAGATGTGATTCCTTAATAATGTGATTATAATAACGGAATGCTACCTTTAAAAAAATATAAATTATACTCTAATATGAATTCGGTATACTATCTAAATCATTACTACATTACTATAATATAATAATATACACATACGAGTATGGTTTATTATTATTTTTTTATTATTATTCTTGCTACATGTATACAATTTTCAACAAAAAAAATATCACAAGGAGGTATTTTCTTTTAAACAACACACAGTTCATGTACTTTTAATAACAGTATATATAAAACTATCAACTCTCCCTCGCTGCACTTGGGTTCGTCCCTACTTACGTTTTAACGTTTAGTATAGATTTCTCAGAGATGAGATAGTTACCCGCAGTAAAAAGTATCCTATATGTTGACCCGAATTATTACCTATCATCGTACCAAATTTCATCAAAATCCCTCCAGTGGTTTTTCCGTGATGCGGTTACAGACAGACACACAGACTGACAAACATTCTAAAAACTATAGATACAGAGGCTGTATATATGATAATAATTTCTACTGCAATAAGATTATTCAAAAAATATTTAATGTACAGATTCGTCTTAGTTACAATTTTATTTATTAATTAAAATCATTCAAATACTAATAAAAAAATGGTTTCATTATTTTCAAAAGCCTACTCCACAACAGTGTAACATCACAGTGATCGCGTGCAACGCTTATCACTAAGAATACGCTATCGTTTTTTGTACGCTTTTTCACATCGTCATGTGTAATTTTCATTCCAAGTTACTTTTTCAGGGGCGCTCCACTCTATGTTTTTTTCTATTTTTCGCTCACAAGTCATTTCTGTGTGTTTTTGTGTGAATGTTTTTGTTAATGTTTACATTTTTTAAGTGTTGGTTTGTTTGTAAGAACTGATTAGGTCATTCACTGTTTAATTTTAAATATAAACGTGGAAAAGATATGTAAGTATGTATGTAGAAACTATTTAATAAATTTGAAATAATTATAAATCAAGCTAAGAAAAACAACTTGTTCACTATCCATAAAAGCTTTCAAAAACTCGTATTTAGATACAATGGCTTGCCTTATCAATATATAAAAAATACCTACCTACCTGTACTTACCTGTACTCGTATCTACCTACATGCAATGCAAGAAAAATATTGCTTAGAATAATTATTTTATCTACTTAAATTATTGCAAATTCTAGTTAATGATGAACAAAAGTTACTTATATTTAAAAAAATATATTAAAAACACTGACATTGAACAGAAAAAAAATCTACCATTATAATAATTTGAAATTACATAAATTAATAAAATCAATGATTATACTATTGATATTAATTTTTGGCGGAAATAATTTTGTGATTTTTATACAATAATGTAAAATTAATATAATATTTAATAAATAAAATTATTTTTTTACTAAATAATATTAAATTACTAAAAAACAATTAAAAAACAAACTAAATATCAAAGGTTTGTAACCTCGTTCTCTCCCTGCACCTCAGAGATACGGTGCATGGTTTTCTAACAAATAAGTGTATTGGCGTATTAAACCTTCACGTTAATTAAAAAGAAAAAAAAACTATCTGCACATGCTCTGTTATGGAAGTCATTTTAAAAATTGCTCGTGAGAAAAATGATTACTGTCAGTTGAAATAAAAATAAAGTTAAATTTAAATCTGGAATAACAGCTATGAATTATACATGATCATTATGTGTATTTGTGAAAAAAACTAAATTAGATATATAGAGTATATTATGTATATTATGTACTACCGACTCACCCTTTCTACGCTCAGGTTCATCCCTAGGTGATCCTTTAAATTGACATAACTTTTTTATTTACAAACCGATTGAAATAAAACAAACTTAATGTTAAGTGAAGCTTACCACAATAAATTAGTGGAAACCGCATCCAAATCGGTTAAGCAGTTTCTGAGATTATCACGCACAAATGCACAGACATGCATAATGGCAAACAGACAAAAATTCTAAAAGTCATTGTTTTGGGTTCTCTTGTGTTAATAAAGACTCCCAATAATAGTTTTCCTCAAATATCTTCTATGTACATACAGCGATCTGTTACAAATTTATTATATGTATAGATATTACTCCGCTACTTATAAGTTTAACAAACCCCCCCACCCCTTTTAATTAACAAAATTACTAGGTAACGATATTAAGTCAATTTTTTTTTCTGTGGTTAATAGATATGAATACATATTAAGTGTTCAGGCAAAAAACAGGGGATGGCACAAAAATTTTAATAATAATCAACGACATTGTTTTTATAATATATTATTAACTTTAAAAATATAACGTATCAATAAATACCTTAGTGCATAATCACAAATAATTGCAAAATACTTCAAACGGAAATGGAACCCATAACCACAGGGAATATAACATATTAATTAACTGTGCGTTGTTTTTTATTGAAAAAATCCGACCTCATACGACCTCTTTTTTATCGGCGCCAAGTAAGCGTGTCCAGGTGAAACGGCTAGTGCATTATTTTATCCTCTATCATATTACTTGGCATTTATCGGAAGTAGCACGCGAGCTTACTAGCGATTTTACATATTAATGTGACATTCAGTTTTCTTTATTAAGAAGTGTTCAAATGGAATACTGTTTAAAGTAAGATGTAATAGGTTTGATGCTCGGTTGTGAATCGTTGTATTTATTACTAGTGACCCGCCCTTACTTCGCTTAGGGCCTGACCAAGTTTTTTAAGTTTTCGAGATGAGATGGCAGAGGAGAGGGTTGACAGTGGACACTGGATACAACAACTCTAAAAACTTTTATCTCTATAAAATTCTATTCTTTTATTTTTATTAAAAAATATCTATTCTATCTCAAAAAAGTTCTATCTCTTATCTGGAAAATACTGTCGCTGTCGTCCTTTAATTTTTGTATACTATTTTGAAACATTATGGCTTCATGTTTAGTTCTATGACACTCTAAGTATATTATTCCTTAGTCTGGGGTGTTATATAATTACAATATAATTTCTCACCTACTCGTATACGTAAGACAATAAACGAATCAGAAGTACACACAATAAATTTTATCAATCTTCGAGTCGTGTAGTTGAGTAATTGCGGGGTGTCATGGATGCCAGTGCGTGTATCCCGTTATTTTATTAATAAACATTCACTAAAATAAAGTGCAATTATTAAATTTATCTATATAAATAAATAAAATTAATATATCTGTTTGTAACATGAAAGTAACCTTTTTAACTGATTGCGCATGAAAGTATTATACGGTACATAAATGAGAAAAAAACAATTTTGATAATTTTTATCTGTCTGTCTGTTTGTTGCATCTATCTCTAAAACGGCTGGAACGATTTTGACGGGGCTTTCACTGGCAGATAGTTGATTTTATAAGGAGTAAATTAGTTTGCTTTTATTTTAGAAAAAGAATTATGGTTCCGCGCAAAAATATAAGACCCATGAAATTGTGAACAAAATCCGCGTACCTAGGGACGACCTGAGCGAAGCAAGGGTAAGTCGCTTGTAATAGTAATATTTTTGTAATAGACATTACATTATCTAAAAATTAATAGATGTGCTGCCGCAAACTAATTAGAGCTGTAACGGATACGGAACCCTCTGTATGATAACCCGACTCGCTCTTGACCGAATAAAAATATATAAATATTAACTAAGTATTTTTATTATATAGGATTATCGTCATCTTCGAATATAAATAAAATAGCTATTGTATGGCCATTTACATACAATATAGTCAAGGCATGGAGTTAAATGAAGCATAGATTAGATTTTCTAGACTCATCCATAGAGCGTCACGCTTGCTTGAAAGTTGCTAGTAATGGGAAATGCTTTATAGAAACTGTATGAAAAGTTTCAATAATTATAAAGACTAGCTTTTCCCAGTCGGACTGTCTACGTATTGTGTAAGGGAACGCGTATAAGGCAGAGCTCTAGATAAATGTATGTTAGAAATTAATTAATATAAAACGTGCGTGCGTGTTTGTGTCGTGATTGTATGTATATTTATCACTTTTTCACGCAAAAAAGCCTGCGCAGTACTCTATATAACTATATAGTAGTAGTAGTAGGGGAATATTAATATTAATATATATATATATATATATATATATATATATATATATGTATATATAATATACCTCTTACGTGCTTCGGTGGTGTAGTGACTAGCATGTACAGCTGCACACCCGGAGGTCCTGGGTTCGAATCCCGGGTCGGGCCAAGTATAGTTATTGAGTCTTTCTGTATAGTAAGCCTCAGTAACATCCCGGAGTTGGGAAGCTGGCGGTGTTTCGCCCCCGTCGTGGCCGGAATCGGTCAGGAGAACATTATACCTCTTAGTCAAACTCTTCAATTTGACGAGCTCCATAGGTACATAAAGGGTCAAAATCAAATACTGAAATAACTGATTTAACTTTTATATATTTATTTATATCCAAGTTCAAAGAAAAAACAAACCTTAAAAGATAATGTACAAACGCACTTGCAATATTATTTTATGTAGCATAGATAGTTAATGTGTGCATTAAATGCTATTTTTTTTCATTTAACGTTATAATGTATGTTTATATATTTTCTTTAATCATCAATTAAAGATAATATATTTAATTTCTTTTGAAATCTCTTTGAATTCCTTTCATATATTATTTATTTATTATACGATAGATATCGATTTCTAAGATAAATACTTTATTGCACATAATAACATAAAAAAATAATTAATCGCTCTATATAATGATTTTATTGTCTTGCTTAATTAGATTAAATTATAGTGACTTTTAACTAAAACTAGCTTTTGATGCTTAGTATGGAATAGATTTATTTTTTCGTGATTTTTTCCGATGTTTTTATAGTTATTCTGCTATTCGGGGTGAAGACAGATCTACTAAAATAAAGATCATAAAAATCGGTCCAACCGTTCTCGAGTTATAAGTGTTGTAATCAATCCGACTTTGTTTTACATAATTATATGTAAATAGATTATTGTTCGCCGAATGGTCGGAATTCATAATAATACATATAGGATATTTAGATAAAGGATAAAAAATAGTGGCATAATTAGCAATAGGTTGAAATTGAGTAGGTACCTAAGCAACTCTTTTTTTTCAATATTACTTACTTTCTTTGATTTACGCAAATATTTAAATAAATAAATATGTCAGGACATTAACACACAACACCATCTAGTTCCATGGTAAGCTAGGCTTGTGTTATAGATACCAGATAATTGATACATTATACATATATAACTTTTAAATACATACATATTATAAATATAAACACCCATGACTGGAGTACAAACATTCGTGGTCAGCACACAAATGAATGCCCCCAGCGGGACTCAAACCCGCGACCGCTGGCGCAGCAAGTAGGGTCACTACAAATTGAACCAAACGTGTCAATTTGACATCTATACATCTTGTATCTTCTCTTCTATACTAATATATAATATTATAAAGAGGTAAAGTTTGTGATCTTGTGAATTTGTGAGTTTGTGAGTTTGTGACGTTGTAGGGGGTAATCTCTGGATCTACTGAACCGATTTTCAAAATTCTTTTACCAATAGAAAGCCACGTTCTTTTTGAGTGTCATAGGCTATATATTAACCCGAAAAATGAAAAGGCTTTTTCGTGGTAGTCGGATTTGCAAAGTAAGTCGGAGAAAAAACGGTCGAACGAAAACGTTTCTACGAACGCTGCCTTAACGATGAGAGATATATGATTATGCTCTAGAGAAAAGTTGTAGAACTTAATAATGCCTACAAAAAAGTCAGCGACAGCATATGTCTAACTATTATATTTAAGTCACAAAAAGTAGTTTTTTATATTAAAAAAATAATTTAAATCGGTAGGTCATGTTTATTGGTCATATTATCAACAATTATGATTTTTTATCAAAATAAGTAAATTAATCGTCTAAAATATTTAAAACAAAAGACTTTCCCTTTTGCTACATATAATTTGGACAAATGATTAATGAGATAATACAACATATTCGTAGGTATGGACGAATCCGAGCGAGCTGTTTGTCTGTTTTTCTGTTTGTACGGGCTAATCTCCGAATCTATTGGACCGATTTAAATGAAATTTTGCATGGTAGTACTTTATATCCCCGGGCAATATCTTAGATACTTTTCATCCCGGACAATTAAAGAGTTCCCGTGGGATAGATAAAAAAACTATAGTAACTTATACAGCTTAGTACAAAACAACTTATCCACCTAATTTAGTAAAATTTAGCATGCTGTTTGATACCTTATATTGCCGGTCAAACAACAGGTTACTTTTCATCCCGGAAAAATGAACGGTTCCCGTGGGATAGTTTTGTTTGTGTTTTTCTAGAGGTGAACCCGAGCGAAGCGAGGGTGAGCCGCTAGTAGATACTTATAATAAAATTGTAACTAAGTCTAATCTGTACATTAAATATTTTTTGGAAAATCTAATTGAAATAGACATTATTATCGATGCAGAGGCCGAATCTACAGTTTTTAGAATTTTTGTCTGTCTGTCTTTTACCGCATCACAAGAAAACCACTGGACAGATTTTGATGAAATTTGGTATGATGATAGCTGGTTATCCGGGTCAACATATAGGATACTTTTTACCGCAGGAAAATATCGCATTTCTGAGAAAAGATACAAAAACTGCATTGTAAGAGTATACTAATATGTAAAACCTAAGAATTTGGATTTTGGTCATCTGAACGCGGGCGGAGCCGCGGGCAATGCTAGTTTTAAATAAAACTGTCTTTTCGGATTAATTCGCGGATTTATTTTGATTTTTGGTTTAAAGCATTCGAAACGTCGGAAACCAAAAATTAAAATAAATTCCATGCACCTGTTATTGTACAGTTTACTTTAACCAGCAAAATATACGAAATTAGCAAATTAGCATAGCAAAGTTTATCAATATCAATCTAATCATTTAACTTATTTCATACGTTGTTACGCGCTTTGCATGTGATTGTGTAATTAAATACCGAGACTGGATTTTTACTTGAGATTACTTTGAAATTGTATGAAGATGGTTACATTTCTTATTATTTATGTGTTCTTTTTATGGGTTATTTATACGCTATAAAGTTATTGTTATCTGCACTTCGCTAAACGCTTCCAACACTCGTAGTAGCTTGAGGTAGGCTATACGAGGCATCTAAATTGAAATGAGGTTTTATAGATAGATATAAAGGTTATTATATAATAGGACTACCTTGCTTATTCAATTAAAATACTTGTCGCGTAATCGGGCTAATATTATGAATGAGAAAGTTTGTAGATATGTGTAGTATATGTTTGTGTGTTTGCTTGTTACTCTTACACGCTCAAACGACTGAATGGATTTGGATGATATTTAGAATACAGAAAGACTATAAGTTGAAGTTTTTAATATTAGTATATAAAAGAGTACATAAAAATACATGTATAATAAATACTAAACAACTATAAGAACACATAATCCATCTATAATATTATATGTATTAAGGAATATACACCACTAAGTGTTAAATTGACTGCCTCTAGGAGTCTAGTCGACTGGATAGCACGGCTGCATATCCAGAGGTCCGAATTTCGTGTCAAGCCAAGTATAGGTGTAGGGGTTTGATTAATATGAAAATATTGGTATCAAGGTAGTATCTACACCCCCGTGCCTCGGAGAGCACGTAAAGCCGTCGGTTCTGCGCCTTCACCTTAAGTCTCACTGTTCGTGCCGAATAGTCCCGCCGGACGACAATTTTAGTGTGAAAGGAATAGAGAGTGCACTTGTGTTTGCGCATACACCACTTTTACAAAGGGTTCCAATTTTGGTGTAATTATTAGTAAATGTGGTATAAAATTCTACCATATTGTAAAATTCTCAGTTCGAAGTCGATCCCATTTTAATTTTAAAAATCCACCCCTAAGTGTAGTTACCACCTATATTAAATATACCATCACTAATTTTAACATATTTATTAGTAGATTTTAGTCACAAAACACAATAAAATAAAATATTTTTAACATTAAATTCAAACGACCAAATAGAAATTGAAAACATAAAAACTTTATAATCTCAATAACTAATCTTCTGGACTTCGTTTGGCGCGGAATTTTTTTTTTATATTTTATACCAGTACTTACATCAAGGACAAACAGTATTAAGTTTGACATGATTTTATTTTTAAAATGTAAAAGTATTCACCTTCGCCTACGTATCTAAATATATTAAATGAGTAAATTACGCCAGTGTTAAGTCGATAATTGTTTTATGTCTTGTTATAGTGGCAATGCCATTATTATAAAACAAAGAGCTGTTATAAATATTATGTACATAGATGTAGGTATGTATATTTTCATTGTTTTTACGGTCTAGTATTTATTGCCAGTTAAAATAGTAATTCTAAAGGTGCTTTTCTTTATGACTTCATCTCATCTGTTATGATCCATCGATTATGTACATTATATGATATGTTTTTTTAGCGACACGTCCTGGCTTCAAGCAGGTGTAAAGTATACACAATGTACGCTGTATACAATTAGTTACTGGATGTACTTGTCAAATTTATATGGCAGTTAAATTAAAATATAAAATAAAATAAAAGATAAAAAAAATTGGATTGAACCTAGACCCTTAAAGATGTTATTTTTTTCAAAATGGCGGCACATGATGAATATATTTCCGAGGTATTTGGAAGTAAATATTAAATAAATAAATAAATATGTTGGGACATTAACACACAGCACCATCTAGTTCCATGGTAAGCAACGAGGCTTGAGTTATGGAAACCAGGTAGTCAATAATACACTACACATATATAATTTTAAATACATACATTATAAATATAAACACCCATGACTGGATTACAAGCATTCGCGCTCATCACACAAATGAATGCCCCCAGCAGGACCCGAACCCGCGACCGCTGGCACAGCAAGTACATCACAAACTGAGCCAAACGTGTTGTCAAAATATTACATTAACGATGCACTAATTACGTTTTTTTATGCGTTAGTTTGTATTAGAATAATAGTTTCCAGGTTAATTAAGAATATACTTTCAAAGTTTTTTTTATAGGTATTAATGCCATTCAAATTTGATTGAGAAATCGTTATTCACGTAATAATGCGCGCATATTCTGCAATTATGATTCTTAGAAAGTATGGATTCCCATAACTTAGTTTCTACCACTTCTATTGTTCTAGGATTTACATCGAATATTTAACAGATAAAATGATTAACAGAGAGTTTTGTTATATAACTAGGTTTTTCCTGCGGCAGCGCTCGCATAATTTATTTTGCAGTAGCGTGATGTTAGACGGCCTTTGTTATCCATATATATAAAACAAAGTTAGGTTTGTTACAACACATATAACTCGAGAACTGCTGGACCGATTTTTATGATCTTTCTTTTGTTGGATATGCCTTCACTTCGAATAGCAGAATAACTATTGAAAATCGAAAAGCCACGAAATAACTTGACATGGCTATCGCTGGATAATAACTATTTATATCTATTTAAAACGCTAGTAGGTATTTAATAAAGATAGATATTATAAAACACAAAAAGAGATTTTTAAATTAAACTGGTAGTGTTAGATATAGATCTAGATACAAACAAAAACAAACATCACTTTTATGTATTATTGGCATATAGGTATTAGGTACATATAACTAACCTGTCCTTACTTCAGTAGGCACTGTTTCGGTACATACCACATGCGTAACATCCTTGATAATATATTATTTAACTTTAAACACATTATACTACCTACACATATTATAAAGATTATAATTAAGAAATATGTGCTACAATGTAATTTAAATGCAATTTTACAATTAATATAATTTTTATAATCACTAAGTTCGTTGAAGTTCCGGTTCTAAACATCAATTAATCCGCCATAACCTTTTCTGTATCTTTCACCCTAACCGGTTAATTTTGCTTAACGTTGTTCGTGGTTAAATGCCGTGAAAATGTTAAGAAAATACTGCTAATTAACTTTAACATATTTTTAACGTTAATAATATAAACCCATCCTTAACACTTGCTTTTTAGTTTTTTAATGATCATTTTTTTATATTATTTTTAATCTTTATATAATATTTAATTATTTACTCATATTATAAATGCCAGAGGGTATTTGTCCTTTTGTTCATGTATAAGTACTAATATTATAAACTAGCGAGTCACTCTTTGTCCCTACCTTGTTTCCCCATACAAACTTTCATCCCCATTCTCACCCCCTTAAGGGATGATTTCTGGGATAAAAACAATTTCTCTCACTCACTTTTCAAATCATGATATTTAAAAAAAACTTATTAAAAAAAAAGAATTGTCCAATTTGGTGCAGTCGATGGGAAGTTATGCGAGTAGGTACATACATTTTGGTGATTCATTTTTATTTATAGAGATGTGAGTGTAGCTGTGTCTGTTATTTTTTCATACTTAAACCGCTAAACAGATTTTGATAAAATTTGGCAAGGACGTCAATTTCATCATGGGGACGGACATCATTTAATTGAGCGAGAACGTGAGCGAACCCGTGGGTAAAAATTAGTATTAATTTGATATATTTGATATATTTTATTAATTAACATGATATATTGTTGGAGAGTTACTAAAACTAAAAGTAACCTATACTTTTTACCCGGAGTCAGTTCTCATAGTATGTATGTATGTATTCAGCCCTTTTAACGTCCCACTGCCTAGCACGGGCCTCCTTTCATACGAAGGGGATCAGGCCATAGTCCACCACGCTGGCCAAGCGGATTGGCGGACTTCACATGTCTTTCGAAAACTTGCAAGGTTTTCTCAGACATGCAGGTTTCCTCACGATGTTTTCCTTCACCGTAAGGCAAGTGGTAATCATGTTAGAAATGATTCGCACATGAAAATATCAGAGGTGCGAGACCCGGGATTTGAACCCGCTTCACTCGGTTTCCCAAGCGAGCGCGTTACCACTGGGCTACCACTGCCTATCTCATAGTATATGGATACTTTTTTAAAAGTTACTATGGATCGTTTTTATTAGAAATGAATTTATTGTACATAGAATTCCAAAAGGAACGCTTAAGAATGCTTACAAAACTGCAACAAAAAGAAAAACGGCAAGTAAGTATATTTTCACAAAAAATTCTGTATTTTAGAAATACCGAAAAAAAACTATAAGTGATACTATGTTAAGAAATATAAATATAACATTTCTATTGTGAACTTCCAAAGTAATAAAAAATATGCTAATTACAATTTACTACACCATTACATTTTTATATCTAGTAATTATAAATACGTTAAAAGCATTAAATATAATCTCTGCTGTAAATTACTCTATGTTATTTGTTAGACGGATTGATCTATTGAGAAAATAATAGAATAAAGTAATGACATTTTAATGATATGTCTGCACTAATTGGGTTTATGTATGTAATAACATAGGAATATTGATTATAACAGAATCTTAAAGTAAACAACTAAATTCAATATGTTTTTAACTAGCTACTGCCAGCGGAACTTCCTGCAAATATATGTAGATATATATATATATATATATATATATATATATATATATATATATATATATATATATGTAGATAGATTGTAGATAAATAAACATTTAGTATAATATGTTGCAGTGGTAACGCGGTCGTTTGGTTAACCGAGTAAAGCGGGTTCAAATGCAGAAACTCGTATCTTTGATATTTTTTTATGCTATTCATTTCTAACATGATTACCTTTTCTTACGGTGAGAACTTAGCAAACTTTCGAAAGATATAAGTCCACCAATCCTCACTTAGCCAGCGTGATGGACGATGGCCTGATACTCCTTGAATTGAAGGGAGGCCCGTGCCCACCAGTGGGATATTAAAAAGGGCTGAATATCTACATAATATATCATAGTATTTATTCTTAACATATTAAGCTAAAGTGTTTGTTTGTTTCTTTCTTTCTTTGAACGCCCTAATAAAGTTAAGTGATGGGATCTAGGCCTGGTCCTTTTTTTTAATTTTGGGAAATACTCAACACCTGCATACATACAGGTAGTTATGTGGCACTCATCGGCTAGAAAAGCTAGTACTACCCACTAAAACCCAACAGAACCTCCCCCGTGTGAATGGGCCGTCGCAGAGTCGCTTACGGACTCAACCACGTCGCTCGTCGGAGCGACGGCCTGCCGAAGCAGACCACAACAACCATGAAGTTGTCCCAACGGTCCATTCTGCTATCAGGAAGTATCGAAGTAAAAGCTGCATAGCTTGGTGGTCCATCTCGCAGTGCATTTCTTGGCTTGGTTCTAACTCATATTTAATAAATAAAAAAAAACAACTAGATAATTTATCTACAGACCTAACAAATTTGAAATTACTCTGTTTGAATTTAACTTGTGAAACTTGTGAGGTTTTACTATTTATTTGTAAAATATGTTTCTTTACTCAATAGTTCTCGTATAGCGTGCTTCAGTTACAACGTAACGTCTAACGATGCATGGAAGAGTTAAAACAAAATGATATACAATTATTCTTGATATTTATGTATGTTTGTTTGTATGATATATGATAACACATGTACAAATTTTTTTATATATTATATGTAACTGTGATTATTATCTATACATATAATAAAATTGTAACTAAGCCGAATCAGTACATTAAATATTTTATGGAAAATCGTATTGAAATAAACATTATTATCGATACAGAGGCCGAATCTATAGTTTTTAGAATTTTTGTCTGTCTGTGACCGCATCACGGAAAAACGGTATGATGATTGCTGGTTACCTGGGTCATTTAGGATACTTTGTACCGCGAGAAAATATCTCTGAGAAATCACTACATATTATAATACAAAGTCCTCTGCCGCGTCTGTTTGTCTGTCTGTCTGTTCGCGATAAACTCAAAAACGACTGCACCAATTTTCATGCTGTTTTCACCAATGGATAGAATAGTTCTCGAGGAAGGTTTTAGTATAATTTGTTAAGTTTTTGTATACATTGGCTAAAAATAAACGATATTTGTTGGAGGTGTCGATAATAAAGTAAGCCGTCTGGGAGCTTTCAACGATAACGCTGCCTAAACCCTTTGAGATATAACAAAATAATGTACGATGGAATTGTGTATCTTATATAGGTCTACAGAAAAGTCTATCTCTTAAGGATAATAAATTATATACATTTTAATTTAAAACGCACCATTATTAAACAGTTATTGATAAATACTAAAACTAATCGAAATTTAATTTCTAATTTTTTTAATATCAGCAATAACCTAAATTAAATGTATAACAAAGTTTTGTTTCAACTAGTTGAGTAAATTCATATTATAATAAATAGTTTCTTATATGAACACGGATGTCAACATAACTGTGGACTTAAGTTCTAGAGATATCATTATTCAAAACTTTATTTTTTTTAATTTATCATGTATAAAAAATATTTACGAGAACATATTATTATAGTACAAAAATAGTACAAACCCTCTCCACACATTTCTTATCAGTCACGAACGGAAATGTTGACATTTTATGTATAAGTAATTCAGTTTTATTCCGTTTATTGAACAAAAACAGGTGTTGGATAAAGGTCAGGTGTGGTCGACCGGCGCGCGGCACGCTACCCGCTCAGCGGAACTGTTTAAGATTATGCAATCGACGTGATAACTAAGCCGTTTTCTGTCATTCAAAATATCTATACCTACACTAATGACTTACCGCAGCTTCGATCGAGTGCATCACTAGTTACCTATCAGTAGGATATATAACTACTCTATCTGTGTATTAAACATTCTAATCCGACCAAGAGCTTTAGCGTAAGCAGTACTATAGTATAGAATTTCGATGAAATTATAATGTATTCAGCCCTTTTTAACGTCCCACTGCTGGGCACGGATCTCCCTTTACTACGAGGGAGACCAGGTGGAATATAGAATCCACCACGCTGGCCAAGGGTTGGCGGACTTCACATGTCATTCCAGAAGTTGCTAGGTTCTCTCAGACATGCAGGTTTCCTCACGATATTTTCCTTCATCGTAAGTGGTAGGTAATCATGTTGGAAATGATTCCGACATGAAAATATAAGAGGTGAGGTGCGAGACTCCGTATTTGGAATCGCTTCAATCAATTTCCAAAGCCAGCGCGTTACCACTGGGTACCACTACCTTTTAAAATAATAATATTGAATTATTTTTGTCACTCACGAGTTTTCCGTAACAGCATAAACTTTTTTTTATGACATTAACACAGCGCCATCTAGTACCACGGTAAGCTATGAGGCTTGTGTTATGGATACCAGATAGTTGATACACTACACATATATAACTTTAAATACATACATATTATAAATATTACCCATGACTGGAGTACAAACATTCGTGCTCATCACACAAATGAATGCCCCCAGCGGGACTCGAACCCGCGACCGCTGGCACAGCAAATAGGGTACTACCAACTGAGCCAAACGTGTCGTCAATATATAAAATTGTTAAGACGTAATACGACAGTTCCGCTGCGCGGGAAGTGAACATTACCAATTAAAGCGTATGCGACTAGCATCACTCCATTGACGGATGTTCGACAAACATAATCTCAGAGAGGCACAGTTTTGAGTGTTACACGAAGACTATATTCTCATTGTACGTAATATTAGTGCACTAACTAGTACACTAGAGACGAGTGGTTTATTTCGAGCTTGGTTTCATATAAACCAGACGAAACAATAGTTTTTTTTAAATTCAACTTAGTAATTTATTAATAATGAAATCATCAGTTTTTTTAATTGTTTTATTATTTTTTTAAACTTATAATGATTAAAAGAATTAAAAATTAAACTTTATTTTTAAAGGAAACAAAATTGATATTATTGTTTTTTTTTCATATTTATTACCCAGTCTGATGTCTGGAATATTTAACATATCAACCCAATTTAACAACAATGTACCTATTATATTTAAAGCAGGTCTCTTGATATACTTTGAGTAATGTCATTGCTAGGTTATTTTTAATAGATTTAATCGATATCGTAATCGATGGCCCTCGCTAGTGGATATCGATTAAAATATCAATATAGTGGGATAAAATAATAGTATTTATACTAAGTTGTATACGAATAGAAGCAAGTATTTACAAAAACGTTAATGTGGACTACCTTATACGGCAAGCAATATGAAGTAATGAAGACTTTAAGATATTTTCTTTGTAACTCATTATAGAATATTATTGTTATAATTTTAGTAAATTCGAATGCCGTAATTTGTGTATGTTGTATGTTGAATGTCGATAGTTTACAAGTTACCTTATTTACTTTTTAAGTCAATCTTTTAGACACAGTGATCCTTGGTAGATTACAGCATCTGAGTCCACAGATATTTTAAATAAAACTATCTTTTTTACACTTTCATGGGACAACAATGCAATATGACCGAAAATATACAATAAGATCCATTATACGTGCTTTTAACACCCAGAAAAATATAAAAATCGTTTTAACTTTTTACTACAGTTTACTCGAAGAAATAATCGGCATAAAATGAACACTTATTGGACTGGATTGGCGGATTGACTTTCAAATTTGGACTTTAAATGTCTTTCGATAATTCGTTAAGTTCTTTTGAACACGAAGGTTTTCGCACGATATTTTCCTTCAATTCAAATCGAAAATAATGCGCAAATAAAAATACGAGACGACACGGAGATTGAACCTGCACTTCGTTCTCAAAGCAAGTGCATTACCACTGTGCTAACACTGCCTTACCAATAAACATCTGTACTAAAATAATATTCCTTTCAACATACGATTACATAGTAAATGTATACATAAATATTCAAAGTAATCAAATCCTAAGCTATCTTTCAATCTTTAAAAGGAGTTTTTCGGTATTCAAATATTTTACCATATAGGTAATCTGGACATATAACACCCGGTATGGATCAACTTAGATACGTTTCCGTTAAAGTTTCCTAAGCAGTAAACATTTAATACCCTTTCATTTAAGAAATTTAGCTAATATCTTATGTAAGCGAAAACTAGAAGTTACATGTGGACATTATTTTGCATAGCTTTTAGGTTTATTTAATACAAAAATTCAGTTCAATAATATGATCACAAAATTGCAATTTTTGCTACTATTATCGATTGATTTCCTTTATACTTAATTAATTACTTACACACTCGCTTCGCTCGGGTGCATCCCTAGGTACGTTTTAAATAGATATGAATACTTATTTAGATTTTTCTGTAGGCTGATTCGTTGGAAAAAATGAATCGCAGCCTGGAATTGGAAAGTCGATGAAATTACTGCTAGTGGTTTTTAGATTATGTTAAAGTTCAAATTAATTTTTTTTATTTAGCAATTAATTATTATTAAAATGTTTAATCCATCGGCCTTTATCCTCTTAGATTTTCAACCCATTGGTTTTTGTTCAAGATAATAGTGAATGAATTTGCGTTTGCGCAAATACACATTTTTTATCCTTTGATGACTTATAAAAACATTTTTATTTTGTATTTATAATTTTCTTAATAATGAATCGTCCCATCACTCTACAATTATATAGGCTAGTAGGTGAATCTCCATAACCGTTGTATTTTTTCACTCCATTCTAACGAGCTGATAATTTACCTAATGCAACATTACAAAAACCATAGGAAAATAGTCTAAGAGGCGGTTATATAAACATCGATTGTATCGGTGAAAGTCGGTGTATGGGAACCGATAGTTTTTCAACCATTGTAAACGCGTGAGAATCAGTATAGTAATTGCAAGTTTTAATGTTTTCCCCTATCCCCCATGTTGCTATATATAACTAAAATTAATGTGAGATTTGTCTAAATGTCCAAAGTTATTCGGGTAACTTTTTTATGTTCAATGTACGTATTCCACGATTTAATTTCGAATTAGAAACGTTTTATTTTCGAAATTTTTAGGGGTAAAAGGTCTAAAATGCTGTAAGGGTACGCGGTGTGATAAAGATAATTGTAGATATCGATGAAATATTTATGAAGTTTACACAAAACTTTCATAAACGCTCATACATTTTATAATCGAAATTGAGCCCTTTTAATTATAACATGTTACATGATTATAATGTATTATGATTATAATCACTAGCAACTTGCAATATACTCTGAGACAATGCAGCTAATTATAATTATTAGTGAATGATTTTTTGATTTAAATTAGAAGTTCAAGAGTTTACCTCCTATATTTAAACTGACTAATTTAATACATCATACCCGTATACTTAATATGATTATATGTATTATAATCTAGATTTATACATATTTTAAAATGGAAACGTCTCATATATATTATGTACACTAGCGACTCATCCTCGCCCCGCTCGGGTTCGTCCCTAGATACCTTTTAACAGTTAGTATAGATTTCTCAGAGATTAGATATTTTCCGGCAGGAAAGTATTCTGCATGTTGACCCGGATAACCAGTTATCATCATACCAAATTTTATCAAAATCTGTCCAGTGATTTTCTCGTAATGCGTTCCCAGACAGACAGACAAAAATACTAAAAACTATAGATTCGGCCTCTGCATCGATAATAATGACAATTTCAATAAGATTTTCCAAAAAATATTTAATGTACAGATTCGAATCAGAATTATGTTACTTATATGGATAGATTGTACATATGTATATGTACAAAAAGTATAAACACAAGGTGTTCTAAATATTATTATGATTAAAATACAAAACATTAAAACAAAATAGCAGTAGCCTTGTATAATGTATATACTTGTACAATTTCTGCTCAAGTTTAATATTGTACCTATAGTTATTTTTCACGAATAAATGGAAGTGAATTTATGTTTTATTTTCATGGAATAAAGTGACCATTTTCCTTCGAAACATTTTGTTGTAAAAATTAAGTATCTATTGCTTTCATTACTCTCCTTAACATCAAACACGCGACGTTTAGTGCTTACTACTTAAGATACTAGATAAGACCTAAAAGTATCAAACTGATAGTTTAATTAAAAGTTTATAGTTTGACGCAACTGGCTATTTTTATTTAAAATAAAACATAATGCTCGAATGAAGCTTAATTTATGTCATCCGGTTAGAAGTGCGACGCTTATTTTTGAAACTTTCTAACGACAAAATAATAACAAAATGTTTTTTTCGTAATAAATTAATTGAATATAGAGCTTATTTTCCATTATTTTGTTATATAAAGAAAGAAATTGAATGTTTTAACGTACGGTTACTAGAGTTTTCACTTTAAAATATATTTTCGTGAATATATTGTGTCTTTGCCTTTAAATTTATTTTTTATTTGATATATCAATCCCGTAATCCCATAAATATTATAAATTCGAAACTTTGGATGGATGGATGTTTATTACTCTATTACGCCAGAACGGCTAACCGAATCTGGGTGAAATTTGGCACAGAGATAGATTACAGTTTTGAATAGCATAGCAAGTTACTTTTTATCCCAAAAAATTTATGGTTCCCGTGGGATAACCATAGTAACCGTTAAAACGTACCTAGGGATGAACAAGAGCGAAGCGAGGGTGAGTCGCTAGTTTAACATATAGGAAGGTAATATAATATAATTGAGACATTTATCATATATTTGTTTTCAGTTGATACTACTTATGTGAAAAAAGGATGAAAATTCGTACCTATATGTATTTCTTGCTCTTCATATTATATCGGTTTTCTCGATATTTGTTCTATTAATAGAGCTAAAATTTAATGTTCATATTTTTAAAATTACAAAAAATTCCGAAATTGCGAATAATATTATTATAATAATAACTGTATCTATTTTTAAGTGCAATAAAGATATACCTATATTAGACTAGCGACTCACCCTCGCTTTGCTCGGGTTCTTTGCTACGTTTGGTACGTTTTAGCGGTTAGTGATTCCCATACAAAATAAACATCTCTAAACATTTCGAATTTCCAGCAGTTTTTTTTTATTTTTCCCATTTTTTTATTTTCAAACCACCCCTGACACACCCCCATTGATTTTTATATATATATACCTATAGATATAATTTAAATGTTTTTTTTTCGGTCGTCTGCGCAGTTTTATTTAAATTTTTGATTCCTGACGTTTCGAATATTTACAGCAAGAATGGTTACTGGTGAAATCTTAATATATTATAATATCAAGCAATGATTTCACTATTACCATTTTATTTAAGGTAATATAAGCTATTGTCATCGTAACATTCAAGCAGAGTCAGGGGCAAAAATAGTTATTAATATATTTTTAGACCATATTTTATGATCCGCTGTATGGCGATCGAAGCTACATTTACTTATACAGTTATCTTTTTTATTACAGATTATTTATCATTATGAAGGTTTAAATACATTAAAATTTATTAATTTCAGCAGTCTTAAGCTTACGTTTATAAATCATTGTTTTTGTAAACCAATATGTTGAAGTTGATAAGAGAAATTGATTAGAAACCCGTTTGAAGATAACGCTGCATACAACCAAGCGTAACGTTACATTTAAAATTTAAAACATACTTTTTCACGCGACATTCTTTACCGAAAATAAGTTATTTATTGTCCTGAAATAATTTAGTTTGTAATACCTAATAACAAATCGTTATAATCGGTAGGTCTGTGTATTGGTAGAGTAATATTCTACAAATGACTAGAGAAAATAATATGGTGAATTATTGTATGTATATCTACATAACATCTATAGAATTTTTGATTTTTTTCGAGGATTTATTTAGATTTTTGGTTTAGACTTTAGAGCAATCATGGCCAAGAAACAATCCGAATAGATAGTTTTATTTAAAATGTCAAATATTCGCGTATATCTTAGAAAGTATTACAAATAGGTAGATGTCAAAATTACTAATGGTTTCAAAAACAAAAAATATTGTCTTTCATTTTTTTTTAAAACGTGTTTTATTAATTAAATTTATATGTAAACTTCTTACAAAGCTCTTATAAGGAGAAACAATATGAAAAGAACTTAATCAATTTTCAACCGACTTCCTCAAAAAGGAGGAGGTTCTCAATTCGGCTGTATGTTTTTTTTATGTTTGTTACCTCAGAACTCATTCATTGTCATTTACTAACCGATTTAGACAATTTTTGTTTTGTTTGAAAGTCCAGATTGGTCCCGTTTAAATTTCAAAAAAAAAACCACCGCTAAGGGTGGAAAAATAGCTAATGATGAATTTAACCTACTTTTAATTGTCATATTGACTTGAAACTCTGAAGTGTTTCTATTTCCGTTGATAGTACAGTGGCTCGGTATCGTTGACCTGATCTGATGGTAAGGCCAGAAGGTGGACAGGTAGAACTCTTCAACGACTAATAGTAGATACTTTGAATTTGGGCTTATTTTCTTTGATTTGATAAGCCTAACAAGTTAAAATCGGATTTTAGATCCAGAATTTTTAGTGTTACTAATAAAAGCGAATTTTAGTTTGTAAATCCTCGTATAAAAATTGGCATCAAAGTAACTTTAAGTAGGTTTAAGCGAATATTTTATTAAAATACTTTCTTTTTACTTTGCTACTACCATGTCTACACTGAAAAGGGAAAAATAAAAACTTATTAACAAAAAAAATAAAAACCGACTTCAAAAAAAAGACTAAAAAGTAAAAAATAAATGATTGGTAGTTTTCATTTACTATAGGTACATACCTAATCAAATATTTTCGAAGTTGGTGTGCTTTGCTTTGTATGGGCTGGCACCGACGTCGAAAATATTTGATTAGGTATGTATTTAATAGGTAGGCTTTAATTACTTAGCCAAAGCACACCGACTTCGAAAATATTTGATTAGGTATGTATAGTAAATGAAAACTACCAATGAGTAATTTTTACTTTTTAGTGCTTTTTTTGGAGTCGGTTTTTATTTTTTTGTTAAAAAGTTTTTACTTTTTATTAAAAACTATTTTTTAACGATTTTTACCATTCATAATAAACACATTTGAATGAATTTAAAAATATAATTCTAGTTTATATGAAAATTAATCTATATTCTATGAAAACACCAGCGATTTATCCTTACTTCGCTCGAGTGCATTCATGGGTGTATTTCACATTTATAATATTATATACAAAAAGTAATAAATATATATATATATATATATATATATATATATATATATATATATATATATATATATATATATATATATATATATATATATATATATATATAATATGCTAATCCAGGTAATACTTTATTTGCGCATTAAATATCATCCAAAACAGTCTAGCGTGAAAAACAAACATACACTTATGTAAATTTACTGTACTTTCACATATGTACATATAAAATAGTATTATATAGTCCAAATCACCATCAACTCAAACCCTTAAATAAAATATAGTCATTGTATTCAGTCCTTTTTAACGTCCCACTGCTGGGAACGGGCCTCCCTATAATACGAGGGGGATCAGGGCATAGTCCACCCACGCTGGCCAAGTGCAGGTTGGCGGACTTCGCATGTCTTTCGAAAAATTGGTAGGTTTTCTCAAACATGTAGGTTTCCTCACGATATTTTCATTCACCGTAAGGCAATTGGTAATCATGTTAGAAATGATTCGCATATGTAAATATAATATGACGTGCGAGAACCGGGATTTAAACCTGTTTCACTCAGTTTCTCAAAATATAGTCATTAAGTGAAGCTAAGTACTCATACAACAGTCTTAAATTGTTTTATTTTAATTTTTTGTCTTGTAAAACATTCAGATATTTTTTATTAACACAAAGTCCAAAAATGCGAGCAAAGTCGTTCATAAAAGCTAGTAATATCATAAACCCCATATGAGTATACTTTAATGACGAAAAGGACGTAATGATTTTTGTAACTCTTTCTTTAAAGGTGACAAATATACTTAGAGCCATGAAGGTGGTTGAGAATTAGCTTGGTCCATCGATTTTCTAAAGGGACGGGAGGGTGGAGGGGTCAATGTTAAGTGGTGATTATCTTCCGTCTCTTTCCCTCTTGGAACGTATGTGATAAAACCGTGAGGACGCCCTTTTTGCGCATAGTCTGCGCTGCTAGGCGGCATATTTCAATATGATACAGAATGGCATAAAGTTGACTTAGCTTTAATTTTTGTTTTTGTTTTTTAACAAAAAATATTATTTATACCTGGAAAATGTTAAATCTATTACTTAACAACGTGGATTTATATTGTTTTTTTTTATTAAAAGTAACCAGTATCGCTGTAATAATACTATTCGTTTGTTCTATTATTTTTAAATATATATTTTCATTAGACTATTATTATTATTTTCAATTTTGAATAAGCATATATTAAAAAAAACTATTGTTTGTCAAATGTTGGAAGATTCCCGGATTAAAGTATAATATTAATAATTATTATTTTATATGAATATTTTGCCATGTAAAATTCGAAAAATGAATTATAAAATAATGCATAAACAAACGTAGACTCCACACATGGCCATGTCGCGCGCAGATGACGGGCGGCATTGCGTGGTCAGTTTTTGTCCGTCATCCGAACTGGACGTTCCAAGTTCAAATTTGAAAATTGGAACTCGAAGCGTTCGATATTTGAAATTTCAAATTTAGCATAAAATTCCTGCGTTCAAGAATTCCGAGACGTTTTGATTGTTTGTTAATTTTATTTAGAATCAACATTTTTTTACTTCAAATTACATTTATAGTACCACATTTTAAGAATTAAGATGATTTTGCAAATATATTATTAGGTAAAAAATATATATTGTAGTGTGACTGGATTTTTCAAAATATATTTGACCAGAATAACTTGATGTATATACTGGGATTACAAGCCGATCCTATCCCCACTCTATCCTATCCAAAAATATCGTTAAATTATGTCGATTCTATGTTGGATATATTATGACAAACTTACAAATCAACCAACACACATTCACAATATTAGTACAGATTTATTGGCTAAGTGGCTAACACATGCGGCTACGGATCTTGAAATCCTTGGTTCGAGTCTCGAGTACAGTCATTGGGTAAACTCAGTCATTCTCATATGTAATTCTGAGTAGCAACCCGGAGTTGGGAAGATAGCGGTGTAATACCCTCGTGTCTCGTTGAGTACTTAGAGCCATAAATCCTGTGCATGATCTTTCAGTGGTCGTGCCCACTTTTTGTTCACACCAGAGACTGAGAGTAAAAAAAAACTTTTTAACAAAAAAATAAAAACCGACTTCAAACAAAAGCACTAAAAAGTAACAAATAACTGATTGGTAGTTTTCATTTACTATACATACCTAATCAAATATTTTCGAAGTCGGTGTGCTTAGCTTTGTATGGGCTGGCACCGATTTCGAAAATATTTGATAAGGTATGTATTTAATAGGTAGGCTTTAATTACTTAGCCAAAGCACACCGACTTCGAAAATATTTGATTAGGTATGTATAGTACATGAAAACTACCAATCAGTTATTTGTTACTTTTTAGTGCTTTTGTTTGAAGTCGGTTTTTATTTTTTTGTTAAAAAGTTTTTATTTTTCCCTTTTTAGTGTAGACAGTAGTAGCAAAGTAAGGATTCTAACGTGTTAGGCTTGTCAAATCAAACAAAATAAGCCCAAACTCAAAGTATCTACTATTAGCCGTTGAAGAGTTCCACCTATCCACCTTCTGGCCTTGCCATCAGATCAGGTCAACAACACGGAACCACTGTACTATCAACGGAAATAGAAATACTTGCAAAGTTTCAAGTCAATATGACAATTAGAAGTAGGTTAAATTCATCATTAGTTGTTTTTCCACCCTTAGGGGTGGTATTTTTTTTTGAAATTTAAATGGGACCAATCTGGAAGTACACCCTTTCAAACAAAACAAAAATTGTCCAAATCGGTTAATAAATGACGGAGTTCTGAGGTAACAAACATAAAAAAAAAAAAACATACAGTCGAATTGAGAACCTCCTCCTTTTTGAAGTCGGTTGACAAATAGAGAGTAACCTATTGTCTTGTGCACTGTAATATTTCCTTAGCAATTGGCGAGTTTCAATGATACTGGCCGTCTAAGTAAGTGTCCCATTTTTTGTTTATAATATTTTAGCATTTTTAGAGTTTCTTTAAACCATCAGCGTTTTTAACATGCTGTTTTTATACTGCTGGGCAAATTGTGGACTTATAAATCAAGAGAGAGTCCAGACCAGTCACTAGTCTGGTCAAATTCAGTTTGCCGAACTTCATATGTCTTTCGAAATTTAGTTAGATTCTCCCAGATATGCAGATTTCCTTCTGGTGACTTCCTTAACCATATCAAGTGGTAATTACATTGAAAATGATTCGCATATAACCTCAGAGGTGTAAATTGAAAAAAATTCGATGACACGTTTGGCTCAGTTTGTAGTGACCCTACTTGCTGTGCCAGCGGTCGCGGGTTCGAGTCCCGCTGGGGGCATTCATTTGTGTGATGAGCACGAATGTTTGTACTCCAGTCATGGGTGACTATATTTAAAATATGTATGTATTTAAAGTTATATATGTGTAGTATATCAACTATCTGGTATCCATAGCACAAGTCTCGTAACTTACCCATTGTAACTTACCCATAGTCTCGTAACTTACACATACTTGTGAGTCCCATTAAAATAGGTTCAGCTATTTCAAAAACAGATGGGTACAAAGCGCCAATCATATTTCTATTAAATATTTATGATTTAATATCGTGCATGTTAAATATGAGGTAGATTTTCCAAACCGCAGATACACTTTTCATTTTTAATTGTAATATTAATTTTTTTGATTTCAATTCAATTCAATCTTTTTATTAATAGCTTCAATGTGTGCCAGTTAAGCACAGATTACTTCGCCAATGTCACGGAGGATAGAGAAGACTAGATTTTATATCCTAGGTCCTAGGTCCGTGACTCCTTTTATTCCAATCTTTAAATTTAGAAAAAATGCATAAAGCTTTAGCTATTTTTGAAGTAAGTTTGTAAAATATTACTCACTTACTAATTGCTTTTGGATGTTTCGTTTTTATTTGGTTTTTAGTCGCGGCTCCTCCCGCGTAATGAATTTATCTATATATATAAATAGGCAAAAAACTGTTCAACACCTTTTTCTCCTTTGTCAATCTTTTTTTGCAGCTATTGGCGAGCTTTAGTGATATCAAAACATATTGGATAGTTAATTTTTTTACATAATGATTATGGTCAAATTTCGACCACTGATCCTAAATTATAATATATATAACAGATATTATATTATAGGCTTATATATAGATCCTATAATAGTATTTGAATAATTGCTCCGGTACGAGAGTTTGTAGTGTGATATCCAATAGGTACCTGAATTTTGGAACTATATAACATACTGGCTATTTCAGAGATTAGTGCATTCAAATAAAAATAATCTACACAGCCATTTCTTATAAATTTTCTATTTCTTGGGTGATTCAAGATCGTGGCTTAGATAAATATAAAAGGTGTATATGATTGTAATCTAACGTTTAAAATGATAGCTGATCATCGGCCATGCTCTGCTAACTCGAAGAAATACACTGATTAAAACCATATTAAAAATGATAGACTGTTACGATTTGTAATACGTTTATTTATTTTCTTGTTTAGAAAGAATTTATATGTCCATTAAAAATAATGTTTTTAACCAATGGTAATTGGTAGCTTATCTGGGGGGAAAAATACTTACCTTCTAAGCTGGAGTTAAGTTAAAGTAGTCGATTCGATTACAATGTGAGGTAAATATTGTTTAGTACTAGTTATAATACCCACATTGCGAAATTAATTAGTATTTTTTTATATATTTATATAAAAATACTATTGCACTGCAAAAAGAACTGTAGATATAGAATTTAATAACTTTAAGGTCTCTAAGTACAAAATTAAAATAAGATTAAAATAAAATTGGTCAATACAAACATCAAAGAGAGAAAAATAGTATTGCGACAATAAATTGATATTTTTTCTTTTTTACCCGACTTCCAAAAAGAAGGAAGTTCTATGTTCGTCTGTATGTATATTTTTTATTAGATATGATAAGATAAAGAAATCTTACATTTATGCTAATATTTGACATTTTAAATAAAACTTCGCTGATTAATATAGATTTAAAAAATATATTTTTTGTTCCCGGCGTTTCAAATGTTTTACAGCCAATATGGTCACGAGAAAAACATCTCCTGTTAAGACCGAGTAAGATTGTTTTATTTAAAAACAGTAGCAGTATTAGTAGTCAAGATGTTGAATGAATTATTTCCTTTGATTTATATTTTATATGAAACTAAACTTGAGATCAGACCTATTCGTGAAATTAAAAAAATGTCTCTAGAAGATCTTTAATCTTTACATAGTATAAAATGAAGTCGCTTCCGCTGTCTGTTCGCTTAGATCTTTTAAACTACTCGACAAATTTTAATGCAGTTTTCAGCAATAGATAGATTGATTCAAGAGGAAGGTATAGGTATGTATAATATATGTATATTATAGTACAGAAAAGCCGAGAAATTCAAAGATTTGTATTTCGTACTAACCGTACAAACGTACATAGGGACGAACCCGAGGGAAGTGAGGGTGAGTCGCTAGTTTTATTTGAAGTTGCAATACATTGCTAAGGAAGTAAAATAATTATAGCGAAAATAAGGAAACATAAAGAATAAATTAATAATTGAAAAAATCAACAATAGTTAATAAATGTAGTTTTATCACAAATATACATTTAAATGATTATTTTATATACATTTTAATATCGTGATAATCCTATGGGAAGAAGATTAAATGCAGCACAATTCGCTTCCTTATTAAGAAATGGCCCAATAGGTATTTTTTTTGAATATAAATAATTACAGATAATAATAGTAAAGATGAAGATATCAAGGTTTCTGTTGAAATTAGTTATACAATATGGCTTCTCTCCCATCATCCTCACACTGTGGGCATTACTGCCTTAGAAAGGTTATTTAATATTTATTAAGTAGATACTTACCATATTGAATATAAACTTAGCAAAGTTTTTTTAAACATATTGGCATAAATTATGACGATATTTGAAATTATTATGAGTACTAAATTAGTATAGATTAAAAAATATGTATTATAAAAAATTCAATCAAAATTTTTAATCAATTTCAAATATAACACTTAAAAATATTACATTAGGTATGTATTGTAAAAAAATTCGTTTTATACTAAAAAAAAGTTATAATTTTTTGTCCTATAGAGTCGGTTAACATTTAAAAAAGTTATTATATAGGTATTATATAATACAAATGTCTAATGAGAAACCTGAGAAAATGTATTTACATACCTACTACAAAAAAAAACCAAGAAACTAAAAATGTAAGCATTTACTGCCATATTCTGTAAGCAACTCACCCTTGATTCTCTCAGGATCCTAATACTACTAAGGTGTTCTCCAAAAGCTCATTACTTTCATCATCATCATCATAATCTGCTGTAAAGCTACAAAAATTATGCTCAGACACACCATTTTCTTTAGATTTCAGATATAAATTATGTGTGAAATAATCGATTTTGAATCGTATAAAGAGTATATTCATAGACTCTTAATACTTAAACGTTTTTCCTTAATAAACTAGTTTTCGCTCTCAGCTCTAACGCCATCTATCGTGGCGTGTTCAACTTTTTTTATATTAAATAAAATGTATGGCAATTAGGAGGCTGCCACCGGCTCGGAAGACAGTTCTGCTGTAAAGAGTCGGTGAGAGTGTATCGTAATTTAATTTTGGTTTTAAAACCAATAGGGAAAATAACAAAAAGTATTTATACAGGCTATAGTCCACCACCAAGTGCGGGTTGATAGACTCCACATGTTGATCAAAAACTTGCTAGGTTCTCTCAGACATGCAGATTTTCTCATGATGTTTTCCCTCATTGTAAGGCAAGTGGAAACAAATAATTAATTTAGATAATCGCAATGAAAATTAATAAATAAATATTTTTTTATCCTTCGAATTTTGCCGCCCTTGAAAATTTTCCGCCATGGGCACTAGCCGCGAGTGCTCTTAGTGTAAATCCAGCGCTGCCTATACATATCTATATACATATATGGGAGTAAACCAGTCGGTTTGTTTACTAATCTTTTCTATATATCTACTTAGTATTAATTTTTTTTATTTATATCAAAATTTATTAGCATTAGTGAGTTTAATTTTAACCATAAAAATATGTTTTTGCGTTCAGAATTATTAAGGCATTTAAACTGCAAAATTATAAAAATATTCTAAAAATAATGCTGTGATATTATAAAAAAATATAAATGAAATAATTCAAATTATGTAATATTTTTTGAACAAATTTCAATTTGATTAAAGATTATGTAAACAAAATAATGTCTACATTTTGTAGATATAAGTTTTGCTACATTAGCAGAGTAGGTACCTATAACATTTTGAAAATAAATTTTAAAGTCAGCTTTTTTTAATTTTCAACTGCTTCACACGGACCTTCCTCCCAATAAGGTTTAGAGGATGTCATATGTCTTTGAAAAACTTTGTTTTTGTTAGGTTCTCTCAGATTTGCGGTTTCCACGTGATGTTTTCCTTCACCGTATTAGCAAGTAGTAAGTATGAAAATTTCAGAGTTGCTAAACATTTGGCTTTCCAAGACAGCTCGTAACGAGCTTTCTGCACTGTTATTCATCTCTATTATAATTTATGCTTATTATAAAAATATTTTTTATTTTAATAACTTATTTGATATATATTGTTTCATTATGACTACACGACATTAGAGACCAAAGGTTCGATTTCTGTATTGTACAATATCTTGTATTGTTCATACAAGTGACTGTTGTATGACCAAAATAAATTACTCTCGTTTAAATAAAATCGAAATAGCTGGCGTCATTAGCAAAATAGTGCTTAATATTTTATCTATAGTAGAAATTGTAGTGTTAGACACAGAGCAATTAAGTACGTCTTGCTGTTTGAAGTCGGTAAAAAAATTGTTATTTATATTTAATAGAAAAATAACTAATGAATTAAAAAATCTAAAATCAATCTCAATCCAGTAATAAAAATGAAAAAAAAACGACACTATATCATCTATACATATAATAAAATTGTAACTAAGCCGAATCTGTACATTACTTACATATTTTTGGAAAATCTTATTGAAATAAACATTATTATCGATCCAGAGGCCGAATCTATAGTTTTTAGAATTTTTGTCTGTCTGTCTGTCTGTCTGTCTGTCTGTCTGTTACCGCATCACAGAAAAACCACTGGAGATATTTTGATGAAATTTGGTATGGTGATAGCTGGTTATCCGGGTCAACATATAGGATACTTTTTACCGCGGGAAAATATCTCATTTCTGAGAAAACATACAAAACTGCAAAGTAAGAGTAGAGTATACTAATACATATGTAAAACCTAAGAATTTGGTTTTTGGTCATCTGAAGGCGGGTGGAGCCGCGGGCAATGCTAGTATTTCTATAATGTGGGTTTTTGCTGTCAATATATACTTACATAGATGACCTATGATAGGGAAGTCGCATATATAAGTTAGCGGTTAAAGTATTAATAGAACAAGTAAAATGGAGTAATCGGTTAAATACAGTCTTTCTTTTCACCTCGTAAAGTATAATTTGAAATTAACATATTTCTTGTTAAAGACACGAGTGTTCATGCGAAGAGAATTGCTAGGAAAAGCTAGTCAGTCGTTCACAAATTGTAAAAAGTTCATTTTTTATTACAAAGGTCAAAGTAGAAACCACTATATATTCACATCACATCCCTATCACTAATTATACGTTGTTTATTTTTTATTTATTACACGTAAAATTTTTAATTGCAATAATTTATGCAATAGTAGCGACTTAGCCTTGCTTCGCTCGGGTGCATCCGTATCTAACATATAATAAATCATATATCTATAGGTACATATATATTATATAATATAGGCATCTATACATATAATAAAATTGTAACTAAGCCGAATCTGTATATTAAATATTTTTTGGAAAATCTTATTGGGATTTTAATCTCTCTGATCTTATTTTAGAATTTTTGTCTGTCTGTCTGTGACCGCATCACGGAAAAACCACTTGAGGGATTTTGATGAAATTTGGAATGATGGTAGCTGGTTATCCGGGTCAACATATAGGAAACTTTTCACTGCGGGAAAATATCTCATCTCTGAGAAACCTGTACTAAACCTTAAAACGTAAGTAGGGAAGAACCCGAACGGAGCGAGGGTAACTCGCTAGTAGTCCATATGTTACTACAGGTCATAATCTATCTGTCTATATGTGTCATCTAAATCCTTCCAGTTATTTCAGCTTGAAGGAATGACAAACATACACACATACAAACTTTCACATTTATAATAGTACCTAGTACGAATGTTATAGCCATTTATAAGGTCACAAATAAAAAAAATCTTTAGTCCGTCCCACAAACATAAGTTTAAGTTATCATTTCCTTTATTTCAGTTTAATAGAGCAACATTTTAAAAAATAGAGTCAATGAAAATATAAAAAAGAAAGCCAATAGATATAAAATATCTCACTTTAATAAAAATCCTTAAAATCTATACATTCGATTCAAAATGTAATGTAGCCCCTTGAAAAAATAGAAGACATTGCACCCACCACAAAAACTCGCATAAAATATTACCGCGTACGACGAATAGAGCCTTATGCAAACTTAGGCCCCGCCCACTCGCCACGCCCACATCACCATTCGCTGTCTTGCTTCCACGCATACATAATCATATACCTCTCTCTCACAGATGCACGACGCCTACGCGATTTCAGCGAAACGTTTTTAGTTGTCGAAAAGACATCGTACGCGTCCGTCGCCTCTTGAAATCGATTAAAAAAGCGTAACAAAAAATTGCCGGCTTTTTCTTATTATTCGGTTCTGATAACATATCGATGGTAATTAGTGTAAGTGTTTTTGTGTAGTGACGTGCGTGTAGTGTTTATTTTGGTGAAGGTAAATATCGATTATCGATGCATACAGGTGACAATTACTTAGATCGTTTGAAATAGCTATTAAATATACGTAACATGAAGATAATTTAGAGCTCCAATAATCGATGTTAAATTCTATCTTGAGCATATTCGTATAATAAATGAATATTAATCAAATTTGCAGACGGGGTGTTGAATTTTATTGAGCGGTAATTCTTATGAATAATCGCCAATGTAACTTTACTATTAGATATAAAATACCACAATACTCCATTTAAATATACTGCACTAGTGAAAAAGTAAATGATGGTAAAGTTTCTAAAAGCTTTAAAGCTTTATTAAAACTAAAAAGCTTGTTAATACTAGCAATAAAACTTTATTTATTGAGTGTCTTTCTTTAACGCGGCAATAGATTCGCATAAATATAATATGTCTGGCCAATAAGTAATATGGAATGCTTACTGCTATTTAACTCTCTATAGAAGATATCCTATTACAAATCTAAGATATGGATGAACCGTTGCAATAATAATGATTATTTATGTAATAAAATCTGCGTAAAAGTTCAATTACGCTTTAAAATAACATACACCCGTACATTTTTTTGATAATGTATGGGATAATTCTTCATAACCAGATTAAAAAACAGGATCTTGAAAGTCGCTTCTAATTTTGCAAAGACGTGTAACTTACACAAAAAAAAGATCAAAATTTAGTAGGTATATTCTACTGTTTAAAGTCTGTCATAAAGTTTTGACAAGAAAAGGTATTTTGAAAGGAGCGTCAAATTGCGTTTCTAAATGCGAATAATATAAAAAAAAATTGAATTGTCCTAAAAAACCTCATTTTTTACTATAGGTTATATATTTTTATACTTAGAAAAAAAAATATTCGTTACATCTTTATTTTGCTTATATATAATATAAGATTTTTGTGCAAAAAAACTTTTTATTATACATTCCGTGGCATTTACAGATATAATTTATGAAAAATAAAAGTTAAAAAAAATTATTTCAAAGATAAACATAAATATGACGAAGCCGATTAAAAATACATTTAAAGCAATATCTGCTTCTTTAAAAGACAAGTCACCTTATCTCTTTCTAGGAAAAATGCTGGTATCGCTTAGTATAATTTTCTTCAGTAGAAATACTTACGTTTGAAGGAAGTTCTTATTTGATAGTAATTTGTATTATGTCTTAAAAGAAAAATCATTGACTTTTTTATTTGTAGTTTAAATCATAATTAAAATTGAGTATTTTTATTAGCTATCATAAGAATTTAGTAAATTGTTCCAATTTTTCCTAGTTTAAAACCTTTACGCTTTTACTAATACGATGAAAATACGTGGAGAAAGCATGTCTTAAAGTCCGCAACCCTCATTTGTAACATGGTGGGCTATGGCCTAATTCTCTCACGTTGAAAACATGCCTGTGTCCGGCAGTGGGATGTTGAAAGCGTTAAATTATTATTATTGTTATAATTATTAATTTATATCTCGTTTCTTATGACTTTCAAAAATCATATATTTCCCCTTAATGCCAGGCTTCAGCAGAATCCCTCTCTGAGTAACCCATAGACTTACTATTAAACATAGTCACCGGTTGACGGTTGACGTAGAGACTATGGAAAATAAGGGAAAATTAAATAAATAAGAATAATAAATAAATAAATATATTGGGATATTAACACGTAGCACCATATAGTTCCATGGTAAGCTAAAAACGAGGTTTGCAATAAAAATCATGAATGAATTTTATTTTGTGTGCGTTAGAGAAAATGTCTTAAATATTTATTACGTAATATTATCAATATTAATACATTTTATTTATTAATACATTTTGTTTCATCTTACTTCTTACTAATATTATAAATGTGAAAGCTTAGATGTTTGGATGGATGTTTGTTACTCAATCACGCCAGAACGGCTAAATGAATCTGGATGAAATTTAGCACAGAAATAATTTTTAGTATGGAATAGCACATAGTTTACTTTTTATACCGGAAAAATGTACGGTTCCCGTGGGATAGGCTTGTATTTGTTTTTCTAGAGGCCAACCTAAGCGAAGCGAGAGTGAGCCGCTAGTATTACTATAAATAGCTTATAAATTCTTAAATAATAACCTATAAACTGCTATAAGAGTTTTTGTCTGATCTGGTTCCTGAAATAAGTATGTTCAAACAAACATAAAAACAAACATTTTTCAGCTTTATATATTAACATAGATAATTTATAAGTACCTAATGCATTGTTCAAGTAATAAATTGTTTACTAGTTTCACTGTAATAGAAAATGTCAAGCATTCTACAATCTACAAATGAACAAGTCATAAAAATATTTGAATCAATACTTAAAGAGCAGTTGTTACAATGTTAATACAAATTTGAAATTCCATAAACGTAACAATGTTAGCCTTTCTTATTTTATAAAATGTGTATTGTATTCAATATGTTCAG
This sequence comes from Brenthis ino, assembly GCA_921882275.1. Classification (NCBI taxonomy): domain Eukaryota; kingdom Metazoa; phylum Arthropoda; class Insecta; order Lepidoptera; family Nymphalidae; genus Brenthis; species Brenthis ino. The sequence continues at coordinate 12,683,606 of OV170229.1, read as the reverse complement.
CCCTTTTTAACTTCCCACTGATGGATATGCCTCCCTTCAATATGAGGGAAATATAGTCCACGCTGGCTAAGTGCGGGTTGGTGGACTTCACATATCTTTCGAAAACTTGCTACGTTCTCTTAGACATGAAGGTTTCGTCACGATAATTTCCTTCACCGTAAGATAAGTGGTAATCATGTTGAAAATGCGCACATGAAAATATCACAGGTGCGAGACCCGGGACTTGACTTCACTTGGTTTCCCAAGCAAGCATGTTGCTTGGCTACTTACTACATAATATTATTTGTAAATATATTACATATATCTTTCTATCGAGTATATGTATATATTCTTACATACGTTATAAATGTGTTTTTTTTGAAAACGGAAAAATTAAAGGAAAGCATATAAATAGAATTTACTTATTTACTTATTATTAGTTGCCATAGCGGCAATAGAAATACACATTCAGTGAAAATTTCTACTCTTTACCCATTACGGTTCTGTCGGTCGATCTGTCAGCGGGCGGGTGTACCTCATGAGGTACAGCCCACTGACAGACAGATGGACGGACAGCGGAGGCTTAGTATTAGGATCCCGTTCGTACCTTTGGCGTACGGAACCCTAAAAAAAAGGAATTCGGTCGTCAAACAGAGGAAAAAAGGGCACGGCAGTATTTTGTCACGTACATCGATAAAAATAGTCCGCTAACGTAAATAGAATAGTTTCATAAATTTAAAGATTTGTTCCTAAAAAAAAATTTACATTTATCTATCTACTATAGTACATACTAAATACATATGTATATCTACATACTACAACAGATAACACTGTACTAACTTAATAATTTACCTAACAGTGACAGTTACTGTTCATAAGAATAAATAGAATAAATTCACTAAATATTAAAAACAATATGTACAATAAATACAAAGCGATTCATATTTTAGCATATATATATTAATTAGCAAAGTTATAAAAAAACATGAAAAAAAATATTTTTTTGAGATTAAATTAAGTGTTGTGCCTCTCTTAACAGCTAGTTAAGAACACAACTAGAATATAGATTTCAGTTACTTAAGATACATAAAATACTTAATAATATTTATTTACTTTAAAATAACTTTTTTATTATTATATATTAAAGATTTTTTTATTATCATATAGCTGGAATATTTAAAAGAATTCGCCATCATAGTTAATCCATTTAGTGTCTAATAGATAAGATCGGCGCATGCGCATCATACGCTAACACTCGCGTGTGGGAGTTTTTCTATATATATTTTTCATTTTCAACCCAAGATTTCGTGTGGATGTTACAGATATGCAAAAATAGCAATTTATTACAAAAAAATTGACACTGACAAGTGAACATGCACTTGCACACGCTTTTATAAAATTTACTCAAGCGTTCATTTAAGAAGAAGCTCATTTACAAAACGCTAAAGTCGCCTAATTTTATATTTTATTTTGTTTAGACAGTGATGTTTTTTTTAAATTATCTAACTTGGATTTTCTCGTACTTTTTTTTTATTTCCGACGTTTCGAATACTTTACAGCAATCATGGTCACGGGAGATATATCGGGAATCAAAGATCTAAATGAATCCGCGAAAAAGTCCGAAAACATAGTTTTATTTAAAGTATCAAATATTCGAGTAAATCAAAGAAAATACTATGACTTTTTTAATGTTGTCTTAAATAATTTTATACGTGTATATACCTATCTAAGTTTAAGTGCCATTTGCACCAAAATTATCAATTGGAATGAATCATCTTGAAAAAGTTTAGAAAACGTTACATACCATCACACGGTTTAGATTGGCTAAGCATAATAACAATAATAATATTTAAGACATATTTTATCCTAATCCTCTAACATAAAGTTAGTTGAAATAATTAATTTTACAGATAAAAAATACTACAATAAATAATGTTACCTTTCTATAGCCTCACCTTTATTTAGCTATAGAAACAAAGTTACATTCTGAGATACTCCATGAATATTCCCACCAAAATTGATTTAATAGGTATGAAATTTTAAAATATTTAACTTTCATGTCTTTGTCTGAAGATTGTTAAAATAACTTTTGAGCACGGAATTACTAAGAAATAACTAATTGAACCCGCTCAAATATTTCAATTAGCCGCCAATTAAGTTTTCTGTAATAAAAAATTACACAGTAGCGCGTCATCACGTACATAAATCGTTGGATTTAACTACTGAAGTAAATTTTTTTCTTCTGTTAATAATTTTACAAATTTAAAATCATTTTGGTATATTATCATTATTTTTTATAACTATACAAAAAATATATAAATGTAAGTCAGTAAAGTATTTTCAACGAGATTTGATAGTCTAATGAAATCTGAAGAATTTTATGTGCTGCTTTCAAAAAGAAATGTAAAATTGCATGAATGTAGTTGTAGGTATATACGAGTACGTATAAAAAATTAAGATTTAAAATTTGTATGTGAATTTAAGTTTTTTGAAAGTTTATTAAAACAGTGTAATAAGCACTCAGGTGAATTCTCGGTGCAACACTATAGTTACACAATTTGAATGAAATCTATCAGAATCCTGTAGGATTAACATAATATTTAATATAGGTAGCTATTAGGTAATGTTATCTGGATTTCCTTTATATTAGAGTAGAATTTCATGAAATGTCAACTATAGAATTAAAACTTATAATATAAAATTACAATTAGGTAAATTGTAATTTTGTATTATAAGTTTTAATTACGTATAGTACCTACCTATTTTTATTTATGATCTGATAACTACTACAAGTTAAAAAATATTCATATTATAAATTAATCAATCAAACGCAAAATATATTTTTCGTTAATGAAATGAAATAAACCTTATTCAATTAGACTTATTACAAGCACTTTTGCAACAAATAATTTAGAAATCTCACTTTAGCTGTCGATACAGTAAAGGCGTACGATATATTACAATGATGATATGAATAAATCCTTGATTAATCTTCTTCTATTTAAATATATTAAATTTAAAACATTTTTTCCACCCACTTTTGGAAAGACAGTGTTTGCGTTTGAAAAAGTAAAAAAAATATATTTTAATAAGTTTAAAAATATTAATTAATTTTCTTTCCATACTTAATTGACATACAAACTCGGTGAACTCATTATTCTCTTATAATATACAATTAATCAAGTAAAAGCTCTGTGAAAAAGCTTCGGGAAGCTTTTTTGTGTACTTACAAAAACTTTAACACTATATATGCTTACATAAAACAGTTCCTTTAAATGTAGGTATTTAATATATAAATTTTGCATATATTTAGCCAAAATATCATTATACTGGGCGTAATGGGCGTGTCGTTGGGCGTGGCCTACCGGTTATTGACCCCGAGATGCTATAACTTGGCTGTATATGGTGTGGTTTAGTAAGACTATTTGCAATTCTATGACTTACTACGGAAATCCTGTAAAATGCAATTAACGCTTTTAATCTAATGTATTAGAGTGCATAATTGTAGTGCAGATATTAAATTTAAAAGTCAAAAGCTTTTGCGATGCTTCATCTACTAATGTGGTACTTTATTATTTTTGATATGTTTAATAGTGATTTAAATACACAAAATGACCACCATTTTCTACATTCTTATATATAAAATTGTATGTTTCATACAAAAAATATTTATAAATACATACTATATATACCTATAGATGCTAAGCTAGTTACTAGTTACTTAGCAGAGTACTGATGTTCTCCTAGCCGATTCAGGCCATGGCGGCCAATCTCAATGAGATTAGCCAACTGCGCAGGAGATATTATAGTGCTCAAGTGTACGCGCAGACACAAGGCACTCTCTATTCCTATCACTCTCATACTCCGGTGGGACGACCACTCGACACGACCGGTGAGAGTTAAGGCGCAGGACCGACGGCTTTACGTGCTCTCCGAGGCACGGGGGTGAAACACCGCCAACTTCCCAACTCCGGGCTGTTACTGAGACTTACTATACAGGAAGACTCAATAACTAAACTTGGCCCGACCCGGGACTCGAACCCAGGACCTCCGGGTGTGCAGCCGTACATGCTAGCCACTACACCACCGAGGCAGAGTACTAAAAGGTATTCAGCGAGAAACACTTTACCGCGATAAAGGTCCTCTGTCACTATCCATCACATAAACCATCACAATATACCGTATAGAATAACAATACCAAGTCGACTTATTGCTTTATTGCTGTTTGAAAGACAAACATTTTTATTAATTACTAGCTTTTGCCCGCTGCTTCGCTCGCACTAAGGTAATTTTATTGTTTAAGTGTAATAAATTTGAAATTGATGACATTAATCAATGTTCCAACAAACATTAAAATAAAACCCATGTTGATTTTTAGACTACTACTTCTTTTTACCCCCTGAAGGAGTTGCTTTTAAAAGCCACGAAACACGTGGTTATTTACTTGTTGACAGGAGTAACGCCGCGAATTTTTGAATTCATACATCTCTCTAATATGATTTCTCCGTACAAATCTTGAACCCCCGTTTCATCCATTTATGGGTTGTATTTTCAAAAATCCATTTTTAGCGTTAGGTCTGAGGCTTCTTGTACCTTGGTTTTTCAAGCCAGCGCGTTAATATTAATGTTTTTCGCTTATTTTGTAACGTCCGCCATATTGGATGAAAAATGGCGGCATTTAGATAATCGTGCATTGTATCGAGAACCAAACTAATGCGCCAAATTTCAGCTCAATCAGATACTGGGAAGTGGGTCTTTAACTTGCAAGATTCCATTACACATACCGGGACAGGTGAAACTAAATAAGAGCTTGTAACATGACCGTAAATAAAATTGAAAAGCTTAAACTATTTTATTGCAACTTTAATTATTTATTTGTTTTTTTTTTATATTTTTTTTTATGGTACTCAGTGATAAGCGAGCAGACAGCCCACCTGATGGAAAGCGGTACCTACCTGTCGCCCATAACACCTACGGTTCATGAACTTTGGTTTTACGTAACAAAACTGCAGAACCGCCGGTAAGTTGTCACTGTGAGGACTAAGATAATATGCCTCTTGCCTGTAATTGCGCTGGCTACCTTATCCTTCAAACCAAAACACAACAATGCAAACATTGTTGCTTGGTGGGAGAAATAGATAAGGGGGTGGTAACCATCATGTCAGATTCTTCAGGCTTGACAGAGTCCTACCACCAGTAAAATGATTTTTTTAAGATAAGAATATCGTAAACATAAAATAATTACTAAATAAATAGGTGAAATTTATTTATAGGTACAGATGTATAACGATGTAAATGTCACATCCAATAATAAAAGCTGGGATAAGTAAAATTCTTTCAACTAATTAGACACGCTGCGACTGTGTGTACTTGTAATGCATTTGCATTGCAAGAGTATTTTTTAATAGCAGATAGATTTCGAGATAATACTTAATAGTCATTTTCATTAAATTTAATACTATTTGTATTAAAATATTCCGTTTCTAATGTTAAACTGTCAGCAATAATTGTTTCATTGCGATATTAATCGTTCATCGAGTTGTTAACGATCAACGACTTTAATTGGGCGAATTTTTAGTTAGATATTGATAGCAATTGGTAAGTAGTTTCAAGTTAGATAAAGCAATCCCCATGGCTCAGACGGGAAAAAAATTACAATTACCTATTTATGAGATATGTACCGAAAATAAAAATCGCTCTATGTAAAATCGCATAAAATTTTATTTAGGTTTTAAATTGAATCAAATGAAAAATAAAATGGTTGTTATTTATTTAGTAGTGTAAAAAAATCGTGAGTTAAATCAAAATATATTAAAAAAAAAGACAATTTCCTATAGAAAAAGAGTATTCATTTTGTACTTAATTTTGATACCATAGCAACAAATCCAACGATATCTATGATATTATTTCTTGTAGACCGTTTATAATACAAGATTCAAAAAATAAAATGTATTTAATTTTCGATATTTTCTATTGAGATATTAAGTCAAAAAAGGATTTGACTTCGGTATGTAAGATATTTAGCTAAAATCTTGTTTTAGCATTTATATGTTATCTAAAAATCTCATTTAATCTCGTCTCATATTAAGTTATCAGAGGGAGTTAGAAGGGTCATAAAAATAGTTATATTAAGGCATTTAGACCTTATTTATTTCCATTACTTAAAACGGGATGCGATGTTATTACGAATATTGTTGAGCATAAAATTGTTGTTTGAATGTGCAAATTTGTGGTGTACAAATTTGGTTTCAAACAATATTTTATACCATTAACAATGTTTGAGATAGAGCGTGAAGAGTGAGAAGTGGTTAGCCATATAAATAGAGACGTAAAAAATAGTACATTTTTTTATCTGGTGTTTTCCTCTTTTTTACCTTATTTGACAAGGCCATCATTTTTTTTATTTTTGTGTTTGTTTAGAATATTTGTATATTATTTTACATTTATTTACTATAATAGATTAAAATATTTTTAGAATGAAATTATTTTTATTTCAAAAATGTTTTAATTTCTTAAATAATTTTTATGAGAATTTCCAACTCACTCTATGTCTATATTGTTTCAGATGCTTCGCAAAAGAGATTCGGACAGAACAAAACGCGACATATACGTTATAATTAGTTTCGCATATCTCTTTAAATGTACGTAGTGCAATATAATTTATAAATTAATTTAAAAATAGTTTTTTATTTAAAAATTGACTTTAAAAATAACATTTCTAACCACAAAAATGACATTATTATAAGCAAAACTTTTAAAAGTGTAAAGACAGTGACACTTCAAATGGAACAATGACTTGAATTGCACTTGCAATAAATAAAGTGACTAAAGTGTTATTAAAAGTGTTCAAAGTGTTTAAAAGTGTTGGTAAAATGAAGTATTTATGAGTGACTGCTGTGAACAGAGTTGCGGGATGTACACTACGTGGTACAGCCGCGGGGAAGGTGGCATGCATCACCATCAGATGGGGCAACTATACCATGGACCCCCTATGATAAAGACTGAAGCAGGTGTTAACAGTGATTGTATGATGGCAGTAGATTATGCACCCCCTATTAAGGTGAGTTTATGTTACTTTTATATTAAAGTGCTAAGCAATGTAAGTAAAAAGGGCTCTACATTCTAGATTCACATCTTCATGAACGAGTAGAGTATTTCATAAGACCTCTGTAGGAATTAGGTAAGACCTATATAGAATATGGAAATAAAACTATATTTTTTTTTCTGATACTTAAGAGGTGGTTACACTTTAGATGCAAAACAACGTATAGAAAAGTATGATTTTTTTAAATAAATTGTACTATGAAATTAAAAATAACTTATAATAATAAAATTACGAATAAAATTACGTAAGTACTTTCTAAGAAAGCATACCATAATACTCATACGAATATTATCGTATAACATAACATGAAATACAAACGCTTATAAAACTGTCAATTCCAACACTTAAAAATGACTCTACATTTGAAGATACAATTATTATGCTATCACCACAGATTTTTTGATTCGGTTTGGCTAAAAGAAATACAATAAATAGAGAAGAACTTGTACAAAATTCAATTCCCTTGTTGGCTTCAAAGCGTGCCAGTTGAGTTTACAATATAAAGACCTCTGTCTAGAGCGCAAGATTCAAAGTAGATATAGCTATACTTTATTTCTACAATAGCTTGTTCCTACGACTTTTTACGTCATATGAATTTCTATTTAAATTATTACTTAACGATTTCGATACTGAGGCCGAATCTATAGTTTTTAAAATTTTTGTCTGTCTATTTGTCTATCTGTCTGAGACCGCACCACAGAAAAACCACTGGAGAGATTTTGATGAAATTTGGTATGATGATAGCTGGTTATCCTGGTCAATATATATAATACTTTTTACTGCGAGAAAATATCTCATCTCTGAGAAATCTATACAAAATATTGAGTAAAAAGTAGTGACGAACCCGAGACTACTAATAACACTCAAATATGTTTTAAAACCACACTATCATATATCTGAAAGTTTGTATACCTATGTGTGTATGTTTGTGACTTTTTCATGCTGTAACGGCTGGATGGACTTTGATGAAACTTAGCATTCAAGGAGACTATGACATTTTTTTGTTGTTAACACTTAAGCTTATCAATAGCTATTAAACAATAAAGCGGTTCACAAACAAAGGAAAAAAAGTACTGAACTGTTATGTCTTTACCTATTTCATATATAGATAATAGCTGTGCCCCGCGGTTTCACCCGCGTTAAATTTGTTTGTTATAAAAATCAATTTTACAAAAATGTATGGAAGTCTGGCCGATTTGTTGACATTTATGATTATTGCTCCGCTTCCTTGGGTAGTAGCATGATAAGATATAGCCTATAGCCTTCCTCAATAAACGAGCGGTCTAATGCAAAAAGAACTTTTCAAAACGGATTTGTAGTTCCTGAGATTAGCGCTTTCAAATACACAAACAAACTCTGCCTCTTTATAATATTAGTATAGATTTTACTTATATAACTGACATATAAATTCCTTTAGTTCTATGGTAATAATATCATAAGAGGAACAATTAAGCTTCTAACATTTATTGCTACTGATAAAAGCTCATAAATCTCATTTTTTATTTTCAATCATTTAACGACACATTTTCTCTACAATGCCAATACAAATATCTAAAAACCAGTCCAGTATTTATAACAAGTATTACGTATTTAGTTTTTACAACCCTACTTTTTCTCACATAAAAGAATTCTTATTCCGGGAAAAACTTATAAAGCAGTGTAAGTAAAAACATGTTGTATGTTTTGAGTCATACTGCATCCCGCATCGATGCGAATCGCGTTATTTAGGTCTGTCGTCCACAAAGATTTCAAAGCGATTTTAATATATTTGAGTATTAGCAAGACTTTGATTGTCATTACTCGGTTTTAAATAATTTATTGCTATAGAATATTTTTGGAAAAAATCTTAGGAGCTAAAATACGTAAATTAGCTGTATTTTTAACCACTTTGTAGATCTAGTATAGCCGTAGATTTTGTGGCTGATTTCTCTTTAAATAGAGACTATATTTACGCATACACTTGATACGATACCTATTCTCACCTGGATTTTATCAATGACAGTGAAAAAAATAAAAAGGAAAATATTTTATTATTATTATTATTCTAAATCTGGATCTATTTATATTTACTATTATTATTCTAAAATGAATCTGTATTCAATAAATTTAATATATTTGATATTAACTGTCATAAAATATCGCAAAGTGATAAGTAGCTTTCTTTTAATACTTTCTTAGATTTACGCGAATATTTGACATTTTAAATAAAACTTTTTGGATTTTTTTGTGGATTTGTTATGATTTTTGGTTCCCCAAAAATCCAAAAATCATGATAAGTCTGCGAAAAATGGCTAAAAATAACTTTCTTTTGTAAGTTTCCGAGAAATTTCTCTACATATTTATAAAACAAAGACACAAAACAAACATTTTACCGTTTTATAAAAGCTCTTTTCTTATTCATCTTGAGAATATCTTGTGTAATTTATACTTTTCTATTTATAAGATTGATTTTCTCGTCACGTTTTTGCGATTTCATTATAAGATACTAGCGGCTCACCCTCGCTTCGCTCGGGTTCGTCGCTAGGTACGTTTTAAATAGATATAAAAAGAAAAAATCTTTCTTTCTCACATTTTAATTATATGTTTTAATACTTACCTATTCCGGACTAAGAGAAATCCAAAAATTAAAATATCATAAAAATTGGAACGCGGTCGAACGGGATAAAAAGTATCCTATGTCCTTCTCCTGGCTCTAAACTACCTCCCTGCCAATTTTCAGCTAAATCGGTTCAGCCGTTCTTGAGTTATAAGCGAAGTAACTAACACGACTTTCTTTTATATATATAGATGTATTTTTCTTAAATTATATATCTTTTAGCCATATCTTAGTTGAAAACATATAGGTATATACGTCATTTCTAATTCAAAAAGAAGTATGAAACAGTTATAAAATCAACACAAAGTCACATTAATACCAGTATGATGATAAATTGTCGTCGGAAATTTCTTCGAAAGTCTTCTATAGAAACAATTACATATTGCTATAATTTTTTATATACAAATATTAATACTATTAACAAAGTAAGTTTATAAAAATCAAAAGAAAGCCTAACTATGCCATTATAAAATACGCTGCAAAGTGGCTTCGCTATATTGAATCTTACCACCAAAAGGTTAGTTTTCGGGCGACAATGGCACACCTTTAGTTTTACAAGTCTACATAAAATCATAATATGAATACAATTTATTAATTATTATATATAATAAGGTAAGGTAGGGAAAAAAATTAAATCTTATATATAAATATCTCGTGTCACGGTGTTTGTGGTCGTACTCCTGCGAAACGGCTCGACCGATTTTAACGACATTTTTTTTGTATGTTTAGTAGGTATGAAAATAGGTCGTAAAGTACTGTTCACCCTCTTACTCCCCATTTTTTAATCGCGATTGTCGTATTTTTGTGTGAACGATATTATATAAATACATAGCGTATAACATTAAGCCAAAGAGTTTTTTTTGTAGACTGAACGCGGGCGTAGCCGCGGGTTCTGCTAGTAATTTATAATATAACTAGCGACTCACCCTCGCTTCGCTCGGGTTCGTCAGTTGATGCCCCTTATAAACTTTAATCCTCATTTTCACTCTCTTAAGGGATGATTTCCGGGATAAAAAGTATCCTATGTCCTTCCCAGGGTCTCATATTATCTTCTTACCAAATTTCATCTAAATCGGTTTCGTAGGTTCACAAATTACCCCCTACAACGCCACAAACTCACAATCTTACAAACTCACAAACTTTACCTCTCAATAATATTAGTATAGATAACGCTATATCGCGCTAGTTAAAGCTATAAAGCAAGCGTTGCAATCTAATATAGATTATCACGTGAGGTATTTAACAAGCCTTAATAGCCTTTAATGAGATGGCACATCCCTTCTAGGGAGGGTAACATGGAATACCTGTAACTATTCCTACCATTTGTAAAAAATAGACAAGGAAAGATGGCCTCTGATATATTTTAAATAAGATTTAAATAAATACGGTAGTTTAAAATAATGTGAAAATGAAACTTTATTCAAATAGAATTATTACTAGCACTCTCGAATCGTCAATTTAGAACGTCAGTGTAGTCAGTCCATGAGGAAGCTACCACCGGAAAGCTATTCTGCTGAGAAGAGCCGGCGTGAAACTTAACTATTTATTTAAATAATATTTTTATATTTATATACAAATAAGAAATTATTTCTTCACGCTATACAAAATTATAATAGTATATAGCTTTATTTAAATCTTAAGACGAGCTCTTTTTAGAGAGAAAGCTCTTTAAAGTTGGTAATTTTTACATTTTTAACATATAAAAATATAGGGTTTCCAATAATAGACTTAACTGTTCAATGGATTTGAACAAAAGTAATAGAAATTATATCTTAGAAGAACACAGCTGCTTTTTATTATTATCTGCAACTCGAACGGAGAAGCGGCTAAAAACTCGTCGTGTATAGGTAATGGGTAGAAGTAATAAATTAATTACTCTGTAACTGTTAGTAATATTTAAGATTATGTTTATCAAAAATACTAAATAATTTTCCACTTTAAAGGGGTGGATTTATCTTATCGTTTAAATCAAAATTTTAAAGTGTAACCAAATCACCTCTAAGATAAATGTATTTTTTTAAAATAAAAAACAAAATAAGTAAATAAAATAAGATCATCCAAACATTGTTACATAGTTTATTGGTTATAAAGTAATAATAAAGTATTGTATTCAAATTTTTTTAACGTCACACTGCTGGACACAGACCTCCTTCCATTACGAGAGGGATCAGGCCACAGTCCGCCACGTTGGCATAGTGCGGGCTAGTAGATTTCAATGTAAATTCAAACTTGCTAGATTCTTACAGAAATGCAGGTTTCCTCACGATGTTTTCCTTCACCGTAAGACAATAACACCTCTAGGTAAATTTCTAAGAAATTAATTAAAATTATCTATTGTTAACTGACACGCCGGCGTGTCCGCGGTCGTGGAGGGATTAATAATCATGTTGAAAATGATTAGCACATAAAAATATAATAGTTGCGAGACCGAATTTGAACCCGCTTCACTCGGTTTCCTAAGCGAGCGCGTTACCACTAGGCTACCAATGGCAAAGTAATAATAATAGATAAAATTTATTAAAATGAGGGAAAATAATGTCTAAAAATGTACAATTTCTATGTACATAAAAACAACATCTAATAGCATTCCAATCAATAATAATAGCTATAAGAATTTTGCACATCTATATCTTTTTTATAGTAGACTATCAGTATACTCTGCTGTAAAAACATAATAAAATAATGGTTCTGACATATACAGTATATGCCTCTCCCATTATTTTATTAACTTTTTATAAGTTAAAAGTATATACCAGAAGTTACGAAATAGTATAAATTCTTTCTTTTATCGTGTACATCAATTGTTTTTGTCAGATTCAACTGTTTTCCTTTTTAGTCGATGAGTAGTTTTTATTTCAAACTAGCGACTCACCCTGGCGTTACGTTTTAACTGTTAATATAGATTTCTCAAAGTATCTTTAATTTGACTCGGATAACCAGTCATCAGCATACCAAATTTTATCAAAATCTGTTCAGTGGTTTTCTCGTGATGCATTCAAAGACAGACAAAAATTCTAAAAACTATAGATTCGGCCTCTGTTTCGATAATAATGACGATTTCAATAAGTTTTTCCAAAAAAAATTATTTAATGTACAGATTATGCAGATGAGTTTTTTGTTTAACATCTCTCTCTAAACTTAAAGGGTAGATACGTATCTGTTAATTTTAAAATTATAAGATGGTCACATTTATTATTAAATACAATTAAATACTTTTAAATAAATAAAAGTAAATACTTTTGAAAATAAAAAACTGTTTTATGACGTTTCAAGTTGAAGAAACTTATTCAATAGTCTTTAGTAACTTATTTTTAACAGTGAGTTCGTTCAACTCCTTTTATAACTTAAAAATTGGTATGTTGACTTGCTAGGTCCTTAGTGCAGGTCATACAAAAATAAATCCAAATTAACTTTATATTGATATACAAATTATTATGAATAATAATAATCTACACTTATAAGTAGAATAAATAAGAAATTCGAATTTCAACAGATCTCTTATGAGAATAAGGTCTTATCTGATTTTAACGAAACCTTTTTTATCCAATAGATTCGGTTGAGAATGAGATCTCGAAGAATCTTAGAGAAAAGTAATTCTCATCGAACTAATATTATAAATGCGACAGTTTGTACGTATGTGTGTTTATTTGTTTGTTTTTTTATATTGAAACGTTGAATATGACTTGGGAGTACACATCAAGAGTACTGCCTACTGCTATGCAAAAGGACGTGCCCAAGCGATGCGAGGCGAAGTCGGTAGTATAAAATAAAAATAACAATAAAAACAGCATAAACATTTCTCAAAGTACATAAATCGCTATTAATTAACGTCTTACATATCAACATGTTTGCACGATCAGAGCCCCGTTATCTCGCGGTAATTTAATTATACCGCATGTGTACTTAGATGTCTATAAAATAGCTCCAGCCTTCAACTTTGTGTGAAGCGTCTAAAAAGTATTTACTTATTATTTACTAAAGTACAAGTATTCAATCCTGGTTTTGCCTATAAGAGTAATTGAATATTTTCTAGATATTTCTTTATAATTTTATTGAAAATTATTCATTTAACAATACAGAGTTCAGTTGAAAAACTCAAAAATGTTTACTGTTTATGATTTACAAAAATAAAAAAAATATTAACGAAAATCCGGTCAAGTGCGAGTTGAACTCGCACAAGAAAGGTTTGTGTCGTGCGTGTGTCACGTATAACAATATGTACAAATTGATTTCTTTTCAATTGCTTGGCGCCTTTTTGAAATTCGCCATCTTGGTTTTTTGTTGTTATAGCGGCAATAAAAATACACATTGAGAAAATTTCAACTCTCTACCTATTACAGTTCATGAGATACAGCCCGCTTACAGACAGACGGACGAACAGCGGAGGCTTAGTGGATAGGGTCCCGACGCGTTGGCACCCTTCAAGTACGGAACCTAAAAATGGTAGAGAATTTTGCAAATAAAAACAGATATGCAAATATAATTAGGTATTTTTTATTTTAATTATGCTTTTTAATTGACTTTATAATATATCGATCGATACATACCGACTTACTTTTATTGTCCATATATAGTAAGTGAACAGTATTTTAAAGAAACTTTTTATGCGTACAGCATACTTTAACTTCAAATTGTAGAGCAAAAAACAAGTCGCGATTTTAAATTCTTTTGTACTATATTTTTTTCTAATATTATTTCTTTTTTATTACATAAAATTTGTTATTTCCAAGAATTACCAGAAAATATCTATATTACTACTTACTATAAATAAAGTTTTTAGTATTTTTACCGTTCCAATTAAGCATTTATATCAATATCGATTCCCTCTTTACCGTTGGATGACAATTATTTAATCCAGCTTTTTTTAACTCATCTTAAAGTTATGCATCAATGCCCTGGGTCACCCGTGCCGCAGAAAAAAAATAAGAAAAAAAATCAACAACCTGCTATAAGTTTTACGCACGGATGCGCGCGATTCTCCTCGCTGTGGCATCGGGCGGGCGATATCGGGCATTCTTTTTTTAATGCACCTTATCTTTTCTCTTTTTCATTACTCTGTATTGGTACTCTAAACAGGGGTTCCCATAGATAGGCCCGTAAAATATAATATAGAAACATAAAATCACTCATACACTTACTGACTAAATACGAAAACTACCTGTAAAGCTGAAAAACTAATATGTAGTTTATAGGTGACAAAACTGAATTGAGGGGGTCCAAAAGCCATAAGTTAAGCAACATTTTTGCTGCTCGAGACAGAAAAATGAGTATTTCTGGCTATACATACGGATAGAGCCAACGAAGTTATATTATTATATAAATCTACTTGACTCGACTTAATTATTGTTCAGACTAAACAGACTTTGGACCATTGGACCAATTTTGGATAAAATGTGCTGGTAAACAAAATATTGTATGTGTAATACAAAGGTTAAATTCATTCGTGAATCGAACCCGCGATCTCAAATGCAGTAGCTAATACCAGTCTAGCACGGCGTTACTGAACCGCAACATTTTCGTGATATTGTAATGATTAAGTAATCGAAACAAAAACTGCGCATTTATTGTTCCATAAAGTAGTCTTTTAATTAATTTGTCGTCAATTAATTATAATTTACGATTCTTCTAAAAATACTCTTTTCGCAGAATAAGCACCTATTATCTCAAAAATAGATAATGAGTGGAAAAAATTGAGACTATAGAATAATAATTAAAAAACGCTTTTTTTTTTGGAGTACCTAAATAAATAGCTATGTTTTGAAAAAACTAGCCAAAAAATGTATCTTAGACGTATTTGAACCAATGTACCATATTATAAAAACTGAGTTAAGATCCCGTTATTTTTGATGATGTAAAAAATTTGCATAGATACCATTCGTATCATCTAAGTAAATAGATACAATATAGTCGCTACTCGTGTCTTTCGGTGTATACGGTTCTGCTAACATATTTCACTATTCTTATAGTTATGTATATAATCTCTTGAAAAGTTTATTTGATTTTTATTAAGTTTATATACCTAACTAATATATGATTTGACCGGACCTGAAACTTGAACAATATAATTTTTGTCTGTCTTGTCTCTGTCTATGTAAAAATAAAGTAGACATTTGCCAAAGTGAAAAAAGATACCTCGGGATGTACCCGAGTATAGCGATGAAGTTTATAGTTATATTATAGAATTAGCGACGTAATCTTACTTCGGTCTCGCGCGTCCCTAGGTAAATTTTAATTTTTCTGAGTCCTAATTTTTTTTTTCTAAAATAAAAGTAGCCTTGGTCTCTCCTTATAATATTAGCTATCTGCCAATGAAGGTCCCGTCAAAATCAGTCTGGCCATTTCGAAAACTAACCTGAACAAACAGACAGACCGACACATAGAAAAACAGACAGACAGACAACCAAAAATGTTAAAAAATGTGTTTTTCTTATAAGTATATAATTTAATATTCATCTAGTAAAAAGCTGTTATTTTGAAATTACAAACAGACATTTCAATTTTATTTATCTATATAAATTATTCTAGCGACCCTTATCTATAGATTTGACAGCCCCTGTTATATAAAAGCTGTAACCAGAAAAGTCACGTCGTGTCTACGTGAACAATCATCTAGTTATCTGTTGACTTAGCGGTGAATGACCAGTCCATTCATATCGAGTGAATGATGCATAGCGAGTGAATGATGTAAAAGTGCTGAAATTGCAATTTTTTTCTTGTGATAATCTAAATGTAAAGAACATTGAATACTTAAAAAATTAATTTATATTTAAAATTTTTGCTCCTGTCGATAAATCTTCAAACTAAAGCTTGTCCGGAAACTGGACATGGCTTCGAGCGTTAATTATAAGATTTTATACAAAGGCTTGGTTAAAGCAGTACACTATTAATTGTTTATATCTATATATTTCTTTTTTTTTGTGACTTATTAGTATACAAAAAAACCTTTTTTTGTTTTTAATATTATTACTAAGTTTAGCACTCAATATGTTAAAGTTAAAATGTAAATATTTTTTTAGCTTCTGTTAAGATGCTATCTCTTTACATTTATGTAATGATTAAGCTATCTTTCCCGTGACTATAATTGCTGTAAACCATTCGAAACATCGAGAACCAAAACATAAAATAGATCCGCAAAAAAAACCGAAAAGATAGTTTTATTTAAAATGTCAAATATTCGCGTAAATCTAAGAAGGTATTAATTTGTTAATTTTGTGTAATAAATAAATATCGTTGATATATGCATTTATAATATTATTGAAATGCATACTCCTCCATCTATATATATAATAAAATTGTAACTAACCCGAATCTGTACATTAAATATTTTTTTGAAAATCTTATGGAAATAAACATTATTATCGATATTCCTATTATATTTAGTTTTTTTTTCAACGATTGTAGAATGACATCTTGACTAAGACCCAATGCTTAGAATTTAGTAGTTCTTAAGATCATGTGTACGTACAAACATACAAACGTACATACATATAAACGAGAAAAATATCGCTATATAATTTATATCGCTATATAAATAATAATATTACTAGATCTATTCAGAAAAGTGACAAAGAAAACGCGAAATGGAGTAAAATTAACCGTTAATTACATTCATTTACAATAACATATTTAATTCAGTTTCTTAACAAGTGTGCAAAAAGTTGTTAATAAATACATCTATTTATAGTTGTCTCGATAAACAAAATAGCAAAAACGCAATTAGCTTATGTATTATAATAAGAGTAATTCTACTTAGTAATAGAAAAAATACACTGTCAGATCAATTTAGTAAAGGTAAAATTACAAGTAGTATAAAGTGGCAAGTTATTTTGTCCAAGGTAGTAAGTTCGATTCCGCACAATGACTCTTATTTAGTTTTTTGAAAGAATTTTTCTAATTAAACTTAGAATTACATTGTTTTATCTTCACACAAAATTTGTAATCTAGATAAAACAATGAATGTATTAATCGTAAAAAATCATGAATATCCATAATTATTATAAGTTGCAGAATTTTTTGGAACATTACAAACTGGCCTTTTATTGTTCAAATAGCTAATTTGCATAGAATTTACGTACATCGTTAAATAGGAATTTGTAAGAAATAACAATACGTCAGAAATGTTTGTTTTTGTGTTTTTTAGACGAGGGCTGAAACTTGTATGAATAGTTCATGCAAATTGTACAACCATGTTTCGGAATATTGACTTAAGTTAGATATACTATAAAAGGTGATACGATAAATTTTTACATTCTTTACTCTATGTTACCAGCTATGTGTAGACATATAATATTATTTTATTGCTCTATAAAAGTACACTTTTAAAAAGGTGCTCTAGTTTTTTGTAATTCCAAACACCCATGAAGTCTTGTCGATCTTTTCTCTACAGAATGCGATAATTATGCTTACATATTAAATTTATTATTAAGGGTTGATGACTTCAATAGTCTAGATTCTAGAGCTAATTGCTATGTTGTAACTTTCAATACATAGCTATGAGCTCACGAGATTCAAATCCAGGGTTAGCCATTTTTTTAAATAAAAACCCGAGTATCTCACTGTATAATATGTCGATAACATAATATGGCCTATTTTACTCAGACATGGTATACGATTAGAATAAAGTATTTTCGTAATCGGCTCTGTAGTTTCATAGAACAAACAAATTTTACTTATTATAAGGCAAAAATAAAACATCATCTTAAAACTAAAAATTCTCTAGCTTTCCTCATTGTTCCGCTACTTTTAGACTTCATTATTTCTTACTATACCTTTCAAAAGGACACGTTAATAAAAAAATCTAAATACAACCAAAAAGCCTCCACATTTGGTAAACAGACTATATATATAACATTAATCTATTCTATTCTGGCATGTATTTTATAATGTGTGTTTATAAGGTACGTGATTTTCACTTAAAACTATGCAGTTTCCAAAATACAACTCATACGACTATTTAGATATACCTATTTCAGCTTTTTTTATATTTATATGTCAAAGAAAACATATTCCCTATACGATGCACTGGTAACATTATCTTTGTGACGTCATTAATCAAGAGGCTACTTGCAGTGATACACTGATGTTACCAGATACCGCGAAAATAATTATTAGGTTTATATAACGTAAGTTCTTCGTAGCGTAAGATTTATTTTTTGTATACATTACCTATGTTTATACTATAATAATTTCTGTTCGTGTCTAAAATCTAAAACAAGATTATTTTCTACTGTGTTATCGTAAGTATTATATATTCTTTTAATAAATAGTTTGAGAAAGTTCTTTAAAAAGCCTAAACATACCTACTAATATTTTTCATATGATCTTCTCGTCTCTTGCTTAGAGTTTGTAGTTGTAGTTACAATTGATATTACTTTCAATTGAAGACATACACGTCTAGTTGCTTAACGTGCTTTCTGAAGCTCAATAAAGCTCAGTTTTTGTACTGCTTAAAAGAATGGTCAATTACTAAGTACAGGTATAGATAATGTTTTATCTGTTGTTTTTTATGTATAATCTGTAATATTTTTGTCATTATTGACACGCTTTTGTTATCATGTAACTATAAAGTCAAATCCCTGTTTTATTTCCAGAAGTGGTGGATAGTGGAACTATTCAGTATAAACTTTTGGAGTTTGAGCTCATTTGTGACAAATCTCATCATTTATAATTGCTCAAAAAAATTTTTTATCTGAAGACAAAACAAATTTAAAATATTTCAACATTGAAAACAATGTTGATACCTATATTTTATATTCATTTAATCATTAAAAAATCATTCTTATCATAATATATTATATTAAGCTAGCAACTAGTTACGTTTTAACATTTAGTATAGTATTTCCGCAGTAAAAAGTATCCTGTGTTGACTATGATGAGCTATCATTATACTAAATTTCATCAAAATCTGTCCAGTGGTTTTCTCGTGATGCGTTCCTAGATAGACAAACAGACAAAAATTCTAACAAATTCAGCCTCTGTATCGATAATAATGACTATTTCAATAAGATTTTCCAAAAAATACTTAATATACAGATTTGACTCAGAATTTTATTATAAGTATAGATAGATATAAGCTAAACTAGAAAAAATCCAACAAAAATAGAAGACAGTTAAATAGGCGAAGATAAATTCGCCTCATCCAATGGGAGCATCGGGCTAACGACAGAGCTGTGACGTCATTAATCAACTGCACGCGAGGGTGCACCGTCACAAACGTAACCGTGTACGTGACAAAATTGTTAGCTCACTTTTTTCAGTTTTTTCTACCCATTAAATGAAAATAATAAATACAAAGGTAATTATGTTTTTTTTAAAGTAAAATGATAGACCGTTATTACTTTTATTCTTATTAATTTCTATTACTTGAGTATTACTTTACGCTGACTTCTACATTCCGCGTATACCTATTACTAGCACGTTTTGTTTTTAGGGTTCCGTACCCGAAGAGTGCCAACGGAACCCTATAACTAGCCTTCGCTGTCTGTTTGTCCGTTCGTCCGTCTGTCACAGGACTGTATCGCATGAACTGTAATAGATAGAGTTGAAATTTTCACAGAGTCTGTATTTCTATTGCTGCTTTAACAACAAATAATACTAAAATATAAAAGAAACATTTATTTTACGTTCGTAATCGATCATCGAAGTCAATACACTACATACATAAATTAAAAGTCACATTAATAAAAGTACATGTGCGATGATATTTTCTTTACAAGATTATATTATAATCTTTGTTATGTAATGCGGATCTAAGTAAGCTTAACTATTTTTAATATTTAATTTTAAGAACTAAAACAATATGATGCTTTTATTTTCAAATGACAGTTATTTTTGAAATTTTTAATCGTATGTTGTAATTTTTACTCGCCTCTCTTTAAAAGTTTGAGTAGCAAGACTAATAGTTTACAGGAAACAAAGAATTTTTTCATAATTTCAAAGATTACATCATACATATAAACTAATAAACTTAACTTGAACGAACGCGAACAGCTAATGTGAAGGAAGAAATTATGTCACATACCGCGTTATTTCTATCGGCGGTGTCACGAAGACATCATTACTGATTCGTCTCCAGTTTTGAGGGAAAACGTTTTGCGGATTTGCCAGTAACTAATGTCTTTGACGGATTATGAGGCGGGAAAGTTTTGGGCTTTTTTTGTACGTTTGCATTGTTATCGTAATTTGTAGAATTTTGATTTATTTTTGTTCAGTAAAATTTATTTCTTATAATTAACTATGTATAACTTAAACTGTTTTAAAATTTCTTATACCAGTCACCTATTTAAGATCATAATATTACCAAAAGATGATAAAATTGTCTTGTAATATATATGTAACTATGTATAAGCCAAAAATTAAGATTTTTTTATATATAACCTGTAGTGCTATTCTCTAAGAAATTTTGTGTACGACGACTGAATCCTCGATTATACGTATACATATATGAAGTACCTAAGTGCGCTAATTTAGCTGTCGAGTAAAAAACGAGTTACGGAATAACACTGATCATACTCTATTAAAAGAAGATTCGTGTCCAGCAGTAAGATGTTCAAAGGGAAGAATTATTATTTATTATTATTCCACGCTCACTTCACTCACATTACATAAAGTTTCACCGATATTTTAGTAATAATTTACAAATAAATCTCTATAACGGTTAGAATATTTTTTTACTGAAGTCAAATGACACGGCTAGTTCAAAATATCAACGTCTTGGCCTCTTTGTGTCACCGCCCAATCCACATCAATTAATTTAAAAGACAAACCCTGTTCTTTCCAGGCCCACTTAATATATGAGTAACAGAGTGATAAATGAAATATTCTTGCGCGTGACGTGTTGGGTTTTGGTAAAATTTTGAGAAAGCACTACATTGCGTGTGTATATTAGAAATTATTTTGTTACTACTGATTCACCCTGGCTTCGCTCGAGTTTGTCTCTAGATGCGTTTTAACGTTAAATGATATAGGTTTATTAAAATATTTATTCTAATATTTTATTATGAAATTTATGAAAACTCTAGTTTTAGGATCCTTAATCTTAATCCTTAGAAAATATAAGTGTCATAGGTAATTTCAAAATATACAACACTAAGGCCTCTTCCTGACTTGGCGGTGTGGTATCTGTATGAGGTATTTTCTACGTTACCGAGAGTTTACTGATGTCAACCAGATCTCCTCACTTATCGATATTCTTTCGATATAAAACAATTGAATCTTGCAGAAACATACAAAAATCTTGGATTTTTACCCATGGTATCAATGGTTTTACTGTCTGTCCGTACTGCAACGCAGTATGCTGCACGTTTACCGCCCCGCTTCCTCGCAGCCTGCGCCAATCAGGAAACGTGCATTAAATTATATTATGTATATAGAATCGGTCAAAAATTTACAGCGCGTACTTTACAGCACCGATACCGCACCGCCAAGTAAAGAAGGGGCTTTAGACGAAAATTTTAGTAGTTATATACCTAAAAATTCAACTAGCTTAATAAATTGGAATATTATAACTATATTAGCCTATGTGTATATTAGCAAAAAGCTATTCTGTATTGAGAACACATAGCACATCAATATGGCAGCGATAAATTAATTAATATGTCCACGAATTCCTAGAGATGTTAATAATGTTAGAATACAACCTCGATTCATATACCGTATATCCATAATTTGAAATAATTTTTAATGTTTTATCATAATTATCCGCGTATTAACCTAATACATGTTGAAAGGAATTCACATATCAAATGTAATAAAACTTTTATGGCTTTATAGCATTTCTCTAGGTTGGGCTGCAATGCTGAGATTTTCGCGATCAGTATTTGCAATGGAAATAAAAAAATCTTAAGTAAACACTCATTTTTGACATGAATTAGGTATTCCAATGATAAACCAAACTAAGAAGATTTAATAAATATAAGTGTTTGCTCAGTGGTCGAAATTCTACTATAATCATTATTGATAGTTTGAAGAAAACATGATATGTACACATATGAGTAAAATTTTTTATTATAACACTAAAGTTCGTTAACAAAAAAAAAATGTTGACAAACAGAGAAGAAAAGGCACTGTTTTTTTCTTTACCTATTGTATGTATGTATATAATATGTATATGTAGATACTAGCGAACCAGGTAGACAATCGTCCTATCACAAATCACGAATGGTCAGAAAATAAATAAAAACGCCACCTAGCGGACACAACTACAGATGAATACCATCTAGGTGACACCAAAATAATACATTAAAATGGGTGAAGCCGTTTGCAGTTTTTGATCACCCGCAACAAGGAGAATTACTATCAAACATACACAGAAATTGCAACTGGTTATCCGGATCAAGATATCGGATACTTTTTACTGTGGAAAAATATCTCATCTCTGAGAAATCTATACTAAACGTTAAAACGTAAGTAGGGACGAACCCGAGCGGAGCGAGGTTGAGTCGCTAGTTAATAATAATACTGAAGATATATTGACCTTTGGCGAATATATCACGAGTAACATACACAAGAAAATACTACATAATGGTATTTAAGTACCTCTTACTTTTTTTAAGTCAAATATCTAAGAGATTTTTCCTATTACAGGTCTTATCTTTTAATTATAAAATCTCAATTTACGATTCTTTACTTACCCAACGGCATTCAAAGTAAAATATTTAATTAATCTTTTTGTCGAAAATTGTGTCGAATTTTGTTACAATTGCCTTTTTTACTTTGTACACGTAGCATATTCATCAACCATTTTACAAAAACGTTTTGTCCAAACTATAACAATAGTTGGCAAAAAAATAATTGGACCTCGTAACTTTTAATTTGTTTCGCTTTATTTTAAGAAAAAAAAACTACCTATTAGAATTTTTTTATCATCAAATATTAGATACATTTTTTTCTAATAATAAAAAAATATATCTTAAAAAAAATTATTTCCTTAAAAATATTTCAAATTACTATTACTAGTATCGTATAGTACTTACTAGTATCAGGCAACCCCAAACCTTTAGAGATAGTCTTAAAAATGAAAAAAAAATGCATTGTCTGTATAGTTCAGTTTTGGGTTAAAGAATGTATAGTGTTGAATAGATGTCTAGATAAAAATGTGTTTACTGTCAGAAATTATAATAACTTTCATTAAAATCGGAAAAAAATGGTGGCTATCGATAGGAGGTACTAGTGTTCAATAATTAATTAATCAGTGAAGTAAGCGTTAGCTAAGTGTTAAAGCACTTGCGATAACACTAAGGGTGACTTCTTTAATATAATATGTACTTACTTATAAAGTATCTTTAATCCAAATATTATTTTTAAGTAGGTATCACCTAAAAATATTTTTATGGCTTTTTGTACGGCTTAATAAAAAAATTGAAAAATCACATACATTCTTTCTTCACAAAGATAGAAAAACTAACAAATATTCCAATTTCTTATAGTAAGTAATACTTTAATAGGTATTAGCGACTGAACCTCGCTTCGCTCAGATTCGTGCCTAGTTACGTTTTAACGGTTAGTATGAGATAAATAGACTATAATTTATATAAAAAGACTATCTCACACAAAAATATTTTTTCAAATCGTATTAGTAATTCCTGAGATTAGAGCATTCAATAAAACAAACAAACTGCCTCTTTATAATATTAGTATAGATTACTTAATATTTTAACTAAAGTGAGATGTCAGCTTCTAAAAACCTTATAATAAAAGGAATAAAAACTCAAATAATATTGCAATATTATCATATATTATATTAGTTGAAGTCTTACTTTTCACATGGTTAAGTTTAATCAGTTCATGTAATTTCACAGTAATATGGACATTAGATGCTATTTCAATTAAAACCTCTTTTTATGGCAGCCCACCTAACATGTTGATATGATATGGCGGAGGAATGTCCTGATTCTGAGTTTAAAATTATGCGTGTAACAAAGTATGTTTATCTTAACTTAATCCACTTTAAATTTCTGGTAATTCATAGTTTTTTTTTTGATATTATAATGAAAACCAAATAACAGGATTTATATTTTTTGTCAGTCTATTTGTTTGTTTAATGGCACTGCACTCGCACATTAGGGACAGAACAGATTTCTACAGATTACTTGAACAGTATGGAATTTATGCGATTTCGATTTATTTTAACACAATAAAAAAATCTAAATCACATGTTTTTTTTTTAAATTTCACAACAAAATCATTGTTTATTTAACACATCACCTAAATTATTGCCGACACTTATTTTAAGCGTTTCCCAAATCTATACACAAATATAATAAAATTCTGAGTCGAATCTGTACATTAAATATTTTTTGGAAAATTTGATTAAAATAGTTATTTTCGATACAAAGGCCGAATCCATCGTTTTAAAAAAAAATGTTTATCTGTCTGTCTGGGAACGCATCATGAGAAAACCATTGGACAGACCTTGATGAAATTTGGTATGATGATAGCTGGGTATCCGGGTAAACATACAGGATACTTTTTACTGCGGAAAAATATCTCATCTTTGAGAAATCTAAACTAACCGTTAAAACGTTGTTAAGGACGAAAGTCAAGTCACCTTTGCTCCGAGCAGAGCGAGGGTGAGTCGCTAGTGTACCATATAGGTAGAGTATAATTGTAAACTTGAGGGAACATAAGTATAATCTTATTTTGTAAATATCCGTTGCAAATGTTGCAAATTGCAAAATCATGTTAATGAAATTTCCATCTCTAATTATTTCTTTTAGGTTTTAGCTCTTCTAGTACGGAAGTTTCTTATCTCCAATTATAATCTGCTAACAATTTTACCCTTATATGGAAAAAGCTGATAATTTTTTCATTGTATTGTGATTTATATTTCAATTATTATACGTATAGATTATATTATTGTGATGTAAAACGCACAAGTTTCATAGAATTTAAAATTACATCACTATTTTTGGAAATATTATGTTAAAACGAGCGCTTGATTTAAAATTTCAATCAATTACTTATGTGGATTATCTCTTTTGATTGTTTCTACGCCATTTTTTTAATATAATCTAAAACTGTAAACTAGTCTAGAGACTATATAAGAGTTTATCTAATATATAAATATCTCGTGTCACGGTGTTTGTGGTCGCACTCCTCCGATACGGCTTAAACGGTATGAGATTAGGTCGTAAAGTATTTTTCACCCTCATTATCGTAAACTAAACTTCGTGAGTAGCTTAATTTTGGCGAGACGCCCCACTATTATTTCTACGAGAATTTGTTAGTCGTACATACACAATTGTATTTATCTTATTGCTCCGTATGAAGGCACAATTGGATTCATACGAAACATGTCAAAACGGCTATAGTTAAAATTTATTACTAACAGATTGTTTTAGGATTTAATCTTGGAATAATCCAACATTAAACTAGATAAAAATGTCCTACAATCAGATGGTTTGGTTCAAATAGTCTCCGAACATGTTAAAATAACAACGTTATAAAATTTATTAATAAAACAATTCAAAATCTAGCTACTCACAAACGTTTTAGCTTGTTATTAATCATTAAAAAATATCCGTTGGAGACTGGAGACCACAACATATTAATGAGGGCAACACTTTGTGAAACTCTGCTCTAACGTAGTACTCAGTAGGCAGTAACAATTAGATAAGCCACATTGTGACGTGTTAGGTAATCGATAATAATATTTAAATAAAATATAATATTTTAGTAATAAATTCAGCCAATTAAAATAAATAAAGGTGTACATAGTATAATAATTTTATTGCGAAACAATGAATACACAAAAAATATGAAAAGATAAATATTGATTATTTAACGTTTTCTCATCGCTCAATCGATTCGAATGTTGCCAGGCTAAATTTACTTTACTCATATTTTAATTCTCGATAGCACTTTATTAAATAGATTAATAATTTGATTTAAAGTTTACTCCTAAGACAATTAGGTCTCTAAGAATAACTTTCATACAGCTAATACTATACTTCATTATGTATATTGTAAACTCTATTCTATTTATTGAATAGCACGAAGTCGTACTAATAAGACTAGTTTTCTTTATAATAAAGCTAGTTTTACGATACAACTTTGCACAAATACATCATATAGGTAATGTAAGCAGAGCATGAAATTACAATAACAAATAAATATAAGTATAATGTTAATTAATATTTGTCTTGATTGGTTAATCTCTAAGGATTAGTACCAGAACTAAGTTTTTGAATATTTTATGTTTAAGGAATTACGTGAGATATACATGAATCTAAATGGTTTATTTATAAGCCAATGCGGAAATATTAAAATTGTAATGAAAATTAACAAAAGCCCACTATCTCAAATGAAGACCGGTCCTAATAAATTTTCAAAGTGTTTTAGAAGAAACCAATACCAAAATAAAGACGAAAATTCTAGAAAAAATCGACGTGTAGATCGTTCAGTTAGATTGATGGTCTTGCACCCCTCTGACTTTTTTTCACATATTTTCCTTTGTGGGTTATCAGGGCAATACCGCGCCGTCAAAACGAAATAATTATGAAGCAGAATTTTGTCAGATTCTTATCTTCCATTATATACATTTAAGCAATACTTAGATTTATTCAACATTTCCGAAACAAAAGTTATGATTAAATAAGATAATCAATGTCTAAATTCGATACTATAATTAACATTTTCATATAAATATTTTACAGGTTATACTATGAAAACAATCGCTTCTAATCGATGTATTTAGCTAGGGCTCTGTGCAAACAACCATATGTACCTACTCAGTCTAACATAGTTATTTAAAGATAATATCAATATTACTATGTTCAGTGTAATATAACTTGGCTTACTTTTTTACACTAAAAACTGCAGTTTTAAAACCTTGCATTGGCAACGCGTTCCCTTGAAAAACTACGTGAAGCTGGTTCAAAATCTCGGTCTCGCATCTTTTATATTTTTATGTGTGAATTATTATCAACACGATTACCACTTGCTTTACAGTGAAGGAAATGTCATCTAGATTGTAGAAGCTATCTGGTTTTCAGAAGACGTGAAGTCCGCCAACCCGCACTAGGCCAATGTGATGGACTATAACCTGATCCACCTCGTATTGAGGGAGGAACGTGCCCAACTTTACAATGCGTGGGACGTTAAAAAGGATTGATTTAAAAATATATATATATCTATCTATATCTTACTTAATATTATAAATGTGAAAGTTTAGATGGATGTTTGGATGTTTGTTAGTGAATCACACCACAGCGGCTGAACGGATCTAGATAAAATTTGGCACAAAGATAGATCACTTTATCCAGGAAAAATATATGGTAGCCGTGCGATAATTTTGTTTTGTTTTTTTTTCAAAGTAGTTATTGTTGGGGTTTGGGAAATAAAATACGTCTATATTGTAACTAACTTCTCTGTTCCGTAATAATTTCTTTAACAAAAAGGCAGATACACCAAATAAAAGTTGAGACATCGCCGCTATAGATGACAATTAGTAGTGTTGACAGATACAAAAAAATTAAGAGTGGATGAGCACAGATAAATGTTTTTATTGTACTATTAACTAACTATATATCTAACAGTTATGACTTGAAGTTACTGAGACGTCACAATAAGAAGCTAGTTAATAAAATCTTTATTCAAATTTCCTTTTGCATGTTACAAAAACATTAATAAGTACTTATTATATATATTACTTAAGTAAAAAATCCTTGTTTGTATTTGTATTGTAAAAATATTGTATTTGCTTTAATTACTCTAACTTTTAATTACTTATTGTTAAGAATATAAAATATGCAACTTTTTACACGTGTAATATAAATATATTTAATTTTTCCTTTTATATTTAATTATTTTATAAATGTATATAAAACTAGAGGGCTGCCCTCGCTTTGTTTGGCCCTCATTGCGTCCTAAGAACCTTTAAATAATTTTTCGACCGACTATAAAAAGGAAGAGGTAATGTAATTGCACGTTTTTTTTTTGTAAAATAACAAGAACCCTATACCGCTGGTATAAATTATTTGTTAAATAATTTTCAAAATTGACTTTATCATTAAGATAAGCTCTGACATATAAACTCCAATTTTTCAGTATACAATTGTATTTAGTGTAGATTCATAATTAGTAAAGCTATTTCCATTACTAATTTCACTCAAATCCATTGAGCCATATTATAAGATTTTTTCTGTCAGAAAATTTCTGACGCCCGCCGGAAGGCACTCTTCTCGTATGTTTTGGTCTAGACCCTTCATACTATCAGAATTCTGACGTGTCTGATGTCTGTTTCTGACGAGTCCCGGATGCCACCGATCGGACAGCAGAACTTTTTCTGATCAGAACGTCGTCAGCGCGCTTTCTACACATTTTCTCTTCTTCTACTAGACCTCGCACACTTATCAAAAATTCGCATCAGATGTCTAGCAGACGCTGCGAACTAAATTCATTGTCAGATTCGATGGAGTGAAGTTTCTGATATGTGTGCGTGGTAGTACCGATGGGCGGCAGAAATTTTCTGACAGGAAAAATCTTATACCTACAATGCGGCCGGCTTTAGAGCATAAAGAAATGTCTTATACACTTATTTAACTTTCACATTAACATTAGATTGTTATTTCTCACAATATCCTGAGCTTTTAATTTGCATTTGGTATCTTATAGTGAAGGTTGAAGCTTGAAAGCGTTTACACAAAATATTTTACATTTTTTTAATACTAGCGGCTTAACCTCGCTTGGCTTTGATGCGTCCCTAGGGATAAAAGATTTGGGAATGCAAACGGACAAAAATACAAAAAAACTTTCTTTTGAGCTAGGAACTTTTGGCTGACAATAGTTAAGTAAAGTTTCATCACAATCGATTGAATGATTTAAGAAAGCATAGAGTATTAACAATCAAATTTTTTTCCAATAGATTCATATGATGCTCTTTATTCTGGTAAATGCTAAATTATTTATGTTAGCATTTTTAAGTTTTGACACAAAATACCTTCATTTTTTTTAGAAATTAGATATATGTAAGTAGTTAAAGGGGTATCACTGCAATAGATTATATTAAATCACTAACGGCTCATCCTCGCTTCGCTCGGGTTCGCCTCTACAAAAGCATAAACAGACCTACCCCACGGGAACCGTTCATTTTTCCGGGATAAAAAGTAACCTGTTGTTTGGCCGGCAATATAAGATATCAGCATGCCAAATTTACTAAATTAGGTGCATCAGTTGTTGTGTACTAAGCTGTATAAGTAACTATATTTTTTTAACTATCCCACAGAAACTCTTTAATTTTCCGTGATGAAAAGTATTTAAAAAGTTGACCAGGGGTATAAAGTATCACTATACAAAATTTCATTTAAATAGATTTAACAGTTTCGAAGATTAGCCCGTACAAACAGACAGAGAAACAAAATTTTTTTAAAGAAAAACTGGATTTGTTCTATTTCCTTCTTACATCCCCCTGACTCGGTTTTTACCAAAAAAAATTCTATGTACAAACATTCAACCTCTACATTACAGTTTTATTATATTTATAGATAGTTGTAAAATAGTTGATGACACGTTTGGCTCAGTATGTAGTGATCCTACTTGGTGAGCCGGTGGTCGCGGGTTAAAGTCCCGCTGGGGGCATTCATTTGTATGATGAGCACGAATGTGTGTACTTCAGTCATTTACGTAATTTATCATACTCCAGGTATTTATATTTACAATATGTATGTATTTAAAGTTATATATGTGTAGTGTATCAACTATCTGGTATCCATACCACAAGCCTCGTAGCTTACCATGGAACTAAATAGCGCTGTGTATTAATGTCCCAACATATATTTATAGTGAGATACTATGATATCCACGGCAAGGGTTAAAAATGAATTTTCTCAACTTATATAATGAATGGATAAAAGAATGATAATAAATAATTTACATTACAATTATAACATTACAAAAAAAGAAAACATAAATATAATATATTTCATTATTAATTTAATTTATTTTTTAAGCAATTGTATATATATTTATGTTTTTATCAAACAGCATTAGAAAGTTCGATAAAAAGCTAAAAAAAAAGGAAAAGTTATAGATATATTAGTAATATAATTTTATATAACAATTATAATATTTTCTCAACATGTTTTATAATTTAATTAATGAATTATGACACTTTCGTTTTAACGTTTGCAATTACAGTCCATTCAAATAGACATCTAACCTCCGAAAGCAAAGCAGTCACAATAAAATTATAAATGTTTGCTTGTATATATGTTTGTTACTCCTTCATGCCAAAAAGGCTGATGGCTGTTAAGCATCTAGAGATGTCTTTGTCGCTAGTCTACACTACTATTATAAAGAGGAAAGATTTGTATTTTTCTATGTTTGTAACAAATAAACTCAAAAACTACTGGACCGATTTAGATGAAATTTGATAAGATATTTTGAGACCCTGGGAAGGCTATAAAACATTTTTATTCCGGAAATCATCCCTTACGAGGTTGAAAATGGGGATGAAGGTTTGTATGGGGAATCAACCTAGAGACGAACTCGAGCGAAGCGAGGGTGAGTAACTAGTATTTCATATATTTCAATATATAACATACAACCACTAACTTCAGTCTTCTTCCGTCCATTTCCTCAGTTACTTGGGGTCGACGCAGAAAGTCTTCCTCTTCCACTCTCTCCTATTACTCGTCATCTCATCATTCACCCCTTTCTCTTTCATGTCCTGTCTCACACAATCTATCCATCTTTTCTTCGGTCTTCCTCTACCTCTCCATCCATCTACATTCATTTTCACTCTTCTTGTCACATACATTTCACGTGTCCATGAATAACTTTAATATTACGACACAAAAGGAGTCATGAGCAAACAGAAATATAAATAAACAGTATAAATCAAATAGTGCTCGCGACTTGCATTTTACTGATTTATTAATAGTTATTTCGTGGCATTTTCTATTAATAATAATGTAATGATTTAATATTTCTGAGAAAATGAAAAACTTAGCTCGAGAACATGTCTTTATCGTCAAATGAGCGTATACTTATTTATATATTACTAGCGACTCACACTCGTTTTGCTCGGGTTCGTCCATAGCCTGCTTCCCAATACAAACTTTCAGCCTCTTTCCACCCCCTTAAGGAATGATTTCCGGGATAAAAAGTATCCTATGTCCTGTTTCCAGGGTGTGGAACTACTTCTTACCATATTTCATCTAAATCGATTAGTAGATCCAGTGATTACCCCCTACAACGTCACAAACTCACAATCTCACAAACTTTACGTCTTTATAATATTAGTATAGATATAGGTACAAAATAAGCGTTTCTGAACTTTTCGATTTTCCAGCTTTTTTTGGTTTTTCCTATTTTTGATTAATTACCCATTTTTGAGTTTTAGCGATACTGCGGTACTAACGAACGGCAATTGATATATTATGTTGACTTTAAAATATTCTAGATTGTAGATTCTTCTAGATTTTTCATTGAAAATTATAAGCCGTTACGCCTATACTTTAGAAAAAGAGTATCATAAAAATCGGTTCACAATTAGATTAGTTTTTTTAAGTCAGACAAAAGATGCTTTATATTGAATATTTGTGAATCAAATGACAAACATACAAAATCCGTATTGTTTAATATTATAAATGTGAAAGTTTGTGAGTATGTATGGATGTTGGTTACTCTTTCACGCCAGAACGGCTGAACGGATCTGGATAAAATTTGGCACAGAGATAGATTATAGTCTAAAATAACACATAGTTTTTTTGTCCTGGTAAAAAGGTACTATTCCTGTGGGATAGGTTTGTTTTTGTTTCCCTAGAGGTGAACCCGAGCGAAACGAGGGCGAGCCGCTCGTCTATACATATAATAAAATTGTAACTAAGCTGAATCTGTACATTAAATATTTTTTGGAAAATCTTATTGAAATAGACATTATTATCGATACAGAGGACGAATCTATAGTTTTTAGAATTTCTGTCTGTCTGTCGGTCTGTCTGTTACCGCATCACAGAAAAACCACTGGAGGGATTTTGATAAAAATTGGTATGGTTATCCGGATCAACATCTAGGATACTTTTTACCGCGGAAATATATCTTATTTCCGAGAAAACCTATGAGTTTGGTTTTTGGTCATCTGAACGCGGGCGGAGCCGCGGGCAATGCTAGTTTTTAATATATTGATTTGTTAAGACATATAAGTATATTTTATGTAAGAATGTTAGAAACGCCTCAATTTCAACAACGTATGCATATCGCATTCGGTTTCTACGAACGATAGCGTAAATTATATTATTTCAATCAACTTGTCAAGCCAATAACAGTACAATAATAGAAGTTACTTAGTTTTTTCTTACAACATAAAATAATAAAAATAGCGAACAAAGGAACTTAACGGTATTGAAAATTGATTTTAAAATTGTATTTTAATAAATGTAATAAAATGTAAAGAAACAACATTTTAAATAAACAGATATTTGAAACGAAAAAGTATACTTTGAAATCAAACTATCTTTTCGGATTTTTCCCTATATTTATTATATGTATTATCTAAAACTTAAGTTTAAAAGTCTAAAACCTTAGTCTCTCCCTTGACCAAGATTGCTGTAAACCATTCGAAACGTCGGAAACCAAAAAACAAAATAAAACCGCGAAAAAATCCGAAAAGATAGATCAAATAGAAAATATTTGCATAAATTAAGGAAGTATTATGAAATAAGTATACCTAAATACATATAGTCAACGCTCGCTCACATGGTGTGCTAATTTAAATACTTAATGGTATTATACATAAATGCGGAAGTTTGTATGAATGTGTCTGTTTGTTACACTGAAACGGCTGGATGGTTTTGGATGAGGTTTAATAAACATATAGACTACGATCTGGTGTAACATATAGGCTGTTACACAACTAAGAAAGCACTCGAGCGAACCTAGGATAAGTGCTAGTATAATAAAAATAGTATTTTGTAATATAGTGTCCCATACCTCGGAGAGTACGTTAAGTTGTAGGTCCTGCCTTATCTCTCACAGGTCTAGTTCTTGTCCTTGAAATATGACAGTTAAATAAATGGAGACTGCATTTGTCAGTGTACACACACTATAATATGTCCCGCATTGGATAGAAATCGGTTAGGCGGATATTGTAAGTAAAATAATTTGTTGAATTAGTTTAGTTATTACAGGTATAATGAACAAACAAACCGATTTCATATCTAAATAAAAATTTATTTTGTTCTGCTTACTACTCGTATAATGTAGCTAACCTAACTGAATGTAGGTGAAGGTGTAAAATGCATAATTAAATATTATTTATTATTAATTCTGATTTATTGATTATTATTATAAGAATGTAATTATTATAAATAATTTTAATATTTTTCAATCTACTAAACCAGTAACTCTTTTAATTGTACAGTTGCTGACAAAATTACTTTCATAGCCCATAAATAATAAATAATATTTTAAGCAATCAAGAACATATACACCATTAAAAAGCCATAAAAGCCATATTATATGTTGTATTCTTACATAGTAAGCTTTTATATAATCACTCGCATTAGAATTCTAGTGATCTATTAACGTTTCATAAGCGATACGGCACGTGCGTACTACATATTTGTAAGTTTATGTGATTATGTATCAAATGCAGGACAAATAACGACTCGATTGACACCTGCTCAATATTTATAATTATTTTATTGTAGAAAAAATAATATGAATTTTGCAGTTACTTTGTTTAATTATTTATATATAATTAAATCTTTTTGGTTTTACATACTACAGCATTGTGTATGTATGTATGAATACATACATACATACAATTAAATCCTTTAATTAAAGTTTGTATGTACCATTCAAATTGTGGATTAATGTAATTTGTATGAGGCCGCTTTTTTTAAGTTGCCTTGTTTTGCTTAAACGTTTGAAATTTTAGCTTCAAAATGGACTTATTAAAACTTATTAAAAATAACTTTATTACCTTATAAGGTATTAACTTTTAAGGTACCTTGAGTAAATAAATTACTAATAAGTAAATAACTAGTACTATTAACGCTAAAACAAAAAAAAACCTACCCAACTAAGAACAAGCTTTACTTATAAGTAACATATTATTTGAAATCGGTTGTAAACAAGTTCTAGTCACAACTATGTGAAACTCAAAAGACAATAAGATGGAACTAGGAGATGGATACAGGAATTTTTCGATGGCTAGTAGGTACTACTAAAATCTAATAACTTTTTTGATTTGCTTAGTATTAGTTTTAGTTACTGTAGATATAAGAAAGAGAGATTCTATTCATATATATGTTTTCCTCTCAGTAATTATTATGATCGAATTTAAACCTCAAGACGAGCACTACTACATAGAAACACCTACTCGCAGACATTAACCAACGCATATTAAAATTATCAATTTTGCAATTATCTTGATTGTTTATAAAACAATTCAATATAAATATATAAGTTATATCTATTTAAATTATATGTAATTATTTATTGAGTCTAGATGCGTGGAATTGCACTAATATACATATTATATATATGTACAATACATATGTGCATTTAATGTTAAAGTTGTATTATAAGGTCAATCACGTACTTAAATTTTATTTGCTTTGCCTCTTATTGTATGGCTAGAAAGGCGTCGCATTATTCATTTACAATATGTAGTTCATAGTTGTGTTGTTATCTAGAGTAAGTTTTATTTAAGAGCATTGTATAGCTTATATTTTAATACATTCAATGCAGATTACATTTTTTTTGTATGTTAAATAAAATCTTTGACATAAGGGGATCTGTTATATATCAATGTATATATATCAAGGATTAAAAAAAATAATTGAATAGATTTACACGAATATTTGCATTTTAAATAAAACTATTCTCAATTTAGTTTGTTTTGGTTAGGGAACCAAAAATCAAAATAAATCCATGATAAAAAACCGAAAAAAATCGTTTTATTTAAAACACTTTAACATATGTACTTATATAATATATGTATGGACTAATAATATTTAAAAAATTGAAGAAAATAGAAACTGATATCGCATGTGTATCTCTTTTACTTTTTTAAAGACGACTTGTTTGGCTGTTTGTAGTTACCCTACTTGCTGCGCCAGCTATCGCGGGTTTGAATCCCGCTGGGGCATTTATTTGTGTGATGAGCACAAACGTTTGTACTCCAGTCACGGGTGTTTTTGGAAAAAAATGGCCTTTTCTAATAACAAATATAAATTTCTAATAAAAATATATAAAAAAGTACAATTTCTCAGCCTTTCTATATCAGCAAGAAATATCTAAAATCTTTATCATTTCAGTACAAAAATATGTTAAAACAGATAATCACATTAAAGCTCGAAATGCCCCACTGATCGAGCTTGCGACAATAAATCCAAAATGTCGCAAAGACGTCACAAAAAACGATTTTTCACCACCGAACCCTCCCTCACACCCTCGCTTATTCATTTTGTATTACTTTAAGATGTGATATGTGATCTATGAAAATGCATCTAAACATGATTTAGCCGACTGCGGTGGAAAAATATAAATATGTTGGGACATTAACACACATCACCATCTAGTTCCATGGTAAGCTACGTGGCTTGCGTTATGGATACCAGATAGTTGATACACTACACATATATAACTTTAAATACATACATATTACAAATATAAACACCCATGACTGGAGTACAAACATTCGTGTTCATCATACAAATGAATGTCCCCAGCGGGACTCGAACCCCCGACCGCTGGTACAGCAAGTAATATTCCTGTTATTAAAACAATATGACATTGTGTTATACAATTAAAAAATAATGATGTACTTGACAATAGCTATCTAATATTTAATCCATTATGTAACAGTCATAGTCATTACTAATTCGAAAAAATATACAGTTTATTTAAATTTGTATTAGGTACTTTTACATTGAATTCATAAAAAGCATGAATAATTTTACTAGAAATAAGTTTTTTTTTTATAAAATTTAAACAACTTGTTATTATAATACTCTTTACACCAATCTGATTTTGTTAACAGCCAAATAAGTTTTTCAGCCAAATAAAATCACAATGAAAAATTGTTGAGCAAATAAAAATTGTCTTCGACCGTAACCGATGGTGAATCGTTCAATGTATTTTATGCTTCACTTAAAAAATATCCAATATAATTTTCGCCAGACACTATTGTTAAATAATAATCAATTAGTTTTTGTTGAAATAGGAAATCTAAGAAAAATCTAGATTTAGAGCGCCCTCTCTATCTTTTTTATAACTTCAGTATTTCGCTGAAAAAATGTCTGAAAAACTGTTAATACAGTATGATAATAGATGGCGCTATGAATAGAGTTAAGTATTAATATTAAAAGTAACTTTTTAATGTTTTTTTATAATTTAACAATTGTTAGATCATATTTAATATTATAGAATATCATTGTATTATAATAAATATTCTTTCTCAGTTTTTAATAGAAGTACCTATATATTTAATAACTATTTAAATTTCACTAGAAATGCAGTTTAATGTTCATAAATTTTATATTTTAAATAAGTTAATTTGGCATAAATATTAAGTTACACGGTAAAATAAATTAATAAGATATTTATAACAAACTGGTTTAAGTAATTTTTATATTCTGGCATTAGGTTAAATATTTTTACCACATATACTAATGACATTCTTCATTTGAACTTGTAAAAACTTTAAAGGTTAAAACTTACTTCAAACTTTAAAAATACTTTTTATCACAATGTAACATTTTTACTATCTTAAATTAAAAATTATTTATTGTGAGACAATTACAATATTAAAGGTTAGGACACTGTTTTATTGACGAGACACCTAGCGCCACCTCCAAAATAAGAAAAAAGTACTACTAATTACGTTCTATAAGCCGACCAAATTGCAATGACATAAAGTTGACTTAAAAAAATTCAAGCTTATAACGTATTCAATTTAGTCGGCTTACACCAACTTAACCCTTTACTGCGCATGTCCCTATACATAAGTAGGTGAGGGAAAAAAACACAAATTTATACCGGGTAAATTTTAAACCTATACTTTTTTTTCCCTCCCGCATTTTTATGTCGATCCTTTGTATGTGTGCGTTGTGCCAGTTTTAATTACGTATTGACTTAATTTGCTTGCGAGCCTGGCTGTTTCAGGGTACCTTTAACAGTTTCTTATTGAAAAAAATGGTGTTTTTGCAGTTTTTTATGTTTGGGATGTGTTTGTGACTGTTTAAGTGCGTGTAGGTTATGTTTTGATGCCTATGCGAGGGTTAACTTGTTAGTTTTGGGGGGAAATGTGCTTTGTGATTGAAATACTCTGAATCTTGTGTTACATAGACGATTTTATTAAAATGTGATAGAGGTGAGTTGATATTAATTACTTGTTTTATTATTGGTATTGTTGTTATTTTCCGCGTAACATAATTAGTCTTAGATTGATGACGCATGATAGCCACCTGTTGATGACTTCAAAGTCATGATATTTTATGACTTAGATCAGTATACTATTTTTAGAATAGAAAAGACTTCACTTAGTTTTTTTTTAAATAAAATTATAACTGTAATATTAATATAATATTATTTATATAATTTTGGGAATTATACTTTATTCGAATTTATTATTATTTCCTAATGCTCTTTTAAAAATAAAATTGAATAACAACTAAATTAAAAATTAATTAGGTATATATGTTCTCAGAAATTAAAATGTCTCTCTACGTCATTTTATACATGATATGCTGTTATTTTGAAGCAGTAATTAAAAGTTGTGCAAAATATAACGTAGTTCATAAAATTAGGTTGCCTAGGTTTTCGAAGTTAGCTTACGGGGTAGTCAGATAGATGGCGCTTTCACAAAATAAATAATAATGTTCATAATGAATTATTGTACAAAATTAATTTAAATTACATAAAAGTTGTAGAAAATAGAATAAAAAAATTTAATATATCATACATCTATATAGGTATATTAAAAAATTTAATTGAATCGAATTTGTACATTAAATAGTTTTTGAAAATCTTATTGAAATAGTCTTTAATCATTATTATATACAGAGACCGAATCTATAGTTTTTTACAATTTTTGTCTGTCTGTTTGCTAACGCATCACGAGAAAACCACTCGAACGATAACTAGTTTCTTACCCATAGTACTATATTATGATATGTCTGCCTGTCTGATACGTTTTCACGCCTAAACGATGAATTTTAGTATAGAGATGGATGCGACCTTAGAGAAGGACATAGGTTACTTTTTGTTGCAAAAATGAAACTTGAAGGGAGTAAAATAGGGGTTGAAAGTGTGTATTGGGAATAAAACATTTCTCAATAAAATAAATTAAGGACGTACAAAATCGCTATATCTTATAATTTTGGAGAGAAATAAAGAATCATTCGGTGTCGCAACCAATTAAGGTAAAATAGGGGATAATTTCAAGTTTTTTAAAAATACTTACTTACTTTTCTGAACCTACCTACCATTATGCTTACCTATAAGTAAGCATAATGTACACATATGTATATAGTCTATTCTATACTAGACGTTAAAACGTACCTAGGGACGTACCCGAGCAAACCAAGGGTATTTTGCTAGTAAATATAAAAAAGTAATGAAAATACTATGTATCTCCAAAAGAATCAAAAGTATTATTTGCTTTATACGTATCACTATCCCACGTAAGGAATTGTTATTTACAGTCTTTATAATGAACTGGCAACTTTACAGGTCATAAAGTCTTGGGCCCACAGATTTTATGTGGGCACGCCTTGAGATTGTAAAAATCATTCCGAAGTGCGAACTATTGTGTTTTAACTGATTGTGAAAATAGAAGTTATGCGTTCAACGTATCTGTTGTAGAGGGAATAAATTATAATAAAAATGCCTTATCATAATAATTGAGGGGTTTTCCTGAAACAAAACACATACATTTTTTCGAATTAAATTTTTTGCCTACTTAATTTTAGTGTGGTTTAAATATGTATAAATACTTAAATTAATATTTATATATAAATAGGCAAAGACTAAACAGTTCAGTACACGTCTTCTCTCTTTGTTAACCGATTTTCTTTTTTTTGTTTAATGGCTATGACCAAGCTGTTAATGTTATCAATAAAAAAATAGAGTTTTATGAAGATAGGTAAATTCTATTCATATATGTTTTATTCGAATTTTCAATAAAGATTATACTTGTATTTCGACCACTAGACGAACACTAGTTTTAATTACATTATAACCCATCATGCCACATGCTAAATTAGCTAATAGATGATTATTTCTATTAGAAATATGAAAATTTGTTTGGGGGTGTGTATGTCTGTTATTCCATCACGCTAAAACGGCTGGATAGATTTGGATGAGTTTTAGTATACATACGAGAATAAGACTATGACCCGGAGTTACACATAGGTTACTGTTACTCCAGGATAAAGTAACATAAAGATATATACACAAGCGAAGCGAGATCAATAATTTTTTATACTGTATATGTCATTAGGTACTTGTTCTTTTACTGTATATTCATTTTTAATTTTTTTACTATATATATATATATATATATATATATATATATATATATATATATATATATATATATATATATATATATATATATATATATATATATATATATATATATATATATATATATATAGGTATACTAAGGTGGAGCGAAACAAAAATTTTTTATTAGCTTGGGAGTAAAATTTGTAGCTTATAAAAAACAAAATTTTTGAAAAAAAATTTTTTTTGCTCCACCCTAATGTGTGTGATTTTGTTCATTATATATGACTTAATTATCAATCATTAAAATTTCTAGTAAAAATTTACAATTATATACATATTACTAAAGGATAATATTTTAATGAGACATATTTTTTATGATTCTAAAGGAACTTATTTGGTTTTGGTTTGTGTAGCTGAATTAGCACTTCCATTCACTCGTAAACATCAAAGTATCATACTGACAGCTGGCCATGCCCTTCACTTTATATTTTATCGTGCTGTTTAAACAAATATTCTTCTGAGATTTATAGATCCCTACATATATATGTGTATAACATACCACATTCTAAAATATTCAGAGTATTTTTAGATGGGGGGATTTTTCGATGAAACTTTACAGTAACATAACTTATATATTAAGTATCAATAAACTATCATTTATAAAGATATAGTAGATATGAACCACATGGGTGGAGACGAGGAAAAACTCTTGTCAATGTATAAATACGTTTTAACAAATTATAGTAGCTTCTTTATCTGAGATTACCCTTCAGGTATAACCTATTAATTAAAGAATTAGGAAATCGATTCACAATTATTGGCAAAGATGAGAAATGAAGCATAATATAAATACTCCAATTATATGTGCATCTTCCTTTTTTAATCTGTCAATAAACTAAATAATTATCCTAACATACTAATATTATAAATGTAAAAGTTTAGATGGATGTTTGGAATAGCAGACAGGCTACTTTTTATCCCGGAAAAATGTATAGTTCTCGTGGGATAGATTTGTTTTTATTTTTCTAGAGGTGAACCTGAGCAAAGCAAAGGTGAGCCTCTAGTCTATACAGATAAATAAAATTGAAGTCTCTGTTTGTAGTGTCAAAATAACAGCGTTTTACTAAATGCATACGGAATAATATACAGAACTCATAGTTATTGTATATAAGAAAAACACATTTTTTTTTGGTCTGTTTGTCTCTCTGTTCCGGATAATCTCTAAAACGACTGGACTGATTTTGACGGGACTTTCAATGGAATAAAGCTGATGTTATAGGGAGGCTACTTTTATTTTAGAAAAAGAATTAGGGTTCCGGTCAAAAAAATAAAACCTAGGGACGAACCCGAGTGAAAGGAGGGTGAGTCGCTAGTTATTGATATTATAAATGCGAATGTTTGGATGGATGGATGTTATTACTCAATCATGCCGGAACGACTGAACGGATCTGGTGATGTTTGACACAGAGATATATTATAGTCTCAAATAGCACATAAGTTACTTTTTATGCCGGAAAAATGTACGGTTCCCGTGGGATAGATTTGTCTCTGTTTCTCACGAGGGACGAACCCGAGCAACGCGAGGGTGAGTCGCTAGTCCATATAAATAGGCAACAACAGAACTGTTCAGTACTTTTTCTCGTCTATTTGGCAACAGAGTTTTTCTTTGGTAGTTATTGACGAGTTTTAGTGTTGACAATTAAAAAAAAACAGTTTTTTTTTTCTAAAGATAGGTAAATTCTATTCATATATATATTTTTCTTAATTTTTCAATAGTGATTAAAGTCAATTTTCGACCTCTATGTTATAACATAAATAACGACTGTGAAAACTTTTTTGAAATTCATCCCCTTAGAGCGTGAACTAAGGTGGTATATTTTATATGAATTTTTGAGCGTTACTTCAAACTTCGATATAATTAATGTACTCATTTCAATATTTTCGAAAAGTATCGAATCGACATTTTCCAAATTCTAAATCTGGGATCTTTTGAGAAGCCACTAAAAACATTTAGACAAGTTGTGATTCAATAAAAGAAGAAAAGCGTTCTAAAAGGTACTTTTTTAATTCTTTTAAAAATCAGTCTTTCTTTTAGGTTTTTTATGAAATAATAAATTTAACTTTTAATATTGATTTTAATATCTAATTGAGATAGTTTCATCTATTAATATATAATAGTATATATAATAGTTAGGTAAGTTTCTAATACAATAACAAAATGACGCACATTACTTCAGCCGAATATTATTATTTTTTTATTCTAATAAAGCTTTTAAGGCACACATTATTAGTTTATAAGCCATTGTTCTTATTACCGGTTTCTATAACAACATAATCCACAATAAAACCTACTTCTAATAAACATCGAAATGAGATGTACAGATAAAAAACCTAATGATACCAGATTCGTTCCGCGCCGCACAGCTTCCGCTCGAATTTTGAATTTAGAACTTTTTCCTTTTTCCCCCCGGCGGCCATGTTTTTTTATTCTTTTTTTCACATTAATGGTTTGTAACTCTTTTTTGTATATTATTATTGTTTTCGGCTTACGACTAATGATTGTTCGGCGTAATACGGTGGCTGTAATGAAATGGTTCTTTGCCGATTTTTTGCTTCATAAATTGAAAGCAACCTAATTAATTTTTTTATATGTTATCTATATGAAGTGAATTTTGGCGCGCTACCTCAGTTTGCTTTGTTTATGATTTAATGTTGTTATGTATGTTTTTATTGGTATACTGATATCGTTTTACAACATCGTAGATGTTGAGTCTTAGCACAGGTTGTTTTGCCATTTTCGGATAGCATTTACATATACCTATGTATGTAAGTATCTATCTAAGCTCATAAAATACAAAATGGCATACAGAATATACTTACATGCAAAAACATCCATAACATATGTAAGTTAAGGAATATATAGGTATATTTAGGCTAATAAACAACGATATTCCCCATCAACTCGTGCGTCACCTATCATTTGTTATGGGAACCTTGTCAAAAAATAGCCAACACGCATACAATATCGTAGCGTTTCCTCGTAATCGAACGAGTGCTTTATGAAAAATATACAATTTTAATTTGTATAATAACTTTTAACTTATCTTCAATAATAAGATCTAAGGGGTAGATGTAATAGTAAACAAATATGTAGGTATGTAAATACAGGGCATTTTTTTCTCCCTCAAAGTCATGTGGGTTGACAATCCAACATAACTAAATAGTTTTATTCACAGGACCTACCCCTACTATAGGCATGTACTCTACTTTATAGGTATGGATACATAAGTTTTCAAAGGTTTCATATAAAATTTTAGAAAATTAGACTTTTAAAGTGATTTTTACGTGTAACTCTTACTATGGCACAGTTACTATGTAAAATACTAGCGACTCACCCTCGCTTCGCTCGGGTTCGTCTCGAGGTTGCTTTCCCATACAAACTTTCATCCCCATTTTCATCCCGTTTTACAGATTTACACACACACACATTTTAGTGCCTGGAAGTCGGTTTTTTTAAGTTGTTTTTACGCATTAAAATAGATATATATATATATATATATATATATATATATATATATATATATATATATATATATATCTTACTAAAGGATACTCGTATTGTTATTTCATACTAACACGATCGCCTGATTGCTGCTATAATGACTATCCGGTTGCGGTGTACCACTAACGATGATATTGCTACACCCGATTTGATGGAACGGTGAGGTTTGTAAAAAAATATAATCGTAAAGATTTTTTAAATACAAGACGTGAGTCAGATGGGATTTATTATGAGCTGTATAAGTAGTATAGGCAGAAGTTAGGTTCCAAATACTAACTTTATTTTTCTAACTTCAATGATGAACTTACATAGAAATTATCAACGTATATATTTATATATGTAGGTATATTATAGTAATCTTAAATCGGTTACGACCACTCTCTGAAAAGAGACAGTTAAAACTTTTTGTTCTATGACCTCCCTTTAAATAAAATTGAATATACATACATACATAATTAGTTTATTTTAATTATTTTAATACTAATAATTTAATACTAATAATCATAATATTACATCATAACTTAAGAAAGTCTAACTCGTATTAAATATACCTATTTATTTACGTATATTTTATTCCCAACTAGCGACTCATCTTCGCTTCACTCGGGTTCGTCTGTAGGTACATTTAATTTTTTTTGAGCGGAACTCTAATTCTTTTACTGAAATAAAAGTAGCCTAAGTTACACCTTATAACATCAACTACTATTACTAGATATTACCCAGAACAAACATACAGACAGACAAACAGACCAAAATTTTAAAAATTGTATTTTTTTATAAATACCGTGTATGATTCCATATGCATTTAGTAAGAAGCTGTTATTTTGACTTTACAAACAGACGCTTTAATTTTATTTATCAGTATAGATTTGACCATCGATAGGAAAATTAATTTCCTATAGTTAAGCCAAGTTGCTAAAACGGAAGCAAGCGAGTGTAAAACATCGTGTTATAGATCTGTTTAAGTGAACGTTTATTTGTAAAAGCTTTGAATCTATACATATAATAAAATTGTAACTAAGTCTAATCTGTGTATTAAATATTTTATGGAAAATCTTATTGAAATAGTCATCATTATCGATACTGAGGCCGAATCTATAGCTTTTAGAATTTTCGTCTGTCTGTCTTTCTGTCTAGGAACCCATCACGAGAAAACCACTGGACAGATTTTGATGAAATTTGGCATGACAATAGCTGGGTATCTGGGTAAACATATAGGATACTTTTTTACTGCGGAGAAACAACTCATATAT
The DNA here is from genome assembly GCA_921882275.1 of Brenthis ino. Classification (NCBI taxonomy): domain Eukaryota; kingdom Metazoa; phylum Arthropoda; class Insecta; order Lepidoptera; family Nymphalidae; genus Brenthis; species Brenthis ino. Next base: position 12,638,652 of record OV170229.1, on the reverse strand, counting down.
ACTGAGAAATCTATACTAATAAAAATCATATTTTGAGATCGAATACACTTCAAACTAAGTATTAATATTTTTGATATTAATTGAACGAATATTTTCTCGTTTTTTATTATTCCTCGGAAAAGGTAAAATGCACGCGAGTTTGTATATGAGTTATTTATTAAGTAATTTTTATTACACCTACGTATTGATTATATTACTATTTTTACTACTTTCACAAAGAAAACATAAAATAAAACCAAGTGCACGATAAAATAGCTTTCATACATAGATATGAGAATTTTCTATTCCATAAAGAACTTCTCTAATGCATTATCCGAAACTATAAGTTATAGCAAGGAAGATAGCGAGGAGCGTTCGCAGAAGAATATAGAAATAACAATAATTATGTGCTAAGACTGACTTTGAACCGTGGTTTTGTCTATACTATTTAATAAATTAATTATTTTTTTATATTATATAAGTAATATATTACTTTGATTTCTTACCAGTATGGAATAATGGAGTTAGAGTAGCAGAATAATGTTTTTTATTAATTAATAATATATAAGTTTTTTTTAGTAATCTTATTAGAAATTTCAAGACCGGTTTTTTATTTCTTTTTTGTTATAGTATTTGCGTTGTAAGATTGTTTTTTATTTTATTTTTAAAAACATTGTTTTTAGTACGGAAGTAATAAAAAATAGTAAAAATACAAGCGATAAGATTCGTACAATATTTGCAGCAATGTTTGAAATCCTCTGAAATAAATTCATAGAATATTTTATGCATTTTCTGACCGTACGAGGCTCTTGAATACACTTAGTGGTAAATGAAATATATACATTTAAAAAAATATATTTATTATTATTGTTTTTTATAAAATGTAGCGTAGATGCAATATGCATTTTAATATATTTTTCACAGAGCATTTTATATTATAAAACTTTGTAACACAAAACAATGCTTATGATATCGTTATTACATGGTATAATTTCGTATAATTACGTTTACATGGTTTAATTATCGGATAAATATAAGGAAAAAAATCATTGAGTACCTATTTTATATCACCATTCGCCTTTTTGGACGATGCGTGATGGGTTTGAAGTTTGAACTACGAGTACGTGTGGACGTTACTATGGGACAAGCATTTGTATCGATGGCTATTGTAACAAGGGTTAACCCTGTGGTCGAAACTCGAACACAGTTACTATTGAAAATTTGAGGACAACTTATATTAATACAATTTAAGTATCTTTGTAAAAAAAACTATTTCCAAAAGTATTATAAAATGCAAAAATATGTCTATTAGTTTGTTGCTTTCAATAATAGATTAATAGATTGAAGCAATTTTGCATAAGATTTATAAATTGAGAAAGATATGTGGAATATTAAACTAAAACAAATCTATCCCACGGGAATCGTACATTTTTCTGGGATAAAAAGTAACCTATGTGCTATTCCAAATATACTCTCTCAGTGCCAAATTTCATTGAGATCCGTTTATCCGTTCTTACGTGATTGAGTAACAAACATCCATCCAAACATGTAAAATTTTACATTTATAATATTAAGTACTATATCCTACTAAAAGCTATTCGCTTAAAATCAATGAATATAGCAGAATTTAGGTAGTTTATCTTAAGGACCCCGTAGTATAATATATGTTAAAGTAAAGTAAGAGCTTAGTGCTAGTAATAGTTTGTAAATTTAAATAAATAATATACCCTTATTTCTCCATATCTCGTATTCTTAGCAGCGCGAAAGAAGGTCGTAAGTACGATATGAGCTCTACCGTGTATGTATGGGAAATGTATCTGTGTGTGTTATCATAGATCTTATAAGGTTACTTATTTACTAGATAAGGTTCTTTTAAAGGTTAGAAGAAGTTTTAATTACATTAAATCCAAAAAATATATATCAGAAATATTATAAGCATCAAAAACATTGATAACATATAAATAAATAAAATATATAGCCCTTTTCAACGTCCCACTGCTGGGCACGGGCCTCCCTTCAGTACGAGGCCTATCCAAGTCCATCACGCTGGCCAAGTGCAGGTTGGCGGTCTTCACATCATCACATGTCTTTCGAAATCTTGCTAGGTTCTCTTAAACATGCAGATTTCCTCACGGTGTTTTCCTTCACCGTAAGGTAAGTGGTAATCATGTTAGAAGAGATTCGCACATGAAAATATCAGAGGTGCGAGATCCGGGATTTGAAACCGCTTCACTCGGTTTCCCAAGCGAGCGCGTTACCACTGGGCTACCACTGCCTATTACAACCAACGTATTGCCATATTTTAATTTAAAAATAAATATTGCCATATTTAATATTTTTCACACAAACTTCATGTTTATTTAGATAAGAAATAACGACTCTTAAAACCATGAAGTAACAATTTCTATGCCAATCGTAAATTCTTAAGAAAAACTAAATTAATAAAAAAGCTCTTCCAGACTAGTATTCATTTCTAATATCCAGGACAATACTTCATACGAGAAGGTGCATGCACGCACACATACATAGCATCGTCTATTCGGTCTAGGAATAGTTATTTCAGAAAACCTTCGAGAACATTTTAGCACTATAAATATTTAAATTAAAATTTTTCCTTTTGCAATAATACTCTTTTTTATTAGAATATATAATTGACTAATATAATATAAGTATTATTTTTTTTAAACCAATTGCTTAGCTTTTTTAATACGCTACGTAAAATCACTAAACGAAAATTTTGCAGCAGATGGCTTTAATTAAAAAAACTGCCATTTTATTATTATTTACTGTTGAGAGCCTAGTAGGTCAGTATATTTTCATTTCACACACAATTTCCATTTTAAATTACGGTATATAAGTTATTGATATTAAATTTATACTAATATTATAAAGAGGTAAAGTTTGTGAGTTTGTGACATTGTGAGTTGGTGAGTTTGTGATGTTGTAGGTAATCTCTGGATCTACTGAACCGATTTAGTTGAAATATCTTAAGAAGATAGTTTGAGACTCTGGGAAAGATATAGGATACTTTTTATTCCGGAAATCATCCCTTAACGGGGTGAAAATGGGGATCAAAGTTTATATGGGGAATCAACCTAGGGACGAACTCGAGCGAAGCATGGGTGAGTCACTAGTAGTTACATAAATACATAAATTAGTATTGAGTTATTTCAACTTCACATTTTATTATTATTACTCAGTTTCAAATAAAAGTAGAATAATTCCCAAAAAACATTTGGAGTAAGAACTCACCTATTATTATGTATGTATTAATAATAGACTTAGAATATTTTAGTCTTGGATAAAGAAATATGTTGAATGGCTATCACTCTTAAATCAACAATTCTCAAAAACAGAAACAATAAAAGGTAGCTAAATTAATAAACGCTTTATTAAGTTATAATCTACTCCACAGATGTCTCTATCTTCACACACACACGCCAACAGCACACTCTCTCACCACACCTGTGTGCCAACTCGTCTTGAGAATAATATATTTTTGTTGCTGTTATATATTTTTTACTCGCATTTTATATTTTTCCTATGTATATATGAGTTTGGTACATTTTTTCTTTTCTCCTTACGCTGCAGCTTTCGTACAACCGCGGTTCTTTCTAACGGCGTGTAACATTGAATAGAATTTCACTATAAGATTCTAAAGAAGATTCTAAGACTATATAGCTTTAAATACATGCATATTATTATTAATATAAACACCCATGACTGGAGTACAAACATTCGCGCTCATCACACAAATGAATGCCCCCAGCGGGACTCGAACCCGCGACCGCTAGCACAGCAAGTAGGGTCACTACAAACTGAGCCCAAGGTGTCGTCAAAATGTATCTACAATATTCATTATATTTATATTTCACTAGTGACTTGCCATCGCTTCCTAGATAATTAACAATAGCCTATATTTTACAGTTTAAACATTCAAATGCTGCCATTTATATGGCTAATCGAATACATAATCAAAATCTATAAAAAATACACTTTTCTTTAAACATATAGTATATATCTCTGCCGGTGGAGTAATGGTCAGCAACTTGAGATATGCGGACATACTACATACACTCTTTACGTCAATAGAGACATGATTTGACTAAACCGTTTCTCAGGGTTGATAGAGTACTGTAAAGACTAAATGAGTTGGACTCATTATATGGAAGTAGAAAACAGCAAATTAACACAATTTCTATGCCACCATAAAACACGCGTCTCCCCTTTAACTCAGTCATGAATAATAGAAGAAAAAATGTATGTGATCTAGAGATGAAAATGTACTTACTCCAACGTTGGACTTAGACCCACAAGCTACGGATCTGCAGCCATACAAGCAGACAATGAATAATAACCTATAGGAATTCATTGAAATACTTTATTTTATCTCTTTAAACGCAAATTTACAACCCTTTAAAAAAATTAAAACAAAAAAATAAACGATGAATATGAAAATAAAACCGAAGCTCGAAAAAGACACGGATAAAAAGTCTGTGATGTTCGCAAACTTATAAAAAAATACTAGTTTATAAGAAGCCTTTATCACTTAGAAATAAAAATATTTTTAGTCAAAGTAAAAACTTTACTTGAAACCCCTAATCAATAGTTTCGGAGTTTGTATTCTACTCGTACATTCTCATTATATAAAAGTACTTAGATATTATAAGCCTATTGATTGAAAGAGAAGATTTTTACAACTTAGTAAGCATGAGAAAAGCTTTTATAACTTTCATTTCACATAGTATAATGATTGCCTGGTTTCTAAGAAAACATATAATATGCAATGCTTTTCATTACGGTCTAAGCAATTCATCTGCCCTTCGATCACTTAACTAACCATTTAATTCGTCTCTTGAGAACATCAAATATAATAGTTTTATTCACTTGCTAGCGAATCACCCTCCATATAAATTTGGTCCCATATAAATTTTATCGAAATCAACAATAAATATTTTTTTAAATACATTCTTTAATCGAATATGTTATTAAAAAACTTTCTTCTTACAATTTATCTGCTTATTACGTCTACACTAAAAATGGATAAGTAAAAACTTAAAAAAAAACTACTTCCAGGTACTAAAATGTAAAAACTAACTAAACGGGGGTTTTCATTTAGAATATATACCTACTCAGATGTTTTCGAAGTCGGTGCCAGCCGATAATATTTTAATATATTGAATATGTAATAGGTAAATACCTATGTATTTTACTTATCGAAACATATTAGATTTGCTTTGCATCGGATATCGAACTCGTGACCTACAACGTAATAAGCAATACCAGTCGTATTACAAATTACACAAACATTCTCGTAGAAACCAGATTAATTCATGAGATCGATAAAAATTAACTTACTTCTAGTTAAACTTACTTTGAAGTGTATTCAATTAAAATTAACTACTCAATATTGTTAACGACTTCTCTACAGGCAATTTGAAGTCATGATATAGAATAAAAATTAACTATCAATAGACTAATTTAATGGATATTTTTTACTATTTAATATTCTTGGCCATTTTCTTTAATTTTCAGGATTTTTGATCAACAGTATATCACAAATAATAAAATTGGCATTCATTAGTGACTATCGCTTTGCTCAAGTATGTCCATACTAAGTATGTGTCAAATGTGCTTATTATCAGTCTACATAATTGAATAAAGTTTAATTTAATTTCATAACAATAACTTATGTATATAATTTATTACTCCGAGTAATAATCTATCTTTGTATTAAATTACATCCAAATCCGTTCAGCCGTTACTGCGTATAAAAGTAACAAACATAAACACATACAAAAAACTATAAGTATTTATTTCTTTTTCAAAAAAGAAAATACCCATATGACGTGTTGCCTCTTGATTATTTCAAGATTGTTACGCTTATTTCTTTGCACAAGTTTTGGCCAAGCTTTTGGGTCACCTGTATAGGATGCATTTTAAATTATGTACACACTTAAATTAAAATTTATTTAAAAATAAATTTAATAAGTTTTATTCAGCGACGTATGCAATTTAATATGACAATTATAATGATGTAACTTTAACCCAACTTCGACTAGCATTTTTAGTTGCTTACAACTACTTAACCTTAAAAAGATCATTTGATTCTGTAACAACTTGAAAGATTTTGCTTAGTATGAATATCTCTTTTTAACCGGTTAATACCTTATCTATACCGTATCTTGTACATTCTACACGACATTGGCGAAGTAATTAGTGCAGTCTAACTGGCACGCCTAAAAGTCAAATAACAAAGAATTGAATTGAATTGATTTTGATTATTTTATAGTTACCAGACAATCGAAACGCTATTTTAACTATTTTATGTAAAGATTTTTTTTTAACTTTCTTTTATTCCGAAATAAAAAATAAATAATTGCCAGAAAATAATAAACAAGTAATTGCCAGCAAAAAGATACTGTGTTTCAAGAAAGCTAATTTATATTTCTAGAGTGCAAAGCAGACATTACGACACAAACCGACAAATGACTTGTCATAGCAATTCCTCTGCCAAGCATCTAAAGCCGACCTAAAAAATGAGCAATGCTGACTTGACATGTCCTTACTCAGAAGATATCCATTTAAATTATCTATGGAGCTTTTAATAAAATTTAAAGAGAACATTTATTTGAAATATTCTAACACTTTGTACTTTCCAATATTTTATTGAAATTCTTATCATTTATTAACCGACTTTAAAAAAAGGAAGTGCTCATAGGGTGTTTGGTTTTTGTATGTGCGCTACGCTAAATGTGAGCCGATTTTTATGATTATTTTTAAATGTACCGGACCGGACTACTATTATAAATGCAAAAGTTTTCATATGTGTGCATGTTTGTTACTGCTTCACGCTATAGCGCTAAAGGGCTGGACACATTTGGATGATATTTAATACACAGAGAAACTATGGAACTGGAGTAACATAATATGAACTACTGTTACTACTAAGGCGAGCGAAATAAGGATATATTTATTGTTTGTAGGTTATATTTCTGGAATGGCGTTATCAATTTATTTTCATAAAAAAAACTTCTTTAATGTCTCCTCATCATATTCTTTCGGAATCTTAGTTAAAACGCATTTTTTTATCAATTATAAGATATTATTATTTCCTTCTGTTATTACTCATCAATTACAAAATTGTATAGAAGCATTCTAGAAGATTCTCAACTATAAGTTTTGGATTTTATTAATTGAATATATATAAATATTACTCATTATTACTAAATCCTAGAGTAAAAGATAGATTATACTCGTACCGTATACAATATACATAAAACGTATTGGTCTAGAGATATCACTCCTTCGACTCCTGAATGTAATGTGTAGTGTCGAATCCATCTTTTATAAAGAATCATAATTTTCGTAAATATCTATAAATAAATATAAATATATAAATATATTGGGACATTAACACACAGCACCATCTAGTTCCATGGTAAGCTACGACGAGGCCTGTGTTATGGATACCAGCTAGTTGATACACTACACATATATAACTTTAAATACATAAATATTATAAGCACCCATGACTGGAGTACAAACATTCGTGGTCATCACACAAATGAATGCCGCTAGCGGGACTCGAACCCGCGACCGCTGGCACAGCAAGTAAAAACAACAAACTGAGCCAAACGTGTCGTCGAACTGAACTTTGTATGATTGTTAGATTTTCTTTGCTGAATCTGTTTGCATTCTATAATAATTTTAAGTACGTTTAAATTTTTTAAAGCTGCATTTTTTTTCTACAATAAAAGTAGCTTCAGTTACTCTATATAACATCGCCTATCTGCTAGTGAAAGTCCTGTCAAAATCAGTCCAGCCGTTTCATAGATTAGCCGGAACAAACGGGCAGTCAGACAAACAATTTAAAAATTGTTATTTTATAAGTATCTTATAGTATTTCAAATGTATTTAGTAATAAGCTTTTATTTCGAAATTACAACCATACACTTATATTTTATTTATCTGTAATAAAGTTAAAAACGATTAATACTACCATGTATGAGAATTGAACCTAGAACCTCCGACACAGATTATCATCTGAAATATTGTGTTATGTTGATATAAATCACTAGTTTTCGTCTATGGTTCCACTCGCAAATATTAAAAAGATGTATTTAAGTTACTTATAGATAATGTAATTGTCTCTCAGTGAAAGATTTTTTACCAGGTATTCAGTCATCTGGCTACATGCACCACGCTGGCCAAGTGAGGCTTGGTGCACTGCACATGTCTTTCGAAAACTTGCTAGGTTCTCTCAGACATGCGAGTTTCCTCACGATCCTTCCTTCACCGTAAAACAAGTGGTAATCATGTTGGAAATGATTCACACACGAAAATATCAGAGGTGCGAGATCAGGGATTTGAATCCGCTTCACTCGATTTCCTAAGCGAGCTCGTTACCACTGGGCTACCCCTGCCTATACCCTTTCCATATTACGAGTATATAAGAAAAGAATCAAAGTTAGTCTTGAGTTTAAACATTTTTTAAATAACATCTTTTCCAATTATTCATTAAATTCTCTCTCATTACTTCTAAAAAAAAGACTTATGATCTAACGCTATTAATGAAATGACCTATTTCACTGACCGTAAACTGAAATATACATTTAGCTTTTCAGAATCCAATAATACCTACTAATTTAGAAATAAAGATAACGTAGGTACGGCAGATAAAGTTGAATCTTTCAACTACAATATAAAAACATGATAACGAGATATTCTACAGCGATATATACTTAGAGAAAACTATTCGTAAATATCGTATATAATTTGCAAATTTATAAGTAAAATACCCTGAGAAATAAACTAACAAAGATAGTGCTTCATAGTAATTGAAAAAAAAATGCAGCATGGGAACATTTAATAAGAGACAGGTTTTCTTTCCACGTTCTCCTACTTTTAGAGATTTCTTAAAAAAGAATATAATATAAATGAGTGAAGTGCATTTCAAACATAACTGTATTCAAAGTATATTCACCTTAGAAATTATTTTATAGTTACAACTTTGATGTTAAAGAAAGCTTGTTATATTAGAGACAGCTGAAAATACATTTTCCAACGGACGTATTACTCTTTGCTTCAATAATAAAAACCTTTAAAAAATAAAGAAAAACCATAAAAGCTGCCGTCTTGCGATGCGTTATCATTTTTATATGTTAGGGGGTACCCAACCCTTTTAACCCCCACACCCAATCCACACACACACACATATATAAAACATCTATAAATGGGTTAAAGAAAAATGTGTCTACCTGAAAACGTACGATGCATACATTTTTTTATTCCTCTTACATTTTCTTTTCCATCCGCGATTCTCATATCGGCGATATAAAACTGAAAAATACATTAATAATATTCAATGGAATAACAACTTTATTACTAAAACCATAACGTTTCGAATACATTGACGCGAATCAAAAAAACAGTGCACCCGTACACGAAAATTTCTCTCATACACATGGAGCCGCGCCGTTTAGAAAAAAAATAAAGTGCACACATATAAATCGCATGCAGTTCGAAAGGGATGCACTCAGAGTCATAAAATACTCACACTGGCAAAGTGCACACAGGCGCATCTCGCCGCGTCCGGACACGCAGACACGTGTGATCACGACGCACACATGCGCGGACGAAGAAAACTTTCAATGTGTTGTGGAAATGCTTTTCCTTGCACCAACCTCTCGGGAAGAGTTTCATAGCGAATACCTCGCGGTAAAGACATCTAGACGTTCTCTAAAATTATATTTCAAACCTAAAATCAAAACAATCTAATAAAATCGTTATGATAACAAATATCGGCCATGATATTCAAAGTTAAACGTAAAAAGCGTAAAAAAGGCAATAAATTAAAAATAATGATTAGTCAATTCGCGCCAAAAGTGATTGGTTGTACCGTAAATAATGAATTGAAAGTTTTGTTTTCATTGTCACGTGTCCAATGATGTAAATGTGTGCGTTAATGAGTGTCGGTGTGCGCGTGTGACGATAATTGGTCCTTCGCATGTTTTATTTCGTGGTATTTGAAGATGACATGCATTATTTTTTTACGACGGATGAGACTTACCATCTTTTTTAATTTTACTTTATTTTATAATTATTATTTTTCATTTTGTTAAAAAAATTTTTTTTATTTCAAATTAGTAAAAAAATAATAATTTTAGAAATTATAAGGCTTTGTGATATTTTCATGGAGTTTTACAATAGTGTACCAGTGTACAAAAAATTTGAATAAAAATATATTTTGCTATGTTCAAAGATAAAGAAATTGATACATTTAAGTACATATATTATATATAAATATACTCATTACTCATTATACTGGTACAATTGTACATTATATAGGTACTATTTTTGTTTAAACTTCATATTGTACTTCTTTCAAAATATAGGAATTTCTGGTATTACAAAATTAAAATTAATTAATTTATTAATTCTTATCTTGATGAAATAACAGAAGTGACAAAAACGTTACATTTAATTTTTATATATATTAAATTAAAATAACAAAAAAAAAACCAGACATCTTAATAATTTATTTTATATATCATACATAATTGGAAAGATACTAATTAAATTAAAAAGATAAAACATGCCCTTGACTCTTTTTATAGTAAAATTCTCTCAAATTAAAAAATAAAAATTTCATTTTACTGCCTTCAAATAATAGTTCGTAACTATAATAGCAAGCATGAAAAAATAAAGGATCATTGATAGACACAGAACAATAAAGCTCGAAGTCCAACCATTTAAATTATTTTATATTCAATCTTATTTATTTATAGATTAGGTCGACTTTCCCGTAAACATTTACTCAATTTCGAATGAATTTCAACCATCGATAATGTTACCTGCCTTAAATATTATTGAATTAATAAGATGACTTTTTTAATTGTATTAAAGGTTATTTAATTTATTTATTTTTACTTTTTTCTGTTTTTAGATCATTTAAAGCTATTAAGTTATATTTAATTTAAAAGTGTTATTACTCTTTATTTAAACGTGGTTTCAAACTGTCAGTCAAAACCAAAAATAGTTGCAGTGCCATAAATAATATTTCGTTTTAAAACTTCGTACACCATTTCACTTTAGATAAAAATATGAGAGGTCACAAAAATATTTTAGCTCCGACCTACATCCGCGAATGTCGTAGCGTCCAATCGATTTTAATTTTACTGCCTTTATTTTAAGACTTTGATATAACTTTTGTATAAAATAACTCATAAAAGATGAAAATGTTCGGATTCTTCGCTAAACTTTAACATTCTTGGGAATACATCCAAGTAATTCGTGTTACGTATTCAAATGTTAGATACAGTGCGAGTCGGTTCTTTTCATATATAAGAATAATAAGCGCGTAAAATTATTAAAATACATTTTTATATAAAAAAACAACAATAAAATAATTAAAATATTATGACGTTACATCAACATAAAAGACGATCAAATTAAATTACTTTAAACGTAAGACAACAACATCAGTTCCATTTTAAAATTTAACCTGTTTTTTCCAGTAACGGTCCAGCCACCTCCTAACCCAACGATAGTTCCTATAAATACCTAAATAATTGTAATTACGAAGAAATATTTATTTTTATTTTAAATATTATAGACATTAGTGTAAATTGCTAACTATATTTTGTAAGATAAATAAGTGATAAAAATTTAGTGCCAATAATATGTCTGTGACACTTTCCAATTCGAACGTGTTTATGAAGAAACAAATGAATTTTCCAATGAAGCGAGAATTTGAAGAGTTTAACTCTGAAAATAAGGATCAAGATAATTCATTTAGTGATGCGAATTCAGAGACTAGTGATGTAGAGAACAATCCAAGCGATGAGGGAGCAAGCACAGCATTAGATTATACTGAAAACACTTTGTCCTTACATCCTGTAGCTGATTTTATAAAAAAAGAATTTCTACCAGAATTAGATTTTGCAAATCCATTTAGAAATCAAAATTTGTCTTTTAAAGATGGTTTCCAAAATGCAAGATCACCATTCCTTTTGCCGACGCAACTTTATAAAAGTTTCCTGGCCACTCTTGGGAAAAGAAGAAGGAATGTGGCTGATTGCTATTCCTTATATTCACGAAATATGCTGTTTTCAAACAGTTTTTTGGAGACGTCTGATGATGAAAACAACACTGATAGGATCTCCAATTCACCGGATGAGGTAAATTTAGAAATAGAAAAAAAAAGATACTTTTATACACTTGTTTCTGGCCGTAACTTCTAATGCTAAAATAATTTTTAATTTATGGCTACAATAACTTTAGAATTAAATACTGTCCCTTAAGCAACAGTCAAGTTAAATAATTGTACTGCCACTGTAAAAAGTATTATAAGTGTAAGTCTAGTACATGGTCCATCTACGTATGAAGATTCATGTAATCTATTCAATGGATGCATTCATAAACATCCGACAGTCATTAAAAACTTGCGTTTAATGATTATACTCGTACAACTCGCAGTAAATAATTATTAATCTAATTGCTACGTACTAGTTGATCTTCTTATTAGTATTTTAACTGTCAAAAACCAATTAAAAATGAACTTGCTTCTTATTGTTACGAGTATCTCTTCTCCCTTTGATGAACGGACAGTTAATATGAAAAAAATACATAATATGCTATTTTAATTAAAGAGATTAAGGGTTTGGGTGAAGGTACAAAAAAATCGTTATAATTAAAAATATCCAGAAGATAAAATTAAACATTTTAAAAAACCCCCGACAGTCAAAAAAGGGTCAGTCCATTTGGATGAAACATAGCTAAGAATCATCTCGGCTAAGCCAGCTTTCAATAAAACCCGCATTAAAATCTGTCCGTTCGTTTAGGAGTTATGAAGCCACAGACAAACACACAGGTACACAGAGATACACAGATACACACGTCAAACTTATAACGCCCCTCTTTTTGCGTGGTGAGTTAAAAATATCTAGAAAAAAAATTGTTGTGCTATTTTCCTTAAATGATTTAATATTATGATACGAGTATCTAATGGATATACGGAAAATGAACAATGAAATAAACAAACCGTAATTTGCTATAGTTTTTTAATTTAATTTGCTTTTAAATATGTATATATGTCAAATTACCGTTTGTTCATTCGTTCAGCTGTGTATAGATTTTTTTTTTGTATTTAAATATTTTTTAATTCGTTTAATGTTCCCCATGTAGCTTGTTACATTAAACATTGTAGCCAAAATATTTCATACATTTTCTCAGGAAAAGAATTATATACATTGTGATACTTAGAAACGTAGTTTGACACGTTTGTTCCTACTATGTCACCTTCTATTACCGAACTAATTATTCTTTCATCAGCTAAATATATCATAAAAATATGAATATTCAATATTTCTTTAGTCTTCCCGTTTATTTATCTTTTCCATTAAAATAATCAGCATTTTGAAAATTCTACAATCACTTACTTTTATTGAGACTTAACCCTCGTAAAGTTCCTTTCTTTCAGCTTTTGGACATAATTTAATTAAATTGCTCTTAAAATTATCCTCCCATGGAAACCCATTACCGGAGTTGTGAACGTGATAATATTATTATAAAAGTGTCTTCATTATCTACACAGATACATAAAATTAAAGTATCTGTTTGTAATGTCAAAATAATAGCTTTTTACTAAATGCGTATGAAAGTAGTATACATACTTTACTTATAAGAAAAACACATTTTTTTCTGTCTGCCTGTCTTCTGTTTGTTCCGACTTATCTCCAAAACGACTGGATTGATTTTGACGCACTTTCACTGGTAGATAGCTATTTTTATAGAGAGTAACTTAGGCTGCTTTATTTCAGTAAAAGAATTAGGGTTCCGCTCAAAAAACTAAAACGCCAAAAAACTAAAACGCCTAGGGACGCACCCGAGCGAAGCGAGGATACTAGTCTATAATAATAATAATCGTTTACTAATATAATCATTAAAAAGAAATATTTCTTATTGGAGTCCATTTAGATCTTTCAACAATGTCGATCGTTGCTATACTTATTTCATTCTTCTAATTAACTATTTTAATATATTCTTATTTGACTCATGGAAATCTTTAGTTGCTTGAATTATATGTATATAAAAAACATCATATGAAAATAGACTCCACAGTATTTTAATATTAAATTTAAAATATAAGAATTAGTTCTTATTAAAAAATAAAAAAAGATCAAATAAAGATAGCTTAGCTAAGTTTCTTTCATCTTATTGGAATTATTTTTTCTTTTCAAAGTTTCGCAAATAATATATCTAAAGCATTTTAAGTAATTAAATATCAAAATGTAGGATATTATCTCTGTATTAATACGTGAAGAGAAAATTTGAACCCTTTTTAAGTATATTGCATATACGGAGATGTATGAGCTTTGGCATGGTTAAAGGTTATAAGAGAAGGACTGCATAAAACTAAAATTAATTGACTTTCTTTTAACCGCGAATCCGTTCGCGTATTTTATTTATATACATACTAGCAAAACTATAAAAAAATCTCGTTGGCTTTATGTTATACAGCGGCTCACCCTCGCGTCGCCCGGGTTCGTTGCTATATACATACTTATACAATTTGATTAAAAAACGGGGGGTAGGGGTAGGAGGGTAAAAAATACTTTACGAACTATTCTTATACCTACCAAATATACAAAAAAAATCATTAGAATCGGTGGAGCCGTTTCGGAGGAGTGCGACCACAAACACCGTGACAAGAGATATTTATATATTAGACAATTACTTCACTGTTAAAAGATGTAGCTTGGTGATAGCCTTTATCAATATTATACGAGTACCTAATAATATAAAGATGAAAAATTTGTTTTTCTATACGTTTCTCTGAATCTATGGGCCCGTTTAAAATTTCTTATCGATTTTATAGGCTATCTATATAGCTTTGAAAAAAGAACCTCAACATTGAAATCGAATTTGAAAATCGGTTATGAGTTTAACTGGCGAAGATATCGAGTAGCTCACACTGAAATTAAGATCCTCCTCCTTTTAAACTCAATCCAATACAACATTTAGAGTAACTAAAAATCTAAGTCTTTAAAATGGCGGTTCACCAAAGGATCCCTGTAGGATAAGTTAATTTTTTTTTTGGTTTTGTTGTTGATGTGCTCTCATATGACTATTGTGGCCAAATTACTATAAATATTGACTTAGGTCTTAACAATCACTTTTAACTAATTATTCTACTTAAAGGGCGGTATGTTATATTGAAATTAAATAATAAGGGTGATATCCTAGAAAAGTCCTCCTAGTAAATCCGCGAAATAATCCGAAAAGATAGTTTTATTTAATAATGTCAAACATTCGCGTAAATCTAAGAAAGTATTAAGGGTGATATCCTAAAATTAAAAATTAATCATATCTCGCGTAATGTACACAAAGAAAGTCTGTCAAAATTCGATACAGCACGAAATTTTAAAACACCTACAAATATTTAGTGGTTATTAAAGTCTAACTTAAGTAAGTGCGTGACCGGTATTCTAATAAATGAAGAAATACAGACTCATTTAAAAAAATGAAATTATCTCAATTCCTATGATGTTACTTTATTACGTCTTAGTTGAGGTAGATTATCATATGACTTAACAAGCGTTTTCTCGCGGCTCCGCCCGCATCCTTTAATTTTAACTTTGTACAATTACTCCATTCTCGTATGTCATATTGTGATATATAATCTATGGCGTCAATAAAAAGGCTATAAAACACAAAAATAATCTTTCAAATCGGACCAGTAGATCCACGAGATTAACACGTTCAAACAAACTCTTCAAATTTACACATATAGAAAATAGAATTAAACTTTGGCAGATTAAAACTTGTTTTAGTTTTAAACTAGTTTTTACCCAGTCTTCTCCTGTATTCAGCCTGCATCCACAAAAATGACTCCCCTATTATATTATAGTAGCACGTGGAATGAAAAGCTTAAGCTGTAGATACATATATTCGGATTATAATTGAATGGAAACAACTGTTTTCTACTGGAAAATTATACAGAACTAGTCTGCAGGCATAACGTAAACAAAATAAAAACGAAATGCAACTGAAGGAATGAACTTCTCCGTTTAAATGGATATGATGCAATATCTTCATGATTGTCAACCAATTTTCATGATTCTTCTTTAACACCTGTCTATTACCAAAAGAAATTCTTTGATTTGTGGCTTTTATTCATGTCACTTCAAATTATGTATACATATACTACCTACGTAGTTTGTAGAAGATAGATATAGATAATTATTTTTTGCATATCTAATACTGTCTCTTGTTCCAGAAGGCAGGTGCATCATCAGCGTTTGTGTGGAGCGGCGGGGGGGTGACCGGCGGCGGGGGGCAGGAGCAGGCACCCGCGCAGCCCGCCGCCGTGCCTACTGGTAAGTTAGCTTGAAAATCTGTCGGACTTATATAAATGGGTCTGATCCCCCTCGTATTGAAGGGAGATCCGTGCCCAGCAGTGGGACGTTAAAAAGGGCTGAATACAACTATTATAAATGCGAAATTTGGTATGTATGTATATTTGTTCTCCTTCATCATGGTGGAAAGGGTTGGACGGTTTTGGATGCTTAGTACAAAAATATATTCCGATCTGGAATAACACGTAAGCTACTGCTAAGCCCCTAGAAATGCACCCGTGCGTAGCGTGTAAGTCGCTAATATATTATACATATTATGTGTAGTTGTTTCATTTAATAATGTTTCGTTTCATTTTATTACCTTGAAGATAATATTAGTCAGATTACAGACTAAACCTTTAAATTAATCAACATTCATAAGAATGGTACGCTTTGAGGTGATTTATAAAGACTTAGTATAATAGATAATAATAGGTAAATGGAATATAAAACCAAATATACTTAAATTTTTAGACTAGTCTTTCGTATATCTTAGAAAACACGCATGTTATTATAACATTAAAATAGATTTTCTTAAAAAATAATGAAATGTTATATTACAACTGAATATCAGCTATTCTAATGAGTTTTTTACATTAACCTCCAGGCGATACATGCTTTACTAAGGATTTCAACAATCCTAGATAGAAAATATTATTTATGTTTTATGTTTTGACTAGAATTATGTTTAGTATTCTTTATAAAGTTAAAATACATATTAAATAGAGTAAATAAAGAAGATTATACTACTTATGGATTCGTAAAAATATATTAAAAATTATCAGATCCCGCACTACGCTCGCGTTCAATCTACAAAACCATTTGGCTTTATGTTATACAGCGAATCGTCGAAAAATAGAATTATTGAAAATTGTATTGATATGACAAATTAAATTGTTAAAGCATAGAATCATGGTATGTCATTCCCATATATTTAATTTTATTCGTCAACGTCTATGCTCCAAGACTTGATGTCTACGAACTTATACCAGAAGATATTATATAACCTCTAGGGCTTTGATTATGCATGATAGAGACATATCATCTATATACATATATAATAAAACTGTCCAGGTCGAATGTCTGTAAATAGAAAAAAAAATGGCTAAAAACCGAGTCAGGGGGATGTAAGAAGAGAAATAGAACAAATCCAGATTTTTGTCAAATTTACGCTAGTTATCATATATCATATTCATCTAAGTATTATGTCATGTGGCCAGAATTATTTTTTTAACCAATTAACTAACTTAGGGGCTGATATAAGTTAATGTTAATTTTGTAAATGCCTTGTGTCAGGATTCACACTTAGAATATCCCTGCACTAATCTTTTATATTTGCTTCCCCTATACTCTGAAATATTGTATGCAAATTCAACCCTTAAAGAGATAAAAAAGGGGTTGGAAGTTTGTACGAAAATCCGTTATATTTAAACTAAATGGGTAGAGCTGTGATTAATTGCTAGTCAGTTATATAAAGAATGAAGATATGTATTTAAAAAGTTTTTAATTATACTTAAAAATTGAAAAAATATATAAATATAAATAAATAAATTTCTTATTCGACGCTAAGCCAATAAGATACTCTTCCAATTACGTACAATTAATCCAATAAGAGTCTAAATAGTAGACACTTTCTCAATCGACCTGGAATTTAGTAATTCCCTCAGCCTGTATCTCGTTAGTTTACGTAGTTTGATTCTTTAAATATAGTATGTTCGCTCAATGGTCAAAATTTACTAAGGTGGTATGGACAAGTAATGCGTAGACCCGATGACCACATCGTAAAAAAGTGCCTTTCCATGGTCACAAAAAGGAGAGGAGAGGTAGATCGCAAACTACTTCGATGACAAATATCCGGAAGGACATGGAAAAGCTTATTAACAAAAAAATGAAAAACTATTACTTTGTAAAAGTATATATTATAATGTTGCTTAGTAAGTTGTTTTTAAACAATAGCAAACTAAATTAAAATTATTATCCTTAATTAATTTTAACTTTTTAAATTACACATAGAACAATTATATGGCTTAAATAATTAATACTATATTTTATATTTTTCTTTATGGTTATAAATATAATAATGGCAACACTAAATATAAATTACTAATTAATATTTTAAAATTGTAATAATTATAAAAATAATAGCAAAAATTAAATAAATAATTTTCCATATTCAATTATAATTAAAATTATAAAAAAATTTTAAAGTTAAAAATATTGTAATGTAATTGGTGCATTTTTCATTTTGTTAATTGTGGGTAGGCTGTATGTAACAACTATACATTCAAGACATGTAACACCTCAGTCTCTCCCGTGACCATGGATGCTGTAAAACATTCGAAACGTCGGGAACCAAAAATCAAAATAAATCCGCGAAATAATCCGAAAAGAGGCTTCACCTCACATTGAAAATGTGAGGTGAAGCCATTGTTATATTGTATAGGCCAAATCGGGATTGGCAGATTTCTCGTGTCTTTCGATTACTAGTTAAGACCTCGCGATATTTTTTCACCTTATTAGCATGTGGTAAACAAATTAAAAATGTTTTGCATATGAGTATCTCAAAGATGTAAAATTTGATTAATGAACCCGTTTCACTCGGTCTTCCAAACAAGTATATTAACGCTACAACTGAGCTACTACTGGCTACAATTGAATTAAAACATTTAAGTATAATTGAACATACAATTCTTTGTTTTTCATAATCCTTTTTAGAATATTAGTACAGGATTGATTTTTAACGTGCTCTCAATTTGAATATTTATCTCACAGGTACCTCAGGCGGCGGCGGGGCGCAAGGCCTAGTGCATTG
Source organism: Brenthis ino (assembly GCA_921882275.1). NCBI lineage: Eukaryota > Metazoa > Arthropoda > Insecta > Lepidoptera > Nymphalidae > Brenthis > Brenthis ino. Next base: position 12,619,461 of record OV170229.1, on the reverse strand, counting down.
GATGTCGGTGATGGCAGAACATATGGGAGGGGGGCACCATGACCCCTCCCACTACGCACTACCCCCATGGAATAATGGGGGTGTAGACGTAAGTACTAACTTATTACCAACTTAACTTATTTAGTAAGTAAAGAAAAGTAAGCATTAATAATATATTATTCTTTTCTCGCATTCTCTTAGCCAATATGATTAGTTTATAAGTTTTGTTTATTAAAAGTATTTTTAATACTATACAAATTTGGATAAAATAATTTTTTTTAATTTTTTTTTACGCATATAAATTTTGCTATAAAAATATACCTATATGTATATATTTTACATATTTTGAGCATTGAGCATATTAATCTGAGTGAGTACATTTTTATATACTACTTCAAACCTATTTTAACTATATTAGTTACTATAACGTAAATAAATAGTTCTTTCTTTGTCTTTTAAATAAATAAAGTCTTTTAAAAAAACACTATGAATATAACAAAAGTAAATGTATAGTATGTACTACACATAGGTACATATATATAAACCTTAAAAAAAACTGTTTTTAAAAGTTTAGAAGACTAAGCACACAAACAGAGAGAAAGACGCTATATTATTATTACAAAATAGAAAAATTAGAAAGTCAATTGATTTTTAAAAATAATCTTTGATAATTTGACCGACTTCTTAAAGTAGCATTTAAGTACTCATACTGGCTGTATTTTTTATGTGTATATTATAAGATATTTTTGCTATTTGTAAATTGATCAATAATACTTTTTTATTAATAATGCAAGCAAGCAATCAAGCAATCTCAAATCAAGGATGATCCCATATTAGTTTTATCATGTACTAGCGGCTGACCCTCGCTTCGCTCGGGTACGCCTCTAGAAAAACAGAAACAAACCTACCCTGTGGGAATTGTACCTTTTTCCGGGATAAAAAGTATTTTATGTGCTATTTCAGACTATAATCTACCTCTGTGGCAAATTTCATCTAGATTCGTTCAGCCGTTCTGGTGATTGAATAACTAACATCCAAACATCTATCTAAATTTTTACATTTATAATATAAGCAAGATTATAATATTAAAAAAAAGTAAGATTATTTGTTATGATCCGTACTATATTACTTTTTATTTTATTCTAAAACAAATTATGATTATTTTTAACCGACTTCCAAAAAGGAGGAGGTTCTCAATTCGCAGGAATCTTTTTTTATGCATGTTTACCGATTACTCGAAGACGCCTGATGGTCCCATTCAAATTTTATTGAAATCGGTCGAGCGGTTCTTAAGAAATAAACAATTTTTTTTTTATAAATTACTAGATCGAATATGTTATTAAAAATCTGTCTTCTTACAAATTACCTGCTTATTATGTCTACACTAAAAATGAAAATATCGGTATTTAATCTAATTATAGTTAAAATACAACACAAATTGATATTTGTGATGTAAGTATTTTACGTATCGAAATATATTAGATTTTCTTTGCATCGGCTGGACCGACTTCGAAAATTATCTGATTAGGTATTTATTCTAAATGAAAACCCCCGTTTAGTTATTTTTTACATTTTAGAGCCTAGAAGTCGGGTTTTTTTTTACTTAATTTAATATTGGATTAGGTTTATTATTTATTTTATGTACCATCTTTTAAACCTAACTTTGCTTTGTTTTTTTTACTTATATTAAAACGTTTCAGCTAATGTCATTAATTCTATTCATATGTAACATAAAAGTTTTTAAACAAATAAAAAACAAATATAAATTAAAAAAAAAGATACCCCGTAGTGTAAAATTGAAAACTTAAATTACATTTTAAAGACAAACATTACAAGTTACAATACCCTAAAAATTTATTTGCAAAATGGTTTACCTACTAACAATCTTTTAATTACAATACCACTCACTCACTTTCATACATATTATAGTTATCGAAATTATCCAAACCATCCATTATCCTGGTCCCCAGAGACATCCCAAGACAGAGTAATTAATAAGGATTTGTTCCAGAACGGATGAAAAAGATGTTACCCACATTTTTTCTCACGAAATTTGCACATCTTTCATTTAAAAAATAGACAAAACCTGTTTAGAGATTCTGATCGCATCATTACCTGTATATTACCGTTTTATTAAGCTATGGTAACGTATAGAAATTTTAATATACATACTAAGATTCTTAAGCCTGTTACAATAGTTACGACGCCCGCGGCGCTTGCAAAGGCATGCAAATTTTTTTGATCATCCCCTAATTTGAATATTTGAAATTGAACTCTATTACTATGACGGTAGAGTTCAAATTACCTTTAAACTAATTTAAGACGTTAACCCCCATTTTATATTAAGAATAATGAACTTTATTATAAGCCCTTAGGATATGTAATTGATTAAAACCTGTACCTAGTTTTGATTTGATTAATCATTGCCAATATGTCTTAGAATGGGTAAAGTATTTTAATATTGTTCTCATGTACTGTTTTTGCATAATATAAGAATTTTAAAGTAGAACTCATACATGAGTTTCTTTCAAAGTCCTTTCATTTATATCCCATGAAAATTGTCGTTAATCAACCATAGAAATATGATGCGATTTTTTTCAATTAATATGGGAAAATATTTTTTAATATCCTTATTACTATTATAAAAGTAAAAATTGTGTTTTACAGCAACATAACTTAATAAATATTATGATCTTTATTATGAAGTCTTCTGGGTACTGCACATCGTCAACAGTATTCTTATACGTTGATCCGGATAACCAGCTATTACCATACCAAATTTCATCAAAACCCAGTGGTTTTCTAATGCTGTGTTCCTAGACAGACAGATAGACAGATAAAAATTCTAAAAACAATAGATTCGGCCCCTGTATCGATAATTATGACTAGTTCAATAAGAATTTCCAAAAACTATTTAATGTAAAGATTCGACTCAGTTCGAATTTTATTATATGGCTAGATGTAATTTATTATCTCAGTTTCCATGTGACTAAGTACTACTACATAGAATGTTCTGAAAAGTTTTTATAAATGCGATCAAATAAATAAATATATTATGTTTTGTATAACGCATCTCAAAGATATGAATGGGAGGGAGTGAATGGGAATGTAAAGGAAAAAGTAAAAATAAATATGAAAAACGAGTAAAAAAAAAATTAAACAAAACGCGAAGCTAACATTAAAAAGCGAAATTTATTGACGTTTTTCTATCAGGCTATTTAGATATCCATACTTATATTATAAATGTGAAAGTGTGTTTGTTTGCTTGTCTTTCTTTCACGTCGAAACTGAGTGACGGATTGGCTTGATTTTTTCTGTGAAGATACTTGGAGAGCTGGAGAGTGACATAGGCTACTTTTTACCGCGGGAGGTTATCTCATTCCCACGGGTAAACACGTTTAATACAAACCCAAAAATTATTTATGATCAGAATTACTTGAAACTTGGTATTAATGCTCTTCAATACAATTAAATAAATACGTGTTTTAGCATTTTTCGAAATTCATCTCATAAGGGGGTGAAATAGGGGATGAAAGTTTGTATGAAACCTACCTTTTTGGAGTACTTTTTTGTGTACTTTTAGCGCGAGCGAAGCCGCAGGTTCTGCTAGTATTTTATAAAAATATTTTTTCAAAATAATGATTAAAGTTAATAAATAATAAGGATACAATATTATTTATAGGTACAATTTAAATATTTTATAATTGAATTTTCGCATGGATTCACGTGAGCACGCGTCGTCACATGTAGAAAGTAAACATATCTTCACGCTATGATAAGACGAGCGTTATCAATGAATTATTATCAACATATAAATTAATTAGAGAGAAAATATTTGGTATTTCTTATTAAAAATTTTCAACCAACAAGCCTTATTATAAAATTGAAAGTAATGATCAATATCGTATACATATAATAAAATTTTAACAAAGCCGAATCTGTACATTACATATTTTTTGGAAAATTGAATTGAAATAAACATTATTATCGATACAGAGGCTGAATCTATAGTTTTTAGAAATTTTGTCTCTCTGTATGTTACCGCATCACAGAAAAACCAATGGAGGGATTTTGATGAAATTTGGTATGGTGATAGCTGGTTATCCGAGTTAATATATAGGATACTTTTTACCGCGGGAAAATATCTGATTTCTGAGAAAAAATACAAAAACTGCATTGTAAGAGTATACTATTATGTAAAACCTAAGAATTTGGTTTTTGGTCATTCGAACGCTGGTGGAGCCGCGGGCAATGCTAGTATATAATGAAATTGTAACTAAGCTAACTTGCATCATTAGATTACTTATGCTAGTCTAGATTATAATTGACTAGATTTATAGTATTTAATTCAAGAAAAGTAATAATTTAATTACGCGTTAATTCATTTCAAAGTCAAATACACTATAATATTTCCTAGAAAACTCTAATCCATATTTTTTTTTTTGTATTCAAAGTAACAATATTCTTTATATACCTTTACCAATACTTATATGCCAAATTATAATATTATGAAAGTGACAAATAAATCTATTTTTTCTGTATTGTATCAATCTTACATAATTTTATTCGTTTTTTTTTTCAAAAATCACTAAGTCTTTACTTAGTAAAATATGAACTCTCTGCCCTTACAACGCGTTCATTCATATTTCATATACGTACAAGTTGACAAACTTGTTACGACTCTTTATATTCCCAAATACAATAAAAGTAAAGATAGCTACCCTTGAAATTGCTTGAAAAAAAAAACTATTATCGCAATTCTTTTGACATTTTTTCTTAACAATAGGTGAATAATTCACACTATGAAAATAAAAAAGTGAACACTACCTACAATACCACATTGATATATCAAAATACAATAAATATGCTATGGGCGTCGGCAAAAATCAACTTTTTGAGTTACGACAAAAAAATTGCCAATATATATATTGTTCTGGACCCTGCTAACGATATTTTGATGACTGCTTCACAATAATAAAATAAAAGAAGTAAAGTTATGAGACTACTGTGCCAGTGCAGTGGGGTGAAGTCACCTTGTGATCGACAAAAAATATCTTAGAATAATATAATATGAATAAAATAACTATTTTGATATTAATATTCGCGTTATAAGTTCACACGTTAAAAAAAATCGAAAGTTTTAGAAATCGATTCATAAAACTTAGTATACATTACTTTTTTATTATTCCCTATAAATTAATGTTTCCATTACATCAGTGATAAATGAAGGCATTTTACTTTAAAAAAAATCAAAATCATTGAATCATCGTTTTTAATTATTTCTAACCATCCACAGAATAAAACTATTCATAATAATCCCTAGACGTATTACCAATCAGTCAACCGTCAAAAATCGATTAAAATCGCACAATGTAACCTAACCGAGTGATAAATCTGTAACATCTTAATTACTCTACGTCAAAATCGATTATGCACATTCGAATATTTGAATAAGATTCATTGCTCTATCATTAATTGTTGAATTAAACCTCTTTTTGTTTGATCCTTTGCATATTGTTTAAATAGGGATGTTATACAGATTTCTGTACAGGATTTTACACTCGATTTCGGTTGATATTAGTTATTAATTATTTTTTGTCCAGGTGTAGAGACCGCTTGGGTGTAACGCCTCCCTGCACTAATGCTGTCTGGGAGCGATTTCTTTATCTTTTTTGAGCTACTGTATTCTTTGATTTAGCCGTTGCAAACTAATCGTAATACTATTATAAATGCGAAAGTTAGTATGTATGTATGTGTGTGTATGTGTTTATTACTCCTTCAGACTGCAACGGCTGGACGAATTTGGATAAAATTTTGGACATAGATAGATTATTGTAGTAAAAGCAAGAATAAGCCGCTTCTTATTACTTTTTTTGTAAGTATTAATAAGAGGATGATATGATTTTGGCTTTATACATATATTTTTGTATCATAGTATATACGACATATAAATTTTATAATAGAGCTCGAGTTTAAACTATACAAATACTAGTGAGCTAATTAATTCTAAATCTAATATAGAGCCACATTATTTTTTCGTCAGATAATGTTTGACATATGTGATATTTTTAGATAAACAATATTTGACGTACATGATTTGATACTTTTGTATTATTTCCTTGCCTTGCACGTGAGAGGACTTGTTTTCCGTTCACTTTATAAGAATATTTTCGTTGCATGCAAAATGAGAATCTTGTTTAAACCTAAACTATATGTGATAAATTATATTTAAAAACTCGTAACTTATCTAGTACGTTCGTATTTATAATATTATATATAGGCAGCGCCACCTTTTGGTAAGTTTTATTATTAACATTAACCTATTTATTACTTTAGGTCTATAACTACTAAATTTTATCTAAATCTATCTAAAACGAGACACTGCTTACACACATTGTGAATCAAATGCACATGGAAGAAGAACACGATAAATATTTAAGATATCAAGTTTCACTCAAAGGAAACATTTAAAAATATTAATAGCTGTACTTAAATATTATTGAAAAAAGCTTACCTAACTCGAGAATCGAACCAAAATTGGTGTTATTCTTATATAAAATAATGTTTCTTCTGAGTAAAACTTGATATATGTATTTAATATTAAAAGTACCTTTCTTCCCGATTTGTCCCGATCGTTTGTTCCAACCTGTATATATCAATAAAAATAGCATATATTACTTCAGTATATGACGAACTTACGAAAGGTATAATATACAGTTATTTTAAATCGATTATACTCAACATATACACAAAAAAATTTACCATAAATATTTGTGTATACATTATGTTTTGTAGACTTATTGTGGAATTAGGTACCGCCAACACGCAATGGCTTTAAACTAAAAGTGTATTCAAAACGGTCACTATAAATTATAATGAAAATAGCGTACATTAAAATATATTTTTTTATAATAGAATTTAAACTTACTCGAACCATTTCTGTGCACTAATTTGGCACTTCCGCCAAAATTCAGTCAAATGTAAAACAATTTTCATAATCTGATAGAACCATTATATTAATAATATTCAATTCTGAAACAAGAGGAACAATAGCACATATCTATGTACGGTGGCCACAATTTTGACAGCCGAGAGACCGGTCTGAAGATTAATGGTCGGGCTACTCATCGTCGTAATGACGCCCCCTCGCAAGGTCTAATGACATCGAGTAGGGTGACGGTGATAAGGAAAATGTTTATGTTAGGATAGTCTTGATCGCTTAAGTACACTTTTAATTCGGTGTTCTCGTATATATAATAAAATTATTTCATTTATTGAAATATTATTGGTTAGGTAGAATTTCTGAGCTCGAGTATTGGTAACGTATATTAACTATATTACTATACATAATATGTTGACATCTACCTTACAAAAATAAGATAATTATTAACATAATATCTAAGACATTGGTAAAATAAATTGTGTGCAACTGGCACGTCTAAAAGTCATAAGCCAAAGAATAATAATAATAAATCATATATCTAAAAACTCGTAATATATGACTAGGTATATCATTCAGACATTATTACACCTCGTCGTTTGCTTTGTTCATACTTGCCACTAGTCTATGTATAGATAATTTGATATCGATATTAAAATAATACAATTGTATCTATTACCTGTTCCATTTAATTTATTAATAAATAACAGATTATAAAGTAATCAAATTATAAAACCAAGCAATTATTTAATAAATATGTTAAAATCTATGGGTGTTTACTTCTATTGTAGCAATTAGCTCAATAACACTATTAAATCAATGTAGAACATGGAAAAAAATAATTAGTCAATCGTGACTTATGAATGTTGTACATAAATAAATACCATATTTATCCCATTTATTTTACAGTTTTGACTGTTTAACCCATTTCTCATGAATATTAAAGTTTTTATTTTACACCGTTGAATGTTCAATAATTAATATATTGTACCTTGTAGAATGTTATACATTATACATACATTGTACTTGTATATCTTTGAATATTAAGGAAAATTGAATCAAAATCCGTTACATTACCAACCATACATCCGTTACAATTTACAGGAATCATGAGCGTGTACAAACAGACAAAAGTGGACAGAGACTTTGTTTTGTATATTAACATGAATGTTTAGTTATTTTTAATATCTTCCTTCACACTACAATATAGTACAAGTCCTAAAAACTGTTATAGAATTTTATTTCAGAACGTTAAATGATTCTCCTCATATCATAATATAAAAAAATACACTAGAAAAAAATGACATAAACAGGACAGTTTGGTTGGACAAATCAGCCATTGTGGTCACCCTTAACGCATCCTTGGTTAATGTCTCTGCGTAACGAAAAAAAAGTCTGGCATGTTTATCTTTGCCGAGACGGAGTCTTGCGAATTGCGAGTTTCGGCCCCTAATCGATTTTAGCCGGGACACGTCTAATTTAGCGGATTAATTGTGAACACCCTACAGCTAATATCCTTGTTTATTGTAAGCGATATACCTTCTATTGTTTCTTTCTGTAATTAACTCTATTTTGTCTAGTATTGAGATGTAATTATAGTAATAATAATTATGTTTAAATGGATGTAGAGTGCATGTGATTCTTGTACGTACGATAAGCTCTTGGCTAAGGTGGGTACGATTCTCGTACCTACTTTTATTACTAAAGCCCGTGACTCCATTGGCATGGTGACCCGGGTAACGGCTGTTAAATGTTCTATATATACGAGTACTTCAATATCAGAAATACGGCCATTTTTAAGAAAGAAAGAAAGCTAAAGATACATATATTACCTGCATTTACTTTGTGCAAATCTATCTTTTTTTATATTATTTAATAATCTTTTTTATTTTATATTATTTAATAGAAGAAGTATCTTTGAAGGATTTTCCATATTCAAGTTTTATTATTTTATAATTTTTTATCATACCATCACTAAAAAAATTTAAAACACAAATTCAAAATATTTTATTATTATTTTAATATAATAATTATTTTAATTAGCATTAAATCATTACAAATACACACACACACAATAAAGACAGAAACTAAAATTTGGAAATTCTTCCACTAAAAGCTATATATAATGTCTGAGCACTAAACCTTTTTTACTATAAGAAAGTTGTATTTTCAGTAAGGAATCACTATATCGATATCTTTTATTTAAGTAATTTACGCAGGCCACTAATACTTAGTTATTTAAACAAAAAGATAATGAAACGTCATAGATTTGGTAAATCGAAGCTTAAAAGCTCTTTCATATGGAGATCTTACAATATATTACTCTACCTGTATCTCTACCCCGAATATCTAGAGCAATATAACAGCTAAGTTTACGATAGCTAGAGTCGATACGTCGTATTGTTGACAAGTTTCATCCTACAACGCCCAAGAGGGTAACTTCACTGTGAACAATAAAAACCAAGTGTGGTTTAACGATTCTTCTGTATACCTTTACTTTATTTTCGCTTTTGATCTACTGATTTTTCTTAGCTAGAAAAAGAAAATTATCTTTTTTTCTAATTAAGCCCGTGATTTGGCTTATAATAGTTAAAAAATGTAGCAGATTTGTTCTTCTTATCCTCTAAATATACTCGTAATACACAAGCACTGTGTGATGTCATTCACTTCTACGGAACCGAACTCACTACCTCTAAAATAGCGGTTAAAAGTGTAAAATCTTAGAAAAAGTAAAAAAAATACGAATAGATATATATCATTTTAAAGCGATCCAAACAAAACATTGACAAGTAAATTACAAAAGGTGACAACTAAATTTTTTAACCTTACATGAAGTGTTGAAGAAAAAAATTAAAAGAATTGGCCAATAAATAACGTGACGATACAATATTATGATCTCAGTATAATACGTTCATATTATTGGGAACATAATTCACTTCCTAAGGCGCTATTTGCAAAGGGGTGACTTGGGTTAAGGAGGTATACTTCATTCAGTCGGATTTGATACTTTATTTAATGCTTTTCAAATATAAATACCATTCATAACCGTATATTTTTGAATATATACCAGTATGTATGATATTAGAGTAGTTACTACTAAAGTGGATACTACAGCAGCAACAATATATTATTTTAATGACAACTAAAATAATTTGTATTAAAAAACTTTAACTTTTATGACTATTACTAATAAAATGATTTTATATTCTAATTAAACCTTTCTTTTAAAATTTTTAATTAAAACATTAGATTTATAATAAAATAATAATGATTTTAAACTATTATTTTAATTTATTAACACTGAAATTAAAATACCTAATTACTTTTACTAATTAACCTACTACGTTAAAAAAATACATTTAGTTCTATTATAAAATTATATTAATAATTATATATATTATACTAAATGTTATTTTGACTTATTATTTCTTTAAATAATATTAAAATAGCATCAAGACCTATCAGTCGTGTCACAACAAAATTATTAACTCATTCGATTCACATACCCTTAAGGAGCTAACCGCTACATTTTTTTTATTTGTCATCGCTTTGTATGGGAGGATCTTTTATTTAAGATTTTTTAATCTTTGTCAGTGTTTTGTTAAAACTAAGCTACTTGAACAGTCAATGGATTATGATAAGCTGATAATTCTGGGAGACTGATTTATTTTATATTCCTCAAATTTTGTATGGTACAGTTTGAATTTGTATAGTAGAGCATGGAGTAAGTGGGTATAGCTCAAGTTAAGGAAAAATATAGAAGATGTTGTTAAATGCAGTCATCGGACAACTAATGTTCGCCGTAGGCGATCTCTTCAACTCGCAAAATTTTGTTTTTCGGGATTAAAAATTATATTTATGGTACATAATTTTAAAGATCTAAACATGATGCTAATAGAATATTTTGAAAAATTTAGTGACCAGACACATGTAACATACATAACATGTAAGGAACATATTTGATATGTCAGTCAAAATAACTATTTAATATTGATGATATACTTTCCTCAAACTAAGTAGTGTTAAGATCATTAGTACACGAATAAAGACAATGTACGAGCAATGGTTCAGAAAACGCTGCCTAATGATTAGTAGTATATACTACTACATACGCTACATGATATGAGTAGAATTTCATGTGCCTTAAGCTTTGTTTTCTTACTTTTTAATTAATAACCGTCTTTTAATCATATATTTATTTATTATTATTAACACAAATATATAATACAACATTTATTAGTATTGAAAACAGAGACGGAACCAGAACTATAATCGTGTCTATTTTTGTGTGTGGGTGTGCGTGCGTAATTTTATAATATTTATAATTCACACTTTTCTACGTGATGATCGTTTCCGTGACCAGCACAATAGATATCGCTTTTAAGATTATTTACTTCGTACATCAACATTATAACAGATAATTCAATGTCATTAAAATAAAAAAATAACAACTTTTTCATAATGCTCAATAAAATGGTATTTTTATGCTGAAAACTATATGTCTCAGTAATGCTAATTACACTATTAAAATAAATATAGAAACACTTTATTATTTATCGATTTTTTTACATTTTTTTACACATAACCGATAAAAAAGTTCTAAGAATAAGCTCGTGAAACGGTTATGATCCGGAAGTGCTTTAAATAAAAAGATGGACTTTTTGCTTCCATACCAATCATTCAAAATTTAATACTAACTAGTGACTTACTCTCTCTACACTCGGGTGCATATCTTAGACGTCTTTGCAATTTAGTACAAAATCATCGATTTCTCTTTATTTACAAATATTACTTAATTGTCTTATTATGCTAGTCCAGATTATAGTCTATCTGTGAACTAAATATATCGCAAATCCGTAAGTATACTATTTTAGCGATTTTTAAAGGTCAAAATAAACATACATACAATAAAAAGCAACTGTAATTTTAACCATTTATAATATAATAACGCGTATTCGCCTATTGGTTGAAATCGACCATAATCTTTTTTTTTAATTAAATCGTAAACATTAAATCGTCAATAGCTACTAACCTAAAAAAAAGAAAATCGGTTGACAAACAGAGGAGAAAAAAGTACTCGTAGATACTGCGACTCCACCGATCCGCCTTTGTTTTTTTTACAACTTCCTTCCTTCGGCGTAACATGAAAGTACTCCTAAATCTAAACCTAATTAAACGTTATGTGAAATTCATTCAATAATATTAGTGTTTACTAAATATTATAATGCTGATGCTATCCGAATATATTACTAACTATCCATTGTTATTAAAAAAGAATACGGACAAACAGATATTGATTTTATCTATAGGTACTAATATTATAAAGAAGGAAGATTTTTTGTTTTTTTGTTTGTTTATTTGTACCGAATAAGCTTCGAAACTACAGAACAGATTCAGATAAAATTTGGTAAGAAATTAATTTGAAACCCTAGGAAGGACATATTATAGGTTTTATCCCGGAGAGCATCCCTTAAGGGGGTGAAAATGGGGATCAAAAATTGTATAAGAAAGCAACCTAGGGATGAATCCGAGCAAAGCAAGCGTGAGTCGCTAGTATTATATAGGTACATAGACAAGTGAACAATATTGGGTGCAATGTTCCTCCGCTCGTCACTCCCACCCATCCATCTTAGATCGCGACGACTCATCACGCTAATTTGCTTCTATGTGTGCCTTGTTGATAGAATCGGGTAATTTGGGGGAAAAGTATTTATTGTACGTTAAATTATGTGGGTTAGTAGTTCTGTCAAACTACCCTTTCTTAATTTATATTTTACTTGCTTTTGCCAGCGGCTACACTAAAATCACTTAACAGACCTATTTTGTACACATTATGAACTCTTGTTAAGTCAACGTCAAAATGAAATTTGGTAATAATTTTTATCACCTACTTGTTCTTGCACCAGCTGCACTCGCGTGATTAGCGAAACTGGGTTCAAAGGTAGCCTTTGTTGGGTCCCAGGATGCTATCTATGTCCTTGACAGGTTTTATCGAAATCTGTTTAGCGGTTGAAAGGTAAGACAGGTAGACTCTCTGTCTACCTGTCTTACTTCCTTATTTCTAATATTATACTATGCATAGTTTTGTCCGATATAGTCCATTTACGTATTCGTTTATAAAGTTTAATAATTAATTTAGTAATTATATAAAAAGAATGCATTATTAAAATAATGTATTTGTAGGCTTAGGCTTTAAATAATCAGACGATTTTGTGAATTGAACTTCTAAATTAGATAATCGATTTATGCAAACTTGATGTTTTCTTTTATGGAACGTAAATATTTTTATATGATATATACAAAAGTATGTAAAAGTACTTTAAATAATTCTAGTATTAAAATAAAATAGTCTAATATATTTTTATGAGTAAATCTAATATAAATATTTTTTGTGTTCGAATGGAATTTTTTGACATATATAGTAAAAAAACAACTTAATCCTCAAAAAACACTGCATACAATTTAGTATCCTACGGCTTATCCTCGATGCTTTGAAGTAGATATGTTACTGATAAAGAGTATAATATCGACACTTTATAGAATACCCAGAAAATGTACGTAAATTTATAAATATAATAAATAATAATAATAACGAATAATTTCCAATATGATTACCACTTGCCTTACAGTGAAGGAAAACATTGTGAGGAAACTGTCTGAGACTGCCTAGCAAGTTTTCGAAAGACATGTGAAGTCCGCCAACCCGCACTTGGCCAGCGTGGTGGACTATGGCCTGAACCCCTTTGTAGTAAAGGGAGGCCCGTGCCCAGCAATGGGACATTAATAAAAACTTTTTAACAAAAAAATAAAAACCGACTTCAAACAAAAGCACTAAAAAGGAAAAAATAACTGATTGGTAGTTTTCATTTACTATACATATCTAATCAAATATTTTTGAAGTCGGTGTGCTTTGCTTTGTATGGGCTGGCACCGATTTCAAAATATTTGATTAGGTATGTATTTAATAGGTAGGCTTTAATTACTTAGCCAAAGCACACCGACTTCGAAAATATTTGATTAGGTATGTATAGTAAATGAAAACTACCAATCAGTTATTTTTTACTTTTTAGTGCTTTTGTTTGAAGTCGGTTTTTATTTTTTTGTTAAAAAGTTTTTATTTTTCCCTTTTTAGTGTAGACAGTAGTAACAAAGTAAGAATTCTAACGTTTTAGGCTTGTCAAATCAAACAAAATAAGCCCAAACTCAAAGTATCTACTATTAGCAGTTGAAGAGTTCCACCTATCCACCTTCTGGCCTTACCATCAGATCAGGTCAACAATATCGAATCACTGTACTATCAACGGAAATAGAAACACTTGCAAAGTTTCAAGTCAATATGACAATTAGAAGTAGGCTAAATTCATCATTAGCTATTTTTCCACCCTTAGGGGTGGTATTTGTTTTTTGAAATTTAAATGGGACCAATCTGGAAGTATACTCTTTCAAACAACACAAAAATTGTCCAAATCGGTCAATAAATGACGGAGTTCTGAGGTAACAAACATAAAAAAAAATACAGTCGAATTGAGAATCTCCTCCTTTTTGAAGTCGGTTGAAAAGGGGCTGAATACATGAATACAATAATAAAATAGCTTTACTATAGCTTTATTTGTGTATACGTATTGATTCTAAAATCACTTAAAAGACATTTTGTTTGGACACACTAAGAACTCGGGTTACATTGCTAAATCAAACGGGTTACATTTTGAGGTATAGTAAGTAATTAAATATAACTATTGAGTTAGAAGTTGAAAAGGCTTGCCTTTATTAGAAGCTGTCTTCTTAGTTATTTTATTTCAATATAATTAACCATATTCTTGTAACATTTATAATGAATAGACATTAGTTCATCCTCAGATAATCCTCGGTCCGTCACTGCTGGACACATATCCCATTGTCTGATACGATCCATATCACTGCGACATTTATTTGATTGAAGCTAAATTTTACAGAAACTACTTTTCGCTCGCGATTTTACCTACGCACATAACGTACGGCACATACGTTGATTAGAAATAGTATATTTTTAGTTAAGAATTTTTAGATTTCATTCAATAGTTGTACAAAATTATCGATAACAAACAAGTGAAGAAATGTTTGTCTTATTATAAGCTACTAGCAAATCACCCTCGCTTCGCTTGGATTCGTCCATAGGTTGATTATCTCCCCATACAAAGTTTCATCTCCATTTTCACCCCATTAAGGGATGATTTCCAGAATAAAAGATATCCTATGTCCTTCCTAGGGTCTCAAACTATTTTCTTACCAAATTTCATCTAGATCGGTCCAGTAGTTTTTGAGTTTATTCATTACAAACATACAAAAATACAAATAGATGTAGATTATAGTACGTAAGATGGATAAAATCGCAATTTATTATCTTATAAATAGATATAAAATTCAAATAACAGTCAATTTTTATGGATTCTTAATATATAGTAAAAGCGAGTTTATTTAAAGACTATGTCACAATTAGTAATGTTTAAACACTGTGAGATGTACTTCTTTATAACATAGTGTTTAAACACAGCTATGTACCCACACGATGAATCCTAGAGATAGAACCTATAAAAAAAAGATATAAAATATTCTCGAACCTATGACCTAACTAAAAATAGGATATAGAATAACCAATGCATTTCCAACGGACACTAGCTTATCCCTGGATAATCCGGTGTCATTATCGCGACGTTATCCGTCACTGTCAGCGGCACGATCGCTATCGGCGGCGGGACGTTTATGTGATTGCGGGGACGGTTTTGATGTGAATTTTACGGGAAACAGGTCATTTAGTTTTCTGTCGGCAGATGATATAACCTAAGTGTTTTTCAGATATTTATATTATATATTTTGCACTATTGAAAAGATTTGCTTACTACGATAGAGTCAGCGTCATAGGACAAGTGTCTGACTTTGCTTATAATTAACTAGCGACTCGCTTCGCTCGGGTTCGTCCATTAAATTTCATCTAAATCGGTTCAGAAGATCCAGAGATGACCCCCGACAACGTCACAAACTCACAAACTTTACCTCTTTATAATATTATAATAATAGTATAGATTAAATCTGTAATGGTCATACATATATTGTCTCAGTCTGCTAAAGAAATTTAATAATACTACTTAAACCACTACTATCAACACGAAAATTTGTATGAGTGTGTGTATGATCTAGCGTTTTGGATGAAATTTTGTACACAGATAAACCATAAAAGATAAATAAGATAAAGTCTTAATATATGTATGTTTTAAACAAACATTTAATATTAACACAGAACTTTATTTATGAAATTGGTTAAAGATAATAATAGAGTTTGAAGCTGAAGCAGCTACAATGCGTTATGATATCTACATTACAACTACCCCAACGATAGAGGGTAGAGGCGTCACTGTGTGTGACGGTGACGGATGTACGGTGTCTTGAAGGGCGAACGTTTTAACTTAACATCACGTCACTATTGGGATAATTTCAATGAGAATCAATTATAATTTTGGTAAATATAATTTTATTTAGAAATGTATTCACTAGGTATATAATATTTGACGACATGTTTGCCTCAGTGTGTAGTGACTCTACTTGCTGTGCCAGCGGTTGCGGGTTCTAATCCCGCTGGGGGCATTCATTTGTGTGATGAGCACGAATGTTTGTACTCCAGTCATGGGTATTTATATTTATAATATGTATGTATTTAAAGTTATATACATATGTGTCGTGTATCAACTATCTGGTATCCAGAACACAAGCCTCGTAGCTTACCATGGAACTATATGGTGCTGTGTGTTAATGTACCAACATATCTATAAAAATGAGTAATGAAATATATAAAATGGTTTAATTATAGACGTATTGTTTATTTATGGTCTCAAAATAATTTTTTGTGGTTTTATTAGAAGCCTTCTATAAACAAAAAGCTTATGAGTTGTGAGTGTGTGTACGTGTGTTTATTTGTGTTTGTTATACATTCAACAGCTCTACGGATGTGGAAATAGCGGTTCTCTGTACAAATAATACATGTAATACATATATTTATATAAATTGAACCAGTAATTCCGGAGTTGTAAGCGCACAAATAGACATACATATTGACAGATGATATGTTTTATCAAATAACATTGATATCTTGTCGAGATATTTATGAGGAATTTAATTATAGCAATCTGATAGCAATGGCGTAATTTAGTCATATTGTAGTTATTATTGCTCATTTAAATAAATATCTTATTAAGCTATTGTTAGCATCTAATAAGGTGAATAATGTATCTGAGCGATAGGAAAATCATATAAAAGGATATTATGATGACAACTAATATTTTTATATAGACATTAGCAAGCGCTTTAGAACATCATTTTTTTTTTATTTAAATGAAATGTCAGTATGTTCCTACTCGTAAGTTCATGAGGAAGCTACCACCTGCTTGAAATGCCGTTCTGCTTCTCTTAGAGCTTTCGGGAAGTTAACAGTGTTGCTATTTTAAAAATAATATCCGTTTGCGATATTAGTTTCAATGCAATAATTGTGTAGGTTATCATTTATTTCTGCAAAGTATTTCGTGGTGTAGTTATCATTATATTTAAAACTAAATTGTAGTTTTAGAATTTTTATGTATACTAATATTATAAAGAGATAAAGTTTGTGAGTTTGTGAGATTGTGAGTTTGTGACGTTGTAGGAGGTAATCTCTGGATCAACTGAACCGATTTAGATGAAATTTGAGAAGAAGATAATTTGAGACCCTGGGACATAGAATACTTTTTATCCCGGAAGTCATCCGTTAAGGGGATGAAAATTTGGATGAAAGTTTGTATGGGGAATCAAGCTAGAGACGAAACCCAGCGAAGCGAGGGTGAGTCGCTAGTTTTTTTAAATAAATCACTTATATTAGTAGCGACTTACCCTCGGTTAGCTAAGTTCTAGTAACGACAACCTAAGCTTATAGTTGGTAATGGTTTAGGAACGCATAAAAGACGAACGTCCAATGATTTTTTTTAGTGCCAAGAACCTTCGCAGGTGTATATAGTATATCCCACCAGAGTTTCATCACAATCAGATTAATCGCTTAGAATGGTATAAGGACAAACGTACGAATATTCATTTTTATTTATATGGAAGATAGAAGACGAGTGGCTTACCATTGATTCCTAGATGCATATTACATTTATAATACTTTATACATGCACCGCCACCTTTTGGCAAATTTTATTGCCTATGAGTTATTCCAAGGTCACATAGTCTACCTGTGTGCTCTTCTTCCAAATCATATATGAACAGCACACATACAAAAACATATACACACACATCCAAAATTTAGTATATGTAATACATAGCAGTGTGATGTTGACCATTAGTTATACTATAGAAATACTTATGAAAATTAAACTAAATTTATTTTTGCCAAAAACCTAAAATAAATAAATATGTTGGGACATTAACACACAGCACCATCTAGTTCCATGGTAAGCTACGAGGCTTATGTTATGGATACCAGATAGTTGATACACTACACATATATAAACTTTATATACATAGTATTATAAATACAAACACTCATGACTGTAGTACAAACATTCGTGCTCATCACACAATGAATACCCTCAGCGGGACTCGAACCCGCGACCGCTGGCACAGCAAGTAGGGTCACTACACAGTGAGCCAAACGTGTCGTCAAAATTGAAAATTCTTATTTTTTTATTTAAATGCGCCAATTTTGGAACCATCAGTCATATTAGAGGCATTATAATTTTTACTTTTCTGGTTTCTGGCTGTTTAAAACCATCTTATTGATTGAAGAAAGTTATAGGCTATCATCACCCTACGACCTTTAGCAGTATAACAATTTTATTTTAATAAACAACACGAATAATGTCGCGAAGTAAAACTAGTATATATAAAGAAGTGAACAAAATTTTCAATACTTTTAATTCTTTGTTTTAATTTTTGTCAAGTAAATTTGATTTTCGTTACAATGTACTACAAATAAAAGTTGAATCACATCCCAATTGACAATACACAAAATTGTTTAATTTTTTCTTAACCTAACCTCTTTTAGCTCCGATCTGTACAAACTTCCAATTCAATGAAATAAACGGCACTTTACTAAGAAACACAGCAGGTTTCTCATAGTTTTAGCTTTCTTAAAAGCTTTTTGAAGTGACTTTAATAACATTTAAATTAGTTTTTATGCAAAATATTAAATATTGTAAGAAAGGTACTGACTAAACACAAAACTTTCATAGCGATAATCCATATCTACACTTAATATTATAAACGTGAAAGTGTGCTTGTTTGTTTCTGAGGGACAAACGTAACGTCGAAACAGACTGTCCGAATGGCGTGTTTTTTGTGTAGAGATAGTTGGAGAGCTAGAGAGTGACATAGGATACTTCTTACCGAGGGAGTTCATCTTAATCCCACTGGCATTTATCATCAAAATTGCTTGAAACTTGGTATTAATGCTCTTTAATACAATTAAATAAATACATGTTTTAGCATTTTTTGAAATTCATCCTATAAGGGGGTAAAATAGGGGATGAAAGTTTGTATGAAAGCTACCTTTTTAGAGATTTTTGTAATTATAGCGCGAGCGAAGCCACAGGTTCTGGTAGAGTTTTATAACTATAAATAATAATATTACTAAGCCTATTTCGATAAAATTGAATACTAATTTACTGTTTCAAAAATAATAGGTTAAGTTTTCCAAAAAATATTTAATGTACAGATTCGCCTTAGTTACAATTTTATTATATGTACAGATTGTATAGCACGCAACCTTTAAATTTTACTAGTAATAGTAACTAACCTATGTATTATTACATGTTATAGTCTATCTATGTACAAAAAATAGAAAGCAAAACTAGCCCATATATATATATATATATATATATATATATATATATATATATATATATATATAAATACAAGGAAAATAACATTATATTCTAAGACGTCCATATATCCTGCGAGTTCCGACATTTAAGTTTGACAAATGAACGAACACCACAAATTGAGTTTCTACCCTTGGCTTCTGTTAATCATCGTTTAGCTTTTCTGTTGTTACTAAACGTTTACTTAAGTAAGAATAACTGTCTTAAAAACTTCGTTATAGTAAAAATACATGAAATCATCGATAAAGACGTTACGAAAAGGATAGGTGTAATGAAAAAGCTATAAATATTATCTTGTTTAAGCTTCAAATATTTTTCTTAATGCTTTTGTATATGTTTTAAATTATGTATGATATAAAATAATAATGACATAAAGGAAATTTAAAATTGAAAGTTAAAGTATAACTCGTATAGGAGATAAATTTATTTAAATACGTATGTATTTTATGTTTTGACGTTTAGTATAGATTTCTCAGAGATGTGACATTTTCCCACAGTAAAAAGTATCCTATATGTTGACCCAAATAACCAGCTACTATTATACCAAATTTAATCAAAATCAAATCAAAAATTCTAAAAACTATAGAATCGACCTCCATATTGATATGAATGACTATTTTAATAAGATTTTCCAAAAAATATTTCATGTACAGAATCGACTCAGAATTTTAATGTGTAGATTATGAAAATTATTAGCAATATTGTTAGTAAAAATTTTACACAATATTAACTTAAACAAAAGGTAACCGTTATAATTATCCTTTCACCACATATAATTTTACTTAATAACACGAAACCAAAACCTTGGAGAGCTATCTCCAGAGCCCTATGAGTTAAAAATGGAGCAGAACGTGGACTTATATTCTCTTTCTCTCTCATCTCTCAGTCCAAGGAGGCTCTAATAAATTGGTTTCCTTTCCAAACCTTTCAAGAAACTTAACCTGCCTCAAGCGATACCGCCGTAGATTCGAGATCGACATAAAAATGCTCTGTTATTGATTATCTATACAATGTTATTTCTAGACCCGACAGCATAATATTTTACTACCCCACACACACGTGTACGCACACATGGAAACTGCACACATGGATAGGTTAAGAAAAATACTTGTGTCGCGAGTTTTTCTTGGAAACAGCGATGGGATGGAGTTGATGTTATGTTATTTAGTTTTTTTTTTAAGTTTAATAATATGTATTTGTATAATAATGATGACTGAGCTGATTTTTAAATAATTTGTTTTTTAAAGTGTTCGAATATTACCTTAACAGTTATTACTTTTACTATACTTCATCCATTTAAATAATACTACCTAAAATATTTAATAAATTAAAATAATTAGGTTTTTGAATTATAATATATGCATTAAGTACTTAACTGTTTAAGCAATAATTTTTAATAAGAAATTATTCATTACGTAAGATCAATAATATGAAGTTGCATATAAAACAAAAAATCAATAACAACAAATTAAAAAAAAATCACGAATATTATAAAAAATAAATCGACTCTACACCATTCAAAAGGAGCTAGAGCCCACATACATACACGTCTTCGCCTGCGTCACGTGATCATCCCACTCCCTCTCACGTACTAGGCAAGAGAGGGACAGAGCTAGTTTAGGACTAACATTTTATATGTTAGCCGGGTCATGGATATAAAATCGTTTATATAGTACATAAAGATATAGTATAAGGCATTAGAAATCTTTAATAATGGAGAAATATTGGTATTGTTGGTACAGATTATGTACGTGCGTTTCAGTAACTTAAATTGGTTAAAGTCTTGTACCAGAAAATATGCTTAAATGTTCTATAATTGTACCCAACACACAAATATAAAGTGGTTTCCTGGGTCCAATTTATAAGTATAGAACGATTGGCTATGGAACGTGTGTGGTATTTCATAAAATTAAAATCTTATTTAAATATTCTCTCTATATTATTTAAAACCAGTTGTACTACAGTGTTAATGAATTTTGGTAAAATTCCATAGTTTTTAGCAGGTTTTTTTTTCTGTTTTAAATATTGTAAGTAGATTTTAAAAAACTTCTAATTTTCGTATAGATACTTTGCAAAATGTGAAATCCGAGTGGCAATCCAATAATTTGGAACCATTCGGCTGATCTGATATTGAAGTCCGTAGGTGAATAATAGAACTCTTCATTATATTATCATTAAAACCGTCGAATTTAGTATCAATTACTACTTAAAAAAACGACTAAACGATTTAAAACACGTTTTTAAGTAATATAATTATTTTTTAAATAAATTTTTAATAGGTAATTTCTAATCCTTATTAGCTTTGCGTAATTATACACTTAGTCTACACTTAGAAACATAACCCACGCTTTTTTTAACGAAATAGAAGGGAAAGCTCAAAATATAATAGTATTTATCTTTAGATCTAATAGAGCAATCGAAACAAAAATTATCTAAGGTTTTAATTTAGACGTTATTAAGATATTACCTACGTAATCTATTTTAATGTATATTACTTCCTTTAAATGTAGTTTAGCTGCTTTGAGCTACATTCAATCGGACAGGTTGTAAAAAAAGTAAAACCTATTCCTTTTTTAGTACATTCATTGTGTTGTAATTTATTAAAATTTGCCATTAAATATGTTCATAATTTTCATATTGCGTAATAAATAAATAATAATCATATGTATAAAATGCTATTTCATTACTAAAATGTCTAAAAAAACTAAAACTAGATATAATAAAAAATTAAAAAAAATTAAAGCAGTATGAGTTGATATTTGAAAAAGTAATTTCGTTAAGCGGTAATCGAACTCAGAACCAACTTGTCGATTAATGATAAAAATATACATATATATGTATGTATGTACATTATTGTTGTTAATAATATATACATATATTTGTCCGACAGCATTGCCAACAAAAAGACAGTCTGGATTACGCTGCGTGGTCCCGACCACGAGGCACGATGACCATCAAACAGGGCTACGAGGTGAGAGTAGCGTGGTCGATGTTGTGAATGTATGGCTTATTAGACATTTTTATTTTTCAATTTCGTATATTTTTTTAATAAGTATTTATTTTTATTTTTTTGTTATAGTAGAATTTAAAATAACATTCTGTTTTAAAACGGAGGTTTATTCTTCTTTTCGTTAATAAGCAAACGTTTTTAGTAATCTTTATAGTTTGTTTATGTAATTTTTCCCATTATCGAACTAAAGATAAATTTGTAGTTTTTTTTTCAAGTTGGTAATTAGAACTCACACTAGTCTAGACTTTGCTTGACACATTTTTTTAATAACTAAAAGTTTTATGTCTGAGTTAAGTCAATATTGTACATAATATCATTAATATAGATTTAATTAAAATTTGAATATACATTAAATCATTACATCTTACTTATTTTTCACTTTTACTTAAGGTTATTAAATTACTTTAAAACCATTAACAGATAACGTTTCCATTTCTAAATAAGTTTCTTAGATGATAGTTGACGTTTTTGGCTCGTTGTCAAGTACAGTGTTTTCTCCAAATTCGACATATCTATCATACGTTCTTCCCTAGGGTCTAATGACGGGGTAGAAATAACAAAGAGGTTTCATTTGCAAATGTCCTATGCAGAGATACGCCTTTTTGGATTTTCTGTAGATTTTTAATGTGATTATAATTTGAAAATTGTAATCAATTTACCGTATGTTTAATTAATCGTTCTAAACCAAATTATAGTACAATTGTAAGATATTTGTTTTTTTTTTTCTAAAATTAGTATTAAGATTATATTAATATTTAGAAATATTAATGGAGATTTTTTTATAAAATAAAATGTAGTTACCTTTATAATGTACGTATAAATTAAACTTTACTTTCCATAAATTAAACCTATAATGGAATAATAAAACTTGTATTTAATAATACGTGTACATATTTTTATTTAACTATTTTTGTTTACATAATATTTTTGTTTATTTAAACACATTTCATATAATATTAGAAACAAACAGAAAATATAAAAATAAAGTTGGATGAAGCATTAAATCACGACATATAGAAAGTTGGCTTTATACGTTCCGCAATAAAATATAAATCTCATCAACCATTACATAAACCTCAAAACTTTATATAACCCTTAAATCCCTATGTGGGTCGGAAAAACAGCACTGTTTGTTACCGACGGTAGTTTACGTCAAAATTCGCTATTAACGACGATAGATGGCGGTGTTCTAAAGAATTTGCAGCGACGCAAGTTATTTTTCTTTTACGACACTCGACCAAAATATTTCTCGTTGAATGCTATGATGTTGGACGTAATTTTTAGTTTTTAAAGTTTTAGATGTTTTTATTGATGCTTTATTTTACAAAATTTTAACTTAAAAATGAACATTTGATGATGTTTTTCAATATTTTCATATTAAATCTCTTTTGCAAATGAACATTACATCTTAATATATATATGCAATTGCTGTAAATAGCATGTAATCTGTCAGAAATAACGAATACTTCTAATTATAAAGCTTTAGTATATTAACTTTTTTTTAAATTAGACAAACCACCACAGCACAAATTATTATCTATACTTACATATGAAACAGAAGAGTATATTTTGTATTTGGACATTCTTAGCTCTGTGACTGTACAATTAGAAATATTTTTGCTTTAATATAGCCTATTTGAGGCTATCTAACAACACGAAACGCCGCTTACAAGCGAGAAGTTATACTATAATACATAAAAATACCACTCAAGCGAAGTCAAAGGCGAGAAGCAATCCTAATATTAAATTACTATATTTATTTTCCATTGCTGGAAAAATATAATAATTAATAATTTAAGTACTTTAAGCACTTCCATCTTAAAAAGATTTTCGGCTTCCCAATAAACGATCAACATCGTTATAAGGTTTCAAATAATGAGTGCATGTAACAATTTATCCCTAAACTGCGGATGTGATCACTTAAATTAAATTTCACATCCTGTGCGGGGCGTTATCTTGAAATTAATTTGCAACGAATATCCCATTGGTTTGGGATCCGAATAGTTTGTAATTTATCGTTTGTTTGGCCAACGTTTCTAATTTTACGATTTTAAGTCATACTACTATCATAAATGCGAAAGTTTTTATGTGTGTATATTTGTTACTCCTTTACGCTGAAACGTCTGGATTAATTTAGATGAAATTTAGTAAACAGGTAGGTTATGATCTGGAGTAACAGGCTAATGCTAGTAATAGATTTTGCCAAAAGGTGGCGCTATCGGTATTGTCTTTGCTAGAAAAGTATAGAAATAGATTCATTTAACTAAAAAATAGTATAGGTTGCTTAACTTTGGATGATCAATTTCATATAAAACAATTGTTTTATTATTATAGAGATTCGTTTCATCATCGATCGAACAAATTATTTTAATTGAAAATCTTACGTTATTTTAAAACATTCACAACAAACAAACAACTTACGTTATTTAAAAAAAAAATTATTTATTTATTTATCTTTTGAGTTTGAACTTTCGAGCTTTTACCTAACTGTTTTTATAAGCATATTCTTTAGGAGTAGAATAGATACGTTACATATTGTTAGCATACAATAACATTAATATTAAATATATCTTAGGGTGGTTTTACCTTCGATTGAATTAATAGAATATATTTGATGTATAAAGCTCTTACTTGTATGTTATACATATGTAATATCAACTAAATAAAATGATTATATGAACTAGAATTTATTATATAAACCTTCGCGATTAAAGCTTATGTATAACCAGGTTTAGATAAAAACCAGCAAGTTTTATCTATGGAAATTATAATAAAATATATTAAAAAGGGTGCGAAATTAAAACTAAATTCTTTAATTACAGCCATTGAAATGTCAATTACATTTGACATTTGATAAAACAAGTTTAGTAGGAAATCCTGTCACAAAATATTATAGTAGAAATATTAAAATTATATATGCAGAGTGTGTAATGCAAGTAGGGGGACTAAGTTAGATGATTTATAAGGACCGTCCGAGTTATTAGTAACGCTCGATTTGGTCCGGACAGTTAAATGTTAATGTTAGTAGAATCTTATATGAAAACCTATTTATAGATACTTGTGTTGGTCCAGTGCTCGATTTCCACCATAATCGTTACTGGAAATTTGAGGAAAACATTTATGAATAGAATTTATCTATCTATATTAAAAAAACTTTATTTGTACGACCTAAAGCTCGTTAATAGCTACTAAGCAAAAAAGAAAGAAAATCGGTTGGAAAACAGAGGAGAAAAAGATACTAAAATGGCTTGTTTTTTATATACATATATGTAGATGAAAAGGATGCGAGTTTGATTTTTGTTTAGATCAGTTAGTTTATATTTTGCCTCGCTTAAGAGTTCGTTTTCTTTTGTTATGTCAAAGTTTTAATGTTTCGATACAGCTATCAAAAGCTAATAGGTAAAATTCAAATATTTCAAATAATATATAAACAAACAAATTAATATTCTCATTTCTAAGAACAAGTCAATCGGTGAGTATTTAATATTATAAAATTTCCATACAAATCCATAAAAGAGTTACTTTTAGAATTTAAATCCTGAAAGTTAATTTGTCATTGTACACAACCTAATATTATTAAAAAAAACTAACAGGTGCGTTTGTAGATTTTTGGCAATGTACTAGTATTTTATAGCATTTATTGAGCTACTTAGTATACCTACATATAAATATAGAATAATTTTTATCCAAAATTACTTTAACCCATAATTAGCTGCAAAAAATAAGGACAAATAAATAAATATTCTTACACAATTACAAAATGATTAAATAATTTAACTGTATCAAACTAGTAACGTGCATAGTGGAGGTCATGGAGTCCTGAGTTCAATTCCCGGATCGAGCTAAATACCCATAACTATTGAAAACCAGAAACCTAAAATTCTCTATTTAAAAAAAATTGATATAGAATAACGGAACGTAACGAATAGGAATAGTACAGAATAAATGTAGAATTGATTGAATCTGCAATAATTTACGGAATTTTAACAAATCATAACGAGTAGTGGGCATGATTTTATTATAAATAATTTATTTATATCACACATTTATACTATAGAACGAATTATGATAAAATTTAAACAAAATATATTTTAAAATATCTGTCCTAAATTTTTTTTTTCTATCAAGTGAAGGAGAGTCCTTCTTCTCTAAAACCAAAAGAGGAAGAAACAAGATGAAGTTCTTTTTCAATTACGTTTTTAGAAAAAATAAAACATATATTATAATATGTATAAAAGAATAACTAAATATTGTGTTTTCCAGTCTCATTCAATTTTTATTTTTCTTAAAACGTTAAAGTTCTTGTAGAATGCATCTCGGCTAATTCCCCTGACTCACACCAGTATCCTTGAATACTGAGTCTAAAAAAACTCATTTCTTAATAAAAGTCGAGATAAAAAGTATTTTACATCACCTACATCCAAATATATTATTAGTGTAGATAATCCTTGAAGTTTCCTCTTAAATGTAGAATGACTAAAATCGATATTATTAATAGAAAAACAAATGGGGGGATTTTATGGAAATGATTTCCGCCAACCCGCACTTGGCCAGCGTGGTGGAACTCTGGAACTCTCGTGTTAAAGTACGTTAAAAAAAACTACATACTTACGGAAATGACATTCTAATATAGCGCTAAGATATGTAATTTCTGTACATTTTCCATCAGCGATAACATTATCATCTTGTCTAAGCCATATTTTAAAAAGACATTTTATACTGATAAATTATAGTTAAGCTACATATTTTAGTTAAATTAAGCAAAAACGCTAAACTTACCGCTTTCCTATGATTTATCTGACCACCGTCTATTACTCTTGCGCGTGCAGCGTTTGACAAAGTGACCGCTACTGAGGGACGATATCGGGACGTTATTTATTGTTTGCGATAATAATTTTAAGGGTTAACTTAAAGGGTTACTTAAGATAATTTGGTTTAACTATACATTTTCGTATATCATACTCAGTCAACTAAAAATAGTTTCTATACAAATAAATAAAATTTAAGTGTGTGCTTGTTATGTCAAAAAAAAAGCTTTTTATTAAAGGCATATGAAAGTATCTACGGTACTGATAAAATTTTTTTTTTAAATTTTTGTCTATCTGTTTGTTCCGGCTAATATCAGGAACGGCTGGACCGATTTTGATTGAACTTTCACTGGCAGATAGCTGATGTACAAGGAGTAACTGAACTAAAATATGCACAGTATATAAAAGCGAATTGTTCCTAAAATTATAATTAATATATACACATCTATTTAATAATTATACGCAAATGATACAATAATTTGAACTTGAAATAGACTAAAAAAATGTTTTTCCTGTTTCAGGCGAAGATGAGCACAGGTGATGGAACAGTAGGTGGTCATCAGAAAGCGGATGATAGGATCGGTCATCACCAGTCCATGAGCCAGATGCTGTACGGCGCGGGCCTCGGACCAGGTCGGTCGGGTTAGTATCTCATAAAGGAGAGATAATAAAAAGAATTAAAGAGTGCGTGTACATTCTCAATAAGTGAAACTTCTGTAGGTTATCGGTACTTTTTATGTAATTCAATTTATGTTTTAAGTAATTCGGATAGGAAGGATACTAATTTTTTTTTTATCGATTAAAAAAAAACATATTTTACTATTTACATAGTACAGATGGTGTTAAGATAAAATTTAATTTTCAATCAAATGTTGAATTGATTGAAAAAAAATATATTTATAATAGTATACAAAAAATTATTACAAGTAAATATTTTTAACAATATTCGTTTGATATAATTTCATCGCTCATTTAAAAATAGATGAAATTTTTCACTTCCGTAACAACCGTTACCGTTACAAATATCGTAACCCCAATCTATTTTTCCCTCGCTAAAATGGCGCGCCTAAAGAAGTTTAAAAAATAAATAAATGGCGTGCCTAAAGAAATTTAAGAAAAAATACAAAAACTGTAATGTAAGATTATACTTATATGTAAAACCTAAGAATTTGGTTCTTGGTCATCTGAACGCTAGTATTTCATAAAGTGATAGCATCACCTGTTTTATCAAAGCTGTATATTCTAGCGTTTATAAACGTTTAATATAGATTTCTCAGAGATGAGATATTTTCCCGCAGAAAAAAGTATCCTATATGTTGACCCGGATAACCAGCTACCGCCATGCCAAATTCATCAAAATCTGTACAGTGGTATTCTCATGATGCGGTCACAGACACACAGACAGACAAGAGATCTAAAAACGATAGATTCGTCCTCTGTATCGATGAAAATGACTATTTTAATAAGATTTTCCAAAAAATATTTAATGTACAGATACATAATTTTATTATATGTATAGATAGTTGAAATATAAGACGTATTTTGTCAAACATTTAGTCGAAATTCCTCAAGATCGTTATATGATAATTAGGTAAAAGAGATGTAATTAGGTACTACGTGACCACTACTACTATTGATAAATGAACATTGAAAATTATCCTTATAATAAAAATGTGGAAAAGTACTACATATATACGTTTACAAAAAAAAACATATGTGTTGCTTAGTATGCAATATAATACATGTAAATGATACACTGCAAGTTTCCTTAATATGCATAAAAAAAGCATGAAATACGTTTTGACTTATAATTATTTGCAAATATTTTGATCACATTTAATATTATATGAAGGATAATTTATATAAATTCGACCACCGAAAAGCACTTGCGTCTGTCTCTACATTACATAATATTGACATCTCTGACATTTTCCAACGCTCTTACTGCTCCATTCCCTTTGAATATCGGAAAAAAATAGTCAATTTTTCAATTACTTTAAAAAAATAAGAATACTTACATGACTACTATTATGAATGTGAAAATTTGTATGTATGTTTGTTTGTTGCTGCTTTACACTGAAACAACTTCACGGATTTCGATGAAATTTAGTAAACATAAATTATAACCTGGAGTAACACATAGGTTATAAGCTTAGAGACGCACCCAAGCTAGGGTAAGTCGCTATTATCTTATAATGATTTGGATTGTAAGACCCGCTTTGGTTGGTAAAAATAACTTCTAGGGGCAGTAGTGGTAGGGAAAAATAACTTTTTTAATATTATTGTATATACCTCCAGGTTCCTCATCCTCGTCACCAGTGGGAGGTACAAATACCAGTGGTTTACTCGTAGTACCCCAGCCCTTGGGTAAAGGGCCTTCAAAACTGCAGCCCTTACACACCCACGCGAGAAAGTATCACTGCAAGATGTGTCCACAGGTATGATTTATTTAATATTTGATTTACTTCAAAATAATAGGTATGCAATTTAACACTATTTATTTGTATATGTTATGTTATTTTCATCAATTTGAAATCGATAGTCATTTCCTTTTTTTATTAAATACGGTACGTTTTAAATTAAAATGGATATAGTATGTTATTCTTAAGAGATAGACATATGCCATCGCTGACTTTTTTGTAGACCTATATAAGATACACAATTCCACCATACATTATTTTGATATATATCGAAGGGTTTAGGCAGCGTTTTCGTTGAAAGCTCCCAGACGGCTTATTTTTTTCCTACACCTCCAACAAGTATCGTTATATTTTACCCAATGTATACAAAAACTTAACAAATTACATTAAAACCTTTCTATTTTATTTATATTAAAACTTTTTATTTATATTAAAACCTTTCTCGAGAACCAATCTATCCATTGGCGAAAACAACATGAAAATCGGCGGAGTATTTTTTGAATTTATCGCGAACAGACAGACAAACACAGACAGACGCGGCTGAGGACTTTTTTAACTATTAGGACGTTTTATAATATTATGTAGTGATTACAGTCACAATAGTGTAAATAATTGCTTAAGTGTAGGAAAAAGTAGGATATATTAAACTTTTACATTTTTGTATCTTAGTCTGTGACTATTTGGGTTCAATTAACAAATCTAAAAGTGCAAGTTATATTTGCGTTTAAGATTCTACAATTTATGGTAACTTATAGAACATGGAAACTTTTTGTTATATATTCTACTTTCGACTCACCCTCGCCTCGCTTCGGTTCGTCCCTACCCAAAAAAAATCTATCCCACGGGAACCGTACATTTTTCCGGGATAAAAAGTAACCGATATCCTATGCCAGACTATAACCTATCTCCATACCAAATTTCATATAGATCCGTTTAGCCGTTCTGGCGTCATTGAGAGAACATCCATACATCCATCCCCACAAACTTACATTTATAATATTAGTATGGATATTCCATGAACTCTAATACTTTAAACGAGCCCAGCCGTATATGCTAAACTACGACTTCCTATAACGTAAATTTAAAAACCAAAAAGTACTCACAATTATTTATAAAACTTATAAATATAAATTATACAGATAAAACTTTATATTGTTTTAAACAAACAATAGTGCAATTATTATATATAAAATGATTAAACTGGCTTCGTATAAGTCGTGTGAGAGTTGTCATATGAAATTTGATTTAAAGCTGGGACTACACTATACTTATTATAGCTTTTTTAATATTAAATTGTAGTTAATTTTAAGGATAAGATTCATAATTGTAAAGTTAGTAGTGTCTTCTTATAAAAGTCCTTTTAAAATCGGTTAGTCATATTAAAAATGAAACAAATAAAGAAAAAAACACAATATTTATTGTATTTTAATATCTATATAATAATTTCATACGTAACTTTATCCATAATAAAGTTGCTATTCGCA
Source organism: Brenthis ino (assembly GCA_921882275.1). NCBI lineage: Eukaryota > Metazoa > Arthropoda > Insecta > Lepidoptera > Nymphalidae > Brenthis > Brenthis ino. Next base: position 12,587,939 of record OV170229.1, on the reverse strand, counting down.
TCCACCACATCGTTTGTGCGCTATGTTTCTTTAATATACACAACCGATTTTGATGCCGTTTTTACTTTAATATAGAGATCTTCTTCCGAAATGTTTAAAATAATACATACATATATATTATGTTTAAAGAAAGTAAAATCATTTTGCATATATTTACTCATTTTTCAAGATTGGAATCCGTGCCTTTCTTTACTCTATATTACACCAGTCACTAGAACATTATAAAACATTATAAAAGTAACACGTTTACTTAACATTGTTGTTTAAAATTAAAGAGACAGTTAGAATCTATTAATATGTCTTTGAACTCCATATAAAGTCTTAATAGCAAAATTATTCATGTACATTGACAGTTGGTTGATTTATACCGGAGCATAAGCGATTTGATAGTGCTTTCACTATCATAAAATATCAATGAATTTTAAAGAATTACCTCATTATTTTGTAATTTTATACGGTGTATATAATTTGCACAAACCTATGTATGTAACGAACAAATAAAAGAAAACCGATAAAGTGCGAGTTGGTCCCGTACACGAAGGTTTCGGTGCCATCTTCCGTTCATCCGATATTTTTTATTTGCATGGCAGCCATTTGGAAATTCGCCATCTTATAGAAATACATATTCTGTGAAAATATCGACACTCTACCTATTATGGTTCATGAGTTACAGCCCGCTAACAGATTGGCACCCTTCGGGAACCCTAAAAAATGTTGGCATATTATGCTGATAATAATCTCACTTTGTCTTTTTTATAGAAGTTGACTCAAATGAATCTATGGGAATTAAATATTATAGCCTTTATTACATAATCTTATATTTCATACATAATTCCCTACTGAAAAGTCATTTTTATATAAATGATTATAACTTAAGTAAATAATTTTAGTATTTACTCAGTTTTTATTATATTCGTGAACTCAGCTTTAAATATATGGTAAAAAAATCACTGGCAAAGATGGCGCGGTTTCGACGCAAAATGATAATGAGCCGGCAGTCACTCATCAAAATTCAATTCGTCAACCATTGTAGCGTCAGCATAGAAATATAAAATTTTATTATTTAAACATATTACTTATTCTTTTATTGAACGTAATTTATTTATAAATAAAAAAAACTATAACAATTTTAAATCCCTAAGATAAATAATTTTCGGAATGTTTTTAGTTTAAATTCAGTAAGTTTAAATTTTTATGTTTGTTAAGTTTCACATAATATACCTACTATGGTGTATGCCTTTCTATTTAGCTGTAATCTTTATAAACCCTTTGTATGTAGTAAGAAAAACAATACAATTTCACTATTGTTATAATTCAACAAATTTATTTCACTTATTAGAATAAGAAAAATATACTTATATAAATACGTATTGAATAACACAGCAATTATTTCAATATTTTTTTAATATATAACAAGATACAGTTATTTTTAATGTAGAATATAACCTCTGCAACTATTTAAATAATTCAAAAAAAAACTTTTTCAAATAGAAAGTTACACTGTAATAAGGTACCTAAATAATGAAGGTCAACTATACCGATTTAGCACGAAGTGGAGCAAGGGGCTGTGGAGAACTAGTAACCAATATTAACATATCTGATACCACTAAATCTATTTTGTTGGGATTTGTAGCACACGTTCACACTTTGCATGCTATCGGTACTGACAGAAATTGCAATTAATACTGCATAGCGTTTTTGCTCATCATCATCCACTTACTAACACTCGCAAAACTATAACTAAATTATAGTAATGCTCTCTTAATTATGAATTAAGTTTTAAATTATGAAATCAATGTGTCTCTCGTTGCGTAAAATTCATCTTAGAAAGAGGTTCTATTTAGTCGATTGCTACAGAAGGAAAGAGGGTAATATTTTTCTAAATGTATGTATGTATCTATCTCCATTTCTTTTAAATGGCGTTTACTGTGTATTAAAAGTTTTATAGATTTTGACATTAATTAATTAGATTCGGTTAATTTCGTTTTCATTGTGTAAGTCAAATATCTAAACGTTAGCGCATTAGAAAATTACGTACCTACATATATTTTCGGAAGATTGTAGTAATTTTATTCTTTAGTCTTTTATGTTATGAAATATACAATGTTGTACAAAAAATAACTCTAACACAAAACGCTTAGAGTATCAAATAAATTATCTTCAAGTTCAAGTGAAGCTTAATCAAAACGGGGCAAAGAATGTCATCGCAAAAATGCAGGATGACCGCGAGGACAGACGGACTGACAAAAAGCGGGATCGCCTAATACATATTGCGATTGTGTAAATTTTGAGATTCCTGGGGCTTAGGTCCAATCAGTGGCGAGTAACCTTTTTTACTTTCTTCCATCAGATTTGGATCTATATTTATAACTAGCGGCTCACACTAGCTTCGCTCGGGTTCGCCTCTAGAAAAGTACAAACAGATCTAACTTTAAAAAATAACCTGTTGTTTGACCGGCAACATAAAGTATCAGCATGCCAAATTTTACTAAATTAGGTGCATAAGTTGTTGTGTAAAAGCTGTATAAGTTACTATAGTTTTTTAACTATCACCCAGGAACTCTTTTATTTTTCGGGGCAAAAAGTGTCTATAATGATGTGCACAAACGCACAGACAAACAGACAAAAATTCTAACAAGCTTTTTTTTTGGCTGTTGTTTGCTTTGATAAAGGTGCCAATAATATTTTTCCTCATATATCTTCCACGTACAGACAGTGATCCAGTACATTTTTATTCTATGTATAGATTGAAGTTTACTGTAAACAAACAAAAGATATATTTTATTGATATTTAATTTATACTTGTAACCAGTTTCGACTTTATTCGGCTGGTTTGGCTTCATTTTATTTTCAGAAAAATTGCTTCTTAGAAATAGATATTTCTTACTTTATAGAGAATAGAGGTTATAAAAATCCCCATATAAAAATTAATAATAGAGTTATATTTCATTTCAGATATACGAGTACATAAAAAGTTAAACAAATTTTAAGATCTTTATAATAACCTGAAAATGCTTAATATGAGAGCTGCTATCTCTCTATGCATAATTTACACAATTTTCCTGATAATAGATAATTATATCGACATAAACCATGTATTGCACATTACATATAAGCATTTAAAGATTTTTATAATATGTTAATAAATTATCGAATAAATAATATATAATATTAAATAAATATATAGGAATTGCCATTATCACTTCATTGAAAATTTATTAATGTGCTCTAAAAGTAAATTCACTTAAACTTTGTTGATACAAAACAATACAACAGAAAATGTTTATTGTCTCTGCCAGGCCCGATCCCGTTTGAAATCGCCGCCGACGCCAAAACAGACGATTTTAACAAAAGCTACCGTTTTTAATTACAACAAATAAATATAAAACTTTTAAAAGAATGTCCGTTTTTTTAAGTTAACATATAATTATAGCTTGTAGGAAATCATATCTATTTTCTCCTTTTAGACTAGGCCCACTTGACTCTGGATTTTTTAAGTATGTATCATTTGGCTTCGACTAAAAACGCGATGTATTTAAAAAAAATCAATACATGAAAATATAATTTCTATGAAATTTTATAATTGTGTATATGAAATCACTACCAAATATTATGTTTTATATTATATATATATATATATATATATAAAGTTACTAGCGACTCACCTTACTTCATCACAATTACAAACTTTCATCCCCATTTTGACCCCCTTAAGGGAGGATTTCCGGGATAAAAAGTATACTATGTCCTTCCCAGGATCTCAAAGTATCTTCTTACCAATTTTTTTCTAAATTGATTCAGTAGATCCAGAGCTTACCTCCTACAACGTCACAAACTCACAAACTTTACCTCTTTATAATATTAGTATAGATATAATATTCTGAATGAAATAATAAATAAACTTACGTAATAAAGAAGACTATCAGATACACCTCATATTGCATAGTATTTTTGTCAAATGACGGCTATCAAAAGAAAGAGCGTCAAAGAGCCCGAAATTAAGAGGCAGCAATAAGTTCCAACACTCCGCAAACCATCATACAAATTTCTATCATTTTGTCAACCGGACGAGACATATCAAATTTATAAAACAAACCTGCCATTCAATATTTAACCTTATTTTCACTTCATAGGGATCAATATCTCTGCATGAGTTAATATGGTTTTTGTTTTTTGCAAACCCGTAAATGCACTCTAACTTAAAATTGCCAAGCGTCTTTGTACCGTAATACGTTGTATTAGAACAGATTTTTCATTAACACAAATGTATAGTTTAGCTCAGTATTGGACTAGCACTTATAGACGTCTATTTATCACGAAATGAAAATCCCATAGAGTTCCGATCGTGAGGTGCCTAAACGACATTTTTTATTGCACGCCATTTGCGACCCATGGGTATCTTTAATTTGGCTACGCTTAGATTTTTTCCTCCTAAGGGTATCTTAGCATAAAAGTATTTAAATAGATTCAATCAAGAGAGAGATAGAGAGAGAGTTGAAGATTTTCTTAGAAAATCAATAATAAGAGATTACTATTGTAATATTATTGTTTATTGCACTTAAAATAAAAGCAAATATGTATGTGTAATAAACGGCACACTACTTTCATTGAAAAATTATGAAACATCCTTTCTTAATAATTGCAAGAATTAACTAGCATATTATTATTGTAAATGAAACTACCTTTTTAGATTTTTTCGCTAATTTATTTTGATTTTTTTCCCCGATATTTCGAATGCCGAAAAGATAAATCCGAAAAGATAGCTTTATTGACAATACGTTTGACTCAGTTTGTAGTTATCCTGCTTGCTGTGCTGGCGGTCGCGGGTTTGAGTTCGAGTTCCGCGAGGAATATTCATTTGTGTGATGAGCACGAATGTTTGTACTCCAGTCATAAATGTTTATATTTGTAATATGTATGTACATATTTAAAGTTATATATGTGTAGTGTATCAACTATCTGGTATCCATAACACAAGCCTCGTAGCTTGCCTAGTAACTAAATGGTGCTGTGTGTTAATGTCCCAACATGTTAATTTATTTAAAATATCAAATATCCACGTAAATCTAAAAAAGTATTATACTTTGATTGTGTATAATTTTGTATACTACTTTGTTTCTTGTATCTGTAAATGACGCTTATTCCCTGAACATTTTTTAACATGCTTTTAATAGCCTTACTTGTAATGACATAACTTGGAGGTTAAAATTAACCTACTTCGAACTGTCGTATCGATTTGAAACTATGATATAATGATTCAGTAGATATTTCATATTTAATAATAATCAATTCGGAAAAAATTACATGAACTATATTTTTAACTAGTTTTTGTTTTCGACTTTGGCCGCATGGTTGATACGTTGAAATAAAATTCTAATCCTCGTTGAAACGAGTAAAGTTGAAACTTTAACTTAAATCGGTTTTACAGCATGAATTCGTGACAAACAAAACACGCTCTTCCACAAACTTTCGCATTTAAAACAATAGATGTGGCCAGTAATTGACAAAATTTTTTTTTTTACATTTTATATATTGAAGATATCGTTATTTTATGGTTATTGTACTTAATATGATATTAAATATAATATTATATAGATTTCTTACTCAGATAAAGCTGGGTGATGATATATGTTTGTAGCGGACACACGTTGCAGGCGGCAGGTGAACGCATGCGCAATTAAAACTTGTCACGGGAACCGCCTGCGATTATAACTGTGGGGCCAGTAGACGCGAGATTATATAAACCATCTATTTATATATACAGTTTTTGTATAATAGATAAAGTTTTTGTATAATTTCTTAGATAAAGTCCTTTTGCTTAAAATCCATGTTTGTTTGTTTGCTTGTTTGTTTGCCCTTCTGTCACGTCAAAACGGAATGATTGATTAGCGTGATTTTTTTGTGTGGAGGTACTTGGAGGGCTGGAGAGTGACATAGGCTATTTTTCCCGCAAGAGATTATCTGATTCCCACGGGAAAATACGTTATAACACAACTCATCATATCTATGTATATACATATATAATATATACTTAATCTACCTTTTCCATAGTAACTGTACCAGCCAAACCCGAGCAAAGCGAGGGTAAGTGGCTAGTATTTTGTATATTATGTAGGTAACTAGCAACTTGTCTAAATTTGCTTGGATGCGTCTTTAGGCGCTTAACAAGGGCCTATATGTTACCAAATCATAGATACTATGATCTATGTTATAAATTTCATCCAAATTCGTTAAGCCGTTTAAACGCTAAGTAACTAACATACACTTTCAATATATTTTTTTTGTATTTATATTAATAGTCCGATGTGCATCTTATAATTAGAAAAACTACTAAATATTTATTTACGTTAACCAGACGTTATTGAATCATGTAACTCTGGAAATTGTATCAAGAATGTGCTTGAATTTTGTGTTTAAATAATAATTATAAAAAAAAATACGTTTATTTTTTATTTTTTTTATTTGTTTTATCCACTCAGCACATTTAGGTATTACTATATTTTTAAGAATTTTTACATAAAAGTATAACAAAGATGCATCCATACATCAATTGTCGCAAAGTTTCGCGTATATATTAGTGAAATTAATTCCTGATTATAAATTATTTTAATAGTAAAATACAGTATTGCTCTCTGCAGCTGTCAAAATTATTACTTTCAGTATTTTGCCGACCAGTTTTTTTCTTTTTCTATACAAACTTATTAATATAACCTTTTTTTTTTAATCTTCACTATGTTCTAACTTTCATTAAATTAAAGTCTTTCATCAAAAATTTCATGCATCTAGATTCAGCTGCTTCGAACTCTTAGGTCTTATTTAAACCTCATATAATACTAAATATATTTTTGCAATAAAAAGTATCCTAAATGTTGACTCGGATAACTAGCTATCATCATACCTCATCAAAATCTATCCAGTGATTATTTCGTAATATGTTCCCAGACAGACAGACAGCCAAAAATTCTAAAAACTATAGATTCGACCTCTGTATTGATAATAATGAATATTTCTAAAGAAGAAAGACTAAAAAGTGTCAATGTAACCAAATTTAAATTACTTTTTAATTATTATATGACGAAAGTTTCATAGCCACAACACTCAAGTAAGCGTTAGACATGCAATTTACAATTTTCATATTTAATCTGCAATAACGACCGTTAAACAGTTGGCTTATCATTGACAAACGATGGTACATTTAGCTTGATTTATAATAATACAAGGTTTTCATAAAAATAACTTCATATTTAAGGAAATGAATAAGTTAAATATCATACGACTTTAAAATACGTAGATTTGTATGTATGTTTGTTGCTTCTTTAAATCGAAAAGGCAAAACAGATTTGGATTAAATTTAGTGCTCAGATAGATGCACTGCTTGTATGTATTCAGCCCTTTTTTTTAACGTCCCACTGCTAGGCTAGGCACGGGCCTACCTTCCATACGCGGGGAATCAGGCCATAGTCCACCACGCTGGCCAAGTGCGGGCTGGCGGACTTCACATGTCTTTCGAAAACTTGCTAGCTTTTCTCAGACATGCAGGTTTCCTCACGATGTTTTCCTTCACCGTAAGGCTAGTGGTAATCATGTTAAAAATGAGTCGCACCTGAAAATATCAGAGGTGCGAGACCCGAGATTTGAACCCGCTTCACTCGGTTTCCCAAGCGAGCGCGTTACCACTGGGCTTTCAAGCACTAATAATTTCCAAGATGATTACTAGTCTTACGGTGAAGGAAAACATTGAAAAAACCTGCATGCCTGAGAAATATTAGTAAGTTTTCAAAAGACATTTGAAGGTTTGAATACAATTTTATAGCATCATATACTTTTCATATTAAAAAAAACCAGATACTTTAATTAGGGCCTAATAAGCTACTGTTTAATGTAGTACTTACATACTCGTAAATCGATTAATTTCCGCCACGGCTACTTTAGTTTGCTTAAAGCTTTTGTTTTTAAGGTAAATATACTTCATACAAATTACTTCATTCAACGCTTAATTTTTTAGGGTTTCGTATGCAAGGAAATAGAATATAAAAATCGTTCAGTTAAAACCCTATTAGTAGTATCGCTCTCCATCTGTTAAAATTTTCACAGAATGCGATGCGTTATTTCGGCTAACATTTCGGCGGATTCCCCAACAAATATTAAAAAAACAATAAGTAAAAATATAAAAGGCTTCCCTATTTCTATCCTTTTCTCTATTATCCCTGTACTAACTGTATTTTTTTTTAATTTAATGTTAAAAAACGATTATACAAGTGTTTATCTTCGTAGATCTAAAGTGAAATAGTATAAATTAAAAGTTAAAAAAACGAATTCCAGGCACTAAAAAGTAAAAAAATACTAAACGGGGGTTTTCATTTAGAATAGGTACCTAATAAGATATTTTCGAAATCGGCGTGCTTTGATTTGTAACGGCTGGCAAATATATCCTTTGAAACAAAAAAAAGAATTTTCCAAATCGGTTCAGGCGCCTTCGAGTCATCGGTGAACATACATAAAAAACCGATTTTGAGAACCTCCTCCTTTTTGAAAGTCGTTTGAAAAACTGAATATGTAATGCGTAGTCTTCTAACTTTTATTCAATACAATTTATTTTATTAGTAAATAAAGAGTTCAAAATTATTTATTACGTTTTTTATACGTACGGAACCCTTCACGCAAGTCCAAGCACTTAACCGATTTTTATTATCTAATTTATCGCATATAAGATAATATAATACCATGTAAAACCATATATTATAAAGTATTCTTTATAATTATAAGAGCGTGTCAAATTATCTTTTGTATCTAAAATTACCTGCAAGGAGACAATTACTGGTTTCCGCCATACCTCGTTACTTTCAAGTATCAACTAAATGTTTTAAGTTTATGTTAAACTAAACGTATTTTAAGTTACATATAATAAAATTCTAGCCGAGTCGAATCTGTACATTAAATATTTTTTGGAAAATCTTATTGAAATAGTCATTATTATCATTACAAATGCCGATTCCTTTTAGTTTTTAGAATTTTTGTCTGTCTGTCTGGGAACGCATCACTAGAAAACCTAGATTTTGGTATGATGATAGCTGGTTATCCGGGTCAGCATATAGGATACTTTTTACTGCGGTAAAATATCTCATCTCTGAAAAATCTATACTAAGTAATTATTTAATATACAGATTCGAATCAGTTAGAATTTTATTATAAGTATAGATAAATATCTATTGTTTATATGGAAATTGGATGGACAAAAAAAGAAAACATTTAAAACTCAGTAAGTTGAGTTTTAAATTATTCTAAATATCAAGTCTAATAACAAATAAATTAATAGGGAAAAGTGAAAAATATAGTTTCTACAATTATTTTTTTACTGTGGCGATTTAACTGTAAAACATTTTATTTATTTTGAAATTTAACTTTAACATTTTGCGATAAATTCGTGACTTCAATCATTATTTCCTTCTGTAAATAGTTGCAGACGATCATTTCATTCGATTTTTTACTAAGCTATTGTATTTATAAAATACTCTTCTATTGTTGCTAAAAAGAAATAAGAAATTGGATGAACTCAATGAAAAACAATTCATAAAATTATAAATGTAATATACCCATTAATATACCCAAACTGTTACCTTTTAAAATTTCTAAAGATAATTTTAAAGTTATAGCTTAATTTTAATTTATGTTATAACATTATCGAAAAATTCTTCTGTCGCACGCTCTTAAAATAACCGTTTGAACCTATTTAATTCATTTTTGTAAGTCTTCATATCGAAATCATTAGGTTATGCAATAGTACAGCGTGCAAAGTGCGAAAGTAATGTGACTGTAGAGTGACTTCACAAATTAAAATGAGACTTAAATATTTTGCTTAACTTAGCATTCTAAGAAAAAACATGAAAAATATAACTTTACTCTCTTTTAGCTATGAATCAATGTTCATATTCTTTTTAACGAAACTTGGTCCTACATATAAATTTAAAAAAAAAACTTCTCCAAGGATGGAATTATTATGTAACTTTTTTAGTTCAACGGTAACTATTATTACAAATTAATTATCTAAACAAGAACAGAGTCTCACTAAAATCGATCCACCCAGTCTCCTTTGTAGTATGATATGAATACTGTGTTATTTTACCAAACTAAATAACAAACCCAAATTAAATCTTCTAAGTTAATTTATTTTCACTGAAATACCATACAATTTAATATAAGACAATGAAGATATATGGTACTTACAGTATTTGACAAACATTTAAAGAGCTAAGATCCTCGCGTGGTGTCTCAGCCACCGCAACCGCATCTTGGGTCGCATCTCATATTGGATTGGGGTGCAAAGTTAGTTTACAACAATGAAATGTAGGTAATAATAACATAGAGCTTAGTAATTTTAATAAAATTTGTAATGAATTGAAATCTAAAAGGACTTAAAGCTTAAAAACTAAAAAGGTTGTTTTTATTAGGGTTCTGTACCTGAACTGCCAACTATCAGAGGGCTCTATCTCATGAACCGTTATAGATAGAGAGTTGAAATTATCATTGCCGCTATAACAACAAATACATACAATAAAAAACCAAGATGGCAAATTTCAAAGAGGCTGCCATGCTAATTAAAAAGAATTGATAATGGCACGTAACCGTTGGTGTGCGAGTCCGACTCGCACTTGACCGTTTTTTGTATTTAAAACCTAATAAACGAATGAATATTAATTTATAGATATTTCAGATCTCTGATGGTCTTGTATTTTGTTAGTTTGTTAGTTCTTTAGTTGACCAAATATGTTTTAACGTATCCGTAAAGGTAAAGATTGTGAGATTGTGAGTTTGTGACGTTGTAGGAGGTAATCTCTGGATCTACTCAACCGATTTAGATGAAATTTGGTAAGAAGATAGTTTGAGAGCCTGGTAAGGACATAGAATACTTTTTATCTCGGAAATCATTGGTTAAGGGGGTGAAAATGGGAATGAAAGTTTGTATGGGGAATAAAGCTAGGCACGAACCCGAGCGAAGCGAGGATGAGTCGCTACTTTTTAATAATAATAATCATTTATTTCTGAAAATATCCATAGTAAAATGTGTTGTTAGTAAAACACAGTAATAACTATAGTTATCAACTATGTTAGTAGGTTCATATTAACTAAGTTTTGCATTTCCTTTTAGAGTTGAGGCATTCCTAAAACAATAGCAAAAAGAAAACGTTTACCAAAAAATTTTATAAGCTGTAAACTTTTTTTTTCTTGGCTTCAACGTCGCATATACCTAGCAGATTCTTGCACCTTGCATATTACCTTCCCAGAAATCAAACCAAAGACTGTCTAATATAATATATTTCTATATCAAATTATTATAATACTCAACAAACTAACGTGTATTTCCAAGTTCAAGCTTATATTTATCTCGAGCTTATTTTAAATATTTCTCCGTTCCGACTTACAAACGACAAAGCTGCCCGCAAGAAGCTTGCGGTCGCCGAGAAAGGTCTAAGACACTTAAAGCCATGTTATAAGACTTTGCAATTTATTTGTTTTAATAATAAAATATCATTTTCGTACTAATATGTTGAAATGAAGAAGATGTTTATCTACTTTTTTGAATACTGATAATTGTGTTAGAACCTAAACACGTTATTTTATATTTGAAAGATACATACTTAATATTATAATACTCATATATATCACAAAAATATGTTTATTATAATAACTAATATTTGTACATAGTATAAAAGAAGTCGCGTTCTGCGTATGTCCGTTTCTCCGCTTACTTCTTCTAAACCACACATTGGATTTTGATACATTTTTACTAATAGAAAGAGCGATAAACAAGGAAAGTGTATGACGAATGTACATATTATATAATTTATAAATATTTTGTATAAAATGACTAAGCCTAGATGATGTTTTGTCAAAAAAACTGTTTTCGTACGATTACTTTGCTTAGGCTGGCTAAACCTTTAGAGATACATCAAAACAATGTACTAGAAATTGTAGGTCTTAAAAATGCCTACAAAAAAGTCCACCATAGCATGTCTCGATCTCTTAAGGTACGCTCACAATGACTATTTTTATCTATATAAAACGTACCTAAGGTCCGGAAAGAAGCGAGGGTAAGTCGCTAGTATATAATAATTGATTAATATTACTAAGTAAATTAATTATAAAATATCTTTATAATTTCTATTTAAGTACATACCTACACAAAAAATATATAATATGCCCTTTTTAGAGCGAAATTAATAAAATAAGATATATTTTCTCACAGATAAATTAGAACTTCCGTGACATTCTCTACATATTCTTAAAGACTCTACTAATGTTCTAAATTACATTCGAAGCATGTACAAAAGGGGTGCAGGTTCAACACCGCCTGAATAAGAATGCATCTGCGTAATAGGCGTTGCGGTGCGAACGCATTGAAAGACTAGGATAATCCATCATTATAATATAAAGTAAACCAGGGCCGTGAACAATACAAATATACATATATCGATAGCTTTCTCTTCTTCTTCTTATATATTAATAGAAGAGATGGGAAAATTAAAAGATACAAAAATCTGATCTGAAAATATATAACAATTAGCTTAAGACGATGGTGTGGTATCCGGTGATGGTGTGATATTATGATATTGAAGAGTTAATACGTTATTGTGAATTATTAAAGTTGTAGGCCTTCTTTCATTACTAATAAAACGCTATATTAATGCCGACCGCCATTAAGTAAAATGAAATTACAAAAATCTATGAAAATTCTCAGAGAAAATGACTCAATTCCGAAAATCTGATAATAGAAATTCAACGAAACTGCCAATATTTTTATCGATATCGAGTTAACAGAACCCATGCAACTCTATACCCATATAAATCAAACAACAGATTGATGGTATTATGTCAACATGCTAAATCATAAAGCGTCACTTTGCATAATAATCGTAATGCTTGTCAATTATTGAATAAAACATTAGCCACAAGTGATCTGGTATGTGAGAAAGGTAGCTGTAGGCACTCGAAGTAATTTGTCATAGCCAAAAATTTACTTATGTAGATTTCTAGGATTAGAAATATTTGCATGAAGAAGTGTTTAAGTCTTCTCCTCGGGTACGTGGGAATGAAAAACGGTAACGTTTTTATGACATTTTAACTAATGATCGAACTTATTTTAAAATAAACCGAATTTATGTTATCTATGTATTTTTGATAGAATTTCTTCAAATTTGAATATAATAACCATGGATTTAAGTTTTAGTTAAAACCTTACATTTAATTGCTTTTTGTGGAGGTACTCAATATATATGGATATATGTATGTATGTTTTTGTACGTGTCCGTTACGCGATCTATATCTATAATCTAGCCAATTGTGAGTTGTTTTTCTTAATAAATAAGTTACGTATACATTAAAGGAAATTTTTACCTACTAAAGAAGATAAAGAGGTAAAGTTTGTGAGTTTGTAACGTTGTAGGGGGAAAAACCGATTTAGATGAAATTTGGTAAGAAGATAGTTTGAGACCCTGGCAAGGACATAGGATAGTTTTTATCTCAGAAATCGTCCCTTAAGGGGATGAAAATGGGGCTGAAAGTTTGTATGAGGAAGCAATCTAAGGATAAACCCGAGCGAAGCGAGGGTGAGTCGCTATTATCTTTTAAATTTCAAGACACTATTTGTTGAAATTAAGTATTTTTCAAATCTGTAGAACAGTAGCTTTCTAATACACATAGATAGCGGATGATATAATATAATCGATAAAATCATATTATACTTTTGAGTTAAATATCAAGCATTTAATTTCCTATAGATTTTTTTTCTGCAACAAATAACAAAATTAGAAAACAAAACAAAGATAGTAAGTTTTTTTTTCATGTTTTTTTTTCAATATAGTGAAAAAAACAAAGTGTTTTTTTTATCACTGCCAATGTTAAAGTGTAACAACGTACATAAATACATTATTTTTTGGTTGTAAAATCTTTCTTTGTATGAAAAATGTTTATTCATTTAATCTTAAATAAATTTTTCAATTAACTATATATAGATTGGCTCGACTAGGATTACACTAGAGTCACTTTTCAATTTAAATTGTTTGTTTCGGAGCCAAAAAAAAAATTCTTTTTATACCTTTTTTTTAATATTTTACAATATAATGAGAATATTTTTATATCTTTCGAGAATAATCTCAACAGTTTCTGAACTGATTTTGGAAATTCTTTTTCAAATAAAAAACTTTAAAAATCATCAGAGATAATTAACATCTTTTGTTTTTAAACGCACCACGCGAAAGAAACCGTGTTTCAAACGTAGATTATCATTTACATGCAAAAAGTAAAGAATATTCGCACTTAAAATACTTAATTCTCTTATTAGCAAACCGAAACCACACATCAATAGCATCAATAGTCCAAACATGTCATCAAACGACAAAGGGAAGAAAAGACGAAAGGGCTTAAATGATAACAAGAAGTACTTAAACCCTTTCGCGCCCCCCACAATAGATCAATACCCAATAATCTTATAATAGATATTCGAAGGGCTTTAGAGATTTATTGAAAGCAATCGAAGGGTTCACATTTTTATGGGTGAAAAGCCGATTTTGCATGACAGCTGTTATTATTGAAGTCGCAAATTAATATATTATGCTTAATTTAGATAAATAATATTTAGGACAGTAAGGGAATATGATAATTAACACTAATATTAAAACCTGAAGAGTTTTTTTTCTTCATTTATTTACATTTAATAAGCGCGAATAATAAAGTAATTCATAGCTTGACTTTACAGATAGACTAATATGAAGTAAGGAATTCCATTTTCCCCTAAAAATATAAAAAATTAAAGTAATATTTGAATTAAATGCTTTCTGACAACATTTTTTATACCTGGAGTTATATAAATTATCGAATTTACGAAGAAGGAAGAGACTAAAGGTTATAGATAAAGGTTGTAGACATCTCGAAAAGTTATTATATTATTATTACAGACAGTATTTATACACAAATTATACAATGATTTCAAAGAAATACAATAGAAGAAAGAAAAAAAAATAGAAAATGGAAAAAAGTTTTATTTAAAATATCAAATATTACGAAACTTAATTTAAAATGAAAGAAAGTAAGCAAAATGTGTAATAAAGTTCCTTCAACAATAATCTTGTAACACAGTTATTATAATTTATATTAAGTCAAACAATAATTTATGTTAATGATAACTATGGTTTCTAAATTGCGATGAAAATCATCACATAATTAAGAGTTTATTAAAGCAGTAGGAAAAATATCTAAATAATTATTATTTATAGAAATCGATGACACAGATGAAGAAAATTAAAGTTAGAAAGGCTATACGCAATGTTCTAAAACAGAAGTAGGAATCAGGGAAATGGCATAAATGCATTACACTACTTTGATCAGTACTTGCGACCGACTCGACCGCAAATATAACAATGTAGTTTTTACTAGAGGCAAAAAATATTCAATTTCACAGAAAATTATCAATTTAAAAGTTGATAGCACGCGCCAGTGTCAATCATGTCGTCGATACAAATATCAATAGCTTTATAATTTTTAGTAACCCTTTATTCAACGTACGGCAAGCAACTTTAGCTTTTCAGATCGAAATCGTCTTTATTTACATATTAATAAGGGCTGATATTACAAATTATATCTTACATTCGCTAGGTGTACTGCTGTAATATAATATTTTATTGCAAGGGTTACTTATACCGTATAATTGCAAACTTTGACCATATTATGTGTCAATAAATTGATTATAATTCTATACATCTTTACAATTCACAATTTGTACAAAGGCATGTTGAAACATCAATATCGTTTATTCGATTTTGAAATCGATTACCATTTAATTATAATATGTTCTAGTTATTTCTGAATATTATTATTAAAAATTTAAATAATAAATTTACGTTTTTTTTTTAATTTTGTAGAAACGGTTGAATGCATATAATATACATTTTATGTTATGCGTAAATGCTAATTGTAGACATTAAATTAAAGTGCGTGATCGCATCACCTGCCTGTATGTAATGTTTCCTTATTTTAGAAGACATTTTAATAGCTCATTACTATATCAATTTATACGTTGCATATGCACTTATTTATACATAAAATAAAAGTTAGTAAGTAGTTAAATTAGTACATTTTGAATTTTTTAGGTATTTTACTTTTACCTAGTATGTTCAATGATAGTAGAACAAAATATGCTTCTGCTATTATTATTAATACATTAAGTCAGTTACAAACACGGAATGACAATTTTACTGAACAAAACGATCTAAATCATAACGAGTTTTGTTAAGACATGAATCCTTTACAACAATGAATCTAATTAATGCAAACGGACATCCCTATAGTTCTCACGTTTTTTTAATTACGAGCAAGCAGATGTTTTGTTCCGTGATAAAAAATAATGCACCCAAATCAAAAAAAAAATATCCTAAATATTCATCAAACAAAGAATAATCAGCAATGACGAGCATCAAAACCGGAATTCAATTAGAGATACAATAGAAATTGTTTGTGGGGACCAATTTCTTGTTCCAACATTTAATTATTCACCTTAAGATTCGCTTGAAATATCTCACACGATTGCAAAAGCATCACTAATGACACTCACAATACACACAATAGCTGATAGCTGAATAAAAAAACCTGACCCCTAAGAATTTATGAATCAAATTAAAAATTCCACTATCCTTAAAATAAAGCTGAAAATAAACACACATACTCAAAGAGACAGTATTAGACTTTTATATGCAAAAGAGAATGCAAAATCGTTGGGGTGACCGAAACAGGCTATGCAAATCACCGTGCGAAGTTAAAGTAAAAAACAAATAGTGAAAAAACCGCTTCTATCGGTGAATGATAAACATAAAAACAATTTTGCATTGTCTAGTTACTTGCATATATAATGAGAAGTACAGAGCCAATGTCTTCCCCTTGTGGCACTCCTTTCTCACAGTTTAAGATCAGTATGCAAATTACGGATACTATTTAATCTTTTATTTTAATGGCATCGTATTGTAGTAAATCCACTCAAATTTTGTGGGGTGAGTAGGATGAGAAAAAACAGAGTAAAAAATTAATGATTCAACGTATGCAAATGGGTTGCTGTGTCTTCGTGTATGGGAACATAGTCTTCTGGGGTGAGATTGAGAATCCGTTAATTTTTTTAATAAATAACCAAGGTTCAAGCTATTTTTTATATTTTTTGCCATGGGTAGTCTTTTCTATGGATACTTTTTTACCCATACTTTACTACACTTACTTACTTTTTTACACATACCTACAAACTCTCAAACAGTGTTGAAAAAATCTTGAAAAATCAAAAACAGCAGTCGTAACTTATGTATACATACATTAAAATGTTTAAAATTATGTTTGATCATTAAAATAAGATATATATAGACTTGTGTGTATATTTAAAGAAAAAATAATTTCATTATCAGATAATAATTTCTTAAATTTGCGCAAATATTTGACATTTTAAACGAAACTATCTTTTCGGATTTTTTCGCGGATTTATTTTGATATTTTCTTCTCGACGTTTCGAATGCTTTACAGCAATCATGGTCACGGAAGAGACTGATTATTAGATTTCATTACAGGGTTGTGAGTACCTAAGTATTACAATATCAAGTAGATGTAAGACAATTGTTATTGTAGGTACAAGCGTTTTGTACTCTGCTAAATTACTAATATTAATATTATTGCTTTTATTCTTCATACACGTTTCATAAAAGTTTAAAGCATTTTAATGAATGTCAATTTAATAAAAATAGCAACATCGTTAATAATACAGTAGGTATTATGTTAAGTTAAATTAGCAATTTTAATTGCAAAAAAAGTTAATTAAAAAATTAATTATTATTTTACTTTGATTAAAATAAACTAATTAAATTAACTATTTCTTCTACCTTTTTATCCGACTGCAGCGAGCCCAAAGGAGGGTTATGTGTTTATCATATATGTGTGTATGTATACATGTATATTGTATATACATATTATGCTCCAAATGTTTGAGTGGCCAAAATTAAAAAGCTGTAAATAAAAAAAAAATATAAAATAAAAAAAACCTATTTGCACATAAAGCGACCAAAAAGATGAAAACAAATGACTAAAGAACATAGTATTATACAGTTGGGTACATACAATATAACTAACTGACTGACTGCATTATACTATATTCTTTAATCACTTGTTTTCATTTTTTTGGCATGCTTTTTATGCAGACGAATTTTTGTTATCCTTATAATTATTTTTTTTATTTTTAGCTTTTTAGTTTTGACCAGTTAAACATTTGGAGCATAATATGTTCATTGTACATATATACATACAGTCATACATACCTTTTTAGTTTTTTAGTGCATCTTTTTTGTATAACTTTTGTGATGTACTTATTCTCTTAATGTTTGTTACAGGTATGTACACCGAATATTACCATCGAAAATAAAAGGTAACCTTTTCAAATAAAACAAATTAATTAATAAAGTATAACCGGAACTCTACTAAAATATAATGCACTCATGAATATTCATTACGCATACCGACATCTATTGACTACACACGTAACTAGCATTTTAGTTCAATAGATCTTCGATAGATGGCTTTAGTATATAATAGTACCGCATATAGTACATTTTGTGCTTTGATTTAACAATAAGATCAATTATTGAAAATGAATTAAGGCTAATTTATTAAATTAAACTTAAGAATAAACAGATTTTAATAAATAAAATATTAATTATTCATATTATTAATTAATTTAAGAATTGAGACTGGTATGAAATTATAAAACATGTAGAAAATCAGAATTTATTATCTTATCATCGTTTTAACATAATTTTTTATTGCTTCATTAATTTTTATATGTGGTTGTTGCATACCAAAAATTGAGCAAAATATTCAATTTATACATGTCTAATGTAAATATTGCGTAATCGATCGAAATTAGAATATTTATTTTTATTATAGCCACTTTTACGAAACCTATACTTAATTGACTTTGTATTATAATATTTTAAATAGCCTATGTCTAAAATCCTTATAATTCATAAAGTTTTACCCAAATTGGTTTACTTTGTTTAATTATTCATATTTTTAACCATGAAGAAAGAAATAATGACAATTTAAAATAATATTATAACATAATGCATGGCCGACGCAACTCTGCTGCGCAGACGCACACATGCTCATTCGTATGAAGAATGAATCGCGGGCCATGTGGTAGTCGTCGGAGTATTTTGACGAATTCCGAATAGACTACATGTGCGTTTCTATGGCGTGGACATATAACAATTAAATAAAATTAGCAAAATTATTTAGTTGAAAATGTTTGGTTTTAGCTAATTTTGTAATCGTTTAGAACCATCTACATTTTAAATGTCTATGAATTGATTATCAATAATATACATACTACATCACTCAAAGCTATAATAAGAGTTTGAGCAGATATTTTATTGAAACCAAAGGATTACTAAAAATATAACAAAAGTAATTTTAACTCTCTTAAATATAAGTTATTAGCCGACAAAATATACTAAAAATAATGCTTCCCTTAGATATATTTGACATTTTAAATAAAATCTTTCACTCCCGTGATCACGGTTGTTGTAAAACATTCGAAACGTCGGGAACCAAAAATCAAATTAAATCTTCGAAAAAATCAAGAAAAATATAGTTTTATAAAATACTGCAAGTATACAAACCGTGTCAACGTACACGGCGCCCCCGGGCGACGCTGCGCGCGCGCAGGGGGGCGTGAAACCTGATTTTCGGTCTATGCTGACCTTGTGGCGGACATATTACATCACAACACTCTATAATGCCTTATTTCACCTAAATAACGAACAAAAATCAACTTTAATTCGACTATTTTGGGTTTTAAATAGCTTTTTTATTGAAGTTGTGCTTAGAACATTTTTTTGTGACATGGCAAGTACTATTCGGCGGTTACCAACTAAGGTTTTTCCGGCTCTGTCTTTCCGCGTTTATTTTGTTGGTACACTCAAGTTTTCTTTAATTTGTTTATCTCTGTACGTCTTCTTATTATTCATTTGTATATGCTTGTTATGAACTATTGTATATAATTAATCTTTTAGTTTATCTAACAAAGTTTTTTTTTGCGTACAGGTCTTCTGATGTACATATTATATACTGGTATAATATACATTGTTTTTGAAGAAATTTTCTTTTAAGATACTTTATTTGACATGAGTTCTTTTTTTATATTTTTATTTCTAATTCAAACTTAGGGACTTTCTATTTTTTTTTATATCTATACATATAATAAAATTCTAAGTCAAATCTGTACATTAAATATTTTTTAGAAAATCTTATTGAGATATACATTATTATCAATACAGAGGCCGAATCTATAGTTTTTAGAATTTTTGTCTGTCTGTCTGTCTGTTACCGCATCACAGAAAAATTACTGGACGGATTTTGATGAAATTTGATATGGTCATAGCTGATTATCCGGGTCAACATATAGAATACTTTTTACCGCTGAAAAATATCTCATTTCTGAGAAAAAATACAAAAACTGGTTAGATTAAAAAAACGATGATACTATATAGATTTTAGCAAGTTAACTTACTAAATATGTCAAAAACTATTAAAAATAGCTAATCTTGAAGAAGTATATCAATAGCACTATTTTATTCATTAAAAAAATTATTTTAATGAATGTTTATTTTTGTATTATTTAGATATTTGTCAACAGATGTCGCCATGTGTCTTTAAAATACGTAGTTTTAATTCCAAAAAATTGAATTTACAAATTCGATTTTTCTATGATTTTATTAGAATTACTACTAAATTACCCGTGGCTTCGCCCGTGTTTAAATTATCAAAAAACAATCTTTTTGGCTTTATAAATTAGTTACATCTATAGATACATTAAAATTTAATGAAGCAGTATCTGCGCTTTTAATATTTTTTTGGAGAATTTTATTGAAATACACATTATTATCGCTAACAGAGGCCAAACCTATAGTCTTAAGAATTTTTGTCTGTCTGTCTGTCTGTGACCGCATCACAGAAAAATCACTGGAAGGATTTTGAAGAAATTTGGTACGGTAATAGCTGGTTATCCGGGTCAACTAATATACTAATACGAGTATACTAATATGTAAAACCTAAGAATTTGGTTTTTGGTCATCTGAACGCGGGCGGAGCCGCGGGCAATGCTAGTTGTATGTATATAAGCAAAGTTGGCAAACCATGATGTTTTTATTATATAATACATAACTTGATATCAAAACGATTTATACAACATATTTGACGTTTATTATAATTATTTACAACTTGTTGTTGTTCAAAGTTATACCTAAATATAAATATTATGAGCAGGCTTTTTCAAGGTAGCAAAGATAGTAGAAGCCACTCCCACTATATTGCAAAAAGATATTAGGAGAGCTAACAAGTAACAACTTACAATTTACTTGTTTTAGGGCTAAGTTTTCAATAACATATAAGATTAAGCATCTATTCGGTTAATTTATATAAGTATATTTGATAGCTATACGTGATAAGTAAAAATGTGAGTAAGATTACCAATAGGTATTAGGTACCTACATTTTCTGGTGGTTTTTAAAACCTTTGTTTTTGCTTTTATTATATTAATTTTATCGTTAAATTTACTTAACGCATTTCATCTCAAATAATTTATAAAAAAACCTAAGTGTTAGTGTAAAACATACAACAAGTCAAGTTACATTTTTAGCATATACTTACATATTTATGGGTTATTTTATTGCTACTATATGTTTATTTACTCGATAATATTGTATCTATTCATATTAAAATGTTATGTATAAATAACATTTTATCAGCCAATTTTTTTTAATTCTTGAGGCAAAAACGACAGGGTGTTATAGGTTTCACGTGTCTGTGTGTGGCTTCGTAGCTCCCGAACGGATGAACCGTCTTTTGATTTGCTTTTTTTTTGAATGATGAATTATCGGAAGTGTTCTAAGCTATGTTTGATGAAAATCGGTCCAAGATGGCCGCCACCACAAAGTAGTGGATTACATATTATTATTTTCACAACTCCCTCAATATGGGTATCAAATTAAAGGGCTTGACTAGTAGAATACTATACGCCATGATAGATTTCGAAACCAAGATGGCCGCCACCACAAAATGGCGAATTATTACATATCAAGTTTTTTTTATTAATTTAATTTAGTTGCAGAGAGTTCTATTTTATAATGACCTTCAATATTTTTGGTGGTTCTTACTATCAATAAGCCACAGGTATATGCGAATATTAATTTTTTTATGTACCTATAATATTAATATTTTTGCTTTGACAAGTTATCAGGTATAATTGCGATTAAAATCTGATCATACACCGTGAAGGGCGTACCACAAAAATACACTAAATCTTATTAAAAATATCTCAATTTTAAATAATTATATGGTCTTTGCTGAATTAAATACATCATCTTTTAAATAATGCATGTTTAATTACAAACACAAGGTCTCTAATTCTTAAAGGACGCTAAGTATAGAATAAAATTAATAATATTCAAAGTAAAGTTAAGTTTTGAGTTTAGAGGAAAAATAATTCACTTATTTATTCACTTATTTTCACTTCGACTTCGCATGTACTATATTATAAGTAATAATATGAAATTTAAATTAAAATAATAAGTGTGTGTGTATGCTATTCACTCACGGTACAAGTGAAACTTCTTTGGCAAATATCGCAATTGAATTATAAAAAATCAATAAGGCATGTTATGATGTTAGACATATTACAGTCATATATTTATTTCTAAAAAATCATATAAGTATTTATCATATGCGGAAAGAATATAATATTATATTTCATTTATCAGACAATAACAACAGTTACCATGGCAACAATTAGTCATAATAGCGTGAAACGTATTCTATCTTACTCTCTCGAAAGCCTAATCAAATATATTTATGTGTTTGTCCCTTTCTAGTGTCGCATTTTCGTTTCATCGAGTTTCAAATCACAACGATTCTAAAGAAGTTTCACTGCAAAAATACGAGTAGTACACAGATAGATTATGACCTGGACAGACATCGGCATTACTTCAAAACTAATTGATTTCTTACTAACTACTACACTAAACTACTAACTGACTTACTAATTTATTCGGATAGTAGAATCAAATTTTACGTCGATCCCAAGGTTTTAAGTTACAAAAATAATGCTATATCTTTACTAAACAAAGTAGGTAAGGTTTTCTAAAGTAAAGTAAGTGTTTGTGTTCGTTTTTTCAGTAAAACTAAACTAAAAGTGACTAATAAAATAAAACTTTTTGAGAGTTTGATCTATAAACCATCGTTTCAGTGCTTATATCTACAAACGACCAATTTACCGAAAGAGTTTTTAATAGAGTTTTTAATGCAACATTATTGACTTTTAAATGTTAATTCTATTGCTATAAATAAAATATTGTACATTTAAAAAGCTGAAAAGATGTATTTTTATCTATAAATGTATATAAATCTTAGATTTTTTTTAAATAGACGAAATCCTCTTTACTGTAGAGTACAACGAGTATTGGTAGAGTTTGAACAAATAAGCATTATATATTACATCAAAATAATAAAATCGAGGAAACGCGCAGAAGGCAGTGTGATTTAAAATTAACTTACTTATCCAACAGCTACGAGTATACCATAATTATGTATTAACTTATTATAACACTGCGTCAGAAATGGTTGTATACAAGAGCCAAGGTCAAAGATATTATATACATAAACTGTGGCCAAGCTACGAAAAGATTTTGATAACCGAAATAATTACAAAAAGAACCGGTTTTGATGTGGTTT
This sequence comes from Brenthis ino, assembly GCA_921882275.1. NCBI lineage: Eukaryota > Metazoa > Arthropoda > Insecta > Lepidoptera > Nymphalidae > Brenthis > Brenthis ino. The sequence goes on along the minus strand of OV170229.1, from coordinate 12,564,137 downwards.
CATGCAAATTGTAATTAATGCTAACACAAAACTCGTTCTAAGATTTATTCTGTTTCAATTAATATTCATTTTAAATTGATTTATGGCGAATATTTTATTGGCAACCATAGACAAATTATATTTTAACTAAATATATTTTTTTTAATTAATTATTATCTATGTAACTTTTTTATCTATACCTACCGTATTCCTAGAATATGCACGTATGTAATTTTGCGATGAATTTAAATCTAAACATATCGGGAAATAAACTTATAAGTTAAAAATTCTTCTTGCATGTACCTATGTTTTTTATAGTTTTAAGTAAATGTTTAAGCTTTCAAGGGTTTAGTTTTTAGGGATTTACGGTACAATTTATTTATAGTGTTTCAAAAAATTATGTATGTTTTTTATAACAATTTATATAGTAAATTGTCAAAAGTCATCTTTTAATTAAAAAAAACTTTATTGACCGAAAAAACATCTTAGGAATAATCGTATAAATTAATCTCATATTGCTTAGAAACAAAAACCACTACATATTTGATTTCTTATAGTCGTATTTAAAATAACTACCTGATTACACAAATTGACTTTTTGTTAAAAAAAACAATAAACAAATCTTTTTCATTAAGTACCACGGTCGTAAAAACAACAATTGTGTAGATCGGAACGCTTCTTAACGCCATCTTGTTTTTTATTACACTAAAAAACGTTCTTTTTTTACATTTTTTCATCTTAAAATACTGGGTCACTATGTCTCTATTCATCCTTTAATATTTATTTGTTAGAACAAGGATCTGCCTGCGTGTTTACGTGTTTGAAGTGGAATATTTTATTACGTTAGCTTTAACCTCTTTCTTCACTCAAGTGAATCCACTAAAAGTGTGAGGAAGTGGGAAAAGGATATAGTCATTTTCCGTCTTTTTTTACTACGAATCCACAGTATTATTAATATTTTTTGATAATAAAAAAAATCCTTAAATTAGATATTTAAAATGCCAGTCACTGATTAATCACGAAATCTCAGAAGCCTGTAGCTTCCTCACAGAGAAAGACTCGCTAAGAAAATATGTTATTAATTCAACCCTCAAAAAAGGTAAAACATGGTTTATAAGTTTGTATGAAAATCTGTTGTTTTTAATGTTGCAGTGGTCAAAACTAGAATCTTGCTTATTAAATGACGAGTATTCTATTTGAATGTTTTGGAGATGAACAATAGGGGATGATGTATAATCGGATATGACGTTAAAAGAAAAAATATAGAAATTGATAATGAGACTATAACTTATTATTCATTATACATACATAAAATACGAGAGCGGAGCCACGAATTATAGCTAGTATCACATAAATGTACAAATAGATTTTTTATATGTATCTACTTAATCACAGACGTGACCAATTTCATTTTAAGTCGAATTTGTCACTTCTGAGTCACAGTTAACGCGATAGTAGCTTTTTACAACTAATATTTATGCAAACAATTTGTCCCTTTTTAGTTTTATCGTTTGTTTACATTTTTTTATATCGTGATTTGTCATTATTATTAAAATAAGGCTCATTATGGATGTTTAAGCGATCGATTAACTGTCAGGAGATCGTTTATGTATTTAAATTAAGAGATTTTTTTCAAATAACATTTAAGAATTCATTCGTTTTGTTCACGATTTTAACGTTTTAGCTATAGCTAATTTAGTTTGCTTAATTTAAAGTGTATCATGGAACGACCAGAAATAAATCTAATTAACATTTTATAGCAAATTAGCATTTTTGGTTCTTTTTTATGTTATGGGTTTTAATGTCGGTCTGTCGAAATAATAGTTTCACGCCTCTTATCTTAATTATAAAGTAAAAACTATAATGACTTGTATGTAGTTACTATACCCCTTCAAACACTCGTGGTCTTTAGGATTGCCGAATATTTATATTTATTTTTTATTTTTTCGCAATCTAATTGAAATTGATACAGGCTTAAGGCACTATTTTAAACCAATCTATTATCTAAGATAGTAAATAAATTTAAGTTATATTATCCATTATTGCCCAATCACTTTATCGATTATCATTTTATCGAAAATATTTATACCTATATTATTATGTATATAAAAAAGTCGGGTTAGCTACACTACGTATAACTCAAGAACGGTTGAACCGATTTTCATGATCTTGAATTTGTTGGATTTGTCTCCGCCCGAATATCAGAATAACTATTAAAACATTGGAAAAATTCACATAGAAATTTATTAAAACTTAAGTGGGTAACGCTGGCTATTTACGTATATCCATATAAAACGTACATAGGGACGAACCCGAGTGAAACGAGGGTGAGTAGCTATTAGTAGTAGGTATATATTTAAAAAAAGATTAACGACACATTACCTTAAAAATTAACTAATGTTTTAAGTAACCTTGACTTTGTGTCTATGACGTAACCTTGCGAAGCAGTTACCAGCAAGCGTCTAAAGTTACTGCTACGTGGGTTACTATACTAGCTAGATGAATTGTACTTTAAATAAATATGGTTAGACTTGTCTCTCCTAAGTAAAGAAAGTTAATTTTAAATTACAATTTTTTGTATAAAACTTATAAATGGAATTAAGTTGGAAATAATTCAATTAGGTACTTTTTATTATATTTGTAATTCTGGATTTTGAGCTGTTTGAGGCCCGCCATTTTTGCACTACGTCTGACATTACACTGACTTCACAACCTATGTCCGTTTCGTTGTTTTATAATAATCATTCCTAAGCACCTGTACGGTCAAAGATACCAAAATTAAGCTTAAGAAAAGGACTACAACAACATCCGTGTTTTCTTATCATATACTATAAACACCACTATACAAATTAATTATGTCGATAATACAAATATGTTAATATAATAATTATGAATTTTACGTGCATATTTTGCATTTCTATTAAAATAGTTTTTTTAAGACATTGATGATAAGTATACATATAACATTCGGTCGATGAAGATTCGGAAAATATGTTTAACTAAACAGAAACGACACGTTTGTGTCAATTTGTTGTGACCCTACTTGCTGTGCCAGAGGTCGCGGGTTCGATTCCCGCTGGGAGCATTCATTAGTGAGATAAACACGAATATTTGCACTCTTGTCATAGGTGTGTATATTTGTAATATGTAGGTATTTAAAGTTATATATGTGTAGTGTATCAACTATCTGGTATCTATAACTCAAGCCTCGTAGCTTACCATGGAACTAAATGGTGCTATGTGTTAATGTCACAACATATTTGTTATTATTATTTATTCATCCTTTTTGGTTGTTAATTGCTATTATACCATAAACATCTCCAAGGACTAATTATACAAGAAATATTATACACTAGTTGGTGCACGTTATATTTTTATTCAATGTTAAAATGTAGTGATGTAACGAATACGAATTTGGATATTCGTATTCACCGAATATAAACTGTATTCACCGTATTCGTAAAAGTTCGTTGCATTACTACATAAAGACTTCTTGTCACTAAAAATGTAAGGTGACTTAAATTTCAGCAAGAAAATGCACTAATAAAATTATTGAAGCTATAAAGTATTTCTAACACATTAATATGGACTTGGGAGTGATGTGAATATGAATCAATGTTTTTGTCGGTTCAATCAAAGTGATTGACGTGTAGGCATTAGTCGTAATACGCGTCTACTTGCTGTGGCCATGAGAACTAATTGTAAGGACCGGTCTTTTTAAACATTTAAAATTAACTTTTTTTAAATTAAAAAAATCAAAATCAAAATATTTTATTCAGCATGAAATTATTACATTTTTTTACTGAACGTCATGAGTCTACTACCAGTTCGGAAAGAAGAAGCCTCAGACCTGAGAAAAACTGGCGAAAAAAAGAAGTTCTAAAATATAAAGATACTTTTTTAGAGTTGGAACATAAATATTGGTAATTTATATTAAAGTAATTTTATAGCGATTTTTCTGTGTTCGTTTCTTTATAAAATACTTAAATATAATTTTAATTTGGCCCTGGCCAAAAAGACGTGTACGAAATATAATTAACGTGATATTAGAATCTGTAAAAAAAATTTTGATAAATTTATTTAATATGTACTAGCAGACCCTGTAGCCTATAGGTATAATATGCTGTCCTGCTACAGACCGTGTGCTCAGAAAATTAAAAAAAGCTAGATCTCAACGACAGCGCCACTTACCGGATCCAACTAGAGGTAATAACTGTCCAGATTACTCCATAAATACACAAAAAAAATCATCAAAATAGGTCAAGAAAATGTTTTTTATAAATTATTGAAAATAGAATAGATTTCAACTTAAGCATTCACCAAATTTCCTATCTCCATAATTAATCCGCTAAAATTATTTATGAATATCGAGGAAAATCCATCAAAACAACAAGTTCATGGTCCCCTCATTAACAGGTTTTGGGATAAGCGCAGATCTGACCTCACGAAGCTGTGCCTGTAAACACTAAATAATGCTCCGACGTCAAGTATCTGTCATCATCAGTTTCAATTTACACCGTAGTTTGTTTATGAGTTGAGGCAAATAGTAATAAGAAAAACTTAACCGACTGCGTAAAAGAGCAACATTTTACGTTAAAATGAAAACTTTTACTCGCCCTCTATTATTTAACAGATGTCATAATCAAAATATTACTAGTGTGCGCTGAGTGGTCGTAAATCGACCATATTATCAATAATTTGGGGGAAACATATACAAATAGAATTTACCTATCGATGTATAAAAAAATAACTGTGTCCAATTTTTTATTGATTTGAACACTCAAGCTAGTCAATAGCTACTCAAAAAAAAAGACAAACAGAAGAGAAGAAAGTGCAAAAACTTTTTCGTCTTTGCCGGTTTATACATATATAAATTTAATGTAATGACGAAATAAATATCACGTTATATATGAAGTCTTAAACGTACCGAAGAAAAGACTCATTAATAAGTACCCAAAAACTTAAATGTCCAAATCGGTCCAGAAGTTCTCAAGTGATGCCCTTAACACCGGTCAGTGTTTTTATATAAAGATTAGCACAGCATACATTATAGCACGGTGTAATAGACGGTCTTAAGAGTTGAAAGCATGGCTAGGTGTTCGAAAAGTTGTACCGAAAAACCTATAATTTAGTATTCGATGGGTTTAGTTAAGCTCATTTGTAATTACGAGATCAATAATTAAATTGCAATTTACTCTAATAATAATACTTATATATTATGTAGATTTCTACTAGATTCCCACAACTCACATTTAAAAAGCTTTCATATGACCTAATTTCCAAAAGCTTATACGTTTTCTTAGTTGCTTTTCAATACTGTTGATGTCTTTTGACGGTTAATCACTTTGTTATATTTATATGTTTGTATTCAGCCCTTTTTAAAGTCCCACTGCTGGACACCGGCCTCCCTTCAATAGGTTCGAGGGAAACCATGCCATAGTCCACCATTCTGGCCATGTGCGGGTTGACGGACTTCACATGTCTTTCAAAAACTTGCTAGGTTCTCTTAGACATGCTGGTTTCCTCACGATGTTTTCCTTCACTAATCAATTATATATTTTCAAAAATGATTATACTCGAATTTAAATCACTAGGCGAGTACTTGTTACGATAAATGTTAAAATTTGTCTGTGTGTACGTTTGTTACTTCTTCATACTATAACGGCTGAACAGATTTGAGTGAAATTTGAAAAGAACACATAGGTTAACATTCACTTGCGAAGCCATGCTCGATAATTAGTTAGCAATAAAGAAGTGAAAGGAAAATTAATTAATAGATCTCGAAACGTGCGTCCTTCAAATGTCCTCATAATATTAATAATATGTGAATCTTATAGTAATTATAAGCATTGTTTAATATATAAAATACATAGGAAAATTCACAAGCATAACCCGTTCTAAATGTATATTATAAGATATTTAAATTCAAAATTTTAAAACAATAGAAGTCGTGTTAAGATCTCAAATATATTCATAAACGTTATACCTACCTATGTTACTTATGTTCATTTGCATTTGTTTGACCTTCCTCGTTGTTTATAATTGCAAAATAATTCAATGTTCAACGATAACTTTAAAAATAATGCTAATCATTCCGTATCACTTTACTCCTTACAAATTATATAACAATACTACCTAAGTCTACGGACAGACAAAATAAGTAATCATCATTGAAAATTTGATATATATATATATATATATATATACAAAAGCTTATTACAACTCATTAGTACTATACCTAACCTAATCTAACAAAAAGAGGTACTGAACTATTTGTTATTTGCCTATTTTTTATACCTATAGATGTACCTTTTTGAATTTTGGATTTGCAAAGTAGAAAACACAACAGCACATTAAAACCTTATTTGAAAAAAATGGTAAATTTTAGTGATTTTTCATTACATCCATACTAATATTTTAAATGTGAAAATGTGTTTGTTTGTCCTTCTTTCACAACGAAACGGAGAGACGGATTGGCGTGATTTTTTGTTTGGAGATAGTTGGAGGGCTAGAGAGTGACTTAGACTATTTTTCCCGCGGGAGATTATCTAATTCCTTAGGGAAAACACGTTATAATACAATCCAAATCGATGTGCATATTATGTGTATTCAGCCCTTTTTAACGTCCCATTGTTGGGCCCAAGCCTCCCTCAATGAGGATCAAGGAGGATGATTTCCTTCACCTATAATCATGTTTAAATTAATCCCCATACAAATATCAGAGGCGAGACCCGGGATTTGTCCACTCGGTTTCCCAAACGAGTACGTTACCACTGGGCTACCACTGCCTACTAGGTACATATACTCGTATAATAAGGAATAGTTTTTATAAATAGCCACTGGACTATACCATAATTGATATATAATAATACGGTATACCTAACCCACACAGTATACTATAGTATATAACTGGTAAATAAAACAAAGAAAATTCTAAACAGTTTAAATGTATTGAAAAGTACACACATCATAACATCTCAAAATCTTTTAAATAAGATCTTATTGTACATAAAGTTTTTGCTTATATTATAATCCATAATATAATTATTTTTTTAAACTATTAAGCCGAAGTATTGTTTCTAAAAAAAAATTTCAAAATAGGTATCATTAGAATAACAATTAACAAACATGACTCTGCTTAAGCGTGGTCATTAGTATAATTTAAAAGTTTTAAAAATAAATTTTAATACTAAATTATTATAAAATAAAGTATATTTTTACTATGAATTATATTTTAACTGGTTGAAAAGAATGATTTAAATAACAAATAAATAAATATGTTGGGACATTAACACACAGCAACATCTAGTTCCATGGTAAGCTACGAGCTTGTGTTATGGATATCAGATAGTTAATACAATGCATATATACCACTTAAAATACATAATATATTATAAATATAAACTTCTGTGACTGGAGAACAAACATTCGTACTCATCACGCAAATGAATACCCCCACTCCCAACGGGACACGAACCCGCGACCGCTGGCACAGCAAGTAGGGTCACTACAAACTGAGCCAAACGTGTCTTCGAATCTATAGACCAATCAAATTCATAGACCAACGTCAAAAAAGGAGTATTACCTATGCTATATCTTTAAAATAAATAATAAGAAAGTCCTATAGGACTCAAAATTCTACCCTATACTTACCCTATAGGGTAGAATTTTGAGGTTAAGTTACCGTTAACTTAATAGTATTAAAATATTTCTGAAGCTAATTTAACTTGTTATATATATAGATATACCTATAATCATATATAGTATTATTTTAAATAAAACTTCTTTTTTGGATCCCAATATTTCGAATGCTTTCCACCAGATGTCATCACGAGACAGACTAACGTTTTTGGGGCCCCAAAGGTTATAGTTATTGTAGACGATGTCAGTAGGTATAAAATATAACATTCATACTTCATAGCGTATTAGTATGTGTGAAGAAATATAGAGTCGAGGAGAGAGACACGGTAAGATTATAACTCCACCATTGCTCCCTAGAACTTAACAATTTTGTTTGTAAAAAGGCAAACCGGAATTTTTATCAACGTATTCATCTGTACGTATCAATCTTGTACGGTACAAGCGAAACCGAGGACAAAACCTAGCTTTTTCATGTAATTTTAGATTACAAATCTAACTTTTATTTGATATATATAATTTCTTATTCTTCCCACCCATGACCATGGATAACTTGAAAATATTCGAGCCATTACATTAAATTATTCTAAAATTACAATACATAGGTACCGTAAATAAAACCGAATAAGTTAATTTAATTGACTTTGTTGACATGCATAGCAAAATGTTGATTTAAATTTAACTAAAGGAAATAGCGTAATGTGATTAGAATTTTAGTCGCTAGTAAACATTTATTTAGAACAATAAGAACACAATGCAAAAATTACAGAAGTAAAAAAAAAACGACTGCGTACACAAAAAAATAATCTATTACTACACTTTGTAGTAAGTTAAACGTGAGTCTTAAAAAAATGTCTTAAAAAGTATATAGGGAATTCTCAGCACACTTCCTTCGCTTCTTCAAAATCATAATTAACATAAGCATATCCACATCGCATCCCCAACTAGCTGTTTGCAAGAGATTTATAGTTCACGGAAAGCACTTTATATAACGAAGGAACAGGTTTTATTTCCGTATCTACTCTTCGGTCCATATAGTATATCTATACTATAATAACTATCATCTATACTAATATTATAAGGAGGCAGAGTTTGTTTGTTTCAACGCGATAATCTCAAGAACTACTAATCCGATTTGAAAAATTGTTTTTGCATTAGATAGTCCGCTTATTGAGGAAGGCTACAGGCTATATATCATCATGCTACTACTTAAGGGAGCGGAGTAATAATATAATATATAGTTTATCTACTCCATACTAACCCTTTTAATATACCTAAGAACGAACCCGAGCGAAGTGAGGGTGAAACGTTAGTCTATACATAAATAAGCAAAGACGAAACAGTTCAGTGCCTTTTGCTCCTGTGTTTGTCAACGGATTTTCTTTTTTAATTTGTATAATAGCTATTGACGAGCTGTAATGTTATATATAACAAAATAATTCAATCTAATTTCGACCACTGATTGAATACTATGTGACGAAATGAACCTGCATGAGGGTCCGGTAACGTCACTCTGGATCAGAGCAAAATATATGTTCTGCCAACTCATAAACGATAAATGTACGATATCTAAAACGTATACTGTCTAAAACGTGAAACGTATACGTGGCCTGAATAATAGTGTTAAACAAATAACTTTTTAACGTCCCACTGCTGAGAACGGGCCTCCCTTCAATAAGAGAGGGATCAGGCCATAGTCCACCACGCTGGCCAAGTGCGGGTTGGCGACTTCATATATCTTTCGAAAACTTGCTAGGTTCTCTCAAACATGCAGGTTTCCTTACGATGTTTTCCTTCACCGTAAGGGAAGTGGTAATCATGTTAGAAATGAATCGCATATGAAAATATCAGAGGTGCAAAACCCGGGATTTTAACCCGCTTCACTTGTTTTTCCAAGCGGACGCGTTACCACTAGACTACCACTGCCTTCAACAATGAAGGACAGACTAATATATTTTCTTATTTCATTAAATTCATTATTACATCCTAATGAATAATCTCAAACATGTCAATACAATAATAATCAGCATTAAGAAATAGTGATGTACATATTTTTTCAGTTTCCTCTCAATTTTCGTGTAGAAATGAAATTTCGTTCTTCGCTGTCAATTCGTAGCGTTGATTTACAAGGAACACATTTACTTACCATGACATTATATGGATAAGCCACTCTATAAAGAAATAATATTTTAACAAATCTAAATATTTTTGACATAATATAATGTATTGGATCTATCAAACTCAATGTTTTACTGGTAGCCGTTGACGAGTTCTATCCATCTTCTGGCTCCATCATCGACATATCACGCCGAAGATAAAAAATTACTGTGTTGTCATCCGGATTTTAAATAGCACACAATGATTCGAATACGATATCAATACGATAATTGAAAAGAGGTTAAGAAGGCAACACAAAAGGTTGGAAGATGATCTTCCAATAGAATAGAGAATATTGGCAAGGAGCCGCACAGATTAGCTAAAGTTAGAGGAGGCCTATGTCCAAGACAACCTGACGTTGTTTTCGAAAGACATGTGAAGTCCGCCAACCCGCACTTGGCCAGCGTGGTGGACTATGGCCTGATCCCCCTCGTATTGAAGGGAGGCCCGTGCTCAGAAGTGGGGCGCCAAAAAGGGCTAAACACTACTACCATTATATATTCCATTAGATTAAGCTTATATTATAAATAAAAATATCTACTTACTAAAAATCTGCAATTAAAATAGCTATTTTTTATTTTATTTATTTATTGCATTAAATGATTTGATTATTTCTTTGAACACAACTGGTTTATAATAAGTAAATAGTTTAGATGTTTGTGAACTTACGTTTGTATGTATGTATTATATATGTATGTGTGTCACTTTAAACGTTGTTATTTAATCTGTTAAACTTTGATTTTGAATGATGAATAATAAACTAAAATTAACGTGGCATTTAAATATATGTGTACTTCTATTTTTCTAATATATTCTGTTTCGTTATTTTTAAATAGAACGAAAATAATTTTAAAAGATTTTTATTTTATGTAAAACGATAACGATGAAAACTACAAGTGACGCCTTGTCGCTTCACTTGGGTTTATCCCTATATTACCGATGTCACTCTCGAGCCTAAAACCCTTGAAATTGGAAAAATTATGGGCTCCCCATACAAATTTTCATCCCTTATTTCCCGTCCTATAGGTTTTATTTTTGCGACAAAAAATAGTTAAGTCCTTTTCCAAAGTCTTTAACTAACTCTGTATAAAAATTCATCTAAAATGGTTCACCAGTTTAGGCGTGCAAACGTAACAAACAAAGAAACAGATAGGCAAGCTGACAGTATTTTTCGCACATTTGTGTGCGTGATCCATCATACGTCGCTCAGATACGACTTGTCTTTCAAAGGAATTAATTAAAAATAGGCAAATGTATATAAACATAAACAAAATATTTACTCAATAAATTTAAGACAGTTTTGTTATAACATAACAAAACTGTCAGAATTTAGTCAATAGTGATTTTGGTTAAAGAAAATTGAATTATCTATAAATATATAAATAATAAAGAAAACTTTGTATGCGAAATTTAATATGCAATGAACAAAATTTAAAATAATTCTAATAGCATAATAATTATGAAAATATTATCCATATTGATATATTGAGCTAGTGTCTGGGCATTTATAGACAAGTGTTACGCAGATGTGCGCGTTGACATGCCAGCTCGCTTAATTATTTGCCATGGCTGGTTTACTACTGTTTATGATGAAAATTAAAAATATCCTATATTCTATCAATAACACATTCTATTTATATAACGTCTAGACCGATTTCGATAGAATAACCTTCAAAAGTAAGTTGTTTTATTGGTAATATTTAGTTAATATATACTCGTAGGTGCATAACTATAAAAAATTGTGGCTTTTAGCAGTAAAAAAACAAGAAGGAAGTGATGCTCATATTGATCTTACACTTTAATATTCTAGCAACTCATCCTCGCTTTGTTCGGGTTCGTCTCTAGGTTGCTTCCCCATACAAACTTTTATCCCCATTTTCACCCCCTCAAGGGATGATTTACGGGATAAAAACTATCCAATATCCTTCCCAGGGCCTCAAACTATCTTGTTACCAAATTTCATCTAAAGCGGTAAATTTTTTTTGTGAGCCTATTCGGTACAAAACAAAAAAAAACAAAAAACATATCTCTTTATAATATTAGTATAGATGAAGATATTTCTCAAATAATCTTTTTTACATTATTTATATACTATATTATATCAATATACTATATTATAGTATACTGACTTTAATTATGCCATTTTTAAGCAAATGTTATATTTCTTTTGATTCTTCAAGTATCTCTTTTATCTCTGTAACGTTATCTCTTAAAATCTTGCCGGTCTCAAAAAGCATATCATCGAAAAAATCGTTTAAAAAATCCCGACATTGCAACACCTGTTGCGCCTGCGCATCCGCAATACTTGCCAACATGACGGACCATCTGTCCAAAATTCACATATACTATTAGTGTCTGCCTGTAATGTATACATATTATGTATATATAATATAGATTATACTCGTATATAAAATTTTATCTATTAAGTAACTACTAACACATCTTAAACAACATTAAATTATAAGTAAGACATTGAACTGTATTTATTTAATGTAATAATTTGGCTAAAACAAAATCGAAGTAATGGACGTATGATATTTCTACTAAAGCGGACGTATGTATTATAAAGTTTAAAATGTATGTTCATTAATCATTTGCCCTTATTTCACTCAGCAATAGAGTAATGGAAATAATAGAGTGGCCCAATTTTTCGGCCGACTTCAGAAAGGCAGAGGTTTGCAAATTCATTTTTTTTATTTTTATAATACGGGTATAATATACATTAGTAATAAACAAAAATAATGCCTGATATACACATTCACATTCGGTAAAATAAATATATTACATAATTGGTTTTGTAAAAATTAACTATTTTTAGTTCAAGAAAAGGTTAATACGTATTTTTATAACGAAATAGAACAATTTTATTTTAGGCAATTACCTTATTATACTTGTTACGATATTTAGATTGGTGGTTTTATTTTTATATTGTGTTAGGTAGGAATAAATAAATATAAAATAAATTCTATACCGGTTACTTTGAATTAAGTCATTTGTAGGTTGATATAACATATTAAATAATGTAAACAACCAACAAATCGCCCTGATTATTTACGAATGGTTTTATACAATTAGCGTTCGCTGTTGTCAAAATTTGACTATAATCATTATAGAACTTTTTTTTCATTGATAATGATGAGAGCTCGTCAATAGCTACTAAAAAGAAAATCGGTGGACAGACAGAGAAGTAAAGGTGTTTTGTCTTTTCCTATTTATATATATATATATATATATATATATATATATATATATATATATATATATATATATATATAGATATTAGGTATATCATTCTTAAAACTTTACCGAAATAGTTTTGAAAAATATTACATTTTGGTGTTTGGCTTTACCAAAGTACAGGCTCTACCTCTACACGAAAAATATTTTTTTCTAACATCAATATAATAATTAAATTTTTTCTTAGATAAAGCCTTGAAAATAAAATTTGCGGGTATTTTGAATAGCACTTTCGTTATCAGCGCGTCAAAATCCATATGTATACCAAAATTCAGATCAATCAGAGGTCGGTATGGGCTATTCGGAAGTTTATCCAAGTTATTTTTTTATTTTAAATGAATTAATATCATTTGAAAAAATGACACAACTATGTATCAAATATAGTAATAAAAAAAGTTAATGTCTAAATACCTATATAGGCAGTATAGCAAATACATATAAAAGGCAGTGGTAGCCCAGTGGTGACGCGCTTGCTTGGGTAACCGAGTGAAGCGGGTTCAAATCCCGGGTCTCGCACCTCTGATATTTTCATGTGCGAATCATTTTCAACATGATTACCACTTGCCTTACGGTGAAGGAAAACATCGTGAGGAAACCTGCATGTCTGAGAGAACCTAGCAAGTTTTCGAAAGACATGCGAAGTCTGCCAACCCGCACTTGGCCAGCGTGGTGGACTATGGCCTGATCCCCCCTCATATTGAAGGGAGGCCCGTGCTCAGCAGTGGGACGTTAAGAAGGGCTGAATACATACATACACCTATATAGGCCGAATAAATTAAAAAAAATCATAAGGTTTGACTATGATATAGCCATTCTATTTGCATTGCCCTGTCCTGGCTTATGGTGTATTTTTTTAAGTAGACAACCAAAAAACTTCATGTATAAACTTTTTATTTCAAAAATCATTTTTATCCTTTACTTATATATCATTATAGGAATCAAAAATCTGTCAAAATGTTAATTCCAGGTCAAGGAGCTAGGCCTAGACTTTGATAAGTCCGTCAGGATAAACAAATTTATATGTATAGAATATATCGAATGATTTATTAAAAATCTTGCTCGATAAGTTTTAAGTGTCCAAACAAATTCCAAGAATTTGTAAGTAATCGTATCTTTTTTACATAATAAAATAATATAGTAGAACTCTGTCTTATATCCAGTATTAAAACACCTTCTAACCTCTACACATACATACCTGTACCGTTTTGTATTTTGTTTTGCACTGTACAGTGACAATAGGCTCACTAGAAATAGTGGATTCGATTCCTGTATAGGCCTTTTATAAAAGTGTGTGTACTCGTAAATAAAAAGATTTTAATCTAGTGTAATATGAAAAAAACGAATCTATTGAAAACAAAGCTTGAAAAGTTACTACCAACCTCGTAGCTCCATCAGATGAGCTCGGTGATATCAAATTATTATTATACTGTCATCCGAATTTTACATACCTACCTGTTTTAAATCAATATCACAGAAAGCTACTATAAACTACATTTTGTATCTGTGTGTCTGTCTGTGACTTCGTAGCGCAAAATCTGGAATCTGCAAGATACTAAAAAACTGCCCATATATCATGTTTAGGCTCATTAAAAGGGCTCATTAAAAAGGATAGGTTATTGTACTGAGGGTATTTTCAATTTTTTTTATTTAATTTCTTGTTTATAGTTATTTAAAAATGAATATTAAAAACGTGTTTTAAAGAAGCGGTTCTATAAACATATAGATTTGTTTACTACAATATACTAGACATAACATGATACTATATATTCATTTGATATTTTTTGTTATTATATATTTTTTTTATTTACTTTAAATGCCGTAACTGTCAATTTAAATACTATTAAATACGTATTTATTTATTTATAAATTCTGCATGTTGACAATAATCTTTAGCACTACTAGTTATAAGTTTATACCTTAAAAGACAGTTTTAATTAAGTTTCTAACCTGTAATTAGTAAAGTATAAATAATTAGACTAAAAATGGTATCAGGAAAAAACTATGTTAAAAACCTCATAGCTTTTTGGAATATTGTATAAAACAAATTATAGCCTAAAAAATTACTAAATAACATTGTTTCCACAAAGTAAGATAATTTGCTATTCTGCTCTAACCTTCGTTTCTACAAAAAATGCACTAAAGCCATTTAAATATTATTGAATATTATTTTTTACTAAAAGACCGCCGCTAAAAATTATAAATTTCACCAAAATGTTATAAGACTATTTTTTTACCTAAAAAAATATGTTATAGTAAAATATAAATAAGAAAATTTTGTCGATATTTAGAATATAGAAGAAAGTAAGGTTATGTTACATAAATCTGACCTCAGCATAATTTCTCCAAAATCTGGACCACAGGCCGACCCCAGTTATGCAACGAGTCAATCGAAACAAAAAGTAACAATGAAACATTCCAAAGGGCAAAAACTTTAACGGGTTCTATAGTAAACGGATTCATCCAAAATCTTTTTCACGAAACGGGAGCAAAAAGAGCCAACAAAAAGGCTACAATAACCTTTTGCAAATTTAAACTCCTCGGCTTTTTCTTCGCACGTGTTTGAATTTTAAATTTGTTTTTGCTTCCAATCGTTTTTATTAATATGCCGTTGGGTTAGGTCGCGGCAGGGTCGCTTACATCATTCAATTGTTTTGTATATGTCAACATTATTTATATAAAATATATATAGGTATATATACTGTTCTAGTTTGAAAAATTTTCTGCTGACGCCTGAAATGAACGAGTTTATTAATTTTATTTTACTACAAACATACTTACATAAATACAATTAAAATATATCTTAAGGTTTTTACATAGTAAACGGAGAGTATACTTCGTCTCTTTTTTACTAGTTTGGAGTAATCAGGACAAATGCGCAAATATAGGAATCGAATCTGATACCTTATATCTATTAAGTAGTGCAATCATATCAAATCAATTGAGCGTTTTGAATAAAACTACCTTCTCAAATTTTTTCGCGGATTTATTTTGATTTTTGGTTTCCGACGTTAAGAATGCTTTACAGCAATCTTGGTCATCTGCGAGACTAAGGTTTTAAACGTCTCAAAGGTCATTATAAATTTGTTACAGACTTAATATTTGATAGTTTACTCGTATTTAAAATGTCAGATATTCGCGTAAAAATATTAAGTCAAATGAAAATATGTTTGATTTTGATTTTTATATAACATATTTTGCAGTATTACATAGTATCGGTATGGTCATTGTATTAGTGTGAGCAGCAAGTTTTTATCTTTATACGGATTTTGCTGAATTGTTCTGAGTTACTTTCGTTAAGGGTTTATAACTTATAAGGATTCATTTTAGAGAAATATCTACTTAATTTATGAGTTAACTCACGAAAAGCATCTCTTTTGTGCTAAAAAAAATTTTGTTTCAGTAACCGTAATTATATAAACATATTTCATAATACTATAATAAAACTATCTTTTCGTCTCTCCCGTG
Organism: Brenthis ino; assembly: GCA_921882275.1. Classification (NCBI taxonomy): domain Eukaryota; kingdom Metazoa; phylum Arthropoda; class Insecta; order Lepidoptera; family Nymphalidae; genus Brenthis; species Brenthis ino. The sequence goes on along the minus strand of OV170229.1, from coordinate 12,547,661 downwards.
ACCATTATTGCTGTAAAGCATTCGAAACGTCGGGAACCAAAAATCTAAATAAATCCCCAAAAAAATCCGAAAAGATGGTTTTATTTAAAAGATATTTTATTTTGCTAGCTAGACATAACTTTACGAAATAATCTTGCCGTAATAGATTAGCTTAAACACTTTTAATTTTAATCTACTTTAGATTTCATATTTTTCATATATTCCTTTACCAAATAAATTGCAAGAAAAGGAAATAACTGGCTAAAATATAAAATGTTACAAAACTACTCTAAAATCAAACGTGAAACTGCATCACCATGCAATTACAGAATCTCGCAAGTCCTTAAAGGTATAAATCTCAATCTTTGTGTGGGTTTTTAAGGTGGTGTGTGTTAATGCGCGTACGCATGCGGTTTAAATGTTGCATAGAATTCTCACCCCCGCTTGTTTAGGGGGTTGAAATAGATTTGGTACTTGACAGGAAATTATTGCTGTTATCTAGACTAATATTATAAAGAGGTAGAGTTTGTCTGTTTGGACGCGCTTATCACAAGAAGTACTTATGCGATTTGACAACATCTTTTTTCAATAAATAGCCCGCTTATTGAGGAAGCCTATAGATTATATATTATATGACATATATGTATATGTCATATAATATATAGTCTATCTATTCCATACTAACCGCAAAAACATACCTAGGGACGAATCCGAGCGAAGCGAGGTAATATATAAAAATAATTAGAAATTAATTTTGTAAGTTTACAAATTCAATAACACCTCCAGGTAAATTTCTAAGAAATTTATTAAAATTCTAAGAAATCTATTGTTAACTGACACGCCGGCGTGTCCGCGGTCGTGGAGGGATTATCATCAATTCAATAATTTCTATATAAGTATATGGTAATTTATTTGATTGGTATGCGGAAAAATAAAAAATGTTTTCTTCCACTTCTAAATTTTGCTATTAATTACTACCTAACGTAGATAAACTATGAATATATGTATGTAGATTCATACATATATTCATAGTTTAATCAATATCCGTTCATGGTTTTTTTTTCCAAAATTAATCATAGTAACAAAAAATATATATATATATTTTTATACCTCTATATTATCTAGTATTAAAGTTATTTGATCCTACTATAGATAAATATAAAATCGTAGGCGTACACAGAGGGTGGGTCGCATAAAAGAACCTTTTTTTCAACAACTAACAAAAGATTTTTTCTACCTGAGAAGCGAAAATCTACCTGACGTTGTGCTCGCGCGCAGATTCTAACATATTTTATATTAGAAGGAAAAAATACACTATTCTAGTACGAAGGGTTCCTTTTTGCTATGTTTTTTACAGCAACTTCACTTGCTTTTCACGTAAGGTGGTTTTTGTAATGTTTACAATTTTTTCTTCTGTATTTTGACCGGTGGAAATGGTGATAATTGTGTATGCTTTTTGTCGTATCACGTAATTTATTGCTTAACAGACATTTTTTATATGTATTGAAAAACAGATAATATAATTTTTCATAAGTTAAACTTTCGATATCGATCATGGATGGAAAGATTTTGACTTTTAGATTACCTACACTAGTGACCTTGCTCTGCTCGGGTTCGTCCCTCGTTACGTTTAAACGTATAAGCTATCATACTACCAAATTTTATCAAAATCTGCCTAATAATTTTCTCGTGCTGCGTTCCCAGACAGACAGACAAATATTCAAAAAACTATGGTTTCGACCTCTGCATCGCTAATAATGACTATTTCAATAAGATTTTCCAAAAAATATTTAATGTACAGATTAAACACAGGTAGAATATTATTAAATGTATTATTTTAGATTATTAGTAAATAATTTTACAATGGTAAAATTTCTACGTTCCAGACATGCTTCTTAACTCTATTTATATAACATACATGAATTTAGAACAACAAAAATAAAACATTAAGAACAATCTATAATATAACAAAATATATAAATAAGCCAAAACAAAACAGTTAGTACGCTATTTATGATTAGCCAACAACTTTGTAATCAAATCTTACAATTCGATTAAACCTGCTTTCAACTGTCGCATTGATTTAAACATTCGTGTTTGAAATCCAAATACCGGTCGCAATCATCGCAATTACATATAATATTTAAGTATATTATAAAATAACATCTAAAACAAGAAGAAGAAGACAACCGAGCTGATCTGATGATGGAGCATTAGATAGTGAAATGCTTCAATGACAAAAGTTTCATAATTAGGCTCATTTTGACATAATATCTATATGTATATTGTTATACCTCACATACTTTCCATCTGTTTAGAACACACGGTTAACTTATTTTTTTACGTTGGGAAATGCATTTAGGCATACCACCTGCATACATACAGGTGGTTATGTGGGACTCACCGGCAAAATCAGTACTACCCACTAAAACCCAACGGAACCTCCCCCGTCTCAACAGGGCGTCGCAGGATCACTTACGCACTCAACCACGACGGCAGGTATGCCGACGCAGACCACAACAACTATGAGGTTGCTCCAACAATCCACTCTGCTATCAGAGAAGTACCAGGAGCAACCATCATAGCACACCCGCCCACACATAGATTGCCGGAGGCTAAGAGCCTCCACCCCACTACGACAAGGTGAAAGCACATTGGGAGGAACAGCTATCTTACCAGGCTAGGCTAATGTTTTTAATTTTACCCAAATATATATTTGTATGACCAGTATATAAATATCTATGAGAATAAGAATCTGTTTAAAGAGATTTAATATGCAAGCATATTATGTATATTCATTAAATTAAATGTACACTTTTTATATTAAATAATTCTTATTTCTAGTTGATTTTTGAACGGTTATTATAAGAAGTTCTTATCTAATGCTAAGTACTCGTATCTCCAGATATACATTTTCGTACGTCTATGTACAAGATTCATTACGTATGTGAATTTTAATACTGAAATTATATCTAATATGAGAGCTTGATGACCTTCAAATAGCTTGACCATTGATTCACTTATTATTGCTTGTACCAAAATTATCGTGTTATATAATTAACTTGCTATACTACCCACGATTTTAAAGTTATAATATATATACCACATACATAATATGTGGCGGCCCTTTAAGTAGTGATTGGATTCTAAATTTTTTTACTATTAAAAAAACTATATTATCCATACAGTAATAGTCGTTTCTATCAAATGGTTTTTATTAGCTTCAAGAAGTTAGGGAGATTTCGACATAGTTAGAATTCAAGAGAAATAAGAGCGATTCGGTTATCATATCTATACTAATATTATAAAGAGGCAGAGTTTGTTTGTTTGTTTGTTTGTTTGAACATGTTAATCTCAGGAACTACTAATCCGATTTGAAAAATTGTTTTTACATTAGATAGCCCGTATATTTATGAAGGTTATATATCATCGTATCGTAATGCCCAAGGGAGTGGAGCAGTAATATAATACACATATAGTCTATCTATTCCATACTAGCCGTAAAACGTATCTATTATCGCTAGTATTAATTAAAAGTGTTAAGTTAGTATTATAAATATGATTTTATATAAAGTTTAAGAATAGGATATGCTTTTAAAGTAAAATATTAAGCACTAGTGGTCCACCCACGCTTCGCTCGCGTACGTCTCTAAGCGCTATTTCAGGCTGAAACTTATTATTACTGACATTAAATATAGACTTTGGTACTTTTAAATGAAATAAATTGTTAATTGTTTTAAAGATATATTCGTATTGGTACCGTAGTTCTAATGTAAAAACTTTTATAATTTTTAAAATTTAATTATTCAACTAACCCAATGAAAGTTTTATTAAATTATTTTTTTTAATTAATCGGAGATTATAGTGTATAAGTATGACTTCAAATTATTATACATATTTTTTTCTTACACTATGGTATACAATATACATATATAATAAAATTCACACCTATTTCCTTATGAAATAAGCAAAGAAACTCAACAATAGACCCTACGGAGTTACTTGTAAGTTTTCCATCGAATATATTAATTTTGTTAGCTTTGAATATAGTAGAAGTCGTATATTATGATCATGTTAACTTTGAATATAACAATAAACGTTAGGTATCGGAATTAGGCAACGACCATGACTTTCATTATAAAAACTAGTTAGAAGTGCGAGCACTTCACAATTATAATATCGTTGAATTTGTGCCGACGCTAAACTACTCTATATAACAAATACTCATACGTTATATAGAATAATATATAAATAAATCTATACATGTAATAAAATTGTAACTAAGTAGATACATAAAATATTTTTTTTAGATAATCTTATTGAAATAGTCATTATTATCGATACAGAGGCCGAACCTATAGTTTTTAGAATTCTTGTCTATATGTCTGTAACCGCATCACAGATAGACCACTGAAGGGATTTTGATGAAATTTGATATGGTGATAGCTGTTATCCGGGTCAACATATAGGATAGTTTTTACTGCGAGAAGATATCTCATCTCTGAGAAATCTATAGTAAATTTTAAAACATAAGTAGGGACAAATCCGAGCGGAGCGAGGGTGAGTCGCTAGTGTTAATATTATATCTAGAAATAAAGAACCGCAAATCTTCGATACTTCTTTAATGACTGCTTTGACATTTTGACACACGTAAGTGTTGATAAGTATAGGCTCTTATGTTATCCACTTTAACTCGGCACAATATTTTTATACTTTATACTGAATTCAAATAACAAGAAATTAAATTATAAATTTAAAACACACCCGAACCCGAACTCGAACACTCCGTAAACCTATTCAATGAGGCCATTTCAATGAGCCTAAACATGATATCTCTGCAGTATTTTAGTAGAGAGTTAAGTATCTCGCAGATTCCAGATGACACTGCAGCATCAGACCAAGGTTACCATATCGTTGCAATGTCATTGAACTAACGGGATACCATGTTTCGGATTGATTAGATCTGTTAAAATTGCTCATATCCTTTTACTGTCCAGAAAAGAGCTGATAGCCTGCTAACGGCTAAACAGATTTCCTTGATTTACTACAATACTCTCGATGAAGGTACCTTTCAAATAAAATACACTAAATTAAAATACTCTCATCTGTATGGCACTACGAAGCTGCAGACAGACACACAGATAGACACGTTAAACTTATAACACCCCTCTTTTTGCGTCGGGGGCTAAAAAAATAATTAACAAGGCAACAAAAATACAATATTGTACAACTCAACTAAAAAGGATTTAAAATGTAGTTATTTCACCTCTAGGGGAGGAAAAATATCTCAAAATTTATATGGGATTACCATTAAAAAAAGCCTGTTAATAAAAAAAAACAAAAAACTATGAAAATCGGTTCATATTAGCTAATATGTAGCGTAACATACTGACATACACACAAAAAAGTAAATATCTCCTCTTTTTAAAATCGGTCAAAATACTAAGTAACTTCCACGCCACAAACTATGAACCGCGTATCGTGCAAGCTTTGTAGTACGTACTTGACACTGAAATTACCTATCTGTTAGAACAAGTGAGCAACGAGCTAACTACGGTTGTTAAATATACGTTCTACCAATGACAATTACATAAGTAAAATAAGATCTTTGCTTAAGAAATGGTTTATTTAATAATTTTAGTTAAAATATAATAAGAAAACACGTTTTTGACTAACGATAATGTATGGGATTACTTGTATGTAAAAGTACCCTATATATTAGAAATATAAGATAATCTGTATAAAATATAACATAAAAGGTATAAAAAAGAAGTTGATAAGAGCAGGAATACGTGCTTTATCTTAACTAGACCTAGATAAAAATATCTTTCTGACAGATTTCGGTCCAACGGCCAATCTGACCAGGAGACTTTTCAACGCAGACTATATACTTAGTATAGGCATGTCGATGCGCAAACACAGGTGCAAACACCATTTCCTCCGGCAGGATGGCACGAGATGAAAAAGAGAGATCAGATGCTTTCTACTAATATAAAAATTATATGGAAATGCATCTAAGCATTACATTATAATATAGTGGTAAAAATATATCGATACCTATAAACTAGAGGTACCTATTTTTGAGTGTGCAAGATTTATTTGCCAATCTTTTTTTGATGAATATGCTAAGAATGAAAATAGGATTAACCTCAATTACGGTCCGAGATTTTCAAAAAAAATATAAATAATTAAAAATTTAAATATAAATAATTAAAAATTCTAAATAAATTTAGAATAGATATTAAAATTAGATCTCTTTTAGAGATAAGTCCACCTTTGTGAACTATGTTCACTTTGTTATGTTTTTTTCTGTATCATATTTTAAGTGCAATAAAGAATATAATAATAAATTTTGGTATTAAAAAAGGAAATCTTTTGTCTTTCTGTTTTATTGAATGTCACTCGACATTATTATAACACTTCTATTTTTGTTTTATCCCGAAAGATTCAGTAGAGCAAAAATATGTGGCTTTCTTGAGTCTTGTCCGCTTTGTATTGGTCTAGAACCTAAACGCTACCATGTAAGGAGAGGGGGTGGGGAGGGGTTGTTATGATTACTAGTCATAAAATAAATTTAAAACGCGGGTGAAACCACAGGCAGTATCTAGTATACAAGGTATATTTATACCGTTATTTAAAAGCACTTGTTCATTTTCAATAGTGTTGACGATCGCACAGCGGATGTGGGTGTGATGAACATCATTTGTGCAAATAAACCATGCTTGCATTTTTATAATAAATTATTGTGTTTTACATATGTGTATTAAACTAAATATATAGTTCATATTAAATATATTAATTAAACATACAACGTAGTGTCAAAGTTTAATACTAAATTTACCGTATAATATACCGTAGTATGGAATAGAAAGCCTATATATGGCTATATATTATATATGTATAAACATAAAAAGGTATATATATATATATATATATATATATATATATATATAACGTGTTTTCCCGTGAGAATGACATAATCAATAAAAAGAAGGTAAACAAACTAACAAACAAACACACTTTCACATTTATAATATTAGTATGGATTATATGAACACTGTGTTAAATTCTATTGCATACAGAAATGATACAGAGCAGTATAGTTTACATTAAGAATATTTACATATTTATTTTATAATTACATTAAAAATCCTATCAATGTAAGACAAACACACAAACGCAATCATATTAAGTTAATTTTACCAGAGATCCTTTGATGCGTCAAAGTAACGTATAATAAAATAATTAAAAGAACCATTCCTATATATCCAAGAACATCCCAATTTTCGTGACAATAAAAGAGAAATAACAGATATAAAAGATCGATGTCCACACTGACCCAATACGCTATACAGCGTCAAATAAACTGCAACAATAAAGTTATCCAACGAAATAAATCTCCAAATGCACAAAAGATTAACAATATTTAATCAGGGGCTATAAAATTCCAAAAAAATGTACGAAAAAAAACGGCATTGCGCGTCGTGGGAGACTTTTTTGTTAAAAACTTCTTTTTAGTAAAAAGGGGATGTGTGCTTTGTGATAGCTCAGGTGCTGCATACGTGAATAGGGCAAATTCTGTAGTAGTTCTAAATGAAACGACCAGAATAATGATGTATAGAATTGTAGTGTTGATGAATCAGTGTCATTAGATTATGAATGCTACATTTTCAGTCTTATTATCTTCAAAATTATATTTAAATTATAAATGTATAGTTATGTATGTATGAGATACGACATAACAATTATTGTTTTATTGATGTAATTCATTTTTACTCTATGCGTGCTGCTTGCTTGCTACGTAAGTACCATTTGTAGACAAAGTAAAAAAAAGGTCAATTCAAAAAAATTAAACGGATCTATACTCGTATAATAAGCCTGTGCCACATTATTGACATAATTTTTGATAAATTGAAATATTTTATTTAAAAATTTGAATAAATTTTATTGACTTTTTGTCCGAAAAAGTTGCAATCGCATATTAATAGAGAAACATAAATATCTTGTAGAAGATCATAAATAAGACTGACATATAGACATCTGTTTGTCCACTGCGACCCTTTTAACTAAAAATCACTAAAACCTTGCACCATGCATAGTCACTGATGCTAATAAATTCCAAAACTACGGGAAACGCACATTTTCATGTGCGCCATAGCAAAATTCTATTAACTCCAATTGTATAATCTGAAAAGGACGTAAGTACAACTAATTTAAACAAGAATTGGGCTTAAGGTGGATGATGGAAGGGATAAATTTCTTTGCAATTAACAACAAATAAGGCATTAAGCTTTAGGGGATGGTATTCAAGATGTTGTAGACGATGAACTAACACGAAAAGTCGTATGTAACAAAACTAACATTGGAAATTAAACCTTACCCAGTAAATTCAAAATTGATTTTTGCTTAAACGTTACATGGGATGAAAGCTCAAAAGCATTTAGCGATTAGGCAGGTAAAGAAATTTGAACATTTGAGGGATGATGAAAAAAACAAGGGTCGTTTCTAAGATACAAAGGCTGGTGTCGGCGTCAAGCTGTGCGATGGATGGTCTACGGATGCCGTTTTAGATTTGTCTGTAGATTTCGAAAATTACCTTGGGACAGTTAATTCAATATGACCACTTCAAGATTTTTGCTGAGATTGCTGCATTCGTCTAACTTATAAATTATTTGCTATATCTACTATATACATACATACATACATACTTAATATATATATAAGTTATATAATTATTAAATATATATAACTTATATTTACAAAGTATGTATGTACGTATGTACATACATACAATTTTCCGAATGTAACAGATCTTAATTAATCTATTATTTACATAATTTCAATCATTAAAAAATATTTTAATAAAATAGTATGTCTGTTGTGTAATATAATGTACCAATAATATTTTATTTCTATAGTAATAATATTACCATAGCAGTAATAATGCAAAAGCAGGTAACATTTTCTTAGAGCCACTCTGTGCATAAACAGTCTAAAGAAAATTAATAATATTAAATTTAATACTTAATATTTTAGAACCATGAATTATCATATTATCTATGATTACATAAAAGCGAAATACCACTCACTGATTAATCATATAATCTCGGATATTATAAATGCTAGAAACTTGAAATATACTATGTATTCCTCATATCAAATTAAATCAATCAAATCAAAATATACACTATTCAAATAGACTTTAACAGGCACTTTTAAATCCTAAATTTTTACATTTTTCAAATTTTAATTAAATGTCAGTATGTAAGTCCGTAAGTAAGGAAGGCTGTCCTGCTGAGAAGAGCCGGCGAAATACTCAACAGTTGCTCTTTTAAAATAATAGGGAGTAGGTATCCGCTGATATAGAAGTTCAAATGGTCAAACAAAGGTATGAAAATTACGACTATACTTATTCAAAGTTTTAGGCAGTACATCCTCTGGGAATAAAAGAATCTGATATGTGAAAATTTGAAATTATGCGAGTGGAGTCGAAATGCTAGATATAACTAGCGTTTAAATATATAATAATTAACATGTTTTTATATATTAACATACAAAAAATTTACATACTAGGTAGGGTTCGAAAAAAAAGTCATAAGACATTTCCTACTTTAGTGAATTAATAAAACGACATCTGCATAAAATGATCTATTAGCATCAAACTTTGCTTTAAACTTCTTTATAGAACACATTGCGTCTACACACCCTCAATCGAAATCGTAACATCCATTAAGTATTTCTAATACCGTAGACTAAGGTGTAGAATAGAACAATCTTTTACTGAGAACGTTTTTATGATATTTGTTGAAAAAATGAGGCGCCCAGGTTCCGACAGGAAGAGGAACTTATTTGATTATAATAAACATTATATCAATAAAAAACCCTCCAGATGCTTAGCTTTGTTTTTTGGGACCAACACTATTGTTTGTTTTGTAATATCCGATCTATGAATCCTTTAGTGCCAAAAAGTATTGAGGAAAAAACATTTGGGTTCATTTTTTACGGTAGCAACAATTTTAAGTACAAAAAGCTTTGAAAGAGAAAGTTTTCTTTTTGTCTAACTTAAATTGCGCAATAAAATTAAAGGCCTAGTCGGCTTCCTTGTGATTGTCAATATTTTATGATACTTTGAATCGCAACAGTAGCTTTGTTTTGTATTAATATTGCCTTGTTTATTACTTGAGATGATTATAAAATCATATTTCGGTTGGAATCTCGTTTCAAGCAATCCGGTTCTGACCATTCGCGTGATGGATGATCGAGCACTTGCACGCTTATTTTATTACCACGAAAGCCTATTACATCATCTACTGTGTTGTTATATCGCCTTCTCTCTCATATATTACTGATATCGTTTGGTACATTTTCCAATTCATATAAATCAAAACGGCAATGGATAGTTATAGAATAATAATACAATCGTTCTATTACAATAATTATGTTGAACTATAATATCGTGTAGATCAAAATGGCGGACACCCAAAATATAGCTACTCGTACTATGTACAATTATATATAGGAAATGAATTATTATCTGTGGTTACTTGTTGTATAATTATATATCTATTTGAGTATCTCAAATACTATATGCATATTTAATTAACGGAAAGAACAAAAAATATCTTCATACCTAGTCTACTTGGATATTATATAAAAAGTTTAACTATAATAAAGATTTATTTATAAACAAGCCTATCCCACGGGAACCGTACATTTTTCCGGGATAAAAAATAGCCTATGTGTTATTCCAGACTATAATCTATCTCTGTGCCAAATTTCATTCAGATCCGTTAGCCGTTCTGGCGTGAAGACACATAAGAAACAAACATCCATATACACAAACTTTCACATTTATAATATTTAAATATACAGATTGTCAAACGGAAGCTTCACGAAAGCTTCCAATAAGGATATAAATTAAAGATCCTAAAATAAAGATGTTTTATATGACAAATAAGATAAGCAAAGTATTTCCATATATGGCTATAGAACACTTGTTGCTTACACCTGATTTAGATTTAAATTGAATACAACATCTTATCAGCATCCGACTTCCGTACAAAAACAGGTGATATTTATATTTGAAAAAAACCTATTCACTCAATTGTTGTAGGAACCCTTGCATTGCGACGAAAAAAAACGAATTTTGAATAGGCAGTAAATAAAAAAATCCAAGGACATATGAAATTGAAATTTTAAATGTAACAACCCTTTAAAAAGGTACTCGTTTTTTTCATTGTTTATGATTCTGACGTCACGCTAGTTGTTAAAATATAAAATTATTGTCTGTGCTATAAAAAAGTCAAATAGTACCCTTTTTTGTTTTTGTAGTTTCACTTTTTACTTAAAAATGCCATGAATAGTCATGCAAAAAATATCTTCAATAGAGTTTTCTTGTGAGTTTGTATATACATATATGTCATTAAAACAACCTTGCTGGCAACATAAATATTAAGCGCATTTTTTGCTTAGGTACTTTTATTATACATAATATGTTTAGTAATATATTTATTTTCTTAGAAACTACTGTGTTATATACCTTAAAAAATAAGATATGATATATTGAAAAAGATATTATTATTTGTTTTATTTTTTATGCTATATTCTCAAATGAAAGTAGTGAAAATACTATTGGAAGTAGAGTTAATCACTCTTGAGAATAGAGTTAATTGATTTTTACTTTACTTATTATCAAAATTTTTTTTTTTAAATACTACTTGTAAAGAAAATGTACAAGCAAACCAGATAGACTTTCAAAATACATACGTGAGTTAAATAAAGATTATAAGCATTGAAAAGCTTTACATGTAAGCTATGACTATGTATGAAACATTTAATACTTATAAAGCTAAACTATGCCTTTCATATACTTATTTCAGCATTTATAACGACTTTTTTAAGAACTTGATACTGATTACAATTATCTTAGGCTCTCTTCACATTATGTTTTCTTTTTAAACTTTACGCAATAGGTATATGTATTAGGATGTCCCAGGAACTGCTTGATATATCGGGATATAAAACAATCTGTCATTAAGTGACAATACACCTCCCTAAATATGATAGATTTTTCAGAATCAGACCAGTCTTACACTTAAACACACAAAATTTACTTTATAAAATTAGTATTGATATACAATTTTATTATAATTATTAATGTTTCCTGATTTTATGATTCAAAATGAGCTTTTTGATGTATTATTTAGATTTTTTAAGTAATTCATTGTTGTATTGTTATTGTAAATTTTTATTTAAAAAACAGAAGTACCTATGTTATTGGCCGGGGCGCCCTCCAATACAAACAAACAAAAGAATATTTTAGTTTAATAGCATAGCATAGATATAGGTCGGCAGCTTTAAGCTTTCGCTTTTTTCACTTTTTGAAAGAATAGTGTGAACTGTAATAAAATTTTATTGAAGGTTTTCTTTGTAACGAAGATATATTTTCGACTAATTTAAAAATATTAGAAATAAAGCTTTAACTGAATAGGTACATAATTCTTATGGTAGAGTAGGTATAAGCAACAAATGTTTTAGTTTTTATAAAGAACTATATTTTCCAATTTAAGCATTTTTATATGTGTTATTAGGTCGCAGTTGATATACGGTATAAAAAGTTTTTATTAAAAAAAAACACATTTATTTTATTTGGGTATAATTATTTTGGTGATATTTCCGATTTTACATTATCAAAGGCAATTAAGGAAATCTTTTTTAACATTTTACCTTAGGCAGAATTCAAATTCTATATCTGCTTACTACTACTACTAGTTATTTACTACACAATGTCTGTACAGCATCAACCAGATACACTATATACTGCGTGTTTTCTCTTAAGTAATCGAATATCTTAGTCTCTACAGAGATTTATTTTATTAAATTGTGAACATCACAATTATGCTTAATAGCAGCATTAGTTAGTGCCTTAGTAGATTTTGCAATAAAATTTTTTTTGTAAGAAAATTTTGTGAAGATAAAGGGTATTTTTATGTGTGTTAGCTAAATTAATATATTTTATTTATAAATTTTTTCGCATGAATATTTATTACAAAGAACAAGAATTCGCCTAATTCGAGTTGCAAGTTACAAGTTAGATATAGACAAAATATTGACTATTTTATTTTAAATCGTTCTTAAAAAATCTAGATTTAAAAGTTTTTTAGTATAAGCGCAAAACTTAAACCCAAAGTGCAATTTTAAATTATTTAAATAATTTTAAATACATTATTGGATTTTATAAGAAAGAAGGCAAGTGTTTGTGGATCTATCGTTGCATACTATTAACCACCCTCATTTACGTCTGGTCAATGACAGCCCTGTTTTAATCAATAAGTTCTTTTTCGCGCCGCGTCCTTGGTTTTTTTTCCCCGGCGCGACATTCTGCGCGCATTACACTTAAAATTATGTGTCAATCAACACTTGTAATTTTTTGTATGCACCTTATTCATTACGCATTACCTCCTTTCCGTAGAATTTGCAAAAAGCTCGACAAAAAGGCAAAAGCTCGGCCAAAAAATCGTCTACCAAATATCTCGTATCGCCGGTCTTGTAGCCATTTTAATTATTATTTAATACCGAGGGACGAGCACGTGGCGACTCGCGCTGTCTCCCTCGCACCTAGAGCACGAAGGTGCGCCCGCCGTATTCCCTCTCTCTCGCACGGAGCCCACTTACACACATAAAAATCGTGAATAATAAAAAAATGTGTACACATTTTTTTCGCTTAACCGCGCTACGGGTGTGTGCGTGCGCCTCAGTCGTGCGAGCGAGATGCCGCCATACGGCTTGAGCGGTGCAGACTATTCCCCACTCCGATTTTTTAAGCTCCGCTGTCGATGTTGGCGTCTGTGTGATTTTTTTCATTTTATGTGTTAGTGTACCCCTCGCTCGGTGTAGTTCACTTTTTCTACTATAGATCTGAATTTCAGTCTCGTTTTTGCCGCGTCGGTCTAAAGGCGGGCGAGCGGGCGTTTTGTATTGCATTTTTGTAGTCGCTGAGAGTAGCCGTTGTTCGGCGCTTCGAAGAGTCTAAGGAGCCGGCTTTTTGTCGAAGCACATGTTCTAGCGAACTCGCTGCAATCGGTGCACGCGCAAACCACCCAGTGCGACAGGGACAGAGCTACCTCACGTGTGGAATACCCACAACTATACCAAAATATAGAACAAAAATATTGAATATAAAAAATCCGGCAATACGGATCCTAGTAACGACGCCGCATTCACAATTTTACCTCAGGGTCAAGAGTACGGACTCGGCGTTTTTTCTCCAGATTTTTTTAAATGTTTATTTGTCGAGAGCACGTGAATTTTTTGACATATTTTGGACTTAAAGCCTGGGACTGTCGCCTTTTGGACGTGTTGTGACGCTAGTGTTACCTTTATTATGTGATATTTTTAAGTGACATTTAGATAAGAACAAACTGTGATTTATTATGGTGATATTGGTGAATTGAAGATTTAAAGGATAGTGAGAGGTGAGTAATTTTTTTTTAAAGTTGAGGCAAGAACTCTTGGCGGTCGGAAAGCTTCCCCTCCGAGGGAAACTTTTTACGTAATATCTTCCCCGACTGATATATCATATTATATGGCTTAAATTGTAGGACGACTAGTCGCTGACTGTCAAACTCGACCTTGAATTTAGCCAGAACTATGTATACGGAAATATTTTGTATGTATTATGTGCCGCTTAGAAATAACTTATTCGCTATTGTCTTAGAATTATTTATTCATTTAAATAATATTAATAAATGCTGCTTATGTTTCTTGTCTCGACTTTTAAATGTTCTATAAATAATACATATAATTATAAAAAAAAGTTAAGAATTTTTGAAATGCTGTCAAAATAATAATAAAAAAAAAATTCTCGTAGTTCCGGTTAAAAAAAAACTTATCAGCCTTATCGTTTTGTTTTAGAATGACATAATCTTTATAATAACAAAAGATAATAATTCCTACGTGGTCAGTTGATCTTGTTTGAAATTTAGGTCAATGTATCAACTTAATTGTTATTTTTTTTAATAAAATATAAAAAATTGAAAAAAAATAATAGGCGTTCGTGTATTTTTTGTGATTAATTTATATAAAGTTTCCATGTCATAAATATTCTAAGGGCAAATGCAGCAACTTCAATTAATTAGATATAGTACCAAGAAATAATGGAAAAAAATAATTTGCACTAAAAAAAATGGGCAACCTTCTATTAATCGCTTCAGTTGCCACAAAAGTATTTGGCAATATGAAAATAAATTTAAAAACTGAGCTTCCTATCATAGTTATTGCTAAAGAAACGAAATTAAAAATCACTGGAGCGATCTCTTTAAACTACTCATATTGACGAAATAAATAATACAGCGTAAAGTCAGATGAAATGTATAAAAAATATGGATGAAAACGCGTATTTTGAATAAAATATAATTGTTAACTTGTAACGCTTATTAAATTGTAAAATAAACTTCCTTATTTTTAAACGAGTAATGATTACGAATCTTGAACTTGATCGACCGTGGGGCCCAAGTGCTAAGCATCAGCAAAACAATAAATCAGACACTCGAGATATGTTTAATTTTGTTAGTTCTTATTGCTATTGATATAAAGATCAAGGTTCCATACACCGTTTGTAGGCGATCGCAAAGTGGGCCGGTCGTGTATTCTGTACGCGCAATTATTATCTTTGACAGCTGTGTATGGCCAGATCCACAGGTACACTTGGGAACAAATGTATAACACTTACATAATAGATACTTATTTATCTGATATATTACTTGCAATATATTTAATAAAATATATTTCAAATTTAATATATAAATTTCATAACGGTTTGGATTTAAAAGTAAAAGGAATTAACCGTATTTATATAGTAACGTCCATAGTAACATAATTATGTAGATCTTGAAAATAAGAGCAGATTTACTAAAAAACTCGGAACAAATCATGATTAATATACATTGTAGACATGGTTGTACAAACCGTGTTATTATAGAAGCCTTATTCGTTGCGGCATGTGGGCTAGGGGCTAGAGCATTGACACAACCTACGCGACTGCTCACTCGTCACCTGCTTGAAAAAAAAAAGATAAAGTTTTTTACTCTCTCAATCTAGTTTTAAATAGACCTACACAAGTGTCGCAAGTTGCTTAGCAACTCTTCAAAATAAACAGCCATATATTAGAATTTTCTATCGCAATAGTACAATTTAATTACACTACTTTATTCGGACAGCATTTCGGAGACATCTGATATTATGTATTATGAAATTGACACTCTGATTTTTTCACAGATAGAACGCACGAAAGATCTCGAAATATTCCATGACACAAACGGCAAAAGAAACCAAGGAAACTTTAAGACAGAAGCGGTATATTTTTATATGATAGTGCCAAATACCATTTAGACAAATTATATTACGATTATTTTCAAATTTAGATAGGATATTTTAAATAAATCCAGAAAGATGATGGAAGGAAGGACTATTGATTATAGACCAGACGGTGGTGGACTAGATTACCATAACTCGCCTCTCATGGCCGAGATACCAGTAGATAATTATTCGCATATCCATAGAAGTATTGAGCACCTGAGATCGATAGGAGTAGCTCCACCTCTCGACCATCACAGACACCTGGCAGCTAATCTAACAGACTTGAGAAGGTATGAGCATCCCGATGACATGCCAGAAATTAAACCGTCCGTACTTAGACTATCCGAATTCAAGAGTGGTCTTCAAGAAATCAGGGTTCACAATGACCAAGAAAACGATGTGCAACGACAGATGACACCTCACGACGACGGCAAAGGATACAGCGCACCATCGACGCCTCTCTCAGAAAATGGCGGCCACAGCATCCAGGAAGAAAAGGTTAGCATTTTTTGTTAGCAAGTGTAATTAATAAATTATATTTATCATTATGTCTTATCCTTGAAGTCTTCGGAAGTTTTCGTGTGTTGACGTAATCATTAGTAGTATTTGGTTTAACACAATGTTAGTTATTATAATCGTTATGAAGAATTACGATGCACGTTTGTTCCGTGTGCCAGTCCATTAATCTTATGTCGATCTTCTATTTTGGGCTGCGAATTTCCTAATACACATATGTAAGTATTTGCTTCCTTGTTGAGCATTTGTTGTTTTAACACAAGTACTTTCGACTAGTTTTATTTATTTTAATTATACTTTATTCCTCGTCTCAAAGTGTACTTGAAAATTATCAAACACATTTGAATTTTCGAGTGCAGAACTTGTTAGTCAAATGCTATTTAAATAGCAATCGTTTTTGCCTCTTTGAATAAAAATATCAATGTTCAAATTTTGTTATAAGACTAACACTTGTTTGTATTTACATGTTAATCAGAATATAAGAACCTTTCTAACTAGAGTTCAATATCAAATCAGTAAAATATCTCATAAGACTTTGTTTACCGAAAAATTTGCTTCAAAAACTCCTAACTCTAATGTTCCTAAATATTATTTTTGATTTTTTAATTATAATAGAAACTCCCTGCATTGAAGTAACAAGTAAATATAGCTCTTATACAACGGTCCTAGGTGGTAAAATCGTACTTTTCGTAAATGAAAGCCTTCCATTACGCTTGATGAGTCCGGATGTGCCTTGAGCGTACAAGGTCAGGCGTACTCAGGTCGATTAGAGGTTGTAAAGGACAATAAGTACAATCTTATTCAATAGATAAGATGATTAAGTAACGAATTACATAAGGAATTGTTGCTAGTCAAATAGAACTGAGGATATGGTATTTGTTTTACTCTTAAAATTATAAGTTTCATTTATTCATAGAAGGCAGTATATTCTAGAACTCCTATGTAATATATAATAAATATATATAAAATGTATATATAATACTACCAACTCACCCTCGTTTCGCTCGGATTCGTCCTTTGTTAAAAACAAAAACATATCTATCCCACGGGAACCGTACATTTGTCCGGGATAAAAAGTAGCCTATTTGCTATTTCAGACTATAATCTATATCTGTGTCATTTCATCCAGATTCCAGATCCGTTCAGCCATTCTGGCTTGATTAAGTAACAAACATCCATCCAAGCTTTCGGATTTACAATATTAATAATAATGGAATATATACTAGTGACCGATCCTGATTTCTCCCTGGACCATTCGTCCATGTACCTACTATATGAAACGTACGCATATGCAATACTTTATATTAAAAAATCTAATTACCTTATAGGAATAAATCTCTTAGGATACTATCATTGGTCAATAAGAAGAAAAGCGCATGAGTAGTATCGACTATCGAGTATATTAACTCGAGCCACTTATCATGCTTTGTTGACTTCTGAACATTTAGCTCCTCACCAACAAATAAACAAACAAACATATATATACATACATAATAAATATTTTATATTGACTATACGGAACTCTTTTGCGGATGTTGTAACGTACTTAGCTACTGGACTTTAATATTGCCTTCCGGTGCGATTATTATCTAGCTTTAATTTTCGGCAATTCCAAATAAGACGTGAGATGTTATGTTAATTTAATGAAGGATATTTTATTTCTTGCTTGTTGCATCTTATCAGCGGGATCTCTTTCAAATTACTAGGAATTGTTAGTTGCTTTAACTGGATACTATAAAATATAAATAATCATATTATGAATTTTAAAGTACATACTTAGAAAAAACTTAGCTTACTAGGTTTTTCCCGGCTTTGATCGCGAAATTTATTTAATATTTATGTATCATTTCTCTGCTCTTAGGAGTCATAGCGTAATGTTATATAGCCTTTATCTTCTCCAATAAAGAGAAAACCAAAATTTTGCAAAATTTCTGTAGATAGTTCTAAAACTGGTACTATACCAGAAAGTTTAAAAAGTTTATTAAATATTAATACATTTTAAGACTCTAAAACAAAATGTACTACAAACTATAAGTCATGTTTTACTCTCATCTCATACTCATACATATTTTAATAGTCTCCTAAAAATTTATAAAATATCTTACAAAATTGGTGTTAATACCCAATAAATATTATAAAGAGGTACAGTTTGTGACGTTGTAGGGGGTAATCTGTTATTTATATGAAGTTTGGTAAGAAGATAGTTTGAGACCCTGGGAAAGACATAGGATAGTTTTTATCCTGGAAATCATCCCTTAAGGGGATGAAAATGGGGATGAAATTTGTATGGGGCAGCAATCTAGGAACGAACCCGAGCGAAGCGAGGGCGAGTCGCTAGTATCCAATATATCCCCTTGAGTCATGGGTTATATGAATGAAATTAAAATGCATACTGTATAAAAGATGGGTTAAGGTTCCAATAGGAGATTAAGTTAACTTTAAATTTTACGTCTTCCTTAATATCTCTGTATTTTCAGTTTTGGCCGTAAAAAATTTGGATTAGGTACATGTTAAATATTCATTGTAATAATTGAGTCTACCTAAGGATTTATTTTAAACTAGAAAAATAAATCTATCCCACGGAAACCGTACATTTTTCCAGGATAAAATGTAGCCTGTGTGTTATTTTGATGTATGAGCGGTATTATTATAAAATTTCATTAAAATCCATACAGTAAGTAGTTTTTGCGTGAAAGCGTAACAAACATCCATATATCCAGACATATGGAAATCGAAATATAATAATAAAATATCGTAATTAATACATATGCGAAAGTTTGTGAGGATGTATGGACATCCCCACAAAACACACAAACAAAACTTTCGCATTTATAATATTAGTAGGATTTATTTGGGATCACACTCGACCTATTCCAGTGTTAGCTTGAAAACATAAAAAAAAAAACAAAAAAAAACATACACAAAACACACACTTGAATCGAGCACTTCCTACCTTTTATGTTGGTCAAAATGAATATCTTTATCAAGAGTATATCATTCCGATTCGCAATATTAAAATATACATTTCCTTATCCTCACATTTTCGTACACACAATATAAATAATATGAGATAAGCACGGTGACCCGGTAGAGACTTAACGTTACAAGGCCCCTGATAAGCCCCCCCAGACATTATGTAAACGGACACTTAAAAATCACTACATTACACGAAATTCTATATCATATCAATAGTATCAATTTATTCGCAATATCAACTATAAGTTAACTATAATATGAGTGCTACCTTATTTAGTTATTATTTTATTATTAATCACGCTTAGTATAGATTTCTCAGGGATGACATATTTTCCCGCAGTAAAAAGTATCCTATGTATTGACCCGAATAACCAATTATCATCGTAATTTTCATCAAAATCGGTACAGTGGTTTTCTCGTGATGCGTTTCCAGACTGACAGACAGACAGACAAAAGTTCTAAATAATGACTATTTCAATAAGATTTTCCAAAATATATTTAAGCACAAATTTGACTCAATTAGAAGTTAATTATATGTATAGATTAATTATTTACCCTTCCTCGCTTTGCTCCGACACATTTGCTCTATGCAAATAATAATTAATTATAGTTTAAAAAATATAAATATCTCTTACACCGACTGTAGTACATGTAGACTCGTCAAAATTATCGCAAACTCAATACTCTATGAATAAATAAAAAATTTAAAAACACCCTACGCAAATGTATTGTTATTTAACTTAATCACAATTAACACTTAATCGAGTAACCATACGCTAAAATGCCTTACATCATTTTGGAAAAGAGCTGATCTCTTACACTGCTGGACCGATATTAACCGAACATCGACGCATCGAAATCGGTCCATCCGTTTGAGAGCTACGATGCCACAGAGAGATAGACACACACATACACAGACCTACAGACATCGACGTCAAACTTATAACACCCTTCTTTTTGCGTCGGGGGTTAAAAAATAAGTAGCCATTGAGTTGAGTATTTTTACTGTCGTTCGTAGTTTCAAGTTGATGGTATGAAATTATTGTATTGTCATCGGAATGCTAACAATTAATGTTTGAAATCGATACAACAAATAGTTTAAAGTGGACTTCAATATTTGATCACATAAGTGAAGCTAAAAAACGCTTATAAACGCTAATAAATATGTACGAGTATATAAAGTTTTAATCCTATTAATTACTTATCTATAGGAATTCGTTACCAAAAGTTTTGCATAACATGAAAGATTTTAGATAATAATTATATCTAACATAATTGTACTTAGAAATACAACTAGATATGAATTAAGAAAAGGCATTTCGAACAGGATAACATTATTATAATATAAAATAAAAATTTATTATGTACATTGAATCAAGTAGTTTTTGAAAGGATTTTAACGAGCCGTTTATTTTTTTATCTAAACATTTTTTTTTTATATTATGTATATGTAAAATAAAATTAATTATCTTCAAAAATCTACATTTTATAATAATCCTTCAATACATATATAAAATATTTAACATTTAAATCTGATATAAATTAATTCTAGCATTATCCGGGCATTGATACTTGATAGTTGTTTGACGTTCTTAATCTTTTGAAATTCAGTTCATTCAACAGTAGAAGACGCAACATATCCTGTCGTACTAGACTTACGTGCTTTTTTTTTTAATTTGGACCCATTTTGAAGGCCCTGGTAGCCGAGTGGTAGCGCGCTCGCTTGGGAAACCGAGTGAAGCGGGTTCAAATCCCGGGTCTCGCACCATTGATATTTTCATGTACGAATCATTTCCAACATGATTACCTGTCTTACGGTGAAATAAAACATCGTGAGGAAACCTGCATGTTTGAGAGAACCTAGCAAGTTTTCGAACGACATGTGAAGTCCGCCAACCCGCACTTGGCCAGCGTGGTGGACTTTCCTCCTCCTATTTAAGGGAGGGCCATGCCCAGCAGTGGGATGCTAAAAAGGGCTGAACACAACATTCTTAATATATACATTAGAAGACAACATATCTCTTCCTCGTCACCTTCTTCACCGTCTTCGTCGTCGTACCTACTAAACTTATGTGCAAAAAATTTGAATTAGCACACATTTTGTTTTGATATAATACCACACCTATAAAAACTTACTACAATAGTATTAAAAATAAGAATATTTTCGCATTATTATTTACCTGCTTTTGTTGTTTTCACTTTAGATATTCTATAACAAAGCGCGAAGGCTACTCAGCCTATAAACTTTTATGGTGCATGATGATTCATTAGAAGCCATAAAAACAATAAATAGTTATTACAATTGTTAAAATGCAGGAATTCATAAATCTAGCAACACTATATTTTTTGGAACAATTAAACTAAATTATTAATAATACTTAATTCGAATTCAGCCCTTTAAAAGTACAAGGGGAGTAGGACTAGCTCATCCTCACGCTGGCTAATTACGGCGGATTCCAAACGTCTTTCGTTAATTCTTGAAGTTCCCTACGATATACAGCTTTTCTCAGATTTTCATACACTATAGATCACTTAAATCTAAAGGTATTAAACCTATAGTAAAATTTATTTGAATTTTATTTATAACACTAACCAAAATTTTATACATGTACATATTATACGTGTTGTATGACCCAACAGTTCCCATCAGAATTTCAATTACCAGGAATAACCTTCAGCCTTTGTTTTATATTAGCACAAATTTAAATCCTTTTCAGTTATTCTAAGGTTAAATTTAAATCTGTTGACAGTTAACTTGCATTTTTTTGTAAATCTTTACACGCCAAGAACAAGCCATAAACCGAAAACTTGAAACTTCTTCGGGGCAGAAAACATAACAAATTTATGAGTAAATATATTATATTTCACTTCCTCTTTTTTCTAGTTCCATTTATGTAATACACGCGCGGGAGTCGACCCTGACCCCAGTGTCAAAACTTATGTACACTTCATTTTTAAGCATACTGTGCAATCGAGGTATTAATGAAAAATTTTAAATGATGATAAATTCCCTCTCTAATGATAAATAAACACATAATTATAGGCTTAAAAACATCAAACAAACATGTCTACCTACTGAATATAAATACGTTATTTTGTATTCAACTAGATCTGCATGTGTCTATTCTGCACGTCTAATCTATCGATTATAAAAAAACCTGATCTGTTTCCCGCGCAATTCGGCGTTCGTCGAGAAACCGAATTCGTTTCAAGGCCACATTCCAAATTCAAACCATTGTCAATGTCGCGGCATGACGAATGTTTTCTTTGGCTGGTTTATGGCACTTTAAAAAATTGGAACATTGGAGTGACGAAATTGGCGCGTGTTCAATTCATATAAAAAAAATCTAATTTTTAAAATGGCGCAAAAATCATGTAATTTGTTTCACAATATTCGGTATATGTCAATAATATATTTAAATATTGTTTTAAGTGATACCCTTGTTCGGTTTAGTGAAATTTATTGTTATATTATATATCTATATATTAATAATAATACATTTTAAGAATTAAAAATTATAAATAGTATAATTCAATAGTCGCTCCGTAACTCGATTTAAGTTAGATATTATTTTATCTACGACCGCCTCGAAACGGTCAATGTCAGTAAAGCCTGCACCAGACTTGTCATTTAAATATTTTTTGCATATGTATCAGTTATCTTTATCTAATTAACAAACAACTTTTTATTGAAGTTCATTGACTTCAAAAAATTAAAAAAAAACTAAAGTACCTATAATATTTTAATTGATTTTTATGACACTACTAAAAATACTCACGTATAAGAGATTGTCATACCTATATTTCTGCAGGTTTACAAAAGTTTAATTAATATTCAAGCATATTTTTTATCTGTAAATACAAAATACGTTTTTTGAAACGAATTAGCAAAAGGTAAGTATTTCTTAGAATTGAATTTCTAAATAGCAACAAAATATAAATTCATAGTCAAACTGCCACGTCTTGATACAACCGTTTTAGAAACGCTATAAAACACATAAAGAAAATTTTAAACTCTTTCACATAAACTTTTAATATATGCGGCTTAAAGTTTATAATGACCTGGCAAATTACTTACACGAAGGCATATCAACAAATTTACAATATAATTTTGATTGACACCAACCATTACGGGCGGGTTAGGTGTTGCGTCATCGAGTAACTACGGGCATACGATGCTTTATTTTTCGTCTATAACAACATTATATTTACAGTTGATTTTTTTTTGTACACTTAATTTTGAACTTAATGTCAATAATGTTAAAAGTTACACTTAATTGACAGACAGCGTTTATTATTTGGATGCCTCCAGCTATTAATGATCTCTTGACTTTGAGCCGTTTATTTTAAGAATTAATATAACTCTTAAATTAAAAATTCTCCATAATGGTAATATTTTATAATTACCTACAATATAAAATTTGGATTTTTCATTCCTTGAACTGCCTTCACTTAGCACGTGTATGTAACCAAGGTTATATGCCTCCTAAATAGTAAATAACGAGTAAAATAATAATCTTTTCGGACTCTAACAAAATTACACTAATCACGGTCCCGTCACGCGATTCGACTATCTTTATCTCTTGTATGATATAATTATTTTGACGGCTCTGCCTGGGGCCAACCCGGCATTCTTTGAATCTGTTGCTCACAATTTTTGATAATTTACATCGGATAACTGAACACTATTAGTTATTCTTGGTTCAAATATTCTAGAAACTAATGGAAATTCTATCAATCAACCATTTCATTTTCGATATACTATTTTAAAATACTGGATAAATTAATTAATTAGACAATCGTTGCAATTAGATATACACTACTAGTTCTTAGGTGATAATTATATGGACAGGAATTACAAAATATATGTATATTATACATACATATGTTATAAATATTCTTTCTCTATTATAATCTGTGGTCAGGTTAAACTACATAAAAGTATCCCAACAGTATCTCATTTATGGTCATCCTATTCCCACAGCGTTCTTGAGTCGTTAAGATACAAGTAATAAGCACATGTCTAAGAATATTACTTCCTTCAAAGTCAGCTCATTAAATAAAACTATTTCGACATTTATATTTTAGATTTTTATTTCATCAAATTCATATTTTTAGCGTAACATAATACATATATGCAAATGATAGATTATAGTGAAGAACAGAGGTCTGGCATATGAAGATAGTTGCAATTTGCCTGGTTAGCATTTGTCTTACTAGTAACCTGCCGCTTTAACTTCAGTTATAATCTTCTTATATACATATTCTTGTTCCGGCCAGATAAGAAACCAATTTTATGAACTTCAGTGTAATCTTCCTTTCCAAATTGTAAGTACTGTCTGTAGACTTATTCGAATTAACTGAATAAGAATGTTTTTTTGTAAATATTAAGTTTATAAACCAGGAAAAGTCTTCGTAGAAATAACTTGTCACCGAAATGTCATATGTTAAAATATTACGTTACAGTTTTGTGGTTAGCCTCTCACATTGTTCTGTACATTCCTGTACCGGGGGCCGACATATGTCTTTATCAATTAAAACCGAATTCAAGAAGCTTAACATACTAACAATATATAAACTTGTCGTTAAAACGTAATCATGCATTTTATGAAATTGTTTTCGACATTGACTGCAAAAAATCATATTCTTCTTTTTTTTTAACTTATTTCTTATTATATCAAATAAGCATTAGATAGAAATAGTAATAAATCATGAGATGAAACCACTACCAATATTCTAAATTTAATAGTTATATACAAAGAAAATACTATATATAGTATGTCTATAATTTTGTATTGTGTAATAATTTCCGTGTGAAAGTAACAAATAAAAGGCACACCCACTTCATAGTTCGGGCTGCGCAGACGCACACTGTGACGTCACCGGGCGTATTTAGCGTGACCTTGGACCAGCTCAATGCCAAGTAAAAATTGGGCAGCCCGTACAGCCGCTAGCGCGTCCACAACATTCTTACGTCAATGTGGAATATATTTTTGTTACATAGAGAGTTTATACGTAAATATACATCATTTCGCCTTTAGTTACGAATTGCGATTAATCGACTTTGATGGTATTATCATTCGATTGATATCGATATTAAAACATTTGTACTACTCTAATAAAATGGTAGCGTAAATTAAAAAAAGACTATTGAATTCATTAACAATATTTTAATTATTTCTTTGGAATTAAAAAAGACGGCAAACTTTCATAATATTTATTCGTTTATTTAGTGTAGAATAAGTTAACGATGACTAAATAAATTCAGCCATGAAATATTAAACAATTAAAAATTTACATTATATAGCATTAACAAGTGGGTAAACATGAATTAGTAAACTTGAATCTTTTCCGGTTTAAATAATTGTGTTAAATTTAATTTTTATATTAATATTGTTATTGCAATAAAATTTATATTAATTGATTATTAACTTAAAAAAAACATTCGTTTCTTGTTTTTTTTATATCATATAAGTATAAACTTTAAACTTAGAATAAAAATGTTTATTTTAATGCTAATGCCGAATACAAAATTTATTTTTCATTGAAAAAGTCACTTTATCATTTAAAATGGAATATGAAAAAATATTATTAAAAAACGCTCTTAAATATTTAAAATGATTTTAAGTTGTACAAAATAGAAAGAATCTTAGTTTCCGCTTCTGTAATTTAATTTTGCAAAGGTCATATCGAACCAAATAGTTATATCAACCCTTTATTATAATTTATAGTTCTCAGTATCCCCTTGTACAATTAATTTAACCCTAGCAAGTGCAGGTTGAATTTTAACAGTGTTTGAAACCACTAGTCATCACTCAAGGGTACAAGTAACCCGATATAAACTTTGATTTTAACTTTAACTAGTAAACTAATGTGTCAAGATCATTTGTGCACACTATATTTGTAGTGTCAAAGATGCCACTTGTCACATTTAATAGTATTATTGTGTATGATATGTGGCAAAATAATACTTTATCAAAAGCTTCTAGATTTTATGGAAAAATAATATTTTACAATGACCCGTTCGCCTTGTAGTATTTTTTTCTTACATACACTAAATCTATGTATTTCATTTATATTGATACTTGCCATTAAGTACAAGTTCTAACAGTTCTAACTTCTTTAAGTGCAGTTAATATGTAAATAAGACGAGCTAGGCAAATTTTGATACTTGAATTACTTGTAATATCACATGGAAGTATAAATTATTAACCCTCACTATCCCATTAGCATAGATAAGCTTTTGGCCGCATCCTAAGATATCTGGCGATTCTAACTAATTTATTATGGTCTGCTGTAATTTGTACTTACCTGATGCAAACGTATCTAACAAGGAAATCTTATCAATCGTTATGTTAAAACCTCTTAGAAGCTATTATTAATATTGTATTGGTATTATTGAACATTATTTTTTCTTCTACTTACATATTTTTCAACCAATATATTATTGGCAGAATTCAAGATTATATATAGCTAAAACGAAATCAGTTTCAAAGCTCGACAAAACCCTACTTAGTCACAGGTCTTTAAATAAGAAGCCGTACTCCCATGGCATATTAAGTTAACGTGCCATATTAATTCTTGAACATTGCCCATTCTCCCATGTAATTGGCCATCTACGGTGGTCTACTGACCATATGACCAAAATCAAACATTTGCTTTCCAGGTGTATGAGAAACCCTATGTATTAACGGTAAAAAAGCAATGAATAAAAATATTTAAAAAAAAGATATAAAGAAGAGCATAATGTATGTAATAAAAACCCCTAGTAATTTAAACAGCAAACAGTACTATAGACAATCTAAATCTATTCTTTCATAGACAAATACTCCCACAAGTTCTTAAGGAACTCGCAAATATCTATAATTCGAACAGGATGTAACATAAGAGGGATGCTGACGACCTGTCTCACGACCCTGCAGGTGACGGCCCATATGTCTCGACCCATAACAGCCACACCAATATCACCCTTAAAACCCCATAATAAAATCTACAGAATATCCTTAAAATGTCGGCAGATCCTCGTGGGAATTTAGTTTACGCAACCGAGGATTTTTCGTCATTGTCATTTCCTGCAATGATTTTGATGCAATTTATGGCTTTTAGTTTATTAGTTTTGTAATGTTTCCTTTCAAATATGCATCTGTTTAGGGTGTTTTATGGGAATGCTATCTTATTGTTGTGCTGCCCATTCTTTGGCCAGGGGGTTCGGTTCGAGATCAATAATATACTTTGGCGATATCTAAAAACTATTTTTTGTTATTTTTATATTGCATATTTGATTGATAGATTGATCGATGGATTTTCATCTTGATAAACCTTACTTAGTTACATAATTGATAAACAAGATAAAAGTTCAAAAATATTCGACATCATTGAACATAAAGTTCGACGAGAGCTTTTTCGACTAAAAATTTAACTGATAAAAAAGCTTTTATGTCAATTTTTAATAAAGGAATATATGAAACAAACAAATTTTTTCAATGACGCAGCATCCCTTGCACTTTCGTCTATATTACCATAACAATACTACCGTAGCGTAACGGTCATCCGACCCTCACTGACCCAATGGCCGAATAAGGGGTGATATGTGCATCGTATCGATTTGATTTGTTCATATTTTCAACTGACACCTAATATAACGAGCCTAATTCTAAATCTAATAACAAACTATAAACATTGTGTTGTAAAATTATGGAAAGTTGAATACCCGAAACCAATTATCGCCCGTGGGTCCGCTCGCGTGATATGTCGATATTAATATGCTATGTTCCAAAAATAGAGTAGCTTTACATCATTGAAGAAATTTTTAAAATAACTTTACTAGTTCCAGAGATATATATTCCATACCAATAAACTAACAATTTTTTTATAAATAAAAGCACACATTTTTATACAATATATTAAGCCATATCTATACTAATACATACGAGTATTATAAAGAGGTAAAGTTTGTGAGTTTGTAAGGTTGTAAGGGCTACCCTCACTGGATCTACTAAAACTATTTAGATTAAATTTGGTAAAAAGATAGTTTGAGACTCTAGGAAGGACATAGGATACTTTTTATCTCGGTAATCATCTCTTAAGGGGGTGGAAATGGAGATGAAAGTGTGTATTGGGAAGCAAGCTAGGGACTAACCCGAGCGAAGCGAGGATGAGTCGCTTGTAAAAATATTAACACATAATAATCGTAAATACCATAAATGTTATAATCGCAAGTGTACTTATATGAGAATTGGAACTTTGCCTTATAGAAAAATAGACCTTATTAAAACGTTTATCAGCTGCTGCATTATATCACGTACTTACTCTTAAAGGAAATCGACAATAACTTTTGTTTAAATATTCATAATTCCATTCCAATTTAGTATAATTGTAATGTCATTTATTTATATCTTTAAGCTTTCGCTTATTTATACAATATTTTTTCTACGTGTCTCATTTCATTAATTATAGAAATATTGTGATGTAGATTTGGTTGTATATAATACATATTTCAAAACCTAATATGTAAATATAAAAAAAATCAATTGTCGTTCGATAGTCTCGCTAAAACTCAAAAACTGTTCAACCGATTTGAATAATTCTTTTTTCTTTTGTTGGGAGTGTGTTAGGAGTGGTTTAAGTATAAAAAAAAACTGTTCGAAAATCGAAAAGTTCAGAACTGTTTATTTTGTACCTATATATCATATAATATATAGTTTAGCTTTTTCATACTAACCGTTATCAAACCGGTAGTGAATATGACCGATGAAGGGTGAGTCGCTAGTAATACATAAATAAAAGCTTATGTTGTCAATATATACATAATACATAATATTATTTTATATAAAAGAAGTTCAAGTAACAGGAAAATCTTTATAGCAATTTTGTATTTTACAGAAACATTTAATTTGAATATTAGGTAAATTATATACGCCATAAAAACGTCTGGGTTTATATTATATACTTTGCTTAAATTATATTATTAACTATAACTGCATATTTATCAATTTTCAAAATATTCAATTTGATAAAAAAATGTCAGCAACTTTTTGTACGCTTAAACCAAAAATCTCTTGCTGTGTCAAACCTGCGACTGCCTTCATTTTAACTTACGAAGTCACTCAACTCAACACAAAGAATATATAAATATTTATGCAGAAATTACAATCTTATCCAACCACATTTAATTTCTGAGAATTCTTTCGATATACGAAACGGATAAATTAAAAATAATTACAATAGTATGAATGAGAAACCGAGAGAATTCGAGTTGCGCGAGATCGCTAATATTTTTTCTCGAATTTTGTCACGTATTTTACAATTGATTTTAATTACAGTTGAGAGTTGTATTTATTGTTTATCCTTTTGGAATTTTTATTCTATATTAAAAAAACATAAGTTTATTTACGAATGTCTTCTCAATACAGATTTAGTGATAAATATCGAACCCGTCTTTTTATTGCAAGTACCAAAGTACCAGTAATTAAAGCTCAATATTTTTTTATATGATATCCAAAAAGCGAGTAAGCAATCTTTTTCTAGAATTTATGAATTGAAACTTTACCCACTACACCATATTATATCTATACGACACGTTTGGCTCAGTTGGTAGTAACCTTACTTGCTGTGCCAGCGGTCGCGGGTTCGAGTCCCGCTGGGGGCATTCGTTTCTGTGATGAGCACGAATGTTTGTACTCCAGTCATGGGTGTTTATATTTATAATATGTATGTATTTAAAGTTATATATATGTAGTGTATCAACTATCTGGTATCCATAACACAAGCCTCGTAGCTTACCATGGTGTGTTAATGTCCCAACATTTATTATTATTATTATATTATTATACGTACCTATAATAAAATTCTAACTTAGTCGAATCTGTACATTAAATATTTTTTGGAAAATTTTATTGAAATAGTCATTATTATCGATATAGAGGCCGAATGTATAGTTTTTAAAATTTTTATCTATCTATTTGTCTGGTTGTCTGTTTGTCTGTGACCGCATCACGAAAAAAACCACTGGACAGATTACGGTGAAATTTAGTATGATGATAGCTAGTTATTCGGGTCAACATATAGGATACTTTTTGCTGCGAGAAAATATCTCTTGTTTGAGAAATCTATACTAAAAGTTAAAACGTATCTAGGGACGAACCCGAGCGGAGCGAGATTAAGTCGCTAGTATAAATATAAACGTTTTTGGACAGGCGTTTCTTGTTCTGAGATTTTCTTGCGAGAGCTTTATTACGTTTTATTTAAATTTAGGAAAGCATTTAATAAGTTGAGTAACTTTTATCGCTAAATAATTACTGGTCAGCTAAAAAGGTACACCGTATACTTCAAAGCTTCTTTAAAAAAAAGGCAATCTTATGGGTGGTTTTCCTGCACAAAAAAAACATACAGCCGAATACCTTCTATAAATATTAAGTGACAGTGAAAATTTTTAAATTTTTAACTTTTAGTACAGATTTCTCAGAGGTGAGATATTTTCCCGCAGTAAAAAGTATCCTATATGTTGACACGGATAACCAGCTATCATCATGTGAAATTTCATGAAAATCCAGTGGTTTTCTCCTGATGCGTTCCCAGTCAGACGGACGGACAGTCATACAAAAATTCTAAAAACTGTAGATTCGGCCTCTGTGTCGATAATAATGACTATTTTAATAAGACTTTCAAAAAAATATTTAATGTACATATTCGACTCAATTAAAATTTTATTATTATATTTATAGATGTATAGATTACAAGTATTTCTGATTCCCCTTTAAGACGAATTAAGTTAATTATTTATTTTTTTCACCTAGCTACATCCTCAAGACAAAAGTGTATAATAAGTATAGATCTATAAAATATAACAAATGTCCGAAGAAACACTGTACAGTGGTAAATCAATACCATTATCTCAAACCACTATAAAAATGAGTGATACCAAACATAAGCAATTTTCTGCGAAGGACTTCGCCATTCAAAGGATTTCCCCACTATTTCCCTAGGGGGTAAAGCACAAAATTGTTTGGCGAACAAAAATCTCTTTTTGAACCACAATTATCTGCATAACACCAAACGAGATTGAACTATAAAGAGCTGTGCATTAAATCAACATTGTAATAATGTAGGTGCAGATCAATTTTGGCTCGAAGATTTTCTTAAACATCGAATTGTATACCTTATCTTACTTAAAAATAAAGTTTAAATTACGTTAAAACTTGTTATGGAGTTAGGTTATTTTGGGTTAGGCAAAGATTGTGCTCCCGCGCATCTCACGGCAACGGGCGGAAATCTTAATGGGTCCTGGAACCGGACTAACGATGGGTTCCATCGATCCTATATTGCTTGGTGTTTGTAATGATTTTCTACAGTTTTTGATGGCCTGCTAGTTTAGTGGTTCAAAACGTTTACTTTGATGGTGATTGGCGGTTCGATTATCGAAGTAAATATACCAAATTTTTAATTATGTACCTACTTACAATAAATAAACTTGTTTTTTTTTTTAATTTTTAAATGGTAATGTTCAATAGTTAATTATGTTGCATTTTGCATATCTAATAGTATGAATAAAACACTTTGTGAGTGAAAACTTTTGTTATTACTAGTTTTGATAACAATGTCTTGAGTTAAAACGCACATTTTATCGAAGTTCGTACCTACAATGCGAGCATAATCGCGGGCAAAATAAGTTAAGTTACAATCAAATAGAAAATATCATTTTTTTAAAGGATTGTAAAAGGACAAACCTTCGAAACGTGTGCGTATATCGGTTTAAAGAACTTTATTTCTCATTACGAACAAGTCTTTTACATGAGAAACATATATAAAGATATAAGAAATTATGACAGTTGATCAGTAGAACTGGGAACATTAGTTACAAATAATATATTTATATAACTTAGACTTAAAGCTATTGAAAGTTTTAGAATTTTTTATTTCTTTCGGTAAACTATTATAGAGTTTTGCTCCCTCAAAAGTTATATAGATATTATATATATATATATATATATATATATATATATATATATATATATATATATATATATATATACATAATTGATAACCTTCAATGATCCAGTCCATTGGCTGAGTTAAACGTCGAATTATCCCAAAGGCTTTTATTATATCATAGAAAAATATCTTTTCGCGACCTCTTTTAGTGACAAAAAAGCCAATGTCAGGTGCGACGATGCGTGAAAGATTGACACAACTGGCAAAAAGCGAATAATTTAGGTAAACAGCAAGAAATCAAGTTACTAAACCAAACGAATCGATCTCGTTGATCATATTTTTTGTAATATTCATAATTTTGCAAAGTCCCCGTTTATTACGATTGGGAAACTGTTAATATTCGTTTTAACATTTAGTTTCTAGAATAGGTAGTAACTTAGAAAAATTACATGAAATTAAAAACTTACTAGTTACTCACTATTAACTGTTAGTATGGAATAGATAGACTATATACTCGTATTATATGATATATAGCCTATAGTACACATTATCATCATCATCTTAGAAACTAAGTACAACACACAACAACAACATCTTAGAAAATAGTAGCCTATATACCTACATACATATTTAAAAACCGATACACTATAATCCATTTTAAATAGATTTTTTGATACTAATGGAGAAATATATTTTGCATTTAAAACAATTATTATTAGGTTATAATTACTAAATTTTAGATCAGGCGAATGATTTTTGTAGTTTCAAGCAATTTTCGTGATTGTTTTTTCATAATTAGATATAGGTATAAATTATAATACCTCAAAGGCATGCCAAAAGTAATGATTCGGTCACTAAACGTTGGGTACGAATAATCAAAATAAATGCTCGAAAACATCCAACAAGTTTAATTTAAAGTCCAATTTTCGCGTAAACCTAAGAAAGTATTATGTAATGATATCCAAACAAATTAAAAGATTACAAATATTCCAGCTAAAAAGCAAGAAATCGAAATATATTGTAGCGATATTAAGATAAACGTTAAGAATAAATGTCTGCGATTACATAATTATGTGTAAAAACCTTCAATTAATGTCTATTTGTAGTAGAAATTCTAATAAATATCATATTATTTTTATATGTAAATAAAAACTAAGAAAAAGTTATTATAAAAATAGCAGTTCAATTTATACTTCAACAAATTTGAAGGACCCATTAAGTATGTATAGAGACATAAATCAATTTCACGCATACCGAGAGATGCTAATTAACATATTTATTTAAGAATGATTGGAAAATATTAACCTTAGTAAATTAAAATAAGATATTTCTGATCACATGACGTCATTATCATCATATTTTATTTATCGATTATGATTATTATATTTTTAAACTTTCACGCATTATTATACGGACTTGAGTTTACTAGATGATGTTTTACTAGAAATAAGTTTTAAGTATACATTACATCTATTATATACGTATAATAAAATTATAACTGAGTCGAATCTGTACATTAAATATTTTTTGGAAAATCTAATTGAAATAGTCACTATTATCGATGCGGAGGCCAAATTTTTGTCTGTCTGTCTGTTTGTCTGTGAATGCATCACTAAAACCACTGGACAGATTTTGATGAAATTTGGTATTGGTGGTCAACATTAAAGATACTTTTTACTATGGGAAAATATTTCATGTCTGAAAAATCTGTACTAAACATTAAAATACGTTTTCTTTACTTACTTTTGTTTTAACTTACTAGAGACGAACCCGAGCGGAGCAAGGGTGAGTCGCTAGTGTGTATATATTTATATTTAGACTGCAAAATAAATAATGTTGTTACGTGTTAGTGGAACACAGAATTTGCTTTTACAATGCACAGACTATGACTCAGAAATCAGACTTATTGTATTATAGCATTATAAATCATGGAATTGTGTATGCATTCTTTATTAGTGTTGAAATTGATCGTTTAACTAATAATATAAGCTTATAGCTTGGGATTTCCAAACACATATTTTCGTATTATTATTTCTATCTCTGAACCAAAAAATCCATAAAATTGTAAATTATTTTTCACAAAATGTAAGTGCAAAACGTATAGAAAATAACATCGAGCGTGTCTTATTCATGAATCAACGTAACTATCAAGGGAACGCTTCCAAATCGTTTTTAAAACGTTATAGCTACATTAAAATCTGTTCAGTCGGCCGAACCAATTTACTTATGAACGGCGTCACTCGCAAATATTCAAATTTCGTGCCCAGCGGGCTACCAGCACGTGCTTGAAAAACTTATTACTAAACCGTTTTTCGTCGCACTGGCGTAAAGAAGTCGAGACCAAGACCCAATTTGCACCATACGAAATCTTTCCACGAAACACTCGAAAATGACACCTAAACCAATCGTTTAAGCGCTAAAACGTTTTCATGAATTTTTTGTATAGTTTTTTCCGCTTTTGTCACCCAAACGGCAAGTAAAAAGTTCGAAATCGTGCTCCCGTATAAAAAACAAGCATTTAATATTGGCATTCAAGGTATGATGGATTTGGGCGTGGAAATTCGCTGTAAAGTATAATTTGACGCGATGTCGGCTGTTTGTAACTAATACCCGTAACGATTGTAAAATATTTCCTTAAACTGTATATTATAATTGTTTCACTCCTCGAAAATAATTGAGCCCATTGATGTATACGTGTAATTATCTGTTGACGAAAATATTGTCATTAAACATTTATATGTCATAAACAGGTGGAAATGTAAAAAATGAAATATAAAAGTGGAGGAATTATTGTGGAGTGTCTTAAAAAAGGCAAATAATAAGCTTATTTATAATGAATATTTATTAATATGTGGCAATACCAGCGACCGTTAGTCCGCCCGCGTATCAGGCGACCATGACCACGGTCGTCAGCGACCACGATTGTCAGCGACCTGACGAAATACCATATTATATTTCCGCGACCATTACCTCAAAAATGTTGGTCGCTACGACCATGATCTGTGTTTAGAATTCCAAAACAGCGTTCCTTGGTAGTTATCAATGTCAGTATGTGTGTATACTTGCTTTGCCTAAATACTAACCATCTCATCATTTTGACTAATTATCTTAGTCCATGTAAAAGGCTTTTGAACTTAACAACAATTTAAAATGACTTAACGATGTACTTGCAAAGGCAAAGAGTATTATAAAATTAGCATCAGTTAACTTGTCACAGGGATAACGACTGCAAACAGTCAATTGTGCAAATAATTAATGTTACCGAGGTAAATGTAATGCGATGCACACACACCTGCTTCCGTCACGCTAAAACATTACTTAGTACTTACAGGTTTTATTCCATAATCGTTATTTACTATTGTTATTTTTCTAATCTAACCTTATCCTCTGGCTTTTCCTGCTAAATCAAAACTGAGATTTAGACATCGATAAAAAATGTACTATATAGTTATATACACAATCAGCGACAAAAAATGTCCTCACCGATTGAGCGCACATTTGAACATTTGAGAGCGCTTTAAATACTTTTTTTGTGAAAACAACTTTGGGCATTGCATTTAAGGTTCAATTTACATTGTTATATATTTATTTCAACTAGAATAATTATCTAGACACAATTGGTGACAATTTTAAGAGAACTTTGTTTGGGATTTGTTTTAGTACATAGTGGTGATAACCAAGCTATTTGAACGCTTTGAGGCTTCTTCGTCGTTATGCCTCCCCCAAATAATTTTCCACATCTAGACATGCTGAATGTGAAAACTCTATCATTGTGAATCACAAACAAAACTTTTTTATATTTTCCAAGTTAAGAAATTATGAAAAATATTTTCCTAAAGCAAATCCAAGATTTATAAACATATGTCTAGCATTAAAATTGACTAAGCCCAAAAAGGGTTAAGGGTTACAACTACCCTTTGTCAAAAAGATCACAGTCAAGCAACAGGTGTCTTTTATTTTCGTTATTCTATTTCATACAAAGATATACTCACAAATTAGAATTTTTGTATTTTATTGACACATTTCATTGAAGTAACAAAAAAGAAATAGACGTTTATGACGTCATAGAGAAAAGTTTTATCAAAAACTGTAATTATACTATTTTAATCGAATGCGCTTCTATCTTTTAATTATTAATTAACATAACGAACTCGTTAAAGATAAATACTACGATAATGAATGCTAGAATACAAATATTTTATTTTTGAATTTTCATTTACAATTCAATTAAATATCTAACGTATATAGATTAAAATTTAATTGTAAGTACTATTTGCATAGAAACTATTAAATATAACCTCAATACGACTGAGAATTAGATATGCGAATACCTACTTATGTATGTATGTTTACTACATGCACAGTTATTAGTTAATACTCTGCCATTTATGGTACAAGACAAGGTAAAACTGTATCAATTTTTCTTATATCAGAATAAGTTTCATACAATTTTTTTGCTGAATAATTACCTTTTAGTTAAAAAGACCTTTATATTTCACTAAGAGATAGATTTTTTCATATAGTAGGTATACATAGCTATTATTTATATTTCTGAAAGTATTGATATCGTTTTTAAGCTTTTATTAGAATAAATGAATAGCAAAGGCACTCAACAACATTCAGTCAACTAACAAACATTCTCAGAAAATGAACCTATGAACTCCTGCATACTTAAATGAGCGTAAATGCAATTTCCACAAAACTATGACAGTCATTTTTACTTTTTTGTATGAATAGTAGAGAATTATACAATCTGAACTATTAATTATAATAAATTCGGAAGCTTAGCACTAAAAATATAAATACTGTTTTATTTTAGCATAAAATTAAATTGTAAAAAATAAATTGTAAACATGTTTTTGTGCTGCGCTATAAATAAGCGGACGTAAGCTGTTGTACGATATTTCATAGTAAAAAGTTGAAACGCTTCTTCCAGATTAGACCCCACAAAAAACCAACCTTGTTAGGGAATCCCTCAGCAACCCTCAGATATACCGAGAATATATGGACGCGATTTATAATTTTAGGATACTAAAAAGTGTACGATGGAGCGCATTTTTTTTTGTAAATAAAGCGAAAGAAATCAAATTGAGAATTCTGTATTAATAAAACATAATCTAAAATGTGGTTTTAGTTGAATCTATTCGTATTCATATTTTTTGCTATATTTCCTATGTAATAATTATATAACAAATTAAAAAACATAACTGCTTCTTCTTGCAGCATAGTTGCTCAATACCAATTTAATTGTTTACCATCAATCAAAAAAGTATGTACTAGGTACGCAATTCCGTGCAAACGTTCCCTTTAAACTGTCACCGATTCCATTTAGGTAATTATTCTAGTTATACCTATTATAAAATAAATATACAAAATTAAATGCAATGTTCAAAGTTGTTTTCATAAAAAATATATTAAAAGCGCGCTCAAATGTTCAAATGAGCGCTCATTCGGTGATAACATATTTTGATGCTGATTGTGTATCCAGTACTTTTTTGATCGATGTTGTTCTCTTAAGCTTTAGGACAACAAATCTAGAGATAAACGTGTCACATATCTTGAGTACTTGTAATTTTTCCAGAAGGGGTCAGTCTAAAATATGTCATAATGAATGGCCGATCCTTAATAAGCACATTAATCCCTTGACCCTCCTTCTTTAGGGGAAGCAATCTCTCCTTCAAATCAAAACTCTACATCACCCTAGATTAATATGTCATGGTGTGCTTATCCATAGTTGGGTACACCATATATAGCAAATGTATAATAAACTACCTTGATTTTATATTCTATAAAATCAGACTATTTTTAGGTATTTTATTTTTAATTAGTGGTCTAGTCGGTTATATTAGCATACGAAATTACGGTCAGTGTTTTTAATAATTACTCACATATATGTATTATGTTTTTGCCATACAATTAATATTAAGAATTGAATTAATGAGAGTAATAATATAATTATAACAACGTATAGAAAATTAACATTTGAAATCTTTACTCTTGAGTGCCAAAGACTGTACGTCTCAATTATAAATTATATAAAAAAACACTAATCAGATTAATTTTCGAATAAGAAGCGTTCATCACTTGACAATTTGTTTTATTTATCACACTTTTTGTTTCTTCAAGTTTTTCGGAAGCTTTTTCATATGTTTTTTCTGTTACCATTTCAATTAAGTGCTCCGATGTGTCTATAAATCATTAGTGCCATTAGTTATACAAATTGCACAATTTGCTCGCTGTTTTTGTGTCTAATATTTTTTGCTTGACAATATTTAAGAACATCTTTACTTAGCAACATAATATAACAAAATCATTACCAGTGAATAATAAATTAAAACAGCCGTAGCTATTTTATATGAAGCGGAAGGAGTCTCTACAATACATCAATTTAACACAGATTCCTCTGCGGTGAATCAATCCTTCACGAAGTCCTATTAAAAGTCAGTCACCACCTCGAATTTCCAGCCTCATGCCATTAAGTAGTGCTCCAAACTTTAATTATGTTCGGGCTGTGACCAATCGCGTTCGTGTTTGCGTATTCTTACAAGTCATGCAACGTGCTACCGAATCCTATAACTCTGATAAACAGCAGAGCTATGGCAGCATTACCAAATGGACCACAGAAATCATCTTTATCGTCATCCAATAAAAGATCAATGTCGTTTGAAACTGCTTGGCTTTCAAGAACTTTTTAAATTTCATTCATTGTTAAGCGGTTTTCGGCAATATAAATCATTGGTTGATGACGTAATTTGAGCTCTATTCGCCTCAAGTCAAGATCAATATCACTTTGATTACATCCAAAAGATTTGATAGAAGAGTTAAAATTGAGTCGTGTTTCGTCAATAGATTTTGGTACCCGAAGGAACGTGGCCCTCAGTTTCATTGTTGGACACTGAATAAAACGTGTCGGTAGGATGACGTGCCGGTTTTAGCTTAGAAACTAATTTGGAATATCACAATGAGTATCTATGCGGTACCGAAACAGCCTTTTGAATGTGCGAAGAGTGCCGCCGTTCTATTATATAGGTACTTGGCACGCGTTGTACCTAGGTGCTTAGAGACAATTTAGCAGCATCATTCTAAAATAAACAATGTCGTTACTTGGCGGATGCTCGCGACACTCGTACATATAAAATACACTTAAATATAACCTAGAAATAATTATACAATAAAATTTACATCTTTTAATAACGTTTGAATAATTTAGAATAAAATGATATAGATAACACTTAAAATTCATATATTAAATATAATTACTCGAATTGCCCAGTAGATTAAATTTAAGGAAGTAAGGTACCCAAAATGCGTGAAAAACGCCGTGAAGGTGGCATCCTGTCTTTATTACCGTGTTAGCTTCTTGAGTAAATAAAAAAATACTTTGTTTCGCTTAAACTAAGCACAATTTGTTCCGGTTACCTGCGGATGACGTTCAAGGGCAAAATTCGCTTTCTGACGCATTTAATGATAAATACCACACAAACATAAATATATAGTGTAATAAAAGTTTTAATTAATACTATCATTTATAGCACACGTATATACGTAACATATGTACGAGTATGTTCTGATACTAGTCGTAAGTGAAACTAGTTTGTTATATTCCGAATATTTATTAACCTATAACGTTTCTTCTTTTCAGGTGTTTGGTTCGAAAGCGGATCTACAGTTACACACGCAGATTCACTTACGTGAAGCGAAGCCGTACCGATGCACCCAATGTCCGAAAGCCTTTGCCAACTCCTCATACTTGGCACAACATTCGCGCATCCACCTCGGTATCAAACCTTACCGTTGCGAAATCTGTCAACGCAAGTTCACCCAACTGTCTCATCTACAACAGCACATCCGCACTCATACTGGCGACAAACCTTACCGATGCACGCAAATCGGATGTACCAAAGCCTTTTCCCAACTTTCAAACCTCCAAAGTCACAGTCGTTGTCACCAAACCGACAAACCGTTCAAATGCAATTCATGTTATAAGTGTTTCACTCACGAGAAGGATCTCCTTGAACACATTCCGAAACACAAAGAATCTAAACATCTGAAAACACACATTTGCCAGTACTGCGGTAAAAGTTATACTCAAGAGACGTACTTAAGTAAGCATATGAATAAGCATGCTGAAAGGGCTGATAAGCGGCCGCCAATATCCGCATTGGGACTGAGCGGGCTCAATAGGTCCCTAGCGGCGGCCGCGCCCACAGCTGCACCATTTGCCGACCATCCTTACTGGCCTAAAGTGAGCCCTGACTCAGCAGCTCACATGTCCGATGAAGGAGGATACCATCAACAGCGAGAGAGTGATGACCACCACGAACAGCAACTCCAGCAGCAGAGAGCTCTGTTCGCCCAGCATGAGAGTCAGGAAGACCGCATTCAGCCTCCAGTGTCTTCTGCCGCCAACTCCGCCTTTACACCAATCAATTCTATGGCGCCTCATCTCAACGGACTATCCCATCATAGCGCGCTCCCAACGAGACCGTATCTGTACGATCCGCTACACTTCCAGCAAGGAAAGCAACAGCCAAACTCGTTCCCTAATCAACTGATATCACTCCACCAAATCCGGAATTACGCTCATCAACCCTCGGCATTGTTGCCTGCTGAGCACATTCTACCCCACTCTCTAGCCCATAAAGACAAGCAGTAACCCTCTTGCCGTTTCCTATAGGTGCACTTACTTTAGAACTTATGATGGTATTATTAGTCTATAAACGAAAATTATTAAAATGTTTAGAATCTCGCTCTACAACACAGTGGTATGTATGAAATACGAAATTTGTTTGTCACTAGTGATGCGAAGTTCATGTTTTTAGACTTATATCGATATTGTGTATAATATTCTGAATCTGCGAGTAGATGTAACAAATATATTGGGTATGAAATGTGATTTTGAATTTTATGTGAATCTTGAATTTATCGCTTAATGATTAGTTTTCATAAAAGCACAGTTACTGTCAGTGTCAGATTATGAAAAATATTCAAATTCTTATTTAATTGTATATTAGTAGTATTGATCTAATAGAGATCACCCGAATATTATCATAGTAATTTACTATACAAATTATATTTGTGTCATTAAGAAAACTAATCTTTAAAATTGACATTACAGCAATAACGAAAGTCATTTTTAAAAATTATAGGAAATTATACATAAATTAAATGCATAATAAAAGGGCTTTACGAGCATAATAATATTCCACTCTTCAAAGTTTCAAATATTCTGTGAATCTAATCACATTTTAAACTGTAATTATAAATTTAAAAGTACTGAATGTTAAAAATATTATTTTAAAATAAAAATAGATATAATTTTTAAAGACACTTTTTATCAGAAATATGCAATAATGTACGAACAAAAGTAGTTATACAATGTGTTGTTTTAACCCGAACTATGGAAATCTAATTATAATGTGTTGATTGATATTTAATGAAAAACAGAGTTCCTCAACAATAGTGAAGTTACATTATCGATAAATTATAAATTCCATTTTAAATTACTGTCTACGTCTCTTTCTGTTGCATTTTTATGTTTATACATCAGATCTCTTAATCATCACAATTGCACTCAGTTCCTACTTAGATCGAATAAATTCTTAGCTTTACTTTTCATAATTTCTTGCGATTATTAGTTAATTTAATTATTGATTTAGAAAATGTGGTCTTCCTTCAGATTTGTACCTTTTTTTAGAACGGGATTGATAATAATGACTATATAATAGAAGTTAGTGAAGATAACGATTTCTCTACAGAAGTCCACAGAAGGTTGTGATATTATTCCTTGTATTTTGCATCAATCTCATATTTTTGTTTAGAGTTATGACATTTTGATTATTGAAATATTTTGGATTGTTAAATTAAAGGTAAATCACCTGTACAAAGTGTCTAAAGATCTGATAACAGACTATGTATTATGTAATAATATATCTAGCTAATACAATAACTTGTCAAGTGGGCATCGATTCTGCGATCTCCTAGGCACAACTTTCCGCCAAATGGTAGCTATAGACTTTTTTATAAAGTAGGGTGAATATTTGTTATTTATATCCTATTATTATTGGTTGATATTAATATAAAACTTCTATTTTGAAGGCTGAATACATTTTCTAATTGCATTTGTACAATACATAACATATGTGTATAATATCGACGGGTGGCCAAAATTGCTTTTTCACATCTATCGATATCGATAAAAGCGCACTTTTGTAAATATTTTGTAAATAATTACACATTTTTGAGAAAACTTGAAATTTATTGAATTTTTTTTTGTTCTTTTAAGTCTAAAATGCTTATGCTCAATTATATTAGACGTAAGATGTTGTTTGGTAATGGATACATCGCAAATGTAAAAATATTTCAGTGCCACTTAACACTTCATTAAGTGTCAGTCAAATATGAATTTTTGTTGGTGATAAACGGCTTAAGTTGGATCGTACTTAACAGTTGACATTTTTGTTAATAATTTTTATCGATAACGATGATTAGACAATTGATTTGACATTAGCGTCCCTATAAGGCAATGTGATTGCTGTTCTGAAGAATCCGGAGATTTACGTTGCACAAAATATTATTTTGCATTAAAAATCAATTGTTTAATAATCTCAGTCGAATTAGAATAATTTGATGTATACGAAATATTATTGGTTTGAAATTCAGCGTTAAAAATGTGATAGGAGCGTAGAGGGGAAAGGTGTATTTTTCGAATGTCTTTCGTCTAAATTTATTTGCTATTGATCTTTTTATTAGGTTACGATAGGTTGTGGTTATTTGTGATGGGGTCCCGTGGGGTCCCCGTGCCGTCTGTCTATTCGTCACAAAGTTAGCCAAATGCTAATTTTAAGTTCTTGTACAAACGTTGTTTTTATAATACGGCAATATTATTTCTTCCGAACGTTGTAAGCTTATGTATGTAGATAGGTGACGAGCCAAGGATATATCCAAATTTTTTTGAACTTTGGTTTTAAGGGAAAAGATCGCGATATCTCTCTATTATAAGTAGACATGTGATATTGTAATGATTTTTTTTAGTTAAGTGTAAACTTATTATTATGATTAAATACATAATATTTTTGTAAGTAATTTGCGTTTTATGATAGTTTCGCTTTGTCAAGCGGTCCCGTTTTAAGATTTTAGATGAAAGTGGACGGAATCTTTTTTGTTACTTAAAATCAATTAAAAATAATTACAACTATGCCAAGAATTATTTAATTTTATTTAAATCCCTTACACCCAAACCTATCCATCCATCTACATCAACAATGTTATAATATAAATAAATAACTAAAAAATCATTAGCGTAATTGACATCCCTTAATAAAAAGCCCAGACTAAGATAATTACAAAATGATTTGTTGCTTCAATTTGTTTATATAAAGTATTTATTGTATCAACTATCTGGTACCTATCCATAGCACAAGCCAATAGCCAT
This sequence comes from Brenthis ino, assembly GCA_921882275.1. NCBI lineage: Eukaryota > Metazoa > Arthropoda > Insecta > Lepidoptera > Nymphalidae > Brenthis > Brenthis ino. The sequence goes on along the minus strand of OV170229.1, from coordinate 12,503,470 downwards.
AATATAGCGATAATTATAGTAGCTTACCATGGAACTATTAATAAAAAAAGTACGATAAGAGATGTTAAAGAAAATGGATTTAAATGAAAAGCAGCTTTAGAACTTTCCTTGTTTTTATTTAGTAAACAGTCGCAAATATATTATTGAATAGGTACTTAAAATAGGTATTTACAAAATATGGGGTCATTATACCTACGTAGGTAAAATTCATACAGCACAAACCATTCAAAATTAGAAAGCAGAATACAATATACTTAAAAAAATATAAGATGTAATTTATATAAAGTATAAAGCGAATGACGGACTTAGATTTTTTGGGGTAAAGTTAGTAGTATTAAAACGGACAAAAAAAATCTATTGTCTATGATCCGCCTTAATCTAAAGACCAAAAGCGAATTATGTCTCTTCATACGACTTTTTGTCTAAAAAAGGCGAAGAAAAGATTTAAAAAAACAAAGCTAACAAAATTCGCTCAAGTATTTTGACCAATAAATCACATCTTATCACTTAACAATAAAAGGGAATATTTTGATAATAATACATTATATGTATTGTCATTTAGTCGCCCTAAAAACTAAACGAGAATCATATAAAATCAAAAAAATGACTAGAACATAATCGATAGTGAATTTTCAAATGCTATATAAAACTTTAAATGAAATAAACGTCACAATATGAAGGAACAATAACACGATACACAAATTGATAAATTAAAAAAGTATAGACAAGACCGACTAGAGATCAATTCCGAACAAGTGTTTCGAAATCCAAACAATAACATAATAACATAAATAAAATTTAGAAAGCAGCGTACGTAGACGTCTTAAAGTAGTGGTAAAATAAATTTAAAAATTTATGTCGCACACATTTTTTGGTTATGCTAAAACTACATACGCCGGTTTTGATGGTGTTTAGACTTCAACCTTGTAGGGGGATCCGGGGATGTGGTCATCTCCCCATTTGATAATGACAATGTACTCTCCCCTGTCCCTCACAACGTACCAGCACTCATAATTGTTCTTGCCTTTGTGCTTCAGCTGCACTTCGTCGCAGGGGCCTTTAGGACCGTAGATACCCACGTAGAGAATGTTATTACCTGGCAACAAAAATAACGTATAATTCACTTCATAAGCATATTATAATCTATACTAATAAATGGAAAGCCGCTTTTTTTGTTCGGTTATACTGCGATAACTACTGAACCGATCGGAATAATACTCATATCATAAGATGCACCGTTTTTCAGAGAAGGTTTTAATATATGATACATTGGTGATTAATGCACTATGCGGGCAGAACTGCAGGAAAACACTAGTGATAAATATAAACAAAATAGCTAAAAAAAATAATTGATAGTTTACATTGTTCAGATAAAACTATAATGCTTGATTTAAAAAGAAAAGGAGATTTATCGCAATCGTTCATATAGTTCCAATGATGCGTGCTCTTTATCTTCACACGTCTCAATAATCGAAGAAAACTCAGACAGCAGTAAAGAACAAACAAAGGAAGGTTTTGAAAGTTCATTCCTGAAAGGGTCTAAATAGTGGATGAAAGTAAAAGTTGTAATCTCGTCATATTTGAAGTTAGAAATATTAAATTCAAAGCTTCTTACAATATATTGCTGATGGAAATTCCCATCAAGGTATCATATTTCTAGGGGAACAATATTTTACGTGTATGCTAACGTGTATAAACTATCTTGTAAACTCTCCTTCTGTTTCTTTTGCCTAACTGTACGTGCACTACATTGTACAATTTATTGGATTCAAGAATTGGTGGTTTAATTTAACGCCTCATAGAATAACTATATTTCACTTACAACTGCATCCACTACATATTTATCTAAAAATAAAACATTTTAAATATTCAACACGCACCTGCATCTCCCGCATGGACAGTGAATTGGTTGTGCTTATTCAGATACGCCTTCTTCAAGCCCATGCCCTTGCTAGTGACCTTGGTGGCGTCAGACTTGAAGTGTGGTAGCACTGGACCTTGCTTTTGAGCACCCTTAGCCACCTTCTGAACCGTTTCCACTGTGACTGACGATGTTTCCTGAGCTCCTATTTCTGCTAAATTTTCACCTGGAAGAGTCATTTAAGTTAAATTTCTAAGTGCCTAAGCCTTTGCGTAAAACATATGTATGTGAGTCTTATGTATCTTTTTAAATTGGAAGTTTACAAATAATAAAAGTCAAGATATGGTTCGATCTAGTACAGAATTTTTAATTTCATACGTACGCTCAATTATTATGTTGTAAAATAACATGGGGTAGTATAGTTATATCTAACTAGCGACTCACCCTCGCTTCGCTTCAGATTCCTCCTTAGTGAAAAACAAAAACAAAACTATCCCACGGTAACCGTATCTTTTTCCGGGATAAAAAGTAACCTATGTGCTATTCCAGACTATAATCTATCTCTGTGAAAAATTTCATCCAAATCTGTTCAGCCGTTCTGGCGTGAAAGAGTAACAAACATCCGTACTCACAAACTTACACATTGTGATAGTGATAGAGAGTGATATGATTTTTGAAATAAAAACATTTTTAATCAAATGCAATTTTGTATTTGTTAGTTCTTTTTCAGTCGTTTCTAGTCGCAAAATAATTAGGTGTAGTACTTAATCTTAAATTTAATTAGAAATTATTTTTTCAAGAAAATAAGAAGACCTAAAATGATTTTGATAAAACTCTTAGGCAGCGATTGACATATAAAAACAAATAATATCTTAATAATTACCAGTAGCTTCAATCTTGAATGGCGAACCAACTATGTGATGACCGTTGTACTTTACGCTCATGTAGTAGAAACCTGGAGCCAGTGGTGTGTATCGAACCTAAATTAAATATCTTTATTAATATAATACACCTAATAAGAAACTTACTTTTACTGTTTTTAAACTAAAATGTTATAGACTCTAATTTCTCAACCAACCCTTGAAGTATTGGGTACAATAGAGTTTCCTCTAGTTTAGTCGGATAAATCCCGGGATATATTGATGAAGATTAACTATAAAGATTCTCTCAGACATGCAGGTTTCCTCGTGATGTTTTCCTTCACCGTAACGTAAGTGGTAATCATTTGAAAATGATCCGCATCCGCTTTGAACCCGGTTCACTTGGTTTCCTAAGATCTCTATTCGAAAATATAGGGATTTCAAAGGATATCAAAAAAACGTAGAGTTACAGCCATGTTTTATAACATCTTACTGATCCTACCTTGTAACCTTCTTCAACTTCAGTGCAGTCCATAGCTACCCTGGAGGGACCGTCCATAGTGACTGCGAGTATACCAACTCCCGCGTTGCAAGTGTCGATGATGAGATCCGTCTTAGCACCTGTTATTTAAACCATAATGCATCATTACAAATAGTCGATCAATTTATAGTCTTTTGGGATGTCTACAAAGGAGTCAGATCATATACTTTAGACAAGTTGACTTTCAACAATTGATATCACTAATAGAAAGCTAATACAGTTAATGTAAACTAGCAGTCAGTTATTATTTAATATTTGCAAAATTTAAAATTTGCAAATAGATACAACATTTTAAATTTCAATTGACGTCACAGCGATCCTTCTTTGCTCATGTTCTAATTCCACTATTTGCGTACTTCAATTTAGTTGACAAGTTATTTTAGTTATACTTATAAATATTCATATAAATAATACCTTGAGGAACTCTGTACATTATATAATACTAATAATCCGTGAATAACAGAAGCATCTATCAACAAGTTTGGCTCAGTTTATAGTGACCCTACTTGCTGTGCCATCGGTCGCGGGTTCGAGTCTCGCTGGGGAATATCCATTTGTGTGATGAACACGAATGTTTGTACTCCAGTCAGGGGTATTTATATTTATAATATGTACATATTTAAAGTAATATATGTGTAGTGTATCAACTATCTGGTATCCATAACTCAAACCTCGTAGCTTACCATACTTGATGGTGCTGTGTGTTAATGTCCGAACATATTTATCTATCTTTTTCAAAGCCATAAAATAAACCTTATCGCTATACGCTGAAATATTAAAACGTAATAAGGAAACTAACAAACAAACCGTCCACGTAAATTCTAGGTGATATTTTTACTAGAATGGAACATTCTAGAACCATTCGAACCAGGATTAAAATTGATTGTTAAAGATTGATTGACAGAATTTTTTGTGAGTAAAAGACTAACCTACCCAGTAACAGCTCACAAATCCGCATAAAGGAGTTCCCCTAATAAGTTTATATGTGTGCCATTCATCCAAATACGTGCAATGATTTTATGTAACAAACATACAATCTTCACAAACTTTTACATTTATAATATCGTAGGAACTTACCGGTCTTAACACTTCCCAGCCCAGGACCGTGTGCGTGGACTGCAGCGGGGTCGGAATCATCTTTGCCAACCTGTTAGTAATAACGATTATAATAGATTAACATGTCTTGCTCGTGTGGTATGATGGTTCAACTTCAATGTAGATATATAGATTTTTATTTGATCTTTTTTATATTTATAGGTATTCCCTTGTATCTTGTATAGGTATTCCCTTTTTTTCTTCTATGAAATGTCTGTCTGTGTTGCTAAATCTGCAAAGGCTGCCAAATGAATTTGTTGCCACCGATATAAAGACAATAAAAACTAACTAATTTCTATTCTCCATTCATGATAACTAGTAACTGATAACTATTACAGACTTAAAATAACGAGATGTGATGGTGATTATTTGAAAGCTAAATATGAATAAGGCTTTCGCTACAAAAGTTATAAAACTTTTATTACCCAGCGGCAACATTAAAAATTAAAAGTTCAACTCGAGTATATCTTTAATTTTTCTTCAATTTCAGAAATGAATTAACAGTCGTTCACATTTTGGAATCCTACAATTTAATATGGGAATTAAATTATACTATAAAATAACAAATGTACCCTTATTTGTTATTTACATACCTACCTATTATTTATTTATCTAAAAATATCATTTTCTATCGTACCTTAATCCTCAAGGGAGAAGCTGGAATATGAACACCGTTGAATTTAACATTGATGTTGTGAACACCGTTTTCTCTCGGCATGAACCTGATGCTGTACTGGTCACCGTCGATGTTCTGGATGAAGCAATCGTCGGTCTTTCCCGATGGGGACACTACCTACAATAAATATAAAAACAAATAATTATTTTTTTATACAAATTATTAATAATTAAGTGTAAAATATAATAATACACCAGTTCAAAATAACGTAAAGTGTAGTTATTAATATAGTGATATAGTCATTTAAAAAGTAAAAATCAGCTTATATATTGGCGAAAATAACGTGTAATACTCAAAAAAAACATAAAACCAAATAAAATAATGTTTCCTTTTTTAAAGTCGGTTAACAACAACATAGACAGAACATAATATTAATATAACTATGTAGTTGTTAATAACACGGCATTAATAGTTGAAGATCTATTTTTTGGGACCAGCCTTTTTTTCTTAGCTTTTAATATAGTTATGAAATTCCTTTCTTTTTTACATACTTCCTCTACGCTTTAAGAATTGCACCTTAAAATGATTACAAGATATGTCAAAATTCCTAAGTTATATCTATTGTCATCTCAGTCGAAAGATTGCTGGAGCCTATTAACTACCTGACTAATTTTAGCTTAAAAGTCTAGTAATTCTGGCAAATTTCAAGTTGAGTCAATGAGTGAATGAGTTTCACAGTTTCACCTTTATAAAAGACTAGCATTGCCCGCGGCTCCGCCCACGTTTAGATGACCAAAAGGCAAATTCTTAGGTTTTACATATTAGTATATTCTTATAATGCAGTTTTTGTATTTTTTCTCAGAAATGAGATATTTTCCCGCGGTAAAAAGTATCTTATATGTGGAACCGAATAACCAGCTATCACCATACCAAATTTCATCAAAATCCCCCCAGTGGCTTTTCTGTGATGCGGTGACAGACAGACAAAAATTCTAAAAACTATAGATTCGGCCTCTGTACCGGTGATAATGTCTATTTCAATAAAATTTTCCAAAAAATATTTAATGTACAGGTTTGGCTTAGTTACAATTTTATTATTATGTATAGAAGATAACTTTTATATTAACAGATAAATATAAATTTATTCCCCACAGTACAACTGTTGCCATATTAATTTTTATAACGCATCGTGAAACTTCGCCTACTATTCAACGTCGAGTTGTAAAATATTAAGCTGCAGATGATTTATGCCGCGGAGGGCGGTCACGTGCGGTCAGTCCGTTTTATTACATTTTTTCTAAGAAAATAGCGAATCGCACCACTGTGCCGACAATGTGGGTTTTTGTAGAGCCTTGAGGTGTATTAATAATTATATAATGACATTTTGCAAATATTTTATTAACACAAGCTTTTGTAAGTTTTAAATATATATAGTAAATAGCTTTACAACTAAACAAGTTGGTTCCGACTTTAATACTAAAGTTGTTTTAAAAATACTTAATTCATCTTTAAGTGTAGGTTGTTCTACATTCTACTATATGTGATTCTTTTCAGGTAGGTACGAACTATCATGCCTTAAGGTATAAACCTACTCATTAAGAATCTGAAAAACGATTGACAAATATAGGCAATAAAAGCTCTTAGCAATCAAAATAAAAAGAAACAATTCCGATGTACGTACCTCCTTTTCTAAAGTCAGTCAAAAAATTACTCTTAGCTTTACGAAAAAGCTCAATTTCCTATTCATGATTGTAGGTCCACGCGTGGTGGGTTTTACTCTATAACACGAAAGTAGCTGTTTTGTCAAATTACGTTACATTTATGCATATTCCTTTAAACGTTGATTATCAAATAAAATGTGCAATTGGTAGTGTTATTTCAACTGTAGCGTCCATCGATCATAAATCTTTAATAATATGACGGACCGGACGGATATCATGTTCACACGATAAATCAAAGTGACCCTCGCTTATTGCCAAACATATTGTCTGAACTGGGGATTCACGAAGTCCATACATACGAGTATTTGTAGTCGATTGAAGTGTTTATACTTTTCTAAGAAAGCAAAAGGCAAAAGCAAAGATACATCTAAGCTGCCTCGAATTGCATCTGTCGGACGCGTCTATTTGTTTATTAGTGGGTATATAATCTTATTATAGATTTCTTGATTACATTATACTGTACATTATATTATACTAAGTAGTAGTAGTACAAGTAGTTAGCTTAACAGTACCTGGGCGACGTTTTTTAAAGATGATTTAAAAATGCTTTTTTTTTCAAAAAAGACATATACATACATATATAAACTTAAAAACCTTATCTAAATAAATAAATTTTACCCTAATCCTTAAAGTCGTTTCCGAGACACAAAATAAATTTATATGTATGTATATAATACAAGAATTGCTCATTTACTATTATAAGATTACATCTAACTTAATTTTAGTTAGGCTGAGTTTCTTTCGCCTGTTCTTCGCAGGCAGAATTTTTTTCTTTCCGAACTGGTATTCATGACGCTCAGTAAAATTATAATATTTTAATTCTGTATAAAGTACACTAAGTTTTAAATTTTTGTCATCTCAAACTTTAAATATTTTACTAAGAAACTGGATTATTTCCCGTAATATATTTTATAATTTACTAATGTATTACAGGAAAATTAAGGTATAGGTACCTATTTTAACTACGATAGTAAGACAGGCTTACAGTAAATAATTCTATCTTTTCGAATTTTTTCGCGGATATATTTTGAGTTTTGGTTCCCGACATTTCGAATGCTTTTCGGCTATTATGGTCACAGGAAACACATATGATATCTATTTATAATATCGTATTATTTAAATTACTACATGTAAATGAACATTTTTGTTCATTGGAAAAATAAATATCTTTTTTCGACATACAAATAAACAATTAAAACTTTTATCCCCCGCTAGAATCAAACTCGCGACCTCCAATATAGTAAGAATATATCTAGACAGTACCAGTCAGACCTATGTTACTGCAATGAATTTTGTTTATTCTTAGACTTGATCGATTTCTTAGCTATTTTGCTAAGGTCTAATATTTAATTATAATAGCTTGAATCGTAACAAAAGTAAGCAAACTAGCTACTCGTCGGTAAAAAATAAAGCCTGATGCAAAAAATCATGTCGCTCCTTTACTACGTGAAAAAAGGATAGAGTAACGAACATACTCTCACGTTTATAATAATTAGTATTAGTATATGGTAATACAATAAGTATTTTTGCTTACCCTGCCATCCAAGCTGCCCTTAGCACCATTAAGCCTGATGTAGAATTGTGTAGGCTTATCAACTTGGGCGGAGTCTGGGAACTGGGCAACTTCGAGTAAATGCGCGTCGCCCACCGCTGGGGAAATGTACACCTTGAAAGGTGAGTCTGGGATGTGTTGCTCGTTGAATTTGAGACCGATGCGGTATTCACCTGTGATTTGAAATAAAATGTCAAAGTTAAAATATAGTCTTTCAATAAAAATTGAAGGAATTTGTGAATTAAAGTCAGTTTTATTCTAAGAGAACATAATTTATAACATCGAAATGAGAAAAACTGTACGCCAAATAGATAAAATTGTTAACTGGTAAATGAATGACGAACACAACTAATAAAATGGAATGAGATGTCATTCTGCTTAGAATTAAGTAGGTACTCTAACTAGATATCACCTGTTCAAATAAATTAGAAAGACTAATGTCGCATGCGCTAAACTTTATCGAATAAAAATTCTAAGACCCTCGAACTTCCGACAAATGGAAAATGAGTCTAAAAAACCGACGAAATTTGATAAAAAGTGAAACAAAAACAGAATTTGAATTGCATGTAAACGTTTTTGCGAAGACGTCACTCAATCCTATAGCAGACTAACGATGGCGGCTATAATTCTTGCGGGCCAGTTGTGGAAATTTAAATTTTTCCTGAATAGTTTTTTATGTATGAGCCGTGCATCTTCGTGGTGGGCATATTGTTACAGATTTATTTACATCTGGGAACTTTGCATTTTTTAACCATGTTTTTCGGTGATTAAACAAAAAATCTTGTAAGGTTTTTTCGATTCAGTTCTTTTGTACGAAACATGCTACTAGCGCGAGGGTCGGTGCCACCGTTAGTTGAATAAAGATTCCAATCTAATTAGAATTATTGATGAATGTTTATATTGTAAGTCTAGTCTAGATTTAAATTATAAAGATTAAGTAGCTTGTTTAATTTTAATATTTTCAGTCATATATAAAAAAGTCGATATAAAATCGGCAAGAGCCGGAATGACAACTTTTGCTATTTCATGAATTTTAAGTTAAAGTAAAACTCATAAACCTTTTACTATTCTTAGAAGTTACGTGATACGTAGATTCCCATTTTTATAAATTAGATTTATTTCTTAACCGTTAGTTAACCTAACGCGGTAAAGCTGAACAGTCAGATCCTCAAATAATGATGTAGGCCTCATGCAAAGCGGAGGTATTGACATGTTGCAAGTTCGATGTCCCGGTCGCTTCCTTCTGAATCTTATTATACTATTGCCTAAAACATCAATCTGTTTATGCAGGCGTACGAATTGGTGGACGATAAGAATTTCTATTAGCAAAGCGTTTATTATTGCGTCGGTGTTTCCGCCCGATTGTAATATGGGTGTCTTTAAGGCAAGAGTGAATAGGTGGCTACTGAATTAGTGCGACTTACCATCTACGACTGCGTTACCACTTACCGTCAGGTGGAACGTAGTCAAGCACTAATTCTGAATAGTATAAAAAAAAATACAGAAAAATCACTTGATAAGTAAACCGACTGTGAGTTTTTCTTTGGTTTTTTTTTTCTTAACGTTATGGTAACTTTTACGTTTGTAAGGCTATGACCTTACAAACTTAAAACCAAGCGTCTATAACTAAAATCTGCTTTATCGATAAGATAATGTAATTTAACCACGATAATTTATAATATAACCATTCTTTTCACCAAAATGAAACCCAGCTTGTTAATGATCTACATCCGTAGGTATAATGTAGCCACACGACCAAAGTTAAAATAGGAAGAAGATGGTTTTAATGTTTTATCAATAAGTTGTTATGGTAACTTCAAGTAGTTAATTAAGCAAAAACTAAACACTGTGTTGTGTTCTAGCGAATTACCGTCGCTTCGCTCGGATACGTTTTATGTAGATATAAATACTTATTGCAAAGGACCTTACGAGATAGATAAGTGCTATTGCGGACTTTTCTTTAGGATTTTTTAAGACCTACTATCTTCTAGTAGGTACATTGTTTTGATGTATAGGCTTAGCCAGAGTTAGTCATATTTTCTAAAGAGTCCATAGAACCTGCTCCTGTGTTTTCCCGTGGAAATGAAAGATTATCCTGTAGTAAAAGGTATCCTAAATGTTGACCCGAGTAATAAATTATCACTACATATAAGTTAGTTAAAATTAGTTCAGTACTTTTTGCGTGAATCGTGAAAACACATACACGACACAAACATGCAGACAAACAGACAAAAAAATTAATAACTATTGTTTTATGTTCCATATTCTGTAGGTACACAATACGTTACAGTCATTGATTTTTCAGATTGATTTAAAAAATATGTCTTGTTCAAATTATAATAACCAAACCTAACCTACTGTTTTATTATGTCTAGATAAAATGTCACGGGTTCAGTATAACTGGATACGTAAAGTCAACCTATGTATTATGTACATAATTCGTTGGCTCACTATTACAAGGTTATATGTTACAATTTTAATACTTATCTAGTTATTAATGCTCCAAGGTTCTATGTGTCATTAGCTACAGTTTTGCAAAAACAAACCACTAGATAGCGGCAATATAACTACATAATATTCAATTTTACATAGTTCTATGTTGTTTTTTTTTACGATAACAAAATAACGAAGACCTATGTAAAAATTACTAAACTTCATTAAAATTAACATAGAACCTTGTAATAGTAAGCCAACGTATCTAGTCACGTACTACATATCAAATGTTCGTAAGAAGCCTTAAAATTTTAATAAATCTATATTTTTACATACGTTTCTATTCAAAGCTCAGACTAAAGAATTAGGTATATAGACGGAGCCCACCAAAAATATGTCAAAGTAAAAAATAGTAACGTGATTTGCTGTTTATGCTATTATTCTCGATTCTGCCATACAGAGTGTTTATTTTCTTTAAAAAATAAAGGAAATTTTATATAAGTATTAGTCTAGTTATATAAGTTTAATATACAATAATTTTTTAGAAAGAATTAAAATATTATATTATAAATAATTTTTTTTTGTATTTTAAGGTGTATAATAGTATTTTTTTCTTTATTATAATAAAATCCCTGTAGCTATTTTTATTTATTAACATTTATTTACTTATCACCGTAATAAGTATGCTATAAATATTTGTGTACTATTTTAAAATATTATTGTTTGGCTTCATGTTTCTATGATACTCAGTCTATATATTCCTTAGTCTGAAATTGACATCTAACGATATTAACACCATGTTTCCATTAAATTGATAATGTTTTGAAAAAATGTTTTTTAAAACCCCTTATAAATCAACAGAATTCTTGTATATTCGAAAGCTCTACTTTATATCATCCGTAGCGATAATAAAGAATAATTAATATAGTATTTAGCGATTACTATTGTAGATTCAACACCCACGCTTACAAAGACTCACGTACAAGCTAATTTATGCGTGAGAATCGAACTCAGTACTCACCTACTGTAACGTAACAATTGAACATAGATCATATTATTTATGACCAGTAATTATAATTATAAAGAAAACTGATTATAAAAGCAGTGATACAAATCGGCAAGCATTGATTTAAAAGGAATTTGCCCTCAGAATGGTCCGTATAAATGAATGAGTAAAATGAAGCCGCCGCTTTGACGGCATGCGCCCGCGCCGCTCGAATACTTACTTTTTTATCTTTTTCATAGAAATTTTAAAGAAAGTTAAACTTTTTTTATTGCTTGGTAAAAGCATTTTGACCTATATATATTGGAGGGCTATTTCGGAAGCCTTTATAATAGCTTCTTTGCTTTTTCGTATTTCATTGTTATAAGAACTATTTTATTTTTTATATGAAGATCAAATGTAGATAGGTATATGTTTTTATAATTAATCAAACATAATTAATTTAATAAGCAAAAAATGTCAAAATTATTCATTTAATTTTGTTCTGTAACATGAATATACTCGTATGTATGTTTGTTTAAAGCAAGCTGTGTAAGTTATATTGCAATACACTGGAAGATCTTCGATTTTGTATATTCAATCCATTTAGTTATAATATCAATACCAAAATCAATTCTATTACAAAAAAGCATTGCTATAATAAAATCACTGCAACTTAAGTCATTACTTTGAATAGCTTAAAAATTTCTAATCGCGATACACTTATGAAGTATCCGCCAACAAAAAGAACCGCTTCTTTGTCGGATACAAGGGTTTTTTTGGTCATCCAAACACAATGGGTCGGGACAAATTTAGTCCTGAAGTTGAATTCCTTGCCACTGGTGTTTAAAAGTCATTTTAATTGACCGCCGGTCAGATATATGAGAAAAAAGGCAAAATTCAAGTTGCAACGCGCTATGATGGAATGTCTGGAGGTTTGGAATTCTGTTTTAGGCAATTTATACTTTGTTTGTTTATAACACTAGATTTTTTAAGGGTTTTAATTTTTTGTTAATTATGAAGTAAAGGGCTTAGTTAATCTTAGAAAAAAAAACGTAATAATATTAAGTGGCGAACTTTGAATATTCGTAGAACTCAATATTTGGAATATGTTTATGACTTATAAAAATTTAATATGCGTATTTTTGCATGCTCTATCCGAATATAGTATAGAAATTAGAAAACATTCATGAAACATTCATCAATTCAAATAAGACCCAGCCATTGAATATTATAACTATGTTTTTTAAAATTTTAGCAGATACATTAAATACTTTAATTCAGTATACTAGTTAATAAAAACTCTAATTCTCAGCATTGCCTTTAGAAGCATGAAACTTTGCTCAAAAGTTTCTTACTTAACAAAAGTTAGCACAAAAGTATTTGGAAAATTCATTCTTTCATTAAAGCGGTTAAATAGAGGATGGATTTTTAATGGAAGTTCGTAATTTTCGAAGACATAGAAATCACCAATAAGAAATCCCATTGGACTCGCATTTAATAAATTATAAATGTAAAAACTTTCTTAGATTTACGTATTTATTTGACACCTTAAGTAAAACTGGTACCGCGGTTTTATTTTACGTTTTTATAATCAACGTTTTAAATACGTTCTACTAGATAAATATGGTCACGAGTCACGGGAGCTTTATAAATACATATAATGATAAAAATAGCTTTTTAAAGCTCCTTTAAAAATGGAAACATCCATAATTTTGATTCCTAAGTTCGAGTTTGATTCCTGAGAGTTATATTGTTTCAAAACTTAATTTAAACTTAATATTATAAATGTGGAAGTTTGTGAGTATAATGTTTGTTACTCTTTCACGCCAGAACGGCTGAACGGATCTGAATGAAATTTAGCACAGAGATAGATTATAGTCTGAAATAGCATATAGTCCACTTTTTATTCCGGAAAAATGTACGGTTCCCGTGGGATAGGTTTCTTTTTGTTTTCCTAGAGGCGAACCCATGCGAAGCGAGGGTAAGCCGCTTGTTTTATATAGGTACTTTATTAGCGATCGCGATATTAGCGATCTTCCTGCATATTTAAGTATGAATATTGAACAATGCATAGTATGTAACTATTATTGTTAACGTTCATATGTCATTTTTTGAATTATAAGTTTTCACTTCTCGTCCTGAAGTGCAGCTATAATAATTATTTACAATATTTATAAAACACTTACAAAAAATTTACAGAAAAATTTGACACATTGTCAGCTGACATGTAAAAGGAATTTTATAGTGCAATTACATTTAAGTACTATTGTAAGTATAATATCGATAGCTTATTAACGATGAAAAATAGGGTTCCCTGTAAAGAAGACGTCTTCCATATATTATATGAATGACAAAGTTTGTATGTGTGTTTTTCCGAAATTTAACAAGACAAATTATATATACCTAATTATATTACAAACAGACACTTCTAATTTATTCTTTACTTATCCATTATAGACAGTCATCATCTAAGAGTGCAGAATAGAAATGTAGGTCAACATTTCATATACAATTGTTTACATCTTTTCTTAAACTACGAGATTTCAATAGGATTTTCTGTGGATCAATTAAATCTCAATTAAATTATTTGGCTAATAGGTTTTAGACATGCCATTCAAGTACTTTTACATTCGCCAATGTCATGTAAATAAATAAGAGAAGATATGAATAATATCGAGACTAAATATTGTACGGATTTGTTTACATTTTCTATACCTATATTATAATAGATACTAGCGACTCACCCTCCTTCTGCTCGGGTTCGGCAACCGTTACGTTTTAACGTTTAATATAGATTTCTCAGAGATGAGATATTTCCCGTAGCAAGTATCCTATATGTTGACCCAAATAACCACCTATCTCATACCAAATTTCATCAAAATCGATCCAGTGGTTTTCTCGTGATGCGTTTCCAGACACACAGACAGACAGATAAAAATTCTAAAAATTATAGATTCGGCCTCTGTATCGATAATAATGACTATTTCAATAGGATTTTCCAAAAAATACTTAATGTATAGATTCGACTCAGAATTTTATTATATGTACCTACTATAGATGAAGGAAATGAAACTACATGTTAAAAGAGGGTTTAAGAAAACAGGGGAAAATATTTTAAAAGTTAACTACAAAATTCTTTAAAACGAACTATTAAAATAATTTAAGATATAAGGACGCCGAAATAACATTTTTTCGCTTGTAAAATAAAAGAAAACATGAAATTAAAAGTCTACATAATAATAAAAATATAACTAAACTTATATGTATATATAAATAAAGGCTGTTTCTTTATGTAGAACAAAAAATTTAATATAAACTGTTGTGTTATGTAGGTATCTATTACATAATTGCTCTGTAGTTTTTGTATAACTTTTAACTAAACTAAAAAAGCCTTACATAAGCAGACTTCAAAATCATTTTAAAAATATTATTTTCTAGATATTTATAAATCTTAATTTAAAATTCGTTTACAATTGCTGAAGATATCGTATAACGTACAAAAATACAAACCTTATTTGAGCATATCCTTCTTTTTGCAGTTGATATAGTACACTGGTACGTTTTAGTTACGTATATTTTAGGTGTTTAAATGATACTTAACTTAAAAATGAACAGAGGTAATTAATCAGAACAATTTCAAGACAATTTACTTAAAAAGCCATTAATGTGTTTGTTAAACACAGCTTACATCTTAATATGCAAATCTGCGAATTAGCAAAGCTAATATTATTCCCTCGCGATTTAAACAGTGATTAGCAGCAGCTGACGCCGTTATTGTTTCAAACTGCATTTATAATAATTACTTAACTAAACAATGCACTGGACTTAGAGAATACCATTGTCTCTGACGTGAATGACCAAAAATAATAAATCAAGTGAACGATTGTAGCAATTATAAATGGATTAACATTTAAAAATGTCTTCATAAAATTACTCAGCAAAACCCGACGTCTCAAGAATTATGACGGACATTAGCAAAAACAAATATCGTAAATTCGCGTAATCACTGGCCGAAAACGCGACAGCTATTATCACTTGAAAAAAGACGCTAGCCGTTTATAAAAAAAAAGAAAAGTTTAAAAAATCGATCTGTCAAAATGGTTCGCAGTAAATTTTGCCGCGGCTCTGGTCAAGCAGGCCTCGATTGGTTGACCGGTGGAGGGGCGTGGTCAACAATCGTATAAGGAATAAGTCAGGCGATTTATTTATGAAGTGCATTTCAGTGTTTGTGTTTTTTTATGGTGTACAGTTCACTATGGCACCGCGGGGGCGGGTGCCTTGCCTTCGCGATCCGACCACGATAAAGGACCTCTAAATGAATAATTTCATTTCAACAATGCTTGAATAAACATAGTTTATGTAGTTTTTTTTTGTATTGAATCATCAAAATGTGTTTGTGTTCATTTATTATTTCTTATAAATATTGTATACCTAATACTATTAGTCAAGTTTTCTTACTATGATATAATTTAAAAAATCCTAATTCAGTATCTATACAAATCAACGGTAAAGTATACTTCAAATGCAATTATTCGTTCAAATTACCATTTTTGAGTACAAAAAAGATCTAACATATATTTTCAAGAAATAAAACGACAAACCAATTTGTTTAATACAGTAAAAATCAAGTAATAGCGAAGTAATCATGTTTTAATCATGCTATTTATAGAATCTGAATCTCAATAAATCAATCACAATTAAAATTCTCGAGAATTACAGAAAAAGCACTGATTTGTAATGCCTACTATTCAATTAGGTACACGAAGGCAATTATTCCCATGAGTGGTTTACACCTTTTTACTACACGATCTTTAAAAAGTTTAATAATACGTTGTATCTATTTTAATTAAAGGTCTCATTTTGCAATTTTTTGATACTAGCATCCTACATACGCTTCACTCAACCACAGATTAATTATAATACTATATTAGCTCAACTGCGTCGTTAGGTCTTTTATATCTATACAAATACGTTTAAATGCGAAAATTTGTGAGGATGTATGGATATATAGATGTATGGATATTTGTTACTCTTTCACGCAAAAACGACTGAATTGGTTTTAATTAAACTTTACAATAATATAGCTTATCGATCACAATAACTCATAGTCTACTTTTTATCCCGGAAAAATATACGGTTCCCGTGGGGTGTTTTTTGGGTGAGCCGCTAGTTTATAATACATTTATAAACCTACATAAAGCGCTACTTCTTGGCAAATTTTATAACTAAGTAGCTTATTTATTACTCCAGGTTTTTCTGTACGCTAAATTAGGTAGGTACATCCAAATCCGTTTAGCCGTTGCAGCATCGAGATGTAACAAAAATACAAACACATACAAACTTTTATATCAATAATAGGAAAGTGATGTTATTCCTAGAATAAAATACAACAGAAACCCTCTTCCTAGAATAAAATACTGAAGTAATCTCAATTAGTTGCAATTGGCAACAAGAGCTGAAAAATCAACCAGATTGCCGTAACAAATGGTCTCACTAATTCTGATATACCTATCTAACTGACTTTCACACTATTAAAAATTGAATTGTTATATCTTTGTATGTATTTATTTTTTTAATTATTAAGTTGTCACCAATACCTATAACGCTGAAGTTAAAATATTTTTTTCGCCATGGGTGAAGGAAAAATTTTATATTCAGAAAAATATTTCAATCCTGAGACAAAGCAGCGAAAAAAAATGCGGAACTAATGTTTTTTTATACAAAAATCTGATAGACTAACCTGGCTCATCAACTTTGTAGGATACGTCGCAAGAACCATCCCGTCTGTCCTTAAAGTCTATCTCAGCTTTGCTTGGGCCTTCAAGGGATATAGCCAGCTGACCAGCTCCAGCCTCCCTGGTCCATACGTTGAATTCGTTAAAACGTCCAGCTTCTCCTCTCTCTAGACCAGCACCACCGGCCTTAACTAAATGAGCTCCTGAATCGCGGAGTGGACCCACTGTGAACTGGAAGGGTGATCCTAAGAGGAAAACACGAAAAAAATATTAGCCCTTTTTATGTATATTGCGTATGTTACAATACTACTATTAGTTATATTTTTTGTAAAGTAGATATTCCACGAGAACTATATATTGTACCAGAAAAAGTATTCTATAGCCCAGACCCAAGAACTGCCTAAATACCAATTCAAATAAATTTGTTGCTCTATAAAGTTTATGTGAAAGGAGAACATATTAAAAAGCACACTTTAACATTTATAAAATAAGTAAGGATAAACTTATATAAGATGCAAAGAACTATTTTTGGATATTTAAAGCTATACGAGAACATAGTATGTAAGCATTTTAGTTTTATATATAAAATTCTCTGCAATTTTACTCTTCGTCGTAAACAATTTCATATGACCAACCGTTCTTGAGATGGAGTGCAAAGTTTTTTTTTTATTGTACACTAAAGCTTGTCAATAGCTACTAAACAAAAAAAATGTTAGACAGACAAAGAAGAAAACTGTACTGTAAGACAGTCTCTGCCTATTTATTTATAGGTTTCGAAGTTAAAACCTTACTCGACTGGGTTGCACGTTCGTATTATAATGTAAATATAATAAAATTATAACAAAGCCCTAATAATTATATTTTTCATGTAAAATTACTTAAAAGGATAGTATTGTACGCAGCCGTTTTTAACGTCCCACTGCTTACTGCTGGGCACGGGCTTCCCTTTAATACGACGACGGATGCATTTAAATTTCAAATGTTCTAGTACTAATATACTACAATCGCACGTGACTTCATACGCATAGTTTATGTATAATTTCTCCGATTTTAAGCATAAAGATATTTTTGATCGAAATAGCTCCGAAGATAAGTGCGTATAAATAAATAAAAAAACCGCTTTATGATTATAAAAAGTTATTTAAAAACATTTTAGATGGTAGACTAATTTATATAAGGAAAATAACTAAGATACGTCATCCAAATTTTATTTTTAGTCAACGCTCCGTTTAAGCTATAATTAGAAGGAGGGTAAATAAAAATAAGATCGAATTAAATTAGAGCATTCTATTTTTATATCGGTACTAATTTAGTAAACTAAAAAATCTAACTTTTTATTATAGGTACCATTATGTAGCTTACCAGGTATGTGAATTTCCCTATATTTGACAGAGACGGTGTGGACACCCAACTCCTTAGGAACGAAGTGTACGGAGTAAAGGCCGTCTTCCACCTCCTGGATCTCTGCATCTTCAGACACGCCTCCAGGGCTGGTGACTGTCGCCGCCAGATCGAAGGATGTGATTCCTGGACAAAGAATACATTAGAATTTATCATGATATACGTAGTGTCCGCTCACTGGTCGATTTTTGACCATATTCAATATATTTTCTTCTAAAAAACTAACTGTTTTCAATTTTATTTATTAATAACACTAAAGCTG
Organism: Brenthis ino; assembly: GCA_921882275.1. Taxonomy (NCBI): domain Eukaryota; kingdom Metazoa; phylum Arthropoda; class Insecta; order Lepidoptera; family Nymphalidae; genus Brenthis; species Brenthis ino. The sequence continues at coordinate 12,484,408 of OV170229.1, read as the reverse complement.
GTCAACTAAATTAAAAAAAAAGAATATCGGTAATCGTAAATATTATTCTTGATTTTAAGCATATATTTTTTTATCGTTACTTTATTCTCATTTCCCTTTACGGTTTGAACAGGCGACATTATGCTTTCATTTTTCTCCATGTTCCGCCATTAAAAATATTCATCCCATCTCCAAAGTCAAACCCGCGACTTTCCAGGTGCTAACAGGTATGAGTACCTACGAGTATAACGCACAATATATTTCATAGTAAACATATTTTAATTATGTATCTTAAAGGCTCTGTCATTGAAATATATTTCGCAGAAAATTCTAGTTTTTATCCTCGCCTTTAATAAAAATACAGGCAAAAATAAAAAAGAAATCGACGGCACACGTCAATAGGGTTAGATATAAATATATTGACCTAATAAATCATATCTAAGAGCTCATAGCATTTATTATGATGCAATCCAATATATATTTTAACAAATAAAAATATTTACAGCATAAACTAGTTTAAAACTAATCTGGACAAAAATCTTACTAAACTAAAACTGGAGCTGTTAGAGTTGAAGAATATAAATAAAAAAATGAGAATGACATACCTATTTAATTTGTCATTTCAATTCCATTCTTAAAAATAAAATTTGTAACTATATATATGTTTTAATATTAAAATGGATGGAGGTTTTTTTAAAAAGAGTCCCGTTTCTAAACGAAGTAGGTAGGTAGGTACGCCCCATGATAATCGAATCTGCTACCTCTAAATAATGAAAGTTACATATTGCATTATGACATTAGTTATGACTAGTACCTATACTATAGTATAAAACAAAATGAAGTCACTAAAGATATAAAATACGGCGACTATTGCACCTGTTGACGCAAAAACTGCTCGTAAAGTTCCGTTCAATGAATGAAGTGAAATGTTGCCGAAGCAAAAATATATTTTGAATTGTCGCTTAAAGTATCACTCGATCAGGTTTATCTGGATCAAAACTTGTTATTTTTTTTAAATATAGTTTATTATAGTAAAGAAAACATGTAGTAAACATTTTATTTGCATATTATTTATAATGTATTTTAAACTAGGTATTCAATACGACTCGCATGCCTCCTATATTAGAATTTATATAAAAACTAAGTGACTTACCCTGGCTTCGCTCGGGTGCGTCCCTCGGTATGTTTTAAATAAATATGAACAGTTATTGCGAGTGTACCATATAGGAGAAAGATTTATGCTATTGCGGATTTTTCTGTAGGCGTTATTAAGACAGACAATTTTCTAGTAGATTGATTTGATGTATCTCTTAAGTTTTAGCCAGCGTTAGACATGTAAATATCTAAAAACGACTTAATAGTATCGTTATTGTGTTTTCACGTGGAAATTAAAGACTTTCCTGTAGTAAAATGTATTCTAAATGTTGACCCGAGTAATATTCTCACTACACAAAATTTAGTTAAAATCGGTTCAGTACTTTTTGCGTGAAACGCACTCATCGATTTTGCTAAGTTACTGTTTTATTATATGTATAGATATAATTAATGAAGACGTTCTTAAGGATTTGACGGCTTAATAACGATGTCACGAATTCGTACATAAATTAGGAATACATAAACGTATATAGTTTCGTTTTCCTTATGGAGCTATACTAGAATTTATTCAAATTTAGATAAGACAACGCACCATCACTAATTAGGAACATGCCAAAACATATTTTTAACAACATTAGCGTTGCATAGAAAAAGAAGAAAGAAGTCAAAATATTTTGTTATCTACAGAAGAATTTATATGACTTAACATAATATGTACTTACTTATAAAGAATATACGTACCAGGCATTTTGAATGTGAGCTTGCAATTAGTTCCAACTTCAGTGAGAGGTGCGGGGTCACGTTGCCTTTGGATCTTTTCTCGCTGACGGTTGCTGCCTTCACCGGTCACCTAATATAGGGATATTTTGTTTTATTGTATTTTATATATTGTATATTATTGTATTATATTATATATAAAATTATTAATAAATATTATATACTTCTGTGTTTTCCATGCTCTTTCTAACTCTAAAGGGAAATGGTTCATATAAATAATACTATTAGAATTTAATATTTATTACTTATGTAGAAATTATAAAAAAATTATGAAGCTTTTAGCTATTTATTTTCATTTTTTAGGTACATGCCACTTAAATAAAAAATAATAATGGATTCGAATCCGCCTAGTATTTAGCATTTTCTGTATAGAAAAAAAAACATTTCAATTTAAGAGATTGGGAAAATGTTTCATAGACTCACAGGCCAACACTAAGTAGAAATTAAATAACTAAGAACATTTACCTGGTTCATATTTCATTTTCGGTATTTTTTGTGTCCTATTACTATACTTTCTAATAAAATCATGCTAACAATTTAACATGACAAACAGACAAACATTGAGATATTCATCAAATGTTAAAAAAAACATTGCAACAAGTCTAAAATACCTTGACAGTGTAAGGTGATCCGTCCACATGGTGATCAGCGAACTTAAGGTTAACGATATAGTATCCAGGCTCAGTGGGCTTGTAGCTGATAGCCAAGACGCCATCTTTGCTGTCTGCGCACTGGATTTCGGCTTTGCTGGGACCTAGACATTGTATATGAATACAAAATTATAATGGATATCTTAAGAAATGAAATGAAAGCTCATGTTAATGTTAGGAATTATCACCAGGCATTATACATTATCAAAATTAAGAGCTATGTTAATGAGAGCTACCGCGCTTGAATTCGCCGCGAGAGGCGCTACAGTAGAGCGAGGTCTTTCGAACTGTCAAATAACACAATGTTACTAATAATATTAATAATTATGGCAGACCCGGTACGGCACAACAAATGTTATTGCTTTAAAAGAAGAACTCAGAAAAAGACAATATTTTATCTCTTAGGATATCATACAATATTAATTCTTTAAAACAAAATCCTGATACATTGGTGCCGAGCTAACAATTATTATTATATAAAATTTATGGCCCTGCCGTACTAACAAATACTTTTTTAACGACAGCGATACGACCTAATTCGCCAGTGGCGCCAACTGGTGCCACCAGAAAGGATTGCCCTCATTAATATAGTATTATTTTCTTAGCGTTAAGACATTGCGTGATGCCGAAAAGAAATCTTAATGACTCTTCACTTTTGTGCCATCTGTTAGTAAGAGATTGTGTTTTATGGGCCTTCGACGCCATCTTTTAAAAAAAATGTGTATATGTATTAAGTTAACTATAAATAAATAACTCATACCCTCAATGGAAAGCGAAAGACCACCATAGCCAGCGTTCCTTGTGTCAACGGTGAAGGTGTTCTCTCCGTGGGTCTTGCCTTCCTTCAAGGCTGTTCCGGAAACCTAGAGAATAATATTTATTTACTTAGCTATTTAATCAAAAACAATTAATAACACGTCTATATTATCTATATTAATATCCGAGAAAATAATAACGACCTAACTAATCTTTTCTAAAAATTAAAGCCCAAAGATCCGACCAAATAATTATACTCATGACGACGACACTTCCGTAACAATATTGAAAAAAATATTATTTCTCAATTTTATTTCATAATAAGTTATTTTTTTTAAACATCATAATTGAGCGCAATAATTGAAAAGAAAACCAAAATTAAACAATGCCTATATATTGCCTTACTTACCTTAACTTTCTTAGCATCTCCAACTTCCTGCTCCTGGACAGTGATGTTGAAAGGAGAATTTTGAATGTGCACACCCATCTTCTTAACGGATACAATGTGTTGTCCAGCCTCACGAGGAGTGAAACTGATGCCAATGTTGCCAGAGGGAAGGCGTTTTAAGAAACAAGGCTCTTCAAGACCAGATGGAGCCTGGAAGTAGTAAGAAATAAAAATAGCTTTATTCAAATATAGTTCATAAGCTATTCATTTTATTTTTTAAACAATGATATATACCTTTTATAAAAAAAATCATCATGAAAACAATTGAAGAACTAATTCAAAATGTCAAATGCAAATGTTACAAAAGACTAAAACTGAAAAAAAAACAAATCTAATTCCAAACGTTCTTGTCTTAATTAATGATTCCTCCTATTTTTAACATATTACAAAGTATATTATAGTTTATTATTACATTTAAATTTATTTTTGAAGTACCTGGATGGAAGCGTTAAGGCTACGAAGGTCATTATCATTGACTTTGCCCGGAAGAGTGACTTCGCTGCAACTACCAACGGAGATTTGATTCCTTTTGCGACCTTCCCCTGTGACCTGTACAAAAATATATATTTAAATACTATATTATACTATTTTTACCAAGTACTGGTCATCCAGTGGAAAATTAAAAATTCTGGATATCTGGAGTAGGTCCTGAGGTTTTCGAAGACATAATATTATGAAGCCGCTAACCTACATTTAGCCAACATGGTGGACTATAGTCGGAGCCCTTCTCATTGAGAAGCCCGTGCCTGGCAGTGGATAGTCCATAATAAGAGGTGATTACACTCACATACATACACACATATATTATATATATACACATATACTATTTTTTGTTAAATAAAAAAAATAAAGTGCTTACAACTAATTCGTAAAAAATCTGTCAAAAATACAGCTCAAATAATATATTTTAAATATAAAAATAACCTTAGCGAGGAAAGGTGATCCCTTGATATGCTTATCACCGAACCTAACAGAGATCTTGTATTCACCAGGAGCGGTGGGAAGGTAGGACACAGCTACTGTGCCGTCTTTGTTGTCGTGACATGTAATCTGAAATAAAATTAAAAATTCATTATTAGCAATATAAATGCATCAAAGTTCCTCGAATGTCTACATTTTTTTTACCATTTCTATGGTACGTAAAGCTGTAGACGATTAGAATATACATATTTAAAGATAGCACAAGTGTTAGTTAATCTCTAATTAGCAAAGAAAATCTCTTAAAAGTGGATTTTTTTCTTCAAATTTAAATAAAGTTTTCAAGCTGCTAAGATAATATTGACTTACTTCAGCCTTGCTTGGACCTTCAACAGCCATAGACAAACCACCAGCACCAGCCCCCTTGGTGCTGATAGTGAACTGGCTGGGTTCACCACTCACGCCATTGGTTAGGCCTGGGCCGTAAGCCGTCACATAGCCTGAAGAGATAGAGTCTACGTGGAATTTGTAAGGTGACCCTGAAAATTGATAAATGTATAATTGCATTAGTCAGCTATTATCGAATTAATATTTATTCATCAGAACTTTGTCAATAATATTATATGTATTTTGAATTATACCTTCTTGATAAATAAGATAGTATTTTTAATACTCTATTTTGCTATTTCATATCTTTTATACTACCGTATATAAGTAAACCGTTTTGTATCTAGTAATTATAGAAGTTGGTGCTATTAAGGCAATTAAAGTGAACGTACCTATATGATTAGACAAACATATATGAATACATATGATTAGAATTTATCCATTTATATATAATATGTAAAGACAAGTGTTTCCAAAATTTCTTGATTAATAGCACGTCAAGAGCTACTAAACAAAATAAAACACTGACAAACGGAGGAGAAAAAGGTACTGAACTATTTTGTCTTTGCTTGCATGTATGTTGTTTGTTGTTTTCTTTACATATAGATTCTCACCTTGAACATGTTCTCCATTGTATTTTACGAAAAGTTCATGAACACCTTCCTCTCGGGGATCGTACTTGATGCTAACAGTACCATCCCTGTTGTCTTCAATGACTGGTTGGTCGATATGGCCGCTTGGCATCTTTACTTCCGCTGGAAAATGTATTAAATATATGAGAAAGTATATTTTAATAGGAATATTTGTAGTCATTAGTTACACAAAAGATATATGCATTCAGGACAAAACAAATGGATTTAAAAACAAAAAAGTGGTCGAGGGATGTTAGGACACGTGATCGTATTTAAGTAATATAAAAAATGCATCAAGAATTTACTCTCTTTATATTGAAACCTTTGGCCGGAATTTATATTTAGATTAGGTTCTCAATGTTTTTTTTCAAAGAATTATATTTGATCTAGATTGTTATTTATTCAGGTCTAAATTGTTCCAATATTTTCCAATATTAACTGTCATTTTGTTTGATTGTTTCAACGAAAAATCTTGATCAGTTATAATTTACTTTGAACATATTTTAAATTTAGGCGCTCTCAATGACTTAGTTTAAAACAGTTTATTTGCTAAGATTAAGGGGAATATTTTTATTTCCGTGAGCGGTAATTCGACGATGATTTCTTATAGATCTTGAAAAAATCTACCGCCTTAGCCTTCTCGTTAGGTCCTTTTTTTTTATTTCAAACCCAGAACTCCCAATATCATAATTGCTTCACGTTACATAAGATTTGGTGATTGTTTTGACTCGAAAATTATATGTGTTGGACAGTATCAGAAGAATTGGAAGTGTCATAATGACAGCAAGAGTCATAATAATGTATGGAAATAATAATAATGTCCTCCTGACCGGTTCCGGCCACGGCCGCCAATCTCATTGAGACTAGCCAACTGCGCAGGAGATATTATAGTGCACAAGTGTACGCGCAGACACAGGTGCACTCTCTATTCCTGTCACTCTCATACTCCGGTGGGACGACTGCTCGACAGGACCAGTGAGAGTTAAGGCGCAGGACTGACGCGGGTTTACGTGCTCTTTGAGGTACAGGGATAACACACCGCGAACTTCTCAACTCCGGGCTGTTACTGAGGCTTGCCAGACAGAAAGACGCAATAACTAAACTTGGCCCGACCCGGGACTCGAACCCAGGAACTCCAGGTGTGCAGCCGTACATGCTAGCCACTACACCACCAAGGCAGTAGTGTTGTTTTGTATGGAAATATTGTAACTTTAAGTCTCTATGACTTTTGACCCCTTCATTTCCTCAAAATAATTTTTATATACTAATATTTTTTTCTGCATTTTCGAGTATCATATTATCTCGAAATCAAATCGAGATATGGAAAAATTTCATTCATTGCATTTTTTTTAAGATCTATAAAAAATCGTAGTCAAAATACGGTGCCACGGAAATCAAAATGTTGCCAAGATAAGGTGTAAATTGCGCCAATATTTTTAACCAACCTTTTCTAGTATCTATGTGGAAGATAGTGATGAAATTAAGCGGCGTATAAGAAAGTCCAAGACCGGTTTTGTTGAAAGTGATCTTATGAGATTCAGAAAACACTATAGGCGTGACTTCTTTATCGATTTCGGAGACTGAGAAATATTTCTTTTTGTTATCAAAATAGAAAACTGATACGTCGTTCCAGTTAACTTCCTTCTCGTTGCCACCAACGATAGAATTCCAGAGTCCAGACATAAAAGCCATTTAGGTGCTACTTTTTCCAACTCTTCAAACGGAAAACTTATTTTGAATTATATTGTGTGAAGTGTTGTTATATTTTTGGCATGTTTTATTTTGTGTTAACTAAACTGCAATATATTGATTATTATTAACCCTAATTTCATTTATGTGGAGAGTTCGGTGAGTGACAGCTAATAAAATATCCGCTAAATTGGGTTTAAAACTAAAATCCTAATAAAACTATTTCAACAAGAGATGTATTTAGTGTGAATTGCGTTCTTTACAGTATACAATGTAAATAGTTAAATCATTTGAAATTATAACCTATAAATGTGAAGATTTCGCTAGATTCGCATATTTTCGTATCAATTTACGCGGTCTAAATTATGGCTCCCATTCAAAGTGACGTTGTTATTACGTCTTAACACCGAGTCGCTAGATATAAACATAATCGTGGTTGAATTTATAAAATATATAAAATGTTCTGTTTATGAGATAGTTTTGTCATTAAAAATCATAAAAATAGTTGGCAGCCCGGTCGACATGCCTTTGAATTTATATTAAGGTGTGGTTACAAGACGGGGATCGAAATGTAGACACATATTATTATTTGAACGCCTTTATATATGAAATATTATGAATTATGAAAGATGCGCGTGTCTTTTTTTGACGTGAAACGTCTTTAAAAATAGACGGGTACCAGGTCAGAAACTTGGTCCAAAACGAAAGGGTCTATATCGTCTTACGTTAATAATTACAAAACTATTATAGTCAGCTCGCTGTTGTGACCTTGACTTTGCATCAGGCTTGGGCGGGATCGCCGGCGACAGGGCAATGCGCAGAATAACCGAAATTGCCGTTCTCGATCCTTTCTATTCGGTGTTACTCACGATTCACACATGATAGCGCCGTGATCTTAAAATGTGTTTACAGAATTTATTCCGACCGATCGATTTAAATAAAAATACGTGTAATTTATAGGAAATAATAGCCAGGAAGTATATAAAAAATATAAAAATTTAATATGTCGGTCTCAGCTCGTGCTGTAACTAGCCGGAAATATAAATCACGGCTGTCATCGGAAAGAGAGGATTATGGACTACGCATAGGTACCTCAATGTCCGGCGCTGAGCGAGCGAGGCTCAGGGAGCGTCTTAAAGCTATAAGCCAAAGCACGCTTAGTAAACGACGCCTTATATGTTTCTTATTTCACATATCACAGACCAAATTTTAACAAAACTGTTGTTCAATATTAATCGAAAGAACTTTATTTACACTAGCTATTCAGTGTCAGTATAGTATTAAAATAAGTAGAACGAAGTCAATTTTGTTTTCATTCCAATCTTTAACACTAAAAGCGACTCGCTGAAATAGACGTTTCACGTTATACCAACGGCGGTGTGCCCCGACAAAGCCCCACCCGATTTTTTTAGTATAAGCTTAAAACCTTCTTTATTATATTCTACATATTTTTTGGGTTCCGTACCCGAAGAGTGCCAAAGGAACCCTACTACTAAGCCTCCGCTGTCCGTCCGTCCATCTGTCAGATGACTGAATCTCATGAACCGTAATAGGTAGAGAGTTGAAATTTATACAGAGTATGTATTTCTATTGCTGCTATAACAACAAATAATAAAAATAAATAAAATTACAAAAATAAAAATACAAGAAACATTTTCTTAACTTAATCGATCATCGAAGTTAATGTACTAAGTACATAAAGTAAAAGTCATATTAATAAAAAGTACGTACAAAACACTTCGTGTGCGAATTCGACTCGAAATCAACCGATTTTTTACTTTTTACGGTTATTGGTCTATATAGTCTACAATTAATTTATTAGCAAATAAATACTAAAGACAAGCAAAATTTAAAAGACTAGCCACTGAGAAAGCACTATAAAAGCATAAATTTTCAAATTTACCTTACATAATTATACCAAGTACTAAAATAATTTGAATTAAATGAATTGAATTTTCATTTAATATAGCTTTTAGTTTATTTAAAAAAATAGAAAATTTTAATATATTTTTCTACATTTTGCCGCCAGTTGTCAAAGTCAAAGTAAAAGTTTTGGTCAATATTAAAATATTAAGCTCGATTGCTAGCTAAGATTGCTTGCTAGTAGTTCCTCTGAAAAAATGGCGAGAGAAAATACCACTATTTACATCAACCTTTGCTATCAAAATTCTAAATGCGCCGAAATTTTGGACAAATTTAATGGCGACGTTTCCGTTTGATGACAATTTGACGATCGGTGGATGTCAACATGTCTAGGAAATCGTATTTTGCCAATAAATTAATGACGTGTAAAATAATTTAACGGTATATAACACGATTTTTGACGTGTTCAACTTTGGAATTTGTACTAAATTATCTCTAACTTCTCTTTTATTACCCGAATGCGCGACGCAAAAGAGAGAAATGTGTTAATCTGTCTATATATGTATGTATGAATGTACATATGTATGTATGTTTGTTCCTATATGGCATTCTAGAGACCAAACGCGTGGGCCAATTTTGATGATTCATACGTCGTTAGATTTGTCTTGATAACGCGAGTGTTAAAGGCTATATTAAAAAAGATAAATATTAAAATCCTCCATTTTAATTTTTATCTTTATGTTAAAATTTCATTTGAAAAATTCTTCCAAATCAATCGAATGGGGTATCAAAATAAAAGTTTTTAAGAGATCACAAAAATATATACAACTTATATGTTTAAAAGTAATTTAGGTAAAAAAATGGCTAAATATTACTTTAAATGTCTAATTGGCAAAATCTAAAAAGCTGTTAATAAAAACACATAGAAATAAAAAAAACCGACTGCATAAAACCTAAATAAAAAGATAAAAACAAGTTGACGAAGGAATAAAGTAAGTAAGCAGTCGGAGACATACACATGTACATCTCGCGGCAAGGATAAAACGTGTGTCACCGACTGCATAATATTTGCCTATTCCTTCGTCAAATTGTTTTCATCTTTTTAGTTACCTTTTAAGCAGTCGGGTTTTTTATTTTTATACTTACTAGCGACATATTCCGACAACTTTTACTACTAATAGTAGCCTATATATTGCTCTAGGGTCTATCTTTGTACTTTATCCGACTACTTTCAGTCGTTTCAGCACGAAGAAGTTTTTTTTTACTTTATTATCATTAAAAGTTATACACATATTTATTTTTTATAAATATGACATTAAAAATCACTAAGATTTATGTAATGCTGCATTATTCGGTACTTGATATATTACATACTAGAGTATGACATAATATGTATTCCTATTGAAGTACAGGAAAAAAAATTTTGCGATTTTGTCTTAATGTTGTCATCAGTAAATTTGTTAATTAAGTCTTATCTATACATATAATAAAATTGTAACTAAGCCGAATATGTACATTAAATATTTTTTGGAAAATCTTATTTAATTAGACATTATTATCAACACAGAGGCCGAATCTATAGTTTTTAGAATTTTTGTCTGTCTGTCTGTTTATTTATTAAAGTTTCACAGAAAACCCACTGGAGGAATTTTGATGTGGTACGATGATAGCTGGTTATCCGGGTCAACATATAGGATACTTTTTACTACGGGAAAATATCTCATATCTGAAAAAATCCATACTAAACATTAAAACGTAAGAAGGGACGAACCCGAGCGGAGCGAGGGTGTCGCTAGTACTGAATATATTCAATTGTATTGTCACCAAAACTAATCCAAATATCAGATCAATCTGTCAACAGCAAGGAAGTAGAATTTCGATTATTGAATTTGACCCAACAAACAGGGTAAGCTCAATAAAATCGTCCAAAAATAGTCGTCTAATATACAATTTAGTTAATTTAGCTACTAAATTATTATTATTTAGCCTCTGCGCTTCGAAGAACATTTTTAATTGTCAGTCTCAACATGTATGGAACGGTATTCGTTACTCTGACGTACTCATATCAGGAGAAACCACTACCTTACACAACAAGAGACAATAATTATTAATACATATGTATATATAAAATAAATTAGAAATAGAAATAATTATTACGACTCATATTCTAATTATGTATGTGTAAATGAGGACGCAGAGGACTCTGATATCGTAGGCAGCCATCCAAATTGATAAATACAATCAGCGTCAATCAATGTCCTATATATGGAACCGCTTAATAACTTATATTTATGTTAGAATATTTTTAAATGATGTCAGCACGTACGTACGATTAGAAGTGGGGTGGATTTTTTTTATTTACATGATTACCACTTGTCTTACGGTGAAGGAAAATATTGTGAGGCATCTACATGTGAGAGAACCTAACTAGTTTTTGAAGTCAACTCACATTTGACTGGTGGTGGACTACGGCTCGATTATTCTGGACATTCTTGAAATTAAGGGGGGCCTATCACTGAGACGTTAAACGAGGCTAATTGAGATGAGTTCTTCTGATAGATTTCAGGTCATGACTTATCTGATAATAACGCTCTTCACAAAATAAATAATAATGCACCATTGTACAGTGTACACTCTCTATTCCTTTACTGTATAATGAGCGGCCAATTCCGACAAGACCCTTCTAATTTACGTGTTTGTAATTTACGTGCTACAAGGCACTAAATGTAACACAAATCGTAAGTTCGATTCCAATATTTTCTCAAAGCTCTCATTTCTAAGCTTTAATATACACATTTAAACAGTTATCAGCATTTTTGATGAAAGAACTTGGCATATCATTAAAAAAATCTATACTAATATGTAACGCTAAAGAGTTTTTTGTTTGTTTCTTGAACGTGTTAATCTCTGGATTTACGGGCCCGAATTGAAAAATTCTTTTTGCATTTTATAGTCTGTTTATTCAGGAAAATCATCATTTCGGAGTATAGGCTATCATTTATAAAGATATACTAATACATAATCGAACATAATTTGCCATAGCAGGTATATATATATTTTATTTTTGTAATAAAAATTTCCTAATAACATAGTGGTATTAGTTTGTAGGTTTGTTAATTTACATTATTGTAAAGTCTAGCAACGGCACGAATATTTTAGCATGTAGAGAAAAACTAAGTCAATTTGATATGACAGCCCTTGAAGTACTTCCTATATTTTATTTTCTATCATAATAACAAATAATTAATGTTAATAAATATTCAGACTTAAAACAAACGAAATAATGAGGAAGATGCTATTTAGACGTCGGAAATTGGATGTTACAGCGTAAAATAAATCATAGAAAAGATTTTATATATTGCTTCGTTTGAAGATATCGCCAAGTAGAATAATTATACTGTCTGATCTAAAAGAATTTTGCTTTATGTGTCTAACGGCATAGATGTTTGTTAATAATTCACTTACATCTCGTTACAACATTTGTCTGTCAGAACTTGATTTGACGTTTTACTTTTTTATAACTTAAATAAAAATAAAAAAAATCGGTCAAGTGCGAGTCGAATTCGCACATGAATGATACCATACCATCATACATGTACTTTTTATTAATATGACTAATACTCTATGTATGTAGTATATTAACTTCGATGATCGATTAATCCCTCCACGACCGCGGACACGCAGGCGCGGCGTGTCAGTTAACAATAGATTTCTTAGAAATTTAATTAATTTCTTAGAAATTTACCTGGAAGTGATATTGAACGTTAAATAAATATTTCTTGTATTTTTTTTTATTATTTGTTTTTATAACGGCAATAGAAATAAGTACTCTGTAAAAATTTCAATTCTCTGCCTATTAAGGTTCTGACATACAGCGCTCTGACAAACGGACGGATGGACAGCGGAAGGCTTAGTAATAGAGTTCCGTTGGTACCCTTCGGATACGGAACCCTAAGAAATGATAGTACAAAAAGTAAGAAGGAGAAGCCATGGCAGTTTGCTTGTAGAATAACTGACCTTGCAATACTTGCAACAGGTGACAAACAAGTTAGCAAAACAATAGAACATTGAGTTAAAACTTAACGCCTAATGAATATTTTCATGTATCAATTAAGTAACATCAAAAAGAAGGGTGTACTCAATTCTATTGTTGTTCAGTAGTTACTGTTTTAGTATGTTACGATATGTTCATTGTTCAACTTCAACACAACTTCAATTTTAATAGTTTCTTTCGAATATTTTCTGATGAAGGTAATTTTTTGTCGTACCTCAAGGATGTTCTAATTAAAAATAAGTTAAATTAAATTTAAGTAATTTTGTAGATTATGCACCTCTTCCAAGTTAAAAATACAAAAGTATCATGACCTCGTTTTGTTAATACAATTATTATAATACTACATATAATATAATACTATATATATATATATATATATATATATATATATAATAGATACTTATAAAATATAAGGGAGGTCGTTCGGAGGTCGGTGTACCATGCGGGTTGCTCCTGGTACCTCTCTGATAGCAGAGTGGACCTTGGAGCAACCCCGTGGTTGTTGTGGTCTGCTTCGGCAGACCTGCCGTCGGGGCGTCGTAGTTGAATGCGTAAGCGATCCTGCGACGCCTCATTAAGACGGGGGAAGGCTTTGTTGGGTTTTAGTGGGTAGTACTGGAATTGCCGGTGACTCCAACACCTCGTGCGTAAATGCATTTCCCAACGTTAAAAAAGAGGATAAGTCTAAATAACCTACTAAAATCTACTAAACATAGCTCAGACGAGAGCAAAATACTACTATTTTTAAACACGCCCGAAAAATAAACGTATTAATAAAAACGTTTATATAATCAGCCAAAACACAAGCTGGACTTCATCAATTCGACTTCAATATTTTTTAATAATCACGACATATATTAAAAACAGAAAAAATAAATGGACGTGTAATCCAATTAGAATCTGACGAGCTGTTTAAATATAAGATTTTATTATCAACGGAATACAATTCAACTCAAGGAATTTCTTGGAATTTATAAAAACAACATAAATTCAATGACCACATAAAATTTAAAGCCTAGTTAAATTCAACACGTGCTTTAATAAAATATATTCCCATCAGAATATATCCTCGAAACGTTTGTGAAATATCATTTTGTCAATTTATCACAGTCGATGTCAAATACTAAAAAACAATCTACCAAAATAAAATTTATTTTAAAATCCCTCTAGTTGTTTCGTCATAGCAATTTGTTCTACGCAATTGAATGCTTAAAATAACATTCATGTTTACATAACTCATAAATTTTATGTATTTTTGAATCATACGACTCAAAATATAATTTTAGTGAACGGAAAATGGACAATGTATTTAAAGAGCTAACATTGTATGACCAATAATGGAAGATGACCGACAAAAAAACTTTCTCTTCGCTTATATAATAGACTGAGATAACAAAATATAAGGGTAAATACTGTACATTTGTACATAATTATGCTACATGCAATATCTACATATAGACATATTGTGTGATTATGTTGTTTAACGCTAAGCTTTATCGAATACGATAAAAAAGAACACACAGTACTTATGTACGCACGTAAGAAGTCATACTTCTTTGGCGTAACAGAAATATATACATTTACATTATTAGCGCAATAGAAATAATGCCCCGTACGAAGCTCGAAACTGACATCAATAACAAGGATGATAATACCATTCGTTAATATTGTTTTCACCTCCTTAAGAGACGATTGCCGGGATAAAAAGTATCCTATGTTCTTCCCAGGGTCTCAAACTATCTTCTTACCAAATTTTATCAAAATCCGTTTAGTAGATCCAGAGACCCCTACAACGTCACAAACTAACAAACTTTACCTCTTTATAATATTAGCATAGATTAAATGTCGAATGGTTGAATAAGCCGAGTACCTAAATAATCTATACATATAATAGAATTACTGTAGGAGACGAATGTCTGTATATAGAAAAAAAATGCTAAAAACGGAGTCAGGGCGATGTAAGAAGAGAAATAGAATAAATCCATTTTTTTTTCAAATCTGTTTGTCTGTTGTGTGTTTGTACGGACTAATCTCCAAAACTGTTGGATCGATTTAAATGAAATTTTGCATGATGGTACCTTATATTCCCAGTCAACATTTTAGATACTTTTCATCCCAGAAAGTTGAAGAGTTCCAGTGGAATAGTTAAAAAACTATAGTAAATTATACACCTTAGTACACAAAAACTACTGATTGGATTTTAATGAAACTTTACAATAATATAGTTTATACATCAAAATAACAAACACGCTACTTTTTATCCCGGAAAAAATTACGGTTTTTGTGGGATAGATTTGTTTTTGATTGTCAAAAGGCGAACCCGAGCGAAGCGAGGGTGACCCGCAAAAAAAAGTAATGAAATAAAATAATCCTAAATACGAAATATTGTTTCAGCTGTTTTATATTTTTAATTGAGAAATTCAGAAAATATACCTACTAGGTTCCATCTATAAATAAACAGGTCCACCACCCAAACAGAGGGACACAGACTTTTTATCCCGGATAAATATACGGTTCGTGAGGGATAGATTTATTTTCAACCGACTTCAAAAAAGAGGAGGTTCTCAATTCGACTGTATTTTTTTTTTTATGTTTGTTACCTCAGAACTTCGTCATTTATTAACCGATTTGGACAATTTTTTTTTTGTTTGAAAGGGTATACTTTCAGATTGGTCCCATTTAAATTCCAAAAAAAAATACCACCCCTAAGGGTGGGAAAATAGCTAATAATGAATTTAACCTACTTCTAATTGTCATATTGACTTGAAACTTTGCAAGTGTTTCTATTTCCGTTGATAGTACAGAGGTTCGGTATTGTTGACCTGATCTGATGGTAAGGCCAGAAGGTGGATAGGTGGAACTCTTCAACGATAAATAGTAGATACTTCGAGTTTGGGCTTATTTTGTTTGATTTGACAAGCCTAACACTTTAGAATTCTTACTTTGCTACTACTGTCTACACTAAAAAGGGAAAAATAAAAACTTTTTAACAAAAAAATAAAAACCGACTTCAAACAAAAGCACTAAAAAGTAAAAAATAACTGATTGGTAGTTTTCATTTACTATACATACCTAATCAAATATTTTCGAAGTCGGTGTGCTTTGCTTTGTATGGGCTGGCACCGATTTCAAAAATATTTGATTAGGTATGTATTTAATAGGTAGGCTTTAATTACTTAGCCAAAGCACACCGACTTCGAAAATATTTGATTAGGTATGTATAGTAAATGAAAACTACCAATCAGTTATTTTTTACTTTTTAGTGCTTTTGTTTGAAGTCGGTTTTTATTTTTTTGTTAAAAAGTTTTTGTTTTTCTAGAGGTGAACACGAGCGAAGCAAGAGTGAGCCGCTAGTATATTATAATTTCTCTGTGA
Organism: Brenthis ino; assembly: GCA_921882275.1. Taxonomy (NCBI): domain Eukaryota; kingdom Metazoa; phylum Arthropoda; class Insecta; order Lepidoptera; family Nymphalidae; genus Brenthis; species Brenthis ino. The sequence goes on along the minus strand of OV170229.1, from coordinate 12,467,785 downwards.
GTAATAATTATTTTTTTGACGTACACAAAAAATAGCCAGTAAATAAAAAATATCAAGATAAGGTGATGTAGTATAGTAGTATATATCAATAAAATATCTTATAACAGCAAAAACTGTCGAGCCAGACGATTAGCTGATCGTAAAGTTTAAGAAACATAACAAATTAAATATGATTCCATAAATTATACAAATAAACTACAAATAAGAACGACATAAATTTGATTTTGCGAGATTTTGTTCTAAAAACTGTTGTGTTGCCGAGTGGTGACAAATCCGAATTTAAATTTTATCATGCTTATTTATCTCAATCGCTTAGTTAAAATTTAGTGTAGTTAATATATTGATCAACAGAAATTAATTTAAGTAAATCATAAAATAACACATTAATAATTCAAAAACTTACATTTATATGTTTAATAAATATTAATTCACATTATGATTTATCTTGTGGATAATTTTGACTAAAAATAAGCTGTTTATTCTATTTACACCAAAATTTTTAATTTTATTTAGATTTCTTTTGAGGAAGAATAAGAAAAAGAATAACTTTATAAAAGGATCTAACTATTAGCGCTGGTAACCCTGAAGTTCAACTGCTAAAAGCAGTAGTCCTATGGGCTACTCGCACCATATACATAATTTAATTTTATTTTGATAGATGTTTTGAATATGCTCAACAAAATAGAATTTTTACTTTGCCATTCATATCTATGACGTTGAAAACAAGTTAACATTTCCTAATGTATAAATGTCAAACTTCTAAAACAACGATGGCTTGAATCGTTAAATGAACAAAATAACACATAATGTTATTTACAACTAGCGACCTTGTAATATTTGATTATGCCATATTTCATATGTATTTTATGTCTCGAATCTTAAAAGTACTCTAAAGATTTAATTCGTAAGTCGGCCAACTCTTTTTCAGTGAATATTTGAGAGTACTGAAAATAATTACGTAGTGGTGCCCCCTAAAAAGTTCTTTAAAAAACACCATATGTATAAGTAAACCCTATTTTGGCGTAATATTGTTATAGAATTAACGTTGATAATATTACACTCACAACTCCTGTTAAGTTGCAGATGTCTATAAGCGACGATAGCCACTTATCATCAGATCAATTCAACTTCAAAATATATTATTCAGCATTAAATTATTACAATTTTTTACTGAACGTCATGAGTTACTACCAGTTCGGTAAGAAGAAGCCTCAGACCTGAGAAGAACTGGCGAAAGAAACTCAGCGGGACTAATATAACTTGTTTTCTTTTTTTAAAGTAAAATTATAATTTACAATATTTCTATCAAGTTAAAGTAGCCTGGAGGCGATCATTTCATTCCCAAGGTGTGCCATGTACTATAAAATCATTTCTTGTATAATAGCCTTTAGCGCACAAACGTTCTTTAACATTTCTTTTGAATTTGGCGATAGAAGCCTTTCAATCATTTGCAAGTTTTCCCCTTTTACTATATTAAAAAAAATATCACTTCGTAGATGCTCTACATTTCCAGTAAGGGTTGTTGCGTGGATTTTCATTATGTTTAGCCTATACACAAATTAAATTGTAAATCGGTCAAAATCATAAACTAAACATTGATAGAGGATGTTTAAGATCTAATAAAAGCTGGATAAACATTAAATGAATTTGTCTGGTACTCTCTTATGGCCTATGACGCATCACTGGTAAATGTTTTGATAGGACTTTTTAATTATTAATCTTAAATCAAATATCATAATCATAAACGCGTGTATTTTATTTATTTACGTATTTATATAGTTTTCATGTTTTAAACTTTTTAGTTATACACGTCATCAATTTAATAATCCTATACAAATATCATAATAAAAAAATGTATCTTATTTTTTAATAAATATAATTTTATATAATTTAGTGTTCTTTAACAACGCTTTAGGATTGGTAAGAGTACTTTAGGTCAACTTTTTAGCGGTCTCAGAAAAATATGAACGAGGATATTTGATTCGGAATGGCATGTAGATGATTTTTGAAAAAAATCAAGTTCCACTTGCAAAAATTTCAAAAGTTATAAACGATTACCTAAAAATAAAAAAGTGGTTTAGTTTTTGGCAAATATCTCAAAAACTAATTGAGAGTTTTCAAATGTAAAAAAAAATAATAAAAGAGGACGAAATCTGAGAATATTACAATATTAAGGTTAAGGTTAAGCGATACTTCACGCCTGGACAGCTTCTCACATTATATAAAGCTCAAGTCCGATCATGCATGGAGTATTGCAGTCACCTTTGGGATGGCTCTGCAAAATACCAACTAGCCGCTCTTGACTCGGTGGAACGCAGAGCTAAAAAGCTAATCGGCGACGAAAAGCTTGTGAAAACTAAGCTTCACAGCTTGTCGGTTTTCTACAAACTGTACTTCGGGGAGTGTGCCCACGAGCTCCACATTCTCATACCGCCATCGCCATTCTTCTATCGGAACACCAGACGTACTGCAGGATACCATCCTTTCTTGATTGACATTCCGACCACTCGCACTAAGCGCTATTCGTCATCTTTTATAATGCGCACAGCCAAGATGTGGAATGCGCTGCCTGCGTCTGTTTTTCCGAGTGCGTATAACCTGAACCTATTTAAGGTGCGTGTTAACAGGCTTCTCCTGGCAAACTCGCTAGATCGTAGACCTTATCTGTGCCTTCGAGCTAAGATAAAGGTCAAGAGTGAGCCCATTTATAATAAAAAAAAAATATTCCCTCGAAATACTACTAATTGAAAAATTGAGATTTTTTTCCAGCGGATGATTGTTAATTTATCTACCCAGTAAGTCCCCGATTTTTTTCATTTCTTAAATTATATATTTAATATGTTAAAATATATTTTATCAATAAAGTGTCCGAAGTAGACGTGACTTGCGCAAGCCAAAGTACTCGATTTTGGGCGTATTTTCACTCCTTTGGGAATTTTATAAATATTGATCGTAAGTTTCGGAAGTTAAGACTTTTTTTAGGAAATTTCCTCCCCTTTTAGAATCTTTCTTTATATTTGAAACATCTTAATTAGTTTTTGAGATAAATTAATCATAATTCATTTTATGAAGTAAAATGTGAAACTCCTCACAAATTTTGTTTATAATTTCTAAAAATGAACAAAATTACAGTAACATAAAATTCCATTACAACTACGTACATGTGTTTTTGTTTACATCTATGTATGTAATATGATTTATTACACAAAATATGGCAAGATGGCGGTTGTACATCACTACTTGTTATCTTGGAATCTAACTATGCATGATTTTCCTTACTAGCAACTTGGACGCGCTGTAAATTAGCCCAAATAGAGAATATGCCAGAATATTTATTTAGTTTTTCATAAGTTCCACTCTAGCGATCTATGCCGATCTTTAATAGTACAAAGTGTGTGCTAACACAAGTAAAAATTTTTTTTTTTTTTATTCTCAAACTCCAATTGTATTAAAATTTGTATCGATTAGTCAAATCCAGCGCAGTCGTCCCGAAGTCACTTTCTGAGGCACGACAGTGTGACATCTCTAACTTCATAACAGACAGCTGTTAAGAATTTCGTGACAGAAAACCACTAAAACTGACCCTTCGATATCAGAGTTTCAGCATCTACAGTCGAACATGCTATCCAAGCAGCCTCTAGACCAATACAAAGTGCTACTACTTTTTAGAAATTAAAACAATTACAATTAATCTCGGCCACTCTCATTTCCACATACTATTAGATAAAACGTTTTCAAAAATAAAATATATCCTAAAGAAAGTGAAAACATATAAAAAATGAATGTCACGAGGGCAGATGGCATGAAATGGGAGCATAATATAATGTAAGATATTAGTTTCATAATATTTTGCGCAAGCGCCGAGATGATTTTAAATGTGAAACTGGAACGAATTCGAGATACGAATCATGAATGTATGTATGTATATAGCGACAATTTGTGAAAATAACTACATTCTAGTACAAACCTAAACATCTGATGTCATTTCAATAAAGGAATTCAGGAATGCGTTATAAGTTAGTAGAAATAAAAAACTATCTGAAATTTAGATTGAGGACTAAATGATTAGAAATCAAAACAGCTGATACTATGAAAAATGTAACTTTAAATATTTTGTATAAAATTGTATGCAGAAGTGTTTATAACTACGAGTAATGTTTCTTGTTAAAACTTTATTTTGTTCTGGAAGTAAACTTGAAAAAGCTTTATTCGGACAAAGAAACTTTTTATATCACTGTCATACTATCGAAATAAACATCAAATAAAATTAATGAATAAAAGTCATGACATCTGTATGGTTATTACTATGGTTATTTTTAAAGAGTGGTAGAAATCTATAATGTAGGACATAAATTATTTTAATTAAATACTTTTAAGTTTAGTTTTTTGTTCAGACTGCTCCACTAACGTGGGATACGTGTTTATCAACTACTCTCTACTCGCTTCGCTTCGGGTTCGTCCCTAAACAAAAACAAATTTATCCCACGGGAACCGTACATTGTTCGGGATGATACATAGACTATAGCCTTCCTTAATAAACAGGTTATCTAATGCAAAAAAATATTTGAAATTGGATTAGTAGTTCCTGAGATTAGTGCGTTCAAACAAATAAACTCTGCCTCGTCATAATATTAGTATAGCTTGATAAAATAAATAATCAAACGAAGCCACAGGCAGTAACTAGCATTTCTAGCATAAGTGCGTAGCCATAAAATTTAAACTTTATGAAAAGATTGTAACCCAAATAATTTTGACAAAGTCACTTCATAGTCCAGTTCGAGAATATCCTTCCCCACTGTCAACTTTCCACTTCCTAACTACTTTTGCTTGACCTATTTGGCTCAAACTACTTGAAGCGTGTATGTACGTACATCATTCATTTAGGATTTCCTTGCTGTCCCTTAACGAGGAATGAGCCTGTCAACTCTAACGTTTCACTTAACCTTGTCGATGGTAATTTAAATGAAGACGTTCTCAACCCTCAAGGCGTGAAAATTAGTGACAGTAATAACTAAAATAAATATTAGAACACATATTGTTAATCTGAAACACTCGAAACACCGTGGACTATCTTTTTCAGCATTTCAAGCGTGAAGAAAAACATCATGAGGAAACTTGTGAGTGTGTTGAGAGAACTAACCTTACTTAACATCAAAAATTCCTACATTTTGTTAGGAAACATTAAATTGCTTTGATCTCTTCGTTTAATTGTTACAAGGTGGATAATATCATCGCACTCGTCAAGCGAAAGTTGTGAATGTAATTCCTTCTTAAATTTATGGTTTTCAGGTCTCGTTATACAGGCACATAAGGCATCGAGAAAAATGATATAGTGTCTCTTATAGACAAAACTACTTATTATTATTATATACTAGCAGAACCCGCGGCTTCACACGAGTTCAATCTACAAAAAAAACTCTTTTGCTTTGTGTTATATAGCGATTCACGCTTGTTTCGCTCGGGTTCGTCCCCTGTGTATTTATGTATATAATATTAAATTATTTAGATATTGTTCATACAGAAATACTAAAATCGCGATTACAAAACGGGGGATAGGTGTAGGAGGTTGAAAAATACCTTACGACCTATTTATTCTCATACCTACCAAATATATAAAAAAAAATCATTCAAATCCGTCGAGCCGAGGAGTGCAACCACAAACACCGTTGACACGAGATATTTTTATACTAATTAGATTATATATCAGGCAGGCAGTTGAGACAACTGATAATGCCTGGTATCCTGTTTGTGCCCATTAGTTACGTCTTTTGCAGTTCAGAAAATGATTATCTAATCTATTTACCAACAGGTTTACATTTTGGGCTGAGACTACATCTTCTGGCAGCTTATTATATTACAAATAATGTGTTACAATATTTTGACACATATCTGGGTAATCTACTTAATTTAACCTAAGCATGCTATAAGTTTTAATTAGGTCAAATCTAATATTATTGATCACTGTTCATAGAATTGTTACTTTTCGCAAAAGAAGCATTCAACAAGACACTTTAATATAAACTTAAATTATAGTCGCTTTCAATCTTCACCCTTTAACCTTGAAACTAGCAGAAGTACAAAAATTACACAAGTATGAAAATAATTTTAATATGATTACAGAAATAATCGGGTCGTCCATCCGCAGTCCGCCGTGACCGGTGTGAGTGGCGGCCAAGAATGTCACATCAAAATTTATACATCCGCTCAGCCTGAAAGCAGCTGTGAACGCGAGCCTAGACCTAGTAGATTGAAAATTAAATGTATATATTTCGCTTGTTTATTTAAAGTTAATAAGATAATAATTGCTGTAAAGCATTTCAAACGTCGGGAACCAAAAATCAAAATAAATTCCCGAAAAAATCATAAAAGATGGTTTTATCCAAAATGTCAAATATTCGTGTAAATCTAAGAATTTTTTATTGAAGATCTTTATTTTGAGCTGGTAGTAGCTTCTAATTAACTTTAGTACGCCTAACGATAAATGTAATTATAGAATTTAAAAATTAAAAAACAATTATTTAGTATAAAGTATAAAACTTGTCTTAATGAATCTAACTTATCCAAATTAACAGATTTTACTAGTATTGAAATTCGATTATCTACCACAAAAAATAGTATTTTCATCTTACATACATACAAAACTTCAAATAGAAATGATGTTATTTAGAAGTGAATTGACTTGAGGCATTTAATTAAATAGTAATAACTCCGAAATGGCTGTAAAGACCTACGAAATTCAATGAATACTGTTTGATATAGGGTATTTGATATAGGATAAAAAATTGATATAGGTACTAATGATTGAAAGAGTAGACGCTTCAGACTATTATTTATATAGGCAATACGAGCACGTTTCATGTTTTGGGCGCACCTAAGTGTTTTAATATAATTACAATATAGTTTATATTCAATTGTCTATTTTTATGCTTTATTATTAGCTTTAAGCTCGTATTTGAACAGTTTTTTGCTTTTCAGGTAAAAAACTTGGGCAACTACAACAATTAGTTTTAAATAAAACTATCTTTTCGGATTATTTCGCGGATTTATTTTAATTGTTGGTTCCCGACGTCACGAAAATGTCAAATATTCGCGTAAATCGAAGAAAGTATAATATAACAATTAGTGTTTCGGCTTCTCACAATGTTATTGACTTTTCCTTTTACTGTCGTAGTTTTGGGCAATTAAATATGACTATCTTATATCACTTAAAGATATTAAAATGAGATATTTCTATTATAAATTGATAACAACCTGAAGATGTTATGATACTACGTGCAAATTAACTTTAGAAAAATATAGCAAAGGAAAATAAAGCCTAGTTTGTTCATTCAATTCCTAGATTTATTTCTTATAAATTCTAGGAAGGGATATAATAATGCTGGTATTTCATTGCGCACCTAAAGTATGCACGCACGTAATTTATTAGCTATCAAATTCCTTAGGTAACTTTTCGAAGAGACTCATATCATATCGAAACCACTTTAATGTACATACAATAAAATTGTAACTAAGCTGAATCTGTACATTAACACCTCCAAGTAAATTACTAAGAAACTAATTAAAATTCTAAAAAATCTATTTTAACTAACACGCCCGCGTGTCCGCGGTTGTGGACGGATTAAATATTGTTTTTGGAAAAACTTATTGAAATGAACATTATTATCGATACAAAGACCGAATCTACAGTTTTCAGAATTTTGGTCTGTCTGTCTGTGACCGCATCATGGAAAACCACTGGAGGTATTTTGATGAAATTTGGTATGATGATAGATAGGTTATCCGGGTCAACTTACAGGATTCTTTTTACTGCGGGAACATATCTCATCTCTGAGAAATCTATGTCCTAAACGTCAAAACATAAGTAGGGATGAACCCAAGCGGAGGGTGAGTCACTCACCACTCGCTAGTTATATATATGAATAAATATATGGATTCTTACTCAATGTAATGTGTAGTGACTATGTTACAGGTACTCTGGCTTATAAACTTTTTGTATGCAAAATAATGTCTTGTTGAGCTTTTACTTCGGATAGGAATGCTTAATTATCAAAACTACTTTAGCATATTAGTAAGATTACATTCAAACTATTTTAATAGATGTCACATCGATGTTAGAATATAATAAAATTTTTAAACTAAACAGGTGCAACGGCATCGACTTTTTATAACTCTCAGTTGTGAAAACTTTCCATGAATATTATATAACACCACAAGTGATATTAAAAACATCATTCAAATCGGTTCAAAATTGGTATAATCATATTGTAAACAACAAAAAAACATACTCTATTTTAAGTCGATCAAAAATATGTACGTAAAACATCACATAAAAAATGTTATATGTATAATTTAAATATTACAGTAATGCATAGTTTGGCTCTAACATCTAAAATAACTACAATTTTCATAACGATCTCAACCGCTCACTTCTATCACGTAATAAATATAACGAATGAATAAAACTGGACACGCTAAAAATATTTGTATTAATATTGTGCATTCCAGCACATATGAATAGGATTTCTATTAGCAAGCGTTCAACGATGTCGTCTTATAAAAAAAATATACGTATCGAATTGAGAACCTTCTACTTTTTAGCCGACTTTAGGCCTTTTCACCTTACTAGTGTTGCCTAGTGGTCAAAATTCGACCATCAACCATAATCGTTATTGAAAGTTTGACGAAAACATATATAATTAAAAAAAAGTTTTTTTATAGATAACATTAAAAGCTCGCCAATAGCTATTATACAAAAAAAGAAAATCAGTTGGCTGTTTTGCCTTTGCCTATTTATGTAAAGATATTGATATTGATTTTTGACTCACTTTAAAAAGATCGAGGGTACTCAATTCTTCTGTATGATTTTGTACGCGTACGGGTATTTTACGCGGTGTGTTAACCAATTGTAAATTAATATCATAATCCAATATTTTTAACTATTCTAATATTATTTTTAGTAGTAATTACGTGTATTTTAATAAAAATTATTAATATTTTGCTGTATTTATATTGTCTTTTCTTTGTATTATTTAAAAAATAGCTCTCATGAAGTTAATTAAAACTTCGCCTGTATTCTTAATATATAAAAAAAAGACTACTCGTCAAACTTTCACAAATATGCGGTAACTAAAATAAAATTTTAAGTTTTCAATCTTTGAAACCACAATTATAACCTAGCATAGGCATAAGCCTATCGACATTTAATAAAAAGCCAACAGTATTAGTTCTACGGCTCGTAGCCGTGTAGCGGCGTAGCACCCGTCACTCACCAAACGCGCCAACGAAAGAAATTTAAAATGTATAGTGTAAATGTATAATTATAAGAAACTAGAATCGTACTCCCGCCATTTTAAAACACCAACCGTTAAAATGAACACTCTCACAACACAGTCACTATGAGGGTACCACACTGTGGTGCGCGCGATCAACGACTAATGTCCGCTCGCCTAACTTGCCACTAAGTATTTATTTATATATTTTATTATAACTTATATTTCCCACATTTCAACATGTTATTTTCGTTATGTTGAGTGACGTGATCAATTCATTTGGTCCTTTGTACTGTCCGGTGTAAGCTAATTGATTTCGTCCTACTTTTTCAGCAGCATTAGGTCGTGATTAATTATGGGATCAACTTGTTATTTTTCTTTTTGGATAACCTTCAGTTTTTACAGGCTATGAATTAAAGTGAAATAAACACAAATTCTTTTGCTAATAATGTTATAAGTGAATGTTGAACACATTTATCAACTCTATGATATCATGGGACAGTTAAATCTAGATAGCTAGAGCACCAGATATCTACAATACGTATATGGTAGTATATATATGGTATATTAATACTCTTCGAATATTATACAATCGAGCGACACTGGAAAAAAATCCCGAACTTTGAAAACCGTTTTCAAATATAAAATAGTACAAAAACGAAAGTTAGTAAAGAACTTGTAAAAGTATATATGTATGATATAAAACTACAATTTGATTAGACATAGGTTGTATAGTAATATTAGGACCCCCTACCTTAGTGATGCCTGGGGAAAACGGTAAGAAAGGTAAACGAGCTACGTTTTTCACTTTTGTTAGAAATCCCAGAAAGGTCTCTTCGCTACTTCTAGATCATTATGAACACAATAAATAATTATAAACATTATCAAATGTACATATATTACTTATCAATAAATAATAATAATTAATGTTGAATTAAATGCAACAAATGTATACTTTTCTATATAAATTCTATCTCCCAGATATATTTCGTAGGAAACATTGGACGTAGCATTGACAAATGACATTCCACGTGACAGTCTTGGCGTAGATATAGGTTGTGACTATTTCATACTGGAGAAACGACCTTGAAAATTCTATTTTATTTACAACATAATATATTTGTAACATGCTTCTGTCAATAAATATCTCAAAAGTACGATTTTGCATATTATTTTTGCGTCAGTTACAAGGTTGAGGTTAAGAGCACCTGTTTGTCAAACAAAATAAATATATATTTAAAGTTAAAAATTCTTGGCAAATCATGCGTAACTTTCTTTTATAAGAAAATCATTTTAAATTTATAATTATTATACATTTTTTATTACTATTGTTTCAAAAAATGCAACATGTTACTCATTATAAAAATAATCTAGAATACAATAATTATTTTATTGTCATTAATATTTCAAACAAACGTCTTAACATTAAATAAAAAAATATAAATGCTTACAAAACTGAAGATGAACATTTATAACCAGATAAGCAATCCCATTATTCTCTCTAACTTTGTTGCGAGGCCAAAAACCCCAGAAATCAGAGCAATAATCTTACGTCAGTTTGACGTTTAGTCGTAAATTGGCGGGAAACGCCTGAAATAGCAGATAATCGAGTTTATTAATCGATGTTTACTTGAGATCTCTTGATTTGCACTCGTTTGGGCGTTATCCAAAACTGGAGCAAATAGTTTAAATGTACGTACCACTGATCTCATATTTTTAAAATCTATACATATAATAAAATTGTAACTAAGCCGAATCTGTACATTAAATATGTTTTGGAAAATCTTATTGAAATAAACATTATTATCGATACATACCGAATCTATAGTTTTTAGAATATTTGTCTGTCTGTCCATCTGTTACCGCATCACAGAAAAACTACTGGAGGGTTTTTGATGAAATTTGGCATGGTGATAGCAGGTTATCCGGGTCAACATAATAATAGGATACTTTTTACCGCGGAAAAATATCTCATTTCTGAGAAAAAATACAAAAACTGCAATGTAAGAGTATACTAATATGTATAAACTAAGAATTTGGTTTTTAGTCATCTGAACGCGGGCAGAGCCGCGGGCAATGCTAGCTAGTATTTATATAATATAACTAGCCATTAAATGTGTCGCCGTCGGCGCATTTTTGCATTTTGCTTAAAATGACTAAACATGTATTATGTAAAAAGGACAGTTCAAACTATAGGTATCTTCTAATCTACTTAGTATATTAAATTGAAAAAATATTTATTTTTCAGGATATTATATTACCTGACTGTTATCTCTCTGTCTAATAAAATAAGAAAAACAGAACCTGCAGAAGGTAAGTTGTAATTTTTTTTGTTGGTACTATAAATAGCTGTTTTATAATACCATTATTGCCTAATTCTTGCACTTTCTTATATTTAAATAGTTATTATTCCCTTACAATTAGTTCAAATATTAATAGTTACAAAATTTAATTCAAACGCTAAATTACGGTTCCACGGTCTGGAAAAAGCTGATGCTCGCTAAAGATACGAGTAAGTCGAATTTAATATAGAAGTCAAATTTTAATGAGGAGCTACCATGAACAAACACACAAATATATCAGAGAATTTATTTTTAATAGTTCACTGTAATAAAAGATAAACAAGGTTAATAACCCACCACACCTACATAGTGGTTCAAAAGTTCAAAAGGATTCAAACAGATTGGTTAGCTTAAAGCTAAGTATTGCGTGGCAGATGTCTGGCGACCCGCCAGCATTGTTCATACGATTGTCTTTCACTAAAGCTTTTAAAAGCGTTTCGCTAAGTAAACATTATTATTTACACTTAAAATGATGATCTGACATATAAAGTGAGTATTGTAATTATTTTTGTTATCTTTATAAAAGTTCTAGTGATACAGAAGAAATTATTACATCTATACTATGTAATTGAGCTCTCTTTTTAGTATGTATAAAATTACTTTTAATTAAAAAAAATAGGTTAAGAGATTGATCTAAAAACGTATTAAATATTAAACCCCCGAAGTCGTTTTTTGTCTTCAGAAGAAAAAATAAAATTAGTAGTGCACAAGTATGCGCGGAAACACTAATCCACTCTATTCCTTTCACTCTCAAATTAACAATTCAATACGACCAGATTCGTCGTCTTCGTCTCAACCCAAACACGTCCACTGCTGGACATAGTCCTACCCCAAATATTTCCATGAAACCGGTCTTACGCCATCCGCATCCAGTCGGCTCCAGCGACTTTGACCAGATCGGCGGTCCACCTTGTGAAAAGCCTGCCCACGCTTTGTCTTCCGATACCAGATTCGAGGCCTTACAAATGAGTATGTATCTCCTTGTTTGTTTTAGAGTTGGCCAAAAATATTGGTGCAAGTGAGCATTAAAAAGTTAACTACATTTTTTACAGTATATATCCTTATCCCATGGGGACCATATCATACACCAGGGTTAAAAGTAATCTTTGTGACATTCCGATCTATAAACAGTAAGTTACGTCACTTCTAATCTATTTGCCTCTGCACAAGAAATCATGTCAAGAATCTAAAGAGAATATGCTTTCGCATTAAACCTTTTCTGCATCTTTTTAAGACATTTTTATCAAAACATATAAAAAAACATAACGAGACAACTAAAGCGGGAGCGAAACAAAAATAATGTACTAATGAGCAATATAGTTTTCCTACATTTATAATTAGTTATATAACTTTGTTTATCATCCACGCCACTTCCTACACCTCAAGGTTGCCTAAAAGAGATTTTAGCGCCGGCCACCTCTCGAACATTAATCTTTCCATTTTTTTTTAATTCCTTTTGGATGTATAATAAGGATTCTTATTATATTTATCCAGTTAGAATATTTTTAGTTAATGCTTAACTAAATTTAACTCACTAAATGACCATCTCCATTTAAATTGTTCTTAGAACACGTTTCACCTCGATAGAGTAGGTATGTTCTATAAAAAAAAATATTAAAACATTTCATTTGCATTCCAGAATTGAAGCCATTACTTTCCAGTGAAAGTAATGTCTTCAATTTTGGAACAGTGTTCAGAGCTTGTAACTATCCAATTTACATATAATAAATCTATACATGTAATAAAATTGTAACTAAGTCGAATCTGTGCATTAAATATTTTTTTGGAAAATCTTATTGAAATAGATATTATTATCTATACAGAGGTCGAATCTATAGTTTTTAGTATTTTGTCTTCTTTTTAGTATTTTCTGTCTGTCTGTGACCGCATCACAAAAAAGTCACTGGACAGATTTTGATGTGGTATGATGATAGCTGGTTATTCGGGTCAACATATAGTATACTTTTTACCGCGGGAAAATATTTCATCTCTAAGAAATCTATACTAAACTTTGAAACGTAACTAGGGACGAACCCAAGCGGAGCAAGGGTGAGTCGCTAGTGAGTAATATTGTAGTATTTATAAAGGCGCTACATGACTCATGACGTTCTCTTTAATATTTTTTCACATTCAATAGATATTTTTTTGTCCTAAACGCCTGCCAAGCGACACTTGTAGCATTTCTGTAGAAAAAAATCTTGTAAATAATATAGAAAAAAATATGTACCGTTGGAATATTACATTCTTATACATATAATAATATACTGAGCGTGCGTCATTCGATGGAAAGCTCTGTATCTTTATCATGCAAAGCTTATAGAAGAAGCGAATAGAAAAAGCTTATAGAAAGTAATATTTAGACTATATTTTAATTGCTCTTTATTAATTTAAAATATTTCAGAGAATTTCAAAGAACACTTAATTATCTTAAAAAAGTATTTTTTTTTCTAGATATTTCATAATACCGTTCATAGGGTAAACCTAGTTAAGCTTTTTCTAATAAGCATAATTTGCTAGCGGCTCACCCTCGCTTATAGCCTTCCTAAATAAACGGGCTTTCTAATGCAAAAATCGAATTAATAGTTCCTCAGATTAGCGCGTTCAAACAAACAAACAAACTGACTTTTTACAATATTAATACAGATTTTCTTATTACAATGAAATGAACAAACAATTTTGAAAGCCCGCAATTTTGCTTACGTGGTGAGAGCGTGAGTAAAATGTAGCTTGTGTATTCATATAGCATAGAAATAAATATTAAGGAAATTAGATAAAGCAGCTTTTAAGAAACTATTTATTACGTAAATGTACTTTTTACATTTTTGATGTGGAACATCTAATGCGGCGGGTTAAACCGGCTGTCGGCGTGGCGACGTGGCGAAGTATCGCTCGTAACTCTCAGACTCTCTTCCCACTCGGCTCACATCGCGTTAAGCTCGTATTCAAAATTTTAATTTTGGTATTCAATTAAGATATATTTTTCAAATAAAAAAGAACTTAAAAAAAACTGAATATTTTGTGTTTAATTGTGTCATATTTACTGCCTTTAAAAAACCATCCTGTCATGCATATTTTCTATAAAAAATATTTTCGATGTTTCACATCTGCCAGGCGGACCAAGACGTCTTTATATTTTTATCATTCAATTACATTTATATTAAAATAGCTTAGTTCACTTATTTCTTAATTATATTCTTTTCATCTTCATATAATATATTAAGTGAAAAAACAGACCAACCCGCTGGCTATAGTTAGTTAATGTATGCACGCCGGAGTCTCTTGCAATAGGACCTAAGGTCAGACGGTTGAAGCAGTGATTTGGCATCATTCTGGAATTATCAATGCTAAGCGTCTGTGACGAATTTAATGCTAACTTTGTACATCTATTATTTATTATGTCTAATTATAACGATAGCAGCGAAATATTTTAACAAGTATATACCAATGTGTATTTTATTAGCTATTCAAAATTGCTTTGCCCAGGGTTTGGTAAATTTTCAGTGGGAAGTTGCGTTTAGCCTTATTAAAACGATGAACGTATGATTGGTTTTTAGTGAAGTAAACTCACCCTCGCTTCGCTCAGGTTCGTCCCTAGCTTGCTTCCCTATACAAATTTTCATCCCTATTCTCACCCCCTTAAGGGATGATTTCTGGGATAAAAACTATTTCACTCACTAACTTTTCATATCACTAGATTTAAAAAAACTTATTTTATTAAAAAAAATCTTTTAATTTTCTTCTATACAAAACTTCCTGACAATAATAAACACAAAAAAAGAATGATCCAATTTGGTGCAGTAGTTCCGAAGTTATGCGCGTACATATGTACATTTCGGTGATTCATTTTTATTTATATAAATAAGTAAAGGCAACTTATCTTCGCTCTGATCGGGTGCGTCTTTAAGTGCCTAGCTACCTAGTAGCCTATATATTACTCCAGATTGTAATCCATCTGTGTACTAAATTCCACCTAAATCCGTCCAACCGTTCTAGCCTGAAGGAGCCCATACGTAGTCCAGTAATTAGTGTATATTGGCTTAATGGAATTTTTCGCCCAAAGATTGTAACAAAAATAAAGTAATAAAAATCTTGTGGTTTTGTTTTATAAATCACTCGTGGATGTTAAAAATTTGTGTAACAAAACGTTCTTTCAAATGCTCGATGTATCAAAGATAATAGAAAAATTATGAGTAAAGGAAGTGGCGTATTAAATGAAGCATCAACTCGAATGTGTAAGAAATAGATCATTCAAAAAACAATGTAAAATATTCACGTAAGAATGAAACAATTTCTTTTGACTTTTAATTCGCTAATAAACACGTCAGCTTCTCTTTTTTATAGCGAAAACAATGTAGGTACATACCCCATATTTTTTATATTTCACGCTATTTTTTGAGTCTATTTATAAGTAATTAATAATGACTTCTTAATATATTAAATGAGAATATCTATAATTAATGTTATGAATAAAATATAGACGCTTCTAGTTATTTTAAACTTAGTCTTTTTTAGGTTTTTACTATTACTTAGAGAATTTCGCTTAGAAGTTTAAATATACTTTTTTTTTATAGAAAGTTCTTTTAGTAATGAAGTCTGCCTGAGAGAAGCGAATGCGTATCCTAAATAAAAATAAACACTTAGGGCACCCTGGGAAACACCCTTTTTAATGTACCGAAGCAGAGCACACACCCAAGGGGTTGCTCCCTAGGTCCACTCTGCTGTCAAAGAAGTACCGAAGTAAGTCGGGGTGGGCCCAAATCGGACTAGCAGTTCCACAGATAAACGCATTATAAAAAGCAAAATACATTCTTAATCTTATGAATTATTATCTCTAGAGCAGATCTAGAATGCATTAGTATAAGGTAGGCAGTAGATTATTAAAAACAGTCTAAAGAATAACATCATTAAGCCTAGTGAGAAAGCTATTGCGGTTTACTTAAACAGATAAAAACTTTTTGATTCAATATCATCATTTAACCCATTTCAATGAAAGAAGGGTTTCTCAATACGAGTGTTTTGTATGTTATGTTTTCTCTGTTTGTCAATTTATTTTGATGTTTTTTTTTTTTTAAATATAAATTTTAAGAAAACTTTTACACGTTTTAAATGATTTTAAGCCAATGTACTTATATTTTAATTAAAATATGATCATTTACTTAAATAAACAACAATAGTTTGTCTGTACATCACATTTCAAATAAACTAAGAAAATAGTTAACCGAAGTTAAAAAACGAGTAATTCTAAAATTTAATTTAACTGAGGTTATATTTGAACGCAAAAGTATGCAAATACTTTCTTATTATAAACCCATGAGTAAGCGAGTCACTCGTCTGGAGCCCTCGCCCACAAATGCAAATTATTTACAACATTTGGCACAAGTATCTATGAAACATCTAGTTTTTAATTTTTTTTTTTTTTCTGAATTGAAACTTTATGATGTGTTATTAATGGTGTAGTAGCCATGTTGGTCACTTCTACAACGTTGTTATATTATTTTTATCCTATTACAATGAAATGAAATCTAAATGTCTTTTTATAAACTTTTAAATCTTTTAAAGTTGGTTTAGACGTTAACTTACATTTTAATAATTCAAGCATATGTATCAAAAGTTCAAAACATTTTCTTTTGATTGTTATTTTTTAATAACCGGTTATTTCTCTTTTATTACAATAAAATACTTTTATACATTGTTTTAATTTAGTCGTACTATTTCACATATTAATAAATACTTTTGATAATCCATTTTTGTTCAAATTAATTACTTTTCATCATTTAATTTTAAACTTTATATATATTTAAATAATTATATAATATTTAGCATTAATCATTAATGTAAATCTACACTTTACTCGCCATACCGCCCCAACGCACTGTGGTGGGTGTGACAGTTTCCATTCGCAACAATGTGCTGCTAACGATGTTTCCCTTCACCACAAGATTTCATGTTTAATTTGATCTATTTGTAATCTTGTATCGTACTTTCTACGATCTAATATATTCATCTTTTATCAGTTCATTCAAATTTACATAATATGCCCGAATTCCATGCACTTGGCTATAACCCACGGAACACGACCGCTTCATCAACGTCACATGACTAATGATACAATTATTTATTTACTTATTATTCTCGTTATTTAATGTTTCTTATTTTATTTTTAATAACAACTTTAACATTTTTTAACATTTATTTTATTATATAAGTAGTTAATTTCACACTAAATTTAATTCCACGCCCATAAAATCAACATAATAAAAAAATGGTTTACAATTAACAACGATATCATAAATTATAATAAAATTATACAAACGAATTGATTACCCCTCCTCCATTTTGAAATCGAATCAAAAAGTAATATTAAATTATTTTAAAAGTGTCGCTCCTAATGACACCAATAAAATTGAAGACTGGCAACTTTCTTATTTTTATCATATTAACAAACAAAAATAAATGCCGAAATAATATATATAAGTAATAAAATTAAAATATTATGCATAACTAAATGTAGCCTTGAGAAGCAATCAAATAAACCTAATCTACGCCATAAGGGATACAAAAATATAGTCGAAAGCTTACTTATAATAAATTATATAAAATTCCGCCACCTGTCCACATAAAACATATGAATGCGTCAAACAACTATGTAAGCTGAGTTGATGAAAATAATTCGGTCTTTCTTTTATTTATTTTTAATGAATAATGAATAATAATCTGTGGAATATTCCTAATAGTTAAAATCTACGAATAAATAATAAGTATTTATTCGTAATACTTTCTTAGATTTACGCGAATATTTGACATTTTAAATAAAACTATCTTTTCGGATTATTATATTATATAGTGGGTACTGTCTGTAACAAGTAGCCATGTGTTTGAGATGTCTATAACCTTAGTCTATCCCGTGACTATGATTGCTGTAAAGCATTCGAAACGTCGGGAACCAAAAATCAAAATAAATTCGCGAAATAATCCGAAAATATAGTTTTATTTAAAATATTTGTTCGTAGGTTAAAATAGACAAAAAAATTGTGATAGGTTTACAATAATTTGCATAGAACTGTCTTTTCAGACTATTTCCCGGGTTTATTTTGATTTTTGGTTTCCGACGTTTCGAATGCTCTACAGCATCATGGTCACGGGAGAGACTAAACATTACATATACTAAATCCGAAAAGATAGTTTTATTTAAAATGTGAATTATTCGCGTAAATCTAAGAAAGTATGAAATAATTTACATAGAGTTGAAAATTGGTACAGGTCTAGGGTAGACTATTGAACCCCCCCAACGTGCGTTCACCTTGTCGTGGTGGGGGGGCTCAGTAGTGTAATCGCGAAGCCAAGAAACGCACAGGGAGGTGGCCCGCTTCGGTGGGCGGTGGGAGGCGGCCTTCTTCGGAGGGTGGTGTACCATGCTCCTGGTACTTCTCTGATAGCAGAGTGGACCGTGGAGCAACCCCATGGTTGTTGTGGTCTGCTTCGGCAGACCTGCCGCCGGGGCGTCGTAGTTGAATGCGTAAGCGATCCTGCGACGCCCCATTAAGGCGGGGGAAGGTTTTGTTGGGTTTTAGTGGGTAGTAAGTACTGGCTTCGCCGGTGAGTCCCACACTTCGTGCGTAAATGCATTTACCAACGTTAAAAAAAAAAAAAAAAAGGTAGACTATTGAAAACTGTGGGAAAAAGTGTAGATTTGTTTTATAGATCATTGCATGATCTACAATTCTTTTCTGACCTAATTATAATGATAACATTTAATGTTTACCAGAAAATGGAAAAAACTGATATTTGAGATCTTTAATGACCTCATATAAATTTTTTATCGGTTGTAAGATCGGTAGGGATTTTTGACATTTTATTTGTAATAGTCTACCTAAGACCTGTACCAATTTTCAACTTTATGCGAATTAATGTAAAGTAAAATGTCAATTTTAACCGGACTATATACAGATCTTTTAAATTCGATCGATCAAAGAAAATAAATATAAATATAATAAAATTAAAAATTTTAGTAATATTTTTCGGTTATGAAAATTTATCTCGTAAGATTGGTTACTTAGTATAGTATTATATGATCTGTGGTTATATTTACGCGAATACTTAAAATTTAAAGTAGGTAAAACTATTTTTTAGGATTTTTATGCGAATTTATGTTTATAATTTTCAATTTTGACTTAGTTTTTCATACTAATTTAATAAATACGACTGTGAATTTATATTTATGCGTGTGATTGTTACTTCTTCAAATCATAAGTATATACTACATTCTAACTTACCGCAAAGGTAAATTAAAAAAAAAGCTTATCGCAAACATTATCAAGTAAAAAACGTATCGTTAGAATAAAATAGTTTTTTTTTTAATATTTTTTAAAACGCTATAATGCATTTTAAATTCTGAATTGATGCAATTTTAATTTAATGTTTCTATATGCAATTTTGCAATTTCAATCATTATTTTAAAATAAAAATATAACGTTTTTAAACTAGCGCCATCTGTCACTAATAAATGTAACTACAAACTCTTAGCCACAATTACGACGAAGTTCTAAAAGCGACGGAGAGATGGCGCTGTATAATAAAGATTATGAATTATCCTATCTTAGCATAAATCACATAATACTATACTAAATTGTAATGCTAATGATGTTGAATTAACAACAATGATGAAACTATAAATTAAAGCATATCAAACAAAAAAGGGGTTCAAACAAAAACGGTGTATGTATATACATACAGATTTACTATTATATGTATATATTTATTTACGTTAATATTATCAAATAATTATCTTATAGGATTTTTAAAAATTATTTAATAATGTTACAAGGGCATTTATACATTGTGGAGGGGACAACGTAAAAGCATATAGGGTATTGACTTTCACAGGGTTTCCTTGGAGGCAAAACTAACATACCCATAACGTATTTTGCAAGTTCACTCAGACGTAACCTTGGCTGACAGTATTCTGCAAATATATATCTTAATCTAAACTTTATTGTAAAAACACAATTTAAGCTTTAAAATATCTTAACATTATGATTTTTAGTTTCATTAACCAGCCAAGTTTTAGGATTCTGCTCCTATTCTGCGAATCCTATTCTCCCTCAATATAACAACCTGTTACTTTTCAATCGATAAATAAACACAAAATATCATAATTTTTCTAGGCTTACCTTCTAGAAACTGCCTGGTGGGAAGACGGAGAGAGACTTTTAACGATGAAGCAAAGGCGGAGTCGATGTACCAACGCGGATCGCCGCCCTCACCCAGCCTCTTGTCACTACCTCTGCAATAGGAATATGGCATATAAGAAAAAATACAGAAAAAAAATGAAATTGTAGTAGGTACCGAACATTATGTTGAAAAAAATGTTATTTTCTCTATATACTTTGTATGAAGAATACGCTTTATTTTAGTCGGATAATTAATTTCACTCCTA
This sequence comes from Brenthis ino, assembly GCA_921882275.1. Lineage (NCBI taxonomy): Eukaryota > Metazoa > Arthropoda > Insecta > Lepidoptera > Nymphalidae > Brenthis > Brenthis ino. Next base: position 12,446,738 of record OV170229.1, on the reverse strand, counting down.
ACAAATATTAATTTGTTTTAGTTTTGTTTGAAAAATATAATAAAAATCGTACAGGTTTTTTGTTTTCTCGTACATGAAAAAATATGGCGATTAATGCTCCATAATCTTTTCTGATGATACAAAAAGAACAAACTAATTAGTTGTCGATCAATTCTAGTAAAATATAATGAACATACTCATAAAAAAAATCAACATAGCCGATTAAATAAATAAAAAATAGCTTAAATAATACTAAAATCATAAATACTGCCTACGATAACAAATCACGCATTTGCTTTATTATCTACGGATCTGCTACCGAATGTCAATTATCACGTTAATAAGGTGTCCCCAATAGGTATTTTTAAAGTATTTGTTTAGAAACAAAAAATAAATAAAAAATATTGTTAAACAATTGTTTAACCTTATATTAAACCAGCCTTTGCCTTTTAAAAATAAACTTAAAATTAATTGAAAAGCGAGTTGCAAACATCTCTAAGGAACTCTTTGTGCAAGTTCTCGAACAAATATAAATAAACTTTTTTGTTTATAAGATCTGCGCACAATGAAAAATTGATTTGATCGATAAATATAGGTATTATTGAAAATATTTGTATTGTAGATACACTTTTTTATAGAGTCACAGCCAAATACGCAAAGAAAATGTACGTATCTACACATAATAGCCGTCAAGTTTAGTAAATAATTGCTTTGAATTATTATTTAGTATATAATTAATAAGATACAGGTTTTCATTATGAATTTGTAAGCAAAAACACGTAAAAAGAGGTTATGATCAACAAAAACAATAGAAAAATTTAGATATTTTCAATGCGCGAAAGCGTGTTGATACTCGGTAGCTTATATTTACCCGGGATCCATATTGAACACCATCTACAGCAACACAGTAGATTGTTTCATGAAATAAAATTCGCCAAACGACGACATTCAAAATAAAAAACTACATGTTTCCACCGTACATATGTCAAAGTGTACTATTTTGGGACACCCAAGTTCATGATGTTCGCCGCAAGCATAAATATCTCTGAAAGATCGTGATTCAGATTTTCAGCGAGGGTTTGAGTCTGAGTCGTTAGTTTTGAAATTTAATAATAGATGGTGCTAAATATTGATTTCCTATGTTGTTTTTTAAAATTAACACTAGATGGCGCTAGTGCTCTCATAATGAAGAGCTACATATCACCACAGTAATGTAATGCATAATATTACCGTGATATCACTATGATACTACCATCACTCTTTCTCTATTCGCCAGGGGAATATTGAGTTAAAATCGGCTGAGCCACTTTTCGCCTATCCTCTCTCCCGAATGAAATAAAAAATAGCTATCACTGCTGCTATTAGGAATAAAAACTAGTCTAAAATTAAATAAATAAGTGTTTTAGCATTTTTCGAAATTCATTCTATAAGGGGGTAAATGGGGGATGAAAGTTTGTATTAAACTAAACTACCTTTTTAGAGATTTTTTGCTGTTTAGCGCGAGCGAAGCCGCAGGTCTTGCTGGTTTAGTATAAGGAGACATTCTTGTCGTCTACTGTAGCATGAAATATTTTCATTGCCATAGTTTTAGTTTAATGCGACAAACATAATATAGAGTCGTCATTTTCAAATCATAAGAATAAATACGTATACAAGGCACGATTGAAGTTAGCACCATAGAGGTCATCTTGTGATGGTGTTTAGTGAGAGTTAACCATGTGTAGTAGGACCCTATGTGATAAGATCACATGACATTTTTTGTCGACAGAGAAATTTACTCATAATTTGTTGTAACGTGTACATAACATTTTTGTAACGTGTACACTGAGCAAAGTATTGTTAATCGTTTTTGTTTTATCACAATTTGTTCAGCAATTTAGCCTCCCGAATTAAACCAGGAACAAACAAATAGTATTATTTGTAGCAATTTATGTAAAAAACATAGTTGACAATAAAATTACACATGTTGATTACCTAATCAAGATTTATAGCTGAGATTGGTGTGTTTTGTTAAGAGCTTTACGATACTTTTCACGCGACCGACTCAAGGCAAAGCATTCAGGGATTATTTAGTTTTGTACTAATATATTTTTTTTTAAATGTGTGTTACATATCATTATCATACATATACCAAGATACAAACAAATTTTTACTCAGATTTTATTTATGACTAGCATTGCCCGCGGCTCCGCCCGCGTTCCGATGACCAAAAACCAAATTCTTAGGTTTTACATATTAGTATACTCTTGTATTGCAGTTTTTGTATTTTTTCTCAGAAATAAGATATTTTCCCGCGGTAAAAGTATCCTTTATGTTGACCCGGATAACCAGCTATCACCATACCAAATTTTATCAAAATCCCTCGAGTGGTTTTTCTGTGATGCGGTAACAAACAGACAGACAGACGAAAATTCTAAAAACTATAGAATCGGCCTCTGTATCGATAATAATGTTTATTTCAATAAGATTTTCCAAAAAATATTTAATGTACAGATTCGGTTTAGTTACAATTTTATTATATGTATAGACTAGCGGACCCGACAGACGTTGTCCTGTCTACACGTCTTTAATTTGAAAATTTCAAACTTTTTTAATAAGCTAAAACATTCTGGACCATTTTGATGAAAATTATTATTCAAATTGTGAATCTAAACCATTCCCAGATCCCCTTGAACACACACAAAAAATTTCATCAAAATCGGTCCAGTCGTTTGAGAGAAGTTCAGTGACATACACACTCACAGAAGAATTATATATATAAAGATATATCAGTTATTGAAAATTTAAAATATTAGTGATGATTATTTGAGTGCTATTTAAGGTTCCGTATCTCAAAAAGAGAACCTTTACGTTCTTTGTGTGTACTGTCTGTCCATCTGTCCGTTTTTCACACCTTATTTTCTCCGAACCTATTCGAGACGCCAAGAAAACTATATATACCTACACAGATATACGAGTATTATGTAGATAGTAGGTATGTAGATATAAATGAGTTTTGCAATTTCCTATAAAAATTCGAAATTTTAACGCACTAAATTATTAAATATGGTAATTTTAACCCTGTTGCTAATAGTTATTGTGTACTAAAACGTTTAATTTTGTGTACGAAGGATAACTCGACTGAACCAGTTCTCATGTTAACCATGTGAATTAGAGATTTTCCTGTAATGAAAGGTATCCTTAACGTTGACCCGAGTAATAAGTTACCACTACTCGAAATTTACTTAAAATCCGTTTAGTACTATTTGCATGAACAACATACAGTCATGCCGACAAACTTTTTTAAATTAGTTCTCTCAAGTCTTAGTCAACTATCTGTAGGTCTTAAAATTTCCTTAAGAAATAGTTTTAAAACATTTTATTTGGAAAAAAAATATGTAAAATAATTTGTATAAAGTATAAACAACAACATATGTTTCGTTTCTTTAAAGGAATAAAGAAAACTATAAACATTTGACAAGTGCTATAAATAGGTACTTTTTGTTTTCCCAGCTGTTAAACCGAGTAGGAAATAAAGCTTCGAAATTTGTATCGAAGTTTCATAAATATTACACTAAAACAAACATATTATGGTGTAAAGTTGGATATTTACCATGTTCATCATTTACTTTTGAGTGATCCCGATATTTCGGCACTACTTATTACAAGCGCGTATACTTGTATACCCGTGACCATGACGTGACGCATGACCATTAAAACTAAATGATGAACATGGTAAATATCCTATTTAACAACACTATAATATAGTTAGTGATCATGTTTTTAAAAACTTAAACAATCAGTTTGTTTCAATTAAAGATTTATAAGCTTTTATTTAACTTTAAAAAATGTTGTCCATTGCTTCAATACTTTCTACGAGTAGTATCTAATTGGGCTGAAATTTGTTGTTTTTGTTTCCATGAAAACCAATTGTCTGACTGGAAAGATTCCATAAAAACTACTCTACGTCCCGTGCCTATAAATACGTCATGGATGAAATGAAAAATGGTTCAAAAATCAATAAAATTGTCGTTAGATCAAACATAAATGTAATGGTAATCAATGGTGAAAATATTTTAATTGATTCTATAGTGTATGCCAATTGAAACATTGCTTGGCAGATTAGCCTGTCAGTGACACGCGCAGCGATGTGGCAACGTGCCTATAGCCGCTATTATCACTTCATGATAAGTGGCCTCTAAAAATGTAAAGAATTTTTTATTTTGTCTTGGTGTGTACTTTGAAAATAACTCTGTCAGAATGTCGTGAAATATAAGATTGTGTAAACTGTATGGTATCTAGTACAAAATTCTAGTTACGAGATTTTAATTTAGCTAAGAAAATTTTAAATGAACAAATAATAGTGTTGTGGTGATTTTTTTTGTATATATGTGTATGTATTCAGCCCTTTTTTAACGTCCCACTGATGGGCACGGGCCTCCCTTCAGTACGAGGGGGATCAAGCCATAGTCCACCACGCTGGCCAAGTGCGGATTGGCGGACTTCACACGTCTTTCGAAAACTTGCTAGGTTCTCTCAGACACGCAGGTTTCCTTCACCGTAAGGCATGTGGTAATCATGTTAGAAAAGATTCGCACGTGAAAATATCAGAGGTGCGAGACCCGGGATTTGAACCCGCTTCACTCGGTTTCCCAAGCGAGCGCGTTACCACTGGGCTACCACTGCCTTTTTTTTGTAATTAATAAATATGTTGGGACATTAACACACAGCACCATCTAATTCCACGGTAAGCTACGAGGCTTGTGTTATGGATAACAGATAGTTGATACACTACACACATGTATATAACTTTAAATATATACATATTATAAACATAAACGCCCATGACTGGAGTACAAACATTTGTGCTTATCACAAAAATGAATGCCTCCAGTGGGACTCGAACCCGCGACCGCTGGCACAGCAAGTAGGACTACAAACGGAGCCAAACGAGTCGTTAAATTATGTATGTAGAATGTGGTTTTAAAACATGGTTTTTTGTATATTCACAACGTTAAGTGTGAAAAAAACGATGTTATTTAAGCACAGTGTTTAATTAATTATACAGTTACGGTCATAGTTATTTTAATATCCATACTAATATTATAAATGTGAAAGTGTGCTTGTTTGTTTTTTGTTTGTCCTTCTTTCACATCGAAACGCAGTGACCGATTGGCGTGGTTTTTTGTGTGGACATAATTGGAGGGCTGGATAGTGACATAGGCTACTTTTTACCGCTGGAGCTAATCTAATTCCCACGAGAAAAGACGTTAAAATAGAATCCAAAAAATATTTATGATCAGAATTACTTGAAACTTGGTATTAACGCTCTTTATTAAAATTAAATAAATACATGTTTTAGCATTTTTCGAAATTCATCGTATAGGGGGGTTAAATAGGGGATGAAAGTTTGTATGAAACTACCTTTTTAGAGATTTTTTGCAGTTTTAGCGCGAGCGAAGCCGCGGGTTCTGCTAGTTAGTATATAACTTTATATGGAAAACAATAGATCGTCGACCTAGATATTTTTAAAACAGTTTGAAGGCTATTGGTGTCATAATTATACGTTAGAATAACAAATTAACGTATTTATTACGAAACCTAGCTTCCTGCTGATTTATGAGTATTCGTGGGTATCACATGTATTTTCAATAATGCCGTTAGTTTAGCGTTAGCTTTTCCCCGTTTTTACAAATATAAATTTAATATGGCTTAGCTTGCAGATGAAGCTTCTCTAGATATATCAAATATTTATCCATACTTAATATTATAAATGTGAAAGTGTGTTTGTTTGTTTGTTTGTTTGTTTGTTATTCTTTCACGTCGAAACGGAGTGACGGATTGGCGTGATTTTTTATGGTTCGAATTCGTGCAACGAATGTATGATGTGCTTGTAAAAATCTTGCAGTTAAACATTACATATATACATTCATATGTTTATTGCAGTTAAATAATTCTCACAGCTTAGTTAAGGTGAAAATGCGATTTCTTAATCTAAGAAGCTTCATAATTTTATAAATTCTCGTTATTTTATCATTTTCTAGATAGAAAAAGATTTCGATCTAAAAATTTGAATTTAACATTTCAATTTCTAAACTTTTTTTTAACTTGAAAATTAGTGTACCTAAAATGATTTCGAACGACCTCTAAATTAGATGACATTTAGTATACAAGAAGACCTGAAATAACAAAGCAGACGCGAGCGAAGATGGGAGGGCTAGAGAGTGACATAGGCTACTTTTTATCGCGGAATTTTATCTAATTCCCAAGGAAAAACACGTTATAATACAATCCAAAAATATATTTATGATCAGAATTACTTGAAACTTGGTATTAATGCTCTTTAATAAAATTAAATAAATACGTGTTTTAGCATTTTACAAAATTCATCTTATATTATATTATTTAGTTATATTATAAAAGTGAGTGCATGTGAAAATATTTAGATATTAGTTAGAATATACTATCTGTCAAACGTGTAACATCGTTGTACAAAAGTGAATGATTTTTAAAGTTTAGTGAAATGGACCAGTTAAAATTTCTACTATACACAATTTTTTTTATTATTAAAAAATATTTTATTTATAATTATTATTATATAATATTTATTATTATTAATTAATTTCTTTGATCTAAGACATTTGACCAGAGATGTTAAAGGCGGTATGTCAATTAGTCACTTAACTCAAATATAGATCATATTCTGAACTCTAATTAGCTATGCGTAACATTACAAAAGGTCAGTATTGAAATCATAGGTGGCGCTGTCTGAGGGGATGAATCCTGAAGAGAAAAAAAAATACTTTCACGGCAAAAATCTTTAAAAAATTAGCGATATTATGATATCGTACACGTTTGCAATATTCGATCTAAGGTTATATTAGGAGGTTAAAAGTTTCCCCTAACATACGTTCACTTTGTGGTAGGGGGGCTCGTTAGTGTCCGGCAATCCAGGTTTTGTTGGGTTTTTAGCTGCCTAGCTGGTGAGGCCTACATAAGCACCAGTATGTCTACAGGTGGTATGCATAAATGCATTTCCCAACATTAAAAAAGAAGGTCAAAAGGTGAGATTTAAGTAAACTTGCATAACTTTGACTGCTACTACCTATAGTATTGCTATTGGTAGAGTCGGAGGTCGCGGGTGTGATTTTACAACTCATAGAAGTCTAACGTTCAGTTTGGCTAAAGTTTAACCTAATAGTAGCACGGAAGCTTGAAAAGTCAGAGATCTGAGTTCAACTAACCAAAGTTTTATAGCAATCGAATTATTACTATTATTTAAAAAAATACACGTAATACTTTCTTAGATTTAAGCGTTATTTATATTTGACATTTTAAATAAAAACTTAATAAGTACTTGTAACTATTTAATTAACTATAAGTTCATTGTAATATACATCATATTGAAATTTTGTCAGTTTGTGAAATCAAAATGACACACACGGTTAACACCTCCAGGTAAATTTCTAAGAAATTGTCTAAGAAATTAATTCAATTTCTTAGAAATCTATTGTTAACTGTAACGCCGGCGTGTCCGCGGTCGTTGAGGGACTAACTTTGAGGAAGGCGCTATTCAATAGCTTCCAGTAAAGTTTGGTTTTGGTCAATTTTGAGCTGAAAATATTACTGTATGATTTTTATATAATTTTTATTGTACATACATATATACAACCAATTTATTACGTACATAAATTTTCATAAAGCATTCACTATACAAATCCGACCTCATTATTACTTTCGTATGTACTATTATATATTAGATTCCTAGGTACCTAATAACATTAATCACAGGTAATTTATTTTAATTATCAATAAACTTGTAGTTATAGTCAATAACTGTCAACACAATCGTCTTAAATTCAATTTATATCATGTTGTTAACAGTATATCTACTGTTTATCAGATGAAAGAGATATAGGGTGACTAAGGGAACTAAACATACCCAGGTATGTGTAAGGTGCCAGCACCTTAGCCAAGATGACTTTCTACAGTCGATGTCGCTAGTAGAAAGACGATATCGCTGGTAGAGGGGTACGATTTCCATATGTTTCTTGTTTTCTTTTAATCTTACAAATTGTAGATAGCCATCTTGTCTAAGTCCGACTAATAAAAATAGAGAAGATATGAGAATAAATGCGTAGATAGCAAACAAATTAATTTTGTACTTTTCTATTAGCGACGGCCACTGTAGAATATTAACACTTAAAAATTAAAATTGTAGAGCTTTAATAAGTTTTGATGACTTTTAATAAATGTATCCCATATATGTATTATAGGTATATCTGAATGAATATGATCATTCTCGTACATCATCACGGTCGAAGAAAAGCTTTACGAAAAATTAGATAACTATCGTACAATTAAATAAGCAATTATCAGTCTTATGTTTAATAGGTTTTCGGTAATTTTATATTATGTGCTAAGATTTATATCATATTTTATATTAACAATAACGACTTGTCCTTACCTCTTTCAGGTCCAAGGCAACACTCTATACCTATGTTACTCCAAGTTATTAGTCTATTTATGTACTAGATTTCATCCAAATCTAGCCATTTTAGCATGAAGAAGGAACAAACGTACAAACAAACTGTCGCATTTACAATAGTAGTCCGATTTTTACAATATTTTATACTAACGACTCACCCTACCTTTGCTCGGGTTCATCTCTAGGAAAACAAAAACAAACCTACCCCACGGGAACCGCACATTTCTTCGGGATAAAAAGCCTATTTCTTATTACATACTTTAATCTATCTCTGTGCCTTTCATCCAGATCCGTTCAGCCGTTCTTGCGTGAAAAAGTAACAAACATCCATACTCACAAACTTTCACATTTATAATATTTGTACAGATTAACATTAGATTTAATATGAAACAAGACGTTCAAATTAAACTAAAATATGAAAAAGCTTAAAAGTATATTGGGGTAAGTGCAACAGGTGCGCTGGCGCAATGCCCGCTCGTGATTGATAGTGATTGACTACCGCCAGTCTCGTAATTAACGTATTGTATTATACACCTTATACTCGTACATATTAATAGACTATTAAAGTATAAATTGTTATATTCATAAATATACTAGCGACCTACTTTGACTTTCCTTACACACGTGTCATGTAACTTTTTTAAATAAATCTCCTGAAAAAAAAACATTTCCGAAACACTATTAGTGTCATGGCAGTGGTAGCCCGGTGGTAACGCGCTCGCTTGGGAAACCGAGTGAAGCGGGTTCAAGTCCCGGGGCTCGCACCTCTCGGGTCTAATATTTTCATGTGCGAATCATTTCGAACATTATTACCACATGTCTTACGGTGAAGAAAAACATCGTAAGGAAACCTGCAAGTCTGAAAGAACTTAGCTGGCTTTCGAAAGACATGTGAACTCCGCTAACCCACACTTGGTCAGCGTGGTGGACTATGGACTGATCCTGCTCGTATTGAAAGGAGGCCCGTGCCAGCATTGGGACATTATAAAGGGTTAAATAAGTATCATATTTAATCTCTCTGAGATATAAACCATATCTATGCCAAAAAAACAAATTTTGATTTAATATGTAATGTGTATTGATGTTATAGGTACATATGGTTTCTCAAGTCAGAGTTCGTAGCTTCAGTTCTGTGAACTGTAAAAATATGTACTAGTTATGACTTAATAATCGTTTACGAGTGTGGCGTACTCGCCATGAAATGTTGTCCATAGACTGATAGAGTTCAATTCAATTCAATTCTCTTGTTTATGGCTTCAAAGCGTGCCAGTTGAGCACAGATTACTTATTGCCAATGTCACGTAGAATGGAGAAGACGACTGACAGAGTTGAAAGCTCGTATAAAAAAACGAAATAATTTAGAAGAGATGATTCGGTAGTTTTTTTTGAGGGATGTTTGATATGCCATGCAATCGTAGTAGCTTTTACAGCTTGTGCAAAGTATTTTTGTTTGTCTGTTCGTCATTGCATTATACATATAAAGAGTTCATTGAAACGACAATAACGAGCTTATAATATTTTAACTTTGACCATCCAAAATAAACGTAACTATTTTTTTAGTTTATAAATTCTCTTCTTCGTGCGGATTAGACTCGCACTTGACTAGTTTTTCAAGACTTTTAAGGAGCTTATGGGGGCTGAATTATAGGCTAACATGTAAAACTTATATTTTAATCTAAATACATTCTAATTAAACTTAAAACTAGTAAACTATTTAATTAATTAACTTTAAGTTTGAGAAATGAAATGATTTACGTAAATTCAGTCGAATTTGTTATTAAATGTTTTTCATTGTAAAAAGTATCCTATATGTTGACCCGGATAACCAGCTATCATCATACCAAATTTCATCAAAATCCCTCCAGTGCTTTTCCGTGATGCGGTAACAGACAGATAGACAGACAGACAAAAATTCTAAAAACTATAGATTTGGCCTCTGTATCGATAATAATGTTTATTTCAATAAGATTTTCCATAAAATATTTAATGTACAGATTCGGCTTAGTTACAATTTTATTATATGTATAGATATAGATAATGACACTACTTTCATTATTATAAATGTAAGTTTTGTATTTGTGTGGGCGTGTGTGTTTGTATGTTCGATCGGATTTGGATGAATTTTAGTACATAGATATACATATACCTACATAGGTATGTAGTAAAACAAAGGCTAGAGCTAGTAATAAAATCTTCTAAAAGGCGCTACTTTATGTAATATTAATTATTAATTACTAGCGACCCACCCTCGCTCCGCTCGGCTTAGTCCCTACTTACGTTTTAACGTTTAGTATAGTTTCTCAGAGATGACATATTTTGCGAACTTATAATACAAGTATTAATCCCAATCACGCCACCAGCTATTCATGTGTTATATAAAATGTGCACTAAATTCTTATTGTAAAATAACTCTCTAAGCTGAAAACAATAAATTTGTCAGTTCACCTCATAAAAAATACAACATCTTATCTTAGTGATCTTAGTGGGCAGTATTACGAAAGGCCGAGCCCGAAAAAGCTGCATTATAAATAGATTTTATAAATCTCGTAAGCTCGTTATAATTTAACAGTTTTGACCTGTAGCTACTATGCGTCGTCTCAGTGCTTATTTGTCCAAACGATCAATTTACCGAACTTTTTATACATTTATGATACAAATTATTAACTACTATATATGTACCTATATAAATCTTAGAAATTATTCTTTGTTCTTAAAATAGAGGAAAAAATTATCTACTGTAAAGTATAAAAAGTACCTATTTGATTTTTTAAAGATATACGAGTAGGATTTAGAATAATTGTCGCCGCCGCTAAATAACATTTTCAAGAAAAAAACATTAAATGTTTAAAGTTGTTGGTTAAAATGCGAGACATAATATTTATTAAAAAAAACAGAACACTTTCATAATATCTTTATACATCCATGCTTTCTATCGTACTATACTAATAAAATAATAAATAGAAGTCGACTTATTCGTAATCGTGGAAGGCCGTATAACCGATTCCGTTGCTTTGTTTACTTCTGTTGTAATAAAAGTTTATACTATCTATATTATACATACCTATAGCGATTGGTATATAGAGTTCGTCGTAATTAATTTAAATCTCGATTGATAAAAAAAAATCAATGTTTGAAAAGATGTACTTTTATTATACATTAGAAATACTATTTTTTTTAAATTCAAGGCACGTATAGAAAAACTTCTAAGGCGGTTTTGTCGTTCAATATGGGTTCATCCACAAAACCGTGTACTAAAATTCATAATTACAACAAACACGCAGAGCCTAAACCACTACGTCTTTATGCAGGAAATTATGCTCAAAAGTTCCTTAAATAACGAAGATGAGTATTAAGAAAGTGTATCTGGAGTTTTACCCCTGTAAAGTTTAAATGGGGGCAGCAGTTTAGTATATGGGACGCGATTGTAAATTAAGTCTCAATAACTTTTTCCTTCTACGTTTCCTCAAAATATTTTTTATATATTTTGACTCTCTGTCACCTCCCCTATCCAAAAATATCACCCACACCGCCAGTTAGTAACGAAATGTATGGAAATGTATGGAAATATTGTAACTTTAAGTCTCAATAACTTTTTACTTCTACGTTTCCTTAAAATAATTTTAATATATTTGGGCTCCCTGTCACCTACCCTATCCAAAAATACCACCCACTCCGCCAGGGACCGCGTCCCATATACTAAACTTGTGCCTAAATGGGGATTTAAAGTATGTAAGAAAGTTTATAATTCTCAATGTTAAGAAATATAAAAATGGATAAGCTTTTGTTACTATTGTCATAAGAAAACCCCAAAGGACTTTACGCATGATATAACAAATAACCCTTATAAAATTCAGAAACTATACACCTATACGCCACAAAATATCTGCACGGTTTTTATTGTGCATTTCAACATTCCAGTTCAACTGAACAAATAAACTGGAGCATGTCAGGCCTATAAACTTTTCGACTATATTTGGATTATTTAATACAAGCGACTCACTCTTTGGTTCCCCATACAAGCTTCTCATCCCCATTTTCACACCCTTAAGGGATGATTTCCGGGATAAAACGTACCTTATGTCCTTCCTAGGGTCTCAGACTATCTTCTTACCAAATTTCATCTAAATAGGTTATGTATAGATGATAGTGTAGAGATCACCCACTACATCGTCACAAACTCACAATCTCACAAACTTTACCTCTTTATAATATAAGTATAGATTTGAAACAATGTCTAGGTGCATTATTGTTTCTCGCCTACTGTTTTCAACAGAACTGCCTTCCGAGCCGTTAGTGTTAGTGGCTTCCTTACGGGCTTACGTACCGACATTTAATTTAAATTAATTAAAAACCGGATTAAACAGTTCCTGCAAAAGTTTATTAGATTCAATTATATTTTAACTTTATTTGACTAACTCTATTAGTTAAACAAAAACTTTTTTCTTTTCATAAAAAAAATTAAAACTGAGATCCAAGAACGTCTATTAGGTATACTAGAATAATATTTTGTCATCTCTGGTATACAGGTTGGAACAAATCTAAATATAGAAGTTTTTTACATACAATTTTCGTTCAAGACATTTCATTCTTACCATTGACTCTATCCATTAATTCGCGACGTAATAATGACGGTGTACCTTTTTGCATTTTCAGTTGGTTCGAATATCGGTTCAGGTCACCTCTTTAAAAAAAAATTAAATGCAGTTAAACTTATTTTTAAAAATAAAATAATGTTTCCTTTGAGAGAAACTTAATATTTTCTGGGTTTAAGACACTTTTCTTCCATGTCCTGTGCGTTTGTTCGACGATGTTAGAGTCGATACGTATAATTTGTAAGATTTCATCGTTTTCTTCAATTTTAAGACGCAATGTTTGTTCGAGAGATTTTGTCCTTCCCATAGACCCTATCGATTAATTCGATAAAATAGTGAGTATTGTTTTTTGCATATTTATTTGGTTCGATTCCCGGTTCAGGTAAGCTTTTTAAAAAAATATTAAATGGAGTTATTATTATTTTAAAAAATAAAGAAATGTTTCCTTTAAGTAAACTCGATAACTTCAATATTTAAGGTACTTTTCTTCCATGTCCTATCGATTTTTTACTTAAAGTAGGTTCTGTATTTTGAAAAATATTATTTTTAATTAATTTCAAATAAATACCATGTAATAATTCATAACTTAAATGAAAAAATTAAACATAGCAATTTACGATGTAGTTCAACCTTGCAAAGGTCTAAAGTTCAAGAGAAGGTCGTCCTTCAATACTGTACTTCGCTATATTCCCGACCTCCAACGAGTAAACCCGGACACGTGTACCCTTGAACTTCCTGTAAATCTCATAAGGTCACGAGGTGAACGCGACCTCTAAACCGAGGGCACATATAGACTTGTCCTTGTTATTGAGGTTACAGGGCTCTCTGTCCTTGTATACAAGGTGAAATAAAACAAGCGTCCTACAAATATAGGTCACAATTTTGACCTCGACGAGGTCAATGCCAATTTCTACGTCACATTTAAGGAAATAAGGCAGTGGTAGCCCAGTGGTAGCGCACTCGTTTGGGAAACCGAGTGAAGCAGGTTCAAATCCCGGGACTCGCACCTCTGATATTTTCATGCGCGAATCATTTCTAACTTGATTACCAATTGCCTTACGGTGAAGGAAAACATCGTGAGGAAACCTGCATGTCTGAGAGAACCTAGCAAGTTTTCGAAAGACATATGAAGTCCGCCAACCCGTACTTGGCCAGCGTGGTGGACTATGGCCTGGTCTCTCTCGTATTGAAGCGAGGCCCGTGCTTAGCAGTGGGACGTTAAAAAGGGGTGAATACATTTAAGGAAATAAAGCTTTATTATTGAAACGTTACAAAAACACATCACCTACACAATCCTCAACACAATTACTCTGTTTTTTTCGTTTGTAGCATTTTTAAATATTTGAAATACCTATCTTCTTTGCTAAATCCATTTTGACATTTCTAAAACTGCTTATAATTGCTTGTTAAAAACATTTGTTCAAAACAAAAGAATGAGCGCATTAAATTGACGGTGAAAGAAATACAAAACGTTTTCACGCGTTATTAATACTCGTAGTCATTTGTTTCGCACATCGTCTATAGACTTTGCATATGTTGAAATCTGCGCAATATTTATACTTAGGAATTGTAATAGTACATAAGGCTAAGTCTACATGATAAATTAATCAAATTCAACTGAGTAAAAATTTTATTATATGTATAGGACATATAATAAAATTCTTACTGAGTTGAATCTGTACATTAAATATTTTTGGGGAAAATCTTATTGAAATAGTCATTATTACCGATACAGAGGCATAAGCCTCGATAAGATATAAATCTAGTTTTAAAACTTTTCTCTGTCTGTCTGGGGACGCATCACGAGAAACCACTGGGCAGATTTTAATGAAATTTGGTATATCATCATACCTATATATATATATATATATATATATATATATATATATATATATATATATATATATATATATATATATATATAGATAGATAGCTATAGGATACTTTTTACTGCGGGAAAATATTAATCTCTGAGAAATCTATACTAACCGTTAAAACGTAGGTTCGAGCCCGAGCGTGAGTCGCTAGTCTATACTAATATTATAAAGAGGTAAAGTTTGTGAGTTTGTAATGTTGTGTTGTTGGGGTAATCTCTGGATCTACTGAACCGATTTAGATGAAATTTGGTAAGAAGACAGTTTAATATCCTGGGAAGGACATAGGATATGTTTAATCCCGGAAATCATCCCTTTAGAGGGTGAACATGGGGATGAAAGTTTGTATTGGTAAGCAAGCTAAGGACGAACCCGAGCGAAGCGAGGGTGAGTCGCTAGTTATATATAAATTAATTGATAGTATCTAAATAGTTTACTGTTTATCTGACTTATTGAAATATATACAAAATATGTTTAATAGTGCCTAAGCAAGTAATATATAAACTTTCAATAATATAAAATACTATTTTTGCCCACGGCTCTACTAGCCTGTTTATATGTCCAACTCCTAGCCTAGATAGCCTTTCGCGAAAAATAATATTATCAAATTTTAATCTTATATATTTTCATATAGAAACAGCTGGCAGTTTCAGAGAAAATCGCGTAAATACAAAGAAAAAAAATTCATCTATTAAGCTTTATTATATTATTTAATATAGATTATAAAACACATTTTTTCCGTCTACTGGCTACTGTGACTTTTAAACTTAGTTTTATTTATTTTTAACACATTATATTAACTAGAACAAATTCATTGCTTCTGCGTAAACGCACTAGAATATAATATTTACGTAAAAATATGTCAATTTAAAAATAAAAATGCACAACATATTTAAGATTTACGACTGAAATGACATCTGACAAATTATTTCTCCAGCGTCTGTCCGTCTTAGACGCTATTGCTGGTTTTTAGCTTGTATTTTGTGTGAAATGACATTTGAAATTTGTGTAGAAAATTGGATGTCATCATTTTTTTTTCTCCTACAGCTGTCACTTTCATTTAAAAGTGTTAAACAGTGACCATGCGAGTCAAGAAATCATTTACAAGTAATGGCATAATATTAATGTAGAGCATTCACATAAAATCATAATAACATTGTGGGTAATGGTCAAAGATGCCTTGCTTCATTTACGCGATGCCTCAGAAATGAATTATCTATATTAATCAAGAATGGGATAGCTTACACCTTTAACCAATGATTCCAAGACACAACTCCTCTAAAACAAATCGCTTTTTTTAGCCTGTAAAACCCAACTACATTTCAGTTAACTGTAACATTACATTTCTAGTCCCTTTGAAATTAATAAATAGTTAATCAATTGAGTTGGCAAATTATTGACATCACAGTTTGCTATTGCTATATAAAATCAGTGCGAGAGTCACGTTTTGACAAAAAAAGTATTTCAATTGATTGGTCAATTACTCATTGATCAACTACTCAAATGAGAAGCGATTAGCAAAAGCTTTTTTTTCACGTCTTCAATAAAGCCAAGATTGTTGAAATAAAAATTGAAGTTTTTTTAATAAGTTCAGTATTTTCAAAGATTATTCCTACCACACAAAGAAGAAGTTATATATTTTTTGAAAATATTAATAATATAATTCTTAAATTAACAAAACTCAACCAGATATGATATGGCCATAATGACCATTATTATTTTAAAGAAATAAACGATAAAATAAGTATTCTTAACATTATTACTGTCAATACGAAATTCAGACATTCAAAGTGCTGAAATACCATTTTACTGAAACCAATTACCCGTCGACAGCTACGACAGTGACAGCTCATGACAGGTAGTGAAAGTTTGGCGGCAAAAAAGTTTTTTTCTTCTTGACAATGGCATGACACTTTTTAATAATAAAAAATGTTCAAAATAATCTACATCGACTTAGTAAACACGACAATCACATGTTTTCTTTAAATTTTCAGGTAACTGTCGGACTACTATGTATTGTAAATGCAAAAGTTTGTACATATGTGTGTATGTTTATTACTTTTACACGCTGGTCTGGTGTAAGGATACGAATAAGGATGAATTTAGTATATAAACAATGACCTGTAGTAACACATAGACTACTATTAGGCGCTGAGCACAGCACGTGAGCAAAGCAAGATTGAGTCACTAGCTTAAAAAATATATTTATTTCAATAACCTAGAATTTAGATAGCAGACGGTTTATAATATTGAAGATTTGTATTACTATTATTAAGATTTTATGAGGTTTGTGAGGTTGTAATCTCTGAAACTATTTATCCGTTTATTTCGTTTATTATTCCGTCCGTCCGGATGCTACGTTACCGAGTGCTATAGGCTATTTTTTGAAATGAAATAAAAAAATGATATACTGTACAAAATTAAATAACAACCATTAAAACCGGAAGAAAACCAGTAGTTGAGTTGTTTTATTAGTGTGCGTTGTCTAAGCAGTTTGGAATACAGGAATAAAATGTATGACAAAAAATTAGGGACGCGCCCAAGAGAAGCGAGAGTAAGTTATTAGTAATAAATATTCCTCCAGACTGTAACATAAAAGGCTATCCTATTGAATAAGAACTTATTATGTACAATAATTGTAATATTATATCTCTAGTCCAACGAAATATTGTTCACGAAATATGAACAATGAATACTCTGAACGAATTTTACTGCTATTTTGCTTCTAAATATACTGCTAAAGTAAGAATTGAGGACTATTTCAATTTCATTCAATTTTCGTGACATTAGAGTACGAATTACTTCGCCAATGTCACGTAGAATCGAAAAGGAGGATTATTTCCGTACAGTTTCGAATGAATTTCAAAAAACTTTAAACTTTTAAATTGATTTCAAAAAGCATCTCTGAATATACGATAGTTATCCTCGGACTCAATTATATAAAAAGTTTTAATATCCTAATTCTATACTACAATACTTTCACTAACTTGATATGTTATTTACTTATTTAAATCTCATAATCATAGAGTTTATACCTACATAAACCTTTTAAATAGGTGCAAGTTCATTTATTAATATATGGTACGTCCCAAGCGATAGTAAAATGAAATAGCTTAGCTATGAAATAGCTTAAATTTTCGAATGTAGTTCAAAAAAAATATATAAAAAAGAAGATTTTTGTGATTTTTTTTTATTTAAGCATTTTATTTGGCTTCTTTGTTTAGTTCTCTAGCCATTGCAAGAAATTTACCGAGAATAGTTACCGACAAGTGTTAGAATCTGTGAATACGTTTTTCGTACGCTCCAATGCCCTTGTCTTCAGACTTTTACCTAATTTTCTTTAAGTATAATACATACTTAAACAATAAAACTCCTACTAGACCTTACCCTAACACACCTCCCACACTTTCATAATTATTATAATATATTTATGCGGTGTACAAATCAGTAGTTAAAAATTGAATACTGAAATCAACCGCATCATTTATAATGATAATTTCATTTTTGAATACAAGTTAATATCTTAATAAGATAGACTGGAAAAACGAACTTTACCTTTAAGCTTTTTGCAGCACAAAATAGGTTTCTATATTAGGTATTGCTGGTAGCGATTAAACGCGTAAATTCTTCGCAGCCAATATTGGACACTTGAAATTTCTTAACGAAGCTAATGACGATATAATTATATACAATTTGTGATACATGAGCTTATTGAAATTATTTGTCTACGAGCTATTTTAGTAGACAATCGGTAAGAGATATCGTGTTACAAAGGGGGAAAATTGCAACACTTTGCTATTTTCGCATGAAATATGTAACAATTTTAGTGATGTCTAGCACATATTATAGTTCTAAATGTACTAATGCGCTTATTTTATTTAACTATAACTTTAAAAACATTTACATTCACTACAATATGCTAGTACGTTATATTACAATAAATATTGAATTATCTATTTTAATACGTTGTATTCAAAAATAATTCAATAATTTAACTCGATTTGTCTTAATACGAATAATTACATGAAAATCAAAATTTAAAAAAATATAATAACCGCATAAAGTTAAACGTAAAAATTTAAAGTAACATTATTTATTTCGATATTAGTCGCTCAATGTCACGATCTTAAACGAAATAAAAATGTCAAAACAAAAAAATAAACTGTCACATTTTAAACTTACCGCGTAATTTCACAACACAACACTACACTAAGCTATGAGCTACTCTAAGCTAACGTCTACACAGTTTGTAATAACCGCTTCGAATATCCACGTGATGTGTTCTGAATCTCGCTATAAATATACCGCTTGGAAATTCGATGTTAACACTCATTTTATGGGGTCGCTGGATTTTATTTGCTGTTTGTTAAATAATTATGTACTATTTTATATTAAATTGAATTCAGATGGAGATATTGTCTAATTATCTCTAAATAAACAATAAATATTAAAATTGAACAATTTAGTTTGCTTTTTAAAACAAGTAAGACAGTGAGTGTTTATTTAGTAATTAATTTGGAAGTTTCAAACGCATTTCTCAATGGGCTGGGAAATTGACAGGAAACATATTCATTTAATTAGTAAATCAGAAACCATTTCATCATCGAAAAAATATCTAAAATAGTTACTCGTAAATATGAAGACAAGATCTGAATGTGGCTAGTCCCTGAAATTACCAGTCTCATTTAATAAAAAACTTTTGAAATTGGATAACTCGTCTATTGATAAAGATTATAAGCGTTTATACACACGACTGTCTGGTTGTCCATTTAACAGACAGGCAAGGTCATGTGTCTATATTCCCTTATCAGCTGAGAAGGAATGAAATGGAATTCAATGCACACATTTCCAACTAACTTTTTGGTTTTTACTATTAAATTAAAAGCCAAAAATAAAACTATAGCTAAATTTCATTTAATCATGTGATCAACTACGTTTCGAAATTTCAACGTCTAATGTCCTATTTCACCAACATCACTTAAGCTACCACCTACGTATGGGATCCCTAACTTAAAAGTTCCCCTAAACTAGCCCCTAAATTAAATTTCGTTTACCATCGTCATTGCCCGTATTTCTAGTTACCTATATTTAGGTGGCATTTTATTATTTTTTCTTAATTTTTAAGTGACCCCTAACTGTTGGTGAAACAGAAACTGTCCCCTAACAGCCCCCTAAAAATGCTTAGGAGATCCCTTAAACTTAAGTGACGTTGGTGAAATCGGCCATAATTCTATTATACAATAAAATGTATTACACCCTTGCTCTACTTTTACTAGGTACTTTAAAACTTTACAATAATATAACTTCATAAGCCAAACAAAAAACGATTAAAAAATATTTTTTAAAAAAAAACTTACAAGGTGTATGATAAAAAAAATGAAAAAGTTTATATAACAACTGGTAAACGTTATTTTTATTAGTATTGGAATAATCAATCGATTGATGAGAAGCTCATGTAAACGTATAACAAACTTCGTTACATTGCAAATGTTAGGCTTACCCGACTTGTTTTGCGTGTGGAAAATAAACTAACTACAAATTCATTTTTTTTATCTCTGACACTATATAGTATCTATTAGAGAATACGTAAATCAAAAAATATAATTTATTTAAATAAAATTATTACGTAATATTCCCTCCACGACCGCGGACACGCTGGCGTTACAGTTAACAATAGATTTCTTCGAAATTTAATTAATTTCTTAGAAATTTACCTGGAGGTGATATAATGCTCCAAATAAGAAAAGTCAAAAACAGAAATGAGAAAACGCTTTATGTATGGCATAAATAGATAGAAAGAAAGGTCATGAGTTCGACTCCGGTTCATGATATCATAACACAACATAACTGTACGTCCTATATTTATTTAAAGCATGTAATTTTTCATCGAAACATTTATGAATGTAAACATTAGAATGTTGCTCATATTTATTTTTTAGCACTCAGTACAAAGTTGTTTTGGATTCGTAAGATCTTAAAATATTCGATTAGAGATAGCAACTAAAAATTTTAAGCTCTACGTTGCATTCCTTAGGACATGAAACTTCTAAAGAAAATATAATTCATTATAACTTTAATTTTTTTAATATTTTTAAAATATCAATTAAATTACGCGCATTATTTACCAATAAAATTTTACGTCCCTAAAGCAAGAGCGATTCACTATTATTTATTTCTTTTAATTCAAGAGATTGCACTACGTAAACGAAAAAATCATATATTAAGAGGATTGTGAACCTGTAAATTTTCATACAAAAAGCGATAACGTTTTTCCCCCCTTAAACATAGTCTAATTTTCATAATTTTTGGAAATGTTGTAGATATAATCAAAATCTAGGTCCGTACGTTTTTATTTTTTTGAAATATTGCGTACGACAGAAGTTATTAGCATCTAAATATCTATATTTTTGACCTAAAAACTTCCTCCAGCGTTTTTATTTGTTTAAATTAAACTAAACTGAATTACAAAAAAAGGAAAACGTACAGACCTAGATTAAGGTGTACTGAATCTAATGAGACCAAAATCGTCTCATTTCGTTAATGTTTAGGGGGGTGAAAACGTTATCGCCCGAAACAATATTTCAAAAAGGAAATGTAGGTAATTGAGTCTAAGACTTGCAACTCTCTCTATCGCACCATACGGGTCGGGGGCAGGGGCATATTTTAGACTGTAGTGATGTTGAAGGTGCTATCGATATTATTATCTCCTAGGGAGGAGAAGGTAATATCGATATATCGATCGATACTGAAAGGATTCAATCCAAAGTTTAGAATTTTATTATACTCGTATGTATAGATTGTAACTAAGCCGTATCTGTACATTAAATATTTTTTGGAGAATATTATTGAAATAAACATTATTATCGATACAGAGGCCGAATCTATAGTTTTTTGAATTTTTGTCTGTCTGTCTGTATGTCTGTCTGTCTGTTACCACGTCACAGAAAAACCACTGGAGGGATTTTGATGAAATTTGGTATGGTGGTAGCTGGTTATCCGGATCAACATATTATAGCATTACCGCGGGAAAATATCTCATTTCTGAGAAAAAATACAAAACTGTAAATATATATATGGGTGGTTCTTCAAAATTTGGTTAACTTATGGCCTAATTTTGACAAAGGTCTTTTTAGATGGTTATCAGTAAATTTCTGATTCTATACTGTGGATATAATATTTACTTTGTTGCATCTAAAAGGGCCAGTCACTTTACAATGTATTTTAAGAGAAATTCAAGTTTTTTTGAAATCAGTTATCTAGGGACTGACGAGACATGATAGGGACTGACGCCAAAGACGGTTAATGTGCTTAATCACCTTTCTATAGCAAAATTAACTTTAACAAATTAAAATAGCTTACATATTATTATTAATTATTGTGACAAACAGTCAAAATATAAGATATTTTATATAACAAGTAGAATTGTCTTCCTACAATGTTAAATTTAGTATCATACTCAAAAATATTCAATGTACTGAAGTAGACAATCAATTTTATGTTACCTTGACAAGCTATTTTTTATATCAGTGAAATTTATTATTACCTACTTATCTCTTCAGTAAACAAAATTTATAAAATCTGAGTAAACTGAAAAGTTACAATCATAGCCTTTCTTTTATTAACTGTACTTTGAGTTTAGTACTTACAAATTAAAAATCTTTAAATAATTAACAATACTTTAAAAATTAGCTTTCTAAGTAACAAAATTATAATTTGAACGTAATAATCACTCTTTCTCTAATTAATCACAAATACTATCACATCACTATTTATTTGTTCTACTTTTCGTAAGCGACAACATGTTTCTTAAATTTGTGAAACATTACATTCCACCTTATTAGGTTAGAAACTGGCAGTTATTCTAAAACATTCTTCGTAAGGCACGTCAGCGATATCATTCTCATTTATTTGAAATTATGTGCCATTTATCAATTCAGCGTTTTGATTAGGCTCGTTAGCCATGGCTTCAATTTTACTTTTTGGTGTAAGTGCTTTCTTATTTTTCGTCATTTTACGTTTCAGTCTTCTGTTTCGTGGTTCTTCTATGCTCACGCGGTGGCATGTCCTTGACACATTTCCTTTGTCCTTTTTCTTTTTTCTTGGATATTTATGTCGTTCTTTTTCTTTGTACTCTGCTAGCAAAATAGGGTATTTTTAATTTTTTCCAAACGTATCTTCACACTTTTTTTGGCGAGTTCTCCTTTGGAAAGTAATGTTTTCTTTTAGGTGCCATATTCTACAACAAATACATGTATTTTATTATTAAAACCATGGATCACGCAGTATAACCGTCAGTCCCTAGGTGTGCCATCAGGCCCTAGTCACTTTTACGACGAGGGCCTGACGATCTAGGGACTGACGAATCAAAGCAAAATCAAAAATAACCTATTATTTAAAATAAACATAACAACCAGCAGGTGATCAAAATAACAAGGCAGACAAAGCTCAAATTTACAATAAGTAATGAGATCAATTATTAATTAACTATCTTTGAAACGACTTACCTAGGGACTGAGAGTTTGACTTGCACAGCACGTGTTTCCGTAACAAAGTCGGCGACTGCAGTAAAAACTAAATAGCTGATGCAGCATTGGTCGTGTTTACATTTAACTTCACATCGATGCTTTCGCTTGAGTAAGTTTTGAAAAACGCCATAAGCTTAGATGCCGCGTATTTTCGAATTTCGCAAATAGCTAGGGCCTGATATTTTTTAACGCTTACACTTTTTAACTTGAAATAATATGATAAAATTTATTGTTATTAAAAATAAAATCGCAATGACTAGGTTAATAATGTAATACTAAACGTGTTTAAGTCGAGTTAAATCAAATATGATTTAGAGAATTACAATAACAATGAAATGCTTGCTAAATTTGGGAGATCTTACATGGCTAGGGCCTGATATTTGGAGTAGAAAGAAGCGATTTTCGGAAATAAAAAATATTGTGATATAAATCAAAGTGAGTGACCAAATTACATGAACTTTATAATATTGCTTAGTAGTTGCAAATATTTAATAAAATAGATATAAATATGTGAAAATTGCTGCTAACACCAAGTTAACCAAATTTTGAAGAATCACCCATATATATATAAATATATATATATATATATATATATATATATATATATATATATATATATACAGGGTCATTTTTAATTTACTGAAGACCTTTTGGGAATATACTATTTACATCATAACAACAACCTCTGTAACAAGAAAAAAAAATATTTCTTAAATTTTCATTTTCATACAAAAATAAAAATATTTTCTATATCATCATCATCATTATATCTGGCCAAGTTTGAATGAGTAAGGACCACTTCCTACACCCCTCCACCCCTCGCCCTCCACCCCTCGCCCACCACCGGTCACGCGCTTTCTTTTGCTAATTGCTGGACTATTACCGTTTAGAAGGAGCAATAAAAATACTTTTATTTTTGTAAAATTTATATTTTTAATTTTATATTCGTTATAATTTATAATATTCGTTATAATTTTATGAAAATTATTACGAATAGTATGTGTATAATTATATATATACACATACTATTCGTTATAATTTTTTCGAAATTATCGATATTTTATTAGTTTTTGGAGTTAATTTTATTGATTTTTCTGAAAAAAATGATTTTAGGGCAATTACAGAAAGAAATGAAAATCATTCGTAATCTAATCTTGTTTATTCATTAGTTAAAAATATATTTAAAAAAATTAAGTTGATATATTTTATAAAATTTAGTCATAGATATGTTAAAAAATCGTAAATCATCATCATTCATGATCAGGTCATTTTATGAATTTCTATTCCTTATATACCTGCTAACATTTTAAAATCATAAAACTTCAGGTTTTCAATAAAATAATTATTTTAACAATAAAAGGATTCCGATGGGTCTATTAGTACCTACATAAACAACAAAAAATTCTATAACTTTCAACTTTTGGAACGAGATTTTTGTAATTGATCTAAACCACCTATTTATTTTTTTATGATTTTTTGAAGTCATCAATCTAAACAAGTCAAATTTTAAATGATATTCGCCACAGAATTGTAATTTAGAGTTATTTCAGTTTATGAATAAAGGTGCGATGTAACTTGCAGGGAATGTATATTGTACGCAAACCGTTAAAATAATAAATATTAGATAAACTTTGAAATTGCTCTTGCGCCGAGTCGCGCCGCCCCCGCCCCCGCCCCCCGCAAGCGCCCGCGCGTCACCGGCTGATGCTATCATAGTGTGCGTGAGAATTTGCGTATGTTGTATTTGTGTTGTTCACTGCCGGGGGGATGCAAAGCGGTATGAAACAGATAGCATTTTTAAAAATACCTACTCTCGCCGCGTATCGGCACTTCACAATCCTCTTAATAAAGTGTGCAATAAAGTGTTCATTATTATTATTACTATATTGGCATTTTTAACGCATTTCCCGTATGTCACTAAGGATTGATTAATAAACTGTATGTATTATATATATATGATACATGTTGTTTGCTTTCCTTCAAATTTTCGGATTCGAAATGTGTTATAGGGACAGACAGACATATTAGGAGAATTCATAATATCGTTGCCAGTAAAATAAATTAATTACAGGAATGTAAACATGCTGCTGTACCAAAACTGCAATCCATGGTGAAGTATGTTGTAAAGATCGCATACTTAACTTGTTAAATCCATACTAATATTGTAAATATGAAAGTGTGTTTGTTTATTTGTTTGTTTGTCTGTCCTTCTTTCACGTCGAAACGGAGTAACGGATTGGCGTGATTTTTTGTGTGGAGATAGTTGGAGGGCTAGAGAGTGATATGGGCTACTTATCGCGGGAGATTACTTAATTCCCTGGGGAAAACACGTTATAATACAATCCAAAAAATATTTATTATCAGAATTACTTGAAACTTGGTATATATACTCTTCAATAAAATTAAATAAATACGTGTCTTAGCATTTTTCAATATTCATCCTATAAGGGGGTCAAATAAGGGATGAAAGTTTATATGAAACTACCTTTTTGGAGATTTTTTGTAGTTTTAGCGCGAGCGAATGGCGTCTGAATTTCGCCATTTTATATTTAACAGCTATTTTTATATAGCCTATGACACTCGTGTTATCAAGACGAATCTAACGATGTATGAATCATCAAAATCGCCCTACGCGTTTGGTCCCTCGAACGCCACAGGAACAAACATACATACATACATTGTAACTTTTTATGGGTGTACAATAAAGAGTATTTATAATTATTATTATACTAAATGTAAACAATCCTGGAAAAGAATTTTCAAACAGGATATTCATTCATTAGGAATATTAATAATAAACAAATTAAAAGTGTAATCTGTGTTACGTTTATACTAGTTACTACACTGAAATAATAATTACATCTTCAATAGAATTCCAGCAGACTAAATATTTACTCCTTACGCAAACGGATAGTTCTGCAATATTAGATGCAAGTTCCATATTTTATAGGATATACATATTATGGAAATGCATTAAAGTACAATGTATATGCAGACAACTGCAATATCTCGTAAAATAAACATAATTAGATAAAATTAAATATCCATGTCGACGGCTTATGAAATAATAAAATAGTAATTAAAGTTTCAACAAATTTGGTTTAAAATTAATGAAATGAGAGCATTTTTTCCTTTTATGCGCTCTCCTGTAAAGTAGCTGTTTTTATACAACTCTTTTTACTTTGCACCCGACGGTATGTATTGAATATAAACTATATATATATACTATTTACAACAATATAATATGTTTTTACATTATTAATAGAAAGATAAAATCAGAAAAGTTAGTTTTATTTAAAATATTGAATCTGAGTTATAAATATAAAATCGAATATCATCATATCTTGATTGCTGTTTTATTAATGTCACACAGAACACAGAGTGACAGCTATAAATTACGATAATAATATTATAGAACATCTGTTATTTCTTCAAAGATTGCTGGAAATTTAGATTATTAAAATAGCAATAAAATTAATTATTTTACTTATTATAAGTATTTTCTTAATTCTCTTTGGATTCATTCCAACAATTTTTGGTAGGAATAAACTAAATCAAAAATAAAAACAAAAACCCAATATTTATTATGTAAAAAAATGTCTTTGAAGTTTGAGTTAGTTTTTGACCGCTTTCAAAAAGAAGAGAGGTACCTACTCAATTCGGTTATATAGTTTTTTGTACATAGCATGGTAGCCCAGTGGTAACGCGCTCGCTTGAGAAACCGAGTGAAGCGGGTTCAAATCCCGGGTCTCGCACCTCTGATATTTTCATGTGCGAATCATTTCTAACATGATTACCACTTGCCTTACGGTGAAGGAAAACATCGTGAGGAAACCTGCATGTCTGAGAGAACTTAGCAAGTTTTCTAAAGACATGTGAAGTCCGCCAACCCGCACTTGGCCAGCGTGGTGGACTATGGCCTGATTCCCCTCGTACTGAAGGGAGGCCCGTGCCCAGCAGTGGGACGATAAAAAGGGCTGAATACACTACATAGCATATCTCCTATGCACGATATTGTTGCTAATTATATATTGATTTTCATGAAAATGAAATTATGATGATTAGATAACCTAAACTGTGGTTAGATTACCTGTACGACACGTTTGGCTCAGTTTGTAGTGACCCCACTTGTTGTGCCATCGGTCGCGAGTTCAAGTCCAACCAAGTGAATTCATTTGTGTGATAAGCACGAATGTTTGTACTTCAGTTATGGGTGTTTATATTTATAGGTAATATATATTTATTTAAAGTTATATATGTGTAGTATATCTACTACCTGGTATCCATAACACAAGCCTCGTAGCTTACCATGGAACTAGATGGCACTGTGTGTTAATATCCCTACATATTTATTTATTATCTATAGATAGGTTCATCTATAATATCTTATAAATTTAAAATCTTATACTCATCATATAAATTTAAAAAGAGCTCACTTAAACTTCCCTTGTGAGTGGAATAATTTCTATTGAAGTCTGTATATGTTTTTAGTTAAACAGTAATAATTATCTACACATATAATAAAATTGTAACTAAGTCAAATACAATTCCAAAAAATATTTAATATACAGACATTAAATATTTTTTGGAAAATCTTATTGAAATAAACATTATTATCGATACAGAGGCCGAATCTATAGGTTTTAGAATTTGAAAATTAAATCAGAAAAACCACTGGAGAGATTTAGATGAAATTTGGTATGGTGATAGCTGGTTATCCGGGTCAACATATAGGATTCTTTTTACAGCGGGAAAATATCTCATTTCTGAGAAAAATACAAAAATTGCAATGTAAGAGTATACTAATATGTAAAAAGTATCCTAAATATTGACTCGGATAACCAGCTATCATCATACCAAATTTCATCAAAATCTGTCTGGTGGGTTTCTCGTGATGCGTTCCCGGACAGACAGACAGACAAAATTCTAAAAGCTATTATAGATATAGGCCTATGTATCGATAATAATGACTATTTCAATAAAAAAAATCCCAAAAATATTTAGTGTACAGATTCAACTCCGTTAGAATTTTATTATATATAACACCTTCCGTGAACCTTAAGGAACATATAGGAAAAATTTTTTTTGCTGAATTGGTTCAGCTATTCTTGAGTTATGCGCTTACCAACATTCATTCATAGATTCATAGATAGATTGATAAATAATAAATATGTTGGAACATTAACACACAGCACCATGTAGCTCCATGGTAAGCTACGAGGCCTGTGTTATGAATACCAGATAGTTGATACGCTATATAACTTTAAATACATACGTATTATAAACGTCCCGTTGGGGGCATTCATTTGTGTGTTGAGCGCAAATGAATGCCCCCAGCGGAACTCTAACCCGCGACCACTGGCACAGGAAGTAGAGTCACTACAAACTGAGCCAAACATGTCGTACCCCTTTTAACGTTGGAAAAGTAAATGATATAAAAGTAACATAAACTAGATACATTTGGTTCCGGTAAATAAAATCAAATCAAATCAAAATATACCTAGATACTTTATTTAAATAGACTCTAACAAGATATTGAATTGTCAATTATTACATTTAAATTAAACAATGTAGTCTACGAGTATAACTAAGCTACCACCTGGTCGAAGAGCGGTTCTGCTAAAAAAAGGCGACGGGAAACTCAACAGTTGCTTTTTAAATAAAACTATCTTTTCGAATTATTTCGCGGATTTATTTTAATTTTTGGTTCCCGTCGAATCGAATGCTTTACAGCAATCATGGTCACGGGAGACACTAAGGTTTTAGACATCTCAAAGGCGTTATATGTAGTATACTTGTTACAGACCGTGCCTACCCACAATTCTACGAGTAAGAAAGTATTATGTCAACAGTCGCTTAAAAGAGTTTTTATTAATAAGTATTCAACTTCAAATTTTAACATGAAATTTTCGCAATTGGAATCCGAAAAAGCTCGAAAAATCTCAATCATCGTTGACGACACAGTTTGTAACAATACCAAAATATCGCATTCCGTTAAAAATTTCGTATCATTAATTAATATCTCGGACGATGGCGGCTATTTATACGTTTATAACGTCTCTAGAGTAACGTGACACGCGATGACGGATTCGCTTAATAGGCCACGTATATATAAGCATATTTTATTTGTTTGATGTTCTGTCACTTGGTCTAATGCATCTAATAAATTTAATCTGTACATGCAGAGAATGTCACACGCAGGCATATTCAGTAGAGATAATTCTCTCACATTATAATCGCTCAGACCATATATTTATGTAAACTACATATTCCTAAAAGTTTACTTGAAGTTAGCTTATTTTAATTCAAAAATTGCATTTTATTTAGCATGTTCAAGAGATTAAACGGTATGTTATTATCGACATCGGTATCTGGAGTGTATAACATATTGTTTGACATATCTTTCTAAAATTACACGAAAATAGAGTTTATTTTTGATGCCCAGAATGGACGATAATTTCCGACTTAATGCCCAAATATAGATCGAGATTACAAATTTCCTAAAAAATATAGCGTCCCCAAAGTTGGTTTATGTGGCTTCTAGTAAAATCCTAGCTATTTGATTCATCGAATATTAGTAAAAAAAATTTTTTATATAAAGTAATAAATTTCACACATCTAAAACCTTAGTCCCTCCCGTAACCACGATTGTTGTAAAACATTTGATGCGTCGCGCCGGGAACCAAGGATCAAGATAATTCCGCGAAAAAACCGAAAAGATAGCTTTAAATTTAAAATGTCGATTATTCGCGTAAATCTAAGAAAGTATTATAAGAAAAGTCATGTTCATAAACGATTATGTTGATATAGTTTAGAACCAAGTCACACAGAGGAGGAAGCCAGTACTTCACTTAAA
Source organism: Brenthis ino (assembly GCA_921882275.1). Taxonomy (NCBI): domain Eukaryota; kingdom Metazoa; phylum Arthropoda; class Insecta; order Lepidoptera; family Nymphalidae; genus Brenthis; species Brenthis ino. Next base: position 12,416,445 of record OV170229.1, on the reverse strand, counting down.
GCGCATCCAATAAACGTCGAGCGGGATTATTTAGTACAATGAAATTTAATAGAGCGTCGAGTGTGCTTTTACTAGTAGTTTTTTTTTGTTTTCTTTAAACATGTTACCGACCACAATGAATTGCTTGATTATGAGACCTATTTCTAGTGTACTTTATTTACAGTATCATTTACATTAGGTAGGTATAGGGTAATTGAATGTAAGATATGAATATATCAATTAATTATTTCTGTGTTACCTGTTAGTCTGCCATAATTACTTATTGAGATAAATTAGAAATGAAAGGTTTTTATTTTATTGCCTTGATAGCATCATATAAACTTCATTTTCGTGATCCTCTGGTAGATATGGTACAGTATTTTTGACCGACTTTAAAAAACTTGGAGTGCTTGATTTGAGTGTACGAGTATATTTGTATGAGTCACAGTGAGGCAGTGGTAGACCAGTGTTAACGTGCTCGCTTGTGAAACCGAATAAATCGGGCTTAAATCGCGAGTCTCGCACTGCTGATATTTTCATGTGCGAATAATTTCCAACATGATTAGCATTTGTCTTACGTTGAAGGAAAATATCGTCAGAAAACCTGCAAGTCTGAGAGAACTCAGCTAGTTTTCAAAGATATGTGAAGTCCGCCAACCCACACTTGGCTATCGTGATTCGTGGTGGACTTATGGCCTGATCCCCCTCGAATTAAGGAGGGGCCTTACAATATATATGCAAACATACATACATACAATATACATGTCTCACAACATGTTTTTTGAATGTGGGTACGCTTAAAAGTACTCGTAGTTCTAATAAGGTAATCTTACAAATAAATGTAATAAGAATAATAAAAATAAAAAAATAAATAATATTTGTGTTATCATTATAATCTAATCGATCCATTAATATATAATTATATACATAATAATAAAATATGTATGGATGCCATTCATAATATACTAATTCGGGTTATAAGCTATCTTTATTAAGCTTAGAACCCTACAGATGGAAAAATAACTAGCGTTGAACTCTTAATTTTTTTTAAAGTTAATTAAAATAACTTTAAAGTGAACATACAAATTTCAAATAGGAACTTAAAAAGACATACAAAACTACATTAAAAAAAAAGTTGTAGACACATTTAAACTGACTTTATTATTATACAAAAATATAAATAGATTTCCAACAATAATATGTAAAGTCTTACGAATATTGTTGCTTAATTGTGAATATTTCGGTGTTATTTACGGTGCGATGTCCAGCTGTTAATTAATTAGCGCTGGAAATGGGACAAGAGGACGCTCCCGAACGTTTCCCGGAAAATTCTTGATAGTGAAACAGTTCCTCTGCTATTTATATATATGATGTATCTTGTCTCACATTTTTGAATTTATATTTATTTTTTAAATATGTACTTTTCATGTGAAAAGGCATATCGATTACAAAATCCATCTTGAATTTCATTCAAGTCATCGTGAATATACTGATTTGTTGAGAATCTTTTTTTTACGGTATATGCGATTGGGAAAAGAGATGTTATTGTGTGTGTCTGTCACCATTTTTCTCGGAAACGGCTGGGCCGATTTTGATACGGTTTTTTGCTTTGTATAAGTCTTATTCCTGAGCATGTTCTTAGATAGGTAAGTTTTATATTGTTACAGACCGCCAGGGGGCGCTACACACATGTTTCTCCAAAACGGTTATTTACTTAATGCTGGTATTTCTACTCGCATTGTATGTCGATATAAACTAGTCTGATTACACATGGATAATGTAGGTTACCTACTGCGTAGTCTAAGATCCGAAGACCTTTTTTTTAAATTAGTCTAATAGTTTCAAAGCTTATTTCTAACTAGCGATTTACCTTCGCTCCTCTCAGGTATGAATGTTTAAATAGTAAAAAATAGTTATTGTGAGCGTACCTTAGGAGATAGACACATGCTATCGCGGACTTTTCTGTAGGCCTTTTTAAGGCCTAAACTTTTCTAGAACATTGTTTTCATGTAACTCTAAAGGTTTTACCAGCTTTAACCATGTAAGCCAAATACGAAATCAGTTTTTTTGACAAAACACCGTCATAGCTCAGTCATTTTGTACAAGTTATTTATAAACGATATACATAAACCTTTCTCGTTTACCGGTCAATCAACCCTACACGGTTAATCCCTCCATGACCGCGGACACCCCGAGGTGTTAGTTAACAATAGATTCCTTAGAATTTTAATTAATTTCTTAGAAATTTACCTGGTGAATAGTAGACATTTTCGGATACAATTCATATTATTATAACAGTTAAGACTTTTAGTTTCGATTTTTCAGTAATTTCACAATGCAATATTTATTAAAAATATAACGATCTTACATTTTGACAAAACTCTCAATTTATTTTTTAAATATCATTATCTTGATATAACTGATTATCATTTATGTCGGACTGCACTTAATAGTTGCAGCTGTTGGTATTTTAAAAAATAGCACGTATTTTTAACAATATTATAAGTAAAGTTCTAAATCTTTTTTACTACTTTATTCACAAAACCAAAACAATTTTTTTTTCAAATGTAACTGATAAAACAATGTAAAAAAACGGAACAACTGAACGTCAATCTGTCGACTCACGTTTTTATATAATGATTTTTTAACCCAAACTTTTTACTTTCCCGTACAATTGTTCAACTATTTCTTTCATATTAACCTTGCCCTGACAATTAGAAACACAATAAAAAAATAATTAGCCGGCCCAATAGATGCAGTCGTTCTGAAGTAATTCGCTTGCATAAATTTAGCAATTGATTTTTATTTATATATAAATAGAAGATAGACAAATATGCAAAGGATCAAAAAATTAATTAATTACCTGTGATATTCTAAAATCTATTTATTTAAAAAAAATCTTCTCTCTAAGTGATTTACAATACCACAAACGATTAAAGATCTATTAAAAGGTAAATGCGACATTTCATTGGAGTATCCAGTACAATATTCTTTGGCTCACGCATTTAACATAAACATTTTGTACAGACGGTGTGTCTAATGTGACATTATTTTTTTTATCAAGTAATTTTTTTTTGCACTTTTAGTTTTTATAGAAGAAAAATGAAATTCATAATGAGCTTGCCAATATAATACATCCTTTAAAGAATATAGATAGGGAAGACACCAATTAACCTGTAATGTTATAACTTCAAAGAATCTAAAAACGTGATAATAATTTCGCTAATCTGACTATCATAATTACGAAAGTTTATGTGTATGTATGTTTGTTAGTTATTTGATTGAAAAGAATTCCTAGAGACTATGACCTAAAGCGCTAGACATAGGTCATACTCTCTTCTCTTTGTCCTAGAGTAACCATATAGGCCGCTTATATATAATATCATTCATAACGCTAATTTATAATACTTGCAAAAAGCTAACGAAACATAAGATATTATTTAATGGTATAATTAAAACTAGATGTTTTGTCTGCTTCCAACTATAGAAAAGTACAAATTGTGTTTTGTGTTACGACTACATAATGTGTTTTGGCGTAGATTGGCGATTACCTATTATTAATTCTATACCTACTCTATTTGTTTGGAAATGAAAATAAATAAATATGAATCTCTATTGGAATCCTTGTTTCTATAGTGTAAACTATTTTTGTATCTAATTTCATCAAAATCGGCTTACCGAAGTATCAAAAACAAATACACAGGGGACTAATATTGAATATACAATAGCGTAAATTTTAGCTTTTATAACATAAATATCGATTTATAATTTTATTTGGAAGCTATCACTGCAAACCACAAAGTACACAATTGTTAAAAGATTAAAAGCTTTGTAAGCTTTATTATATTTTTTATTTTTTTAAAAGTACAACAAGCTTATTCAAATAATGTAGTCGTATAAAATAGATTCTAAAATATTATTATCATTTCTCCGACTTCATGATTTGGGGAATGAAAGATTTGTGTAATACATTACTTTTTAGTGACCATTTGTCGTACAGCTTAGGGATTTTTGGCAGACCTACCCACATTCGTCTGACTTGGCTACTGGTGACTAAGTGTTAAATCACGTACCCACATCCGATATGAGAACCACAAGGATTATAGATTAAAAATAATTTCAACCTACGTGTAGAAATCACGAGTGTTAGGTACTTTTATAATAACAGATTCCAAGCAAACACGAAAATAGAAGGATTTCAGTACCGATTACATCATGTGTTGACATTCTCGGCTGAGTTTGAACCTAAACTATATTTACTTTATTTAATCGCCACTTGTATACTTGTATGAGAAGCTGTTCGTAGTAATCGCTGATTCAAATAAACATATAGACATATATATATTTATCATAGCACCTAGTCGTTCCATGGTGGTCTTTGAAATACATTGACCACTTGCTGTAAAGTATAAGTCAACTCTAGAATAATATTCGGCAATAGACATTTTTTGCGTTACGAAATTTACATTACCTCACCATGATGTCATTAAACACTCACATAAAACTCAAAAACAGGCACAACATTTATTTATTTATTTGTTGGCTGCATAATATATATTTTGTATCACTTACTTCGAATGAACAAAAGTTCGTTGGATGGCGGGAACACGAGAAAGCGCGCGAATATTCGAACGTTCAGAAACCTAACACCGACTTTTTTTATAAGTAAAAATTTTGTAAATTTTAACTGTGTGAAATATTGCTAGGGCTTGATATCGCGGTGTGCACCGAGCCAGAGAACATACGTGACTAAATGAATTTCACGTGCTTTAAAGTAAATTTTAGGTGGCTCGGGAGAAAATGAGTGTGATGTATTTTGGAACACGTAAATCTTGCAATCATTTTACACTTGCATCGAATTATGATACGATGAACTCAAGTAATAATTACATCATAGATGATGGTAATATGCTGCATGGAGATTGAGGAAAACCAAATTTTATAAAAGCATTGTTAAAAGAAAGATAAAATTTGCAAATCCATGCAGGTTTTAAAGCTATATCAATAATACACGGACTACATAATAAATACAAAAAAAACAAATGATACTCCTAGGAGCCATTAAACAAAAGAATTGAATTGATTTACATTTATATTAACCTTTAAGCTAGTGCTGGATAATTAAAGTTCCTGATCTTCATTATCATGTGTTTGCGCGATCAATTATACTAAAGTTTTGGTGCAAAAAAACTAAACAAAAAGTGATCGTATTATTTAATTTATTTATGGTCACATAACTGTATTTATTAATAAGTAACTAAAAAAACAACACTTTCATAAACTAGTGACGCTGCTGACTTTCGCAAAAATTTATGTTTGCGAAAGTCCTGCTTCCCGAGTTCCATCTTTGCACATACATAAGGATGTTGGTCGCGTTCTAGTGGTTTTTAGGTGTGGTGCTAATCACCAAACATTAACCATCCTAATGTACAAAAGAGGAAAACAGACTGATATTGCGTTTTGTTTTGCCCGTATTAAACTAATTTTAAGTTGAAGAACACGATGGCATGAAAATAGAGGTCTTACATTTACGTCCAATTCAAAAAGCTTTGATTTGTGAAGTTGTCCCATATTGACCTTTGAAGTTTGTTAACTTGTGATAAGACTAAAATTCGAAGACATAAATAAAATCTAAAACAAAGTAAAATATATAAGTTTATATCTCTAACTACTGTTATTACCTATTTTTCCGACTTTTATAAAATTTGCATTACCACCGAATGTATATGCTATTTTTTATCCCAAAGAAAATATGTCAGTACCTACTGTTAGAAACCATAATAACTTTAAATGTTTGTTTTAATTGAAGTCGGAAAAACTCTAACGATTTGAAATAAAGCAATAAAATGTAGCGGACCTATGGTCGGTCACTACTCACTAGTCAGTAATCTGCAGAAATAAATCGTATTAATATATTATGTATTGTGATGCGTCATGGAACTATAAGAATAACCATTTATTTTTAAAACAGCGCGTTTATGAACAATAATTAATATGGAATGGTTATTTGCAGCACTGTCCTACAATAGTATCCCATATTACATAGATTAGATGTATTAGTACCACTTTATTATAACAACGCCTCCTCTAATACTTTATCATAATGCATATTATAATCCATTTGGAGATACATATAGGTATACATTGACTTGCTCGAACTCTACTGGCTATTTACTCGTAATATAGTTAACTCAACATACTTTACGGGTATAATAACGCCTTTAGTATAATTTTTGAGATTGCTGTTTTTTGCGCCTCAAAAACATTGATTCAAAATCAAATGGGTTGACATCATTAAAGAAATAGTATCTCTAATTTCCTGGACCCTGGCTAGTTTCTACCTTATAGGCAATGGGAGGTGCTGTACCTTCCTTATGTATTTGGTCGCCTATTTTATTAAACGTGTTAAGAGGGCATGCAATTATAACGTATGAATAAGTTGTAATATTTTGTTATACTAGTTTATACCTACGCCCCTACTCATGGTGATCAACACTGTTATTGTGAAACTCATACATTTTTCATTCTATAAGCTGTTTAACTTCGCAAGACAAGCAAATGGGACTTGTACCAGCATCACAATAGTGGGTATTCCGGTTTTGACCGGCTTTCCATTGAACCACCTGCGATGCTTGGCGAAGCTTAACAGGTGCTATGCATAAATGCATTGCCCAGCTAGAAAAAACAACAACGAAAACGTACTTTCGTCAATTGGCGCTCATTTAAAAATACATGAAAGAAGTATTTTTTTTTTAATTATCTATTTTTATTCAATTTATTCTTTGAAATAATCATATTATAGTTTAAATGGTTTTTAATTGATTATCACTTCCGTAACGTAACGGCCCACGTAATCCTTTCCGTTACAAAAATCGTAATGTCAATCTTTTTTCTCTCTCTCGGCGCGCCTAAAGAAGTTTCACTGAGTAAAGTTTCAAATAAAAATATAGATATTACGCGTAAGATACCTATCTTCAAAACACACTTCCATCCGCTTTCTTTTTTAAGAGTCCGTCAAATACATAGATCTGTTAATTATTTTTATTATAATTTTATACTACGTGATCTATTGTTAAGTCAAATTATCGCTGATTAAAATAAAATGAAAATGCATCAAACACACGAACATATAAAATGTAAGAGATGATGTTTCAAATACAGATAAAAAATGAGCCCACCGTGAGCACCAAGCTTTAATCACACAAACAGCTGAATTCGTGAAGCGATGTGCGCAATTGGGTTACCACGTAATTATTTTTCCCGTAAATTAGGAAATGTATTATTTCCATGTATATACAATTGAATCGTAATGTACATACAATTAAATCGAAGCATAATAAAATTCGAGAATTATCGTTTATACACTACATTCGTGTATCATAAAAATCAAGCAATGTACATTTTACATGTTGAAGTCATCGAAAAAAGGCCAGCACAGAGTGCACGCAAATTTCCTATAAGATACATTCCTTAACACTTATAATCGCCTAGTACTTATGATGACGTCAAATTATGGGCTACCCTTAGCTCATAATATCTCGTGACAAAAATTGTCACCAGTGTCACTTGTGAAAAAAATAGGGGTACCCTTGCTTGCCCCTATTTTTCGGGCTAACTTGACCGGACTAATGAAAGAAACAAAAGAAGTGTCTCATTAAAACTCCTCCAGGTAAATTTCTAAGAAAATAATTAATTTTCTAAGAAATTAATTGTTAACTGTAAAACCGGAGTGCCCGGGTTCGTTGAGGGATTAATAAAACACGAGCTTTTGATTTACATTAATTTAGAAATTAAATGTAATAAAGCATATTATGACACTTTTATATTAGACAAAAAATTGTTAAGAAATGCAAAAAGTGCAAAAAAATTAGTTTTATATAAATAAGTAACAATAATATATCTCTGTGTATTTTTGTTTTTTTTTTCATAAAATACTATATTTTTGAAATGTACTATATGTTTTATACCTTATTTTGAAAAATACTATATTTCGCCGAAGAAATGTTGGCAACCGTAGTCATGACCGTAAAATGCTCCCTCTGTCCAACTACCTCCGAGAAATTGGGGGATGCAAAACGTAGAAAAATAGTTTTTTTAAATTTCTGGCTTGCTGTGACATTACTATCGAAAAATATTCTTTACAAAAGTTGTAGGTCTAGTAAAAATCTACGACTTTTATACATGACACTTTTAAAGTTTTCGAGATATTTAAAAAAAGGCTTTTTTTTAATTTCTTAGTTTATTATTAGGACAATTGCGGCATTTTACGGATTTTTGTTCCTTATATACCTGCTAACGTTTTAAAGCCACGAGTGTACCTTAGAAGAAAAACTTATGCTATTGCAGATTTTTAAGACCTACAATTTTCTAGTACATTCTTTTGATGTATCTCTTATGGTTTAGCCAGCGTTAGCCATGTAAATTTTTAAGGACGATTCGATACAACCCGTTATTGTGTTTTTCCGTAGGAATAAAGATTTTCCTGTAGTAAAAGGCATCCTTAATGTTGACCCGAGTAATAAGTTATCACTACACGAAATTTGGTTAAAAAAAATTTCTCTTCATAATTTTATACTAATGACAGTAACAAACGTTATTCCTATGTTATTTATATATCTATTTATGTAATGCTCTTTAATGAAATTTATTTGATTTTTTTGTTCTATTTGATAAAATAATATATAAACGATCACCACAAATGAAGAAATTGCTATTTTATTTGGGGAAAATATTATTAGATACTGGTAACTCTGACACATGCCAGGCCTAACGACCTACTCACTACGATTCAATTAAACATCAACTTGTTGCACCTACTTTCAAAAAGTTAAGAATTTACCTGTTTATGTGAGAAAGTGAACTTGTTATCTAATTAGCATGTTAAAGCATTAGCTATCAAATGTTGTTATCTAATTTACCGTTACAATCAAGACTGAGACGTGAAATATGTGCTATTTCCGATAACATAATTCGTTACGATTACGATGCACCTGCAGTGCATAATGCAGCCACATCGGGCGTTAATTAAGCCAATACACAACGTAGTGAGCTGAGTGTCTATAGCTTGAATACAGCTAAACTGCAAATTAATGTAAATCCAGTTACGAGAGCTACGTGGAACTGTTTGTTTTGTAAAAAATCTAAAATATATTACCTGACAGTAAGAGTCATCAGATCACAAAATGACTCATAGATGGTCAGTGGCATACCGCTATTGTTTTGTTTTTTATGGAATGCCTGTAATTCCGATGAATAAGGCGTTAAGAATGTGAAGAAAAGAACTGCAAATTATTTCGTTTAGTACGAATAACAGTAGATTTTAGTGAATTCTGTGTAGAATGTGTGTTATGTTTACTGTGTAGTGCACTGCAGCAATGGCTCAGAGCTCAGTAGATTCTGATAGACTCTCTTCGGCTGGTATATCTACCCATAGTTCTGGAACTGCAGGAACTATAGGAGGCTCAGTAACTGGAATTAGGGGTGGAGATGCAAATCCAATCAAAAGAGAAGATGAGGATGATTACAATTTGGGCCCACTACCACCAATGTGGGAAAAAGCTTTTACTCCTTCTGGGGAAAGATATTTCATAGAGTAAGTATTCTTGATTTGAATAAAACATACATTAACATGCAATAAACATTATTTGTTATGTATTGCTTTATGTAGTGTGAAAAGTGAAATTGTTTTTACCTTGGTATTTAGTAAGAATGTAATTTATTCAGAAATCAGAATTACTGATTCAATCAGTAGAAAATATGTACTCCACCACTTGCTAATGATCCAAAGCAGAACAGATTGTAGGTGTACTATATTAAAATAAATATTTTGAAGATATCTAAAAATAGATATATTGTTGAGTTTAAAAATTTAGTTTCATGCCAACAGCTGTTGTGATCACGAGATTTTTTAATATGCACTAGGTGTTGTGTTCTACTTAATAGTTAAAAATGCTCTCATGTTATGGTAAAAGAAATGGTGACAAAAGGTAAAGATACAGAAGTTATTTTATTGTTATAATTATGTCATAGTTTCTGTTACAAACTATTTGTTTGTAATTGAAGTTTTTACTTTCATAATAATTAATATACTGAAATTACTTTGAAATGCCTCTAGTTGTCTGTGCTATTAGGTTAGTGGGTTAAGGCTGTTGAAACTGCAAGCAAGCACTATGCAATTAATGCTTACATTGGCTTTGCTATATACTTTTTTTATTTTATCATCTATACATCTATACAGATAAAGTGCCTGTTTGTTATGTCATAATAACAGCGTTTTACTTAATGCATATGAAATTATATACTTTACTTATAAGAAAAACACAAAAAATCTGTCTGTCCGTTTGTTCTGGATAATCTCTGAAACGGCTGGATTGATTTTGACGGGACTTTCACTGGAAGATAGCTGATGTTATAGGGAGTAACATATGTTACTTTTATTTTAGAAAAAGAATTAGAGTTCCACTCAAAAAATTTAAAACATACCTAGGGACTAACCCGAGCGAAGCGAGGGTGAGTCGCTAGTATTAAAATTATAAAAATAATCATTACTTAAACTATTATGTAATAGAATAATTGGTATGGTTTTGTTGATGTTCAAAACAATATTCTAAATACATATATAGCAAAAGTTAAAAGACCATCTAACTTTATAGTTATTAATTGCTTTAAATATTTATAGATTCTTTTGTTGTTAGTTACAATACAGGTACATCACACTGGTTAGATCCGAGACTTGCACGAGTTAGAAAGCACTCCCTTGGTGAATGTGGAGAAGATGAACTGCCATATGGATGGGAAAGAGTTACCGATGAAAGATATGGCTCATATTATGTAGACCATATTAATAGAAGAACTCAATATGAAAATCCTGTTTTACAGGCTCGTAGACTAAGAGGTAAGAAAAACAGCAAAATTTATAATGAAATATTTTTTTTTTTTTTTTCTTATCAACATTATCTAAGCTTGTTTTCAAATTAGGTGGCCTTGTATAAGAAGATATGTTAATTTAATAAAAGGTTTGTTTAGCACTTTAGGATTAAACATTCAAGTACATTACTTACTTATTGTAAGAAAAACAACAAAACAAAAAAATGATTATTTTGTCATAAAAATAAATTTATATCACAAATAAAATAAGCCTTTAGAGTTATTTTATGTTTGTTTGTAGCTGAAAAAATGGCAGCAGAAAATGGAAATAATAATCAACCTAATGGTCCACCACCGACAGGAGAACTAAGAGGGGAGCGTTTTTCATTAAGTTTAACAAAAGGCACACAGGTAATTAAAAGTATATGTAATTTTTTAACTATTTTGTTTAGTAAGTACATCAAATTTTTCAAAGCAATTAAATAAATAAATAAGTTGCAACATTTTAATGTTATATAATCTTAGCACCATATCGACGGGTGAAAGGCTATTTGGTTTAAGCGACATTTTCTTAACTTTACAGGAAAGCCAATTTAATGATGTTTTTTTGAAAAAAATTGATTGAATTGGCTCTCCTGTAAAGTTAAGCACATGTCTCTTAAACCAAATAGCCTTTCACCCGTCGACATAGTTCTATGTTAAGCTATGAGGCTTGTGCTAAGGATACCAGGTAATTGATACACTACACATATACAATTTTAAATATATACATATAAATATAAACACCCATGACTAGATTACAAACATTCATGGTCATCACACAAATGAATACACCCAGCAGGACTTGAACCCGCGACCGCTGGCACAGCAAATAGGTTCACTGCGAACTGAGCCAAATGTGTCGTCAAAGCTTGTTGCTTTAGAAGAATAATATATTTCAAGTGTATGTATAACTATTGTATATTTAAATTGAACCATTATATTGTTACTATAATTTAAATTTAGCATTTGATTACTGAAATAAAAATTGTGATTTAGGGTTTGGGATTTACACTAATTGGTGCTGAAGGTATACCAGAAACAGAAGGCTATTTACAAATTCGCAGTATAGTGCCTAGCAGCCCGGCATGGATTGATGGTAAGTCCTTTAAGTTATTATATATTAACTGCTTTTTGTTAATGTAGATTCACCTCTAATAAATTAGAGTCAAGTAGCTTTATGTAGATATACTGGTTTTACCTGTAAAACTTTGGCCCAACAGGGAGATGTTGAAAAGAGTAGAATACATATGTATGTATTATTATAGTATGTACTATATAATACATATTGTTCTTTTAGAAAGTATTTCCTACAAAGAACCATATTAAAATTTTTTATAAATGTGAAATGAGAGTACAACAAAACCTATGAAGATCTTTAAAATAAGATAAATATATAAAAATAAGATAGCTATAGCTAAAAAGCTTTAATATACATAAAATATCATTAAATATCTAATTGAGTTGAACTACTTGTATTTCTAATAAACAAAAATACATGAAAAAAATGAATATGTTATACATATAATAATATAATCATAATTAATCTTTATTATATTTAAGGTTTTCTTCGGCCTGGCGACCTGATAGTGGGAGTGGGGAACAAGGGAGTGCGAGGGCTATCTCACGCCCAAATAGCACAGATATTCCAATCTATTGCCCCTGGCACAGAAGTTACTTTACATTTTGTGCGTGGTATGTAAATATGTATTATATTTATACTAAACTAGCATTGCCCGCGGCTGAGCCCGCGTTCAGATGAACATAAACCAATTTGTTAGGTTTTACATATTAGTATACGCTTACAATGCAATTTTTGTATTTTTTCTCAGAAATGAGACATTTTCCAGAAGTAAAAATATCCTATATGTTGACCCGGATAATCAGCTATCACCATACCAACTTACGTCAAAATCCCTCCAGTGTTTTTTTGTGATGCGGTAACAGACAGACAAAAATTCTAAAAACTAGATTTGGGCTCTCTATCGATGATAATGTCTAATTGAATAAGATTTTTCAAAAAATATTTAATGTACAGATTCGGCTTAGTTACAATTTTAATATATGTATAGATTAATGTAATTAAGTGTAAATGCACTGCAATAGTTAAAGTATGATTAAATATTAATCATTATTTAAACTATAACAATATTATTATATTTAAGTAATTCGAAAAATAGTCTTCTGTTAAGATTTATATTGTAAGTTTTATAGATATATATCATGAAATCTACCTATAATAATTATGTATCATAGGCCCCTTTTGTGTGTCGAAGATGGTCAAAAGGAAAGTTGTAAATACACGTGATTGGTTGCTTTGTTGTTTGATTGCTGCTTATTGCTTTTATCATATGTTTGACTCTAAACATAAATAGGTAAAACATGTTCATTCAAGTGAAAACTTTGTGTATACATAAATGAAATTATTTTAATTAAATTATTAGTTATTATTCAAATGATAAATTTAAAATTATACTTATTATTTACTAGTAATATATTTCCGCTTCGCTCGGGTGTGTCCCTATGAATAAATGATTTAGTAACAAATAGAGGACAAACATACAAAGAAACTTACATTTTATTATATTTAAATTGTTTAAAAAATAGTATTTCTATTACAGGATATCCGCTATCCTTTGACTCAGAAGACCCGAACACACGAGTGCTCAGTACATTAGCAGTAGATGCGACAACTCCAGCCACCACCGAGGCTGTCGCAATGCAACAGCTTAGACGGGCTTTGAGAACTCAGTATGTGTAGTTTCTTAAGTTAGATTCTTAATAATGAGCGTAACGAGTCCATTAAACGGCCTGCTTTATTAGACTTACTTAAGTCACGTGTACTTACTTAGAGGCCTAGTACTCCTCAAAAAAATATTGAATTGTTTTTTTTTTTTTGCGCCAAAAAACTTCGCTGACTAACAGTATACAGAATAACTCGTCAGTGTTTCATCACAATCGGATCAATGGTTTAGGAACATATTATATAGAAGATAAATTTATGAACATTAATTATAAATATAGATCAATGAAGGTATGATAAGTTGTTGTGGTCTGTATTATATCGTATTTCCGTGGGAATGAGATAATCTCCCGCGGTAAAAAGCCTATATCACTCTCCCTCCCTTCAATTATCTCCACACAAATCACGTCAATCCATCTATCTGTTTCGACGTGAAAGAAAAACAAACAAACATACTTTCACATTTACAATATTAGTATGGATTTTTCTCATAGATTCAACCTAGACTCGCCAAACCACGTAGACGCATCAGAAGGACGCGATGAAACCGACAACTCCCCCGAAACACCCAACACACAGAGGCGACTCATGTCCAGATCCTTCGATTTGGACGAGTTGGCCACTACCAATGAAATCAGTCCTGTGCCGCCAAGATGTCCTTCCGCTGATCATCTGCTCAGCTTAGCGTCGGGTGAGTCCTTTACTCATATTTTGTTGGTTGTCAGTTGGAGCACTTTACTATGGAACCTAAAGTTAACCACACGCCAATTTAATATTTTTTTAAGTGCATGATTGAAATTGTATATTAATATGTGGATAGAGGCACGCTTAAATAGAAAATATCTGTAATCATCAGTTAATAATATCATGCCTTAAAGTGTTAATTGCCGAGATGTTTGAGGTATTAATTGCATCTAAATGGAAACTATCATGTAAATTCTACCAACGCATAAAAATGATTGTCACTGTTGTCATGTAGATCTGTACCTATAAATACCTGTAATAGTAAAAATTAACTAAAAATAACTTAACATTCCAAAAACATCCGCGTCATAACTAAACTATTTAGTAAACTAATATTTTGTTTAATGAAATTTCTAGAACATCCACATCGTAACAACAACAACGCAGCGACCGAGCCTGGCCGCGAGCTGACCCTCACCTTGCGCCGGGGCGCCGTCGGCTTTGGGTTTACTATTGCTGACAGTGTGCACGGACAGAAAGTTAAAAAGGTACACTTTCATTGTTTAATTTATAAGTAGAAGGAATCATAGTAATTGTAACCCCAAATTAAATATTATTGAATTGTGTTAATACCCACCGGCCAACCCCCTAATTAGAACCATTAAAAATGTTTAAAATAATGAAAGTACTTTAAGGCAAATATTGGTGCTTTTTCTATTTTATTTAAGCAAATTATTGTATAATATTGTAGGTATTAGATCGCAGCAGATGCGCCGGCTTGTGGGAAGGAGATCTTTTGCTCCAAATCGGCGACACCGACGTGAGACATGCCCCGCATCAACATGTCGTTCAAGTATGTTAAATGCTTTAAATATGGTATATCCAGCTATACTGCACTCACAGTTATAATATATGCAATTTTTTAAATTAATTGCGGATATGTCATGGTATACAATATTTTACTTAATTCGGGTGTGAATCAAGAAAAACTCTTCTCTTTAAAAGAAAGTGCGATGTAACAATGCGGATATCAAATTAAAGCTTAACAATTTTGAACCACATGAGTACATTATTTTTAAATAAAACTATCTTTTCGGATTATTTCGCGGATTTATTTGGATTTTTGGTTCCCGACGTTTTATTTAAAAATGCCAAATATTCGCGTACATCTAAGAAAGAATGAATGAAAATTATATTTCATTACTGCTATAGCGGTTGCAGCAATAAAGGATTATTTAAATCTATTTGATTTAAAATAGAAATAAAAATCATGCATATACATAATTGTATGTACGCCTTTTTACTCTTTTTTTTAATCTGTCAAAAACGTTATTAATAAAAAAGTTATAATAAAAAAGATCTTAATCAAAATTGAAAAAGTATTAAAAGGATGTGTGTGGGCCTACACTACTAAATAAATATTCAACAAACAATGGCAGGTACTAAAAGACTGCCCTGCGATGTCGGAAACCACGCTGCGCGTGTGGCGACGCAACACCGCCGCGCGCGCGCCCAGGAGTCGATCTGCTACGCGGGTACAGGCCACTTCATGTGAGTCTATTTGTTTGATTTTATATCAGTATTTTGTATGTTTGTGTGTTTGTTACTTCCCCACGCTGTAACGGATGGACAGATTTAGATAAAATTAAGTACACAGATAGACTATAACCTGGAGTAACACATTATAAGCTATATAAAAATTTCGAAACCCACCCAAGTGAAGCCACAAAGTTACTGTAGCGCTAGTATTTTAAAAATATCTATTATTTCGTTCACTTTGTGGTTTTGTGACTAATTCGGGTAAAAGTAACACCATAGGGTGTTTTTATTTTTTATATACGACCTGCACCGTGAAAAATAGTACAGTATGTCATACGTCTTTACAAAATACGTCAAATTGTTTTAAAAACAATAACATGATTTTTTTTAATTAGCTGCATCAAACAACAATCAACTAGGCAGAAGCAAAACCCCAACAGCCGAGCAACTTCGCTCAGCGCCAGTACACAATACAGATAATAGCTTAAGGGATAGACCGAATGGCATGAATTCAGGTAATTGATAATTATCATGAAAATAAATCATATATAATTACTTACCTATATTTTAGAATGTATGTACGTAAAGAATTATTTAGAATTATATAGATATATTCATGTTTATAGATACAAGTCATGTATTGCTAGTTTAATTTCTTTAGTTAGTTTTTATTTTTACTATCTTAGCAAAAATCATTTTATCAATTTTCATTAAACTTTAAGAGATACCTGTTATAGAAACAAAAAATCGTACCTTATATAGGAATGTACTTGTGTGCTTATATATTTCATATAGATACAAATAATTAGATTTTATAAGTCAATTATAGTTACATAAAGCCATCACTATATTATGTATATAGTATATACTCAATAAACGAAATATTAGGTTATTTTAGTTATTCATTATCATTAACATTTGTATATCGCTCACTAGTAGAAGCAACATATGCAGTGCCAGAACACAAAAATCGTGAGACCAGGGAAACTATAATGGAGCGACGTCGAAGAAGTAGCACTCCCGGGGCAAGGCTCACTTTACCCGTGGTAACCCCCTGGACAGACAACCAAGACAACCAATGGCAACAACAACCATGGTTGGACAACTCTAGCAACACAAGAAATTGGGCGGAAACCCAAAAGTGGGATCAAAGTGGACAAAAGTGGGAGGAGAGTGGGCAAAAGTGGGATGGAAATACAACGGAATATATTGGAAGGATGGATGGTCCGAGTAATGGTTGGGAGGGAGGGGACAGATGGAATAACAATTGGGGGGAAGTCCCGACGCCTACAGTTCATGTGGATATGAATGCTGCATACTGGCGGGGTAATGCGAGTGTTGCTGATAGTAGCGATAATGGAGGTTTGTACATTTAGTTTTGATTGTATTTTTGACTTCTGTATGTTACGCGACGTGTTTGCTAATTATGAAACGTTTTTTTTTTATGAATTTCATAAAGTGGAAAACTACTTTAAAAGTGATAAAATTAAAGTTGCTATAGTATACATTATTAGGTACTAATTAATTAATCATGTTTGTTTATATACTTTGTATAATAATTACATGTATGTATATTATAGCTACTTTGTAGTTATATATTGTTTTTGGGTTTATTTTTTTGGTAGAATTAATAAATTTTCCATATAAAAATTTACTTACTTCACTATTGTAACTAAATACTATATTAAATTTAAAAAAAAATTAAATATTAAATTAATCTAATTTAAAGGTTTCCCAGAGGATGGCATGCTTCACTCTCCGAGTACAGCTGCTGTGGGCGGACTCTCCAGACAGTCCCCTGCCACAAGCAGAATAAGGCCGCATTCACCTTCCAATTCTACGGGTAATGAGAAAAAAATTATTCTTCTTAAAAAATTCTACTCTTTAGGGTGTTATCTTATAGATGTTTTAAATGATATAATTATTAAATATTTCATTTCATAACATCCTTTATGTGCAAAGAAGCAATAAACGTACACAAATATTATTACCTAGCAACTCAACCACGCTTCGCTCGGATTCGTCTCTAGATACGTTTTGACGCTTAGTGTGGAATAGATAGACTATATATACATAGGTGTGATGAGTTTTATAACCCTTACTTGAGAAATGATTGGTTCGCCATACAAAGTTCCAGCACCTCTTTTACCAACTTAAATGATTATTTCCGAGATAAAAACTATCCTATGTCATTCCCAGGATCTCAAACTATTTGTATACCAAATGTCATCTAAATCGGTTCAGCAGATTAAGCGTGAAAAAGTAACAGACAGACACTCAGACAAGAGTTACTTTCGCATTTATAATATTAAGTATAGATGTGATATTAGGTCGCATGAGAAGCCATTCCCCGTCGAACGCGAGTGCCACGGACCGACTGCTCAACACCTCGCCCTCCACTCGTCTGCAAAGTCAATCTCCATCTAACAACTCTTCCAACAGCAGGATAAAGGGGTCACCACTGAGGTATGCACATATTTGATTTCATTACAGTTCAGTGGTATAAAATAAAATAACTTAGCTTTAAAAGAAAATGGTATACTTACATTAAATTTACATTAAAAAATAATTACAATGTGTCTATTTGTCCTATAATCTGATGAATAAAAAATATATTATTCATCAGAATATTTTTGGTGTGTGATAGGTATATTGTGACTGGGACTATTTTTATGTTGAAATGCCTGCATTTAAACATCTCTTCCATTTGTGAAGGCCGTAACGGGACTTTAAATGAAAGCAGTGGACTGTATATGAATTACGTATAATCAAATAAGAGTTTATGGAAGTATCCGTAGTCCGTGGCGCAGGTAGGCGAAGTGGCCGCGGTGAGGTGCGCTCGCGGTCGGGCCGGGTCCCCCGCCCGCGCAGCTCATACGACACGCGCCCGGTGAGAGGGAGACGCACCGACAACATTAGAAAACTAAAAAAATAGATTTTCATACAAACCGACATTATTTCTCCGAATAACATATTTTTTATTCATCCGATTATTGGACGAATAGCAGCAACCAAATAATTATGGTCTGTAGATTGACCCTTGGGGCTATAGCTTATTCATTAAAAAATATACCTACAATAAAATTGAAAAGCTCCTCTATCTTTAAAGTGGGTTAGTAATACAATTTTATAAATTATATTTTACACGTGATTTTACGGGCGAAATATAAGAAATAATAACAAAGTATAAAAATATATTGCATTTATACCTATTTACCTTATTTTATTAGTCCTGTGTTTAATTAAGATAATATAATATTTTTTAATGCTGTGTAACTTTTTTAAAGCTGTCCTCAGAGATGCAAACCGATTACTATTGTAATTTACGCTAAGTAAGTTGAACGTATATGATACCAACCCTGTGTGATATGGCTAGTTTAAAACCTTAAAACACAAGAAAGATATCAGTAATGTAATTAAGTAGAAACCTATAATTACGACAAAGTTTTTTTTGTTTATGTCCTCTATTTTTTTTAATCAAATTAACTTAACTCTTTTGTGTTTAATTATTATTTCACTTTTTTTATTTGTATAATTTTCTGTGTGTATGTAGGCTAAAATCCTATCTTCATTATGCTCTAATTTTATATGTATTCAGTTCTTTTTAATGTCCCCGTGCTGGGCATGGGCGTACCTTCAATACGAGGGGAATCAGGCCATAGTCCACCACGCTGGCCAAGTGCGGGTTGCCGGAATTCACATGTCTTTCGAAAACTTGTTAAGTTCTCTCAAACATGCAGGTTTCCTTACAATGATTTCATTCACTGTAAGATAAGTGGTAATTAAATTGTAAATGATTAGCACATGAAAATATCAGAGGTGCGAGACCCGGGATTTGAATCCGCTTCTCTCGGTTACCCAAGCGAGCACGTTACCATTGGACTACCACTGCCTTTTATCTAATTATATAGAATTCTATAATTTTAATTTCGTGTGTGGTTTTTCTAAATGTTATATTAATGCGACCTACATCGTAATTATTAATAAAAAATATATTTTCCCAATAGATTACGAGATACATCTCCGTCGAGGCACATGCATTCTCCAGCGCGCTCACCTTACGAGCCCGACGCTCAACCCGGCTTATATGTTGCCAACTACCCACAGGTAATAATTTGTAATACTTATTAAATATAATGGATATTTTATAATTTTTTAAAAATAATTTATAAGTATATTATTTTAAAGAAAACTATCTTTTCGGATTTTTTTTGCAAATTTATTTTTATTTCTGGTTCCCGACAATTCGAATGTTTTGCAGCCATCATGGTCACGGTAGACACTCTCCCGAAAATGTCAAATATTCGAGTAAATCTAATTTACTATAATATATTAATACTTACTACAATCAAACAAATATTTACAAATTTTACAGGTAGAAGCAGGCGGCTCGACGGACCCCGAGGCGGATGTGCTGGTGACGCTGGCGCGCGGCTCCGCCGGGTTCGGGTTCCGCATCGTGGGCGGCACCGAGGACGGTAGCAGGGTCGCTGTGGGATATGTTGTGCCTGGTTTGTTGTCTTTTATATATATTTATTCCGTTGTGTGGTACGGGAGAATGATATTTGAGATTTGAACTGTACAGTTTTAAAATGTACGCAAGAAGTCGTTTTTATAAAAAAAAATCCATCTGTCATCATCATCCATTCTGATCATTTAATGTCACTGGATTTTGTCTAAATAAACCCAGTGTTTCTCACTACCCTAGGTTAGTTGATCTAAAGATGAGACCACCTTTTTATTAATATAGATCCGCGAAAAAATCCGTAAAGATAGTTTTATTTAAAAGTATTTAATAATGTTTCTGTATCTACTTGTCAAATGTCAGGCGGTCCGGCGGACGGGTTCCTGCGTCCGGGCGACCTGCTGACGTCGGTGGACGGCGTGCCGCTGGCGGGCGCCACACACGCGCGCGCCGTCGCCGCCGTCTGCCAGGCCGCCGCGCGCGGACGGGTCGGTACACACCTCTCCCCCCTACACACACACCCATGCATACACACATCTTAAACTAAGAAATAATATAGACAGTGTCATAGAAGTAAACTTATAGCGAAACGATAATGTTTAAAAATTTGACATTTATTTTGACGGACTCTTGTCTATATAATTCTTTTGTCTCAGACATACATACATATCTTATAATAATCTTATATATAGTTATTTTGTTATCTTAACCCTGATTATAAAATGATTATACGTTGATTGTGTAACATATGTAATTTAAGTAAATCTTCTTGATTCGACTAACTTGATTCCAATATATATACAATGTATGTTATATGTACATAATACTAGTTTAATAAAGATTCCAAATGTTTGCTGTTTATACTTATTATTACCTACATATTAGATATAAGAATAATTATGGTATTCTCTTACCATCACACAGGTGACACTCGGCGTGAGACACAATAGAGCAGATATCCAGCCGCTGGGAATCCCCGCGCTGCCCGCGCCGCACGCGCTATCGCACCAGCCGCTACTCACGTCAGTTATACTTAATTAATATATTATATGTATCGGTATTGTTTTTTTATATGTTATAATAATATATAATAGCATACTTTTTGAATGTAATGGACTGATAATTTAACATTGGCTTATTATACCCTTACAAACTCGTTATTAACTGTTTTTATATATTACTGTTTTATATAACCGTTTCTGAAATATAATCAATTTCTCTATTACTGTTACATATGAACTAGCGACTCACCCTCGCTTCAATCGGTTTCGCCCCCAGGTGGTTCTTCAAATTGACATAACTTTTTATTTATGAACCAATTGAAATAAATACTAAATGTTAAGTGAAACTTACCACAATACATTTGTAAAAACCGCACCCGAATCGTTTAAGCTGTTTCCGAGATTAGCGCACACAAACGCACAAACAATCAAACATTCTAAAAATCATTGTTTTGGGTTCTATTGCGTTAATACGACCTCCAATAACAGTTTTTCTCAAATATCTTCCATGTACAGATAGCGATCAGTTACACTTATTATATGTATAGATATTGCTACAATTTACAGACTATATGCACGATAACAATGAAAAAAAACTACAAAAATTCGTTTCAAACGATGATCAAACCCATGAAACCTAAATGCATGCCACAAAATCACAAACTATCCAATATTCAAATTCAAAATATTTTATTCAGCATTAAATTATTTCATTTTTTTAATGAATGTCATGAGTCTACTACCAGTTCGGAAGGAAGAAGCCTCAGGCCTGAGAAGAACTGGCGAAAGTAACTCAGCGGGACTAATATTATTTCATATGTATTCTACTACTAATATTATTTCATATTATTCAATAAGTCATTAACGTGTATATGTCCATATATTAACAAATCATTCGCAATAGGACGGAGCCGCTGCGCCACGTGTCGCCGACGTCGTACAACATCCTGCACCCGGCGCCGCTCTACCCGCCCGCTCACTTTCCCATGTTCGTTCCATTTCGATACTTATGTACATACTGTTAGAGTTCATTTTGTGGTGCATGAATATATGTAATTACAATCGTTAGTATTATAATGTTACTCGTTTAAATAGAGGTTGGGATTGCAAATGGCGTCACCTGACGTCTTAATTTACACCCGCGCAAAAAATGCTGTTTAGTGTATGTAATATTATTTGTTCTTTTGTATTTATTTTATAACTTTGAGTTTATATAATAAGGATTAGTTTATCTTGTGTAATTTAATACAATCTCAAATGTTCCCTAATACCATCTAAAACTAGCATAATTATATTTTATAATAAGGTACTGTCAGACAGATCCATTAGATTTATCCTTATTATTGTCATTAAATATAAGAATACTAGCGACTCACCCTCGCTTCTCTCAGGTTCGTCCATAGGTACGTTTTGACGCTTAGTATGGAATAGTTTTTTTTTATAATTTTTTTTTGTGAATTTTTCCGATGTTTTATTAGTTATTGTGCTATTCGGGGTAACACATCCAACTAAATAAAGACCATAAAATCGGTCCAGCAGTTCTCGAGCTATAAGTGTTGTAACAAACTCGACTATATGGACTCACCCTCGCTTTGCCGGGTTCGTACCTGGCTTGCTTCCCAGTACAAACTTTCATCCCCATTTTTCACCCCTTTAACCAATGATTTCCGGGATAAAAAGTATTCTATGGCCTTCCCAAGGTGACAAACTATCTTCTTACCAAATTTCATTTAAATCGGTTCAGTAGATTCAGAGATTTCCCCCTGCAACCTCACACACTCATAAACTCACAAATTCACAAACTTTTTACCTCTTTATAATATTAGTATAGATATGTATTCTCTCAAAGGTATGGCGTACAATACGACACGAACGCCGGCTGGGCTGCCGCGCCCTACGACGTGACCGTGACCAGGAACGAGGGCGAAGGGTTCGGTTTTGTGGTCATATCCTCTACTAACAAAGCTACCAGTATTGGTGAGATTGTTTTTTTTTTTAATTTATTTTTGCTTGCTATTTGGAATATTTATGTATGTAGATTTTTTTATTTAATGCATTTTTTTTATAATAATAAGTAAATATGTACTTTTAAACGGCAAATCAACTAAACAAAGTAATAATCTGCGTTTAAAGGTTCATCTCATTTTCATAAAAATACCAGAAACATTTGACTTCAGAATCGATTATTTTTGAGAGTCAGAGCTAGGTAATTTCATAATAAACATCTCTACTTAAATAGCTAACATATTTATTACTTACCCTCGCTTTAAGTGTTATCCAGATCAAAATATATCTGTATAGTATTAAATGTTATCTAAATCTACCACCAGCAGCAGTTCGATTGTTTGAAATAAATATAAAAATATGCAATAATATAAACAAAGCAATAAATAAAAAATAATATTCACAGGCGACCTGATCCCCAACTCGCCGGCGGCGCGGTGCGGGCGCGTGCGCGTGGGCGACGTCATCGTGGCCATCAACGGGCAGCCCGTGCGCAACCTGCCGCATCCCGACGTTGTCGCGCTCATCAAGCGCTCCGGCGCCGCCGTCACGCTCACCGTCGCGCCGCCCGACGCGCCCGACCTGCGGGACGCGCGGGACGTGCGCCGCGAGTGACGGCGCGGTCGTTGGACGCGGTACGTCACTAGATTATGTCATTGAGGTGAACGTCGTCACGAATGACATGTGTCGAAGTCACGTCATCGCGTCGGATTGTTGATCGTCCGAACCGGTACATTAAGGCCCTATCCACACTATAGTGCCGATCACGGTTCGTTCTCGGTCCGATATCGGTTTTGTAATGTACTTTTTTTTATAAAGGAAAAAATGATTGCATACACATTATTAGTAAAGTCCCGGACGAGTAACACCCCAGCAACGTTTCTTCTATAAAAATACTTTACCAAACCGATATCAGACCGAGATTGGCACTATAGTGTGGATCAGCCCTAAAAGTTATGACAATAACGTGATGTGTTGACGTGACTAGAACTTTAGTTAGATTGGAATGGATTATCGAATAATTATTATTCTTATCTATATCTAAACCGTTGTGGCAGCCCGGAAACATATATAATAATAAAACAATAATACGACCTTCAACGTAATACTACTGGGCAAAAATATAAATGCTAAAAGATTTAGCTGTTGATCAACCTACTTTTTTTTTTAACGTTGGGAAATGCATTTACGCACGACGTGTGGGACTTACCGGCGTAATACAGCCAGTACTACCCACTAAAACCCAACAAAACCTTCCCCCGTCTTGATGGGGCGTCGCAGGATCGCTTACGCATTCAACTACGACGCCCCGATGGCAGGTCTACCAAAGCAGACCACCACAACCATGGGGTTGCTCCAAGGTCCACTCTGCTATCAGAGAAGTACCAGGAGCAACCCGCAAGGTACACCGCCCCCCGAAGAGGGCCACCTCCCACCGCCCACCGAAGTGGGCAACCTCCCTGTGCGTTTCTTAGCTTCGCTACTACTACTGAGCCCCCCCACCACGACAAGGTGAACGCACGTTGGGGGGGTTAATCAACCTACTACTTCAATATGGAATTTTCCAAAAATAATAAAAAAATAAAAAGTTCTCTCAAGCATGCAGATTTCTTAACGATGTTGAAAATGGCAAAGGTAAAAAACTTAGATTTAAACCTGAAAACATAACTTAGATCAAATCAAATCAAAATATTTTATTCAGCATTACATTATTACAATTTTTTATTGAACGTCATGAGTCTACTACCAGTTCGGAAAGAAGAAGCCTAAAACCTGAGAAGAACTGGCGAAAGAATAGAAACACTGAATATGGATTCAAGCACGCTTAACATGCAATGACGTTTCTATTTTATAAATGTTTTTGTTTACGCCTACTAAACTTAAACAGAACCAATCTCAAAATAATGATAGGGACAATAACTGTCCCTTAAACAAACACTTATTTAACATTGGCGCAACGGACAGCCCTCTCTGCAGAGGGTGTTTTAGCGCTGTAGAATCAGTCGCTCACGTAGTCCTGGAATGCGTAGCGGTAACTTCCCAACGAAATGAAATCCTCGAACCGGTGAGGTCGCTCCGCGAAGCCTGTGAAGCTCCCAGGAAGCTTTTGCGCTTTTGGACGGAGTTAGGCTGGCTGAACTAGCCAGGATTCGCAACGTACAACGGACCAAATGCGAGTCTAAGTGCGGAAAACGAGTCCAATGTACAATACAATACAATGTTTTTGTTTACACATTTTAGTTTTTAAGTTAAATTATTAGATGATTAATAATCTACTTTTAATTACAGGTACCACAATAATCTCAAACAGAATCTAAAGCTTAGATTTATGTAAGCTTAAATATTGGCAGCTAAGTCTACATGAACATGTCTACAGGTATTTGCTAAACTTAAGCTAGCGTAGTAATGATTCAACGTTTTTAAAAAGCTTTAATTGAAGATCAAATTTTATTATTAAGACTAAGGAGTTGTTAATTGATTAGATTTAAAACATTTTTAAGGAATTATATCGTATATGTAGTTTTTCCTGTTAAGTATTACATTTTCTTCCGGAATTTGCCGTCCAAAGTAAGTCTAAAAAATTAAAACTTGTACTTATATTTTTTTTATGCATTTTGTGACAGCAACATTGCATTTGACTTCATTTCTTATCTTTCGTACTGTCCAAGATAATGCAATCTGTTATGATCCTTTTATCTAATCTGGGGTCTTAGAAAGGATGTTATTCTACAATTGTTAAAAATTCACAAAAAAATAAATTAAATTAATTTTTAAATAATTTTTGTTTTTCATATATTTTTTTATTTAATCATTTATTTCAGGCAATATTTACAAAAAGATCTTAAATATGTAAACAGTTTTGTTTACTGTATTTACTTTATGATTGTGGTGTACAATAAAGTATATATAAATAAATTATTCAGTATTAAATTATTACAATTTTTTACTAAACGCTACACGCTAATTGAAATAAATATACAACAATGTAAATTGAATCTTAATTGCAATGCTTAAAGTTATTTTCACAAAAATGAAATTAACTAAAAGCGCGCTTAAATGTTCAAATGAGCGCTCATTCGGTGAAGTCATATTTTGTCTATCTTGTAATCGATTGTGTATCTAGTAATTTTTTGATCGATGACTGAACGTCATTAGTCTACCACCACTTCGGAAAAAGGAGCCTCAGTCCTGATAAAAACTAGCAAAAGAAATTTAGTGGAACTAATTTATTTTAATTTTAAGGAAGTAACATTATAAATAATTCTAAAATATAAAAGCAGCCTAGAAGCGTCCACATCATTCCCAAGACGTGCCTGCCATCTTCTATAAAATCATCATAACGATTGAATTTGTCATTTTAATTCAATTTTTATTATTTACATTTTCCAATGATTGCAAAATTACATCTTATCTAAGACCCCTGAATCCCTTAAAACATTTATAAGAAAATTGAATTGAGCTCTTGATAGAGGGATTATTGGTTTTGTAAATATTAGCATTAAATAAGATATGCAATAATGCAATGGAAGGAAGTCTCAGTGAATCTCATGAATTGTTTCAATGCATGTTATATCACAATAGTTGATAAGTAATTTACATGGATATTATAAATCCAATGTTTTCATATTAATTTGTATTAAATTTTTGGATAAATTGATTTCTTTTTTAATATGCCTTCATTCACATTGTATGTATGTATGTAGTAACAAAGTACCTATCAAACACATAGTCGCCTTATTACTGTACAATATGTAGTAAAATAAGGCTTGATTCGGACATTTAAAGTTATACTAAAGGAAGTTATTGATAATTTGTTTTAAACCTATAAGCTCACGCATTGACTGACAAAAATACGTTATGTTAGGATTGTTTAGAAGTAACGCGGGACCACCGAGTGCACGGAGTAGGGTAGTTAGGTAATTATAATTTAACGTGTTAATTATTTTTTAAAAAGCAATAATAGTGCCTTTGTCTTATACCTGTCTTGCCTTGCCAATGGTTGTTATGTAAAATTCTGTATAATATACCCAAAGATTAAATGATCCATACCTATCGATATAGTACGAGAGACACCACGTATACATATTTTTACAACTTATTGAACTGTTTAAACTTATTTTTAATTTTCAATGTTTGTCTCTTAGACTATAAATACAACATTTAGGATTTTTTGTTCTTGACCCATAGAATGTATAATAGTATTTGATAATGCCTTATGTATTAAGTAAAAAAGCAAATGAAATCTCATATACAAATGATATTCATTGATTTACATTTTAAAATATGTATATGAAATTATCTATATAAGATTGGAATATCACATGTAATGAAATATTTTTTACAAAATATTCACAGAAAAAAGGAATTTAGTGGGTGTAAAAAACAGATTTACTAAGTAAATACATATATTTTGATAATAATTACAATTTTGTTTTATTAAGATCTTTACGCCTTATATCCTTAGACATCCATTATCTTGAAAACAATAAGTGATGTATAAATGCAGCAAATAATATATAAGGTTTTAAAGTTAAAGCTTTTAAAGTTTAATTTAACTCAGAGCTGCAGTCATTCAAAATCGATTGCAGTATCGATACTAAAAAATTTAAAAATTAGCTACTCTAATCGGAGAAACAGATCGGCTATCACTAGCGGCGTCCATGATCCAATCGGTATAAGAATCGATTCTAGTGAAGACATCGGGGTAATCGTCGCTGTCACAGACCTTGAAAAACGAAGACAGTCCAATAAGGACGCTGTTGTGGACCATCGGTGCGCCGGAGTCGCCCCTGCAAATGCCTTTTCCTGGTGCACTCGCGCAAAGCATGGCTGTAAACATTAAGATGTTTTATAATCATGCTCATATAAGAATATTATTAAAAAGCAAAGAGGTAGTGCTTGTGCGTGTATGTTACTTTTTCACGCTGTAATAATAGCTTTACAGATTTTGGTGAAATTTGCAGTGGAAATAGCTTTAATCCTAGATTAAAACTTAGAAGTTAATCAACTCAAAAATCACAATCAACAACGCAAGTGGAACCGAGAGCAAGATCGCAGACAAAATGTGTTACTTAAACGTCAAAAGCTTAATAAAGGTTACATCATTTGTAAGGCATTATACCTGTACAGAATTCCCAGAATAAAAATCATGTTTTTATGGACCAATAAATGTATGAAAAAAAATATTTTAGGAAGAGGTGAAACAAAGTGAACACACAAATTTTTTCTATACATATTGTAAACTAACCAAACGATGCAGTTTAAAAAACCTTTGCTATTTATTATTCGTTTGCTTACCTTCATCGATGGTTACATTTTGGGCGCCTTCGAAAATCTTCTGACAATCAGCAAAAGGCAGTTTGATTAGATTAACTGTCTTCAAAGTTTCTAGTTGAGGACCGGATTCCTAATAAAATTATTAAAAGTGATAAGGTATTCATTTACAAAATATGACATTTTAAATAAATAAAACTATCTTTTCGGATTATTTTTTTATCCGAATAATCCGAAAAGATAGTTTTATTTATTTAAAATGTCAAATATTCGCGTAAATCTAAGAAAGTAAAATATAACATGTTAAATCAACTTATGTTATAAATGTGAAAGTTTAATACAGTTTTAAAGAGTACAAACATACTGAATGTGTGACTGTCCGAAACTGTAACATATAAATTAATATGAGTAAAACTTATCAAAATTAGAATGGAATAAGGATTTGAAACATTAATTTAATGACAAAAATGTAATATATTAAATATTTTATTTCGAAATGGTAGACTTACACTTTCAAAGCCCCAGCTCACAACCTTAGTGAGCATACCATCAGGTAGAAAGGTACCAGGGGGAGGGATGAATAAGACGTTGATAGAGTCGCTAATTCTAAAGGGTTCTGTTACGCGAACGACAGCGATGTCAGCTGATCGTGGCGTTTCTACATAGTTGGGATGC
Organism: Brenthis ino; assembly: GCA_921882275.1. Lineage (NCBI taxonomy): Eukaryota > Metazoa > Arthropoda > Insecta > Lepidoptera > Nymphalidae > Brenthis > Brenthis ino. The sequence goes on along the minus strand of OV170229.1, from coordinate 12,387,176 downwards.
TTAATCACTTCCGCAATACGGGATTCGACACCACCACTCATGCTATTTGTCGATCCAGCTCGTATGAGCATGTTGTTCACATCAGCCCCTCTGAATATTACAAAAATATCTATAAAAGTATCTTATCTAGTTTTTGTGACTAATAATAAATTTAAATAAATGGTCCTATTTAGTCGCCCACTATTTTTATTTGGACATTGGTCCTTCGAGGCGTGGTATAAAAACTAATAACAAATAGGTACAATTTCAATAACACAAGCACTAAGGTTTTATAACTATATACTTTATGCATAAACTATATAGTTTTAATATATTTTTACTAAAGCTTCACTATAATGGTTAGTGCAGGATTCTCCAGGGTCCCCCCCAACGTGCGTTCACCTTGTCGTGGTGGGGGGGATCAGTAGTGCCCGGCAACCCAACCGGGCGCGAAGCCAAGAAACGCACAGGGAGGTGGCCCACTTCGGTGGGCAGTGGGAGGCGCCCTCTTCGGAGGGCGGTGAATCATGCGGGTTGCTCCTGGTACTTCTCTGATAGCAGAGTGGACCTTGGAGCAACCCCGTGGTTGTTGTGGTCTGCTTCGGCAGACCTGCCGTCGGGGCGTCGTAGTTGAATGCGTAAGCGATCCTGCGACGCCTCATTAAGACGGGGGAAGGCTTTGTTGGGTTTTAGTGGGTAGTACTGGCTTTGCCGGTGAGTCCCACACATCGTGCATAAATGCATTTCCCAACGTTAAAAAAAAAAAGGATTCTCCAGGGTTTTCATTATAGGTACAGCTCTATTCAAAATGTATGTAAATGATAAAGTACCTAATATATTTTTTATATTATTAATAATATTTTTTATTTTATATTGCTAGCAATAGTATAATATATCTAAAATACGATATATTTTAAGGTCGCTTCAATATGGCATTTGTAATTGATGATCAATAGATAAATTAATCCAGATGTTCCGTCACATACGTGACCGATTGTTTTCCGATTAAATGAAATATTACATAACGATGAACTGATAACGATATTTATTTATAAATTCTATTTATATTTATCGCTTTAACTTTTTAAGCTACTTGACTAACTTTTTAGTTTGAACTAAAGTATAGTTAGTAACTAAGGTATTCATTTACCTTACATAGTTTCATAGTACCTACCTAAGAGCAAACTTTGTTAAATAGAGGTTTCACGTGTATATGTTCGAATGCCTATGTTAAAGCCGTTTAACACCATACATAAATCAGATTTGTTTAATTTTATTTTTATATAATTAATGTTATTCACTAAAAGTTACGGAATAAATAGGAAATTTCCGAATACTTTTGTAACTACTTAGTATTATCCGTGTTTGTAATAGGTAGGCGAGAAATTGAGCTAGAAACAGTAATAAAATATTACGTTTGTAGGTAAATCAAGAAAGTATCAATTTGGTCACTAGTTCGTTCTCTCATCGAAGCCTTTTGAATATTATATATATACTAGCGGACCCGACAGACGTTGTCCTGTCTACACGTCTTTAATTTGAAAATTTCAAACTTTTTTTAATAATTTTTTTGATGAAAATTATTATTCAAATTGTGAATCTAAACCATTCCCAGATCCCCTTGAACACACACAAAAAATTTCATCAAAATCGGTCCAGTCGTTTGAGAGAAGTTCAGTGACATACACACTCACAGAAGAATTATATATATAAAGATATATATATATATATATATATATATATATATATATATATATATATATATATATATATATATATATATCTCACAAATAAACTGTGATTTCAGTGTTTAGACACTCTTAGGTAAACTTACGTGAAACAGAAGGCGGTTGTCAAGACGTGCCACGATGAGACAAGAGATCCGACGCATCGTTGGATGTGGATATTTGGTCTAGGGTAGTGGTACACGATGGCAACAATATACGGGAAATCCTCAATTGTTGTCGGCGTACCGCCTACGATACGACTCTCTGGTGCTGCTGAAGCTGTAAATAAATGTTAAATTAGAATATGATATTGTCAAAATTATCTAAGCCCTTTAACTTAGCAAAAATTCGGGCAATAATTATTTTAGGTAAATTATACCTAGCTAGGTACTTTTATATCAAAATCATATGGCAATCATAAATGAATTTAAGTTTTCTATCTATTAGTACATAATATGATTAAAATAGTTTTATTCAATAAATTCGTCCTTATTTCTAACCGACTGCGGCGAAACCTAAAGGAGGGTTATGTATTTGATCTGAATGTACATACATCAGACTGCATAATACTATTTTCCTTCGCTAACTTGTTCCGATCTTTTTAGTTTGCTTTTTACACAGTTGTTTATTTTTTTGTTTAATTTTTTATTGTATTATTTACGGCCTGTACTCCACTCGTTTATTTTCCTTCTTCATCCGCAATCTCCTAACATAACAGTCACTAAGTATAAGAGCGCGCACAACGGAGAACGGAGCGGTTAAGTGAAATCTAATTCTTCTACCGACTGAAATAAAACTTTTATTTCAAAAGCAATTTTTTAATTCGTTAAGTTGAGTACGTACTTTACAAGTTAAACTAAATTAATATCATTACAATAGTAACTAATTCTGCTAACACACCCTAATAATATATTTGTACTAACCTTAGAACATAACTGTCCTTATTGTCCCGAGGTGGGCGTAAATAGCTGCGACACAGTTTATACTAATGCAGCTACTTACGATCTAAATGTTTTTAATATGTATGTTATTATGTTCAATAAAAATCTTTAAATCTTTAATCTTTAAGTTCTGCGCAATTGATTGATTACGATTACAAATAATATAATTATAATAACGATAATTTTATTTATACCCAAAAATTTTAAGACCACAGATGTATATATTTAGAACTTACCAGCACAGAAGAGTGCAAAGGCCAAGCAAAGTAACTTAATAGCCATGGTATTGACCAATCCAATATTGTATCAAGCCGCTATTTCCGACGCTTGCATCGCTTATATATTCTAGGTTTACATGCTGATTAATTTACGTGGAATTTTTTTGCCAAAATATGTAATTATACAGAATGTTTAAAATACTATAATAATTCGGGTTCCTCCCTTAACTCAGTAGTCTCACTAAGAATGATTTTTTATTTGGATTTTACATTGTAAAATGATTTTGATATTTTTTTTAACAATACCTTCGCAAGAATGTCACGCTAGTGCAAACCCTGCCTTAGTGCCTTCTTAAATTAAAGATGAAGATATAGAAGGTGCGCTAGATAAGTTCGTCATCCCAGAATATCGCTGCATCCTTTGAGAAAACTGAATAAAACATGCAGAAATTAAGAACAAGTGCTTAAAATATTATTACATAAAGATACATTTTTATGAACACGCTGTATTCATTCAGGAAAGCTTACTAAGATAACTTGCAATCATGCACGTACACATTATCTACTAATTCAAGTTTATTTTGGTAGATAATAGATAAACAATTAATCTATTGATAAGTACATAAATCATGAACCTAATTTTGTCAACTTACGCTTACATAATAATCTTAAGTCTTCACAACAAACTTGTTAACCTACTACGTCTGTAAAATTATGTGGTCGTGGTCATGTCCCCGACATAGAGAATTATAAAGGCCGCATCTATTATCATAGTAAATTACGTCCACGTACTCAGGAGTTACTTATCGAGCGCAAATAATCGTACTAAATATATGTATAGAATAGAGATCAAATAGCTCTAAATAAATACTGTGTTCATTTTCGATTTAAAATTATTGTACGAATTAGATTGTAGTAGTACGTGCTACTTTTTGTGGCTTTACACTTTCTCTTAAACCTTAATATACAATAATTAATATTCCCCTTTCTTTATACGACGATGTAGACCGTGGCGCAGTAGTAGATTTATTGTAAGCCTCCGGGGCTTAATACTGTGCTCATATAATAGACAGTCTGAGGTCTCTTTAGTTTATGAAATACTAGCGGGTCACCCTTGCTTCGCTCGGGTTCACCTCTAGGAAAACTAAACCATCCCACGGAAACCGTACATTTTTCCGGGATAAAAAGTAGCCTATGTATTATTCCAGACTATAATCTATCTCTGTGCCAAATATCCAGATCCGTTCAGCCGTTCTGGCATGAAAGAGTAATAAACATCCATACATAGGTACTTACAAACTTTCACATTTATAATGTTAATAGAGACTAGCGGGCTAACCTTGCTTTACTCGGTTGCGTCCCTTAGTGCCAACTAGTAACCTGTAATATCTGCCTATCGTACAGTCATAGTCTCTCTGGGTACTTATTGCATCCAAATCCGTCCAGCCAGTGAAGGAGCTACAAATATACACAAACATACAAACTAACACAGTTATAGTAGTCGTCTCATATATTGTAGTTGACCATATACGCATTTTGTTAAGCTCTAAAATAATCTCATTATCATGAGTCTGTCTGCCCGCATAATATATTCTTGATTGATTAGGTAATACGTAACAAGGCGACTTGGAGTAAAAAAAGTTTTTCCGTATAAAATTAACTACCAAATTAAATAAATAGATATTATTACTTTAAAACTACTATTACTTACTAAAAACAGGATAAAGTAACAAAAAGAAAAAAAGTAGTACCTTTTTCAAAAAATGATACACATATTAGGTATTTAGTTATTTAATGCTAAGTTACGTTTATAAATATTAAAGAAGCTTGTCCAATTGGTTTTTATTTTTAACTTAACATATTCGATTATAGTGTAAATTTTCGTTTTCCCAAGAAATTAAGTCTTATAATAAAGATAATATACAAAAAACACTGGCTATAATCTAATTATTTTTTTAAATAAAATTGACGCAGTGTCTTTATAATCAATTTAGTATTTGGTAACGTCATAATGAAATATTTCTGTTGAACTAAATTTTTTTGTGTTTTTATCGAAGTACTTTAGTAAGATATGGGTAATAGACACTCTAGCGACGTAATACACACTCGTCAAGACCAAGAATCAAATTCTGTAGGTATATTACAAGCTGGAATAAAAGGCATCAAGCCTAAGCACAAAATATGTGATCCAAGCATAAAAAAACCTAAAACCATGAGAAAGCCCAGACTTCTGAATAAAACGAAGTCAACACGAATTGATTTTAACGCAATCAAAGAATTATATAGCGATAAAATGCCTGTAATGTTGGCATTCATAACTACAGAATCGGAGTGTCGTTTACGTCTCTCAAAGAAGCCCACAAAATATAGCTCGATGCTCGTTCACAACGCGGACGAGAAATCGTGTCGAAGAGTATTTTCTTTGCCCTGTTCTAAATACTGTAGAGATTGCAGAAAATTATCATCTGAGTGCGTATATTAAGTATTGGATCTTATTTTCATTTAAATACACTTTATGTACTTATTTATTTATTAAAATGTTTTATTCAAAAAATATTTTGTCTGGTAACGTTTATTTGAGGTAAAAATAATTCACATATGGTATCCCCGTGCAGTGGCGCGCCTTCCAGCGAGAAGGGAGCGTGTCGGATGATTCGTGTGTCATTTTAAGTTTAAGTTTACATGTTTTTCTCGAATCGTCGCTGATAATACACTTAATTATCTTACACTGATGTTGTTGTGATTATGAGTTATCATTTTATGTGTGCAAGAGGCGTGTGATAAGGGTAAGTTAATCGTTTATTCATTTACTTATGTCAGACGACGATTCCCTCAGCTGCTATATATTTGAATGTATATTCTTATTGGAACAATGTTTTTAATATTATCTACTATGAAGGCAATTGTCTCTTCAGATTGTTGCCGGGTGGAGGAATATCAGGTGTGCTACCTTGAAACTTTTTTGTTTTTATCAATGACATTGATACGCGGCGCAAGTAAATGTTTCAGTTATTTATTTAGTAATAGAGACCGGTTTAGAGATTTATCTAACTTTTTTATTCTAATTAGAATTCTATACAAAATGTTTAGTCTTAAATATATTTTTGGATAGTTTAATATATGGTCAAAATATTAATTAATAACTTCATTTAAAAAAAATATAACCCGTTTTAAATCTTACTATACTACTTATTACTATAGTATATTTTTGTTTTTTAAATCTCAATTGTTTTTTATGATAAAGATGTTTATTTTCATTAGTTTACTAATTTTGAGGTTAGGTTTAGAACCTACCTTCACCCATATAATTTGCTGTACCACATAATGTGTGCCTACCCACTTTTTAAGTAAACAATTAGCAATTTAATATAAATCACATGTTATATACATATTTTCTTTCATCTAAAACTTAAGCGTTAAAAAAATGCTTTTATATATTTAATTAAACACTTCTTAACATTTTTTAAAATCACTTCTTATATAGGTATTTATTTTGGCATGTTAAAAATTAATATAATACTAATGCATTAGGCACCAAAAGCCATAAGCGTTTTTCTATCATTAAACATGTATTACATATTTTAAAAATTATTACAATATTTAATATTAATATTATTTATTTAGGGCCACTTCTTTGAGGTTCTATAAAAATGTATCCTGCAATTAGGGGGTATTTCCTTATAAGTAGGGAATATCCATTGTTTAAATTGACACAATAAGGATATTTGAAATTAAGGATTATTAGTATTATCAAAAGTATAATTTGTTGATGAGGTACCTATATATATTTATTTTCTTGTTTCCTTCGAGTATTGGTTATATAGAAGCATTTTTAAAGTGTTTATTGTACTCAAATTGTTTGGAAAACTTCTTTTAAAAATTTGAGGAATGTTTGAGTCAACAGTTATTAATTATTATACAGTAAATATTTTAAGGAGATGACATTCTTTGAGAATGATTTGATCAACTCTACACTATTTCAATGTTGAATAAAACATACAACATACATGCCCATTCAAAAAATAAAGAGTTAGGTGCAGGGTCTATAGCCTTACTATGTTATACTATCCAGTTCTACAGAATTTTCTACTTTTTTCATTTTGAATTGTAATTCTTATAATGAATGGTGTCTTAAGTTATAATCCACCCATTTAACATCCCATAATTGCCCAGCGAAACATCAAAAGCGCTCAATTTATTAATTATTTAAAACCCTACAATTAAGCAGGCCGTTCTCATTGTAAGAGAGAAAAGAGCTATAATCTGGCATGCTGGCCAATGCAAGTTACATGACTACAAGACTACTAATTATTTACTTATTGGCAAACACAAAGTATGTATGTACAATGTTACATCAAACAACAGGATAAAATTGTAAAAATTTACAAAAAACTTTGTAAACATTTACAAAAAACGTTTTACGTAAAAGTAAACCAAAATTAATATGTAAAACTCAATTATATTTTAACACAAAATAACTAGTGTAGCTGATTAATGTTTGCCAACTGTAAATTTACCAACATATACATATTTATTTTAATAAATTTCAAGTAGTATTTAGCTGTATAGCAACTGATCAAATGATAATATAGTTAATTTAAACTTTCCATATAAATAATATAATGAAATATTATTTTAATATATTTCTATCCATATTATTCTTTATTTTTTCACTTCTAGTAAATATATCACTCCATTTTCTATTTTTAAATAAGGTTAAGTATTAAAAGTGTTCCCTTGTATGAAAATTGAAAAATAAAAAACATTGTCCAAAATCTTTATTCAATGTTGGTATAATAAGTATTGTTGGCTCCCTAATAAAACTTCGAGATATTCCTTGCTTATATTCTTATATTCAGTACTTTTGTGATCGTCAGTGAGTTACATAATTTATAATCATAATTTTCATTATTACAAACAACTCGTGCCTAGTCACCACATGGTAATACCGACATCTCTGTGCAAAAGCGCGGGAAAACAAATGAATATCCACGCCCTTTTTTATTTTTTTTAAAACACGTTCCTATCGGCCAAGGTCACATAAGTAAATGCCATAAACATTAATCATTACAAATTAATCAAATATATTATTTTTTATTAAAACTCTCAATATAAAAAAATGCAACCTTACAGTGTGTACATTAAATACATACTTTTTCTATATCAAAAGTCAAAACTATCACAGTTCAAAAAAAACTGAGTCTTGAGAAGAACATCTGTTGGGGCCATTGACCTTTTTTTTGAACTATACAATTTTATTGAACTATAAATAACACTATCACATTAAACCCAAAAAGTGATATCTTCTAGATAATTATAAATTCTAAGGCCTTGTGCCTAGGCTTCAACTGTTTTTTTAATTATTCTTAGACACGCGAATATATTTTAATAAAACATTTAATTCGCGGTTTTATTTTACTTTTTTTGTCGAGTCTTCTCCTTCGTATGCTCTATACAATATCGTTCGAAACTATGTCTAATAAGTAAGTTAAATAAAACCTTTATAATATCCGCAGAAATAGTTTTATTTCATTCGATTTACTTAGTCAGGAGGTCTTCGGTTAACCATTTGTATACTCATTAACAGATTTTTATCTCAAAATATGTGTTATTTATAATAATTGTCATTATCAAAGGTATAATGAATGTAAATGAGCGTGTACCAAACTACACAAAACATTTCAATCATTCTGCTTCAAGTTAATTGCACTAACTGGCATGAGTGTGTACTCGCAATAATTAATTGCTCGCAACTAGTTGTGCTGACACAGGTTTACATAGCGTCGCTGCGATTATATTGCATATTATATAATTATATAATATACAATTATTTACAGTACATATTTTTTCTCACTTTTTCTTACTCGGATAACCAGCTATCACCATACCAAATTTCATTTAAATCCCTCCAGTAGTTTTTCTGTGATGAGGTAACAGGCAGACAGACAGACAAAAATTCTAAAAACTATAGATTTGGCCTCTATCGATAATAATGTCTATTTCAATAAGATTTTCCAAAAAATATTTAATGTACAGATTCGGCTTAGTTACAATTTTATTTTATGTATAGATTTATCTCTTTTTTTATTGGCCCGAACTACCCTAAAAAGACTTCCAATCCTCAGTGGTATAGACCAGCCACTAGATATATGGCTGTAAAATATAGATTCCATACTTTACTATAAATATTATAAATTAATTAATTCGTCAAAAATGTCTTTAGATTGGACGATAAACCAGTCTTATTAATTTAAACATATGTATACCTATAACATGCTTTATGCATTACTTGACAGTATATATCCATACTAATATTATAAATGTAAGTGTGTTTGTTCGTTTGTCTTTATTTCACGACGAAACGGAGTGACGGATTGACTTTTTACCGCGGAAGATTATCTAATTCCCACGGGAAAACACGGTATAATCTATAAATATACAGTAGAGACTCGATTATCCGGCCCTCTATTATACGGATTCGCGATTATAATATAATCCAAAAAAAAAAAAAATTATGATCAGATTTAAAAACTTAAAATTAATGTTCTTCAGTGAAATTAAATAAACATGTGTTTTAGCATTTTTCGAAATTCATCCTATAAGGGGGTGAAATAGGGGATAAAGCTTGTATGAAACTACGTTTTAAGAGATGTTTTTGTAGTTTGGCGCGAGCGAAGCCGCGGGTTCTGGTAGTAATATAGGTATATATTGATACGCTATGAGGTGATAGAATCACTAACTGTTGAAGAAAAATTAATTCCAAGTAGGTATTGTATCGACAGCGCGACACCGCGATATGACCTTGTCAATAATTTTCTCTCATCAGTTAATAAACTATTGAAATATTCATTTGTGTATTTCCTATATGTTTTCCTGTTGGAAGCAAGATTAAATTAAAAGTGTTTTAGTATAAGCTCTTTGAATAATAAAATATTCATTTTGTCAATGCGAAAGTTTGTGAGTGAATTTGTTACGTCTCCACTTTGTATCGGCTTAACGGATTTGGGGGAAGTTCGGGATACACAAAAACTATTTATAAGTTATAATATGACTTTCATAGTTATATATTATACTAGGAGCTCACCTTCGCTTCGCTCGGCTTCGCCTCTAGAAAATAAAAACAAATCTATCCCACGGGAACCGTACATTTTCCGGGATAAAAGTAGCCTTTGTGCTATTCCAGACTATAATCTATCTCTTTGCCAAATTTCATTCAGATCCGTTCAGCCGTTCGAACGGATCTGGATGAAAGGCGTGATGGAGTAACAAACATTTATCCAAATATTCGAACATTTAACCCTCACATTTATTATATTAGTAAGATGGACTATACACCTTTTTTTTATAAATTAAGAAGTGCATTGTGCCTTCAACACAAGTTATTTTTAGTGGTATCAAATTCAATAATATTGTATTGAATAAGTCTAGCTGACACCAAACACCCGAGAAACATCAAAATATTTATTTAAGTACATAATATTTGCACTACTGTGCAACCAGACATGATGATGTTCTCCTAGCCGATTCCGGCCACGGCGGCCAATCTCAATGAGATTAGCCAACTGCGCAGGAGATATTATAGTGCTCAAGTGTACGCGCAGACACAAGTGCACTCTCTATTCCTATCACTCTCATACTCCGGTGGGACGACCACTCGACACGACCGGTGAGAGTTAAGGCGCAGGACCGACGGCTTTACGTGCTCTCCGAGGCACGGGGGTGAAACACCGCCAACTTCCCAACTCCGGGCTGTTACTGAGACTTACTATACAGGAAGACTCAATAACTAAACTTGGCCCGACCCGGGACTCGAACCCAGGACCTCCGGGTGTGCAGCCGTACATGCTAGCCACTACACCACCGAGGCAGTTTCAACCAGACATATCCGACTTGTAACACGATCGTTACTAGACAGGTAGACCTTCGCGCTTCTTTTCAAGGAAATACTGTACGTACACTTTAACTATGGTTCTCAGGGACTATTGTTGAGTCATAATTAAATTAATTGGGTTTGTGGTTAAAAACAGTTGTATAAAAACTTAATACCTATATAAATATTTTAAAGAAAATCTATGGCATGAATATACAATTTCGACGCAGTTTCTAGTTAGATTTACACATAATATAAGTTAGATTATATATTATCTAATGTTGACCTCATTTTGAACCTATGGTTTACAATTGCATCTAAAGCATAAAGACAGGTAAAAATTGGTAAATGATTATTGCATAAATGGTAATTTATCTCTACTTGTTATTTTTATCCTCACTCGAGTCACCTTTTCTTTCAATGGCACATACTTCACACACTTCGCCTGTAATTATTCTATTGGATTAACACAATATTACGATACTGTGACGGCATAACTTTGAATCTATTATGTAATTTCGTTTGTTTACTTTGACTTTTTAATATACATATAGATAAAACTAGCGACTCACTCGGGTCGGGTCCGCTCGGGTTCGTCCCTAGATACGTTTTAACGGTTAGTATAGATTTCTCAGAGATTAAATATTTTCCCGCAGTAAAAAGTATCCTCTAAGTTGACCCGGGTAACCAGCTAACATCATACCTAGTTTCATCAAAATCTGTCCAGTGGTTTTCTCGTGATGGGTTCCTAAACAGACAAAAATTCTAAAAACTATACATTCGGCCTCTGTATCGATAATAACTATTTCAATAAGATTTTCCAAAAAATATTTAATTTACAGATTCGACTCATATCGACACGACGCTAAGTAATCTAAGTAGGTATTTTGTGTCGGCAATTTCAAATTTTGTTCACGGTTAAGAGGAAATATTTTTTTTTCATTAATAAGAGATTTGAATAGAATAGTTTTTTTAATCTTCTATAATATATATGTATTACGAATGACTGGAAGAAAAACGTCATATTTTCTCTAATAGTATAATTGCAAAATAATATTTTTTTGGCCTCTACATTAAACATTGTATAGGATATTGTTCCACGAATTATTTAATAATATTTATAACTAGCATCGCCCGCGGCTCCGCCCGCGTTCATATGACCAAAACCAAATTCTTAGGTTTTATATATTAGTATACTCGTATTAGTATATTAATTATTAATTGACCCGCATAACCAGCTATTACCATACCAAATTTCTTCAAAATCCCTCCAGTCATTTTTCTGTGATGCGGTCACAGACAGACAGACAAAAATTCTTAAAACTATAGGTTCGGCCTCTGTTAGCGATAATAATGTGTATTTCAATAAAATTTTCCAAAAAATATTTAAAGCACAGATACTGCTTCATTAAATTTTAATATATCTATAGATGTAACTAATTTATAAAGACAAAGAGATTGTTTTTGATAATTTAAACACGGGCGGGGTCGCGGGTAATTTAGTAGTAATTCTAATAAAATCATAGAAAGGTCGAATTTGTACATTCAATTTTTTTGGAATTAAAACTACGCATTTTAAACACACATGGCGACATCTATTAACAAATATCTAAATAATACAAAAATAAATATTCATTAAAATAATTTTTTTAATGAATAAAATAGTGCTCTTGATATACTTTTTCAAGATTAGCTATTTTTAATAGTTTTTGACATATTTAGTAAGTCAACTTGCTAAAATCTATATAGTATCATCGTTTTTTTTATTCTGACCAGTTTTTGTATTTTTTCTCAGAAATGAGATATTTTTCTGCGGTAAAAAGTGTCCTATATGTTGACCCGGTTAGTCAGCTATGACCATACCAAATTTCATCAAAATCCGTCCAGTAGTTTTTCTGTGATGCGGTAACAGACAGACAGACAAACATTCTAAAAACTACAGATTCGGCCTCTGTATCGATAATAATGTCTATTTCAGTAAGATTTTCTAAAAAATATTTAATGTACAGATTTGACTTAGTTAGAATTTTATTATATGTATAGGTATAGATAATTACTTAGTTCCAGCTCTACTACTAGCTCCAGTTTTCTATAGGTTCTAGTTAGAGCATAGCTGACCTAACTGGACTATATAGACAAATCTTTGAAATTATTGACGTTACTCTTACGCTTTAGGGTGTAATAGGTCACGGGGGGACACTCAATCATGGTGGAGACTGCAAAAGTCCTCCGGTTCCGGATAGTAGGGCGGGCGGAAAATAGGCGAAGGCACTGCCATTTTATCCGGATCGAATTCTACGTATCAGTATATAACATTGGCCCCGGTATCTCTCACACGGTCTCCTTTAGTGCGACACAGTATAGACGTCGTTAACACTTTAGACTTACAGACATGCGATGCTATGGAGGGCATCCAGCGTAGTAGCAGTGACATAACTATAATTGTATACACGTGGAATAAAAAACCTCATAACTGGATCTGACCTAAGTGGAATTAAATTATTCCACCAACTTTAGTCGATTAAATCTTCTGACGTACGTGGAATTTTGTAAATTTGTAAATATTAAAATAATGTTTCTGTCGTAAGAAGAAGCTGACTGACGCAAATGGAATAAATCATTCAACTCACGTTAGACGGATCGTAAAAATCATAGCGTCAAAAAACCTTTTTTAAATATATCTACCTCGTACACATTTTCAAGTTATTCTTAAACAAACACAGGCAGGCCATCTGCAATATTTACCCATTTGCAGAAGTCAATAATCTAAAAATCTACGGAAATACTTAAATATTAGATGTAAATACTACTAGCATTTTGTCGCGGCTCCGCCCGTGTTCATTTATGTATTACTTATTTTAATAAATTCTAGACTATATGTTACCCTGATATATAAGCTATATTACTGTAAAGTTTCATCAAAATTGGTATAGTAGTTTTTGCGCAACAGAGTGACAAACATCCATACGTACTCATAATGTGGTAGTAAGATTATGACGATTACTATGACAATATCAAGTAAAACCACTATTTACGTAAATATGCATTGAACAGTTACTATTACTGCAGACAACGTAAGTAGATCTTTAAGCAATAAAATATAACAAGCAGTTATTAAAGAACAATAATAGGTATAACAGAATGTACGTGCGTTGTACGTACATGTGCTGTGTCTCAATTTAACATTGTTTCATTTGTTCGGACGTTTGTTGTGTGGCTATTATTGTAGCGTTTTGATAAACTTAAGATTTATTATCTTGTCGTATATTGATATATTGAAATTATTTTGTTGACATCTTTAAGCTAGAAAGAAGGAGCTAGTCTTACTGAAAGTGTACGTAATGAAATTTCGGATCTACTATGAAAGTCTGAATGTATGTAATAGTGGCTCACCCTCGCTATATATATACATAGGTGTGATGAGTTGTTGTGGGGTGTATTAGAACGTGTTTTCCCGTGGGAATGAGTTAACTCCTCCAAGTAAATTTCTAAGAAATTAATTGTTAACTGTAACACCGGTGTGCCCGCGGTCTTGAGGGAATAATCTCCCGCGGTAAAAAGTAGCCTATGTCACAGCTCTCCAACTATCTCCACAAAAATCCGTCACTTTGATTCGACGTGAAAGAAGAACAAGCAAACAAACAAACACACTTTCACATTTATAATATTAAATATGGATATAAAAAGAAATCATCGATGTCATAATAATTAAATGACTTTGCAATTAAATGACTCCACGACCGCGGAAACGCGGGCGTTACAGTTAACAATAGATTTCTTAGAAATTTAATTAATTCCTTAGAAATTTACCTGGAGGTGTATAACGTTAAAATATACCTATAAAAACATATCGAGTGCTGAGTTTCGAGATAATAATGAAAATAAGACAAAAGCTTTTTGCTTCTAGGAAGAGTCTTTTTCTTATTAGATACGGCGCGAAACCATTGTAAACATTGTATCTGATTTTTGTTAGTTGTATATTTTACAAATTTTAATACAATCATGACTCAACACAGAAGTTTTCATGGCCGCAATGGCGTTAGTTTATTTGTTCTTTACGAGCGAGTAAACGGTACCCATATTATATCAAACGGCAAATTAATTATAAAAATGTGAAACTTTTCATGGTTGCTTCCATTATGTAACTAAATAATATATGTGACTAGCGTAGAAACTAACATTTCGTCAGAGAGTTTGTTGTGTGAATGAATTATATGATTTCGATATTCACATTCACATTAAATCGAAACAAAAGCCACACTTACGGGAAGGTAACCGAGGCCGCAGCACAGCAATATCTAAGTGTTCCAAATTAATTTTATTATGATAAATTATTTTTTAATCTTCGATGTTTTACTTATTAAAAAAAAACAAAAAAGAAGAAGAAAATGAAAAAAAAAGATCTTGCAATATTATTAGGGGCCTCTACTCTTTAATTGCCCCCATTGTTAAATGCGGCCATGATTATGTAATGTTTTGTTTCGCTTATTATTTTCTTTTACCCCTTCGCTGCTCTTAAAGTTTACTGCATAATAATTTCAAATATGGACTTAGAATCTTCTAAGGATGCCTATTATATTATAATTTATAATACCTACCTAAAGAAAGGCCTTTTTACGCATAGCACCTTCATACATACACTTTATGTGGGATTCACTGGCCGTGAAAATCAGTACTACTAAATAAAACCCAACGGAACCTCCCCCGTTTTAATGGGACGCCGCAGGATGGCTTACACACTTAATCAGGACGCCTGACTGCCCAACGGCAGGCCACAACGACTAAAAGGTCGCTACCACGGTCCACTTTGTGGGTTCTTGAAGAATTGAAATGATGCATCTTAATCTTACTTGTTCTCGTAGAAAAAGTAGTAACTTGCCATGAGTGGTATTGCCTTATCGTCCCGCGTGATTTGCAACTTGTAAGCTAGATACAATAAAATAAAAAATAAAGAAGCGGAAATAATTATTTAGTCTCTTATAATAAAGATAAGTACATCTAGACGTGCTGACAGACGGATGTCATTATCATTGTCCAGTGTCCACACGATGCTCACTAAGGTTATGACAGGTCGCACTCAAGAAATATGCGAAAATAGATAATAAATGCGTCGTTACTTGCATTTTATGTATACAATTAAAGAAATAGTTTATGTATACAATAAATGAAATATAAAACGTATTTGTGTTGGCCGCCAATAAATTTTTTTATGTTTTGCGTGTTTAATGTTTGTCTGTTTGCACAATGACATCATTTCATTGGAGTTTTGTGAAGTTCATTATAATGTTAAGTATATTTTATATTAGTTAGACGTTTAGAATCTTGTCTTGAATTCATAGTACAATTAGGTTTTAGAAGTAGTTTGAAATATTTTTTATTGGAATGACAACTTTTCTGTAAATACTTTGTGGAGAACATGGTGATGATAGATCAATGTGATATCTTAGAAATTCCATACCTGTTAACGAAAAAACTTGATTTACCTAGGTAGGTAGTCAATGCAGTTCTCGTTACGTAAGGTTTTTCTATTTAAATAAATGTGCAATTCACACATCGTAGAAGTGAAACTTCAGAAAATGATATGAATATAGAGTATCAGGAGTAGGATAATGATAAGGATTTTTTTATTTATATTATTTTTACCAAGTTTAAAAGTTATTTTACATTTTATTTGACATAAATATAAACATTACATAATAATCAGTAATGAATTTTATTATTTTTCACTTCCTTTGTAATGTATTCTATCAAATAACAACGGTTACCATAGCATCATCGCAATGTATTCTATCTCATTCTATCGCCGGCTTAATCCTATATATTTATATGTTTGTCTCTTTTTACTGTCGCATTTCCGTTGCATCGAGTTTCAAATCACAACGATTCTAAAGAAGTTTCACTTCAAAAGTTCAGAGACTGAAAACAGGTGAATAAAATGAATATAGTAATTTCTTACTTGAGATTTATTGCGCTTAATAAAAAGTGTGTGAGCTAGTATTATCCACATGAAAAAAGACTTCCAGAATTAGATTTTTTCAGATCAATAATTTTATTGATTGTTGCAAGTAGTAGGTACACGGTCAAATTGTTTTAGGTGCTCGCTAAGAAAGTAACTTGTCAACCAGTCCTTTCTAAATCCACTAATTAAAACAAAATATTCTTGTGACAGCAGCGTCCATTTTGTCCAAGAAATGAATTGGGCATCGGGTGTTTTTTATACAAAATTATAATCAAAAATTCAATCAAGCAATTTTTTCATTCGGTTTTAAATATTATGTACATTCAAATTAAATCGTGTCCGCGGAGAGGGGATCCAAACGGCTTAATTTGATGGCGAATGGTTTTCTGTGGTGTGCTGAGATTTTCTGCTAACTCTTAAGATTTTATATTAAAGTTTTAGATTTTGTTTTAGATACTATGATTATGTTTTGTTTCAGTTCTATTTGTTGAATTTCTTAGTAGATAATAATGCCTTTTTATAATTAATTGATATTACGAGGTACAAATTACTACCATTAATAACAGACCAATCTATAGGTATGAGTATAATTAAAATGCTGTTCTTTCATTATTTAAGAATAGCTGGACCGATTTGGCTTTTTTTAAATATTCTTATTACAGAGAAATAATTAGCCGGAAAATATATTTTTTTAAGTAATAATAATAGTACATAAATATAATTAATATGTTGGGACATTAACACACAGCACCATCTAGTTCCATGATAAGCTACGAGGCTTGTGTTATGGATACCAGATAGTCGATACACTACGCATATATAAATTTATATACATAGGTACATATTATAATCATAAACAACCATGACCGGAGTACAAGCATTTGTGCTCATCACACAAATGAATGCTTCCAACGGGACTCGAACCTGCGACCGCTGGCATAGCAAGTAGGGTCACTACAAACTGAGTCAAAGGTACCGTCAAAAGTTGGTTCTTACAAAAAAAAATAACTATCACTTGAATCCTGTAAGTTAATTAGTAGAATAGTCTACACAATAAATAATTGAGTAAATCATGCTACTCTACATAAATAATATTAAAATCAACGACCCATAGCCGTGGTCGTTGCTTAAAATCGACTTAAAAGCATTAAAACTTTTGATCCCAAACAATGTCGGTTCTATAAAAATACTAACCGGATTGTTTGCTTGACTGCAAGTTAAATAAAAACGTATGATATTCAATTCGATTAATTTTATATTGTCATACATTCAGAGTTCTTCACTTCTTATATCTCTATATCCTCAAAATTGTTATTGAAAGTATCGATCAAGCCATACGTTATAGATACGAGTATGTTGTAGAAGTCTTTCGCATCTAGAAAATATATCCCGATTCCGAAGATTGATTGGTATTAACAAATGTAATGAAATCAACTTACGTGTTTCTTCTATTACGTAATAATAATAATATAATTATAAAAACTTTTTACTACATATCGCTCGGACCTTTATTCAACTCTCGACTAGTGAAGCTCTAATGAATAATAGCAGAGAGCCAAATAGGATTACATTTTTAAACCATTGTCATCACGAAGAGCTCAAATGGTCTATGACTTGGCGTGTGGGCGCAGTGTTTACAGGCTTGTAACCAATGACACTCAAACATAAAAGAGAAAAACGCTAAATAAACATGTTCAAGTAAAACATGGCTGGTTTAAACATCATTCATTTTAAACACAGTTTTATGTGGAACCCAGAGGAAAAATTCAGTTTACGGTTGGCTACTCAATAGGAAAAATGTGAAAGTGATATTATATTAATTAAAGTGATAAAAGTTGTGGTTTTAGAATAGAAAATATTCCTATTAAAGTCGCTAAATATAAGAAATGTGCTGATTATATATTCAACAGTTCAACTTTTTTAAAATTGCGAATTCTATCTAGATACATATACCTATTGAAAATATCCATATTAAAAAAGTATTGTCCGTAAGAAAAGAATAGATCGTGATATAAAATCAATAAATTTATTTATTTGTACATCGAATAAGATAGAAACGGGTTCAGTATTATTTTTCTAAAGGTGTCGATATTACCTATTCCCAAAAACTAAGTGCCGTTAAATATCAATTTATTAATTTGTAGCTTTTAGTCAGGACTATCAGTTATTGCTATATTCGCTGACCTAGAAACCAGAGCTTAATAACATTTACGAAACCAAATTAATATTGTTATGAACCGCACTATAGATAAGGAACCGCTGTTTACTTGAACGACCAGCAGTAGATATCCTATTTATAATCTACAGTAGATTTGTAATAAGAAAATCCATGACTATTAAGATATAAATCTCATAAATTACCTCTTTATAGGCTAATTTAATTAAGTCCCCCAATTATGTTCTATTATTATATTTTTATGAGAAAATTTAAAATAATTAACCTTTGGAAATCTGAACAAAGCCAACAAAGGAAATGGGTCAGTGGGCTTTTAAAGGGACACGGTCCAGAGAACCTCTTTATATATTTAGCATCTGCTCGCCTGATTAGGCTTATACGCATCCACTTCACATATCGATTGTCTGTATCTAACGTATGGGAAAGTTAGTGTCAGATAATACTTGTTATCCAATGGCCGGTTAGCTGGCTCGCCACGAAATACACAAGCACTAGATGTTTTAGTTTAGAACTTTTTAGTTTATTGAAAAACCGTTTAATTTATTATTTTTTAATTATGTAGAAACGGTTGTCTAAATTAGTGCCGAGGGTGTGTATTCATTTCATTATTCTTTCGTCTCTATTCATCTTCATTTTTGAAAATTTTGCAATAGTCAATTCAAAATCTTTTTTTTTCAATGCTAGGTGTTCATTCGGTTTACTGTTTATTATTACTTTTCAAGCAATATACATTAACTTATTAATTTTTAAGGATTATAAAGCTAGAAAAATGCTTTTACGAATAGTTTCAATTGTTGTCTAAATGTCAGTAGCGTTAATCTCTGAGACAACTTTCGTAATTCTATAATCCATACGTAAAGTTAAGATTATCTTTGCCAGTTGACATATTTAACGGGCACTGCTTTGTATATTCGTAACATACTAGACAAATGTATCCAGGCAGCAAACACTGCATAATTCATACATTCATTCAAAGTTCAGTCGTCTCCGCGGCTTCTAAAGGATTAACTGAGAAAGCTACCCGAAATTAAGCGCTCTAGTCTCGTCTTAAGTCTTTACAACTGTCAAAGAGTCATCTTTCAAGATGTGAAAAATAACTTTTATACATCAATAAGATTTAGAAGCCATTTTCGTTCCCTAATCCATTACACGAGTCAATTCTGTGTCAAATATGAAGGGTGTTATTCCAGATGATCATAAGTAAAAATCGCAAGTTATTATGTTACTGTGCATGTATCGTGGCGGTCTTGCTCGGTTTCTATCTAATAGATCTAAGACGCGCGTTTTACAAACTGCTCCTACACATCTTTTATTTCGTGTGCGACATGCTTAAGCTACTGATGAAGCTCGTAGAACTTTACTGAGAATGGCGTGATTTTGAAGAGCGGGTAAGTCATCAACAACTCATTTCTTAAACTCGATTGTTCATTACTAGTTAGGTATTGCTAAATGTCTACTAAATATTTTAACTAATGAAGAGGTAAAAAATAAGTTTAAAATTATGTCTTAAAGCTTTATAATAAATTATTTTATAGATTATATATTTATATTGTTTTAGTAGCAATACTTTAAATAAAATCAAAGTAACTTTTTTCTTTTAAGACAAGGTTGCTAGAGATAAATCGGAAATCCGGTAACGGTAATCCAGAAGCCGGTATACTGGATAGTAGACCAAACACCAGATAGTAAATATCCAGCCGAATACCGTTTTAGAATTTTCGAAACATTGAACGTTTGGCTCAGTTTGTAGTGATCCTACTTGCTATGCCAGCGATCGCGGGTTGGAGTCCCGCTGAGTGCAGTCATTTGTGTGATGAGCACGAATGCTTATGCTCCAGTCATGCGAGTTTATCTGGTATCATGGCACAAGCCTCGTAGCTTACCATGGAACTAGATGGTGCTTTAATATTTGATATTTTAAATAAAACTGTCGCATTTTTTCCCGGATTTATTTTGATTTTGGAATGAATCGTGAATTTGATTACTGCATTCGAAACGTCGAGAACCAAAATTAAAATAAATATGCGAAAAAATCCGATAGTTTTATTTAAAATATCAAATATTCCCGTAAATCTAAGAGAGTATTATATGTGAAAGTAATTAATGTATCTAGGTTTACTTTAGAATGATATAACCTATCTCAAAATTATACTCAAAGTGTTGTTGGACGTTCAGGGTGAAGACTGAAAACAATAAACATACATCATTATAAATGATAATCCAGAAGCCGGAAGAATATTATAGTATTTGTGTGATTAATGTACTGTAATAAACATAATCCATACTAATATTATAAATATGAAAGTGTGTTTGTTTGTGTCTTTCTTTAACGTCGAAACGGAGTGACGGATTGGCGTGATTTTATGTGTGGAGATAGTTGGAGGGCTGGAGAGTGACATAGGCTACTTTTTACCGCGGGAGATTATCTAATTCCCAATAATAACTATAAATAAACACGATATAATACAATCCAAAAAAATATTTATGATCAGAATCACTTGAAACTTGGTACTAATACTCTTCAATAAAATTAAATAAATACGTGTTTTAGCATTTTTTGAAATTCAATCCTATAAGGGAGTAAAATAGAAGACGAAAGTTTGTGTGAAACTACCTTTTTAAAGATTTTTTTTGTAGTTTTAGTGCGAGCGAAGCCGCGGGTTCTGCTAGTTATACATAAAAATTAAAAGCACACATGTGCAACCCCTAACAACGACTAGAGTAACATAAAACTGTACATGGGATGAAATGGAAAATAGAATAGCTCTATCTATAAATAAAAGCATACTGTAATTTTGCTTTCCACTTTATGTTAAAATATGACGTCTCATTACCTAAGCAATCATAATAATTTTCGGCCGTCCATCCGTCGTTTAGTGGTGGGAAAACATGCAATTATTATGAAATTTGTGAAAAATAAATTGCTTATATCTATAATCTATACATCATAATATAACGTTTGTTTATTTTTTTGTTATCTGGAAATTCCAGTTTGATTTGAAAAATACATAATACTTTCTTAGATTTACGCGAATATTTGACATTTTAAATAAAACTATCTTTTCGGATTTTGTCGCGGATTTATTTGTATTTTTGTTTCCCGACGTTTCGAATGCTTTACAGCATCCATGGTCACGGGAGAGACTGAGGTGTTACATGTCTTAAAGATATAGTTGTTACAGACAGCCTACCCACAATTAACAAAATGAAATTTGCACCAATTACATTACAATATTTTAACTTTAAATATTTTTATAATTTTAATATTAAGCAACACATTACTACATACATTTACAAATGAAAAAGTGAAAAAATATTATTAATCAGAAATGCTATCATTTTGATCTACACAGTAATAACAACAGTTTTTCTTTCGAAAAAAAACCGATATCGCCCTAGAATGATTCGAGAAGCCATAGAAATTAAAAAACATCCTAATTTCAATAGGGAAGATGGCTGGGTACTACCATCGTCATGGGATCCTGTTATTAATATAATAAAATCTAATAATAAATCTAAACATAACAGACAGGTAGATGTAGTAAGTTCTTACTGTGTAGATCAAAATGATAGCATTTCTGATTAATAATATTTTTTCACTTTTTCATTTGTAAATGTATGCAGTAATGTGTTGCTTAATAATTTGTTTTTAAATAATAGCAAATTAAAATTAAAATTATTATTTTTTAATTAATCTTAACTTTTTCAAATTACACATAGATCAATTGTGGCTTAAATAATTAATACTATATTTTATATTTTTCTTATGGTTATAAATATAATAATGGCAACACTAAATATAGATTGCTAATTAATATTTTTAAAATTGTAATAATTATAAAAATAATAGCAAAAATTAAATAAATAATTTTCCATATTCAATTATAATTAAAATTATAAAAATATTTAAAGTTAAAATATTGTAATGTAATTGGTGCAATTTTCATTTTGTTAATTGTGGGTAGGCTGTCTGTAACAACTATATCTTTAAGACATGTAACACCTCAGTCTCTCCCGTGACCATGGATGCTGTAAAGCATTCGAAACGTCGGGAAACAAAAATACAAATAAATCCGCGACAAAATCCGAAAAGATAGTTTTATTTAAAATTGAAAAATACATTTTATATTTGTAGGCTATTTATTAATAAAGGTTATCGCAGTGTCTATTCGTCCTTTATTAAAATATATATATTATAAGGAAGAACGAATAGACTTATAAATAAGTAGAATATGTAGCTCGCCTGAGCTCGGTAGGTTAAGGTTTTTTTTGCATATAGAAACTCCTGCACCTAAAAATCACTTATTTTACATTAGAAAAAAAGTGGCAAATATTCGTACAAACCGACAATAGTCGGACGACGGACGAATAAATTTTTTTTATTCATTCGATTATCGGACAAAGGATCTGATCGGATTATCTGTGTTATGCATGGAACTGAAGGCTAAAACAAGGTTTAATTTTTTTTCTCTTCTATGTCAATGAATTTATAAGCATATAACTCTATAACCATTCGCTTGGATTAAAAAAGTTTTGGGAACTAAAAATAATTTTTCTAAGAACTTTTCAAACCCCAGCTATATGTTGGTAAATTGATATAGGAATGCATGAAGATATTTCATAATTAAAGTATTATAGCATAATTTTGCCAAATCTGATTCACGTAATATATACCCTATACTCGTATGTATTTTATATAGCAAGAGTAAAAAAGTAAGTAAAAGTATTTTGGCTTCTGACAATTTTGGCCCTAAAAATAGATAATAAACATAAACACAGTATTACTACCTAATAATTTAAAATAAGTACGAAAATAATATAAAATTCCTTGCAAGTTGCAACTGTTACATAGTTGATCTATAAATATAATTAAAAAAATATACTCAGAATTAAGCTTTTCAGGACGTTATAATAATCTACTTCGGAAATTGTCACCTTGAAAACGATCTGCTCATCAAACAACGAACAATCGCCAAATGAAAACAGCACGTTTCGGCGTAACATTAAACGGGAGCCACACTCAATGTTGACAGACTCGTCCAAACAAAACTAATGAAATATTTCAGCCGTCTCTACGGTATAATAGCCTTTATTGTACACAATGTAAGTCTCATTTTCATGAGATGGACCAGTTTCCGTATATTTCAAAGGATATTTATATTCAGCAACGATCAAAAAATTATTGACGGGTACAATTTTTCAATCGATGCGTACCTTTTTGCATAATTTTAAACTTTTATTAAAAACGAAATGTTCAAAATTAAATATTATAAACCTTCAATATTATATGATAATCTTTTTTTTTCAGAGACATTTATAATATTAATAACATTGATTTTATTGTTCTCATATTCACATATCAACCAACCACACATTCATCCAAGACTATATTTTACTAATCTTACTAATATTATAAATATGAAAGTTTAGATGTTTGGATGGATGTTTGTTACTCAATCACGCTAGAACGGCTGAACGGATCGGGATGAAATTTGGCACACAGATTATAGTCTGGAATAGCCTTATCCTGCAAAAATGTACGGTTGCCGTGGGATTTATTTTTGTTTTTTTCTAGAGGCGAACAAGCAAGAACTACTATTTACTAATATACATAACTAAAATTAATTAAGAACTAACTTGATGTTTTGTGATTTAAATTTCTGCTAATATCTAGAAAATAGGTAGCCGTAGAGGCAAGAATTTGTCAATACTTTTTTTTAACAGTTAAATGATGCTCTCATTGTTTACAAACAATCAAAATCAAGTACAGTGAAGTTGAAACTCTGTGTTAGGTTATTATTAAAATACGTATAAGCGCGTTTGCATTTCAATTTAATATATTATAGATCTCAATCTCTCGTAGTTAATTGATAGAGTAAGTGTATGAAACCTGAAATGACGAATTAAACCTTTCATATCGGATATCTATCTGATCGATACAATTATTATTGTAGACAAACGCTATTGGCTTCAAAGAAATTCCAAACGGTCTAGTCACTTTACGTAGTTAGTGAAATAACAAACAGAACTAGAGCAAATATCTGAAAATTGTTGTATTGGTTTATATCTTAATTTAAGACTTGCTTTAACAAATTTATTTTTAAGATGTTGTATTGATGTATTGTACATTTTTAACTACATATATACCAACCCGCACTTGGCCAGC
This sequence comes from Brenthis ino, assembly GCA_921882275.1. Classification (NCBI taxonomy): domain Eukaryota; kingdom Metazoa; phylum Arthropoda; class Insecta; order Lepidoptera; family Nymphalidae; genus Brenthis; species Brenthis ino. The sequence continues at coordinate 12,362,140 of OV170229.1, read as the reverse complement.
GTGGTGGACTATAGCCTGATCCCATTCGTATTGAAGGGAGGCCCGTGCCCAGCAGGGGTACGTTAAAAAAGGTCTGAATACAAGATGCATATGCCATAATTTAGATTTCTAACGATGTCCTTTTAACAGGTGTCGTTGCATGGTGGGGGTAAGGAAAAAGGGGCAAGATGGGCGACAGTTTCTTGCACCTGGGGGACATCGTGTCCCTCTATGCGGAGGGCTCTGTGGCAGGATTCCTCAGTACCTTAGGGTAAGCATACCTTAAACTTGCATTTAAGTACATAATTACATATTTGAAGTAGTAGTAAGTTCATGTTGATATTGACAGAATCCATTTAAGTTTTACCTCATGTCCGATTATACTTTATTAATTAGCAGTTAACAGCTAAAATCATAATTTTGGGACCAGTGCTTAGAATTCCTAATACTATAATAAATATTTAAATCTTTGAAGGAAACGACTTTCCACTCATTGGTTTTTTTCAGCGTAAATTTCTACAAAATTAATCCTACATATTTTTGCAGCAAAAAACTAATATGTAATCGGAATTTGCGAATTCTAAGCTCATTCATGTAATATTATGAGTAACGTTTTGTCCTTAATTAGGGAATTATCATCTTAGGGTTCAAAGTAGAAATATTTCATGTCAAAGTCGTTCCCGTTCTATTTCCTCGGGATAATTAAATGTAATCCCTTTACCCTTTACTAGCCTGCTTATATCCGCAGGGCTTTAAGCGTTCGTGACCTGTGTTAGAATCTGTTTCTTCAATATATTAAGTTGTCGCAGTTTAATTAAATTCTTGTTACTTGAAAGTGACGATAATTTAATCGCTTTTAGAATTATATCATTTAAAGTATATTAAAATACGTATTAAGAAATAGCTGTGATCTTTACTAATACTATTAAAGTTTTTATTAGTAGGTGTATCCTTTTACGGATTCATTAGAGTAACAGATTGACGTGATATTTCACATAGACATAGAGTATGAACCTGGCGGTGACTTTAAAAAGCTTCCTGTAAGTTGGTTACAAAAAGTTACTTAGAGACACTAGAACTAAAGATGTATGAAACATTAGGCAGTAGGTGGTCTCGATGACACAGTGCATAACCGACTGCATTGCGTAGATTGGGAGTTCGATGCTCGCAAAGACGACGTTGTACTGATCCCATAGATGCTCGAATCCACGGGAAACAAAAGCCAGGGAAAACGAAAAACTAAATAGTGCGTCTCTGATTGACTCCTTAATTTTATTTTTCTTTGTAATATAATATCGTAATAATATCTTTTATAATTGAAAGTTTCACTTCACTGATTTAAAAAAAACACTAAATTTTATAAGTTTTTTTTCATCTGTGGGGTGAATTATTTCCTTGAATAATATTCACAAATAAAAAGATAAAGGACACACACACACAAACTTACACCTGAGTTTGAGAACATACTATTTTGGAGTCAATCAATAAAGAAGTAATTATTACTTTTTTTTAGTAATATAATTTCACGTTACGTATACAGGTTGGTAGATGACAGGTGCGTTGTTTGCCCTGAGGCAGGCGACCTGACTGATCCACCCAAAAAGTTCCGGGGTAAGCTTACAACTGTTTTCCGGAATTTAGCTTTTAATTATGTGCTTATTGAGTTTACTTCTGCATGTACCCAAATTAATTTAAAAAAATAATAATATAAATTGTTGTAATTAATGAAATGAACCCTACTACTATAAGTGCAAAATTTTGTATGTGTGTATGTTTGTTACTTGTACACGATGAAAAGGCTGGATGGATTTGGATGAAATTTTGTCCGCAGAAGGTAACAACAGGTAGCATATAGTCACTATATAGGCACCTAGGGTGCACCTGATTGGGGGTCTCTAGTTATGAAAAATGCTAAGTTGTAAAAAATAAGGGGCTTAAAAGTGTATAAAAATAAAATGTCAGGGATATTGTAACACTTAAAGATAATATTTACAGATTGCCTGTTCAAGATATGCCCTATGAATCGCTACTCCGCTCAAAAGCAATTCTGGAATACAGCCAAGCAATCTGCTAATGCAAATGCAGACACGGACACCGGACTGTTGAAGCGGTTACACGTAAGTTATATGCTTACTTTTAAGGGTGGCTCTGTGGGCTATGATTATCTGCCTCTTACGCAAGAGGTCATAGATTTGGCAAGAGGTAATGATGAATATGCACGTCTTTGTTTCCCCTATTATAGTTAAAGCTGGATTTTGAATGGCGCTTTGCAATGAGAAATGGAGAACAGGGTAAGGTGGTATAATATATAGTTCTGTTAACCTCACAAGTAAAATGGTGTTAAACACCAGAACTGTTATTTAAGATGAATAAAAAGAACTGTACAACATACTGTTAATAACAAACTTGTATCTGAAAAATTTAACGGTTAGTATAGATTTCTCAGAGATGAGATATTTTCACGCAGTAAAAAGTATCTTAGGTATGTTGACCCGGATAACCACCTATCATCATACCAAATTTCATTAAAATCCCTCCAGTGGTTTTTCCGTGATGTGGTCACAGACAAACAGACAGACAAAAATTCTAAAAACTATAGATTCGGCCTGTGTATCTATAATGATGTCTATTTCAATAAGATTTCCCAAAAAATATTTAATGTACAGATTCGACTCGATTAGAACTTTATTATGTATTTTATGTGTAGCAAATACACCGCCTACCATTTTATATAATTATTGCTTGGAAGACATCGCTTTCATAGCGATAAGGCCAGCTCCTGTGCATCATCTATTTGTATATTTCTTCTTTTGTGTATTTCTTTTGTGGTGTACAATAAATTATATATATATATATATATATATAATATATATATATATATTTATAAATGTTTATATTAATCTTACTCTACTCTAGACAATGCTGAGAAGTTGGTTAAGATTACCTTATGCGCTTCGTCCAAGATAAATGGGATCAGCGAGTGACTATATAATATCTTTCTTTGTTTATATTATATGCGCCTCATATTTACTAGATAATTGATTTATTATAATTAATCTACATATAAACAGGCAAAGACAAAATATTTCAGTATCTTTTTCTCTTATGTAGGTACATATGTATGTATGGGATGGGGTATCTATATTACTATAGTACATATTATATGCTATAGTATATATGTATATATATTATAATTGTTTTAAGCTACTTGTTTTATTTACAATGCAAGTTTTGTTTTCTAGCTATCTATTTAAAAGATGGTGGAAAGGGTATAACAAATAGGGCAAAAATAACATTTTATTAACGTTTAAAAATAACATTTATCTTATTGCCTTTTTTAACTTTTGAGTCTTTAAAACATTTCTAATTAATAAGTCGTCTGTCTACATGCAATCTGCCTAATGAAACTAACGCTCATCACTCAGTGACAGTCAATATATACTCTAAACCGCTCTAGGCATGAAATACATAAAAGTTTTTCATATAACGAAGGAACGAACGAACTAATGAAAGATTTTTTTAGAAATTCTCTTATTAAACGGGTCAAAATGGAGGTAAAATTGAATATTTGTATAAGTTTCGTCATTATCAAAGTTAAAAATATACAAATTAATATGTATTAAGTTTCTATTTGTATTGCCGATGGGAAATCCCATCACAGGCTCAGCGCTTATTCATCTAATAAACGTTTTTCTTTGACCCTTACCAGTATTACTTATTGATAAATCGTCTTCGTGCAGTAAATATAAATAACGTACAAATGTATTTTACTTTACCATTAATCAAAACACTTAGTACGACACATGTTGACCTGGATCAGAAGAAAATTAAGAAAACTGAATCAAATGCCAATTTTATTTCGACGGCGTGATCGTTTCAGCCATTTGTTTTGAGCTTTAATCTATTTTCTGAGAATCGTTTGTTTAATTTCTAGGAAAATAATCACTATAGCGGATGTTAATTCTGTGATATTTTGCTACATCTTATTGGCAGTGAGAAGATTCTAAATTGCTCTTCTCAGTTAAAGTCATAAGTCAATGCAGAATGACCAATTCAATTTAATCCTTTATTATTGCTGTCACAGACAATACAAATGGCACTGTTTGTAAACTCTTCCTACTTTATGAAATGCCTAAATCAAATTGAAGACTTCAGAATTTTCCGAAGTATGCAGTCATGATTTAATCAATCAACGACCGCGGACACGCCGGCGTTACACTTAACAATAGATTTCTTAGAAATTTAATAAATTTCTTTGAAATTTACCTGGAGGTGTTAAAAATAATTTAAATTTAACCGTTAAGTATTTTATAAAACCAAATTACATTGCACTGTGTTAAATTCAGGCTGTGTAGCAGATTCTACTTAGATTATAGTAGACGAAAAGGCTAAGGGGAAGCAAAGCGTAGCTTCCGTTCTAGCTCAAGTCTTTTTTATTGGACCCAGAATCCTTAGGTAATTACAACCAACAATTTTGTATTTTTACAATCCAACATTTTACATTAAACCTTACTCACTTTGCGTAAAGAATGCGCCGTTTGAAAAATAATAATCATAAGGTCCCTCGAAATATAATCATCGCCAATATCAGCGGTTGGATTGTTTTTAATTGACAGATAATAGAATAAATAAATATAGATCAATAAAAGTAACAGACCATGTAATATAGATACATTACATTACCAAATGAAAATTATTCTAAACAGGAAACAAAAAAAAGTTCAGTGTTTTTAACTACTTTATTAGTTTTTTTTACATTTGTACCTACGTATTTTATTCGGATAGATTTTTTGTTAATGCAAATTAGTTGATAGTTTTTTTTTGTTAGAAAATATATTATGTGGATATAAATAATACCTAATACATAAATAATTTAAATTATAAAAAATATATAAACCAGTATCATAATATTTATTGTTAACAAAAATAAACAGGATGTGAGGATGAAAACATTCAAATTAACACAACAGAAGAGTGCCTCCTATGTCTTAAAACATCTCATAAAATTTATTTAGTGTCCATTTCACTTGATCGATGCGCCTCTTATACTAAATTGTCTCTTTAATTTCTTTCATCTGAACGCAGAAGTTTATTAAAAACATTAATCTGTGTCGTGAGTAATAAATGGTCTCAGATGGTATTATTTTAAAATGTCTTTAATATTTGAAATGATAAAAAACCTTTCCTTACAAGTTTTAAATATTTCCTAGTAATCGTTAACCCTTTGATCATTTATTTAAGTTTTTTCTTTATTCACAATGTTCCAAAGAGGTAGAATTTGTTAGACATATAGGATTGTAATATATACGGACATATGAAGGTATATATGTACTACGCGAGTAGAAAGAATGCAAAGCAAAACTCGTTTTTTATAATATTAGAAATGTAATTTTCACGCTAAAATCTTATTATATTAAATGTGCAATTATTGTCTCTATATAAATTTATTTTCTGTATCTCTGAAACCGCTCTAATGATTTGAATAAAATTTTGTGTTTCTTTTTTGTATTTGAAAAAACGCTATTTTATATCTTCTTCGAAAAACGGTGAGCGTAGCTCGGTCGCTTTATTACTTAATTATATTTTTTTATTATATTTTACAGATTTATTCTCCTTAAAAACTTGACGCGTTATTATAAATATTATTTAACATTTATTTTAGTATTTAAATATTATTCACTAGCGGCTCACTATACAGAAAACAAATCTACACAAAAAACGGAAACCAATCTATCCCAACGGGAACTGTACATTTTTCCGGGATAAAAATGAATTCCGGGATAGCCTAAATGTCTGTTACCGCATCACAAAAAAATCACTGGAGGGACTTTGATGAAATTTGGTATGGTGATAGCTGGTTATCCGGGTCAACATATAGGATACTTTTTACCGCGTGAAAATGTCTCATTTCTGAGAAAAAATACAAAAACTGCAATGTAAGAGTATAGTAATATGTAAAACATAAGAATTTGGTTTTGTGTCATCTGAACGCGGGCGGAGCCGCGGGCAATGCTAGTTTATAATATTAGTAAGATTGCACCACACCACACAGATAGTAGGCAGATGAAATATTTTTAGTATTTATGAACATAACAAAAGCAAAACTCGCATCTGAAATATTTAAATTCACGGCTGTTAAACAGTGACTTCTAATTACAGCATGCCGCTGAGATTGAAAAAAAGCAGAACGAGATGGAGAACAAAAAACTTTTAGGGACAGTAGTACAATATGGCAGCGTCATGCAACTACTGCACGTAAAGTCTAACAAATATTTAACTGTGAGTATAAAAATGCTTTTCTTGTACCAAATATATTGTTGTTTTTTTTTAACAAGTTCGTATAATATGTAATTAGGAAAAAAAAGATATACATCTAGATGTATGAATATATAAGTAAATAATACTTTATTTTCCTTGTTATGTTTAATTATGTAAAACATAAAGTACATGAGTACTTATAGACGATAACATTCATTTCTTGTAAAGTTTATTAAAAAAAGTCATAGTACTATAAGTATATTATTAGTATATAGTATTGTGTTTTCAATATTAATCAAAGATATTTATCTAATAACAATAATAAATTATACTTCAAAAAGACTAATAACTATATCCTTACCTTTAACCTATGACAACATTCACATAGTATGTTAAAAGCGAAGCCAATAAAAGCATATTAAGGGCCGCTCCATACTATAGTGCCGATCACTCATCGCTCTCGGTCCGATATCGGTCTGGTACAGTATTGTTATACAAAATGCAATGACTGCATTCACACTATCAGTAAGTCACGTTCCGGTCGAATCACACTCCAGCAACGTTTCTTGTATAAAAAACTTTATCAGACCGATATCAGACCGAGAACGGAATGTGATCGGCACTATAGTGTGGTTCGGCCCTAATAGTCCTGATGATCTCCTCACAAATTTTCAGGACCTGAGATTAATATCATTTGATGGTAGATTTTTTCTATAGACTAGATTAAACCTAGATACTCAGTATCTGATTTAGAAGATTTTGGTAAAATATTAATTATAATTATTTTCTTAATTAATAAACAGTAGTCCATATATAAATATAAATGTTTTTACATATACATTAAAAAGGCTGGCTGGATTTGGATGAAGCTTAAAGTAACTCATAATTATGCGCCGAGAAGTGTCTTTTACAGAAGAGGCTATTCTTCGTTGGAGTGGATCTGCGAATGGCCACAAGCCACTGTTTAATCGGGTTTTATTTTATATGAGGAACTTAAGCTCTCCTGTTTTATTTGCACACATTTGAAAGAATATACCTCTGTAAATGATTTTATAAATAATTAAATAAAGGTATGTCTGTGACAGGTAAACAAAAGATTGCCCGCGTTGTTAGAAAAGAACGCGATGCGAGTACACTTAGACGCGAACGGTAATGAAGGCTCGTGGTTCTATGTAATACCTTTTTACAAACTGCGGTCGACTGGTAAATATACTGATATTTATTTAAAAACTCATTCTAAAATGTTTATTTTTAATTTTTTTCACATTCAAAAGTGTTTATAATAAGTCTAATTGAATAAAGTTTAATTTCAATTCATTTAAAGAATGTAATTTTCAAACAAATATAACATTTTTATGATGAATTTGACTTAAAATTTACTATCGAATATGTAATTATTACATTTCTTTTAAATTTGATATATTCCAAATCCTACCCGTTTGTTTATTATTATTATCAAACAAAATTATTTCTTGCTAATTTTCGTTTTTAGGGGACAATGTGGTGGTTGGGGATAAAGTTATACTAAATCCGGTGAATGCAGGACAACAGGTTCTACACGTATCATCTAATCACGAGCTACCAGATAATGTTGGTTGTATGGAGGTAAGATATTAAATTTTAACGGGTGCGATTTGAAGTTGGTTAGTTTAGGGGACGTGGCGTTTGGAGGAGTGGGTTATGTTTTTGAAGGTGATGAGGTTTGATTGGTTTGAGGATGAATTGTTGTATCTTTCGATAAGTCCCGTCTCGGTCATTTTCTCACAATATTTTTATATACATATATATTTAGACTCCCTATTACCTCTCCAATTGAAAAATACCACCCACTTATCTAGAGGTCGCGTCCCATATACTAAACTTGTGGGTTAAAAAAATATAATTTAATTTCTATTCATAGGTAAATGTAGTAAACTCCTCAACATCATGGAAGGTGACTCTATTCCTGGAGCACAAAGAGAACCAAGAGGAGATGCTGAAGGGCGGCGATGTGGTGCGGCTGTTCCACGCGGAGCAGGAGAAGTTCCTCACCATGGACGAGTACCGGCGGCGCCAGCACGTGTTCCTGCGCACCACCGGCCGCAGCAGCGCCACCGCTGCTACCAGCAGCAAGGCCTTGTGGGAGATTGAGGTTGGGGATGACGGTTGGAACAGATAGTTAGACATTTTATTGCATACCACATGACAAATATATATTGAAAAAGATATGCACAGTAGGTGGCCGTATCGCTAGAAACGATCTCTTCCAGGTGAAGTGGACCTCTACTTCGCGACATACATAAATATATACATCTACAGTTGCAACTCATATATTTAACCGACTTCGAAAGAGGTGCTAAGGCTACAGATCCGGAAGTTCTGGGTTGGGTCGGGTCAAGATAGTAATTTTTTTGTAAATAATTCTCAGTAACAATCGGTAATGGCGGTGTCAAATTGTAGTCGCAGCGGAGTTTGGAAGTGAAAAGAGAGAATTCATGTAGTATCTAGTACCTAGTAGATTAGCCGCTGTGGCCAATCGGCCAGAAGAACATTATTATTGTTATTATTTTCTTTATATTTTTTTCTTAGTATAAAGTATGTTATTTTGCGCAGTATAATAGCTGATATAGTTAATTATTTTTATTCTAAGAAAAGACTTACGCACTTTTAATTTGAACAGGTGGTCCAACACGACCCGTGCCGAGGCGGCGCCGGCCACTGGAACTCGATATTTCGCTTCAAACATCTTGCTACAGGCCACTACTTAGCCGCGGAAGCTTGTATTAAACAAACGTAAATATTAATACACCTCTTTGTACTAATGTACATGCCAGTTTTTCTAAAAATAATAAAAATCCTAATGTTCAAATATCCAACACAGAAAAACTACTACGTAGATTAGACAATATTAAAGATTGATTATAAATATATAAAACAGAATTTTATTTTTTAAATATTAATAAAAATAATTTATTTTTATGTTTTTTCATTGCGAAATATATGGAGAGATAATACTGACTCCCTAATCTGTTACCATCTTTTCGCTAGTTTTAAGCCACTGCATGTTGCGAATCGAACTCACGACCTAAAATTTTTATTTATATAATCCTACAATTTTATGTAAAATATAAAATCAGTTTTTAATTTCTAGAGAGGGTATAACAGAGTGTGAAGTTGAAGGAGAAGAACCAGCTTATCAACTTGTATCGGTTCCACATTCTTCGGAGATAGCGACACTGTTCGAGCTAGATCCCACTACTATGACGCACTCTGATGCTCCTGTACCGCAGAGTAGCTATGTCAGGTAATTGTTTTTTTTTATATTATACTGATCGAAAACCGTACACGTGATGCTGTCTAAATTTTTTTTATTACCTTTGAGCTTTTAATCTTGTAGAATAAAATACTTTCGATTGCCCCCAATTTATCTGGGCATATTTTCCAACTATGAATATTATTAAAAAAATAGAAAAACCACTCGTTCTCAATTGATGCGTTTACCAACAAACGTCATTTCATTTTGGCTATATAAATAATATAAATAAGATTTCCGCTGGTTTTCAGAACTAGCATGATGCATCAGTAGTTTGCTGCTTATTTTATCGACTGTAGACACTTTGATCTAGAGTAACCATAACAAAGGATTGAATCAAATTGTACGCCATCCATAGACTAAATAGCAACTTCTTATGTCAAATAATCAAGAAAATATAAACATTTTCTCCATTTTCCTGCAGATTACAACACTTATGCACGCACACGTGGGTGCACTCCACATCGATACCTATTGACAAGGAAGAAGAAAAACCTGTCATGTCTAAGGTAACATATCGACATTAAAACAGCTTAGCTATTTACATTTTAAAACTATTGTTTTAATTCACTTTTTAAAGTTTTCGATTTAGGTGTTTATTTTTTGTGAGTATGGATATATCACATGATATCTCGGACAGCTGTGAACCTTTGTGTTATGTGTATTTCAGTGCTTTTTATCATTTTTTTTAATAAACAGGGCATAATCCATTATCGTCCCAGATAAATTTAATGATGATTTTGATATCGTGCGTAACTTTTAGCTAAAAAGCCATAACCCGTTTTCTATACTTTTTTTCCTTTTACAAGTACATATAACTTTATCAGATTGGAACAAATTTTTTTACATTCGGAATCGTACGTAGGGCTGCCAGATATTTATTTGGATACGAAAATTGTAAAATATGGTTATTTTATGTATATGTCATTTTAAGTTATTACGAATTTTTATTAAAAAAATTATTCATCACAGACTATTTCTGAACAGTTTTGATAATTTGTATAATAAAATTTGATTTGGTATAATTTGAGTGACCCAGCGGTATAAAATAAGTTGGCTCTACTGGCAGCCCTGATCGTACGTCAAGATCAAGTTAATTAAAAATAATGAATTATAATTACTTATCTTAATTTTTTTTAACAGGTGGGTTGTTCAGTAATAAAGGAAGATAAAGAAGCCTTCGCACTAATATCAGTATCACCCAGCGAAGTGAGAGACTTGGACTTCGCAAACGACGCGTGCAAAGTGCTCTCTGCGCTATCTACTAAACTGCACCATGGGAACATCGAGCACAATGAGATGAAGTAAGGTTTTTTGTCATAAGAGTATAATAATGTTCAAGTAGATTGTTAGGATTTTAGGACAAATTGGGTTTTTTTTTATACTATTCAGAATTAGTGCTTGACCTGATGGTAAGTGGTAACGCAGTCGTAGATGGTAAGTCACACTAATTCAGTAGCCACCTATTCACTCTTGCCTTGAAGACACCCATATTATAATCGGACGGAAATACCGACGCAGGCAGGTTGTTCCAATCCTTAGCCGTACGTATAATAAATGACGTAGCGAAACGCTTCGTGCGGACGGGTGGAATGTCCACGACATAAGGATGGAGACCAGCCGTTCGTCGGGTTGTCCGATGATGGAAAGGGGATGGGGGAATTAATTCATGTAGTTCCTGCGCACACTCTCCGAAATGTAACCTATAGAATACACAAAGGCTGGCAACCCTACGTCGGTGATCGAGGCTTTGTAAGTTAGCTTTTACCAGCGTAGGGTCACCTATAAGCCTTTGAGCACGCCTCTCAATCGAGTCCAAGGCTGACAGATGGCATTTCGCAGCACCAGCCCATATGTGGCTACAGTATTCCACACACGACCGGACTTGCGCTTTATATAAAACAAGAAGCTGTCCCGGCGTGAAATACTGTCGGACCTTTGCAAGGATGCCAACTTTCCTCGCAGCTACATTAGCCTTAGACTCGATGAACCGCCCGTAGTTCATGTTGGGGCTGATGTCCATCCCCAACAACTGCAGACGTTCTGTGTATTCCAAAGGCACATTCCGGAAAGTAGGAGTCAAGGTGAAAGGACTCCTTTTAGTGGTGAACAGGCACGCCTGTGTTTTGGTGGCATTGAAACTCACAAGATTGGCATCGCCCCAAGTAGAGACTGTCCTGAGTGTGAGATTGTCTCCCCATAGGACTATGAGGATGCATCTGTACTATTTTGAACATCTCGCAGATGATTAGTTTAACCGAAAGTCACTTTTAAGTGTCAAGTTAACCTTTAGTTGTTTTGTTTTACAGCTGTTACTTTAAATAAAACTATCTTTTCGGATTATTTCATGTATGTTATTGTCTGTAACAAGTATATAATGCCTTTGAAACGTCTAAACCCTTAGTCTCTCCCGTGACTATGATTGCTGATTAGAACCAAAAATCAAAATAAATCCTCAAAAAAATCCGAAAATACAGTTTTATTTAAAATGTCAAATATTCGCGTAAATCTAAGAAAGTATTAAGGTTACTTTATTTTAAATTTGATGCTATCCAGGGCACTAACCAGTCTTCTCCAAGACATAGTGTACTTCATAGCGGGCTTCGAGAACGAGCCCAACAAGTCCAAAGCACTAGACCTGGTGGTAGAGAACCCTAATCGCGACAGACAGAAGCTATTACGAGAACAGTATATATTGAGACAACTCTTCAAAATATTACAGGTATATTAATTTTAAAAATGTAGTGTAATTATTTGTAATTAGTAGGAATGTACAATGTCTTATAAATATTCATCTGCAAAGAAAATCATTGCAACTGTTAATAGACCTTATTTTATACACGAGTGTTTATGCATATTTATATATAAACCGTATATTGAGTTCCAATGTTGTTTTTTGCAGGTATCCCTATGATAATATATAAAGAAAATAGCAATTTTCATAATATGTGTATTTTATATTTTTATTTTTTTATTTTTTCCTATCTCGTTAATATTAAATATTTATCAGAAGTTGTACTTAATATTTGTACGCCACGACTTCTATGTAATTATTAATTAATACGTTATTCCATATAAAATATACATTATTTTTTATTCAGGGTCCCTTTCAAGAGTCACCAGAGGGAGAGGCATTCCTAAAGATAGAAGAGCTGTATGATCCTCGCTATGCTCCATACAAATTTATCTTCCGTCTCTGTTACCGGATATTGAGACTTAGCCAACAGGACTATCGGAAAAATCAGGTACTTAATCGGATTACTGTAGTACATGCGAAAATTTGTATGCGTGCGCGTGCGCGTGTGTGTGTGTGTGTGCAGAGACATGAATACGTGCAATAAAAAATTGTGTAGAAGTTCTACATATTTAGAAAGTTTAATAGATAGTTAAATGAACATTAATGATAAAGCTTCTGTTTATTTTGTCGATGAGAAAGTCTATGATCACTCTCATTGTTTACACTAAAATAATTAATATAACTTAAATTAGTCGGAAATTAAATAATATCTTTTAAAAGGAGAAATAGTTATAGATCCATGTTTAGTATAATAATCAAAGTTATTTTTAGGAATACATCGCAAAACACTTTGGCTTTATGCAAAAACAAATCGGATATGACATTCTAGCAGAAGACACAATAACAGCTTTGTTACACAATAATAGAAAACTACTGGAGAAGCACATCACTGCATCAGAGATTGAAACGTTTGTTGGTAAGTAAAACCTCTGTATAATTTTTTTTTAATTAAATTTTGAATACATCGTTGTATTTACATTATACTAGACCAAAAATAATACTTTAATTTGTTTTCCCAAATCGTTTGACTGCTGAAAAAATTCTATTGTTAAATAAAATAAATGTGTTTATACATAAAATAACTTTGTAGGCTATTTTAATCTTAGAGAATTATTGTAAATTATAATTTAATTTGAAAAGAAATTCTTAGCGAAATCGTGGTAGAATAATGACATCCAAAAAACATAATAAAAAATTATAATACGTTATGCTCAATAAACGTTTTTGAATTAAAAAAAAAATTGTATATCGAAATTATGACAGTTCCTAAATTTACCGTAGCTGGTGCAATACATTATATACGAGCTATAAAACATCGGGATAAGGATAAAGTTTAAAGTTACAATGTTTAAAACGCAATATTTTCAAATATTATCGAGATATAAATATAAAATAATATAAAAATATTGATTGTATTATGTCTCCAGGCCTCGTCCGCAAGAATATGAAGACCTGGCAGTCCCGGTTCCTGGACTACTTGAGCGATCTCTGCATCTCCAACAAGAAAGCTATCGCCGTAACGCAAGAGCTCATATGTAAGAGTGTGCTGTGCGCTAACAACGCTGACATACTCATAGAAACTAGGTAGATATTTTTATGTTATAAATATAATTTGTTGGCTTTTGAAATTTTAAGGCTTTTATTTAATTTTATATTTTTTTTTACTAATGTACTAAATATGTTCTTCTAGATTGGCATCAACAAAATACAAGCATGAAAATGTCCTAGATGCGTCAGACATCACATATACCAAAGAAGATCAGGTTATATTGCTCTGGAATAATAAAAAGGTAAACAAAATATGTATGCATTGCTCTGTCCATCTATTAGGGCTTATTTTCACTGAATGAGGGGAAATAAAATGTTATGGTAAAGGTATAGTGTAAATAAATGAATTTTAATTGTAAAGGATTACTTTCGGCGGGACAACTTAGCAAATTATAAGAAAAATTCGAAACATGTTACATTTCAGAAATTTCAAGAAGTATGTTTTGTATATTTAATTAATTTTATAAATGTGAAAACTTGTAAACGAAAAAAGTACTCTTATTGCTTTTTTACAATGTGAATTGTGTCTACTAATTTGAGAAAAAATTACATTGTTAATAACTTGTTCTGTATAAAATGCACCTAAAACCCTAACGTAATGTTAAATGACGTATCCCCATGGCAGTGCAACCGCGTGCTGTCGGAGCTGGCGGCGGAGGCGGCGGCGGACGCGCGCGGCGAGGCGGCCGCCATCCTAGACTACTACCGCCACCAGCTCGACCTGTTCTCCAACATGTGCCTCAACCGACAGTACCTCGCGCTCAACAGCCTCTCCCAGCAGCTGCACATAGATCTGATACTTAAGTGAGTACTTAGCCTCAGGTCGCCACCTATTGACATCATGATCATAATCATTGCAACGAATAAGTATGGTTTTAATTATTTGAAAATTATATGCCGTTGACAAATAGCAATGTTCAGTTCAAGAATGATTCAGTTGAAGAAATTAAATGAAACTATTTTTTTTTAAATCGATGTTATCATATGTTAATAATATTTTTATGAATATATAAATATATTTATAAATTTTATTTTACTGCCTGGAAGTCGGTTTTTATTTTTTGTTAAAAAATCTTTTTGTATAACGACGTCCAATTAATATTGTGACATTTATCGTGTAATAAGAATATAATTAAATAAGTTTTTAATTAATGTTCTATATACATAGATGTATGTCGAACGCGTCGCTGTCGCACGAGGTGCGCGCGTCGTTCTGCCGCCTGATGCTGCACCTGCACGTGGACCGCGACCCGCAGGAGCCCGTCACGCCCGTCAAGTACGCGCGCCTGTGGGCGGAGGTCGCCGGCACCATACACGTGCACGAGTCAGTCCGAGTATACACTTTATTTTAAGTTGATTAAATTTAAATATGTTTGTGAAAACCATCTATATAATATACATATAAAGCCAGTATTACATATTTAGTATTTACCTACGTATTTAAAAATCTTTTTTTAATGTTGGCTAATGCATTTGTGAATACCACATGCACAATATATGGTTTGGTAGTATATACAGGTGGTTTTGTGGCCATTTGCCAGTAAGCAAGCTAGTACAATCTACTACGGAGTACGGACCCTTTCCTCTCTTATTAGGGCATAGTCATTATAGCACATATATTCATTGAATACATTAAAGTAGTCTTTATTAATACTTTACATAGTATTTAAGTTAGGTTTGAGCAAAATAAAAAAATAACATTTTAAAACATAACAAATGTAAGTAAGTAAATAACATTAAATTTTACATTCTAGTAAAGGTAAATCGTATTTTTCTCAAATATTAATTTATCAAATATCATTAATTATTATCTCTGTTGCACTGATATTGTAAGAAAAAGTGTTTTTGAAATAGACCACAAATTAAATCCCCATTAATTGTTAGTTGTCGTTATTAGAACAGACAGACAGACAGATGTTGAAGTGATCCTATATAAGGGTTCCTTTTTCCTTTTGAGGTACAGAACGCTAAAAATATATAACAAGACTGTTACAGTAGTTTTAAAAATTAGAATTTATTACAGCTATCAATGTGTAAAGGGAGGTCCAGATGCAACAAGGGAAAAAGTGAAAGAGCAATTCGCATCAACAATACGCTTCGTGGAGAACTATCTGTGCAACGTTGTCACGAAGACCTGGTACTTCAGTGATCACGACCAGAATAAACTTACCTTTGAAGTGGTCAAGTTGGCTAGAGAATTGATATACTTTGGATTTTATAGGTAGGTAAATGATTTTTTGTAATGATAAAAATTCAAAAAAGCTTAAAATAGATTACAATGTATAAATGTGTACAATGTACATACTTTACTCTTATAAATATAATTTACGACCTTTAACTTGACATAAAAAAGAATTGAATACGTAACCTCTAGTAAAAAGAGCTCTCTGATCGTAAGCGCAAGGGTCATAAGTTACAAAGGCATCATAAAATTCACCCTCACATACCCACGCACGTACGCACATACACACAATTTGAATTTACAATAATAATATAATATTTATTAACAGCTTCAGCGATCTCCTAAGACTGACGAAAACATTGCTCAGTATCCTGGACTGTGTCACCGCCATCGACCTGTTGAATGAGACCAGCGCCCTCACTGGGGAGGTGGAATGTAAGTGAAGCTTACTTCATACAATGTTTGTTTATATATTAGTTATAGTATTTATCACTGTGCATATATTTCAATCTTGTGTTTATCTATGTGTTACATATTATAAAAAATATTACTATAGTCGTGTTTTAAAAAATAAGTGATTTTATTAGATTAAAAATAATATAAAATACAGATTTTCTGTTCACTTATTGCTTTACTACATTACAATTGTATTTCATATGTAATAATTCACTTATTTAATTAGAGCTAAAAAATATTTATTATGTAGATAATGAACTTGTAGTTGTAAGCTAGATTTGATAGTACGTAATCGCTTGTGAAAGCAATTGTGTTGTTTTTTATACAAGCGGCTCAGGAAGGCGACGTAAAGAAACGTAAGTGTAGTATGATAGTATTCTAAATTAATAAATTAGAGATCATCTCATTGTATACGGTATATAATACATACATCGTTGATAATGTTATAAATTTGCATATTAATTTAATTACTACGACTCACCCTCGCTCCGTTCAGGTTACGTTTTAATGCTTAGTACTTAGTATAAATGAGTAGAAAATAATGTAAATACTAATATCGCTATTAAAAAATAGGGGTTGGTGGCAGAAGGTTGAAAATGTAGGTTTTTATGTATTTTTTAAAACCGAATCATAAAAAAATTAAAATAAAAAAATGTTGTCCAAAAAATTTTTTGGGGTAGACTACCCTTATCACTTAGGGGTATGAAAATTAGTTTACGTCCTATTCTCAGACCTACTGAATGTACACTCAAAATTTTATAAGAATCGGTCGAGCCGTTTCGGAGGAGTTTTGTTACAAACACGGTGACACAAGAATTTAATATATTTGAGATAAAATATACAAAATTACATCAACTATTTAATTTATCAAATTTAGTTTTTTTTTATTATAGACAGTTGAGTTGACGTTATTGTACATTAAGTCTGCAAAATGATTTTCTTAAAAATTCTATATTATCGTCACAAATCAACTTGAAAATCAATTTATTTGCACTTTTTTAAATAATTGTAGCGGAAGGTGGTGTTCTCCGCAGCATCGGGGACATGGGCGCCGTCATGACGTCCATCACGCTCGGGTCTGTAGCACGCAACGTACGTATACTTCTTATATATAAATATATTTTTCAGCCTTTTTTAACATCCCACTGGTGCCTTCCTTCTATGCGAGTTGGCGGTCTTCACAGTTCACATGTCTCTCGAAAACTTTCTAGGTTCTTTCAAATATGTAGGTTTCCACGTTAGCAATGGGGTACCGCTGCATCATGTGCCAGTAATAAATATACACGTTGTTATTCTATTACCATCATCTTGTAATATTAATAGCCTTTTTTGTAATGCCTTTTTAGTTGATAAGTACAGATTTCCCAATGCGAGACATACTCGTACAAGTTTCCTCACGTTGTTTTCCTTTATTTCGTATTTGCAAGTGGTATCTATTTTCTAAACGAGATCAGCACATGAAAGACATAGAGCTGGGAATCTCAGGGCATGAAATCGAACTTGTTACCAATGGACCATTTTTGTTTGATCGTCTGCGTTGATGCCTTAAAATCAACTTTTTAAGATTGAAATATTTTTTTAAGAAAATGATAATATTATTTATTTAAGGTTTTTAAAGAGTTTCTTGCTGGCTGTTCTCTACAGAACCAACTTTTAAGCCGGTGATGACTTTCTCACAGACTAATTAAATAATACTTTTTTAGATTTACATGAATATTTGACATTTTAAATAAAACTATCTTTCCGGATCTTGTTGGTTCCCTAAAATCAAAAGGGAACCGAAAATCAAAATAAATTCGCGAAAAATCCGAAAAGATAGTTTTATTTAAAAAGAATAATTAAATTTGAAATTGACATTTAATTAAAGGTAATTGTCGGTTATTTAAAATTGAAATTTAATATTTTAATTTTAAATTTTTACTTTAAAAAATGTAAATACACTAAAAAGCCAGTAATCACACAGGTGTCGGGTGGCGGCGCGCAACGTAGCCCGTCTGCTCTCGCGCTGGCAAGGAAACACCCCCTCGTCATGGAGACTAAACTCAAGATCATTGAAATATTGCAGGTATATATTAAATTAACGAATGAATTCGTTCGGGTTTTTCCCTAGATGCGTGTTACTCCACATCATAGTTTACCTGTGACCTAAATTTTATCCAAACCCGTCCAGTCGTTTCAGCGTGAATAACAAACATACATACATACACACTTTTGCATGCAAGTGCAAGTACCTTATGTATTATGGATTAAAGCAAAATCAATTCAGATTGTTATTTAAAAACTTATTATAGCGTGAAGAGAGGTAACAACTAATACTATATTAGATTTACGCTAATATTAGATATTTTAAATAAAACTATCTAAAACCCTTAAACTCTCCCGTGATCGTGATTGCTGTAAAGCATTCGAAACACCGCGAACCAAAAATCTAAATAAATCCTCGAAAAAATCCGAAAAGAGAGATTTTATTTAAGAAGTAACAACTAATGAACCATCCAAGGTTTTTTTAATGAATAAGTACATTCCTAATGGTATAATTACTTTTTAGTGATTTTAAAGTCGTTGTAACTTTTCTTAGTAAAATATAATATATACTTGCTATATACTAATCTGAATCTTTTTTTCTCTCTCCGGCTCATAAACTATATTTATGCAAAATTAACTCTAAAGTTAACTGCCTCTGTGGTGTGGTGGCTAGCATGTACGGCTGCACACCTGGAGGTCCTGGGTTCTAGTCCCGGGTCTGGCCAAGTTTAGTTATTGAGGTTTTCTGTATATTAACCTCAGTAGAAGCCCGTAGTTGGAAAGTTGGCGGTGTTCCACTCCCGTGCCTCGGAGAGCACGTAAAGCCGTCGGTCCTGCGCCTTAACTCTCACTGGTCGTGTCTCGTGTCGTCTCACCGGAGTTTAAGAGTGACAGGAATAGAGAGTGCACGTGGTGTCTGCGCGTACACTTGTGCACTATAATATCTCCTGCGCAGTTGGCTAGTCTCAATGAGATTGGCCGCTGTGGCCGAAATCGGTCAGGAGCACATCATCGTCATCATTATGCAAAATACCACATTGAGGACTGTTTTTCAGTTATTGCTCCAATTAAGGATAAACCTACAAACATACTAATAATAATAATAATAGTAATTAGTAATATTCTGTTTCTAGTTCATCCTAGATGTTCGACTCGACTATCGAATAAGCTGCCTCCTCTCCATATTCAAAAAGGAGTTCGAACAATCGGACAAAGCGGATAGTATTGGAAGAGCCGACGTGGAAGCTATCGGGCTTCAAGCTGAAGGCATATTTAGTTGTCGGTAAGTTTTATGTGGGTTGTATCTAAAATTAAAAAATATATAAAGTAAAAGTAATTTTATCTTGAGATTTTTGTATTGGGGATAACTTATTGTAGTGAGATGCCATGTTATAACAGATATAACCTTGTATTTTACTAAAATCTTAATATTGATTATCATATATTTTAAGAAACTCAGTAACTATTTAAGCATGAAACTCAGTAAATATTCAAGCATTATTTAAAGTAGAATCTCATTTACCAAAATATGTTGTTCTTTTAAATATGTATATAATTTTCGTAGCATTAGAGTATTTTTTAAAAACAATCATATTTGGGATCAAAACATTTTGGTATTGAATGTATTCGTATCTATGTATATATAAAACATAGTCGGGTTTGTTACAACACTTATGGCTCGAGAACTGCTGGTTCGATTTTTATGATCTTTGTTTTGTTGGATTTGTCTTCACCCCGAATAGCAGAATAACTATTAAAACATCGGAAAAATTCACGAAAAAAAACTTGAAAAAAAAAACTATTCCATACTAATCGTCAAAACGTACAGTTAGGTAGTTAGTTGTATATAAATTAAAATTAGATGAAATGTATACAGATTTGATGTACTTTTTTAATATATGTAATATATATGTGCTTATAACAAGGCAGTGGTTCATGTGCGGTGCTTATAAAAAAAATGTATACTATATACTTTGGTCTCATTGAGGTGAAGGTTTCGGGAGGTTTTGGGACATTTATAAAGATTTATTTTTTGTGTATGTTATATCGTTCATTGTTAGATATCATGTTCTAAAAAATGTGTCACTAACAAAAACTTACAGGGAACGGTTTGAGGGTAGTTTTAATTTAATTTTTAAAATATTTACTTTTATTCTTACTAATAATTGAGAAATATTTTTTTCTAGCTTTATTGCAGTTTCTTCAATTACTTCTGGATCAACACAGTTAATAAATGTAATGCTGCAAAAAAATTATAAATTCTTGTTTTTTATTCCACATCCATTATAATACTATACGGGAAAAAATCTATATTTTTAACTTATTGTGATTTATGAGAATATATTTAACTGTGTTGGTAATAATATTAATACGTATGTACATATTATTTCAGAGCGATACAGACTGTGCCTGACAACTGTCTTCCAAAAAATGTAGATTTGTTAGTAAGATATATCTAAGTTGCATGGTGATATGGCATGGACACTACTCGCATAGCACCCATAACATATTAATGGTTAACGCTTAATAATCCATGATATAATAGTGCTTATATATGTTTTACGTGTGAATAAATGTAATAGTTATATAAAATTTAAAAATAATAAGTGCACTTAATAATAAGCATTGTGTGATTTTTTTTTACATTTTCTCCCTATGTGGTAATGTTCCGACAAATTTATTGACGTTATTCATGATTTTTTATGGAAAACGGCACTCCTAGAAGACATTGAACACAAGAATTGAATTGAATTGGAAATTTGTGTTTGGCTTCTATATGTGATTAAGGAATTTGGTTGCCCCTTTGATGTGTCGATAAAATAAATACCACCTGAATGTTAAGCTATGTCGTGTTTTGTGTGCTTTGTGATTGTATTAAACAAAATGTGTTTGTTTCTCGAGTTTTGGTTTCTTTATTCGTAAAATAATTTCCTAGAAAAAAAAGAATGATTTTTTTGTCCATAAACTTACAAGACATTGCCAAATAGAAATAAAACGTATAAATAACAAATGTGAGCATGTTGCTTCTAAACCATGCTTAAATCTAGGCTTTTGTGTTAGCTTTTCCTGTACTAACCCACGAACGAAACTCAACTTTATATCCTCAACAGTAAAGTACAATTTCCAGGGACGGTCTAGACTTGGACGAGTGCGGGGGACGGATGGTGTTGCGAGTGTTGCTGCAGCTTTGCTCGCAAGGCGCCTCGGCCTCGCTCGTGTCGGGGGCGTTGGCTCTTCTGTTTAGACATTTTAGTCAGAGGCAGGAAGTTTTGGCTGCTTTTAAACAGGTGGGATTGATAATTTCATATTATTTTTATATATTAAATGTATGTCGGTCACAATATATTGTCTTTCAAGTTTATTGAAAGAAAAATTGAACTCAAATGCTAATCCGTATTTATAATATTATAAATGTGAAAGTCTGTGAGTATATATGGATGTGCTGGTGGAGATGACGTGAGCCGCTAGTAACTAATATATTTGTACACAAGCTACGATGTTTTTCTAAATCGTGCAATATGTGTACTATTATAACATGTAATAGAAAGATATTACGGAAAAATTACGAAAATTGTAATATTGGCCTAATTAGAACAATAAAGATCATTAATTCTTACCTTTCACAGGTACAACTGTTAGTATCGGACGCGGATGTGGAATCTTACAAACAAATCAAAGCAGATCTAGACATTCTACGGCAAAGCGTGGAGAAATCTGAACTGTGGGTGTTCAACAAAGGCCGCGCCGGCGCATTGGATGATCATAGTGGTACAAGTTTTACAAGATTATTGTTATTTTTAACTAATGTGTGTACTATAAATCTTTTTTTTTATTATTTAATTATATATATAAACATGAAATTTATTTGGATTCGATTATGTATTAATAATTTTTTAATTATTACTTTTACTGTACCATTCTATTTAGAAAAATACTGCCATAATGTTCATAAAAAAACTCAAATGTTATTTTAAAATATAAGCAATTTCTCTTCTAATGGTCACTAATCAGCTGAGAAGAAACAACACACGCACAGAATGTCTCATAATACTAACGTTATTATAATATACTATATATTATATTAATGTTATTCTTAATTTCAGATATCAAAGGAACAGTGGGCCCGGGTGGGGCGGTTTTAGAAAGAAATGCGTCGCTTGATAACGTGTTGGATACGTCTAGAACAACTAAGTATGACCATATGAATGAATACAAGAAAATTAAGGAGGTAAAATCGCAATCTATAGTTACAAAATGTATTAAAGTAACAAATTTAATTATTATCAAAATGGTTATCACTAAAAAAATGAGATATTATCATAATATCAGTGATAACTAGTGACATACCCTCACTTATCGCTCGTGTGTGTCATATTAGGTTTTTGGCACGAAACCATAATTCTTTTTTTAAGGTAAAGGTAGCCTACATTTCTCCTTATAACATCAGCTATGTGTCAGTGAAAGTACCGTCAAAATCGGTCCAGCTGTTTCGGAGATAAGCCGGAACCACAGAAATCTTAATAATAAGCTAATAGAAGTGGCATAGACGCGTGACCTTGTCGCCGCGCATGTGACTCGTAGGTCACAAGCGCGTGTAAAGCGTTTGTTGCGGTAACTAGTGTTATTTGAGACACGGAGAGGTAAACATGGTGTTTTGCAGCATATCCAACTGCGGAAATTCTTCCACAATTTGTAACTTTACAAATAAAGGGATAGCATTTCATATATAAGTACTTAATTTTTGAAATAATGTCGTTTTTAAGAAATATAGCCAAATCAAATGTTTTCACCACCACTACTACGATTATCGCAGGAAAACGTTTTTTTTTTCAATTCAATAACCATTACCACTTAAGCTTGTTCATGTCTACTATTACAACTGCAGCAATGAAATAATAGTCATGCGTAAAGAACAATATCGTCGCGTACGTAAATTCCAAGGACACGCCGCATAAGTTGACCGCGAATTAGTGACGTGCCACCATTATTTTTATTATTTTTTATCGAAAATTTATTACGTTTGGCTTAATATTTTTCGTTAAATATTTAATTGTTACATCTCATTATGTATGTTTTCTTTCTGTCTGAATAATTTATAAAAAGTCATTTATCAACGATTATCTGTAAATTCGTACTTTTAAACTACTTTTTCATTCAGAAAATGATTAGGAGGTAGGCTTATTATTGTTATGTATATGGGTAAGTCAAAAACAGTATGCGTTGAATATCCTTGTATCGTTGACATGTTCCGCATTTACCAATTTTTTTTTTGATTTGATTTGATTGGGTAAATAATTCTAAGGGCGAGTTGTTTGATAAACATAACATAGAAATTCTATAAAAAAATTTAAGTCATTGTTAAAAATGTATAGGATTTTAACAAATAGTTTGCATAACTTTTGTATAATAATAATAATAATAATCATATTTATTGCAAAGGTATACACCCAATTTAGAATATAATAACATATATGTAGTTATACAAGTCAATTTTTATATCACTTATGCATATATATGCAAGTCAATAAAAACATTATAAAAACAAAATTCAGTCAGACTCTTCATTAAATTAAACTAGAATTAAAAACAATATATCGCTGTTGAGTATATAGTAGCTGTTGAGTGTATAACTATAAAATAATAAAAAAAATTACTTACTTTTAACGTTTTATTGTATTCCCTTTATGAAAATAAATAAATCGTCTAAAATCGCGTCGAGGAATGAAACATAAAACCCTTTCAATAAATTAGTTACCTATTGTTGCAAGACTCAACGGAAAATTATCGATATGAGCATTATGCGCTTTGTGCTGCACTAGAAGTGAGCGCGCGATATCATTCTGTGCTTTTCGCACACGTTTATTATTGGTCACAGGGATCACGGGTTCTGAGATTATGCGTTTTTAGAAAATATTGCGTAATGTCATCGCTTAAAGTTTAATTTTTGTTGCAACAATGCAAAATGCATGTGTGAGCGATAGTGTGTATTTATTGTTTGTCAATGTGTTGGTAGCTGCAAGCCGGCGACATGCGTCCCAGTACTAAAAGACCGCAATGGCATTTCTATTACCTTATTATTAAGATTTCTGTGGCCGGAACAAACAGAGAAAGGCAAAAGTTTAAAAAAAAAATCTTTTCTTATAAGTAGTTATTTTGGCATTACAATCACACACTTCAATTTTATTTATTTGTATAGATTTAATAAAGTCTTCTGTCTGTTTAAGAGAGTCCTAAATATGTAGATTTTGGAACACGCGGAACTTTGGGACCACCAACCCGCATTTAGCCAGTTTAGTGAACTTTGACCTAAATCCTCGTAATTAAAAGTTGTAAAAGTCTAGATTACAAGGTGACAGAGGGATTAACATTCTAGATCCAAAGTCTAGATTATAAGGTGACTAACATTCTAGATCCTACAACGCATGATCAAGTACTGCACGCAAGGCAACAGCGGCAGTGAGGGCGAGCCCACGCGCCCGCGCCGTCACGAGCAGCGGCTGCTGAGGAACATTGGCGTACACAATATCATACTGGATTTACTTCAGGTTAGCTTGTCTACGTATTGAATTAAATATTATCTGACATTGAGTAATAAATAATAATTTAATGTATGTAGCTAATCTTTGATTTATTATCTGCGCGTTGCTCCGCGTCCCAGCATCCTTAGATGCTTTAAGAATACAAGCCTTTAGAAATGATGATTTTTTTATTTGACTTAGTTAATACGAGAATATCATTATACCGAAAGGTTATTTTGGCAATGTTTATAAATTTTAGCCTATATAACGTTTAAGAGAAACCCACTTTTTATTAGTGAAAACTGTATAAAAAGAAGTCTAAAAAAGTACAAACTCAGTATGAAAGGGAATTTTATTTACATTATGTAGCAAAGAAACGGTACAATATTATTTTTCTGATCTTATCTGGGAATATCATTATACTACAAATGAATGTAATATATTGAAATCCTGTTATGTACCCAGGTTCCACACGACGAAGACGACGCGGCTATGGACGAGCTTCTGGCGCTGGCGCACGAGTTCCTGCAACACTTCTGCCACGGCAACCAACAGAACCAGGCCATACTGCACAAACACCTTGACCTGTTCCTCAATGCTGGCGTGAGTAAACATATTTATTATTTATTGTACCTTTGTACTAAAAAAGTAATAATAGTGTATATAAAATATAATATATTAATTTTATTGTTAATATTGTCGATAGGTCGGTAGTAGCGATAGGCGATTGTTGCAAAAAAGAAACAATCGACTGAATCAGAAATTGTGCTATTGCGCATTCGATTGTCGATTTAGTAGTTCCTTACCATGATTATTCGAATAAAAATCGACTAATTACTAAGTGTACGCACGACGCACACTATGTACGTGCGGTGAACTGTGGAAGACCGCGCCGCGGTGCGTGTGGGATGCGGGACGGTTTTACGTCGATTGTTTTTAAGTATTACTTCAATTTGTTTTCGAGTATAGTAATATAGGTGCGCTGCGCTACAAATTAGTAGTTAAAGTTAACACGAAAACCGTTAGTCATTGGATCGATTAACATCGATTGTTATCGACTTTTATCGACTAAACTGAACAATCGACTAATTCGATTAGTTTTTAGTAATAATCGCCCATCGCTAGTCGGTAGGCTTTTGAGATCAGTTATGAGATTTCATTGTTATTAATATATTTAATACATTCGTACTGAGAACCTGTTACTAGATGAATATTATTATTATAAAAAAAGCCAGCTGAAATATAAATATATAAATATAATGTAAATTAATACTTCCTTACATTAACGCGAATATGTAACAGTTTAAATAAATTGTCGCGGATTTATTTTATTTTTTGGTTCTCGACAAGCCAAGCGCTCGAAACGACGGAAACAAAAAGTTAAAAAGAATCCGCGAAAAAATCCAAAAAGATAGTTTTATTTAATATAATATAACTGTATAATATACTAGATCCGCGAAGCGCAAACGGTGTGTGCGATATTCGAGGAGAACGCGTCGCTGTGCGCGCACGAGGGCAACGAGAAGGTGGCGGCGCACTTCGTGCACTGCATCGAGTCGCGCGGCCGCCGCCCCGCCTACCTGCGCTTCCTGCGCACCATCGTGCGCGCCGGCGGGCAGCACATCCGCCGCAGCCAGGACCTCGTCATGCAGGAGGTACGTGCTAATGTGAAGGCTGCCTACTCGCACTTGGCTATCGTGGTCTGATCTCCCCTACAAGAATCTAGGAAGAACCCAACCCAGCACACCCCCAGCAGTGAGACGTTAAATAAAGAATTGAATAATAATCATTAGAATGTGTTCATAGACAAAGAAATGAACCTCTCTCATTTTATTTTACTCATAAAAAACCTTAAAGTATTTGCAATGTGAAAGTAAAAATGATTTATATTTTAATTTTTAGTTAATCTGCTTAAAGTTTATCATAACATGCAATATGTGTTTAATTTATATATTTTTTTCAATTTTAATACAAGATGGTGAATGCGGGAGAGGACGTATTAGTGTTCTACAACGACAAGGTGTCTTTCAATTATTTCATACAAATGATGCGCCAGTACAAGCTTAGCGGGGAAATGCCAGAGGCGTTAACGTATGTACCTATGATATATTATTTATATATTTTAGTTTTATTGATAAATCACAATAAAAAAGAAATTCAAAATACATTGACAAAACCAATCACAAAACGGGCATCTCGTATTCTCCTCTTCCATATATGCTTAGAAACCAAAATATTAAGTTTTTCATTGTGGATAAGTAAAACTTTCTGAAATAAAAAAAAATACATTGTGATGTTACTCGATTTGGTTTCAATAATAAACGGTCCCATAAATTTGATCAAATTGCCCTCATTTTGGGTTCTAGCGACTTACCCGTAATAGTAGTTTTTAAAAAATATTTTATGTACAGATTTCGCTTTGTCACCATTTTTAACCCCCGACGCAAAAACGACGGCGTGTTACATATAAGTTTGACGTGTCTGTGTGTGTCTGTCTGTGGCATTGTAGCTCCCGAACTGATGAAACAATTTTGATTTTGTTTTTTTTTTGTTTAAAAGGTGAATTAGTTGGGAGTGTTCTAAGCTATGTTTGATATAAATCGATCCAAGATGGTCGGGGGTGTTTTTTAATTTATCATTATATTATGTGTAGATAAATGTACTACTATATGATAATAACTAGTGGTAACCTTTTTTTTTAACGTTGGGAAATGCATTTCCGCACGACGTGTGGGACTCACCGGCGTAATACAGCCAGTACTACCCACTAAAACCCAACAAAACCTTTCCCCGTCTTAATGGGGCGTCGCAGGATCGCTTACGCATTCAACTACGACGCCCCGACGGCAGGTCTGTCAAAGCAGACCACCACAACCATGGGGTTGCTCCAAGGTCCACTCTGCTATCAGAGAAGTACCAGGAGCAACCCGCAAGGTACACCGCCCTCCGAAGAGGGCCACCTCCCACCGCCCACCGATGTGGGCAACCTCCCTGTGCGTTTCTTAGCTCGCGCCCGGTTGGATTGCCGGGCACTACTGAGCCCCCCCACCACGACAAGGCGAACGCACGTTGGGGGGGGAACTAGTGGTAACCTAACAAATTGTCATATTAATATAATTATTTTCAGGTACCACATAGATCTAGTGAAGCTGCTAACGTGTTGCACGCTCGGCAAGAACGTGTACACGGAGATCAAGTGCCACAGCCTGCTGCCGCTGGACGACATCGTGGCCATGATCACGCACCCGGACTGCATACCTGAAGTTAATATTTATTATTATTTTTATATTTTATGTTGTTACTTAACTTTAGTATATAGAGGGCTTGTCACTTTGTTTGTCTGCCCATACATCAAAGCAATTTTACTCAGAGACTATTGCTGGAAATTCTATTTGTATCTTTTGTAGTGTAAACCGTTCTGAAAGTTTGTAGTCAAATTATGAAAAATAAAAATTTAAGGATGGCACCTCATACATGTAACTCGGGATTTAAAAAACTCCACATAAGTATGTCCACATAAGTTTTTAATATTCAGAAAGATGTTGAGACTATGTCTGTTAATGTTCTTATGTTATGAGCTTCTAAATGTCTAAGTTGAAAACAATCTTGATTTTCTAAAAAAAAAGAAAATAATATTGTTAAACAAGTGCTGTATGACAAAAATACGTGTGTGTGTACTAATATACACACGTAAGAAGTTATACTTCTTTGGCATAACAGAACAAAAATAGCTAAAGATTTCATCCCACATGCCACAACTCTCTATTTGTAAAAGAAATGCAACTAACTTGCGCGCATCGTAAAAATTTTACTCTCATATTTTTTTCCAAACGTGCCAAAAGAGGTATTTAGTAACTTCAAAAACATAATTAAAAAACAATTCGATGCCCAGGTGAAAGAAGCGTACGTAGGTTTCCTGAACCACTGCTACATCGACACCGAGGTTGAGATGAAGGAGATCTACTCCAGCAACTACATGTGGGACCTGTTCGAGCGCTCTTTCCTGCACGACATGCTCGCCATCCTGCAGCCCGCCGCGCTCGCCGGTACGCCTGGTGGGTGTTTCATTTTTATATATATATATATATTACTCATCTAATTAAACTATATCTTTATCAAACGAAGGATAATGACCATGTGTGCAGTACTACAGTCGAAATTTTTTTTTGAGCAGTTGTTCTCTAATACTTTGTTAGATTTATGCGAATATGGGACAGTTTAATTTAAAATGAGTTGTTTTGTATTGATAATAATTGGGTTTTTCAGTTAATAAATTCTCAGTAGCACCCGCAAGTTAGTTTCAAACCCTCGTGTCTCGGATCGTCGGATCTATCACCGGTCGTGTCGAAATGCCCCAACGGAGTTTGAAAGTGAAAAGAATTGAGTCTGTACCTGAGTACAGTCTGCACACACACGCACTGGACAATATCTCCTGCCGAGTTAGCTAGTAGTTTTAGTGAGACTAACCGACGTGAACAAATTTGATTAGGAATTATTCCCTTCTCATCTCTCAGGCTCATCATCGGAAGAGCCAGTGAAGGTATCAAACAGCGTGAAGCAGGCGTGGGTGAACTACGTGACGGACGTGCTCGTGCACACTATATGCACGTTCTTCAAGTCGCCCTTCAGCGACCAGAGCACTACTGTGCAGGTGAGTTTATACGGATATTATAATGTTTTATTACTAGAGATCCGATACCGACATATTGGAATAGGTGGTTCGCGCTATAGATAATTTGCATGAAATCATATCCCCGCGCTTTATTTGTTCATGTAGTGACGGCACAATTTATCTACGGTCGGGGGATCCCCACAATTTTTCTGACTTGCCTACCCTTATCTCTTGTCCTATAAATGTTATATATTTTAGTCTATTATTACGAAATAGACAACACATGAATACAACAGGTACAACAATTAAGTAATTTAGGTGTATATATTTGTTTACTAATTCATTTTATGTTATGTATTTAGATAAACCATATAATAATAATCATATTTTTCCTTGGTCTACGTTTTATTTAATCTTTATTTTATTATTCAGTTCATTTAAATTTATACATGATATCTTAGTTTTTTTGTGTATTTTTACTTTGTGCAAGGTGACGCAAGATGCGAGCACAAATGAAATACTCACATTGTTGATAACGGTCCAACCGATGTCTGTACAAGAGGTACCGTGTACTGAGTACGTACAGCTAGGCACTAGGCAGTCCACACCGTGTGTCGTCATGTGTGTTAAATACCTTTAATACCTTACTTCATTGTCCATTCTTATTGATTTGATCGTTTTTATACAGACAGGACTTCAAAATATTTTAATAATGTTGTGCAATAATTGCAGCCATATTGCATAAGATTCATTTGATGACAAAGAAAATATTTAATATGTGACACTTTTTTGTCAATAATTACTACGCAATTAACCAATCCATTTCTCTGATCCGATTTTTTTGACAATAAAGATTATATTAGTAATGATGTACTGACCTATTTATCCTAAAATAATAAGTATTTATAATATGTACATTATAACTGCAATTTTCTCACATTTCATTGTTTATGTTACATTAGTTGGCTAAAAATTTTGTTATTTTGTGTTATCATAATTTTTGTATGTCTTTATTTATACGTAATTTGGAGAAATTATTGTGTTTTAATTGCTAGAAAAACAATAGATACTCATTGCAGGTTTTATAATATTTAAGCTATTTCAAATTTAGTTAAAAACTTAAAGTATTTTTTAATTTCAAAGTAAACAGTCTTATTAAACATTTTTTTATGTACGCTTTCATGGATTTTATTTCGATGTAAGTATAACTATTTAAAATAGATGAAGCGATATTACATGCTTCGTAACGTACAGTAGTAACGCGTTCACTTCGACAATGAAGTGAAACTGGTTCGAACCTTGGGTTGCCCACTGAGATTTTCATTTGTGAATCATTTTCAATTCTTCAACAAGATCACCACATGCATTACGCTGAAGGAAAACATTGTAAGGAAACCTGCTACTAACCTGCTGTCTGCCTACTGTCTTTGGCCAGCGTGGTGGGCATTGAGGGGAAGCCCATGTTATGAGACGTTAAAAGAGCTGATCTTTTTTTAAATATATTATACATATAGAAAGTACATTTATTTATATTACAACTGATATTACATTAAAACAGACTCGTCAGTCGATCTTCGTGAAACTCCTGCAGACCACATTCCGAATCTACCAGTGTCCGTGGCTGACGCCGCCGCAGAAACTCAATGTGGAGAAATGTATTAGAACGCTTAGTGAAGTTGGTAAGTACTTATACATATTTTATAAGAAATAACTACTTTTGAACGAAAAACGTATGCCAGAATTCAAAATCACTTTAAACTTAATTATTATTGTACATTCAGAAGTGGTATTTGTTAAATTTATATGAATGGTTCTACTATCTTTTACCACAAAAGTAAACTTTATTATTAATTACACACAAAAATCACTCGAATTGAGTACTGTCCTCTTTTTTAAATATGGTCATTTATTAATTTGAATACATATATACATAGATTTTCAACTTTGTGAATTTAGTGATCAATTGATAATTTTCACTTAATATTTGAAACAATACGCAATCGATCGCAAAAAAATTAAACAAACCTATGAATGCATTTATTGTCAACTGAGTAGCAATATTCACATGAAACAATCTCATCACAATCTTTTTCTATGTCAAGGATATTTTCCTTGAATTACAATTCTATGTTTACGTAATGAAAGAAATTTTTGTTTCGGAAAATCGTAAATTCAATTCAGATTTTTCTATAGATGTTTATTTTCTTTCTATCTATAATTTTTTCTATATGTATCTTTTCTGTAAGAACTTTAAATAAGTCGCCAGCAGATTGCTGATGAATTTACTTTAAGTATTTTCTAAGAATATATTCACAGATGCCACTTTCAAAATAACGCTACGGTTAACTAAAAAGAAACAGACTGACGATTGAAACCACGATGTATTTCACACTATCTAATAAATAATAATATGTTATATAAATAATTTCTTTGTTCAGCCAAAAGTCGCAGTATAGCGATACCACTAGAATTAGAAGCAAAAATACAAACAGTGTTCGAAAAAGCTGCCGCACTCTCCCGACAGACGAGCAAGTGGTTACTTGCCTCGAAAACTTCAAAACTAGAGAAAATGGCTTCTCAGGTAAATATTTAATCTCAGCACGTAAATAAAGTTATGATTAAAATAAATACTAACTCTTCATATTCAAAAAAATATGTTATAAAGATTTTAATTAAAAAATAATACTTTATGTGGTAGACTTTCAACTACGACCTTAAGACTTAAATACCAACCAAATCAACTTTATAATTTTTTTTAATATTATGTACATATTTATTGACAGACAAACCTACAAAACGACAGATCTGTAATGGAAGGGCTTCAAGAGATAGTGGCTCTTCTAGAAGAGCAATTGAGGCCGTTACTCCAAGCGGAACAGTCGTTGTTAGTGGACATACTGTACAAGCCGCACCGACTGTTCACGAGCCCCGGGGAGCTCACGCATCCCGACACCAGTGGCATATTTATATCACGGTGAGTGGATATATTCAGCCCTTACGTTCCACTGCTGGGCACGGGCCTCCCTTCAATACGAACGGGGATCAGGCCTTAGCCCACCAAGCCGGCCAAGTGCGGGCGCACTGCACATGGCTTTCAAGAACTTGCTAGGTTCTCTCAGACATGCATGCGTCCTTACGATGTTTTCCTTCATCGCGAGACAAGTGGCAATAATGGATTCGCACATAAAAATATCAGAGGTGTGATTTCCGGGATTCGAACCCGCTTAAGACCCGCTAGTTAAAAGAGTAAAAAGTATTTGAATATATGAATTATTTTACTGATCTCCAAATATATGTACGATTCTTTATTGTTTAATTAAAAATAATGTAAATTCAAAATGTTTTAGACTGATACGTCACACGGAAAAGTTACTAGAAGAAAAAGAAGAGAAACTGTGCGTCAAGGTGCTGCGGACGCTGCGTGAGATGATGGCCACCGATCCGGAATATGGGGAAAAGGTCACTTATACATGTTCTTTCTGT
The DNA here is from genome assembly GCA_921882275.1 of Brenthis ino. NCBI lineage: Eukaryota > Metazoa > Arthropoda > Insecta > Lepidoptera > Nymphalidae > Brenthis > Brenthis ino. The sequence continues at coordinate 12,328,990 of OV170229.1, read as the reverse complement.
ACTTTCTAGATATATACGAGAAAGTGTCGTACTTTAACCATAAATAAGCATTATTTTGGCTTTTTTTATAATTTTCTGAATAATTTTTCCTCAATAAAAACATTTTAACAAAAAATAAAAGAAGAAGTTGAAAAGGGGTAATTGTATTACCGTAATAGTTTTTTTTTGTTTTCTGTAGAGTTGTAGTTTTTGTAGTACATTGATATTTTTCTGTCATTATCATTTATATGTATATTTCTGAAATCCTTCTAAATTATTTTACACAAGCAGCATTTTATACAAGCACCTCAATTTAAAAATAATATTTGTATTTTACAAAATAATTAAAAGATGATTTTGCATTTAAGAAAAACAAGGACATGTTTCATCCAATATAAAATTTTATATTAAACTAGCAACTAAGACTCGCTTCGCTTGCCACTGTATATTAAATTTCATCAAAATTTATCTAGCCCTTTCAGCATATTAAGAAATAACAAACATACATAGACATACAACTCTTCGCATTTACAAAAGTAAACTATTGCTTTTTTTTTACATTTTAATAATTTTCTGCCACTTAATAAAATACATATCATTCCTTAGGGCAATCAACTCCGAAACAAGCTACTATCTCAGTACTTCGTGAACCGCAAGTCGGAGCCGCGCATCACTCCGCCCAACGTCGCCGTCACGCACGGCCCCGGCGGTGAGACATACACTGTTATATTAAAAGTTGTGTTAGATTATACATAAATTAGTATTAGAATGGCTTATATATTAATGAAAATAACAAATGGGGATAAAATAAATATAATATAGGCGGTAATATAATATTGTAAATTGTATAGGAAAACGAGGAAACCTGCATATCTAAGGTAATCTAAAAATAGATACTAGTTTTCGGAAGTCATGTGAAGTCCGCTCGCCTGGGCTTGGACTTCTTAATGGTCTGTGGTCTGATCCGCCTTGTATTGAATAGTGCCGCGATCCTATCAAATGGACGTATAGACCTTTAAAAGCTATTACTTATTACTGTGTATATTAATGATTATGTTGTTAAATGTAAATAAAAATTTAATATAATATATCAATTATTATCCTTTTTTATATTCTATTATCGCGTCGTACTCATTATTTAATTTTTTGTAATATTAAAGATGATTGAATCAAAAAAATGTTTAACCTAATTGTAAATAAATATAGTGACACTTATAAAGTAAATGTAATAATATTAAATCTACTAAATATACATATATTAGATCGCACAACTAGTTTTAGAAGCAAACAACACTATAGTTTTTAGTAAAATACACTAATACTTCTAAAAACTATCACATCAACAACCTAGCTCTAGTTAATATTAGTTTGTAAACTTTCACTGACTTATAATATTTAAATGAAATCTGTTACATGGCTTTTTGTTACTAGAATGTTTATATAAAAGTATTTAATAATAATAATGTTACATAAAAGTAATTATTATTAAATATTTTATATTATAATACTTTCTTAGATTTACGCGAATATTTGACATTTTAAATAAATCTGTCTTTTTGGATTTTTTCGCGGATTTATTTAGATTTTTGGTTCCCGACGTTTCGAATGCTTTACAGCAATCACGGTCACGGGAGAGACTAAGATTTTTGACGTCTCAAAGGTCAAATTACATAGTTGTTACAGACAGTGACCGTGACCATGAATTCTGTAAACTGTATAGCATTTGAAACGTCGGGAACCAAAATCTACAAAAATCCGCGAAAAGATCCGAAAAGATAAATGTTTTATATTTAATCAATATTTAGTTTAAACCTTGCCATGTAACAGCCCTTAGAAATTAGTTTAGGAATTTCGTTTGTTTCCACATTGCGCATGCGCAGCCGAGTCTGTTCCGCTCCAGATAAAGACAGGTAGGTTTTTGTTACATATTAGTACTGAGTGTCTTGCTTTATGTGTTGCAAATAGTGTATTTTGACCTATAGTTATTATGTTATATTGCTGTTTAGTTTTTGTAAATGCTAAATATGTATGTATATAGTGTAAAAAAATCTCCTCAAAGTCCCAAGTTCGTTCAAAACTAAATGTATCCTTTACATATTCTTATATAACATAACAAATATTTCTTTTCTCTTTTGTTCGAAAAACAGCGAAGAACAGCGAGGGTAAAGGGTTCTAATTAAATTTATATTCTGCATTGCATTTCTTGAATCTAGTAAACGAATGATGACAAATAATGTGACATTACTTTCATCATAAATAAAATATTTTTTGTTTCTAATTTTACCTTGGCCATTACATGTAACATTGGCTAAGTAATGCTTAAGTCAAAACCTGCTAACAACCAGATCCTATTTATTTTCAGTACTTACGTAAAATTTTTAATATCAATCAATTTAAAGGAGAGTGGGCAACTTTGTATGGGTTCCATCTACAGAGTGTATATGTGACTTTTGTTGTCATACAATTAAAGCTATTATTATGATCTTTGAAGTGATATACATTATACTGTTTTAGACTTCCACGGGTTCATTTAAACTAAATGATACATAGTGCACGTGTCTCATTGTTGATGTCATACTATAAAATGAGCGTAATAGCTTAGCAATAGTTTGATCTTTAAAATAATATATACCACAACTTGATACACTCTGGGGACAGAACCGCCCATTGTCCTTGTACTAAACTATTTAAGTTTAGTACATTTTAAAGTTTTTTTTTATATTCGTTTTTCAGTGAAGTTTTTTTTGAAATATTAATTTTCACAATGTTTCTCTCCAGCGAAGGTCCTCCCGCGCACGGGGCAGAGCCTAGCGCAGGTGCAGGCGCACCTGGACCGCGAGGGCGCGTCCGACCTGGTGGTGGAACTCGTCATCAACAGCACCAACCGACCCGCCATATTCCTGGAAGCTATACAGCTCGGTGAGTGCTGCTTGTTTTTTGATCTACGGAGGTATATTTTTTGTTGATCAATGATCGTATCGTACAAGAGACGAAATCGCAAAAGATTTATAGCTATTGCATGATGGCGAGTGTTTCGTGTTGATAATTTATAATATAGTGATATTTGTATTATAGTTTGACTTTGGGAGCTATATCGCTTTAAAGAGACGCTCCGCAGATCATTTTTATATGTACACATATTACTGTAAAAGGAAGGCAGCCAAAAAAAATCATAATATGATCATTTTTATTAATGGTCACCGTGACGAAATTATTCAATTAAACTTTTAATAAACGGGATGATTCGTCCCTTTTTTAATTAATGCAATGATAAATTATATTTGCAACATTTTATGAGTAGTAAAATAATTATAACTAAATTTTATTTGTACAGGAATAGCTCTTCTCGAAGGTGGCAACCCAATAATACAACATAGTATATTCACGAAATTACAAAATGGAGAAGTATCTCAAGCGTTTTTAAAGGTAATTATAGACGATCTATGTATTTTGTGTGATTTATATTTAATTCGTTTAGGAAGATTATTATAAAAATAACAGTTGCTAGATTAAAAAAATTATATTACTATTTTTATGTTAAAGTACAGTATGGTAATGATCCACTTTTGAGAATTTATTTGGCATTGTCATTAATATTGTCCAGCACATTATCAAATAATGTATGGAATATATATTGTTTGATCATATTGTGTTGAACAATCTTCTTTTTACTAACCCCCGACGCAAAAAGAGGGATGCTATAAATTTGACGTCGATGTCTGTCTGTCTGTGTGTGTGTATGTGTGTGTGTCTGTCTGTGGCATCGTAGCTCTCAAACGGATGGACCGATTTCGATGCAGTTTTTTTTCATTTGAAAGCCAGTTTTCTAGCGGTGGTTCTTAGCTATGTTTGATTAATATTGGTCCAGCACTGTAAAAGTATCAGCTCTTTTTCAGCTCTTTTCCAAAATTATGTAAGGCATTTTGGCGTATGATTACTCGATTAAGTGCTTCACGCGTGCCAGTGTAATCGTTAAATAACAATTAATTTGCGTAGGAGGTTTTTAAATTTTGTATTTATTTAGCAGCTATTATTTTTACAATAATTTTACTTTTATTTACTTTTCCACTATATATCATTATTTATATACACTATTTTCAACACATCTATCAAAAAATAACAATGTAACCGCAATATCGACAGGTGTTCTACGACAAGATGCGCGAGGCGCAGCAGGAGATCCGCTCATTGGCCGTCAGCAGCACCGCGTCCGCCGCCGACAAGCGCTCCTCCGCCGCCGACAAGCAGAAACCCAACGTTGACGGTCTGTCACACTTATCATAAGTAAAAGTACACTAATAATAATTTCCTCCTCACCGATTCCGGCCACGGCGGTCAATCTCATTGGGATTAGCCAACTGCGCAGGAGATATTATAAAGCAGCGCGTGTACGCGCAGACACAACGTGCACTCTCTTTTCCTGTCACTCTCATACTCCGGTGGGACGACACCAGCCACGACCAGTGAGAGTGGCGGCGCAGGACCGATCCGACACGTGCTCTCGGAGGCACGGGGGTGAAACACCGCCAACTTCCCAACTCCGGACTGTTACTGACGCTTACTATACAGAAAGACTCAATAACTAAACTTGGGCCGACCTGGGACTCGAACCCAGGACCTCCGGTGTGCAGCCGTACATGTTAGCCACTACACCACCGAGGCAGTTGAGAGGAAGTAGACTACTCTCTATTGTACACTATTATTTACATACACAATACAATAGACTTTGACTATAAAGTTACGATGGTTTCAAAATCGCCTCAAACGTAATTATTTCATTTAATATGAGTAAATTTTCTTGTTGATTCTTGATTAGATACCAAATTTGAAACTTAATTTCTTTATTAGCTGCACAGTTACAGTGTTGTATTCTGAGCTGAAGCCTTTCAGCTAAGCCGGTGGTAACTTTATCACGGACTAACTACACTAACTCTTTATGAATCAAAATTGTTTGTGAAAGTCCCTTTGTACTTAAGTTGTTATGTTACTTAAACATTTCAAGCATTTATTTTTAGATTTTTGCTGTTTCTTACAACTAAGTATGTTACCTTTTTTAATATTGCTAAATTAATAAAAAAAAACAGTCACTTTTACGTTTATTCCTCTACGAGTATATAATCCGTTCCAAAAATTGTATAATAGAAATAGCTTTTAAAATAAGACAGTATCTACAAACCTTTTGCTTTCTTTAGGTTAACACTTACATGTATATATTTTATGTGTAAGGTTAACATTAATCGTTTGCAATGTGTACCCACCAGGCAAAGCCGCAGTGGGACCGATGGTCGTGGGTGAGGACATGGACGATGAGGTGACGAGCGCGTGCGGCTCCGCCGTGCACGCTTATTCAGACATACACACCATGTCCCACGGTTAGTTATGTACATAAGTCAGTTATGAATTATTTTATATGTAAGTATACTGTATAGAGTCTGTAGATAAAGAATGGGATTAAAATAGCATTGCATTTCTTACACTTACACTTCTTTGACATTAATTATGAAATTTATGAATGTTCACGTTCAATTGTGTTTTTATATTTATCCTTAAAACTATATTATGTTTTGAAATATGATTTGAAATAAGCATAATTATATTTTCAATAAAATAAATATGTACTTAAATTTTCTAAAATTAACGCATATCTAAATTATTATACAGATATTAGATTTTATTAACTAAATAATATCAATGTATGAAACACTTTTATCGAAATATGAATCATCACATAAGCCGTAGTTTATTGACAATACCATCTCAATGGCCGCCATATCTTATCCCATTATTTTTCTGCACGGACTACTAAAATTATAGATTTTAGTAATCCGTGCAGAAAAGAGAAACTAAAATTCTAGAGTTAAGTCTAAACTTAACTCCTGAAATTATTTTCCTCCAATTTTTTTATTTGTAAAAAATATAAGTAGTGGTTCATCTTTTGCATTTCATTTTATATTTAATTCTAATGTAATCTAAATTAGATTACATTAGAATTAAATATAAAATTATTAATAAAAACTAATAAAAGACATCAAAATAAAAAAGTATACGCATTTATTTTAAGAAACTATAATAGATTCAAATATGTTTTTATTATCTTTAATCAACAATTATTATAATCAGGCACGACAGTACTAGAAGAAATAATGGCGGAGAAGAAGCGTGAAGCGGGTAACGCGGACGTGCTGCCGGCCAAGGTGGCCGTCATGAAACCTATTCTACGCTTCCTACAGCTGCTCTGTGAAAACCACAACCCTGATTTACAAGTACGTCTATTCTTCAATTTATTGCTAGTTTTTGCTCATGGCGCCACTTAAATTATGGATTTATCTGTAAAAGGTTCTAATACAAAGTCGAGAAATAGTGTTAATACGAGTATAAAGCGAAATATGACTGATTAATCACTATCTCAGAAAGTCTCAGTAATGCTACTAACTTTTATTTTGGTAGATTCTTTATAGGCAGCTGGTGTCTGCTAGAATAAGGTTTTTAATAATTCAATCTCAATGGGGATAGAAAAGGGGTTGGATGACTGAATAGAAATCCGTAATTTTTAAAGTAATAGTGACGAAAATTGAAATAATTTCTCTAATTTAAATTACCACTAACATTTACCTACAAATTGTTTGTACAAATTGTAATTACAATAGACGAAAGATGGCCGAAGTGATATTTTATAGCCGCAACAAAAAATATCTACAACTTCAATATTTTACGCAGTACAATCTATGGAGTAGGAAAAATAAGTAGTGATGTTAGACTTGAAGCAAAGCAATCAGAAATGCTAGTAGATTATAAATTGGAATAACCATGTAATATATTTTATCCTAGAACTTACTTCGTAACCAAAACAACAAATCTAACTACAACCTGGTCTCCGAGACCCTGATGTTCCTGGATTGCATCTGCGGGTCCACCACCGGTGGGCTCGGCCTGCTCGGGCTGTACATCAATGAGGGAAATGTTGCCCTCATCAACCAAACCCTGGAGACCCTTACTGAGTATTGTCAAGGTGATTATGATATTTACTAAATTCTCTTTTTGTTGCTTTACATAACTAAAAAAAATAAAACTGCTACATCGTGGTCCCTTAGAAATTCTCTTCTTATGTTCTTGATCATTAACAAGGGAATGTCGCTCTCATCAATCTGACCAATGATTCATTGTTGATTCAAACCATCACCATTTAAGCAATACGGTAACCAAGTTCATTTTTCAACTTATTTTCTCGTGAAGGTTATTTAACTAACTCTTAAATTCCTCGAAGAGAATCATTAATTAATTATAAAAGCAAAACTAAATAAACCAATAATTCCCTACAAAGGTCCGTGTCATGAAAACCAAAACTGCATAGCGACTCACGAAAGCAACGGACTTGACATCATAACGGCACTGATCCTGAACGACATCAACCCTCTCGGCAAGACGCGTATGGACCTCGTGCTCGAGCTCAAGAACAACGCCTCCAAGCTCCTGCTCGCCATCATGGAGTCGAGGAATGACTCTGAAAATAATGCCGAAAGGATTCTATACAACATGAACCCTAAACAGCTGGTTTGTTAAATAAATTTTATAATCATCTACACTTACTATTGAAGAGTAAGATTTGTATTTTTGTATGTTTGTAACGAATAAAGTCAAAAAGTACTGGACCGATTTAGATGAAATTCGACAAGAAGATAATTAGGGACCCTGGAAAGGACATAGGATATTTTTTATTCCGGAAATCACCCCTTAAGGGGGTGAAAATGGACAAACCCGAATGAGTGAGGGGGAGTCGCTAGTTGTAAATATTTTAACTATATGGAATGCGATATTTACTACATTTTAACTCTTTTATATTTGCTTCACTTTTGATAAGTAAATAAGTATACCTTGTACCTTGTGAACCAGCCTTAGACCTTAGAATTTATTATTTAAGTAAACGAAGGGCAAAAAATGCAAAACAAATAAATCAATATAAATATTATTTCAGGTTGATGTTGCGTGCTCCGCCTTCCACCAAGAGAACTCTATGGACGCTGACTCCGACTCCGAGGACGACTCGCCCGTACAGGGCGTGTCGCCGAAGGAAGTTAGTTTTGTTATCCTCTTTCTTTAGATATACGATATTTTATATGCAATAGCATGGACTAACATCATTGTAAAAGATGTTGCAAACAAAATCTAGTAATCTAAACTGCCACATTGCGATTATTAAATAAATAACATTTTTTTCTCAACTTACATCACGTAATAATAATTGTAGTATAAATAGAGAGCACTTTAACGACTAAACATCTTGATGACGATGTTTTCCAAATTCTTTATATTGTTAAGAATTTTGACAGAAAAGCCAAAAATTTGCATGCAAATAAATTGTATCTAAAAGAATGTGCCTTATGTAACATATATATTATATGATACAATATATATGATTATTCCTAATAGTTTTATATTTCACTATCTGTGCCCTTAGTTAAAAACAAATATCCAATACAAAATAACAATCCAAAAGCCTATCGTAAACAGTGTATAGAGATACATGGTGTCCGTCCGCAGGTGGGCCACAACATCTACATCTTGTGCCACCAGCTGGCGGCGCACAACAAGGAGCTGGCGGCGCTGGTGCGCGCGTCGCCCGCCGGCCCCGCCGCGCCCGCGCTGCAGTACTACCGAACGCACACCGCGCAGATAGAGGTGCGCTCTCTGCTTACCTCTCTCTCTTCTCTCTCCCTCTTCTCTCTCCCTCTTCTCTCTCCCTCTTCTCTCTTTCCCGATCTCTCTCTCTTTCTCTCTTTCCCTTTCTCTCCCTCTCTCTCAGAGCTCGAGACCGATGAAGGGTTAATTAAATGTGTAAACGCACAAAAGCTTATTTTAACCGATTAATTTCGATCATGGGACCTAAATTCTTAAAAACCGTTTTCCGGGTTTTTAATCGGTTAATACGAATAGTTAGAAACATTTTGTAGTACTAAATTATAGTTTTTATTTAATTATGCAGATAGTCCGCACAGACCGCAGTATGGAACAAATAGTGTTCCCCATTCCGGAGATCTGCGAGTACCTGCCGGCGGACAGCAAGCACCGCGTGCTGCAGAGCGCCGAGCGCGACGACCAGGGCAGCAAGGTGGCCGACTTCTTCTCCCGGCTGGATAACCTGTTCCATGAGATGAAGTGGCAGAAGAAGTTGAGAGGTCAGTCGGATTAATATGACTGGTGCTTTTATATCAGCTCATAGTCTATCTGTGAATTAAATAAATAAATTAGTAAAAAGAAGTGACTTATATACACACCTGCAAACTTTCGCATTTGTAATAGTAGTCTCAAGACGAATCCCGTTGTACTATCTAATATCTATCCGTAGTTATATAAGCTATATACAAATTATGTCAAATTCCTGTCTCTAGTGAGAACTAGAGTCTAGAAGACTAAAAAATAGTATACTACAGTAGTAATAGTATACTTATAGACCTACTAGGTAGAGGATTTACTGTTAGTGTATAGGTTTAGATTCACTGTATTTCTTTTTTTGTGTGCTCTGATAACAATATATCTCTTTTTTAATTATTTATTTGCATATTATGACAAATTGTATGCTGTGTATGAGACCAACAAGATTGGTAACCCACCAAATAAAGTGTAGTGACTTTATGTCTTATTTCAGCAAATTTAAGTTCTCATAAAGATTATAATCTATTCTAATATTATAAAGAGGAAGAATTTGTTTATTTTGTTTGTTTGTATCGAATAGGCTCCGAAACTACTAATCCGATTTAGATGAAACTTGGTAAGAAGATAGTTTGAGACCCTAGGAAGTACATAGAATAGTTTTATTCTGGGAATCGTCCCTTAAGGGGGTGAAAATAGGTGTAAAAGTTTGTATGCGGAAGCAACCTATATATATTTAATAGCCAATGAACTAGAGATTCTATTTATTTCATAAAAACCGAATTAATTAGAAAGGTATTCTTTATATAATTTTATTTTTGTTTCTCAGGCCAACCATTTTTATTCTGGGTGTCGTCCTACATGTCGCTGTGGAGTAACATATTGTTCAACTTTGCCGTTTTGATCAACGTTATCGTTGCTTTCTTTTATCCATTTCAAGAAGAAAATCCAAGTAAGTATAAAAATATTCATTCCATATTATGCTGAAGAAAAAATGACTATATTTAAAGATGGAACGGTCTTGGTCGGTGACGGAACGGTCTTGGTCTGTGATGGAATGGTTTTGGTCGGTGACGGAACGGTCTTGATCGGTGGCGTGGACGAGGCGCACCTGACTATCATATATCTTCTTCTCCCTGCCCATTTCCCAATCACTTGGGGTCGGCGCAGTACATCTACTGTACTGCTGAAAGGATTTGGGAAAAGTTTTACGATCGGCCGCCTGCCTGACGTCAACCCTCCTTGGGAATGCTATTGTCTCTCTTTGTCTGAATGGTGTTGCGGAAGTCTTGTAATTATTATGCACTTTCAATTTTGTTAACTTTTAAAAGATTTTTTTATACTATCACATAAATTTTTAATGTTATTTTCGGATATATTTTAAATAATTTGATTACACCATAAATTTTGTTTTGACGTTGTCAATTTTTTTCTAAAATTTTACCTGACTATCATATATAAACCTACTTTTATATAAAAGTTTAGAAACAGTTTAGGAGTTGACTGGTATAATAATAACTTGCCACGAGATGGCACTCCATGTCTTTAATTTGAAAAACGATTTCTATTAACATAAATAGGCCTACTCTATGTTATACTGTGGTAGAACTATTTTAATTTATTAAGTGGAAAACTCTCAGTTCAATAGCCATTTAATTTGTTAATTTATCTTTTCGGATTTTATCGCTTTCGATTATTGTTTCCTAAAATGAAATTGAAAATGAAGCATGTATGTGTGTGCTGTGCGCGCAGAGCTGGGCCAGCACCTGTCGCTGGTGGTGTGGCTGGCGTCGGGCGCGGCGGGCGCGCTGGTGACGTGGCTGCCGCGTGGCTCGGGCGCGCGCGCGCTGCTCGCCAGCGCCATCGTGCGCCTCATCTTCTCCGCCGGCCCCGAGCCCACGCTGTGGACGCTTGGCATGCTCACTGTAAGTGCACCTGACTCATCTTACTGAGACTAACCAACTGAGCAGATATATACTGCACAAGTGTAGGCACAGACACGACGTATACTCTATGCACTCTCAAAGTCCGATGGGAAGATACTTCAACACGACCGGGGAGAGTTAAGGCGTAGGACCAATGGCTTTACGTGCTCTTCGAGGCACGTAAAGCCGGGGATTACACACCGCCAACTTCTCAATTCCAGGCTACTAACTGAGAATATCTGAGCAGAAAAACTCCTTCAAAAGGTCCTCTGGATCTGCGCCGTACATGCTAGATGCAAAACCACCGAGGCAATTGCCTGCTGTATAAACACTGTAATATGTACAGCGAGACTATCAGATTGAGATATTTGACATTCAGACAACCTTTGCATGCCTTTTTCTGATCTTTTTTTTATCTTCTGTACTATTATTTTCTGTGTGCTTTATAAAGTATTTATCTAACTACCTATTAAGTATCATAGTCTACTAATACATACAGTCGTGTAACGAAGGCGCGGGAGCGTTAGTATGACAATGGGGAAACGGCTTTAGAGTTGACGAGTAAACTGTAACTTGCCAGTTGCCACGAGATGGTTTAACATACTACTACACGATTCTGTAGTCGGATTACTAAAAATAATAACCAAGCGTTGTATATGTAACTGAGATAGGATTAAAAGTCAAATATATATATTCCCAACACAACAATTGCTGAATTATTAACATCTTAAGGTATATACTCAATATTTGAATGTATATGTATTGAATAAAATGTCTATTTTACACAGTATATGTTTAAAATGTTAGATAGTAGTGAAGGGCATCCACCTGGTGAGCATAATGGGCAACCAGGGCACGCTGTCCAAGTCGACGCGCAACGTCATCACCGACCCCGAGCTGCTCTACCACGGCGTCTACCTCGCGTTCTGCTTCCTGGGCATATGCTGTCATCCGTTCTTCTTCTCTGTTCTGGTAATATATACATCATGTGTTTGCCTCAAGATATACATACGTTATCTATTCCCGTACATGTAGATGGTATAATCTGTGTAGCTTGGGCGGATAAATTACACAAAAGCTATTGCCCCCAGCGGGACTCGAACCCGCGACCACTAGCACAGCAAGTAGGGTCACTACAAACCAACGACCACTAAGCCCGATAGACGCCTAATTTATGTACTTCTGCATCCAAACCTGTCAGTCAAAAAGTTTGAGGTAAGCGTTACGGGGGAGGCGGGTTGAAATGCACGCTGATTAGTTAATTCAATACAAATAGTGATGGGAACCAGAAGTTTTATATCGTATCGTAGGTACGTATCGTATTTAGTAAAATAATTTTCTGTTTTAAAGAATATTTTTAATTAAGACAAGTTTTCTTTACTATAATGAAATGATAATAGAATACTTAATATTATTTATACAGGTTTCTTCAAGGTTTTTTTTATTCAAAAAATACAAAAACTGCTATGTAAGAGTATACTAATATGTAAAACCTTACAATTTGGTTTTTGGTATCTGAACGCGGGCGTAGCCGTGGGTAATGCTAGTGTCTTATGAAGCTCAGAAATTTTGTCAAATACCGTTTAATAGTAGCATATTTTTTATATAAAATAACGTAAAATACTTTTATCAATACTGTTAGGACGTTTGCAATGAAATATAAATCAAAAGTATAAATTGAATAAACGATAATATGCTGACGGTACAGGCTTTTCTGATACCATTCTTTATCTGTATAGGAAGTACTTGTAGATAAGTTTGAGATGTAAGTGATTTCAAATTAGCTAAGTAGAGTTGATGTATTCATATATGATCATATCATGATGGATATAAAAAAAATTGTCTGTTATCTCGCTTTTTTTCATCCGCTAAATTAAAACAATGAAGTTTAATAGCGGTTTTTTTTTGTTTAACTCATTGGTGGATAAGGGTTTTGAGTGAAAGTTTTGTATTTTGGTAAATTTCAAAGCCTGGCAACAATTATTCATGATCGATATTTTGCAGACTATATTATGCACATTCCTCATACTTTGCACTTTTAATTAATATCAAATCTATTTTCGAAGTGCGAAATCTCAACAAAAATCATAATTTTTATTTAAATTGTCTGGTTTTTATGAAAGAAAGTATTATTTAATAAACAGGTGACTCCTGTTTCACTACACATCCCATGTTTCATATAATATGTATTCGTTTCTGTAATTACAATATTGTCCTCCTAACTAGAATTATCTCGCCACGAGCGTAAATCTCACTGAGACTATCATCTGTGTAAGATATATTATATACACGTGCAGCGTGTGCGCAGACTCGAACCCAGTCCCTCCAGATCTACTACTATACGTGCTAGTTACTAGACCAACCGAGGCATTTAATTGTACAAAACACATTTAGACTTTACTTTTGATATTCTTCTACAAACGTCCTCTCTTCCAGCTCCTAGACATAGTGTACCGCGAAGAGACGCTGCTGAACGTGATGCGATCAGTAACCCGCAACGGCCGGTCCATCCTGCTGACGGCCGTGCTGGCGCTGGTGCTGGTCTACATGTTCTCCATCGTAGGCTACATGTTCTTCCGCGACCACTTCCTACTCAATGTCGATCGCTTGGATGGTGAGTTGTATTTGTTAAGTGTTCTCTTTCACATTTAATATGATTGATTAATTATTCAAATCACGTATTATATAGAACCACAGTCTACTTCACCATACAGTCGTTTAACGAAAGCATTACAACAAGGTAAACTTGCGGGGTGCAGTCGACTATCATACTTACTTTTATATGACAGTATAAAATAGGCCTAACTGTAACGTCACAACGATGGCACTACAATACTTTAACATTTAAACAAATCGCCTTGAAAATATGATATTTTTTGGGAACAAATAACCTTGTATATGACAACATTCCTATTAAAATCACAAGCGCATATAATGTAGAATTTTATACTATGCTATAACCAATATAAAATCTTAGATAATGACAATTGACGTGCACGAAAATATGATTGGATTTGGGGCTAAGTGAGAGAAAGTACTTATATACATGAAAGAAAAAGTAATAGGGTTCACTTTTAAACTTTTTTCTACTATTTTATAATTTTTTGTATTTTTTGATGATATTAAAATTTGAAATCTTTGAAAAAAATTATATAAAAATATATTTGTTTTGATTTATTTATAAATAATAATTTAAACTATGAATTTTCTAATATATTGATCGACCGTTCTCCTATATACAGAAGCTAACTTTCAGGCCATATACATTTTTTTTGTCTAACTTATCGATAAATCTATCGTTTCATACTCTTATCAAAGTCAAAATTCTTGTTCACCTGTAATCAATCTCCGATCTCAATCTCATTCGTGTCTTCCTCACAAAACATGACACTGGCAGAATGGATTGTGTCAAGTAAACGCAACTATAAGCCATAATAGAAAAAAAAATCTCAGACGACGACGATCCTCGCTACGAGTGGTCGTCGTGCACGGAGGGAACGTGCGAGGCGTCGCCGCTGTCGCCGGCCGCCAAGTACACGCGCGCGCCGCGCTTCGTGTCGGTGGGCGGCGCCCTGCGCGAGCGCTCCTGCGACTCCCTCATCATGTGCATCGTCACCACCCTCAACCAGGGCCTGAGGAACGGCGGCGGCATCGGGGATATACTGCGGGCGCCCGCTAGCTTTGTGAGTTTTGTTTGTATTGTCTAATAAAAATAAATAATAAAATTGTATTGTCTATTGGTATTTTATTGATTATAGCTTTACGCATTTCTGATATTTTCATGTGCATAACATTTTCAACATAAATATGTACAATTTAACACACTCAAGAAGAACATTGTGAGGGAACATGAATGTTTAATAGAACTTAGCAAGTTTTACAAAGACATTTTAAGGAAGTCATCCATACATATTTGGATTTTTTATAATTGGCACTGACTCCCTCCTAATAGTTCGTCCTCGTCGTTCCTCTTAAGTCTAAGCTAATTTACGCATGTTAAGTTAGCCTATAAGTGTGGTGTATAGTGTAAAAAAAATATATGTTTCCTCAGGAACCGCTGTTCGTGGCGCGCGTGGTGTACGACCTACTATTCTTCTTCGTGGTCATCATCATTGTACTAAACTTGATCTTCGGTGTCATCATCGACACCTTCGCCGACCTTCGTAGCGAGAAACAACAAAAAGAACTTATATTGAAGAACACATGTTTTATATGTGGTAGGAGTTGTTCATTTTTTAAAATTTATATTTATTATTATCAATGTTGGGGTCTTTAGCCCGTGGAAAACTTAAGGCACCAGGATAGTAAATTGCTGTAGAAATAAAAATATCTTGAGGTACTCAACCGATTCCAAGATGTCAACACTTTACAAACTTGAATTATATAGATATATCCATATAACATAGGGTTCCATATGCGCGGTATACGGAAATATAAATAAAATAAAAAGTAAATAAATATTATGACGACACATGAACACACAGCACCTGGTTATGGTAAGCTACGAGGCTTGTTACACACTACACATATATAGCTTTAAATACATACATATTATAAATATAAACACCCATGACTGGAGTATAAACATTCGTGCTTACCAAACAAATGAATGCCCCCAGCGGGACTCGAACCTGCGACCGCTAGCACAGCAAGTAGAGTCACTACAAACTGAGACAAACGCGTCGTGAGAAAGAAGCAACTTTACTAACATAGTAAAATATTCCAGGGTTGAATAGGTCAGCCTTCGACAACAAGACGGTCTCGTTCGAGGAGCACATAAAGAGCGAGCACAATATGTGGCACTACTTATACTTCATGGTGCTGGTGCGAGTCAAGGACCCCACGGAGTTCACCGGGCCCGAAAGCTACGTGCACTCCATGATTAAGGTGAAAAGCTTATACAGAAACTCCTCGATGTCCTGATTATCTGAATATATCATTATCGACACATATTTAAAGCATCAAATTTTATTATTATATTAAACTCCTAAATTTATTCCAATAACTACTCTTTAAATAATTCCATTTAGTATTGAGATTGTGTAATTTATTTATGCTTTAAAAAAGAACCATGAAAATCGGGTCATACTCGGTAAAAATGTCGCGAAACATCTATACATATAATGAAATTGTAACTAAGCAGAATCTGTACATTAAATATTTTTTGGAAAATCTTATTGAATCAAACATTATTATCGATACAGAGGCCGAATCTATAGTTTTAGAATTTTTGTCTGTCTGTCTGTTACCGCATCACGGAAAAACCACTGGAGGGATTTTGATTAAATTTAGTATGGTGATAGCTGGTTATCCGGGTCAACATATAGGATACTTTTTACCGCGGGAAAATGTCTCATTTCTGAGAAAAAGTACAAAAACTGCAATGTAAGAGTATACTAATATGTAAAACCTAAGAATTTGGTTTTTGGTCATCTGAACGCGGGCGGAGCCGCGGGCAATGTTAGTATACAATAAAATACAGTCGAATTGAGGACCTATTTTTATAGTTGATCAGTAATGGAATGGATATTCTGGTCCTCGATAAATATATTGATGTATCGCAGAGCAACAACTTGGATTGGTTCCCGCGGCTGCGCGCGCTGTCGCTGGTGGGCGGCGGCGAGGGCGAGGGCGGCGAGCTGGAGCTGCGCAACCTGCAGGCGCAGCTGGAGCGCGCGCAGGCCGCCGTGCGCGCGCTCACCGACCTGCTCACCGAC
Organism: Brenthis ino; assembly: GCA_921882275.1. NCBI lineage: Eukaryota > Metazoa > Arthropoda > Insecta > Lepidoptera > Nymphalidae > Brenthis > Brenthis ino. The sequence goes on along the minus strand of OV170229.1, from coordinate 12,312,222 downwards.
CTGCGCGACCAGGTGCCTGCACCCTGCACACTACATCCAACGCCCTACGTCCTGTAGCCTGTACATTACATCCTACACTCATGTTGTACCTGACATGTTTTACCCTGTGCACGATCGTCATATTTGACATTTATAACTATAATATTTTTTATGCAAGTCCAATAGAATGGTACCAGTGCAGTGGTTCGAATATTAATCTGCTAAAAAGGCATCTTAAAGAGTATTTAAAATATTTATGTAACAACACTTATACTCTACAACATATTGTGACATGAGAAATAAATAAACAAATTCAAACCACGCTTATCTATCGATAAGTGGGACCAGCCGGATGACCGGTATAGGGGAATACCTATTTTAAGTCAATTGAGCCACTTATATCGGTCACTACACTTACTCGCATGTCATATCGATCTAGATTCACAGTCAAAATATATAATATTACATATATTTAGATATTAATCGTAAGTATTTGTTTTCACAATATATTTATTTAAATAATATAATATCAGTATTTGTCATAATCAATGTTTCAATTAATAATGATATAAAATACAATATTAATCGATTTACTTTATATTTCAGATGACGGAACAACGTAAACAGAAACAACGTATTGGCTTGCTCAACTCCACTTCGGCGTACCTCCAGAACTTGCAAATGAACTTGCCGCCTTGAGCGACACGCAGACATACACACACACACCGACACGTAGTCTTTGTTAAGCTTTTATTTTAAATCTAGCAAAAAATATTTATAAATTAATAATTATTAAAAGGTTGACGTTACGTTAGCGTTGATAGATTTTGGACTCTTTAGACCTTGTAATAAGGATCAACAATGAGTGCCTAATTAAAATAACAAGTCTTATTTAAACAAACTTGACAAATCAAACGTGTCGCGTGTTACCTTCCAACAGGACCATCGCACAATAAAGTATATGATAATATATAACTATTTGATATCACAGATAATAATTAAAATGACACAGACGTTGTATTGCGGTCGGACGTAAAATGGACGTTAAGAAGAAAATATTCATATTCGAAAGGACTTTTAAATATTTTAATGGTTCCCTTATATCAGTAGAATATTGTATATTCAACATATCTTATCGATAAAGAAATGTGCTTAGAAAAAATTTCATAGCGAAATATATACATATACTGCATTTATTATACTGTGGTATAAAAATCTATTGCTGTAGATGTTTTTCAAGATGTTTATATAGGTTTTTGGGACATCTTGATTTTGTAGTGCTTGCCGTAAGCAGCCGTGGGATATGCAGTCAAAAGACTTTGGATAATCGATATAAGCTATAAAAGCTATATATGGGAAATGTCTTTCGAATATTCTATCAGTTTTGATCGCATCGACGTCGGAATCTCTACCATTGACAAATACGTTTTGTAGACGATAATAATTATTATTATTAGGAAAATTTACTATGGAGTTTTTTATAAACCATAGACAGCCAAATGGAAGCAATATTTTAAATAAGTCTTTTAGCATCTATGACTTAATAGTTTAGGAATTTTTCGACGTTATTCTTAATAGACGTTACGTTTGACTTTTTATCGTTGAAGTTATTTAAATGTAAATTGTATCCATTTTATAGTGAAAATTACATATATGAGTCCCATAAATGAGACATTTTTTTTACTTTTAGTAAACAAAAGTGTTTCAACCTCTATGCGGAATGGTGACAGTTTTCTGTAAGCGAATTTTGAAATTACGCTCCTTATTTTTAAATGAATACGATTGAAATCTGTTTATACGATTATCGACTTTAAGAATATTAAATTAAAGTTTTATTTTCATTCTCTTGCGATACTATTTTCTATATCTTTTCATTCTAATGTCTCGTTTACTTTTTCTAACCATATTCTTTTCCTTTGTAATGCAAAGGAACGCAAGTTTTAATATTTTAGGAATATACGTTTGTTAGTGAAGTTGTTTCTTCAACTTGTTACGGTGTATGTGTACTTATATATAGATAATTCTTCTTTGTTATACTTGTAAAGTCTTCTTTGAGGCTCCCTAAAAATATAAATTTGGAAGTGCAATATGAGATAGCTCAAATACCGTTACCTATTTACTGTAGTTAGGCGATGAAATAAATTTTATTTATATATTTTAAAGATCTGAACCCAGCGATATATCGCTGGGTACATCTTATTTGTATTTTACTTAGATTGTACGGGATAGATGATTTACTTATCGGTTAAGTTTTGATATTTTAATTGAAAGGTTGTTTCGAATGACGTCACTATATAGCAGAGGCAATGAATCGTATTTATAGAACTACCTTCAGTTAGTGTGGAACGCCTTCTGATGAAAGCTTCGAAAACTGGGTATTTACTATAGATTTTATTTTTGTGGTTTCTTCATACATTTTTAGTTTAAGTTCGTTTTAGGATTTGAGTGTGACGTTACACGTTCCATGTCAACAGTGCCATGAGGTATTAGGATACAATAGCGTTAGGAGAAAAATTACAAAACACATACGCAGCGTCTTTTAACTATAAAACTAACTATATTATAAAATATTCCACTTCAAATTACATTCTTACAACTTATAATCTCAGAGTAACAGTTTTTTACTCGAACGTATGACAGTGTCGTGATTTTAGGACATTTTGATACGATTATACACATTTTTTATTTTTATTTTAATATCAAATCGGTAAGTAATTGCGTACAATATAGTTTATATAAATTAATCATTAAAAAATCAGTTTATGCTTTGTTTTTATGTCTGCTAAGGTAACATTCCTTCAGCATTTTTTTTTTGTTAAATATGAACATAAAATGTTTTATTTTATATTAAATTTTTAGTATCTAGAAATAAATTTACGAGGAAAATGTTGTTTATTCGAGTATACGATTAAATGAATTTTTACTCACCTGTAAATCAGACCGATAACTTACCAAATTTTAAAGTTTTTTTATTGTACAATCAAAATATTTTGTATTAAATATATATAATATTCTCCCGCAGCTGTATACTTTCCTAAAGCTACTGTTATCAATCTATATGGATCTTTGAACTCGTTCTCTATTTATCGTACATAGTGATAAAGTTGTGTATGTTAGTCCGTTTGTGGCTGCGATGTTTTGTTTACAAAATATAAAAATATGGCACAAAGTGGTTTTTCATTATTTTTTTGTCTTAATCCTATTAATATTATAAATGTGTAAGATGAAGTTGTTTGGATGTGTGACTCATTCATGCCCAAAGTGTTACCTCTACCATGCATGAAACTTGATCCATAGATCTGTACTTAATATTATAAATTCGAAAGTAAGGCTGGGTTCACACGGCAATGTCCTGCACGATTTTATTGTATTCGATTTTAAACGTACAATCAGCCGGGTGTTCACACGGTAGATTTTCATTCATGTAAAAATGAATATCCGCAGTTCTACACGTTCAGACAGAGCTAAACTATGCACCACTCAAACCGAATACGTTAAAGTTTATTCGATTTGCTTGAAAAGTCCGGTGAGTATTTGGTTAAACGTATAAACGGTGTACGATTTTTTGCAGTACAAAAGACGTGTGTTCTATGTACAATGTATGTGCCAATATGTACTCGTTAAGACGTATACTGTAAAAAAACGTACAGGACAATGCAATGTGAACCCAGTCTTACTGTCCACCTGTTACGTTTTAACACGTCCTAAACCACTAAACATACTTATAAGGTGTAGATCGCATATCAAATTGCATCTTGTAAAGAACTATCCTAATAAATTATATTATTTGCTGGATTTGTAGATGATGAATTTATTCTTACTATATGATTAATCTTTTTTTTTACTACATTTGTACCAAAATTGGCTCACCAATATTTATGTTGCTATATTTTTTATACAAAATATATCATAACTAAAATATAATGAATTTAAATGAGACAACTTTCTTAGCCACTGCATTTGCTTGTGAGCCGCGGGTAATGCTCGTTCTTAATAAAATGATTATTTAATTCTGAGCGGAAAGTGTCAATTGAGATACCAAAATATTCATATTCGTGATCTATTAGATATAATATTGCACATTTTCGCTCTATTAGGAAGTGGTTTTCTTTACATCTCCCCCCTCAGGAAGAAACAATTACAAGTGGCAATGTACTCGTAAGTACGTAATTGTTCATTTACTAACGAACACTGGTGACTGGAGACAATTTTGTAATGTGGTAGAATCCTGCGGATGCACATTGTAAGGTTGCATTTTGATATATGAGCGATATATCAAACAAAAACATTAGATGGCAAATTGATAATATCTGTTTAAGATATCAACATGGTCGGGTTTTCTGAATGTCCTACATGAACGTAAGCTAGAGTTGTAAAACTTATCAGAACTTGTTCTCTTTTATGATAGTCATGGCCGTGATGCTTTATTTACAGAATAAAATATTTGTCTAAATATGCTTTTTACCTTAATTTAAAATATCAGGATAGATATATTATGTTAGTCGCTTACGATTACTTATTGTAACTATTGAAAACTGACGACAGTAAATAATCTCAACACCATGATTCATATACTTAAGAGGTACCTACTCGCGATAAATTACCATCAATATCTAAAAAATTGGTTATCGATAGCAAATGATAAGTCGATAAGGCAGAGACATACAAACAGTCATGTGGCGCGCTAGTCTACTAATCATTGTCGCGTGTGGTAAGATTTTATTACTTACAATTAGATTTATATTTTGTAAATTGGTGATTAATTTTGTGAAATTCAGATAGTTAAAATATTTACTTTATTTATTGTTGCTTTCGTATTTGACGACACTTGGCTCGGTTTCTAGTGACCCTACTTGCTGTGAAAGCAGTCGTGGGTTCGAGTCCCGCTGGGGTCAATCATCTGTGTGATCAGTACGAATGTTTGTACTCCAGTCATGGGTGTTTATATTTTTATAATATGTATGTATTTAAAAGTTATATGTGTGTAGTGTATCAACTATCTGGTATCAATCAATCAAAATATACTTTATTCAAGTAGACTTTTACAAGCACAATGAATCGTCAATTTTACATTTTAAATTTAAATTAAATGTCAGTGTAGTCAGTCCGTGAGGAATCTACCACCGGCTTGGAAGGCGGTTCTGCTGAGAAGAGCCGGCGAGAAACTCAACGGTAGTATCCATAGCTTACCATGGAACTAGATAGAGTTGTGTGTTAATGTGGCAACATATTTATTTATTATTTATATACCAATCATTCAAATAATGATACTTTCTGTAATGCGATTTTTTTTACCTTCATGTGTAATGTGATACCAGTTTGTTTTTTCAATAGGATAAATCCATACTAATATTATAAATGTGAAAGTGTGTTTGTTTGTCTTTCGTTCACGTCGAAACGGAGTGACGGATTGGCGTGATTTTTTGTGTGGAGATAGTTAAAGGGCTGGAGAGTGACATAGGCTACTGTTTATCGCTGGAGATCATCTCATCTCGTATTATTAAATGCACATAACATAATGTTAACGTATAAAATATTTATGAGAGACTGGAAGTATATCACCTGCATGGAATATAAATGGGACCAACTTCCATCTTACGCCCCTTATTGCCAATCTCGCCTGCCCGTGGTACAACTAACTCAACAACAGACGAGGCTTTGGCAAATTCATAGCGGTGTAACCACATAAAGACTGGAATTCGCAAATGGTCGTGATGGTGGGCAGCGTCAGTGAAAGATTTCAGCAACTACGGTCACCAGCTTCCTCCTTCTTAATTGTCAAATTTCATGAGATATTCTACCTCTATAAACCCCTGGATTTGATTTCGTTATTACTAGGGTTATTATACAACATAAATGTCCGCATTTTTCTATTGCGAACTTCAGAAGCTTATTTTAATAGCTCGAAGGGATTCGATTTTCCAATTTTACTAAAATGGTTTTTTTATCTTGACGTCACTCCGTGGTGCATAGCGCTCTTTTCGGAAAACCCTATAGTATATCGTAGATCTGATAACTTGATAATGTCATACCTATCTAATAAGGGTAATAAAATAAATAATACTTAAGTTATCTAACATTTATTACTATCTAAATAAAATCTATGAAAAATATGTTTAATGTTTATAATATTAAATCACTATACTAGGTATACTAGGTACATAATATTTTCTATGATACTAACTACTTATACACAGTTTATTTTAAAATAATACCTAACATGAATAAGGCATATAGGGACGCACCAAACCAAAGGTACATCACTAGTTAAACCATATTTAGTGACTAGATTATGGATACTAAAAGTTACTAAATTATAAATTCAATGTTAAAGAAAATTGCAAATTTTAGTTTTATAGTTTAGTTTTAAACTTAAAACCAAGATGATACTACTTGTACAGCACAGGTGCAAGAAAGCCTGCAACTACCAACATCGACGCAAAAGATATCTCTGGCAGAGTTACAAAGAACGGATTCGCGAATCATCGGGGGCAACTCCACTACAGTGGAAAAGCATCCCTACCTAGTACAGGTATGATGTTAACTTTGAACAAAAACCTTTAAAAAATTATTATTTACGTTTTTTAAAGCATACGTTTTTTGGTTTCTTTTAATATAGACTTAATCGCGCGCACCACTGGAGGCTTCATTTAATGTATACAATAAAATAATAAAAGCAAAATATCGCTCACTCAAAAACCGATTAATTATAAAATCTCAAAACTACTAAAGCAAATATCATGAAATCTGCTTAGAGGATGGTCCACGCCAACGAAGTCGAGGGTACAATAAGTACCATTTACTATATACGTTAGAAGTATCGTATCACATCCTCTGTTTTCTCAAATTTTCATGAACACCTCAGTAGTAATATATAATAAAGTTAAAATTATGATAGTTACGGTACTTCAATAGAACATATCTTCGTGGTTCCAGGTGCTACTTTACAATTCAATGCGATGCGGAGGGACGATCATCACTCAGCAACACATTCTAACCGCAGCACATTGTTTTTTCAATGAGTATATTTGTTTATATACTAATATAACTAATTGCAAATTTTTGATACAATTGAATTTGATTTAAATAGTAACTACGCGACATTTTTTAACACGTTTTGTTATTTTTCTCTCAGCAGGGATGAACTACTTAATGTCCGCCATTTCTCAATCCGAGCTGGCTCCACGTATCTGAATTCTGGTAAGAGAATATTTATCTGTTATAGTGCTAAAGACGTATTTTAAGTATAAATTAGGTATAAAAATTTCGGATTTTCCCAAACTATAGGGTGTTCGTCATATTATCATGAGAAAACATCTCATGATAATATGACGAATATAAAAAAGAAATTTCATCTAAATACTTGACTTTTATAATTTGTTGTTAATTAATGGATGAATCTTAAAAAGCATTCATTGGATTTCCCTAGCCTTCTAAAATCAGAATATACCTACCTTTTTTGGAATTGATATGTTTATTTTTATTAGGTCATCAGGTTGCTATATAAACATTAATTACATATATAAAGCGCCATATCTAATGGTCCTCCTAACCGGTATCGGCCACGGCGACCAATCTCATCCTAACGTGCACAGGAGATGATATAGTGCAAAATTAATATGCAAACTCAAGTGTAATCTATAGACTAATTATGCTTTTCACTCCGATAAGTGATTAAGCGCAAGACCGACGACTTTACGTGCTTTCCGAGACACGGAGGCGAAACACTGCCATCTTCGTAACTCCGACTATTACCTATTTATTGTAAGAATATCTTAGCAAAAAAAACTCATAATTAAACTTGACTCGACCCCGACACAGGATTTGAACTTAGAACCTCCGGTTCTGCAGCCACTAGACCACCGAGGCAGTTATGTATAGGTATATATATCTAAAGGTAAACATGTTACAAAACATTGAAACATCAGTATATATACAAAAGTCATGTCATTACGATCATAATTAAACCATGCATTATACAATGGCTGGATCCACTACAATTTTGAGAGAATCACTAATTAAGCACAATTAGGAATACCATATATACGAGAATATTTATAGAATATAACTTCCAGGTGGGTCATTGCGTGATGTATCGGAGATAGTAATCCACAGTGGGTACAACACCCCTGTGAACGATAACGACATCGCGGTGATGACGCTAGCCGCCCCACTCGACTTGTCCAACACCATAAGAACAACGAGCGTCGCGCTCGCCGGCTCTACGATACCCAATAACACGCCCCTTATAGTCGTAGGATGGGGACATACTGAGGTAGTATGTTAAATCGTCGGCGAAGTGCCAATAACTCCTAAGTGTCATAGTTAAGAATTTACACAAACTGAAAAAATATATTTAATTCATTTAATTTATTAATTGAGGATAATAATGACTTATGCTTTAATAATTACGTTATGTTAGTATATTTGAAGAAAACATGTGAATAGCGCCTCTAAATTCAAAACGATAATAAAGTGAATTTCTCGAAAAATGTTAGTTTAGCAGGTATTGCCAATTTGCCGTCGATATGTAGGTACTGCTGTGTCTAAAAACTCTCAGATTCCTCTACAAAGTTATTTTATAAAAAATCAGACTCTTATTGTTAAATAAATCAATCTACCATTTAACTCATTTCAAATTAAAGATAAGATACCTTTGATTTGAAATCAGCTGAACTTAAATCGATTAGTATGTTTTTTTTTTCATATTATATCTCTTATTTTGTAATTAAAAATTATTATCTTTGATTTTTTATAAGACAACATTTATACGGTATAGTTAATAAAAAGCGATCTACAAAGGTGGCCAAGTTGACGTATGTACATATATATGTAGGTACTTAGATAGACTATGTAGTGTGATGACACTTGCGTTATCAATGACGAATTTAATGAAAGTTAAATGAATGGTTAAGCGGTTTATTAATTACGAAGGAAGTAGATTAGAACATAGGCACCTACATACATACAGTCTACAGATCAAACACATTACCATCTATTTGAATTTCACTGCAAGCGGGGAAAAACCAAACTATGTACAAATATTTATTTATATATAACACTATATAATACACATATAATGAATAATAATTTAGTTGTGCATATATATATTTTTAGGTAAATTCCGTAGTATCCAACGTATTGCAAGAAGTGCAAGTGCTTAAAATAAGCCACAGCACATGTCGGGAAAACTACAATCTTCTCCAACAACTACTTAACAAACCCTTTGATGTTACTAGTAACATGATTTGTGCTGGATGGCTCAACGTCGGAGGTAAGGCAGCCTGTACAATACAAATATAGGTGTATTCATTAAATAATTATGATTTGGCCGACTCTCCTGGTGGTTCCTGATGGTTGTACCATTGTGATGAGCATTTCCGATTCTCGTAAAGGATCCATTTTTCATCGCAAGTAACGATACGATTCAAAATTCCTCTTTATTGTGACGGTTGAGTAACGCAGCATTCGACGCGTGTTTGTTGGTGGGCATCACTCAATTCATTCGATACCCATTTTTCTAGCTTTTTCAGTTTTAAAATTGGTTTCAAATAAATTAAAATTGTTTTATCACTTACACGGTACACCGAAGCTTGCCGTTAACTTAGACGTTGTTTGCGATGGATCGACTTCCAAGATCACTAATTTATCTATACTAATATATACTAATCTATACTCTCTTCTCTCTTTATAATATTAGTATTAACTAATATTATAAAGAGGTAAAGTTTGTGTGTTTGTGACGTTTTAGGGGCTAATCTCTGGATCTACTGGACCGATTTAGACGAAATTCGGTAAGAAGATAGTTTGAGACCCTGGGAAGGACATAGACTTTATCCCGGAAATCATCCCTTATGGGAGTGAAAATGGGGATGAAAGTTTGTATTGGGAAGCAAGCTAAGGACGAACCCGAGCGAAGCGAGAGTGAGGCGCTAGTGATTTTATAAAGGCCTAGTGACTTACCCTCGCTTCGCTCGAATGCGCTCCGAGACGCATTATAGATATGAATAGTTATTGCGAGTGTACCTTAGGAGAAGGACTTATGCTATTGCAGATTTTTTTGAAGGCGTTATTAAGACCTACGATTTTTTAGTAGTTCATTGTTTTGATATATCTCATAAGGTTTAGTCAGCGCGACATGTAAATTTCTAAAAACGACTCGATAGAACCAGTTATTGTGTTTTCCCGTGGGAGTGAAAGATTTTCCTGTTGTAAAAAATATCCTGAATATTGATCCAAGTAATAAGTTATCAATCACTACATAAAATTTTGTCAAAATCGGTCCAGTACTTTTTGCGTGAAACGCGAACACACAGACAAACATTTGAATAACTATTGTTTTGCGGTCTATATTCTGTGCACAATATGTTACAGTCATTGTTTTAAGCAAATATTTCATTTCACATGTGTAAATGTAAAATGTACAGATTTTGCTAAGTTACTGTTTTACTATATGTTATTCAATTTTTGTAGCGTTATTCTAATAACTTAATCTAAACTAATTCTCAGGTTGTTAAGTATTCTATAATAAATGTTAGTGAAAGCATGTCTGGATGCCAAGTTTCTTCAAAATCCGTTATTTCTTTTAATCGCCCAAAAACAATTTACATAAACTTTTATATTGATAATAAGTAAAAGGATACACGTATAGTACATAATATGTGAAAATAGGTAAGGACTCGTGTCAGGGGGACAGTGGTGGACTGCTGCTGGCTGACGGCGTGGTGGTCGGGATCGTGTCGTGGGGCTACGGCTGTGCCGAGCCGATGTTCCCCGGCGTGTACGTGCGCGTCAGTGCTTATACTGACTGGATCAACAGAACGGTATTTAGTCATTATAGCTCTTATGTGTACTTAATAAGGATATAGGTTATCTGATAGACAGGTATAGTTACCTTCAATGATATCTCACTTATCTGTCTACTAGGTCTATATGTATTAAAACATCATACATAGATTTTAAAACATTATACGTACTAATGTACAAACCCACAATATGTTAGGACACATTGTGACTTTTGTGCACTTTCTAAAAAAATCATTTTTTTTTATAAGATGATGTTAGGAAATGAAGAGATGAGGTCATAGTAAGTGATCCGACATGTGCACAAGCACTAGAAGGTATCTACCATTTATAGTTTCCATCTAGTTTTTTCCTTTATAATTAACAGAAAAAGTTAAATAACGTCCGATTTTTTATCTTTTTTGAGACATATTTTCTACTTTTGGACAAGATCTCGTGTGTGGACAACACATTATTTATTATTATTGTGTTGGGTGTGGTGCCGAGGTCGGCCCTAGCTACGTCGACCAGTTTTGGTCCATTGTAGCTCCCTTTATAGTTAGTTCAAAGTTCTCCGCTTAGTCCTGTTGACTCCAGGAACTTCCAGATTTTCTGAGCGGGGAGCATCTGTATCTCTTCCGGTTGCATAATATGCTGCCCTAGGTAGATACTTCTGCGGTGCATGAGTGGACCGCACGAGCAGAGGATGTGCATAGCAGTTTCCTCTGTCTCATGGCATAGTCTGCACATTGCGGTCTGACTGAGGCCGAGGGTAAACATATGTTTATTGAGTTTGCAGTGACCAGTAAGTATTCTGGTTACTGCACTGGTTTTATACTTGTTGAGTTGAAGCAACTCTTTTGTAAACTTTCTGCGATATCCCTTAATTAGCGCTTTAGAGTGTTTTTGTCCAGAAGTGGATTGCCACTCTTGAAGTGCTTGGCGATTGCAGTGAATTTTGAGAATTGAATAGGCATGTTGTTTTGCAATACCACAAAATGGTTCTGGGCCACATACTGGGGTTTCAGCACCCCTTCTTGCCAGTGCATCAGCCTTTTCATTCCCATCTATGCCTGAGTGACCCGGGACCCATCTGAGGGTAACTCTGTTGGATGTGCCCAGGACATTCAGATTTTCCATACAGTCTTTGACCAACTTAGAGTTGGTCTCAAGAGAATCTATAGCCAGAAGTGCTGCTTGGCTATCTGAGTTGATGTAGATATTTTGGTTTCTCAGCTTCCTCTCCAGGATGACTTCAGCACATTTGTTGATGGCGAAGACCTCGGCTTGGAAGATGGTGGCCTCCTTGCCCAGATTGACACTCATGTCAAATCTAGGCTTAAGGCCATAGATACCGCACCCTACATCAGATCCTTTCTTGGATCCATCTGTGAACCAAACATGACTGCCCTTTTTGTGAGACTCTTGGTTTTTTAGCCACATGTCCCGGTTGGGAAGATCTATTTGGTACTGTTTTGCGAAGTTAAACTCTGTACTCATACCATCGACTGGCATTTTCAGAGTTTTGTGTTCGAATGTCAACTCTTTGAGTTTATTCATATATTGCGATTGCAACTTTACATTCGATTGTGTACAGAGCCTGTAGAGGCAAGATTTAGCTTCTTTTTGCACGTGGAGATATAGCGGAGCTATGTCCAACAAAGCATTTAGAGCGTCGCCTGGTGCCGAATGGAAGGCTCCCGTGATGATTAGACATGCCATCCGTTGTATGCTGTCTAGTTTACTCATAGTTGTCTTTTGTTTGGTTTTGTTACACCATACGACTGAGGCATATGTTATGATCGGCCTTACCACGGCGGTGTACATCCAGAGAGCCATTTTGGGTTTGAGGCCCCACTTGGCTCCAGCCATTCGACAACATATCCAGAGGGCCATTTTGGCTTTTTGTATAATGTTGTTGAGGTGAGAGTTCCAGGTCAACTTTTGATCAATAGTGACTCCAAGGTACTTTACCTCATTTGATAGGTTAAGGGTTTTGCCATTGAGTCTGAGTTCAGTCAGCCTTTCAAGCTTCCTTTTCCTGGTAAATGGTACAATAACTGTTTTATCAGCGTTTATTGATAATTCATTTTCTCTGCACCATCTTGTGATGGTATTGAGAGCTCCTTGTAACCTGGTGGAAATTGTGTTCAGGCAGGGACCTCTTACTACTACAACAAGGTCATCTGCATAGCCCTGTGTATCGTAGTCAAGATCTGCCATGATTACAAGTAGTATGTCTACAGCTAGTGTCCATAATAGGGGTGAAAGCACTCCTCCTTGCGGACAGCCTCTTGTAGTGTGGAAGTTGTGCGAGTGTTCGTTTAACGTAACTTTCGCACACCGGTTGGAGAGCATATATTCCACCACAACACATAATCACACTAATATTATAAATAGAGAGAATATAATATAATAGAGAACGTATAGATAGGGAGTTCATAGACAGACTATGACCTGGTTATTGTTTCTTATAAAATTTACCAAAATATGGATACATGCATATTAATTAACTCAGTGGCCTAGTGGCTAGCATGTAAGGCTGCAGATCCGTAAGTCCTGGGTTCGAGTCCCAGGTCGGGCCAAGTGTAGTTAATAAGAATTTATTAAAAAAATCTCAGTAACAGCCCAAAGTTTGAAACTGGCGGTGTTTCACCGCTGTGCCTCGGAGAGCACGTGTTACATCAGTCCTGCGCCTTAACTCCCACCTGTCGTGTCGAAGTATGGTCCCATCGGACTTTGAGAGTGACAGAAACAACTTTGAGAGTGCACGTTGTGCCCGCACTATAATATCTTCTGCGGATCTGGCTAGTCTCGGTGAGATTGACCGCCATGGCCGAAATCGATCAAGACACATTATACATACATTTATATTATAGATAAAATCGATGTTTTTGTATCAGAACCTTTGCCATTACCCACTAGCACCTAGGGAGGAAGCCGAGGCGAAACAAGGGTAAATCGGATGTTTATTTTCTCTGATACAGGTGTCGGGCGTAGCCTACACTCGGGTAAACTCTGCCTTCTCAAACTATATAAATGTAACCTTAATTGCTGCAGCCATCATCTTTCTTAGTAAGTATAATAAAATATATACGTATATCGCAAACATTAACAATACTAAAATATATTATATATATATATTATTAATAATATGCCCTAAAATATACACACGCATTTAGAATATTACTTAGATCATGTCCATTTGTCCATGTATATTTGTTATTCTTCTTTTTTTTAGTTTTCAAGTAGTCTATTAGCAATAGCGAGTAAAGTACGTTTTTTATCTAAAATCCCAGACCTTTTATGAATTTCCTTACATGTAATGTTTGATTTAGATGAAACAAGTAAAAAATATTTTCATGTAAATATTAATATCGAATAAACTTATTATCTGAAATTATTTTTACCCTAAAAATACCTAAATAAGCACGCGTTTAATTTGCAGATCAAATAACGTTAGAGTGAGTCCGCCACGACACCAGAAGCTCGTGACCAGCTCAGTCATACACTTAAGCCAGTTTATATTAAGGATCCTAGGGTACGCTATCTCTATGAGATATCACGCCCACTGGATATATAGTTCATTCGCATTAAGAAAATAGTGAGTCATCGGTGTCCACCGGCCTAGCCACGCCCTCCGACCAATTAGGTTGCATAAAATTATAAAGTCAAGTACACAATGACCAGGTGGAGGCAGACTTAAATATATTATTAATGACTTTATTTTGGTTTAAGATAATTAAGTTGATTTTTATCCATTAAACATAATCTTTTGAAATATTGAATTTGAAATGAATTTTTACACCTTTACCTGCCGTTGCCGAGTGCATCACTCACTATTTTCTTAACGCGAATAGACTATAGAAAAAAGGATCCCTGGACCCCTAATTCTACAAAAAAATGTTTACTGAGCCTCAAAAGCTGCCAAACCAAAGCAAAGTCTTACCGAACAAAACATTTGTTTTATTCGTGATAAGATTATATATATTACTAGCATTGCCCGCGGCTCCGCCCGCGTTTAGAAGACCAAAATCCAAATTCTTAGGTTTTACATATTAGTATACTCTTACATTGCAGTTTTTGTATTTTTTCTAAGAAATGAGATATTTTCCCGCGGTAAAAAGTATTCTATATGTTGACCCGGATAATCAGCTATCATTATACCAAATTTCATCAAAATCTGTCTAGTGGTTTGTTGGTTGGTTGGACAGACAGACAGACAAAAATTAAAAAAACCATAGATTCGGCCTCTGTATCGATCGATATTAAAGTCTATTTCAATAATATTTTCCAAAAAATATGTAATGTACAGATTCGGCTTAGTTACAATTTTATTATATGTATAGATATAAGACTTGTATTTAGATATTTAATTGTAATTATATTTATGTAAAATACATTTTTATATAAAGTGCAATTTTTATTTCATTTTTCACCACCGGCCCGATTACTCCACAAGATTATGATAGCATACTATTTTAAACAATGGCGGGGATATTAGATCCTTCAAAATAAATATAACTGAAAGTTATGTTATTTTGGTACAATAAAATGAAACAGTATACTAGATATCACATATGAATATTTAATTAACGATAGATATATGTTACACGTACAATAAATATAAGGTACAAGGTGATTCGCTACACACGTCATGAGTGGGGACGCGCCGCCACCACCACCACCTGCCGGCACAGCGCTGCAATCAACATACACAATACTGTGTTACATCACATATAACTTCATTCATTAGGATTCTATAATAATATGAAATAAACTAAATATAGATATTATACCATTCGAATTTTTTTGCATATAAATCTATACAGATAAATAAAATTTAAGTGTCTGTTTGTAATGTTAAAATAACAGCGTTTTACTAAATGCATATGAAATTATATACGGTACTTATAACAAAAACACATTTATTAAAAATTTTGACTTTTGTCTGTCTGTTTGTCAGGATAATCTCTGAAACGGTTGTTGGACTGATTTTGACGGCTTTCACTGGAAGATAGCTGATGTTATAGGGAGTAACATAGGCTACTTTTATTTTAGAAAAATAATTAGGGTTCCACTCAAAAAAATCACAACGTACCTTGGAACGAACCCGAACGAAGCGAGAGTGAGTCGCTAGTCATATATAAATGGTGACGTTGCTGACATAGTATAAACATGTTAATTTTGTGCAATCGATATAGCAAATAAAAAAAAATTATTATTAAACAAAAAAATACAACGATTAAAAATACCTAAAAATAATTATTCTACTCTTATAACTCTTCATGAAATTATAAACCGATTGTAATCATTAAAAAATCATTACAATCGGTTCACATATATCGCACAGGCAAGTATATTGGGTAAAATACACACGATAAGCATTAAAAAATACGTTCCGGAACGGGTATACAGAAGTACGAGTGTACTGTACGAATTCGCCTGCTTTTCTTCAATTGTTCAAAAAGTATGGGAACTTTATTTTTATCCACACGACAAAGTTTAATATAATATTACGTGATTTTAATACCTTTTTATTATTATTATTAGAGATAACCGCACAATACCAATGTAAAATCAAATTTTAAAGGTATGCTTTTAAACCAGACTCAATCACAAATACTTATTAATTAAACAACAAAAATTCTTTAAACACTACAAAACTAACATAAAGTCACGTAATACCTAAATTTAAAAGAAAGGAAATTATAATAATAGAAAATAAAATTTAAATTATTCTACCCCTAAAATCAAAAACTAGTTAATAAATAAAACAAACAAAATACCTTTATCCGTCAACGCCTCGTCGACGAACAGCTCGCCGACCAGTTCGGCCGCGGTCACGTCCTTGAAGAGTCGCGGGGGGCTGAGGACAGGGGCGGAGGGCGCGGGTGGGCCCTCACTGAAGGCCCCCAGCGCCGTGAGGGCCCCCCGCCAACGGCCCAGCTCCTCGCTCACGGAGAGCCTCTCGCCCGCCTCGTTGGTTGGCTGAGGTCGGTACTTGCTCTCTACGAAGCTGGTGAAGCCTTCGTCCAACGCCAGAGAGCGGTCTAGAACAGTGCAGGTGAGGTCGCGCACAGGGTCTAGGATTAAGTAGCTGTGCTCGTGTTCTTCCACTTCGCCGGGACTCGGTCGCGTATCGTTCTGTTGTTCATAGTTATGGTTATAAATATTGATATTATATAATGTATAAAATCTTCCACGAAATGAACAAACTTAAGTAAAATAATTATTACAAAATATAAAGCAAAGGATTTATCAATAAATTCAGTATGTAAGGTAACTCTCCATTCTGTACGGAAAGGTACTGAACTGTTTTTGCCTATTGTTGTTTTAATAATAAGGTAGATATTACGCAAATGTTGCATTGCTTGTGCACTCTGCAGAATTTAAGTCGATGGAAAGTCTTAATATCATGAACGAATTAGAGACTGGACCTGACATAAAATACAAATGTATGAAAACTAGTTCAACCAAGTGACGCATAACGCACACAAAGATTTTATTACATTATTATAAACACTGATACACAATACAATAGTTCTAGTGCTTGAACGTAATCGATAAAATACATATATCGATGAACCAATGAATAACTCATCATATTTTACATCTTTTAATTTATTCTTCTTCTTTTAATTTTAATAAATTAAAATAAATAAATTAAAGAGGCAATAATAATGTGTCAAATAATAATTATTTTTTAATTTGATTTATATAAATACGATGGCATTGATGGCAATATTCTGTTGGCCTATAATAATGTTAATGAACAAATGAATATCGGGTGTATATTCCATTAATGTATAATAAATATTATTTTGTAAAGATTAAAAAAAAATATTAAGCTAATTTAATTAAATAAAGTGATTTTGTTGATTCTGTTACTGAACTATTTTAATTGGCAATTGATTGTCTCGGGTAGTTATAAAAATGTGACACTGTCCTATTATTGCTCAGTTCTTAATAAACATTTGTGAAATTAGGAAAAAGAAAAAGACATTGCAAATTAAAGTGAGTGTTGCATCGTGAAAGTAAAATAATTAGTGCAAGTGGTAAAGTGTTTTATTACAAATCGCCAACCCAGAAGTTTAGTGCTAAAACATTATTGTTTGATTTTGTGTAATTTATGTGTTGAAATAAAATGATCTTTATTATTATTACAATGGAATAATATTCCAAAGTATATAAATGTGGAATAAAATAAAATAAAAAATTAAGTACACATACTAATTATAATTTTTGCATTTATATTTTTATTTGATTAAGAAAATATTTTTATAAATTTATTGTCATCAGATTGTAGGATACTGTGGTAAAAGTATTTTATGTTATTGTACTGTACAAATAACACAATTCGTTTAGTAATTTCGTCAAATATCGATATATTTTTCGACATTGTCAAGCACTAGTCGATGTCAAATGGACTCACTCGACAGTTTAGTCATTTGTTCTGAATGGTATAATCCAGGGATTTTATGATGGTTGTCAGATGTCAACAATACATAGAAATATCGACTATATTTAACATAGTTGGATAATATGACATTTTATTTTACATTTAATTAAATTGTGTGATAAATAACAATAAATGTAATAAAATAATGTATTTACAAGTGAAAAGAAATACTGCTGCTTCCGCCGTTATAGTTTTTACATCATTTAACAGAACATTTAGTCATTTTTGGGAGATGTTTTGTTGACAAATAAGTGCTTGAGACTGACGCAAAAAACAAAGGACCAAGCCTAAAATCTCCTGGTTACTGAGAAGACCGATAAAGGTACGTCCGCTTATATGTCTAGTCCAGTGGTTAATTCGTTCATGCTTAATATAAAAAAAGTTGTTGGGCTGGGCTAGTGTTATAATAACTCATGTTTGACATATAATTTCAGTATTCTGAACAAAACTGTCTCTTCGGATTCTTTCGCGGATTTTACACCAATCGTAGGACAGACTCCTATGATTGCTATAAAGCATTCGAAACGTCAGAAACCAAAAATTAAAATAAACCTGCGAAAAAATCCAAAAAGATAGTTTTTTATGTAAGAAATTGTTATATACTTTTTTTAAATAATGCAAACAGCAGCCAATTCCAATATTTAGTTAGTATTTAATTGATAGGTATAGAATTACTTGTTCGTTGTAAACATTACACACCTGCAACGGCGCCGGATCCAGTATGACATGCTTCTTACACGCGAGAGCGTCCTCCAGCACGTAGGTCCGCACGCGCGCCCTGTCGGTCAGCACGTACGTGTCGGTGTCAGCCATGTCGGCCAGCTCCGCGTCGGCCATGTCGGCCAGGTCGGCTTCCGCATCGGCGATGTCGGCCTCGGCGTCGGCGTGCGGCACATCGCCCGCATCCTCGCACAGCGACGTATTGTCACAAGAGAGCTCGTCTAGAGCGTTTTCTCCGCCGAACTGGGTTTGAGAGAGATCTATTTTGTCTTTTCCTGCAAATACCAAAATGCTTTTTGAATTTGAGATTCTTATGTTTTGCTTTTTTATTTAATTTAATTATGTACGGTAATGTTTTGTATTTTATTGTATGAAATAACAAAATATGTCCAAATTAGAAATGCGAATATTTGTATGTGTGAGTTTGTATATATTTGTTAATACTTAATAGTTCACTCTGAAATGGCTGGACGGATTTGGATGAAGTTTACTACATTGAAAACTTTGATATAAAGTAACATATAGACTATTATTACGCACAAGGAGGCCGATCGAAGTGACAATAAAATATCTTACCTGATAAAAATAATTGATAGTTTTACTCAAAAATTAACTTTAATAATAATAAAATAGTATAAATACACAATGGTAGATATTTTCAAGTAGTACATGTGTAGGAGACATCCGTGTGTATGAATGTGTGACCCACCATGCCTGGGCGTGTCGGGCAGCAGGCGGCACAGCGCGTAGCTGCGCAGCGGCGCGGCGCGCGACACCTGGAAGCGGCCGCCCGCGCGCGCTCCACTCATGTCCGCTATGCTGCCTTTGTCTGCACAATATAACAAATATAATCCTTCATTAATAACATTTTAACAGCTGTATTTTGACGTAGTGGTTAGCATGTACGGCCAAAGAGGTTTTGGATTCGAGTCCCACGTTGGGTTTTATTAATTAGATTTTTCTGTTAAGAAATTTTCAATAGTAAGTAGTAGTAGTGCTGAGGCAGAATACGTCAAGCCGTCGACCCAGCGCCTCAAATATGCATCTTATCGGACTTTTAAAATGAAAGGAATAAAGTGTACTTGTGTTTATGTCAATACTACTGCACTATAATGCAGAGGCCTAGTCTCAGTTAAATTTACCACCGTGCTCAAAATCTTTCTGGAAGAATATTATTATTAATAATAATATACGCAAAAATATACTTTTTTGCACTTTAAGTGCTTCAACTAGTGCTGTTTTACGAGTGCTTGAGCACACACTACAATGGCCCAACGTATTTATTCTGGATTAGGATATAAGACTACTTAATTAACGTACCTACATTATTTAACATGTTAAATGATTTTATTAAGAAAATAATAGACAACAAACCTTCATAGGCGTTGACAGCCGTGTCGCTGATATTTGCAGCCAATATGGCGGCACCGTGCTCGCCGTACGCGTCCTGTGACAGTAACGTAATTTTATTTATAAACTGACACACATGTCCTAGCTAAATACCCTTCTCATTTATATTATAAATGTATTTTTGTGTGTGTTTGTGTTTTTGTTAGTTACTTTTTAATACTGAAGCGGTTGCACGGGTTTCAATAATAATTATTAAACTATGGGCACTGTTAGGCACTTAGTAGTAGGAGAAGCGAGCAACCAAACATTGCAAGCATTTTCTAGACTGATTTTGTAATATTACATCACACTGATGAAGTAAAGAAATAGCCTGCCGTCAGTCAGCCGGTTTCATTAGCGTTTGGTGCTTTCTAAAACCTTATATTTAATTTGCAAGCAGTATAAATTAAAAAAAAAGTATTCAGTCATATAAATCTTGTAAACGTATAGGAACATATTCTGCTAATAGACATTATAAATAGAGGCAGTGGTAGCCCAGTGGTAACACGCTCGCTTGGGAAACCGTGTGAAGCGGGTTCAAATCCCGGGTCTCGCACGTCTGATATTTTCATGTGCGAATCATTACTAACATGATTACCACTTGCCTTACGGTGAAGGAAAACATCGTGAGGAAACTTGCATGTCTTAGAGAACCTAGCATGTTTTCGAAAGACATGTGAAGTCTGCCAATCCATAGTTTACCACGCCTGACCAAGTGCGGATGGCACTTGGCCAGCGTGGTAGACTATGGCTTGACCCACCTTGTATTGAAGGGAGGCTCGTGCCCAGCAGTGGGACGTTAAAAAAGGACTGAATACAATTATAAATATAACTAAAAGCCTGGTGACCTTGGGAGCGCCATGCTTGTAGTGCAAGCTGATCTTGCTGAGCTCGTGGTCGAGGTGCGCGATGCGGCGCGCGTGCGAGTCCTCCCCGCCCTCCTCCGCGCCCTCCGCCGCCGCCGCGCCCTCCGCGCCCTCCACACACTCGCGCTGGAAAACATACAGATATTATAAATACCAAACTTTGTAAGTTAAGTGTGTTTATTATTATTTCACGTTGTAGCATATAGAGAAACAGTACTATTGATAAACACTTTTGCTATCTTAATATAATATGGCTTTTATTATAAGTGTACTGCATGCTTTGGATTTTTATGTGACATTCTGGCTTAGCGCCAATAGTTATTATTTAAGTGCCTAATGAATCTACCAACACTTAAAAGTAAGAGTGTACTGAGTGGAGTTCAGGGCTTTTATTAGAGTTCAAGTTAGGATAGATTATTTTCATTATTTTCAATTTTATGAATTTAACGGTACAAAAAGAATACATAATTTTATTGTCTCCAAATTTTAGTGTACACCAAACTTAAAATACATTACTTTTCCACTATCGTAACTGCCTACTATGCAACTTGTAAACATAATACTTTCTTAGATTTACGGGAATATTTGACATTTTTAAAATAAAACTATCTTTTCAGATTTTTTCGCGAATTTAGGTAGAATTTTGGTTCCCGACGTTTCGAATGCTTTACAGCAATCATGATCACGGGAGAGACTAAGGTTTAAGATATCTCAAAAGCTTTATATAGTTGTTACAGACAGCTACCTAAATCGATCATAACTAATGAGCAATCAAACGCATACACAAAAAATAAGACCACATTGAGTACCTAACTTTTTTAAAGTCGGTAAACCTCGATTTTTTCCACATTCGCAAGAATATCTTATATGTAATAAAATAAATAAAAAGTGAATAACCTTAAGTCCTTGCGCCTGGCGGTGCGTGGGCGACAGCGCGGGGCTGTACTCCAGCGGGGACTGCGGCGACACGGGCCCCTGCACACATCACACATCACCATTCACATTATACTTAATCAATTAATTTATATAATTCACATATCTAGATATTTAAAATCAGGTATTGTCAATATTTCAACTTTGATATTTTATGACGGATTAAAAGCTAAAACTATATAATACTTTCTTAGATTTATGCGAATAAATATTTGACATTTTAAATAAATCTGTCTTTCGGTTTTTTTTCGGGGATTTATTTAGATTTTTGGTTCCCGACGTTTCGAATGTTTTAACTTAATACTCTTATTAATACTTAACATTTATAAAAAAATGTTTAGAATTAAAATTAACAAATATTGTAAGGTACTTTGATATGATTTTTGAATTTTTGAAATCATTTTGTAAAATCTTGGATAAGCACTGTCTGTAACAAGTATATAATGCCTTTGAGACGTCTACAACCTTAGTCTCTCCCGTGACCATGATTGCTGTAAAGCACTCGAAAGGCCGGATTAAAAAATTAAAATAAATTCGCGAAATAATCCGAAAAGATAGTTATATTTAGAAACTAAAACTATTATTATAAATAATGTTAAAATAATACAAAACAAATTCATGTTAGGGTCTAATCAAGCGGATTGCTAATTAAAATGCAGAATTTCCAAAACTATAAATATGTATATAATCCTGACTAATACTATAAAAGCTGAAAGTTTGTTTGTTGGTTTGTCTTTATATCACGCAGCAGCATAGCAACATATCAATATGATTTGCATAGATACATATATTTAATCAGGCAGAGTACCATTTCGGTCACATCAACATAGTTCCTGTTGCGTAAGGAAAAAAGCACTATTGTTTTATAAGCACGTGTCGCTAGTGGAAATCAAATGTAAGAAAGCAACTTACACTATTAGATATGGAGGCCATTTTGTTCTGCAGCGTCATCATATAGTCGCTGTAGGGTTGATTCTTGCTAGGCGAGCTTGATTGCGTCGAGCCCGTCGAGTTGACATTCGCCATGCCTGTTTTGTTTATATTTGCTATTACTGGAAGACATTTACGATGACGGTTATATTAAAGTTTATAAAATATCTAATGCGACTTTTAAAAGAAGAAAATAGTGTAAACAAATATGATGTAATAGTTCACTAATTTCATTTTTATTTTTAAATCAACTTTTTTTTACCTACATATATAGTTTGATAGATAGTAGAAATTGCCCAAAAACGTTGGCCACATATGGCCCCATAATGATAAACAAAGAAATTATATACGAAAGGCATAAAAGGTTTCATATTAGTTTTAAATACACACTCACCCATCTCCATGTCAACGACCCTTCTCGCTAAAGCATTGTGCACCGCCCTCTGCGCCACGAAATGGCCCAGGTTCTGCCCCATCAGAGACAGATTCTGCCCGCCGAGGCCAAGCGCCTGACCGCCCAGCCCGAGGTTCTGACTCCCCATGAGATTCTGACCGCCTAAACCTAAGTTCTGACTTGATAGACCTGGAAATCAAAAGGTGGTTTAATATAAAAATATTTTAACGAAAATAACGTTAGAAAAAAATATGTTAAATGAGAAATGTGAATATCATAAAAAGTAAATGTTAGATTTTTTTACATTAAGTGATAATTTAGTTTCAAAATATAGACGCTAACATAAAATCGCTTACCTAAATTTTGCCCCAGATTCTGATTCATCAGGTTCTGGTTAAGGGCCAAGTTCTGCCCCGCCAGACCAATGTTCTGTTGAAGGCCGAGGTTCTGTGCCGCAAGCCCCGGCTGCAGGGGTCCGCCCAGGCCCAAGCCCAGACCAAACGGCGACATTGGCTGGTGCCCAACTGAAGTTTGAAGGACTTGTTGCTGGACTGAAAGAAAAAGTTAAACTTAATAAGACATGAGGAAATGTAGGAAAAACATTATTTGAGAGAATTTTCATTATTTATAATTTTGACGAAATATCACTATCCATTTAAGACAGCTCTTTTGTGTAAAAAAATCATTTACTAACGTCTTACTTTGTATGAACAAATCAAGCCATTCACTGTAAAAAATCAAAATTTTCTCATCTTTACGTTTTGCAATGACAATTTACTTTAATGCACAAAATCTATACATATATTAAATTTGTAACTAAGCCAAATTGTACATTAAATATTTTTTGGGAAATCTTATTGAAATAGATATTACTTTCCATACAGAGGCCGAATCTATAGTTTTTAGAATTTCTGTCTGTCAGTTTGTCTGTTACCGCATCACGGAAAAACCACTAGAGGGATTTTGATGATATTTGGTATCCGGGTCAACATATAGGATACTTTTTACTGCGGAAAAATATCTAATTTCTGAGAAATCTATACTAAACGTTAATACGTAAGTAACAAAACGTTACGAAAATTTAATTCTTTGCTTGATATATAAAAATATATAAAATTTATGAACTAAAAGATATTCTTAACAATATATCTAAAGCTTATATATAATGATCATATTATACTAAATTATGAATAAAATATCTAAATATTTACCTATAAGATCATTAGCTGTGGCCAACATAGGAGGGTAGTAGCGCGGGGGAGCGTACGGCAACCGGGACATCCCTGTACACGCCGTTAGTCACACACATACACAAGTCACATCTTATACAATATTATACTCGGTTATGCACAAATACATATACAGCAAGAAATTAGAAATACAAAAAAAAGTGCGACGATATTTTGTATATTAGTCACACACTAGTCAGTAAGCTTTGAACTTAGATATTACTTTTTAATTGTATACAATATTTAAAGCAAATTAATTACAAGTGTCAACAAAATTGACATATATTCATAGTAAATTTTATTATTATAAAAACTATCAGTCTTGCAGACATAAAACAAGATAACAAAAAATGATTTAGAGATCTTCTTTATGATTAAAAGATACGAGATTTATTTATTCATACTCAATATTGTATTGGGAAATATCTCAATTGTACTGGGAAAGAATTGAATGCTTAAAACGAAAAAGCAATTAATATCAATGAGACGTTTTAACATTAAATATTCCTAAATAATTAATAACATTTTTACATTAATAACAATCATAAAGAAAACATACGACTTCACAAATAAATGCCATGCAATAAAGTTAAAAAATTTAGTTTCCCAATTATTTAGATAGAAATTAGAAAAATAACACAGTTTCAAACATACCGTACATACCGGGTTGCGCGTTAGCGAGCAGATTGTTGTGCAGTCCGAGGTCCGGCTGCGGGAACTGTGGCGCGTTGAGTAAACCCAGCAGGTTAGGGCCCGAGAGATTCTGTTGTTGACTGAAATTATCAAAAATTGAAGTTTTAAAGTTTCTTGCATGAAACTCATGAAAGTAATGACAATCTTAGACAAAAGTAATGAAATAGCTTAATTTTAATAATATCCATAAATAGACAGAAGGTAAATTAATGATTTTAAAATATAACAATACTTACTTTATTATATTCTGCTTCAACAGCATCCTCTGTATATTCTCCACATTCGCCAAATTGTCATTGACTCCAGGGGTCGGGGTCAAGGTCGATTGTGTGAGCTGAAGCCTACTCAACGCCATGGGGTCAGCTAGCGGGGCTACCTGTCCCAGGCCTATGTTCAATCCCAAATCGGCCCCAACCCCCATGGGAGTCCCCACTTGACTTAATCCGAGTAATGGAGTATCAGTTGCTATTTGTAACGGAGTCGTCAAATTAGTTAAATTCGGCTGTAACGTACCATTTAATAATGTAGGATTGATAGTACTTTGGAAAGGCATAGTGTGTGGTATTGTGGACTGTAAGTTTGTTGGCATAGAGGCGGTTATGGCTTGGGCTGTGGTTAAGGGCATAGGTACGTTAGATGGTTCGTTCATTTGTTTTAGATCGACTAGAATGTGGTCCGTGATGGTTTGGGGGGTGTGAGATAGCTGTGAAGGCAGCTGGTACTGGTGGGTGGGAACGAACTTTTCTGGAGGAATGGCTTGAGTGACTTGCTTCGGTATGGACTGTTCTGGTTGTGCAGGTATCGGTTCGGGTTGCGGGACAGGAGTGGGGAGTTCTGGTTCGGGTAACCCATTAACTTGAGGAATTTCTTTAGGGGGTTCTTTGACGAAATCTGCTTTAGGGGGTTCCATTGTCTTTTCTGGTTCAATGGAAGATTTTTCAGCAGCTTTTTCCTCACTCACATCTTCGGTACGATCTACGACAGGGCTGACTACAAATCTTGATATCTTCCGAGTAGGTTTCTGTGATTTTTTCTCTCCGTTGGATTCAATGCTACCGGATCGATCCGGTACAGATCCACCATCGGACTGATTGGAACCTTTAAAATAAAATTGAGCATCTACAAAGTAATCCAATTTAAATATTGTTTGTAATGAAATAAATTTATAGTTTACTACCCTAGAACTCAACTAATTTCATTTAGAAACTGCATTATTTATTATTTATTACATTCTCAATTATAATCTAATAATTAGCAAACTAATTTTAACCAATATGATTTTATATAATAACTCACTACAATAATATTTTGACCATACGTTTGGCTCAGTTTGTAGTGCTTGCTGTGCCAGCGGTCGCGGGTTCGAGTCCCGTTGGGGGCATTCATTTGTGTGATGAGCACGCATGTTTGTACTCCAGTCATGAGTGTTTATATTTACAATATGTATGTATTTAAAGTTATATATGTGTAGTGTATGAACTATCTGGTATCCAGCACAAGCCACGCTTACATGGAACTAAAAGTTGCTGTGTGTTGAAGTCTCAACATATTTATATTTAACATTATTGTATAACGAAACAGAATAAAAAAAATACAGTATCAATCTCACCTATAGACGAAGCGGTGCTAATCTTCCTAGCCAGCGTGTCTGCCGGCGCGGGGGCGGAAACCGGGGCGGGCGCGGGGGCGGAGGCGGAGGCCGGGGCCGGGGCCGGAGCGGGCAACGGCGGCGGCTCGGGCTCGTCCGCGAGCTCGGCCAGCGCGATGCTGTCCTGCGAGGCGGTGGGCGTGGTGCACTCCGAGTTGTCCTGGTTGGAATCCGTTAGGTTGTCATCGCGCTCTGTTGTCTCGGAGTCGTAATCCGTCTGGGGAGATATGAGCTGTTTTAATATAGAATAGATAGTTCTCATTAGGCGGCGCTGTTGTCACAGTCCAGATATTTTAAGTTTCCATAATAAACGAGGTACGTGTCAACACAACGTTTGCCTATGATATCTGCCGCTAATATATTTAATAATATATGGATAGCAAAAACAGCACCTATCCATTGTTTCAAATTTTACTCCATTTGATACAGATATTTTAATAAATACTCTAAACAAAACTCTTAACATAATTACTAATAACGAATACCTTATCAATGTTGAGTCGCAACCGTTCCGCGGGATGCGCGAGAGGTGCACGGGGCGCGGGCTCGCGCAACTGCCGTACGATGTCGCCTATGAGCTCTGTAAAGGGGCTGCTTTGCCACTCGGGGAGGAGGTTATTTGCCACCTAAATGGATATGTCGACTTATTATGTGTATATCTTAATGGCCATGTATAATAGAAAATAGTAATGGAATAACAAATTAAAATATTAAGAATAATATGATAATTAAAATAAACTTTAGTTCTTAATTTTCTATGATTACAGAGAAGTTCAATTTAGTATATGTTTTCTGAAAATCACATAAGTCTCTGGTTATTTATTTATTTGCAAGATATGCTAACAATATATTGTACCTACATTCTAAATTATTATGTTACAAGATTACTTATTTTATACAAGCATTAATTATAGGCATACACAACATTGATTACATTTCCAGCTTTAAAACAATAATACATGAAATATATTATAATATTTTTATATGGTAAAACAAATAATAAATGATAACATATAAGCACAACTTACGAAATTATTGGCCAACTCCTCGGGATTTACATCAGGAACATGGAATTTGAATGTGACAGTCTTAGATTTTGATTCAAGTTGGCACTCTACGACGGTGCTATCATCGCTAACAGAGAGTACAGTGAGACGTGGAAACTTCTCCTTTTCCCTAGAGCGCTTCTTGGACCCCCGGGATTTCTTCTCAGCAGCAATGGGGGACGGCACAGCAGTACCAACTTTAAGAAAATATTTAATAAGAAAAATTACAAGAATATTAATATTTTTTTATATAACTACGAGTATATTGCGTCTTTGTTATTAGTATAAGTATTGATATTATATGAGCAAATGAAAATCACAATTTCCTTATTTAAAATCAACGTAAAATAATAATAAAATTAAAGCCAACACAAGCAAACATCAAGTCTTACATATAGAGAAAGTAGCATAAACCAAAAAAGTTGATAAAACAATGATATATGTACAATGAAACTCACCATCCTGTTGCTGAGTTTCTGGTTGCTTTTCTTCTACAGAACTCAACTCGGGCTGCCTCATCGCGTCCTGATGTGTTGCGCCTGATGGAAACTCTGTCATGGGCGTGTGGAACTGCTCTTTCTGACAGCCGTTAGGGACGTACCCATCATCCGACTGAATACTTAACTGCTGAGGAACTGATTCTTGAACTTGGCTCGTCGGAGGTTCCACTTCTTGAGGCACCGGTGCTGGCATAGATGCAGGGAGAGACGTGGGTATATTTTCTTGTTGATATTGAGATACAGAGGGCTGATGTGTTAGGGAAGCAGGAACTGACGAGGGTATTGACGTTTCTACCGGTTTGTAGACATTTTGCATTTGCACTGGTTGATTTTGGTACATTTGCAGAGGATTGGCAGTGTAATGCTGCACTGGCGTGCCTTCGTGACTAGATATCTGCCTTTCCGTCTGCTGAACCATGTTGAAGTTCTGCGCCATCATGTTGTGAGGGAGGGACTGTCCTTGCATCTGATGGACTTGCTGTGGCTGGTACTGTTGTTCCTCGGAAGGTTGCTTTTGAATGTGTTGTTTCTGTTCTACATACTGGTTCTGATACTGCATCTGATTCTGATCCATCGACATCTGTGGCTGTAATGGCGGTTTCTGCTGATACTGGTCGGCGACTAGAGGTTGTTGATCGTGTACATCGACAGAGCTTATTTGGCTTTGTTCAGATCCTTGGCGCGTGTATATTGGGCGTTGAGCTCTCAATATCTCCTCAACTTTCTGCTGCTGCTGACCCATTAGTTGCTGTTTCTGTGCCAGCAAGGCTAGATTTTGTTGATCTATTAGATTCTGTTGTGTTTGGAGTTGCAATTCCTGTTGCGCTAAAAACTGTTGCTGCTGTAAGTTCCTAATGTGTTGCGGCGACAGCGTCTGTCCCGGTATCTGCAACTGCTGTTGGTTGATCAGCTGTTGTTGTAAAACTAGTTGTTGTTGCGCCAGCATTTGTTTTTGCATGTTAAGTTGTTGCTGCGCTTGCGCCATCTGTTGCTGCGCTTGCGCAACTTGCTGTTGCTGCACAAGAATCTGAGGATCTACAGCTGCTGCTAATAAATTAGGTTGTATATATTGTTGGTTTTGTTGGAACGACATTCCTTGACTAGTCGGCTGCTGCATTTGCGCATTTAACATATTATGTTGTTGCATATCTTGTTCTTGTTGAGCCGCTTGTTGGACTTCAGTGTTCTGGTCGGTCTGTTGCTGATGTATTTGTTGCTGCTGCTGTTGTTGTTGCTGTTGTTGTTGTTGCTGCTGCTGTTGTTGCTGCTGCTGCTGTTGTTGCTGCTGCTGTTGTTGTTGTTGCTGCTGCTGCTGTTGTTGTTGCTGTTGCTGCTGCACTTGGTGCTGTTGCATTTGCTCAGATTCCGAATCCTTTCTCGATTGCAAAGTGTCTGGCCTATGAATTATCTGTGCCAGGATGTTTTGTAAATTCTGAAGAGATGGATCTAAAACTTGACCAGTAACGAGATTCGGTTGCGGCCCAGTTATAATATTCTCCTGGGCCGTCAATTGCTCCTCCAACTGTTTCTGATGAATGGCAGCCGCTTGATGTGCGATAATATTTTGTTGCTGCTGAATAATTTTATGCTGCAATGCTTGATTTTGATTATTAATCTCGTTGGCTACAAATTGTTGATTTAGCAGATTCGGTTGAAATTGATTCTGCTGTTGTTCAAGGAAGCCTTGCTGGGCTTGTTGTTCCATTAGCACTTGATTGGTAACAGTTTGCTCAAGCATTTGCTGGTTAAGATAATTCTGTTCCATCATTGCTTGCTGATGTTGTTTCAGGTTGTGTTCTAGAAGGTGGTGCTGCTGCTGCAACAACTGCTGGTCTGGTGTGAGGGACGGGGACATGCGCGCTTGTATGAGATTTTGTTGGAAGAGTTTCATTGCTGCGTTCTCTTCGTTGGTAAGGTGTTGCTGGAACTGATGTTGCAGGAGTTGCTGTTGTGCTTGCAATAGCTGTGATTGTTGATCCAGTCTGAACAGAAAATTTTATGACATTGTCGACTTCGTTTAAGGGGACTAAATAATTTTGCTATAAATCTCTGCTTAATTAAATTTCGGAGTAATCGAGAAAGTATATTTTTATATTTAATCTTTGTAAATAACAAAAAAATGCAAGAGCAAAGGCAATATTCTTTGTGAATCAACACGCGATAATAAAATATAGCCCCAGTTTGAAAATTAAATAATATATCATTTCGCATGCATAACGTTATCTCACTTAATTTAATAACACATTGTAATAACTATAAAACATTGATTCAGACAATGGTGCCAACAGTTTTCATTTCATATTTTTAATTATTTTTTTACACTTACTGCACGGCGACTAAAGTTGGCTGTGAACCCACGCCATTTAACAGTCCAGTCTTCATTTGTTCAACAGGTCCTTGATTTTGGATCATTTTCACCTTACAAAGTTAATAGAATAAATTTCCATTAGATTTTTAACGTCTTTATTTCGTATTTATTTAGTACTAGCATTACCCGCGGCTCCACCCGCGTTCATTAACTAAAAAGCAAATTCTTAGGTTTTACATATTAGTATCCTCTTACAATGCAGTTTTTGTATTTTATCTTAGAAATGAGATATTTTCCCGCGGTAAAAAGTATCCTATATGTTGACCCGGATAACCAGTTATCACCATACTAAATTTCATCAAAATCCCTCCAGTAGTTTTTCTGTGATGCGGTAACATACAGACAGACAGACAGACAGACAAAAATTCTAAAAACTATAAATTCGGCCTCTGTATCGATAATAATGTATATTTCAATAAGATTTTACAAAACATATTTAAAGTACAGATTCGGCTTAGTTACAATTTTATTATATGTATAGATTGCAGGAAAAAATATATATACACACATCTTTTTAATACTTTCTTTCTTTTTTCGACATTAAAAAAGCGTACAATTTTAAGCACGATTTTTATTTCTATTTCAATAAAATAAATTATAATAATTTAATATAGCTGCAACAGCCATAGTATTTATACAAAACAAACCTGTCTTAATTGCTGTTCTAACAGCAACTGCTGCTGTCTATTCTGCTCGTTGATCTGCTCTTGGTTGAATAACATTTGGGCTTTCTTCTCACTCCTCTCACTACAAACACAATTAATATAGTTATACATTTTTAGCTATGTACCAAAAATATAGACATTATCAATTTATTTGCACGTGAAATTTTAACATCATATACCTGAACAACCAAAACCAAATTAGCTCTAGCATTTCTAGACATTATTGGATTTTTTATAAAAAAATTAGAATCAACTGAATTTGTGTAAATTATAATATATGAATAATCAAAGAAATTATATTGAACATTATTGTTACAGCAAAAATTATCTAAAGCAAAGTTCCAAAAGCAGCAGACACAGGTAAATATATCATGGATAAAATGAAATTTCACTGCACAACGATGCCAGGCACGCGAGGTCGTGTAACTGATGGTATTTAGCATAGTGTAGTGTGCTCGCTGAAGCCACAGTTGTCATGGCAACCGGCAGTTTATGAAGAGACGAAAAACATTTAATGTAAATGTCATGTAAATCTTATTCCGTCTGAAGGTATATTAAGTGTGTTGCGATAGGTTCGGAATAATTATAAAGGACTGATTAAAACATCGTGAAACTCACTAATAGACGACATCTTTCAGCACGCGTATAATATTTTAAGTAGCACTAAATATATATTGGCCATTATAATTTTGTTTAGGAATAAACAAAAGAAACCTTTAACACATTTTGCCATTATGTATTGAGAGCACACAGAAAATCCAGTAACATCGAGAAATCACAAGAAACTGACGAGTCGAACACGCGATCCGATGTAGATTTTACCAATCAATACATACATATTTTCGCGTCGAATATTAAAAATCTTATTATTTTAAATATGAACCACTAATACAAATACAACTCTTTGTTAATTAATGTGTCCCATAACATTTTTTTTTTAATAGAAAAATAAGTAAGAAGGTAACGGTTAAGAACTTGCTATGATATAATCTCATTAAAACCAATGTCAACAGAAGCACGTCACAGTGAACGTCACAGCAGAAACAGTTCCACGACACAGTCATATAAAACTTGCCAAGAATGCAATATAAGTAAACACGTGTACTTTTACAAAGCGATATATGTATACGAGTGTTGTAATTTAGTGAAAATTTAATTTACCAGCGGATATACGGCTCGAGCCCGCGACACACATCGTGTACTACGTTATCGCGTCAGTGCAATTAATTACGCGCAATGAAGCATCGAAATCAGAATTTGAAATATAGTAGCGTTATGCGAGATGTGGTCACGCGTTACTGTTTGCTTACTCGATTTATTATTCACTTATAATTTATTAATAGCTTTAAATTCACAGGTTATTGAACTCATTTTTAAAATTTCGTCTAAAATCTCGTCGCGTTTAAAGATTTTGTACAGAAAAATCCGTTCAAATCGATGCGAATTTGATGGGAAACGCTACACGCGTTAAGTAAGCTATAACAAAAACATGTAAACATAAACCCATACACATAAAAAAACAATCTTATTTGCTGCTTTTAATAAAAGCAAATGGTGTACTAATACGTAAGTCATTATACTTGCAGTAGTTATTTAAAATAGCAGATACATAATACAAAATAATAAATAAAATTATTT
Source organism: Brenthis ino (assembly GCA_921882275.1). Taxonomy (NCBI): domain Eukaryota; kingdom Metazoa; phylum Arthropoda; class Insecta; order Lepidoptera; family Nymphalidae; genus Brenthis; species Brenthis ino. The sequence goes on along the minus strand of OV170229.1, from coordinate 12,278,980 downwards.
TATTGTATGATAATGCATAATACCATTAGTAATACGGTTAAATACGTAATTCGGGGCTGACATAGTATAATCTGTCATTCGCCTATGAGTGATGATTTTTTGATACCATGGGTGCTTCTGTTTACAATAACGACTATCCCATACTATTGCATCATATCTTCAGTACTGAACGTTCAATGTATAATAATATAAATGATAAAATCGTGGCTTTGATTGAATTTCTTTTGATTTGCATTTGCTACCTACTTATCTAACCGGATGTCATAGTATTAGACGATTTTGTGAATTGATATGTACCAACAGATAACGTGTAAACAAATTAAAATACGATTGAAAGCCATTGAGCTGGTTAGTAGAAATTATTTTGTGAAATATGTTTTGTTTTAATCGTACAATTAGATATAAAACGTACAACGTTTGATTAGACCGATGAATCATTGCTTCATAATAATTACCGACTACCGGCCATTTGTATTATATTATAATACTAGCGACGAAATAAAATGATAGATCTGTTTAAAATGGAAAATACTAAATGTTACAATACACTAGTGAAAACCGCACCCAAATCTGTTAAGCCGTTTCTGAGATTAGCGCGCACAAACGCACAGAAAAACGGATAAAGATTCTAAAAATCATTGTTTTGGGTTCTATTGCGATAATAAAAATACCCAATAATAGTTTTTCTCAAATATCTTCCATGTACAGACAGCGATCAGCTACACTTTTATTTTATGTATAGATAACTTTTTATTCTAAAGTTTCATTTAATCGCAAAAGGATTTCTCGCCTCGAATATTCCAATATCGAATTAGTACAAAAAAGTTGAGTGATGTGCGCGTAACTGCCAATATAAACGCCAGATATAAATAAAATAATTATTTTCTTTTTCTAGTACAACTTTAACATAACACATACTATATATTATGCTATTCAAAGTGAAATTCTTTCACTATTAGACTGATTTAAACATTATTTCCAACTATAAGAAACATAACTGCTTTTTATAACGGTGTTCGTAGACTTCAAATATTAAAAAAAAATGTTAGGTACAAAAATTTTAAAATAATAATAACAAAAATCCTTACCGATTAAGACTAATTAACTGTGACTTGAGCAGTTTGAAAACTATACGAGCGTCCTCCTCCATGATGAGACCAGCCTTCGCCATGTCTTTTGCCACTTCTTCGCAGTCGTCATTCTCCATGTCGAACTCGAATTGGATCGCCTCGTTCTCTTTGTGAGTGTACGATCTGTTTGAAATTTACAATTTAATTTAATCAAGCACTTTCTAGTTAAAGAGTCAATTCATACATTTAAATTAATGCCGTATTGTATGACCGTGGTAAAGTTACAACTGATTATAATGATTCCTAAACTATTTTAATGAAAGTTTTCTTATAACGATTTGTATAGTATTTATTTATTTATTTACTCCTTTATTACACCAAAACGAAATTAAAATAAATGCAAAACATTAAATATACACGTTTCAAGTATAAAGGTCTAAGTGATCTCTTCCAGGCAACCTACATCAGAAAGAAACTCGTAGGGTTATGTGGATATTGTTTGGCGCAACAAAAAAAATATGTTAATGTTACCCATAGAGTAGACTTATGTAAAAAAAACTAATATCTAAAATAATATGCAAATTAGCTGTAAGAAAGTAATTCAATTTATAACAGAAAAGTCACATAAACGGAAGATATCGTTATCTTTATCTTTATACTGCCTTAATCTACCAGCTTTCAGTCCACCTAAGTTGTACTTGATGCAAAATATAAGCTGTAATAAATAGTAATAATAAAAGTATTATTCCATTTCTCTCAGATTCACTTCTCAAGTTTAATATTTTTCACAACGGAATTTAAAATATAAAAGTAAGCATAAAATTATCGTCAGTGAGATTTGTTCTTATCTCTATTTACTAAAAAAATATTTAAAAAGTATATTTTTTATTTAGACCATCTTTACATATGGAGAGAACTGTTTGATAAGGACCGAGGACGTGACGAATTCGGTATCAAAAAAAAGGCTAAGTAGCCTAAATCTATATTTAAAATATATATTATCTATATAATAATTATTTTTGAAGTGAAGCTTCTTTAGAATCGTTGTTATTTGAAACTTGATGAAATGAAAACGTGCAGGTGCTTGCAACACCGACGTCCATCATTAGTACTAAATTATACATATAAAATTTGGTTTTGTCGCTGGTCTTTTACTAGCTGTATTACCTTTTTCGGCTAACTAATATACTAATTATAATTCAGTTTTTTTATTTACTATTCTCACCGTTTTTTAGGATCGATGATTTTTAACCGAAACTGTATCTTGGTGATGTCGGAGGAGGTGACGAGATCGCGCCCGACGATCTCCAGCCGCAGCCCGATGTCCTCGCCGAAGAACTCGTGGTTCAAGAGATCTTTTACTTTTGGCCTGAATTAAGTACTTCAATATAACACAAAAGACATTTTTATGTAGTAGATACAAAGAAAATAAATTATAATGCTTATCATTTAGTAATGTTCGAGTTGTTGTAACCTTCACTTCGTTAACCCATCTGTTACTACATTCAGTACTTTATCAACTTCAACTTAGAATATGTTACAAAACTTTGCTAAACCTTTCATTTATTGAACAATATAATAGCCCTATTAAAATCCGTAAAACAAAAAAATGACGAGCTTTGATACGGGATAGGCGTATAGACTGACACATGATAACTTTCTTTAATAAAAAAGTAAAACAAAAAATTGAAATTGCATTGAAACATACCAACTTTTCATTTTTATAAGCAGTTTAGTATAGAGTAACAATCAATGAGTATTTAAAGGTTATATATACCTGTCAGCTTTATTCGGCCTAATGCATGACTCTATGATATCTTTGACTTCTGGTATTGTGACTTTTTCTAAACTTTGCGGCTTAACACCCTAGAAAAAAAAACAATGTTAACCCTGAAGCACAATATTTAAATAAAATATAAACTTTATTTTTGTTAAGTTGCCATATTATCATTGCAATCGTAATATTACTGCATTTAACTTTAATATGTTTCATCCAAAGCAAATAATTACTGTAATTGATATTTTCTGCACATGCTGCACTTATATGTAATTATAAACAAAGAGTTTATTTTAGAGAACTGAGTATAAATATAATATACCATAATACAAGTATATTTTATTTTTGGGTCAATGTGCTTTAAGATGATAATCATCAATTTCTGTCACTTTAAAAATAATATTTATTTATTTTTTATTTAAACTAGTACTATTTTATGGGATACCTTTATTTATGTAGTTTTCAAGCTAGTTAAATAAAACATACACACTTATACAGGTTGACGGACTCCACGTGTCTTCTTAATTCTTACATTTAAAATGTTCATATGTTTTTGCAAAAGTAATAAAATTCTCTCAGGTTCAGGTCTCAGTCATGCAGGTTTCTTCACGACATTATCCTTCATCAATAGCAATTACGTATTAATCATGTTGAAAACATGGTTCACATAATATGAATATCCCTGAGGTATTGGACTGAGGTTTGGACTCATTTCATTTGGGTTTCCAAGTAATAACTAGCTTATAATATATATAATAAAATGAAATATAAAACCTGCATATCTCAAAAGACTTAATTAGTTTTCAAAATACATAGAAAGACCGCCAACCCCCACTTGTCATTAAAGCAGGACCATGCCAAGCAGTGAGATATTAAAACGTAACACAGCAGTATGTATAATGCACTGACTGTGACTGACTGACCGAGACAACTTTCTTGTATATCTGCGCGGGCCCGCTGCACTCGCTGTAGGGGTACTCGCCGGTGGCCATCTCCAGCATGCACATGCCGAACGCGTACACGTCCACCGACTCGTCGTAGTGCTCCTCGTACATCTCCGGCGCCATGAACTCCGGCGTGCCTGAACACAAACATCTCATTTATTGAAGTAAAACTTCTTTAGGCGTGACTGAGGGGTAAGTCAATACCCCTATGCGTATTATAAAATGACTGTCGCGGAAGTGCGAGTCTAATTTGTTATTAAAAATTAAAAAAAAATATTATATTTATATTTTCATTTGTTTTAATTTAACTACCTTGGCGTTGTGGCAGATACCGCATCTGCCACAGCGCCAAAGAAGTTTTACTTCAACCGCGCGTAACGATTACACGCAGTCATTTTTTATACCAACTAAAACTGACAAAACAAAAAAATTATAATGTAGAACAGTTTTCAACACTAATATGTATAAATAAAATAAAATAAAAAATAAAATAAAAAAAGCCTGTATTTCCTTATCCTTAATTTCCATTTCAAATGTTGGTATTCGTTTGTTAGTGTTTAGTTAGTTATTAATGTTTTGCTTATTGTCTAAATGTTAGTAAGAGTTAGTTTTTGCTATTGGATATGGACCCCTCCTCGGGTGAAGGCTTTCTCCAGTCCTTTCCGCTTATCTCTGTCCTTGCCTATAGTTTATATGTATAGTTTATATGTGTGTAGACTAATATGTATAGTTAGTTATATTTGTCTTAAATGTTGATAAACTTCATACATACCAATAACCGACTTGGCAAAACTCCTATTCTTGAGAGTAGCGAGCCCCAGGTCGCCGATCTTCACGCTACCTGTCGTGCCCGTTATGAAGATATTGTCGCATTTCAGATCTCTGCAGAACAAACAATTAAACTTTAAATTATTTATATACGTAATTCATTTACCACATACATACAAAATACTTTTTGAAACCTGTAAAATAGAATATTATAATTATGAATGAATGGAAACATATTTATAAATATTCACGTAATGAGAACAAACTGAAAAAAAAATGAAAGCAGTCCGTTATACCTTTCTCTCTTACCTATGTATAATAGGTGGTGTTCTAGAGTGAAGGAAGTTTAGCCCTTTGAGGATCTGGCGGCACCACGACTTGAGGACCTTGGGGTTGATTCGTTTGAACCGCCGTAAGTATCTGCAACAAATATAAATAATATTTGAACCTCGGGAATTAGTTACTTACTGTATAAGGTATATTTACTGTTTAACTAAACCTTTGGATGAAAAACTCAGCATTCATTAAAAAAAGAATCGTAAATCGTTACACATATTACAAAAACATATAATAATAAATACCTCATAGCTTTTTTGAAGTTTCGAATGCTTTACAGCATAGTCATGGACATCATAGTCACGGGAGGGATTGGAAATCGCAAACAAAATACGCCGGTTAGAAGATCTGATGTCTCTCACGTGACCATAATTGCCATAAAGCATTCGAAACGTCGAGAACCAAAATTATAAAAAAATCCGCAAAAAACTCCAAAAAGATAATTTTATTTAAAAAGTCAAACATTCGCGTAAATCTAAGAAAGTGTTAAGAGATACTAGCTAATAATAAGTACTTACGTTTTCAACGTGCCAGAGACCATCAGCTCAGTTATGAGCACTATATTCTTCTTCTTAGCAACCGTCCCTTCCCAGTAGTTGTAGAAGCGCACGATGTTTGGATGCTGCAATTTCTTCAGCATATCCGCCTCTTCCCTGAAGCGGAGGCGCTCGGTCTTGTTGAGCTTTTTCTCCTGTAAAAATAATAAACAATGCTCATTTGATAATTTAAGAAATATCTTCAAATTTTATTGTTCAAAAAAATATTATTATTAATATAAATAACTAATTACCTCTTTCTGCACATGAAACAACAAAACATATCATAATAATCAATTAATAAATATACCTAAAAAAAACTTATCAAACCATTGAAAAACATAAGTTCGATTCCCGAACGTTACAATGATTTATTTATTCATACAGTAAATTAGTCATAAGACCAAAACAAAAAACTATTGAAAACCAATATATAACTCAGCATCATTTTAAACATTATTACAACTTGTCTTACGACGAAGAAAAACATCTTAAAGAAACCTGCATGTCTGAGAGAACTTAACAAGTTTTCGAAAGACATGCTCAGTTCGCCCGCACTTGTTACAGCGTGGTGGGCTACGGCCTGTTCCCTCTCGCATTGAGAGTAGGCCCTTGCCCAACAGTGGGACGTTAAAAAAAGTTTGAATAGATATATCTCACCAGCAACTCACACCACGCCACAGCGACGCCGGTCTGCGTGTCGAGCCCGTGGTACACCGTCTTGAACGACCCGCGGCCCACCTCCTTGTCGTATTTGAAAAACCTGTAATATAATTAATTTACGTTTACATTTACTATTCACCATTTTAGCTATGTAAGGTGTGATTCTCGTGTACCTTAAAAAAATTAAAAAAATTTTAAATTAAAAAATTCTAACTTAAATGGCATTTGTTTTTCTTTTTATATGACATTATAAATGACCTTGGATTATTAACGGCGAATCCCGATAATCTACCTGTATTTTAACATAAAGTAAGGAAAGGTAAAAAAATAAATAAAGAGTTGTGTTAAATAAAGAATTACCGTAACCAATTCACATCAATCGATATTACATAAACAAACACACAAAAAACCTACCCAAATTTTCTACATCCTTTCCTTTTTGAAGAAGGTCAAAATTAAAAACCGACAACGTGAAATTAGTCATAAATCGGGCCAAGATTGATTTGGATCAGAGTTCATGGTAGTTGACCAATTAGAATTGGTTCGTCAATTGAGGACTCTTAAAACAAATATAGGTCAGTAACTTAGTGGCAAGTATATAAAGCAAATCTCTTCTCACCTCCCACACGGGGACACACCGATGGGCTCCTCCTCATCCTCCTTATCGATCTTCTCCTTGTCTTTATCTTCGAGGTTATCCAGCTTGTAGTCGAAAACTATACCTGCAGATTGATATATATAGAATATAACGTTAATTAAACTAATATAAAGACTTAATAGCTTCCGAGTTACAGACTAAATATGAATAGCTTACATTCTGGCTTATACTTCTTTTAGCACGTTTGGAAAAAATTATAAGAGTAAAATTTTTACGATGCGCGCACACACCGACAGCCAAAAAGCGACGTGATGAAGTTAGCTGAAAGCGATATTATGAAGTTGCATTTCTTTTTTTTACACACAGTGAGTTGTGACATACGGGATGAAATCTTTAGCTATTTTTGTTCTGTTACACCAAAGAAGTATAACTTCTTAAAAAGTGTGTATTCTTACACATACACTTTTTTTATCGACGCAACATATCTTCCACGCTTGCGAGAATTAAAAGCGGAATGGTTTAAATTGATTTTTACTCATATTCTGGATAACAAATAGGCTACAGTTTATCACACCACGAATGGTGTAGAAAAAAAAGCAGTAACAACACTGTACGACCTAAATTATTTACTAATTGTGCCCCACGGATTCACGCGCGTTAAATTTGTTTATTAACTTCCTCAATAAACGGGCTATTTAATACAAAAACAATTTTTCAAATCAGATTAGTAGTTCTTGAGATTAGCGCGTTTAAACAAACAAAGAAACAAACAAACAAATTCTGCCTCTATATAATATTAGTGTAGATTATTATTACCCGCCTTCACTTCTCGCAAGTGCATCCTCCCGTATTATTTTCCAACAGACTAATATCACAGGGACCACTTAAAGAGAAAGCCTATAATTTATATAACTACTACAACAGGTATATTACTCCTTTGCTGTTGTAAATAAAACCAAACAAACACTTTTGCATTCTCAATATTACTTAAGATTTCCTCATTTAAATTATTTAACAACAAATTATAGAAAAAATCAACAATGCTTACCATTTTGCGGTTCTTGAGGTTGTTCCTGCCCCGCGTCAGGGGGTGGAGGGGGGATGATGGGTGCACCCTTTTCAGTGGCCGCCGCTATTTCGATGTTCTCCTCCTACAGTGTCATATCACTCTTAGTTATCTTATCTGGTACAATGCATTTATATATTATTTACTCTTTGTTTACAAAAACATGTAATTTTTTTCTTAGAAAAAAAAAGAGTTATTGGTGAGCTGAACTAACTCAATTACATATTATTTCCTTATATTTCTACTGAATCGGTAATAGAAATTTCGCATGACATAGACTGTGTGATTCGATTTGTAAATAACAAATTAAATCATTTCTGCTATTTACTTATCCATTCATAAAAGTAATATAGCTAAATATAAATTTAAAATATAAATAATTTAATTATTAATATAATGATAGGGCTGGATAATTACTACACTACAATATACGACGCAAATACAGATTAAATGTAATTAAATAGCCTAATATACCTTGTATATGATGATAATAAATTTAAAAAAATCCGTGCCTAGGTGCCTAATCAAGAAATTAAATATTTTTTTCAGTTTGTGTAAATTCTTGACTATGACACTCAGGAGTTATTGGCTCTTCGCCGTTGATATACATAAAATATACCCAGACACACACATACATTCAGCCATTATTAACGTCCCCCTGCTGGGCATGGGCCTCCCTTTAATACGAAGGGGATAGCCATAGTCAACCACGCTGGCCAAGTGCAGGTTGGCGGACTTCATATGTCTTTCGAGAACTTGCTAGGTTCTCTCAGACATGCTGGTTTTCTCACGATGTCTTGTTTCACCGTACGTAAGGCAAGTGGTAATCATGTTAGAAATGATTCACACATGAAAATATCAGAAGTGCGAGGCCCGGTATTTGAACACTTGGTTTCCCAAGCGAGCGCGTTATCACTGGGCTACCACTGCCTACTCACATTAATAATAATAGTTGTCAGATATACATACCAGGTCTTGTTCAGATATAAAGGCGTCGTCTTCCAACCTGGCCACCAGCTTGTTGCCACTATCGTCCAGCTCCGGGTCGCAGATGGCGCCCTGCCCCGAGCTACGTCGTCTGTACCCGCCCACGCCCACTCCCACTACTGGTTGACTGGCCTGTGGGGCACAATCTTTTATATTATCTTATTGTAATAAAAAAATTTTACAGGATTTCTTATTACAGGGCATTTTAAACTTATTGTAAACTTTCTATTTAACACATATATTATGTGCAATTTGTACAAATACAATAAATTTGAACCGTCAAAATTGAAGATTCAATAGTATTTGAAAAAAACATGTATAAAACTTAATCTGAATTTAAAAACTTAACTTAAAATCGGAAATGGATTTAATAAAACTTTTTTATTTTATAAATATAACCAAAAATACCATAGCTTTTAATCGTTCATTTCAAACCATACACTAATTACAAAAATACGGCTTTCCTTTACGCTCGGTACAATAAAAGCGATTTTAAATTATCAAAACCTGCACCGGATTAATAAGTGAAACAACTACCTGGAGTAACTAACTCCAGCTAGTTTTTTTAAAGGAAAAAGAAAATAGAATTACATAAACATACTCGTATGTGTATAATTTACTCATACATCTGTCCTTAGACTCTACAATTGCCAAATTACTATTTCGAATACAAACCGCAAATATTGCAATGCGGCAGTTAATATTATATAGAAAATACAATTAAATAATAATTTTAAAAAATCCATAACATACCACGCTAGTGGTAAGCGAGTTGAGCATATCAAAGGTGTTGCTCTGTTGAGTGTGGATGATCGCCAGCGCATTGTAGGGCCGCGCGCCCAGCACCGGCGTCTTCATCACACCCACCTCGCCCCCCACCACAACCTGGCAGATAGATAAACGAATATATATTGTATTCAAATGATGTGATCTGCCGATTCCTATTGTAATCTTCAATGGAAGGTCCGTGCCTGAATGAAAGATATATTTAAATGTCAAGTTATACTATTGTAATTAATATAACTTAGACCTTTTTGAACGCCTCACTGCTAATCTTAACGCTAGGGAGATCAGACTAAAACTCACCACGCTGTCCAAGTGCGAGATGGCGAACTTCACATGTACAAATTCATTCACGATGTTAAAAGGGACGTAGCAAATTATAACATTTGAAAGGTACTGTGTCATACATGTAGCATGTGTGTATTAAATCAGGTAAAATACTGAATATGCATTATTCTCCTATACAAACGCATTGAGCATTTCAATTATTTTTTTACTTTATATAATCCTTTATTACACCATAAATATTTCAATGTAAAGAGAACATAAAAGCTAGATATGAGAAGATACATGTACTGAAATCAAGGCGTAAAGGCGGCCTTATCACTAAAGTGATCTCATTCAGGCAACCTATATTTAAAAAGAAACTGTAGGATTGCATGGATAGTGGTTGGCGAGCACACATTATAGGTAAACATTTTAATCAAAATTGATTGAAATTCGACCAAAGACAATACTAATCTAAATAAATTAATTAGCTAGCTAACATTTTTAACTGTTCTCCATAGAATGTTTATATTCGCCGATATGACCGGCTCTTGTTTGAAATAAGAGTTTTTAAACACCTAAAACTTTAACATTTAAACATATGAACAATAAGCGCAAAGTTGCGAAAAGTATAATTAGCTAACATGTTATAGATTCAACAATTCTTTAGTAATAATTATTTAATTATTGCAATAATTATTCGACTTTTTTGATTTAAACTTCGAAAAAGGCGAATTTAATTACAAAAACAACACAATTTGCAAACGAAATATCAAAAAAATGATACTGAAGGCCATAATTTCGTTCTAATGGAACGTGAGTAATTGTTCATTCTGACATATTAGATCATTGGAGAGTGAAAAGTAAATATTAAAAATGCATATTCTCGGTAGGTTAGATGGAATTAAAGTGACTAAAACTTAACCATTGAAATCACAATATAAATATCGATATTTAAATAGAACAAATAATTTTTTTTTACACACGATTCTTTGGTTAGAATGTCAAAACTTGCCTCAACATACATTCTATTTAGATCTGCACTTATCCTAGAAAAAATATCGTCGCGACGTAATCTGCACGATGATGCATATAGGATACATAAAACGTAATGAACGTGTAATATAATCGTGTTCTATTCTTATCACAATCGAGATTTTACTAGTTTATTGACTATAAAACAAGGTAAAAGTAGGTGAAAATCTATTAAGTATGCGATATGAGTGGAATTGTGGGTACCTTGAAGGTCTTTTCTTTGCCATGCACAGTCTTTTCTTTGGTGTTAAGTACAGAGGAGTCGAGATGGTGCGCCTGTTGCGATATCTGATGGCCGTGGCCGTGAAGACCTGATGTCATCTGTAAAATAAATAAACATTTCGTTGATACAAGTGTAATGCACATATTTTAGATATTTCAGTTTTTTTTATTAATTAAAAACAAACATAGGTAATAAAGTAAAAAGTGGCAGTAATTAAGAATTGTAAACGAATACAGCAAACTTTTAGAGTATAACAAATTATTCAATTATACGATTAACTTCCTAAATAAGTGCGCATGAAGCAACCGAAAGAAGCGCGAAAAAAACGTCATATATCTAGAAACGTAACATACGCATATATGTTTGTGTATATAGTATGTGTATGTTTACGTACATACATATAATGTACATAAGGACCGATTCAGTACCTACTATATCCTGCTTACATGTATTCTCCAATCTCAAGATGCGAGATCGCAATCCGCGAATTAAATTCGCTCGAGATTAAATTTGCCCATGACAGGAACTCTCCGACGGGATCAATTGACAAACGCCTCTATTTATCCTAACTAGATGATTCCTAAGTAGAATATGTAACATCGTTTTATTTATACTTATCCATTATACGTTCGAAACAAATATTTCATAACTTGTTTAATTAAATCAGTACCTAATCAAAGTCGTTGTCGCCATTATTCAAAGAACAATATTTTGTTTGATATTTGGCGAATATAAATAAATGATTTTGTGTAAATTAAATGTACTTTAAAAATTTTATCTTACTTTCTTATAATTATACAGAAAATATTTTCTTCAAAATTAATATTATAAATTTGAATGCAAAGATTCTACAGACACACGTATTGTTTTTTAAGTTAGTTATACACATAGGTACATGTAGATATTTATAACTAAATGCATTACCTTAAATACCAATATACCTACTCTAGTTTACACGCGCTCAAGTTATTATACGATAATTTTGACTCACTCTACATAATTTCATAAAAACTCACGTTTGAAGTTTATTTTTAGATATAAGAGTTTGTGATGTCGTAAATAATTAATTAAAAATATTATTTATTATCGAAGGATAGAACTAATATAAACTAAAAATAAACATACCAAATTAAAAACACAACGTTTAAAAATCACTTGCTCTCTATTATTAACACATAAATTTTCACTTAGCACATACACACTAAACAATGATCTTTTGGTTTTCCTCACATGAATAATAAAACTTCAAAAATAAAAGCGCGCGAAATATCAATCCTAAAACGAGCAGCGTTTGACTGACACTGGTCCATTCATAACAAACACCGCGATAAAGGTTCAGAAACGCATAGTGTGTAAGGCCATATACATACTATGTTAAAAAAACGCTCATTTAATAGAATATGGCAGATTTGCTTCCTTCACGTACAATTTTTTCTTTATATGTGACTTAAATAAGCTTAAATTGCAATTAGATGGACGAATCATTTTGTTTACGATATAATATGTACGAACTAATCACTATTTACATTCTCATGTAATTATCTTCACAACACTAACGATAGTATTAATCACCTTTTCGAACTACTTGTTATGTTCGTGATTTACACGAATATAATTATTATTAGAAAAAATAACATTAAAAAACATTTTTTTTTTTCAATAAAAAGTACTTATGATAATCACGAGAAAATCAGAATACTTGTATTATTTCATAGTTATATTTTCCTGTCTATTTTTCTTTAAATATAAACTGAGAAATAGGATATAAATGACAGCTGGATGTGAAAGATTAGATATTAAATTATTTTGTGCGGTAAATGATTAATATAAAGAAATATAAATACATGTTCGGACATTAACACTCGGCTCCATCTAGTTCCATGGTAAGCTACAAGGCTTGTGTTATGGATACCAGATAATTGATACACTACACGTATATAACTTTAAATACATACATATTATAAATAAAAACACCTATGACTGGAGTACAAACATTCGTGCTCATCACACAAATGAATCCCCCTAGCGAGACTCGAACCCGCGATCGCTGGCACAGCAAGTAGGGTTACTACAAACTGAGCCAAAACATGTCGTCAAATTTAATTACTGTATTAATTAACGAATGACTACTTTTATTACTATCATTAATCACAGAAAAACTAAAGTGTTGTAAACGCACTGTTAAGATCGGATCAAAGTAAAAATGGGACCGCCATATCTTGGTAAGCATGAACCTTGTCACCTGATGGTGATACTTAATACTTTCTTTATCTTCGTTTATTTCTTTTTTAAAGTATTATTCGTTTATTTCTTCTTATCATACGACCACCTTTCTTTAATATTTTTTTTTCTCTTCTGCATATTTTTACTTTGTTTCATCAAACTACTTAGCTATACGGTTAAGTACAATAGTAATCGTACAGTTTAGGTAAAGCCTAATAGTTGAAACAGTGCATTATGGATAACGATGAGTATGACGGCACCAATCTTTACTCGGAAAGGATTGTGATAAGGCGTCAGAGTTATCGCACCGTGATGTAACGGCATTCCGTTCCGTCGCTGACAGAAAAGGTCGCGATATAATTATATGGCGTTAACATAATTAGGATTTATCGGTTCTAAACTTGCCCAGATACGATACCCTTAAACTTGCCGTGAGTGATGTGATAAGAACTGATAAAATAAATCTCGATTTATCTTTAATAAAATCGCCCACAGAAAATCTATGCCTGCCAATTTTAACGAAATACTTTAGTAAAGATAATATTACCTTTTAAGGATAAAATAGGTAAAAATAGGTAGATAATTATTTATAATTAAAACCTGTTCAAGATAAACCAACAGAAACGCAATAATAAATAACGAGTATCGGAAAAGAAAATCAAGATTGTTGAGAAACATTGACATCGGACATACATAATATTTTCTCGGAACAAGCAGGAGCAAATAAAATAATTATTGCGTGCAGAATACGTGACTGGACGCAGTGTTCAATGAGTGTTTTCCTATAATACTAGGAAATATTAAACAACTAACTTTACTTGTGGAATTTCTAACTTCACAGGTAAGGCGTTTTATGCCCTCATAGCCTATATTTCGACTCATTGTGCTTTAATCTATGAAACCAAGTTTCTGCTCTGGAGTTCAGAAACTCAGGTCAGCGATAATAAAAATATTCCTAAAGAAAGATCCCATTCTCTTCAAAAAATCGAAGCGATTTTCTCATTCATTTTCTAAACTGAAAGGACTCTGCAAACGTTATTATATTTAATAAATATGCAAGTCAAATTTCTACGGATAATAATTTCATCAAGTTGTTTAAATGTAATTAATATATTCAGGGTATGAAATTATCAAGATAAATATATCTTTTGATAATTATCAAGATAATTATCAGATAATTATCCGATAATTATCAAACAGATTAAAACTTAGCAATTCTTGTGTAGGTATTGGTATTTGACTACTACCTATCATAATTTACGTTAGAAGAAATTATACACTTTTAACAATCAAGGTAATGTTTTATTATTATAATTTTTTCATTATTTTGACACATACAAACTTGGAAATAAAAACAGAATAAATTTAACCAACTATATAGACACTGTTAAATTAAATTAAAGGCTCTGCCCACTACACCGTCTCATACCATGACGGTGATAGGACCATGTCAGGCAAAAAATATTCTTTGTATTGAAAGTACGAGACTATGCCCACTAGACCGTTCCATCACCGACCCAGACCTTTCCGTCACCAACCAACACCGTCGTGTGCCGTGCATGGAAAGTTAAAAATAATTGTCGGCAAGAATATTTTGCCGGTACCGATACGCTCCGTGCCTGGCACGCGACATTGACGAAACGGTAAGCACACGATTATAATTGCGTGTGATGACCGTTCTAAGCCCGTTATAAACGTATTGTTGCATGTCTTCTAGTGATAATATTTTTTTTTATTTTTTTTTAAACGGCGTGAATCTATTAAAGTCGTGATCGATTGATGTTATTCTCTTTCTTCCTCGTCTAAAACCATGGCTATCATTATTAATTTTCTATCGGACAAGTTTCTAATAGCCATCGTATAGGTATAGGAAATAATTTTTGTAACAGAAATATTCACTCGCTCATTCTGACGCGGCTGCCTCACGCGAAAACACAGGTGAACTACTACGACTAAGAAAACGGGAACTATAAGGATATGACACGCGGATGTTACGCGGTTAATACGCGAATGATACGATCTAGTGGGCGATACGGACTACTATTAGTCCGTGTCGATTGTATCCGTTCCTGATACGTTCATAGTACGGTCATGATCTCCTTAATGAGTGGAATATCATCCTCATCCTCCTCAACTGCATTAACTCAGTTTGCTGATTGAGTTTTTTGAGCTGATTGAGAGAGTTCAACTGAACTCTCTTGCGCGAATGCTGAACGGGTTGATAATAATCTTTGATAAATATAATTAAAAATATTTAATTTGTAACTCTTCAAATTGTCGATCAGGTAAGTTAAGGTAAGTTACCTGATCGACAATTTGAAGAGTTACAAATTAAATATTTTTAATTATATTTATCAAAGATAATTATCAACCCATATTTATCATGATAATTATCAAGATAATTATCAATGATAATTATCGTTTCGAACCCTGTAATTAATATAATAATTAATATATGTAATAAATAAAGTAATTTAGTTTATATAAAAAAACCTATTTCCAGTTTTATTTATAACTAGATCGTATCTAAAAACGATAATATGTGCACAGTCAACTTGCGGCTAGTCTGCGGTAATGCGGCTAGCGCTAGGACGCCGACGCAGGCTACACCGTTGACGTAACACCCGCGAGACACGATTGTTATTTCATAAATGAAATTGAATTAAACCCAATTCCCAGCGCTCGCAAATTGACAGGATAAAAGCTTGAAATCAGCGCAGATGGACTTGGTACTCGTGCACGCAGAGAACAACAGCAAATTGCGATTTGATTCAAAACTTCATGAGGAAAAATTATTATATATAGTAATACATAATTCGTTTGCCAAATGAATAAATATCAAATACATATCTTTAAACAATAGATAGAAACAATTTCAATAGATTACTCATAGCTATAATAATCAAAATGTAACGATGAGTGTAAATTGGACAATATATTAGCATCGTGCTACTGGCTTTTAGACGAATTAGTTTATTGTTGATAAGAAAATTATTTTTATCAACTTGCGTCTATACTGCCTGACTTTGTTTTATTATTTTAGGTCGTCGTTGGGTTTCATTACTATGGTCGAATTCACCTATGGTCGAATTTGAACATGTAACTAGTAAAATAAATGTATAAATACGTCAAATATATGTACCTATATAAGCCCCATATTATTTTGTTGTTTTTCGTATTTCCGTAGGTCCAAATACACTAGGTATTAGTATCCCTAATAAAAATAAAATCTACTTACGAGTAGCGATAAAGTGCCAAATAAATATACATAAAAAAATCGACAGGACATAATTAATATCCTGCCTGATTAACGAAATATACAAATACTAAAGAACATTTTGAGAAAGGCATGTACATATTAATTCGTAGTAAATATCTTTATTTAAAACTTATAGATAAACAAGAGAACAGACAGTATGTCTGTCTGTGACTTTATCGGAACAAGGGATTGAAGGCTAATCAGTCTTTTAGCAAATAGTGTAGTGATGAAAATAGAAGCGAAGGCGCATAGCTCTAACTTCTATATTTTGTAACTATAATCATACTTAGGTATAATTGCAACATATTACCTATATTTAATTAAAAATATCAAGTAAATTTTATAAATCAAGATTTTATATTAACAGGGCTCAGAGTTATTGATTCATTCGCTATTAAGTTAAAGGTCACAGAAATATAAGAACACCTCTTAAACGCTATTGTGCGCCAGAAAAATTTGGACACAAACTGTATATACAAAGCAAATGCCAAACGATGTTTTAACACTAGATGGATAAATAGCTGTTAACTATCTGCATTGGTTAAACGTTTTATGGAATATAAAGTAATTATTTCATAGCTTTTTCAATGTACCGTATTCAGTACAAAAGAATAGGTTTAAAACTAGTAGTATTTGCCCGCGGCCCTGTACGCGTAGTGTACAAAAAGCTGTTTTACATACAAACGCCCAACTCGTTTTTTACTGCTTTAAGGGTTGAATGTCCAAGAATCCTTCCAAAATGGATACCTACTGCATATGAGGAATCAATCTGACAAATTTCAAGTTTGTAGCATTTATACTTTTGAAATTTTGTTAATAATACTCAGTTAGTAGTATTTCGCTGTAGGTATATGAAAAATAATGAAGAAAAAAAAATGCAGCTAACCGCATCATGTCAATTTTTGGCTGTCGGTGTACGCGCGTATCGTAAAAATTTTACTCGTATATTTTTTTCCAAACGTGCCAAAAGGAGTATAACTTCAAAAAATCTAAATCGAACCACATCACTCATTAAAACATTATAAACAATACTGAATCTATTCTTATCCGAGAAAACCTTTTTCATCAGAACAAATTATTTAACTAAATTAGTAAATCCATAAAAGTAGTACCTAAGGTTTTTTTTTGTGGCAAGAAATTATGGTATGTTGAAGTCAAACAAGTAAAAAGAAGAAAATATCAATATTACTTGTTATTAAATAATGTAGATATTAGACATATATGTATATTGAAAGTTTCTTGCACAAAATATAGCCAATACAATAGATCAACGATAGAACACATAAGGCATGCAAAGACGGTTTTTCTCTACAAGACAACCTTTGGGTGAAACGACTTATCGAGACGGATAAAAATAACTATGTAGTTAAATAAATACACTTTTTATATATCTATCTATAACATATAATAAAATTCTAACTAAGTCGAATATGTATGTACATTAAATATTTTTTTTGAAAATTATTGAAATAATCATTATTATCGATACAGAGGCCGAATCTACAGTTATTAGAATTTTTGTCTGTCTGTGACGGCATCATGGAAAAACCACTGGATAGATTTTGATGATATTTGATATGATAATATCTGGGTCAACATATAGGATACTTTTTACTACGGGAAAATATCTCGTCTCTTGAGAAATCTATACTAAACGTTAAAACGCAACTAGGACAAACCAAAACAATATAGGTAATATAGTATAAATAGACGTATTATTTAAGTGATAAAAAATGTTGACAACATTAGAACATGCTCTACCAAACCATGTTAGACAACATTAGAACATGCTCTGAGAGACGAAGAAGAAGAAAGTTCAATATGTCTAATGTATTTCTACAACTCAGCAAATTTTACAGTCACTTAGTTGAGCGTTATAAATAGGAGAACATTTTATGTATCTAGAATAAATATGTGTAAGACCGTTTGTTTACTATTATAGATGTGGCAAATTATTTGGTCAGCGGAATCGTGTTTAGTTTTACTCGTAATTTGTACGTATTTGCATAGTTAGGCAAATGGTTTGTTACGTCATCGATTTGATAAATACACGATGTCTTGTGTAAAAATTATAGGTCTATTAGTCAATCTATTTCTGGAAGCTGATTGACGCAAAGTGATTGTAAATCTAAGAATGACATTTAAATTCATTCAACAGTAAGTATGCATCTTCAAGCCATTATGGATATTTTGGTAATATGATTTTCCGTAAATGCTTTAGATGAAAAGGATTACCTCTTAAAAGGTCTCAAGATCGTGTATGCGACAATATCAACATGTCAAGTACTTGATGTTTTATCAGACCGATACTCAAGAGTTGAACGACAGTACTAAATTTCACTATCATAATGTAATAATGAGCAAACTGTTATCGACATTATTCACGGACCAAAATATGAAAACCGCATGTAAGTACGTGCTAACTAATGTAGTTAATTTAATATTTCATATATTGCATTGGCAAGCCACTTATGCGCTAGCTCATGTTCTTTTTAAAATAAGTCGCCATGAAATATAAGTGCACTTGCAGAGTATCGAAGAGCACTTGACCCACCTTCTAGCACTAAATAGCCAAAGTTACTGGAAGGTCGTATGTATCCTTATGTATACAAGCACAGTGTTATTATATTGCAAATAAGCTTCATTATAATGAGCAGGTGACCCGGAATATCTAATTAAAAACTCTACATATCTTAAGTGATCTGTAATTGAATTGACTGGCTTTATATTTTGGATCGATTTTAAAAAGAAGATGGTTCTCAATTTAGGACCATGTTTTGTGTATATTACGTGACATCTTCGCCATTTGTGCATAAATTTGATGATTTTTAATAAACATGCTATACTTCAAACGTGGTTTCACATATTTTAAATAAAATTATCTTTTCGGATTTTTCTGCATCTCTCCCGTGACCGTAATTGCTGTAAAGCGTTCCAAACGTCGGGAATCAAGAATCAAAATAAACCCGCGAAATAATCCGAAAAGATGATTTATATTTTATATTTAAAACTTCAAATATTTGCGTAAGTCTAAAACAGTATTATGTGATCCATATATTTTTTTGGAAAATTTACCCCTAAATATGGAATAATTACTTTTAAAGTAATTTTGAAATTGGTGTACCTATTTAATTAGAAATTAATTATATTATAAGACTAGCGACTCACCCTCGCTTCACTCGGGTTCGTCCCTTGGTTGATTATCCATATAAATTACCAACTTTCATATCCATTTTCACCCTCTTATGGATTTCCAGGATAACAAGTTTCCTTTGTCCTTCCCAGGGTCTTAAACTATCAGAAGATAGTTACCGATATATACCGATTTAGATGAAATTTAGTAAGAATACTAAACATCTAAATCGGTTCAGTAGATCCAGAGATTACCCGCTACAACCTCACAAACTTTAGTTCTTTATTTACATTAATAGAGACTAGTTCATGTCCACGGTATTAGTAACTTTTAGTTTAATATCCTTGCAAGTTGCAATGTAGTTCAGTATTGAGTTGTATCATCTAAAAATAGCAGCCATTTGCGTTTAGCAATCGCGAGAGGGAAGGGCAGAAAAATGTTTGATAAAAAAAGTATTTGGGATGAATCATAGACAAATAAATTCCGTTAGAACCACTATTTACATGTTACATTTTTACTTTTATCTAAATGACTAGTAGCCTTCATTTTTGCTAACATAAAAAGAAGAAAATTGATTTGTTATGTTAAGAGTAAAATATCTGGTACTACTAAATTCCTTTTCCGATGAATGAGTTACTTTTCCTATGTATCATGCGAAAGAAACCGTGGCTTAAAGCTAGTATTCTATATAAAACTGACATTATTATAATATTAACAGTTTGTCACTCAAAAGGAAGTACCAAGCGATAGTTTGCTCCTGCTTATCATTATCCGTTTGGAAAACTTTCACCGTTAAAAAAAATTACGTTGGTACAGTATCTATTTGAAACACTTAAAAAATAAACAAAAAGCAAGCATCTTATATTTTATATTTAGAAATGAATTTGTCATCTTACGAATTGTAGCGGATATTAATGACATTATCAAATATTTATCGTTGTATGGTATCTCGAGCGTTAGGTATTCTGTCGACAAGTTAGATCAAACGTCACAAAGTCGTATCAAGTATTGTGGAAAATTTGTTATTAGGTATGTTAATTATAAAAAAAAATACCAATAGTTGCTTGTCTTTGACCATACCATTACTATTTTAATTAAGGACTAGCGATTCACCCTCGCTTCGCTCGGGTTCGTCACTGGCTTTCTTTCCAATACAAACTTTCATCCCCATTTTCACCTTAAGGAATGATTTCTGGGATAAAAAGTATCCTATGACCTTCCCAGGGTCTCAAACTATCTTCATAGCAAATTTCATCTAAATCGGTTTTTTAGATCCAGAGATTACCCCCTACAACTTCACAAACTCAAAATCTCACAAACTTTACCTCTTAATAATATTAGTATAGATTGAAAATTAAGACAGGCAATACCTACAATGACATACCTAATAGGTAACGGCTACATTTTGTTTTTAATTCATCCCCTAAAACATCAGTCAAAAAAGTACTGATAAAATCAATCATCGCTCATTTGAACATTTTAACACGCTTTTAATTAAAAAAAAATAATTAATTTGTAAAAATAACTGTAAGCATTGCTTTTGAGGTTCAATTAACATTGTAATATTGGTGACAGTTTTAAGACAACTTTTGCATGGGATTGTGTATCTAGTACTTTTGATCGATGCTCTAAAAAAATGAATTAGATTAGCAAATTGAATTGGAAAAGTGAAGGAAATTAATATTTATCCTTAACGTTAAAATTTGATGTTTATAGTTTTCGTCAGTTTATAAAAGACTATATTCTAGCGTTTTAAAAACCAACCTTTTAGGAGACACGGGATTTCAAAAATTGTGTCAGGTAGAAATTCATTAATTCAGAAATTTATACATATAATAAAACTGTAGAGGTCGAATGTCTGTATATAGAAAAAAAATGCTAAAAACCGAAGTAAGAAGAGAAATAGAACAAAATCCAAATTTCTTTCAAATTTTTTATTTCTCTGTCTGTTTGTATGGGCTAATCTCCATAACTGTAGGACCGATTTAAATGAAATTTTGCATGGTGGTCCCTCATATCCCCGGTCAACAGGTTTTAGATACTTTTGCTCCCCGAAAATTAAACAGTTCCCGTGGGATAGTTAAAACACTATAGTAACTTATACAGCTTAGTACACATCAACTTATACACCTAATTTAGTAGGCATGCTGATACCTTATATTGCTGGTCAAACAACAGGTTACTTTTTATCCCGAAAAAATGAAAGTTTCCCGTGGGATAATCTATTTGTGCTTTTCTAGAAGCGAAACCGAGCGAAACGAAAGTAAGCCGCTAGTTTGATATAAAAATGAACCGTAGTTGCTAATATTTTCTCTCCAAACAAATGTAAATGAGTCGTCGAATAAAAATGTTCGTTCACTTCTGTAATAATTAAGGCCTTTAAAGTTCTACTGCTGGGCACGGGCCTCCTCACAATACGACGATCAGGTATTGTCTTATCGGACTTCACAATTAACCTAATCTATCATGTCAAAATTATATGCTCGATTACATAATTTAAGAATTTATACTTTAAAAAGGTAAAATCTTTAGAAAATTATTTATATCGGCGATGATCCGACGATGAAAACGTTACTTGCTAAAATTGTACATACGGTATAAAACATTTTCATCTATCACAGGTATGTACGTAAAATGTTCGCATTCCGTGCCAAAAATATATTATTTGCTAACTTGACCTAGCTGAATTATTGACTCCGAAGATTGCCCCAACACATAAAATGTACTCGCTGAAATTTTAACTGGCAATTTAGTAATTTAGTACAACACTTAGGACGTATTTCACAAACTAGTCACAAATATCTCTCTGACCTACAAAACCTTTGATTAAAGGGTAAAATATTTAAAGGAAGTCTGCTTCCTCTAGCATTCTCCTCGCGTAGAACTTACAACAATCATTTATAGTTTGTTCAATATAAAACGTTTCTTTTGTATCGTAATGTGAAGGTGAAGGCTTTCCTAAAATCACTATTCACTAGGGCCCGAATTATGTGCAAATATAAATGTACTTCGATCTTCTTGTAAATTATTTTTCCCTACACTGTTTTGCTTTTTATTTTTATAATTTAAGGTAAAAGTTTAAATTGTGTTAGAATATAACTTACTAAACTATGGTATGGTTACTTAAAAAATGATGTTTTATTTGAGTCAACTAGCCTCTGGCGGGGGCTACGCACGGATGTTTTTATATTATGTATATTACACTAGCGGCTCACCCTAGCTTCGCTCGGATTCCCTTCTAGAAATACAACAAATCTATCCCGCGGGAACCGTACATTTTTAAAGAATAAAAAGTAGCCTATGTGCTATGCCAGACTATAATCTATGTCTGTGCCAAATTTCATCCAGATCCGTTTCTGCCGTTCTGGCGTGATTAAGTAACAAACATACAAAAATAAAAACTTTCATATTTATAATATTAATAAGATTACAATTACCTACAATATGTAACACATGATATAAGGCAGATTATTTTAGAGTTGTCTATCCTAAATCTATTATGTTAAAATATATTTAGGTAAAGTAATTAGATCTTTTAAACTTCCCTCAGCTGGATACAGGCCTCCCTTCAATGCTAGGGAGATCATGTCACGATCTATCATTATGGCCAAGTGCGGGTTGGTGGACTTTATATATCTTACGAAAACTAATCGGGCTCTCTCTGACATGCAGATTTTCTCACGATGTTTTCCTTCGCCGTAGGGCAAGTAAGTGGTAACGTTAAAAATGATTTGCAGATCAATCTATTAGAGGTGCGAACCCCGGTGTTCCGTCGAAAGTCCGCGACACGACTTAAAACGGAAGTGATCCTTACTAATATCACGTATTAATAAAGACTATTTTTGTTGGTCTGTCTTTCACGCAACAACAGAAATATTACTTCATAGAGATAAGTTTCTAATATAAAATAGTATAACCTGCTTATGATTTTAAAATGTAATGTGTTCTGTAGAATATTCGTATATTTTACATTGTAAAATGTAAAGACACTGATGGCGGCTACCTTTTCAACCGACTTCAAAAAGGAGGAGGTTCTCAATTCGACTGTACGTTTTTTTTTTTTTTTTTTTTATGTTTGTTACCTCAGAACTCCGTCATTTATTAACCGATTTGAACAATTTTTGTTTTGTTTGAAAGGGTGTACTTCCAGATTGGTCCCATTTAAATTTCAAAAAAAAATACCACCCCTAAGGGTGGAAAAACAACTAATGATGAATTTAACCTACTTCTAATTGTCATATTGACTTGAAACTTTGCAAGTATTTCTATTTCCGTTGATAGTACAGTGGTTCGGTGTTGTTGACCTGATCTGATGGCAAGGCCAGAAGGTGGATAGGTGGAACTCTTCAACGGCTAATAGTAGATACTTTGAGTTTGGGCTTATTTTGTTTTATAATATAATAATAACAAAAACGATATTTTATTGACATTTCTATTCTTGTAAAACATAAAAGTCAATTAAATGTATTAACAAACATCAAATAACAGTATTAAAATGCATTTGCTCTTTCTTGGTTTCCTAAGCTATCATATAGGTTTCATGTAAGCTGAAGTCTGTCGATTAAATAATTCGCTAGTATAATAAAATTATGAAGTACTTCAGCAAAATTACGTTACTGAAACCTATTGGACTGTAAACATATATAAATTAACAGTAATTGGTAAATTTCATGTATGGGTACACTCGTCAGTAATAGAAATATGAAATATTTAATTCTTCATACACTTAAACCCCCTACTTGTAAAGTTCGAGTGTAGCTACACGCTCATCTATTTTGCCAAATTTTCTTTGATTTGTGCAACTGTTAAATAACAAAATGAAGTTTTGCAATTAAGATGTAAACCATTTACGACATTTCATCGCGCTAGCTTACAATTTATCGTATCTATGATTAATTACAAAATGCTACAAATAGTGGTTTAATTATAGCTAATCCACTCACCTGTCCATATCGTGAGGATGCCAAATGTACGTTCCTGTTCTTCAACGAGAAATCAGGCCTCTTGCCCAGTCCATAGTTGCTTTTGTTCTGGGATATGAACTTTTTTGGCCTGTCCAACCTCTCTGTGGAGCCTTCGGCATCCTCGTCGCGCTTCGAAGTCGATGGTATCCCTCGATAAGCACCCCTCGTACCCCTTATGGTTTTCTCGGGGCTCTTGTCCTGTTTCCTGGTAATTAGATTGTCTTTTCTCTGTTTGTTGCTGCGTAAAGACACATTGGACGCCATATTGTCCATATTTCTCCATCAAGCCACAAAATCAAAAACTATCACACTTTATATTCATTGTGATTACTTTATACTATATTTCGTTAATTAACAACTAACAAATGATAAAATAACTGAATAAATAATTATAGAGAAATTCATCACAATCTCAGGACTTTGTTAAATTCATTTCCTTTACAATATTTTTAGGATATAATGATTATGTAGGAATATGATTATTAGATTATAAAGCTATTTATTAATTAAATATAAAAAATAAATAAATAACTAATTCCGTCTTTTTATTCTCTCTCGCAATGTTGGCATCCTTCTTCGGCAATCACTCATACCCTACGCTAACCAAACAATATTTATACTAAAATATAAACAGTCTTGAGGGAAATTTTGGAAAAGTATTGCAGGATTAGTTGTTTTAATGATGTTATCTGAAACAAAAAAGGTACACCTGTGAAATACAATAATAATTGCTTAATAATAACTTGTCCTTATTGCCAAACAAGTTAAGGATAAAATGAATTATAACTGTATTACTGTATATAATCCAACCATAATATATAAATTTTTTATGTAAAAATATTATTGTTAAAAACGAGATGCAATTTTTATTTTTGAAAGTAGCTTTTTTTGTATATCAATTTGAAAAAGGAAATTACAACAACAAGTCAATTAATATATCATTTAAATAATATGTTGTCTTATATAAATATAGTTTACGATGTCGCTATCTTTCTAAGCCCCTGTCATAAAATAGTTTTCAATCAAATTAACTCCAATTTCCCACACATTAATATACAAGTAGCCAGTGGACATATTTATTTTAGGTAAAGATGCAATGCAGATCAATTAAGTGATAATAGAGACTAGAAGTGGATGGTGGTGGTAGTGATAATAGTTGTGGTATGAATACTAAATTCTAACTTTTCTTTTGAGATTCAAAATATATACAATAATAAACAATAATAAAACTTTTTTGTTATTAAATATGAACAGCACAAAATAAAATATTTATAAAATATTCTGATAATTTAAAGACACTATTAAATTAATTATTAATTTGCTAGTCAAAGTCAGTTGTACATAGAATCTACTTTGGAATAATGTTCAAGAGGATATATTTACAATTAAGTACACAAAAACACATGTTGCATCGTTTATCGGTTTCGATTATGCGATTCTGCACTTGACACGTCTATCTCCAAGAATGATTAATTCAATGATTCTAAGAGGTCAACACACTACTTTCGTCACGAACGTAATAACAAAACACTGGGCAAACGACACAATTAACTTAAACTAGGTGCCGGCAAAGATATGCAATACGAGAAAACACGAAGAAGACAGCAGCAAAGATTACGTCTGAATCACTTAAAATTTCTGACCATTCCACACGCGTAACTTAGCTATTTATTTAAAGATGTTCTAAAATCTGCATGCATTGGCCGTTTTATTACAATACGAATGGCGCATAGCTAAATCAAGCTGAATAAATAGAGTAAAAATTGCACTGACAGTCCGTCAAGCTCACAAAGCATGTATTTTCGGGCGACTGTAAATGTTTTTTACCTTGGGATCCGCATCGTCAAATACGTATAACTTTTAGTCGACTCATAAACGTTAAATTAGCTAAATTGATATTCGATTCTATAAATACTTACAAATAAAAATCTGGAATCACACCATTGTTTTTTCTTCTGCACAATCAGTAAATCAATGTTGCTATTGAAAAAAATGGCCTAAGGAAAAGTGGGTCATCGATCTTTTTTGCATATTTTATTTTGCACTTTCACTGGAAAAATTATTTTATTTTATAAAGAGTAACAATAAAATACATCATAACTAAAAGAATTTTAAGTCAATTTTGAACATTAACTTGCTTGGTTATAGATAAATAACAATATTTTATAAACTATAATAATTTTGGATTACTTAACTTTATTTAAAGCAAATATGAAATTTGTTAAATCGAAATTATTTACCATATGACTTTATCTAAATTTATAAATATATTTAATATTTATGTAAAAACATTGACATTTCATATTTTATGGGAAAAGTTCCCAATATTATATTGTATTTTCGTTACAATTTCAATAGTATTAGTATTTTTTATGTTTTAAATATTATTTTATATAAAATACTTTACTAAATAGTAAAATTAAATGCAGTTGTACATTTTTTTCTTATTATATTCTTAATGCATATTTCTTAAAATGGAACTGAATTTCAGTTTAGAAACAAATAATAAGTTGCAGTGATTATTACTTTGTTTTTATTTAAACTATTTAATGTGTTTAATCTTTTATATAAAATAAATAAGTAATATTTATTTTATTAATATCTCCTAAGATTAATGCATAAATCTATGTATGTCTAATGTAAGTGACATTATGATAGAAAAATTTAATTTTTGAACTGTAAATTGTGATGTCGATTGTGTACATGGCACATTTTTAATTTGTATCAATTTTGATTTTGCTTAAACATGAAGTGATAAACTATTTAGAATTTAATAGCAAAACATGGCATTTGTCAGTGCTGTTACCGGCGACGATTCCACGAAGAAATTCATGGACGTCCTACAGAATGACTTCAAAACTCTTAGCTTAGAAACCAAGAAAAAATATCCACAGATAAGAGAGGTAATAGCTTAATTTTTGAAATTAAAATAATCATGTTTAAATCATTTATTTATTGGGTTTTTCAAATTATGTGAGGGGATTTAATAAATAAGATTTACTATAATGCTCTCCTGAAATAATAAATGTTGTTTATGCTTTCAACTTTACAATAAAAATATAAGTAAACTATGTTTACACAAATGTTTAACTAATTTTTAGGCTTGTGATGAAGCTATTGAAAAATTGGCACTGGCATCAAATAACCCTCAAGCTTCTCTATATGGAGTAGTTAATCAAATACTTTATCCTTTGGTGCAAGGATGTGAGTCAAAGGATGTTAAAATAATAAAGGTAATTATGTAGTGATTTATTTAGATCTCTTATTTAAGTAATTATAATTTATAACCTTGTAGTCATTTATAATAATTCTGAACAAAAATAATATTATAATATCATGTAATTTTATATTATTTTTGTTGTTTATGAGTATATTGGTATAAATGTTCAAATTTTCTTATTAAATTAATGTAATTAAATATTGAAACCAAGATAATGTTAGATACCATTAGACTTAATATGCGATGTAGCTCTCTTTAAAGAGCATCAAAATAAGGCAACTTTAGGAGTAAATTGATAATTATAAGCATTGTAAAGATTCAAATATAGTATATAATAATATTTTTTATTACAGTTTTGTCTTGGCACAATCCAAAGATTAATAGCTCAACAAGGAATTGATGCTAAAGGTGCACGCCATGTTGTTGATTGCCTTTATAATCTTGGCCAAACAAATACTTTGGAGCTTAAGCTCTTGCAACTTGCTGCTTTGTTGATGACCACATCTGATTTAGTACATGGTGATACATTAGCTCGGGTAAGTGACTGTTGATTTTTATCAACTATAAGTGTTAATGTTTCTAATTTGAACATATATTTGATTAACTATCAAACCACTTAAAGATAAATTTTATTGACAAAGTAGATATTGTTAATAATTGGATGGGAGTTGGTTTTTAATTAGAATTTCAGAATAGCTTAACAGATTTTTATTTAACTCTTACAAGAAAATAGAGTAAATAGAACATAGAAGCCTATGTTTCATACTTTTTATAGAATAAAATATAAAGTATGGTGTCAAAGATTGACGAGAATGGCTCAATCAATTTAATGGGACTTCAATTAAGCTATAATCAAACATTGTATATTACAGACTATGGTAATGTGCATGCGTATGGTACCAGCAAGTGAGACACGCGATGTGAGCACCAGCCATGCGGCCGCTGCAACAGTGCGTCAGCTTGTGGCACTTGTGTTTGAAAAAGCTTTAGCAGAGGCTAATGGTATGAAAGTTACAAAAATTCAAATCTTTTTTTTTTGTTAATATTTACAATAACTTTTTTGCTAATTTTTATTATTTAGCTACTCTAATTGCTGTGGGTCATGTATGCCTATAAATCCGGATGGATGTCTTAGGTTCGAATGCCTGATTGGGCAACTTGAGTTATTAATTATTATATATTTTATTTTGTAAATCCTCAGTAGCAATCCAGACTTGAGAAGTTATTATTATATTGCCTTAAAAAATTTCTGCAAACTCTCAGTGAGATTGGCCTCATGGCTGCAATAAGTCAGGAGGACATCATTATTATATATATATCAACTTAAATTTAATCTGATATACACAGCAATACAGTAATTGATAATGTACTAATAACATTAGTGGTGGACTAAACAGCATGTGCAATTGGGCAACAGGTAAAACAAATTAACACACCTAAAGAAAAAATAATGTGGCATAAATATATGTACATATGTCTTCTCAGTTAATAATATTATCCCTATAGATTCGGTCACTACAGCCATTCTTACTGGCACTAGCCAACATGCACAAATCTATGCGCAGCATAGACACAAGTGTATTTTATTCTCGTTATACTCAAATTTTGATGGTAAGATAACTCAATATGACCAGTGAAAGATCAGGCATCACTTGGAAGACATAATATGTATCAAACAATAATTTTGGTTAATCTCCATAATACAATAAACATTTATATATTATATTATAAATTATATTTTTCATGCTATATTTTTAGGTACATTGAAAGTAAATCCAGCTGATGTAAGAATGCAAGCAAATAACAAGGCGCCAAAAGATCTTAAACCCTGTGCAGTTGATGCTTATCTTATATTGCAAGTAAGTAGATATGCAGAAATAACTTAATTTATAAAGCAGAAAAACAGTTTTTTTTATTATATTGTTTTAATAGTTAAACTATAAATGGCTCGTCTACCCTTTAAAGTAAACAGAGGATGTAAAAGCAATCCATCGCAAGAGTAATCAAATCTAAGATTCTATATAGTAAAGAACACCTGCTATGCATGTTGCATATGATAATTTTACCTATTACATAATGAGAAAGAATAAATAATAATAAAATAATAATAATATACGTAAATAACTAATTCATCCTAGGCAGAGATAGCCCAGGCGGGATCAAATGCTGTGTATCGCACCTCTGATATTTTCTTGTGTGAATTATTTTCAACATGATTACCACTTGTCTTACGGTGAAGGAAAACATCATGAAGAAACCTGCATTTCTGAGAGAACCTATAAAGTTTTCGCAAGACATAAGGTCAGTGTGGTGGACCAGTGGTCTGATCCACCTTGTATTGAATGGAGGCTCGTGCCCAGCAGTGGAACCTTAAAAAGGGCTGAATATATACAATACAAACTTAATTCTAATACCATGAAGCCGATCTAATAATGTAGGCTGGTAGTGAAATAATAACTATATATATCTATACATTTCAGGACATTATACAACTAATAAATGGTGACGCGGCGCACTGGCTCGTTGGCATTTCGGACGTGCCTAAGACGTTTGGACTTGAATTATTAGACACTGTGTTAACAGATTTCTCTGATGTGTTTTTTAAGGTATGTACTATTTAAATGGAAATTATTCAATACTTATATCTTTTTTATTGTTCGTTTAATAAGTGGTTTAATAATAAAAATTAAAAGTGCTTGCATTGATTTAACAAGAAAATTATTTGTAAAAATGTTTGTTTTATACATCACTGTTACTGCTTTTTAATATTATAATTTATGAATATATAATATAAAAGCATTTTATTGGATTGGTGATTTCTAGCTCATTCATATAACAATAGGGAATAGGCGAAAGAGAGAAATATTAGCTATTAAATGTCACAACTCACGGTACAATATTGTGTCAGTTCTGTGAATCTTAACAAGTTAAGCAAGGCACACAGTAATTGATATGTTAATAGGTACCATATTTGCATTACAAAAGAAATTAGCTTTAAAACTAAATGTTGCACGCAATTCATAGTAAATGAATCGTTAAAAATTAGCCTACACGTTAATTCAGATTAAACCAGAAATTCACTTAAAGCCTTAAATCGTTTACAGTATTAAGAAAGTTACTAACTCGCTTGCAAACTTTCGGGTTTATAATATTAGTGTTTATATCTTTTGTTACAGATCTCAGAATTCCGTTTCTTATTAAAGGAACATGTGTGTGCATTAATAATAAGGCTATTTTCACCTAATGTGAAATATAGGTAAGTTCTTAGTGATTATGAATGTATACTATGTGCAGTGTCTGGTGTTACATTCATTTAGGAGTCTTTTCCGAACACTCAGTTTTTTTTGGAGTGGACTCCATCTCGTTTCTTTTTAATTAATTTCATTTCACTAATATTGTTTGCTCTGAAGGTCTTATTGTCTAGAGTCGATGAGATTGGGCGCCGTGGTTGAAATCGGTTAGGAGATGGACGAAACGGTCAACAGTTTTTCAGTTTTATTATTATTTACCTCAAGAACGTTATAAAAGATCATAGTTATACTAAGATGTTTTTTTTTTTAATTTAGATGTTATACCTAATACTATTGTTAAGTAGCGCCCTCTCATTGTTTAAATAATCCATTTAACACTAGGGCCGCGTTCACGTCCCCGCACATCCCGGGCGGCGCTGCGGGCGCGGGCGCGGCGCCGGGGGCGGAGCGCCCGCACTTCCCCGTCACCATGCGCCTGCTGCGCCTCGTCTCTGTCATTGTGCACAAGTATCACGATCTGCTGGTTAGTGGCGGCTATGATGTTTATTCGAAATGACCATAATGTCATATTGAATTGAATATCATAAATTATTGGAAAGATTGACAATTTAGGTTACTATTTTGCCTAAAGATAGATGGCGTTGATAGATATAACGTCATCTATTAAAATTTATTTGAACTATTTATTTTAATTTCCTACTTTTTGAATGTAAAGTCATGTTATGTGTTGTCATATCGACGAGAAAAACCAAAATATAATAAGTTCGAATTAACTTTCTTTGCTCTAAAATAATTATAGAAAGATGAAAATATTTAAAACTTATACACATTACTGGACATTGATAGAATTTTCTTTCAGAAAAAAATAATGAAGCATTGTAAGAATGTTTAGTATGTATTGATATTTGTACAGGTAACGGAGTGCGAGATCTTCCTGTCGCTAACCATTAAGTTCCTGGACCCCGACAAGCCACTGTGGCAGCGTGCGCTCGCGCTCGAAGTGCTGCACCGCATCACCGTGCAGCCGGGTACTGTTATATCGACACCTGCATAGAACAACATTGTAACTTAGTATTATATTTATATTTTTATATATTGTAGCAATTTTAAATTTGAATTTAAATTATAAGGGGAATATTTTCTTAGATTTACGCGAATATTTGTTCGTTCATCGTTCATTCGAAACGTCGGGAACCAAAAATCAAAAGAAATCTTCGAAAAAATAGTTTTATTTAAAATATATGAGGAAATTAATTCTAATATTTGAAGTGCGAGAACTTCTTAGCGCGCATGAGAGTAAAATTTCAAGGTCGCGTCACGCGTCACACGAGCATTCCGGGATTGCTTCGAGTAATATACGATAGATGTACGAATCCAGCTAGATAAAAAGAGTTCAAATATTCTTCTTTCCTCTTTGTGCGACATTCTTAGTTCATGATGCGCGCGCATAATATTTTAGAAAGTGGGGATACACTTGCCATATCATCAGTTGTAAGTGTAGCGTCATTTAAATCGTATTTTAGTCTGAATTTAATATTGTTAAATTATATCAATACTGAGTTACAACGTTGTTCGTTGCAAGTGGCGATATTATTACTAATTTAAACTAGCGACTTATTAATAATACTGACTAGTTAGGCTCGGGTTCGTGTTATTTGAACGTGCAGGAAAAATTCCATCCCTGTGCCAATCAGAGATTGTAATATTTGTTTTTTAAAGTGATATTGAAATTGATTTACCTTTTTTAGTTAAACATTTTTT
Organism: Brenthis ino; assembly: GCA_921882275.1. Classification (NCBI taxonomy): domain Eukaryota; kingdom Metazoa; phylum Arthropoda; class Insecta; order Lepidoptera; family Nymphalidae; genus Brenthis; species Brenthis ino. The sequence goes on along the minus strand of OV170229.1, from coordinate 12,246,116 downwards.
TTTGGATACATACGAGTACAAGCTATGTGTTTATCGTAGGATATAATTCTTTAAAATTTAAAGTAATATTTATATTTTTAATAATTATATAGTTTTCATTATATTCTAGTATTTAAATAGCATTATAACTGTAGTATTTGATCAATTTATTCTGTATACTTCAAGTGGATCTACCTAGAGAAGAATTATCTATTTTAATATATGATATTTTAAATGTAGATAAATGTCATAATTTGCCCCTTGTTCATACGTCTATACGGAGACAGCTTAGATAGATAATAATTCAAAACTACATTTTGTCAGAGTTACTGAAGGCATTCTGCGCGTGCTACGACATGAGGCCGCACGCGACCAACATCTTCCAGGACATAGTGAACGCGCTCGGCGCCTACGTGCAGAGCCTGTTCGTGGCCTCGCAGGTCAACACGCCCGCAGGTGAGGAGATTTGTGCTATTTATATCGCCAATACTGGTGGTTTGAGTAAGTTTTCCAGTCCCCTGCCCAATAATGGAAAGGTTTGTAAACCCTTTATGAGGAGTACCCGTAATGAGTTTCCTCCTGAGAATGAGTTGTTTGAGTGCTTTAGTGGAACAGTACCCTGTACAATGATGGAAAGCGATCCTTAGTAGATTTTATCAAAAAACAGGGTGATAGCGACAACCAAATTCAATAAGAGTGTTCTTATTAAAAAAAATATTACGGGTAATTAATAATTCATTAAGTATTAACGTATTTATATATATGCAAATAAAAAAACTGATTAACGTACATTACACATATGTATTTAAAAGCGATGTTTTTTTTTAATTTTTAAAATAAATACGCTCGTTTTATTAAACCATTAATATTTATTTTTAATGTTATTTAATAAAAATGTGTTTTAATCTTGTAAAAACTCATGATCAACCAAATCATTTTCATCGTGTTCGGTCTCGACGTAATCAATATCGGGAGGAAATTCATGGTACTTGAGGTCCGACTCGTCTTCTAAAGGGTTGGGCGCGGGACCGTCTACGTGCAGTCCGTTTGTATTATCTGCATAATCTCCTGACACTTCCAAATCAGTAGTATCTTCACTTTCTACATCTCGACGCCCAGAAGCTACTATGGAGTGTATTTATAAATATTATATAAAAATTATCGACATCTTTTAGAAAAGTCAATTACTAACAGAAGTCAATATTGTGTTCCAGGTCATAGTCTATCTGCGTACTAAATTTTACGTTACGATTGAAAGAGTTACCAAACATATACACGCATTTATAAAAGTAGTATTATGTAAAACTATTACAATGATAATATTAAATGATTTAATACGAAAAAATTTAGCATTTCAATTTAAGCCAATCATGGACTACTTAAGTAACACGTATCTTAACGTATTATTGCGTTCATTTATTAGAACATAAAAAAAACTAAATGTTTGTAAGTCAAAGATTAAAGCAATACCCCAGCTTCCAGATCTTAAATAATAGTCATTTAAATTGCGCGAGTCTTCAGCTAGAATGGCGGTATAAATATTGACCAGTGGCTTGCATCGTCTCATACATCTCTTGTGAGTTAGAAAACGGTTGTTACGCCGTTCCGGGGGACACCCCAAATGCTCCCTTGAAAAAAAAACAATGTCTAAAATTCCAAATATAAAGTCAAAAACCAGTAGTAAATTGCTCTTAAAATAAATACAGTAGAATTTTATATGAATATCTTTTCGGATTATTTCGAGCATTTAATTAGATTTTTGGTTCCCGACGTTTCGAACGCTTTACAGCAATCATGGTCACGGGAGAGACTCCCGAAACGTCGGGAACCAAAAATCAAAATAAACCCGCAAAATAATCCGAAAAGATAGTTTTATTTAAAATGTCAAATATTCACGTATATCTAAGAAAGTATTAAACATTATACAGTATTCATGTTTTATAAGAAATAGAGGTTTAAAAATACTCGGTTTAAAAGTACAATTTGTAAAACTGTGCTTTATTAAAATGCTCAAGAACAAGATTCTTAAATATCTGATAGTTAATTTTTACGTAAAATGACTTGTCTTACATATGTAGGTATATATAAATTAAATACTTAAATATTAACATTCAATGCCCGAGGGCACTATAGAGCATGTAATGTGCACTATAATGCAACGCAGCTTTGAATTGATTTCTAATGTTTTCCTAGGCGGTTTTTGGATTGAAAGAAGCTTTTTTTTTATTTTATTTTTTAACTTAAAAAAACGTTTACGTGCAGTTCTGAGTTTGAAAGACGAATGACCACACTGTTTCAACGGGCTCAAGACACATGCCTGGTGTGAAGCGTCGCGTGCATCGTACAAACAAATTATATTTTGATCTCGAATTATCTAAAAAGAAATATTATTATATTACCTAGTAATGGGGAAAATGTTAATAAGTTAAACTATATTCTATAAATCTTTGTTAATTTATTAAGACCATTTTATTGTATTTATGAAGGATAATAAGGATAGTTGATGAATTTCTACAAAAATTAATGAAATAATCTAGCAGAACATTTTGTTTAGAGGTTTCTAGACAACTATCGCTCGAATACAATAGAAACTAAAAAGTAAAATTAAGGCTATACAGTTATCTAGTCTACTTTAGGTTAGAATGAAAACGTACGAAAACGATGTGTGAAGTGAAAAACTAAAGTGAATTTCGAATATAAATAAAGTAAACTTTAGTACGAACAGATAGGCCTAGGTCTGATATGAGTGAATTATTACAGCGAAAGAAACAAAATCAATAGATACTGAGACAGATATTGAAAATATCTAAAACAATAATTTCTTATCTTATTACCTAAATTTGCTGACGATATTGAGCCAAAGAAAAGTATTAAGTGAGAGCACTGCCACGGTATATGATTTAAATGCATTTTGATGTTACAGTCATAGCCACATAGAATTTATACTTGTCGTATATTTATGCCATAGTAAAATTTGTATATAATGTGCTACAGGACCAGAATCTAAATTTTACAAATAAAATCATCACTATGAAACAATAATTAAAATTATGTTAAAATTAATATTATAAAATAATAATAATAAAATAACAATTTATTCATTTGACGTCAATATTCTACCATATTGGCCAAACAAAGGCATACTTCCCACATCTTTTGAAAACTTATTAGGCTCTTTCAGACATGCAGATTGCCATCACTGTTTTAGGCTATTGAAAGTAACCATTATTTTTCATATCAAAGGTTCATCGAGCATCCCTCAACAAGCCGGTTTCTATTGGAAAGGTGTGTGGCTACCGTTGTGTGTCACATTCGAGCCTGGTACGGCTAAAGCAGTATAGTAAGTGAGATTTAACTAAATATATTCTTTTATATTTTATAGCATAACTAGCGACTCACCCTCGCTCCGCTCGGGTTCGTCCCTATGTACTTTTCGCCGTTTAGTATAGATTTTTTAGAGATCAGATATTATCCCGCAGTAAAAAGTATCCTAAATGTTGCCCTGATAATCAGCTATCACCATACCAAACTTAATCAAAATCCCTCCAATGGTTTTTCCGTGATACGGTCACAGACAGACAGACAAAATTCTAAAAACTATAGATTCGGTCTCTGTATCGATAATAATGCGTATTTCAATAAGAATGTCGAAAAAATGTTTAATGTACAGATCGGCTGAGTTACAAATTTTATTATATGTATAGATATTTTTTTATCAAAATCATCGTAACAAGGTTCACATATACTCGTAGTGAAATTAGTACATGTTTATGTCTTTTAATCAATATAAAAAAAAGAAAAAATATTTATTCTCTTTAATATCAATATTTGTCAATTTAACGTTACAACGTAACGTACATTTTAAGTACATACATATACTCCAATTATATTTAAAATTAACATTTTTTTTTTAATTCAGTATAGAGATGCTGGACCGCACCGAGGCGCCAACGATACAGGAAGGCTACGGTATATCCGTTGCTTACGCTTGTCTCGTTGAAATCATTCGTTCGATTGCCATCACTTTAGAAGGCGATGAGTATTTCAGGTATAATATTTGGTTCATTCATTTTTAACTAATAAAATCAATTTAAAAGTTATTATTCTCATAGGCCTATTTATTAAAACAAGATTCATTCATTAAAAGTCGACATACATACATACATACATACATACATACATCGATATACGAATCGATGGTTTCTATATACATTACACATAGACCATAGTAAAAAAAAACAAACATCAAAGTATTACGTCTTTTTTAAAACTCGGTCAAAGTATGGTCAATTTTCACTTACGAACTTACGACTTTTAAGTTATTTACGAAGATCATAGAGGAATTGTTCAATGACTCACTTTCAGGTTACAAGAACTGTACGATGATTCTCAAAACGACGCTGAAGAGAAAGAAGTAAATTCGAACAAGGCTATAAATAATCATAAAGGTTAGTAACAAACATATTCAAGAAGTTTATATGTAATGAATTTTTGGTAACTAGCGGCTGGCGAGTGAAACGTTACAATAGCAAAATTGTTTTTTTTTTGGTATGCGCTTTCAACTACTCTGACCAAAAAGTCGAATGTTTTCTTATATTTATTTCATATATAAAGTAATTCAACAAAAGTATTTTTTTTCCTAAAACTAATTTTTGGGTATTAACAAATAACAATCAATATAATGATAATCAAAAATAGTTCAACAAGTTACGAGTTTTTTGTAAAATTTAATGTTTAAATTTTTTCAGTAAAAAAGTATAGATTTTTTTTATGTCGGCATGGAATGAATTTCCTTTTTGGGCTCACGATATGTACTGCATGGAATAGTATAAAATACACGTGTCTATAAATTTTATATATTATTATTATCCATATATTATATGATTGCTAGAATCGAAATATATTTATGGTATTTTCTACAGACTCAGAAACAAAGCTGGACAACACCAAAGAAATAACAAACAACGGTCACACCGCTGAAGCCGACCAAAACTCTAATGTACTTGAAAAGATAGATCCTGAGGCGGAAGACAAGGAGAGGCAATTAAAATTACAGGTATGTATTTATTTACATTTATTATATAGAATTATAATTATATAAATAATTATTACTTATGTCCTTAGTTTTAATTAGATTTAATAAGATATTTCTGTTTTAATACAGAACTTTATGTCCTCTAGATGGCGCCATATTTGTGCCGTTATGTAGCCTTATAACCCGACCTATTTCTGACGTTTCGAATACTTTACAACAATAATTATGGTCTCCAGAGAGATTAAGATTTTGGACGTGTTAAATTATGTAGTTGTTACAGACAGTACATGCCCACAGAATTGAAATAAAGGTCGCATTTTTTTTTAAATTTAATATACTTATTTGAATATTTTCTAGCTGATAAAGTCGTCGTGGTGCGGACTCGTGTGGGGTCTGTCGGTGTTGGCCGAAGCGAGCATCGGCGAGCTGGAGAATATTCTCCGCGCGATACAGACTCTAGCCAGAGTTAGTGGAAAGGTGGGTGTTTAATATTTAGGTACAGTAGTTTAATAATTATAGTGTTTGTTTGTTTTTAAATTTAAATTATAGCGTCTTCATTTATTATATTAGCCATATGATTATTGTTTATCAATAAATATATTCCTATTATTAATTTAATTTACTTTCTCGTATATTTAAAGTTCAAGTTGGAAATTGAAACAATGCTAAGTTAAGGAAGATTTGGGTTTGAGTCCCGAGCCATGTAAAGTTTAGTTATTATGTAATTTTGTCAAGAATTTTTTATTGTTAACGGCCTGGAGTTGGGGTGTTGTCGCTGTTTCACCCCTGTGTTCAAAGAGTTAGTAGAGCTAGTGTCGAAATACAATGAGTACTAAATTGTATTTGTACACTGTGTCTTTCCTGCGCACGCGGCTAGTGTCAGTGAGATTGGCCGGCGTGGCCGGATGTGTGAGAGTCATGTGTGTGGCGGCAGGTGGGCGTGACGAACGCGCGCGACGCGTGCATCGGCGCGCTGTGCCGCTGCGCGCTGCCGGCGCAGTACTGCGTGCCGGTGCTGGGCGCGCTGGCGGCGCTGGCGTGCCCGTGGCCGGCGGCGCGCGCGCCCGCGCCGCAGGCCGACTTGCGCCACCACGTCGTCTGGGTTGGCACGCCGCTGCCCTGCGCACAGCCCACAGGTAAAACTACCTACTTTTTGTTTGTTCGTTGACAATATTGGACTCGATTAATATACACGAGTAGTGACTTTAAACTTTAATAACAAATATATACAATATATATCTTATATTAGATACGATGATAAGCTTAACGTACGATAAACTTATCCTCGCCTCGCTCGGTTGCGTCCCTAGATGCCTAGGAATAGCCTATGTGTTACTTCAGGTCATAGTCTATCTCTGTCATATTTGTCATCCAAATTCGTCCAGCAGTTTCAGCGTCAATCAATAACAAACATACACATAAACAAACTGTCGCAATAATAATATGAGTCTAATATTTTTTTTATTATTTATAGTTATTTTACATTTTCAACCGACTTCAAAAAGGAGGAGGTTCTCAATTCGACTGTATGTTTTTTTTATGTTTGTTACCTCAGAACTCCGTCATTTATTAACCGATTTGAACAATTTTTGTGTTGTTTGAAAGTGTATACTTCCAGATTGGTCCCATTTAAATTTCAAAAAAAAATACCACGCCTAAGGGTGGTATTTGTTGGCTAAGTAATTAAAGCCTACCTATTTAATACATACCTAATCAAATATTTTCGAAATCGGTGCCAGGCCATATAAAGCAAAGCACACCGACTTCGAATATATTTGATTAGGTATGTATAGTAAATGAAAACTACCAATCAGTTATTTTTTAATTTTTAGTGCTTTTTTTTGAAGTCGGTTTTTAGTTTTTTGTTAAAAAGTTTTTATAAATGTTTTAATTATTACTATTTTTCACTTGTAATTTACTCAATCACACATAATAATCAAATTCAACTGCTACATTTATAAGTATAAACAAGCCATCTTTATACTTGTAATATAGTATTTTTCTTCTGACTGCAAATCTGAAGATTCCAGGTTCGAACCATGCCTAGTAGTGGGACGTTAACAATAACTGAATACAATATTTGTCATATCCAGGCCAGCAACAGTCTTTCGTGATGGTGACCTCCCGCCACGTGACGGCGATGCGCGCGCTGCTGGCGGCGGCGCGGCGCGACGGCGACGCGCTGCAGCACGCCTGGTTGCCCGTGCTCACCACACTACAGCATTTGGTATACAGCTATATATACACACAGACACACACACATACATGTTTATATACACACACATGCACAGAAATGTATTCGTACTTAAACAAATTTCCAAAAATCGTATGTCTCTTTCGCTTTACTTTCTCGTATCAGATACTTGTATTGCAAATGTAAGGGCATTATGCGGCAAATCTCTGCGCAGTACAAAAGTAATGCGAATAATAGTTTGTTGATGATTGACATCTAACATCAAAGTGCTGCAATTGTAATACTAATTCCCTCCACGTGAATAAATAGGTATAAAACGTCTTTTAATTAAAAATTCAAGAGTATGTACTGTACCCAGGTATGGATCCTTGGATTGAAACCGTCCACGGGCGGCAGTATGAAGGCGAGCCGTGCAAGTGCAGACGCCAACGCAGTCATGAGCACTTCTGCAGTGATGGCTGACTTACCTGGTAAGGGAAATTATACCCTATAAATATAAACACAAAGTTGTTTTAATTCGGTATGTAAATCTTGAAGTATTTCATTATGACAATAATATTAGCATATTTATATTATAATTATTGAAGCAGTTTTCGAAATGGTTGATTCAAAACTTTTAGTACAATAAAGAATGACTTGGATTGAAGTTAAATATTTTTATAGTGAATTCATTGTGCTTCATACATCCATTCATTCACTCATTTTTATACGAGTTGCTCAGTACGTCCACATAATTTATTATGATGTCAGATATTTTAGGCCTAATCGTATTATTTTCCCGTACACCGACGTTTGAAAGTGTTGTAATGGAATTATTTTCAGGTCAGCAAGTTCCCGTGGCCGAGTCGCTCGGAGTCATGAGTGGTATATCACGTTTTATAACATACGGTCTATTTGGAATGATTTGTCATTGTTTTAAGGATTGCTCTTTGAATATTTTATTGCTTAGGTGATTTTCAGTTAATTTATTTCTAAATTTGTTTTTCTAATGTTAACGTATAATAAAAAAAATACAAAAGTGCGTGTTTTACATGGCTTATATAGGCCATTAAATATGGTAAATTTTCCAAATTATATTCAAATGTGTGACACTTAATTTCAATGATGCAAATTAATGAATTGTTATGAAATTCCAAATAGACCTACAAGGGATTGGGAAGTTGTAAAGTCGACACAATAGCAATGTATTAAAGTCGCTTTTACAATGATGTCTTGCTAAAAGTCGCTTTTGTCCGTCTTCGCGCTCTGGGATGGAGCTTGCTGGCCATGTTTTGTTACTTACGATGCACTATTATTTTATATTGCGATGCACTTGTCTAATGGCGATATATTGTATAAATGAAATTTTATTTAAAACATATTTTATATATAATTTGGAATTACAGATAATCTTGGAATTTTCAACTTAATATGTACACTTGATACCAACATTACTCTTAAACAAATTGACAAATGCATGAAGTAGAAATTCAATTTTGTATATGAATGTCAAATACAAGTATGTGATATCTTAGTTCATATCGTGGTATTATATTTTTTGTAAGTTGTAAATTGTACAGTTTTAAAATTAAATATGTATAGTGAACTGAATTATAACTATGTTGCAAACATACCAAAATGAAATTGTTTCTTGCATACTTATATGATGTATTAAACTTATCTCCAATACCCCAAACACACTATTAATTGCAAACAGCACACGAAATATAAATTTTGGTCATGCTCTAATATTTTCTGACTTTGCTTCTAGAATGAGCATGGAATTATTAAAAAAAAATAGGAATGAAAATATTAACCAAATTGTTGACATTTTTCAGCATTGTCTGCTATGCTGTCGCGAGTTTTTGAGGCGTCAAAGAATTTAGATGATGTTGCTTTACATCATCTCATTGATGCATTGTGCAAATTGTCCAATGAGGCTATGGAATTGGCGTATTCAAATAGAGTGAGTTTTACGTGCATGTATTACTTTGTTTTTATTTGTTTTTTTTTGTTAGCCTATGAATCTTGTTCGTAAGTTTTTAAAATATTTATATTTTGTTTTTACAGGAACCATCTTTGTTTGCGGTGGCTAAGCTCCTTGAAACGGGTCTAGCGAATATGCACAGGATAGAAATAATGTGGAGACCAATCACTAATCATTTACTTGAGGTACATGTTATATTACTTTGAATTAAAAATAATCTTTTTAATACGAATAAATAAAAATTATTTATTTTTTATTTAGGTGTGCCAACATCCTCATATAAGAATGCGAGAATGGGGTGTGGAAGCCATCACGTATCTGGTGCAGGCTGCCTTCCAATATCACCATAACAACCCAGGACAAGTTACTGAGGTATAAAATTTTATTAATTTATTATTATGTATATTTTAGTCTTCTTAGTATATAGTATTTTCATTATTGCATTGTGCGGGAGACACTTGTCAATACTATGTAAATTGGGAAGTCACAATATTGCCTTATACTGCCTTTAAAGTAAAATCTCAAAGAATATTTATATTGTTTAAAATGTTTTTAATATCAAACTATTAATTTACTATTAATAAAAAAAAACATTAAACTTATTTCTCTCTCGAGATCCATTGTGTGACGCAAAAGACAGGTAAGATAAAGTTATAAAAATATCCCAATTAAAGAACGAGTACCTAATTAAAATGTTAACATACTGGTGTATGCAACAACGTGAGCGGATGGTAAAAAGTAATTAAAGTGCTAACACATAGGTGTGTTCCAACACGCAGGCGCCTGTAGTAGTTAAAGCGCTAAAACACGTGTGTTTGGGGTGAGACAGGCGCGCGAGCGGCTGGTGCTGGAGCCGCTGGCGGAGCTGTGCGCGGTGCGGCACTGCGACGTGCGCGCGCGCCAGCTCGAGTGCGCCGCGCGCCTGCTGCACTCGCGCGGCGACCAGCTCGGCGCCGCTTGGCCGCTCATGATGGAGATCATATCCGCTATCTCCGATCATCACAGGTGAGCTTTAATTTATGATTTACATCTGTAATACTTTCTTAGGTTTACGCACATATTTGACATTTTAAATGAACCTATTCTGTGTGATATTGTCGTGGTTTTGTTACTTCATAAGTTGTATTGTATTGTGTTTTTATTCTTAATTAGACGTTCCCTTACCTTAAACCTTAGTCCTGGAGAAAGACATTTACTTTTTGTCGCAAAGATGAATCTTGAAAGCGGTGAAATAGGAATTGAAAGTTTGTATTGAGAACAAATCATTTCTCAAGTTAAGAACATAAAAAATCGCTATCTATACTAATATAAAAAATGCGAAAGTTTGTGAGGATGTATGTATGTATGTATGGAAGTTTGTTCATGCAAAAACTACTGAATGGATTTCAAGAAAACTTATAGGTCATACATCAAAATAACACAGACTACTTTTTATGCCGGAAAAATGTATAATTCTCGTTGGATATATTTCTTTTTGTATTTCGCTAGTATTCTATAATTTGATAAGAAATAAAGAATGTTTCGGCGTTTTTGACTAATCAAGGCAAAATATGGGTTTATTTTCATTTTTTTAAGTGCTTACCTATTTTTCTATATCTATATACTATGTACATACTGCATACTTGTATGTATATAGTACGTCACTAGCAATAAATAAAAAACTAAAGCGACACAATATGTCGTGACATGTCGTAGCGAGCAGCTGGTGCGGTCGGCGTTCCAGTGCGCGCAGCTGGTGGCGGGCGACCTGCTGGGCTGCGCCGGGCCGCGCTGCCTGCGCCGCGTGCTGGCCGCCGCCGCCGCCTTTGCGCGCCAGACCAAGGAGCTCAACATCAGCCTCACCGCCGTCGGACTCATGGTTAGACGTTACACATCTGTGTGTTGTGACAATCTTATCATTGTTTGTTATAGATGACTAAATTATTTATAGAGTTTTTTTTTCATATGTAACTTCAATTGATTTATAATTTACATTCTTATTATTATTGATTTATTATTTTAATGAACTACCCATATAAATATTAATAATAGCACAGATTTAGTTTTTTTAGTTTGTTTCTTTCTTTAACAGTAAATTAATTTGTAATATCTTAAGTATATATGTATAATATAAAAAATATTGCATATAATCTGTATAATAAATTTATATAAACTACTTTGGCATTGATGTTATGATATAATTGTATAAATTATTTTGTTTCTTTTTAATTGTATAAATACTTTTTTAGGCCTTTTGCGCATGCCCGCGCTAATAATATATTTGGTGTGGGAACTCAATACTTTTGATCGTTGAATTCTTTAAATTTCTTGTACAAATGATAGATAACATTGTACAAGCCTTTACTGTAAAATTACTATGTTATTTTTTTTTATTTATGAATAAAGGTTTATTATTATTATTATAAAATTGTAACATGTATTATTACAACAAAACTATACCGTACCAGTGGAACATCTCGGACTACCTGTACCACAACCGCGACAAGCTGTCGGCGGCGCTGGCCAGCGAGGCGGCGGCGCCCGACGCGCAGCCCGACCTGCCGCCGCTCGACCGCCTCTGGATGTGTCTCTACATACGCCTCAGTGAGTACCGCTAGGTGGACATGTGTAAATTGTTGGATATATAGACCATAACATATAAAAATGTAGATTTATTTGTAAGTATAACGATCACTCGTAAGTCATATGTATCTAAAAATGATTGATGATTCAAAAAACTAATAGATACCGCAGTTATACAATTTGTATGTGCTGCTTGTTATTGCAGGTTAAATAATTAAAAATATAAATGATTACCCTCGCTTCGCGTGGGTGCGTCCATACGTAGGTTTTGAATATATAAAAATAATTATTGCGAGTGAATCTTAGATATATGTTATTGCGGATTTTTCTTAAGACATATTTAGGACCTACAGTTTTCTCGTACATTATTTTGATATATATCTTAATATAGGTTTAGCCAGCGTTATCCATGTAAATTTCTAAGACTCGACAGAAAGACATTTTTCTGTGGCAAAAGGTATCCTAAATGTAATTTAATCTACTAAGTCACCTGAGTAATGAGTCGTCACTACACAAATGTGTGTGTGCAGGCGAGCTGTGCACGGAGGCGCGCGCGCCGGTGCGCCGCGCCGCCAGCCAGACGCTGTTCAGCTGCATCGGCGCGCACGGCACGCTGCTCAGTCGCGCCGCCTGGCGCGCGCTGCTCGCCGTACTCTTCCCCATGCTCGACCAGGTCGGCCCTTTGTCTTATACATACGTCTAAATGTCTATTTTACCCGGCCGCTATTTAAAAATTTGACAGGTTTTATTGCATAGAGTTGTTTAGTTAAAAATTTTATTTAAGGTTATTGATGGGATAATACCTCCTGACCGATTTCGGCCACGGCGGTCAGACTAGCCAACTGCAGGAGATATTATAGTGCACATGTGTTTGTGCAGACACAAGTGCACTTTCTATTCCTTTTACTCTCAAAGTCCGATGGAACGATATTTCGACACGACCGGTGAGAGTTTAGGCGCAGGACCGACGGCTTAACGTGCTCTACGAGACACGGGGCTGACACACCGCCAACTTCTCAACTCCGGACTACTACTGAGAATATCTTAATAGAAATACTCAGTTATTAAAGTTGGCCCAACTCAAGACTCGAACCCAGGACCTCCGGATCTGTAGGCGTACATGCTAGCCACTAGACCACCGAGACAGTTAAAGTCAATGGGATATTATTATAATAAAAACAATATGAAAGTTTAACAAGTAATTTGATTTAATAAACTCTAAAATTTACTTACACACATAACACAACACATACAACTTATACAAATCTTAAAATTAGGTACAGGCGTGTAAAATTGACATATATAAATATATCAATATATTCCTTACATACAGCCAATAACTAGCCATCCATGTAATACTTGAGTTTGGGCTTTGTCTGTATTATTTATTTATAGTAGCGACTAACCCTCGCTTCGCTCGAGTTCGTCCCTAGGTACGTTTTAACGGTTAGTATGAAATACAAATCTTTGAATTTCTCGGCTTTTCTGTACATGTATTATACATATAAACCTTCCTCTTGAATCACTCTATCTATTAAAAAAGCCGCATCAATATCCGTTGCGTAGTTTTAAAGATCTAAGCATATATAGGAACGGACAGACAGCGGGAAGCGACTTTGTTTTATACTATGTAGTGATATCACCTCTTTTGAATTTACAAGATACTTAAAATATTTGGAAAATATAGAAAATCGTTTTCGAAATATTTCAAAATATTAATTAGTTTTATTATGTTTGATTTCTTGTACTTTATACATATTCTACATGAGAAAGATAAATTTATGTAGATATAGAAATATAACTTCTTCTTCTCCCTGCCCATTTCCCAAATCACTTGGGGTCGGCGCAGTACATCTTCAGTGTACTGCTGATAGGATTTGGCAAAAGTTTTATGACCGGCCGCCTGCCTGACGTCAACCCTCCTTGGGAATGCTATTGTCTTTCTTTGTCTGAATGGTGTTAAATATTATGCACTTTCGATTTTGTTGTGTTTTAAAACATTTTTTATACTATTAATTCAATTATTAATGTTATTTTTGGGTATATTTTAAAATAAATTTCGATTACACAATAAATTTTGTATTGACGTTGTCAATTTTTTTTTTTTTATAGAAATATAACATCACCGATATTTTCTCTGTAGGTCCAAAAACAATCAAATATTGCAAGCTCAGAAAAAGTGGATACTGGGGAGCATATACTCATACATCACACGAGGAACACCGCGCAGAAACAGTGGGCTGAGACGCAGGTATATATTTTATCTTACTTGTATTTTTAGACTAAACATTTAACTAAATTATTTAAGAATTTACAAGTTAGGATTTTAAAGTAAAACACTTGTAATTAGTAGAATGCGTAGAATGATTTATTGCAAAAATGGACTCATTTTACAAAAAATGAACAAAAACTTTTGACTCAATGGAAAAAAATCTATTAATTGTTGTATGAATAAAGTTTTAAGTTGAATTTAAAAAAAAATGATTGTTATGATTATATGCACCATATTAAAAAAAAGTAGATTCTACTGCTAGCTATGACAAAATATACCTATATTAAAAATTTAATATACATTTTCAGTTTGTATCAAAATGATATAGTATTTTTCTGAGCGTTTATCATTATTCTTTGTAGATTCCACAAATATTTCATGAATCCACTCTATATTATGAAAATATATGCTAGTGATTTATATCCACTCAGGTGTTGACTCTGTCAGGCGTGTCCCGAGTGTTCCATTCACGCTTCACGCTGTTGACTACAGTGGGAGACTTCAATAGATCCTGGACAGCTCTTCTAGATTATATCACAGATTTTGCCCTTCGGAGAAGTCATGAGGTAATGTTTAGATTATTGTTTCAAAGCAAATCAATATTGTTTTGTTACATTGCTAATTGTTTTAGTAAACTATGTTAATTGTCTTTGCCTTACAAACAATTTAATAAATAATATGTTTCATCTAAATCGCTAAGCGTATTTTATACACCATTAAAAATGTGAAAATTTGTATGTGTGTGTATGTTTGTTGCTTCTTAACGCTGAAACTGTTAGACGGGTTTGTATGAAATTTAGTACACCGATAAATTATGACCTGGAGTAATATATAGGCTCATGTGAGTCATATAGAGACAAGTAAGTCGCTAGTATAGAATACTATCACCCTATATTTGTATAAATTTAATAAAAATTCAACAGACTGTAGGTTTGTTCTTAAAATAATCCTCTTATAATGTGTCAGGTGTCAGTGGCGGCGCTAAAGTCGTTCCAAGAGGTGGTGTCTGCGGCGGGGCGCGCGGAGGGCGAGCACCGCCGCGTGTGGCCCGCCGCCTGGGCCGCCTGGACCACCATCGCCGAGGGGCTGGGCAAGCCGCCGCCTGGTAACCAAGCTATATATTACTAGTCAGCCCACTGTTGGGATCAGCTCATAAACCACCACGCTGACCAAGTGTTAGTTGTCAGACTTCACATGTCTTTCGAAAACTTGCGAAGTCCTCTCAGACATGCAGGTATCCTCACGATGTTTTCCTTCACCATGAAACGAGTAGTTATCATGTTGAAAATTATTCGCACATTAAAATACAATATTTATGTAAGTAACATGGTACAACTATTGAGCGTGAATTGCAAAGTAATTAATGTGCGATGTTTTACACCGTACAGTTGTCTAACAGAGGCGTCTATACAGAGCAATCGGATACAGAGCAATCGGAGGAAGTGGGGGAAGACGCGGGAGGCGCTTCCAATTGTTATACTTTTATATGATAGTTAACAGACAGGAAATTATTTTAGGGTTGACGGGGAACTATTTGACGGATTTAACATGTCTGAGAGACAAGCGCAGGAGCGACGCGAAATAAGCTCTACGTCAGCACGGGATTATAACATGGTCAACATGCCAATTCTGAGCCGAGAATGAGAATGTATTGATAGCTAAAAATTACACGTGGTCTAGAGCGGATCTTGAACCCAAGACCTCAGGATCAGTAGCCGTCCATATCGGTCGCTAGATCAACTAGACAGACAGTCAATTTGAATTTTAAACATTGACAAATTTCAGGTTGCATTTATAGTAACTTATAATGATTTTTTAAAAATATAACACATTTTTATTTAATTATAATCAATATAATTATATATATTTGTGATTTCAGTGTCAGAAGACGGAAAGCCAGTAGAAGTATACGCGCCTTCGCTAAACTTTCTTACAACACTTGTGCAGATCTTTCCACTTATCTTCCAGCATATACGATCGACGTATGTTAATCTTTTTTATTGACTACTATACTAGCGACTCACCCTCGCTTCGCTTGGGTTCGTTCCTAGGTACATTTTTTGAGCGGAATCCTAATTCTTTTACTGAAATTAAAGTAGCCTAAGTTACTCCTTATAACATTAACTACCTGCCAGTAAAATTCTCATTAAAATCGGCCCAGCCGTTTCGGAGATTAGCCGGATCAAACAAGAACAAACAGACAGATAAAAATTTTAAAAATTGAGTTTTTCTTATATTTACCTTATATAATACCATATGCATTTAGTAAAAAGCTGTTATTTTGAGATTATAAACAGACACTCCAAGTTTATTTATCTGTACTACTACACAATATAGGTACTATATTATAATATTATTTTTCTGACATATTAAATTTAAAGGTTTGTGTAATTCCTGAGAAGATGCTGTGTATTGATATTTTGATAAAATACGTACATATTTATAATATCTTACATATTATATTGTGTATAAAAAATATGGTATACATTTAATTAACCAGCGGCGCACGCTCTCTTCGCTCGGATATGTCTATCAGTTTAGCGTCCTATCAGTAGTCTGTGTTATCGCAGGTCATAAACTGTGTATTAAATTTCATTCAAATCCGTCCAGCCGTTTCAGCGTGAATTAGTAACAAATATAAATACGCATACACACACACATACTCACATGCATACACACCTATACACTTTTGTGCGTATGATAGTTGTCCGACTATCCCTAACGGTCGCATGGGCGGTGCAGGTTCTCTGCGGCCGACGTGGAGAAGCTGGGCGAGTGCCTGAGCGTGGTGTGCGGCGTGGAGCCGTCGGCGGCCGCGCTGGACGCGCTGGGCGGCGCGCCCGTCAGCCTGCACGCGCTGCACTGCCTCGACACCGTGCACAAGGTACGGGGCATGGACAGTGGGAATTGTCTTGTTACTTGAATTTAGGGATTTTAGTCTCGTTTTTAAAATTATTATTATGATTTAGTATGAAGAGGAAAGCTATGAGATAAGACTTATACATTTTAAAGATCCAGTCGCGCAAATATTTTAAGGATATCATACCTCATGAAATAAATGTTCCCAATTTATGAAATTTATTTATTTATTTTACGTAAAGAAAAAGTATACACCATCACCTTTAATCACTCTGTTTGACATTAATATGACCGTCAAGTCCCCCGAAATACTCTCATCTTCAAATTTTAGTATTATTTAATGTAAGGTAATACTTTCTTAGATTCACGCAAATATATGACATTTTAAATAGAACTATTTTCGCAGATTTAATTTGAATGTACCCAATGTTTCGAATACTGTACAGCAATCATTTTTACGGGAGAGTCCCGAAGAAAACCGAGAAGATAGTTTTATTTATAACGTTATGTATCCCCCTTTGGTCGTGCAGGAAGCGCTTTTGCGGCACGAACTGCTAGGCGCGCTGTTCGCGGCGCTGACGCGGCTGGCGCGCGCGGCGGGCGGCGCGCGCTGCCTGGCCGCCGCCGCCGCGCTCTACCGCGCCGCGCCCACGCCCAGCCAGCCGCATCTGCCTGGCCTGCTGCAGGTACTGGATACTTGGTTCTTTTCAACACCTTTATATATACAGGTGGCTATGTGGAGAATCATCGGCTAAAAAGCCAGTACTACACACTAAGACGCAATAGAACTTTCCTCAACTTTGCGTCGCAAGATCACTTACGAACTCGACCACGATGCTCAGATGGCTGGCATGTCGAGGCAGACCACAATAACTATGGAGTTGCCCCCACGATCCACTCTGCTTTCAGAGAGGCTTGCTCTTGCTTTCTTTTCAATAATCCATTCACAATTGACAACACAACGAAAATAAACACAGCCTCCTTTTTTGAAATTGATCAATAAATATGAAGTGCAAATGAATACGTATTATAAATAGATAGTACTTACAATGAAGTTTTCAACACGTACTGTGTATCTAGGCTTTGCATTCAGCGGTAAAGAAGTGCTCCCCGGACAAGAGGCGGCGCAACAGCGACAGGGAGCGGGACACCCCCGACGAGCCCACGCAAATTGCGTCCTTGCTGTTGCAGGTAATACACAAATTGTTCCTTACACTTAGTTCGAATAAGTGTTAAAATATATCCTAGCATGCATTATACTATAAAAAAAAACTTTTGGAAAAGAAAACGAAATAATGATTTAGCATTATTTTGCATATCATGTAATGATTGAAAAATCAACCATCCGCGTTATTTACAGATAAAAATAAAATAAAAATACTTTATTTATAAACATAAATGTGTAAAAGTTACAAACAGGATTTAAATCGTAAAAACCGCATATAAACTCCTGTAGCAGACAAGACACGCAAAAACACATGAACCATATTTTTAACAGACCGTACCGATGGTGGTATAATTGTAAAAGAAGTGGTTGCTCATTGAAACAGCTCGTTTTCAGACCAATATACAATTAGAAGAAGTCTCATTTAAAGTTAAATTTTGTTTTTTTTGCACTGTAGGTGTTAGCAACAGGTCTTCCGCTGGCAAGAGAAAATCCCGAAGAATATAGTGAATTCTGGGAGATACTGCCCGACGTGGTGGAGACGTTTATGTTTGAACCTCCGTAAGTTATTTGTTGTATGATTTGTTTATGATTGTATAAAATGAAACACTTTTATTTTAAAATTGTTCTGGCGTTTTAATTTATGCATATTGCATAGATTTAGATTTTTTTTATTAAACATAAATTTACTTTTAATAAATTAAAGACATTTTGACAAGTCATGATTGTTTGACGTCGAGTTTGGCTCAGTTTGTAGTGATTCTACTTGCTCAACATATTTATTTTATTTATTATGATGATTGCTATGTGTGCAGCGTGGGCGGCACGGCGCAGGCGCGCGAGGTGGTGCGCGTGCTGCGCGACGAGGTGCTGCGCGCCGGCCCGCCCGCCGCCGCGCGCCGCCTGCTGGCGCACGTGCGCGCCGGCGCGCTGCACCACGCGCCGCACGCGCACCACGCGCAGCGGCAAGCGCGTCAGTAAACACACTTTTTTTACGTTGGGAAATACGCACACACATACATACACAATACATACATACATGCAGGTAGTTATGTAGAGTACCACTAAAACCCAACGGAACGTTATTCATCTTAACGAGACGCCATATAATCACTTAGGCGCCTCACCCGACAAACTTAGGGCTTCGTATCTATACTTCTGGCCGACCTGCCAAGGCAGACCGCAAGTAACTATGACTTGTACCCACAGTACACTGTTACTAAAGAGGTACCAAGAGCGATCCACATGGTATACCGTCCACCGAAGTAGGCCGCCGTACATGCACTGAACTGTTTTAGAAGCAACCCTACACTACCTTACAACCAGTGAACATGATACTATCATTTATCTACAATTGGTTAGGCCATTGCTATCTTATAATCAATACTACACTGTCTTATACCGATGAGCCGGGTCTGTTCGTACAATTAAACCTACACTATATTACAAACACTATGCCCGATAGCACCTCCCAACGACAATATACACGAGCTTTAATATCAATTTACGTATTTCTAACTTCGAAATTTACGTTATATAAAGCTTGTGCAAAATTAGCTTTCACGTGTGTTGTTTATCAGAGAATCAGTAAATAGGGAATATTCGTTTTTTTTGGAGCTGAATATTTTTCTTTACAGCTCTATAACGATGTTAGTTATTGTGTTATAAATTTAAAAAAATCACGCGTATTCCCTATTAAAGGTTTTTTAAAGCTAATTTATTTAAAACCTAAAGCTAATTTATAATAATTATTAAAACTAATTATAATTAGGCCTTTGTTATAAAAAGCTCTAAAAAGCAACCAAACATAAAAAAATGTACAATACACGATTTTTATTAAAATCGCCTTATTTCGACACTAAACACTGTAAAATGTGCAACCTTGATTTAATTTTGGCACAAATTAAGATCTGGAAACGTCAAAATAATAAAAAAATAAGAATTGGTAACATTATAGATCTTACTGAAATCATAGAATTTTAATAAAAAGAAATATCTTCACAGAAAACGAACAAGAGCTAAAAGAGAGGGAAGAATTCGCGCGAACGTGCTTCGAGACTCTACTTCAATTCTCTATGCTAGAGGACATGGACTCTTTGACTGATGCTGACAGTAAGTTTACATATCTTTTTAATCATCCCATTATTACAAATGTGAAAGTTTGGATGGATGTTTGTTACTCAATCACGCCAGAACGGCGGGATGGATCTGGATGAAATTTGCTCAGAGATAGTATAGAGAGATATAGTCTGGAATAGCACGTAGATACTTTTATGTCACGTAAAAATGTAAAAATGGACGGTTTCCCGTAGGATAGATTTATTATTGTTTTTCTCAGAGCAAGGGATCGATTATCTATTCCATACTAATCCTTAAAACATAATGCGCGACGAACCCGGTTGAAGCGAGGGTGAGTCGCTACTCGCTAGTATTACATATCTATACATTTAAATTATGAGATACTAGTTTTTTACCGCAGGCCGATCGTGTATTATGCGTGTCAATAAAGACAACCAATGTATTGATTAATCTGATGCTAATCGTATTTTGCATCCTGAATATCGCTCCAGTACGTAACGCTGTCACAGAGATCCCTTAAAAAATATGACGGCTCTATTTCGCGTCATAAAATAACAAACTACAAAAAGTATGATTGTTAACTAGAATATGCATTTTCTACAAAATTGTTATTTATTATTAATACTAGCATTGCCCGCTGCACCGCCCGCGTACAGATGACAAAAACCAAATTCTTAGGTTTTACATATTAGTATACTCTTACATTACAGTTTTTGTGTTTTTTCTCAGAAATGAGATATTTTCTCGCTGTAAAAAGTATCCTATATGTTGACCCGGATAACCAGCTATCACTATACCAAATTTCATCAAAATCCCTCCAGTGGTTTTTCTGTGATGTGGTAACAAACAGACAGACACAAAAAATCTAAAAACTATAGATTCGGCCTCTGTTTCGATAATAATGTTTATTTCAATAAGATTTTCCAATAAATATTTAATGTACAGATTCGGCTTAGTTACAATTTTATTATATGTATAGATAGGTAATAATTTTTTATTATATTATTACTTTTAATCCATACTAATATATAAAATATAAATGCTTAAGTAACGTAAGTAAAAAAGTAAGAGTCGCTAGTGATATATAATTTATTTTATTCCAGGTGAAAGTGACCCGTTAGCAATAATGCCGTTGTTGGACCGGTTTGAAGAAGTCATATCGAAGTACAGCAGGGACGAGGACAGCTCGGAACCTTTACCAAGGTAAATTTGTGCAAACTTTAGTATTCACCGATTTCAAAAAAAGAGGGGATACCTAAATCGGGTGTATGTTTGTTTGTGTATGTTACGCGTTATCTGTGGGCTGGTTGAAATTAATCCTACAATAAATAGATTATAAGTGAAGGTTGGTCTCACTTAAATTAAAAGAAATGATTTGAGTGTGAAATATTTACTTTTAAAACGACTTAGAAGTCCGTGAACTATTTAGTTGGTGAACTTCTTCCTGAAAAAAAAATGCAGGCTATTTATGATTTAAGAACTCATTCTACTTAGTTCGGATTTTTAGATTGTGAATCAAAAGAATCCTATATATTTCATGGAAAAGATTTAATCACGAACGGTATTATTAATAAAACTATCTTTTCGGATTTTGTCGCGGATTAATTTAGATTTTTCGGTTCCCGACGTTTCGAATGCTGTAAAGCATCATGGTCACGGGAGAGAAAAGGGTATATATTTAATAATAATTTTGAAGTGGGTGTAAAATGTATTTTTATAATGAATGATATCTGTACGAGTCTTCTGCCGCCAGACACCAGGCGTCGGAGGTGTCGTTCGTGCTGCGCGCGGTGGCCGCGCTGGCCGCCGCCATGCAACGCGCGCCGCCCGCGCGCGTCGACGCCGCCGCCTGGCAGAAACTCATTGGTGGGTGGTTTGTCTCTTATATTGTTACCTATTTTATATACACTTTATTGTACACCTTATACCGTAATAACATAAAGAAAAACAAAATATAGAGAATTTAAAAGATTTCTTTCAGACAACCTTTGAGTTAGGAAATATGAAAGACTGTACTGGGTGTAATGGTACAACAAACAGGTCTAAACCTAATATACAATACTACAATAAAACTTATTCTATACATAAAAGCGAAATACCACAATACTTGAAGTTCGTCAGGGAGGTTTCTCATAGGGAGTGGGTATTCTAATAATGTTAAGAAAAAAGAGATAAAATAACCTAACGAAAAGTCTAAGGTGTTGGCCTATCGTAGTTCGGTCACCGGTACCGAAGTCACGGGCAGACTGGCGGCGTACCCGTTTAATTTCGTTGTGTTAATATTATATAATTATTATGGAACGCGATAATTTCAAAAGTTCTATAGTGTATGTGTGTGTGTGTTTGGTTGCAGACGTGTACCCGTCGCTGGTGCGGCTGGCGGGCGGCGGGCGCGCGTGCGCGGGCGGCGCGGGCGCGGCGCTGCGCGAGGCGCTGCTGCAGTACGGCGCGCTGCTGGCGCCGCCCGCCCGCGCCGCGCCGCCCTAGCGCCGCCTGCTCTACACCGTGCGCATATAGGGCACGAGGCTCTAGGCCGCGCCGACCTAAGTGAGTGTTACACCTGCTTTATTTTTTGATGTCACTAAGGATCTCCGTCCTGGAGCCTGCTAGTGCAACTCTATTACTGTTGTGCAGTCATCTTTTTTTTGAAGTCGCTGCGGAAATCATAGGAACGGCGGACAGGGGACTCTAAGATACTTACTCAGAATTTTATTGTTGCATTGCAATGGGACATTACAGCTATTTACATCTTATATCTGTCTACATATGTATATCATTTTATACATTTTACAGGCTGTGGTATTGAATTTAAATTTTTAATTTGGTATAAAAGTTTGGAAATTATAATTCTATAAAAAATAAATGGATAAACAAACGTATTACTTTAAATTCAAATTATTACAGATATAATGTGAATCATTAATTTTCTTTATAGACATATTATACAATAGTATTATTAAAATTAAGGGCATATATACACCAAGTATCAAACATTTGCCGTCTGAGCGTATATTATACGCTAATATATTTAAAAAGTTCATGCGCGGTAATGTTTGCACATTAAAAACTAAAATACTTTTAAAAAACCGACTTCCAGGCACTAACATGTAAAAAATAACTAAACGGGGGTTTTCATTTAGAATAGATACCTAATCAGATATTTTCGAAGTCAGTGCCAGCCGATGCAAAGCAAATCCAATATATTTCGATACGTAAAACACATATTTACCTATTAGATATTCATATATTAAAATATTGTCGGCTGGCACCGACTTCTAAAATATCTGATTAGGTATCTATTCTAAATGAAAACCCCCGTTTAGTTATTTTTTACATTTTAGTGTCTGGAAGTTGTTTTTTTTTAAGTTTTTAATTTTAGTGTAGACGTAATAAGCAGTTAATTTATTAGAATAAGTTTTTTAATAACATTTTCGATTAAGCAATTTGTTTAAAAAAAATATTTATTTGTTGATTTAAAAAAAACCGCTCGACCGATTTCGATAAAATTTACATGGGACCACCTGAGAAGCCTTTAAACCCTTTGAAACAAAAAAAATACAAATCGGTTTAGGCATCTTCGAGTAATCGGTGAACATACATAAAAAAAGATTCCGACGAATTGAGAACCTCCGCCTTTTTTGGGAAGTCGGTTAAAAAGACGTACACATTGACCCTTAAAGTTAGTTAATGAATTTATTATTATTTAACCGAATTAGACATATTCAAATTTATAATTCATATTTTTTTATTTCAGTGTCGAGCTCGATGCTTCCATGTCGCTGTGGCTTAGTTATTAGACGGTTAAATATTAGAAAAAAGTGAATTATAGACTTTATAACAAGTTGTAGAAGCAACTTTATTGCAACTCTAAGATTGCCGTGTACAGACACCCGGACGGATAGATTTGTATATAGCTATAGATTTATTACGTGTCATACATATTATATATTATTTAATTTAGTTAAATTAAAAAATCAATGAAATATAATTTAAAATATTAATATGATTTGTCTTTTGTCTCTTTATATCGTACATTGCTATATGAGCTAATTTTAATGACTTAAATAGACGCATCACCCACTAATGCTCTATACTGGGATACATTTACCGGTAACCGTTCAAGGTAATTTAAAAACTAAGCGTGCTTTTAAATCAAAAATAAATATCTTTAACCAACTTAAAAAAGAGAAGTTCTCTAATTAGCTTAATTTAAATTAATCTTTACGATTGTATTTTTTCTGTTTTTTTTTTAATTAGACCATTTCATATTGTGCGCTTTTAATTAAATTTAAGCTAAGTATCCATTTTTTAGAATGATTAAGTATTTGAATGAGTATGCGAAGAAACTTAAATTATAATAATATTTAATTATAATAATATATAATTCATCTGACTGTTTGTCTTTGTGCAATAGCGAGTAAAACTGCGGGCTATAACTTATTAAGTGTTAATTAATGTAGAAATACGTCATTGACAATACAGAAAATGTTTTTATGTAAATATATAATTTATTGGATAGGTTACATTGTGTATGTCTGTTCTATTTGTAGTGATGTCATTGCACTACAATCATCTTTCAAACTTGGTTTCCAGTTGAAAGTTAACTGCAATAAATTGATTTGAGTATTTAATCTTATTATAATTATATATTTTTTTCCTTAAAAAAATTGATATGATATCTAAAATGGATATGTTTTTTTTTTCAGTGTTATTTAATATGGATACGGTTTTCATATAAACGTTTTTAATGTACTAATGTTGCAGCAATTCATTCACGTATATTTGAAATTAAACTGCTTAATGCACACTGGCTTTAACACCTCCAGGTTAATTTCTAAGAAATTAATTAAAATTCTAAGAAATCTGTTACTAACTGACACGCCGGCGTGTCCGCGGTCGTGGAGGGATTAATACAAGTATGATATGGCTTACAATGTCATTTTACTGTGGATGTATAAGAGCCTACTATGAGGTAGTAAATCAACCGCCGAAGCAACCTTAAAAAGTTATTATTATTTATTCATATTCATATTTATATCCCTATAATTATTTACGTCTTATGTCCACTTTAATAAACGACGAGTGATATTTATTGAAAATAATCTTTGTATATATTGAAAATTATTGTAATATTATTAAATAAATTGCTTTAGCCATTGTGCGTTTTAAATGCAAATATTTGATGTAAGATATTATGTAATAGGTATTGTGTATATGTCGTGTTATGAATATGAAAAATAAGGGATCAAATGAATTTATTATTTATTAATAATTAATTAATAAAACTGACCATTATTATACTATATTACTAGCGACTCACCCTCGGGTTCGTCCTTAGTGAAAATCCGTACATTTTTCCGGGATAAAAAGTAACCTATGTGTTATTCTAGACTATTTTTTATCTATCTCTGTGCCAAATTTCATCTAGATTCGTCAAGCCGTTTTGGCGTGAAAGAGTAACAAACATCCACCCAGCCATCCTCACAAACTTTCACATTTATAATATTAGTATGGATGTTGACACCAATCTTTATTGTAAAAGTAATCCTAATCCTGAATGTAATATAATAATAAGACAATTTATTTCAAGGTATGTCCATATAGTGTTAGTAACAATGATTTTAAGAGCTAGTGTAAAAGCAGCATAAATTTATGTTTTTTATTACTATTAATTTTTCATAAGAAGTTGTATCTAGAATAAAGGAAGAAGTTCGGAACATTTGATCCCTTATTTTTTTTACAAATAATAATTAATAATTAGAGAGCGATTTATCATTGTTACTTTTATACATTTTTCATGATATTGTAGCATCACATAGTAGATTTGTGAGTATTGTAGTGTAGGTAGGTATCGAATTTAGTATTAAAAGACACAAACGACGATTTCACGTTATATTTATTAACTAGCGACATACCCTCTTTTCGCTCGGTTGCGTCCCTAAGTACGCGAATTTTGTTCGCAATTTCAAGGATTTTAATTTTTTTACGCGGAACCCTAATCCTTTTTCTTAAATAAAAGCAGCATAAGTTACTCCTTATAAAATCGGTCCAGCCATTTCGAGATTAGCCGGAACAAACAGACAGACAAAAAAAATTAAATAGTTTTTTTTCTCTTTTAAGTACCGTATATACATACTTTCATATGTATTTACTATTTAAGTAAAAGGCTGTTATTTCGAAATTATAAACAGATACTTCATTTATATTTATCTACCGTACTAATAGTTTCACTTTGTATTATATTCGAAAAATCTCGAAAATATGGGCATGTCTAGATTTTTTAATCATCGCATCAAAGTCACTTCGGAACATTCCTTATGAATATACAGTGTATCAAATAGGGTGAAAAAGTAGCGTTAGTATCTTAAAATAACGCCATATTAATTGTTAGGTTAAGTAACATGACACAATAGCCGCCATTTTGGCTTAACTAACGTTTCGCATTGTAACACTTAATAAAGGCGCGCTTATTTATATATTATATAATATTTCATCCAATACCTTTTTATATTGCACTAATATAGTATAGACTTTTACTAATAATGTATAGAGTGCATAATATCTTGTCAGTTATGTACGAATTCTTTTTTAAACATTATTTATAACGGCCAGTGCAAGGAGGTCTGACTTGAAGAAGTAATTTTTATTTAAAATATATAATTTTTATGATATCTGTGAATGACTCCAATGAATAAGTACAAAAAACTGGTATACCAAGATCCTTTTGCAAGATTGCTACGTTCATAGCGTATTTAAGCAAAATATTTTTTTTATATACAGTAACAAAAGGGAAAATATGTTTTGACCGGGGTACCTATTAAAATGTGCCCGCCTAGTATGTTTAATTAAATTAATAATAAATGATTTTTTGGAATCGTTGCACTTGATATTCAAATGAACTTCCACTTCACAGAAATATACGTAGAGAACTTGAAAATGTGATAGCTGCCGTTGCGCACTTGGCCGCAACCTCTTAGCAGCCAGGTGTAAACGCGTCATATTTTGTTACATTTATACTTTCATGGCGTATATTCATTATTTATATATCAATTTAAAGCTAATTTTTTTCTGTGCATGATAACCTACGTTTGCCTATGTAAAAGTGGCCGCAAAAGGGGTTACCAGTCGTTAAAGATTTTTTTGTTACATTTATATATTCATGGCCTATATATTCATCATTTATATATCAAATTAAAGCTATTTTTTTCGGCGTATGATAAAACCTGTGTAAAAGTGGCCAAAATTTTTTTTGATCAAATACGCTATCAACGTCTCAATCTTGCAGCCGGATCTTAGTCCATGGCTTTGACATAAATTTTAATTTTTTGAGTTATGCCCTTTTGCATTGACGGATTCTGGATTCATGTCTATTATTATTACATACTTCTTTCTTAATAATACTATTTTTTGTAATTAAACAGTTACATCGAATATTGTATGTATATATATTATATAGTATATTATTCTAGTTTTACGCTCTAGATTAGCTAACTCTAGACTATGTTTAGTGACTTGCTCCTTACGTCGCTTTCACGACCTAGGCTTACTTCATGTCGCCAACGTTGACATTATCTAAATAGCTTTTAACTTACATTATATAAATACCTAATCTCCAAAACCTTTCATAGATTCTTTGGTTCTCCTTACTATAAATAGGAATTTGACATGATTTGTATAGACCTTATGTCACATGTTTATGTGTATGCTAGTGAGGAAAACCCAAAGACATAGAGTGGACTGAGTGTTTCTTTGCCAGCCGTCAGCGCGGCATGGCGGAAAAGCGCGACCGAGAGAAAACAAATATGCGACCAGAAGTCTTCTGTATCAATTGAAATACGTTTAATGAAGATAGATATTTATAACCATTTATAAATTTAAATTGAAATAAATGGAGGTAGAGTGGTCAATTTCATGAGAGTATTGCTCAGTTCATTCTCTAGGTCTATGGGGAAACCACAGATGGATAGATTATTGGGTCCGTAGTAAACCGTTTTAAGTAAAGGCCGCCCCACACTCTAGTACCGATCACAGTCCGTTCTCGGTCCGATATTAGTCTGGTAAAGTGTATCTATACAAGAAACGTTGCTGGAGCGTGATTCGACCGGAACGTGACTCTTACTGATAGTATGAATGCAGTCATTGTTTCTTGTATAACAATACCAGACCGATATCGGCACTATAGTGTGGAGCGGCCCTAATGGTTCTAGTTAAAAATGATTGTAAAGTTTTTTATATGACAAAACCAAGTTACCATTTGCAATAGCTCTATGATATAAAACCCATCGAATACATCTAGTACGTGTTTGATTTTATATATTAGTTGTGCGTTAATTATTTTTGTAATTCTTTCTATCTGTCGCCTAAAATGTCTTATTCCTGCAAACGGTACGCGCCAAAAAATGGACGCCAAATATTTGAATAATTTACTAATATACTTCCGTTTTAATTAAATAATATATTTGTTATTTACAATATTTAAAAATATTATTTTTAAAACTCAAAAAATTTACATTAATAAACGATTTTAGTTTATAAGTGATGACTGTAACCTCGTGGATATTTTAAATAACTTATCATGGCTAAGAAGTCTAACCTTTGAAAATTCTATTACATATACAGCTGCAGATACGTAATAATAGGTAATATTATGTGCGGGTCGTATGACATTTTCAAACCTACGAAGAAATTAATCAAATATCGCAAGCGGTCACAATCTAAGTTGACCAGCCATCGCTTTTTGTCAGTTTAGTCACCATTTTTGTCTCAAATATATGTTTTACGCTAACATTGAAATTTAAACATAAATCGCATGAAAGGTACCGCGGATTTCTAACAAATTGTCATTTATAACTAGCCCAAATAGAATGCAGGTATCTGTCAAAGACCGATCATTGATTTGGTGAAACTGAACAAACCAAAAAAATTAACGATCGGATATCTCACGTATCATAGAACAAATTCTATATTGCAATCCATTTAAAACCCTTGCTATTTGTAGGCACTAAAAGTGAAATAAAAAAATTATTTATCAAAATCGAGTCCTTTTTCCCCATTGGTTTATAAAAACTGTCTAAAAACCTGTAAAGTACCTCTAAATTAGTACATTTATTTGTATTAGGATTCGCCATACTTACTAAGTAGAATATAAATGGTAAAAGCATTTCGCTCACTATTACAAATACTTACATAGATATTTCATGTTGCAACATTACATTATAGGAAGGTAAATTATTTCTTTTAAATACCCATTTTCAGTAAAAACTGAATAAATAAATGATTCAAAGCTATTCTGTTGTTTTATTCCTATCTCCATTGTGATACATGCATAAATTAAATTTCATAAAAAAAGTTTTCGTGTATGTATGTTCTCCTTCGGGTGAAAACGGCTGAACGGATTTAGATGAAATTTAGTACACAAATATAACATAGACTAACATATAGGCTGTTGTTAGACAGCTATGACACCCGAGACTAAGAGAAGTTATGTTATGTAGTTTATTATTTTGTAATTTTGGAGAAATTTCTTTTATTTAAATTAAACGAGACCAACCCTGATATAATATAATTTTAGACTTACTTCCCATTTTATAGTCTTGCTATAGTAAACAGAAAATATATTTATAATATACATATTAGTTATATCGTGATTCGTGAGGTCCTAGATTCGAGTTTTAATTTAAGTCAAAAAAAATGTGATTTTCTATCAAAACGCCTAGTTGAGAAGTGGGTGGTGTTCAGTGCCTTATAATTAATTATATCTTATAGATTAAGTGGTAATTTTTTTATAATATAATTTATTGAAGACAAAGTAAGATTTTATGTCACTTTGCAACTAGAGTTCCTCAAGTGGCGTCGCGTCGTATAAACCATTTGGGCATTGTCAGTAATACGACAACTAATGAAAGGAAGTGACATGTTATCTAATATCTTGATTCATGAGTACTGGAGCAATTGTTACTGCAAGTATCTACGGAATTTGTAACTAGATTAGGATGGTTGAATCAGTAAATTAAAAAAGATTGAGAATTTATAATATAAAGATGTTTAAAAGTATATTATACCTATGTCGCTAAAAAAATTATTAACTTAAACATAAATAGAATAGCTATAAATATAATTTTTATCAAGTCGTTTGCTCCTCATTATAAAGACGGCGCTATATATGTATAATATATAGCAATAGTAATAAATGTTGGGACATCTAGTTCCATAGTAATACGAGACTTGTGTTAGGGATACCAGATAGTTGATACACTACACATATATAGATAAGTTTAAATACACCCATGACTAGAGTACAAGTACATTCGTTTTCATCACATAAATGAGTGACGCCAGCGGGACTCGAACCCGCGACCGCTGGCACAGCAAGTAGGGTCACTACAAACTGAGCCAAACATGTCGTCAAAATATTATATAATATGATTCATTATCGTCCGGAATTCAGCCGAACATAAAGCCAAGAAACACACAGGGAAGTGTCCCACATCAAGAAGAAAATGGTAACTATCCCATTATTACGCACATTTTGAAAAAAGATATTGAAATACAGATTCTCATTATCGCTGGCATCAACTATTCGTAGTATCATTTTAAACAAAGATTTCTTTTGAAACTAATCGTAAATAGAAAGTACTTGACCTTAGCATTTCTCTACAATACCTACAAGTGAGAGCAACAATAAACGCTCTATTGTTCTCGCATCACCCTACTAATCTATACAATATACCTTACTATTTTATTATTTATAGGTATGTACACTCTTTCACTATTATCTACACGCATAAATAGTAACTGTATGAAAAAAGTCGACGTAGATACATTGAATTCTTTTGATTTGTGTATGGATTTATAGAAGTTTTAAAAATGAAGTACAGCTTCTATAAATGAGGTGGAAGATCTTTCCATTTGGAAATAAAAGTAGGTGGTTAACATACTCGATATGGCGCGACGCAGACAAGCTGTCATGACTAAGTATAGCGCTGCGGCCCCCTGTCTCTCTCTCGGTTATTTTGGGGTCACTTGCGAGTCTTGCGACTTGCTTATACTTAAAATACCTTATAAATGAGTATACAATTTATTTATAAGATTTGTTTTACAGAATTAGTAAGCCTAATAATGTCATTAGTATACAGTATCTCAATAGTTTCGACAATTCATCTTCTAAGTTCTATGTAATTATAACGGTTAAAGTCTAAAGATATTTATTAGCCTCACTACTCTTATATAATAAAAGCAACACTGTGTTTTTTTGTCCTTTTTTATAAGTACGCTTAAAAGAGTCGTCTGAGTGAAAAGACGCGGAAAACAAAATAGGTAATTATTCAATGAGGTACATAATATGGGAATCGTAGCCGGCAGCATATTATAATATTCGCGTACTCTATAACTGATGCAAATTTCTGATACGAGTGTCTAGCACAAAATGTATAGAAAGCCACGCGCCCTCCGACTTTCTGCTGATCAGAAAAATTCTGACGGTCCGATCGTTGAGTGTTGACATCCGGGACCGTTTAAATTTCATTTATATTTAATTACTATTTGTCATCAATTTACCTAAATTATTTCAGAAAAAGAAATGGCATTGGAATTATTATTATAAATTGTTAGGTATATGAAAGTTGTACCTAACTCTCTGAGCCGTGCAAACTACTAGCTGTTCAATAAAAATAGATACTTAAGTTTAACAAGGCAATATCATTGTCAATGCAACCTCAATTGGTGTAATGAACATTGACATTCGAGTGGCAAGCAGCTGATAGATGTAACTAATAATAAGAATTGATAGGATAAGTTGGGATATCTCACATCTATTCAGAATCAGTACCTACCTACCTATCATTTAACAAGCAAACGAGTTTGGGTAATTCGCTAGCAAAGTCGCTAATTAAAACTAAGCTAAAAAAACTCTACAATAACAGTACCTACAAGTATATTATGAATGCTCAACTCAATCAATCAACTGCCACTGCTGTTGACTAATCTCCACCGGATGAACTGGGCATTAGAATAGTTTAAGCCTTAAAAAGTATTTTTTTACTTGAAGACTCACAATCATGAATGAAACTTTAGATAAAATGAAAAGAAGTGCTTTAAATTAAAATATAAATATGTAACAGTATTATCTTGTGAACTGAAGATGTGCAACGAAACAACGCGGCGAGAGACGGAAATGTAGCGTGAAGTCAGATCAATGACCGCTCACCTTAAACAAGGCGAAAATAGCTCGGGTTCCTCGCGCCCGAGATTAGACACACATAGGTTTATAATTTTTATTGATGACTAGCATTGCCCGCGGCTCCGCCCGCGTTCAGATGACCAAAAACCCAATTCTTAGGTTTTATATATTAGTATACTCTTACATTGCAGTTTTTGTATTTTTACTCAGAAATAAGATATTTTTCCGCGGTAAAAAGTATCCTATATGTTGACCCGGATAACCAGCTATCACCTAACCAAATTTCATCAAAATCCCTCCAGTGGTTTTTCCGTGATGCGGTAACAGACAGACAGACAAAAATTCTAAAAACTATAGATTCGACCTCTGTATCGATAATAATGTCTACATTAATAAGATTTTCCAAAAAATATTTAATGTACAGATTCGGCTTAGTTAGAATTTTATTATATGTATAGATTATTATAGATAACCGATTAGTACTTACTCCATTTATTTTTTTGCAAAGTAAGCAATATTTTATTACCATGAGATACTATTGATTATTGAATGATTATCGTTGTAATATTTTTACCGATAAAACGACGTTTCCCATATTGCTTTTCAAGCTTCATATGATCGCGAGAAGATGACAAACTGCACTCCACACAATAAAATTGGATAACAAACAGATAAAGATTTCAATATAGTAATAAATGCTTCTTACTTGAAAGGTGATAATAATGATCGTGAGTTAACTTAGCTATGAGTATAAATCAAGAAAATCCGTTTAACTTAAGCCGTTTGCAGGCCATCATATTTTTTCTAGACGGTAAAAAGATATGAGCAAATTCCACAATCCACAAATCTAATCCATTCGAAACATGGTATCCCGTTACTTCAATGTCTTGCAACGTTATGGTTACACCCAATGCTGCAGTGTCACCTCGAATCTGCGAGGTATTCAACTCTTTACTACAGAGATATCGTGCTAGACTAATTGAAATGGTCTCAAGGAATAAGTAATTTTGTTGGTTTTTTTTTATTTTTAATTTAATAGTTATACCACAGATCATATTATAATAATAAACTGTTATACGAAATATATTTTACAGACATTTGATAAATATAAAATTATATACTTCATTTATATGACCAAGTGTTACTTTAAGTCAATTCAATATTAATTAATAATTACTTACCGTTACCTAGACTTTAAAATAAACAGGGTCCAAAATTACCTAAATAGTAAAACATTAAAACGCACATTATGTATTTATGTTCGTAGTTTTTCCTGCTCAATTATAAATAAACTATCCTGTTTACAGAATAGCTTTTGATGTAGGTAGGTACTGAAGGCCAAAGATGGGTCACTTATATTTACAAAAATAATAAAATAATATAGGCTTATGCCATGAACGCAGTTGGCACACATACTTTTAGCACAGATCATATAATATATTTTACTATACTAGCTTTTAGTACCTAATTAATAAAAAATAGAAGCATTAAAAGTTGTGTAGGCACCTACTTATATCTTAAAATTGCTTGTAATTTGTATATATTCATAATAATAATTTTCCGTAACTACTTCTAGAAATATAAAGATCCCCAGTTCGACATCAGTTGATCTATAAAACATTGCATGTATGTATGTACATAATATGTATTTAGAGATGTTACCGCATGTACGCCAGCAGATCTGGAAGTACTGGATTCGAGTCTCAGGTCGGCTAAGTATAGTTATTGGGTTTATCGGCTAGGTAATTCTTAATAACAGCCTAGTGTTTGGAAGTTACTTACATATCCATGCCTCGGAGAGCTTGAAAGTTGTCACTCCTCCGCACCTACTGTGAAATTGTTGTTCCACCGTTGTGAAAAGAAATCTATAGTCTATTATATCTAATCATTCAATCAATAAAGGAAATACTGGCGACTCACCCTCGTTTCTCTCGGCCTAGTGCCTAGCTTGCTTTTAAATACAAACTTTCATCCCCATTTTCATCCACTTAAGGAATGATTTCCGGGATAAAAATCCTTACGGGATAAGTATCCTATATCTTTCCCAGGGTCTCAAACACAGAAATCTTAATAATAGCTTATTATTAAGATTTCTGTGGTCTCAAACTATCTTCTTACTAAATTTCAACTAAAACGGTTCAGTAGATCCAGAGATTACCCCCTTCAACGTCACAAACTTTAGCTCTTTGTAATATTAGTATAGAAATATAGATTAGAGAGTTAATATTAGAATAAATGGTACATTATATGTACCTATATATATAATAATGTATATCTATGCTAACATGTACAATGTATGTACATATACTTTTAAATCAAACCTTATTTAGCGTAGATTTTACAGCTCATATTAAATATTAATTAAATAAACCTACATTTGTTAAACCTACGTACAAACTCGTAACTTTCGAGGCAAAATTATGTCACCGTTCATTCATAACATGACCATTTAAGGCAAGGCAAGGGTGATGTCATCTCACCCACATCTCGAGTCTCGACACTTATCATACTTGTTGACTGTTGTTGTGTAGGTTTACGTCAAGGATGCGAGTAGTTTACAGTTGACGATAACTTGGTCATTACTTATACTGAATATCGATCGATTTCTCTTCATACATAAGGTAAATAAGGGAATACTGCCTAATACGAAATGAATTTATACTACAAAAATATAATACATACCTTTCTTATTATGTCCCATAACTCCCGCTATCGTTTATATAAAATTAACACCTGGCGAGAGTATGGAGGCCTATAAACTTTCCAATCTTTAGGGGTTGAATGTCAAGAAATTGTCAGCGATAACATTTAATATTTATATCTACACTAATATTATAAAGAAGCAGTCTGTTTGAACACGCTAATCTCAGGAACTACTAATCAGATTCGAAAATTCTTTTTGCATTAGATAGCCAGGTTATTGAGGTAGACTATAATTTACATGCTACCTATAGGCTGCTAAGGGAGCAGAGCAATAATCATAAATGTATTGACATCCGGCAGACTACCATACGATTAATTGTAAAGGGAAGGGGTTCTGCTAGTTACGGATATTTGATATATACGGATTATGATACTATATATTAGATAATAGGCTGTCAAAATTTTAAGTTAAAAAAAGCTTAATATTGGCTTCCATACATATAGAAACCCAAATAAACAAAATATTACCAACGACAAACTACTCGTATATACATGATTCACGCTTTTCTATCAAACTTAAAAAAGACAAAATGTAAAACATTTTTAATTGAAACTAATATCAGTTGATATGAAATTAATCTACACAAGTGTTATATTTATACGCAACATCTTATTTTTATTTGTTTAAAGTTGTATGTGTAAAGTATATCTAAAGGGATAATTTGTAAAACAAACAGCAAAATTATTTATTGATTTCTTTTATTTCACATCACCGGAATGTATTCGGTGTGAGTGCGCTGAACGTAAATTAATCCGTTTAGTATTCCTCAGCACCCTCGCCTTCTCCCTCAGCGGAGTCCATGCCGACCTCTTCGTAGTCCTTCTCCAGAGCGGCCAAGTCCTCGCGAGCCTCTGAGAACTCTCCCTCCTCCATACCCTCACCGACGTACCAGTGGACGAAAGCGCGCTTGGCGTACATAAGGTCGAACTTATGGTCAAGACGAGCCCAGGCCTCTGCGATGGCGGTGGTGTTGGACAACATGCACACGGCACGCTGTACTTTAGCCAAGTCTCCGCCGGGGACGACGGTGGGTGGCTGGTAGTTGATGCCAACCTTGAAACCGGTAGGACACCAGTCTACGAACTGGATGGTACGCTTGGTCTTAATGGTAGCGATGGCGGCGTTGACGTCCTTGGGCACGACGTCTCCACGGTACAACATGCAGCAAGCCATGTATTTGCCGTGACGTGGGTCGCATTTCACCATCTGGTTGGCGGGCTCGAAGCACGCGTTTGTGATTTCAGAGACCGAGAGCTGTTCATGGTAAGCCTTCTCGGCAGAGATGACAGGGGCGTAGGTCACCAGAGGGAAGTGGATACGTGGGTAGGGCACCAAGTTGGTCTGGAACTCTGTAAGATCGACGTTGAGTGCGCCGTCGAAACGCAGGGAGGCAGTGATGGAGGACACGATCTGACCAATCAGACGATTCAAGTTGGTGTAGGTTGGGCGCTCGATGTCCAAGTTGCGGCGGCAGATATCGTAGATGGCCTCGTTATCGACCATGAAAGCGCAGTCGGAGTGCTCAAGGGTGGTGTGGGTGGTAAGGATGGAGTTGTAGGGTTCAACGACAGCGGTTGAGACCTGAGGGGCGGGGTAGATGGCGAACTCGAGTTTGGACTTCTTGCCGTAGTCAACCGAGAGGCGTTCCATCAACAGGGAAGTGAACCCTGATCCGGTACCACCACCGAAAGAGTGGAAGATGAGGAAGCCCTGGAGGCCTGTGCACTGGTCAGCGAGCTTGCGGATGCGGTCAAGGACTAGGTCAACAATTTCCTTGCCGATGGTGTAGTGACCGCGGGCATAGTTGTTGGCCGCATCTTCCTTACCAGTGATAAGTTGTTCTGGATGAAACAACTGTCTGTATGTGCCAGTACGAACCTCATCTGTTAACAAAAGAAAAAAATATTATAATATGTACATTGAGGTATAAATCTGTAAATTAAAAGGATATCTTTGAAAAAGTATTTACATATATATCTTTTAGACAGGCTGCTTACCAACTACTGTAGGTTCCAAGTCGACGAACACTGCACGGGGTACATGTTTGCCGGCGCCGGTCTCGCTGAAGAAGGTGTTGAAGGAATCGTCTCCACCTCCGATGGTTTTGTCGGTGGGCATCTGGCCATCAGGTTGGATGCCATGCTCAAGGCAGTAGAGCTCCCAGCAAGCGTTACCGATCTGGACTCCAGCTTGGCCAACGTGTACGGAGATGCACTCACGCTGTAGAAATAAAGAAAAGAATAAGAAACTTTATAATGAAATATTTTTTTTAATTCTATGTTATATTTTGCTTCAATACATAGTTCTATTTTGACTAAGGTCTATCAATATTTTCATTTTTTCTGCTCAAAAATGTGTAAAAACAAGATAAAAGTGTCTATAATTTACATCGCGTGATTAAATTTCAAGAGCGCTTTTGTAAAGTAACAGTATCTCCTACTTAATATGTATCAAGTAAAAGTAAAGTGAAAGAAAGTTGAAAGTACTTAACCTCATTTTACCAAGTTATTTTATAACTAAAAAAAGGTTTATGGTACTAGACCATAAAAGGATAAAATACGTATTCGTAAAAATCAATAAATATCTATCTCGTGACATCAGCGTACGAAACCTTGAATTAGGTCAACGAACACGTCATCGATCGATAGTCAAAAACATCGGTTATAAATTAATTACTAAATAACAAAATAATAACTTAAATATTCGTTAAGCGTTTTTAAACTTAAGCATTTAGTTTTGAACGTATTTATTGATTTTAATTGAATTGAAAAGGGCGTGTCGACTAGATACACTACTGACGATGTCTATGAATATTAAAATAAAAGTCAATATAATCTCATTTTATAAGTAAAGTAATAGCGTTATCCACGGGAATACGTTCGAAATTTCATTTAACAGAAGTCTTGGAAAAGTGTCACACCCGGCCTCATGTATAATGCCGACAAGATGGCGCGCCGGCGGCACTCGCTAACGGAAATACGCGACGACATAAACATTTGTTATTCGAATTAAGAATCTCACGAGATAAAATAATGTAAAACTTACCATTTTGATTGAGTTTTGTTGAACTTAACGTAGAAATATAATTTAATAAATTAATCAGTCGACGTTCAGCGTGACCGGTTAAGAGGCTTGCCAAACGGTTAGTAACGTTGAAAATCCGTTAGGCTGGTATTTATATACCCGCAGCGTGGTGGGCGACAGACGCTCCGTGCTGCCCTGTGATTGGCGGACGAGACTGCCGCAGCGACATATCGACCAATCGGCAAGCATGCATTATATCACCATTGCGGGTGTATTGCTGATTCATGGGTGCTTAGAGTTGTACTTGTCGATAATTATTATTCGATTTTTAAATTCTCGAAAGTGTCTTATGAACACAGTATGCTTATTCTATTATTTAAATACTTTGTAGACGGAAAATAACTGGATAGTTCATACATTAATTTAATGTATTATGGATTATGTTATAAAATTACAATATTATATTACAATAATATAAATCTATACATACAATAAAACTCTAGAGTCGAATCTGTACATTAAATAATTTTTGGAAAATCTTATTGAAATAGTATTTTTTTATCGATACAGAGACCGACTCTACAGTTTTTAGTTTTTTTTTCTGTCTGTCTGTCTGTCAACGCATCACGAGAAAACCACAGAACAGATTTTGAATATGATGATATTTAGTTATCTAGGTCAACATATATAATACTTTTTACTGCCGGGAAAATATCTCATCTCTGTGAAATTTATATGAAACCTTAAAACGTCACTAGGGATAAACCTGAACGGAACGAGGGTGAGTCGCTAGTTACAACATAAAATCAGTCAGTCTTCAAAACTTTGTTGATAATATTATTGAGTATAGCTATAATGACTTGCCTGCAAACATGTGTGAATAAGTATTTTATTTAGTTCATTAGATTATTTTTGTTTAATCATATTTTTTTATTTATACCATTTTCTCATATTTATATCCTACAAAAAGAAATCAAACTTGGACTTTTTAATATAAAATTTGCCGCGAGAGACGCATCACGCAACGAATGAAACATGCGTCTAAATATCTTATTCTTTTAGTCTATTATCTCAAAACATATTTGTTTTGTATTTTAATATAACATAAGTTTATATATTCATTTTAATAATTACCTTTAATTGATAATGTCGTTTATGAATAATTTCATCTTTCAAGTGTAATTATTAAGGTAAGTAAACTCTAACAAGCTATTCAAGGAATTTATAGATTTTTCTTTAGCTTGGAGCTTTTTATATCGATATAACACAACGTACCACCCTAACACATGTTTGTGTGGGTTTCCGCAGGCGCAGAACATCAACGCACACCAGTGAAATCTACCGTAACCGTCTGGGGCTTTTTATTTCATTTTTTCGCTAAAAAAACTGTTTCTGGATCAATAAATGCTAGAATAAATGATTAAAAAATGAATTATTTACATACAACTTGCTAAACTTTAAAATATTATGGAATATTCACTTTAATTTAGATAAAACATGGTTAATTATTTGCGCATTCTATCTATCCTTCAACTTTTGTATGTGTGCGTATTTGAATAAGTATCCCTTTTTTGGATCGAACTTCGAAGAACCCTCTCCGTCGGTCGCGACTCGCGACAATGATTACGTCAAATTTCAAAAACATGTATTTATAATTTAACGTAAAATATAACAGCCGCTTCTTTGTACTGGTTAACGAATAAAATGTGAATTACAATTTTGTTTCCATGAAGAATTCATTTATATAGGGCGCTTAGATTATTTACATATAAATAATCTAAGATAGGGCGTTGTATTTGTACAAGCAGGGGCATTTGTTTCAGACCAATGAATTGGGGTTTTTCAGTAACGAAAAAGTAAAAAAATCGTTTTTATTTCTAAAATATAATATCTCAATCAGTTCATACATCATAATAAACGATACCTACTGGTAACGTGAAGATTAAAAAAATATTAGATGCCTTCATACTAAGTACAATTTGTTTTTTCCCATTATCTCACTTCTATAAGTATTTTATTCAATAAATTAGTCATATTTTTAAAAATATAAAAGGTATACTTTATATTATGTACTTTATTTTATTATTAACATAATATGTCAACACAAACATTGTATGTACTTATCTAATATTTTAAATTTTTACATTTTTGTATGTACCTAGTTTCAAGTAGGTAAAACTTCTACAAAGAATTGAAATATTGCATTAAGTTTTCGTGTCTTAGTTTATTAATCTTTCATCACTAATTATTATAATTCATTAACACTGTGTAGAATTAAAAATAAAATTATTATTACCCAGAATATTATGAGGTCATCACCAGATGTAATCTTGAGTTATTTTAATTATTAATATTTATTTCTCCATATTGATGTAAAACTATTAGTTTATCTAATTTACCTGCTGTGACATATTCTTTTTTAATCGTGGGCCACACTTTTTTTTAAATTCAATAATTGCCAAGCGCCATCTAGTAATATATCGGAGAACTATAACATATCCATAGTGGCATCATTTTTAGTGGTGGTTTGAGTCTGCGATATCGATTTTGCTAATAAGAACGTAGTGACATCTATATTTAAAATATAGAATCATTTACATGCAATATTTAATTTTTAATTAATGAATAATATTATGTATCTACTGTTTAATAGTGTAATGCAATCTAAATATACAGTATACACTTCTGTAACATATACATACATACATATTTTAAATTCACGTTATAAGTAACTCTTCAAAATATTTGGAAAAGTTGTATGTCTCTATCAGTCGTGAGCTTCAGAGCGAGATAGAAAGTCACCACTAAACTCAAAGTTCCACTTCAGTCTTGATTTCCCGCGCTTCATTTGACCAGTCCGCGCTGAAAACGTCATTCCGCGCGCGAACGAATTTGAACCGCACGCGCTTACGAGCCGACAATAATCGAATTATTTTCGATATAATTAATTGTTTTAACCTCTGTTCAGTGTTCAATAATGTTATAGTATAAACATAAGTGATTTAATAAATTTAATTTGTGTTTAGTGTTGTGTTACGACAATTGTA
Organism: Brenthis ino; assembly: GCA_921882275.1. Classification (NCBI taxonomy): domain Eukaryota; kingdom Metazoa; phylum Arthropoda; class Insecta; order Lepidoptera; family Nymphalidae; genus Brenthis; species Brenthis ino. Next base: position 12,205,052 of record OV170229.1, on the reverse strand, counting down.
TCATCAAAAATATTTAACGTAAGTTTTAATTTAATTCATACATCTTGGTATATTTAAAACTGCGACAAAGATTTATTACGTAAATGTCGTTGAAACAAGATTTTTCGGAGATATCAGATAAGTAGTTCGCGGCCTTTTATGGTTGTTTGTACTCCGTTATTTTCTCAGATATGGGTCTAGTCTAGGATGATAGTAGGATCTAGACTGGCTCGGAGCTAAGTTGAAAGTACTCGTTACAACGGTATTGTGCTTGAAATATCTATTTATTATTTTCTTTACAACTACAATCATTTATATATTACGATTAAACCAAGACTTGCTAAGGTATAATGTAAGCCTAGCATTATCTTAGAACGCAGTTAAGATAACATTTAACAAACATTATACATATTTTGCACCGCTTTATTTTCAGATTATTGTAAATTATATTATTAGAATTATATGGATATTTTTAAATAAAACTATCTTTTATTTAAGAGAAGTCTCTCCCGTGACCATGGATGCTGTAAAGCATTCGAAACATCGGGAACCAAAAATCAAAATAAATCCGCGAAATAATCCGAAAAGATAGTTTTATTTAGAAATGTCAAACATTCGCGTAAATCTAAGAAAGTGTTATATCGATATTATAAATATATGAATATTAAATTAATATTTACATTATATCGCTTATGCAAAAACTATGCTAATGAAGATGAGTTCTGAACTTAGAGTTCTGATGTTATGTACAAGAAAAATAATGACTTCATCGTTTAATTTATTATCGTTTTTATGAATTTAACTGCATCTTATGCGATAAATATATTATAGTGTTGGCTATGCGCTATTACTGGCTATTTATACATACATATAATAGTCATTTGAAACTTTATTACATAAAGTAATGGAGAAACAAAAGAAAGAAAAAGAAGCAACCGGCACTTGGCCAGCGTGGTGGACTATGGTCTGATCCCCTCGTATTGGGAGGCCCGTGCCCAGCAGTGGGACGTTAAAAAGGGTTGAATACAATGAGGTGGGATGGAAAGCACACGTATTAAAATGGTATAAGTAAAAATCTGTCAATATCAGCTGTTGTTGGCACAATGTGTAGTCATAGACACAAGATGTAAACAAAAAATAAGAATTACAAAAATCTGGAACAGTAGTAAAAAATATTACTCATTGGGGAGAAAATAAATAACAATCCAAAACTAATAATCATGGCGTTACATTTTTAGGCAGATTCGCTTACATCTTGTATTTCTATTATTAGTAATTTTAACTCATTCTTCAAACAACAAAACGTTTAGCTGTTAGATATATTATAATTAAACCAAAATATAGTCGGACATCGATATGGCGTATACGCTATAAATACGATTATATACCTAACTAGCGACTCACCCTCGCTCTGCTCGGGTTCGTCCCTAGTTACTTTTTAACGTTTAGCTCAGAGATGAGATATTTTCCCGCAGTAAAAAGTATCTTATATGTTGACCCGGATAACCAGCTATCATCATACCAAATTTCATCAAAATCTGTCAAGTGGTTTTCCCGTGATGCGGTAACAGATAGACAAAAATTCTAAAAACTATAGATTTGGCTTCTGTATCGATAATAAAGTCTATTTCAATAAGATTTTCCCAAAAAATATTTAATGTACAGATTCGGCTTAGTTACAATTTTATTATATGTATAGATTATAATCGTTTTACTTTTTAACTTATTGTTATTTGTTAATATTAAATATAAACCATTATCACAGATCATATAATAGATACTATACTAGTAGGTACCATTATACACTTCTTACAGTTCTTCATATCAAAACTTTCTACGTCTTAGTAAAAAGTTGTTTAGAGTAAAAAATTTAATTATTTTTATAACGGAAATGGGTGATAAAAATTATATTATTCAAAAAATAGTCTGATGTAAGTAGATCTATAGGGTAAACACGTTGCGCTGACAGGTAAGCCACGGTAATATGCATTACATTACCGTGGGTGAGCGGACAATGCAGTATGAACGTATTTTCGTTTACCGCATGAGTAAATATGATTTTTACTCAATTACTTATATGTGGTTTTACCAATTAAAGCTCATGCATTTGGTCACGTCGTAGCTTTATGATAATTACATAATACTTTGCATCTCATTTTCGCCCAATTATTCCCATAGAATTTGACCACAGGAATGTAGCGAACATATTCGCAGAGGTGAATTTTAGAAAAAGAAATTAATACTTTATATATATTCAAATCAATAAAAGACAGTGGTAGCCCAGTGGCAACACGCTCGCTTGGGAAACCGAGTGAAGCGGGTTCTAAATCGGGGTCTCGCACCTCTGATATTTTCATGTGCAAAACATTTCTAACATGATTACCATTTGCCTTAAGGTGAAGGAAAACATCGTGAGGAAACCTGCGTGTCTGAGAGAACCTAGCAAGTTTTCGAAAGACATGTGAAATCTGCCAAACCGCACATGGCCAGTGTGGTGGACTATAGCCTGATCCCCCTCGTATTGAAGGGAGGCCTGTGCTCAGCAGGGGGACGTTAAAAAGGACTGAATACATACATACGAATACATATATTCAAATATTTTATATATATGAATAAGCTATGCATGACTTGATTTTTTTTTAAACAAACTTTTTAAAATATTACCGACTTACTGACGCATAGCCTTGTGGTTTCTTGCATACATATTGCGCGCCGAAATAACCATGAGCAATTGTAATAAGAACATGGCCTCCTCAGTTATTGGAATCCTGGGATGATATAATGCAATCTTAGTCATGTCATTTTAGATACATATGTCTAAATTTAACTTGGTTTTGCAAAAAAAGCGCGCTCTATTTATAAATATTGGATAAGACCGTTTACTGTTTACCGTCAATAATATTTTTTTTAATTTTGCGAATCATAATAATTTAGTAAGTATGAAGTAGATACCATACGATGATACCTATTCACATTAGAATCATCATCAAAGATGGGTGGAATTTGGATGGCGCAGAATTGAAAACTAGGTGAATTATTTACTTACGTGTTTTTTATTTAATTAAGTACTTAAATATTTGCTGTAAGTCCTACAAGCTAATGACATTATTTTTATACTATGAAGGGCAACCTCTAAAGGTCAGAATAATAAACGAATACGCTAACAGAAACAGGTGTTATTATGAAGAGATGCATGTATTGACAAGTGTTTGAAGTTTTCGAAGACAATTGAAAAAATATTTACTTATTGTTAGCTTCATTTGTAACGGATGCTCTGAGGGTTTCGTTAATTTAGAGTTGTAAATTTGTTTATATAAAGCTAAAAGGATATAAAAATTATTTATTTTTAAAGTGTCTGTACTGTGGTTTGCCAAATTGTTCGCTTAAACCCTTACTAATAACATAGTAAATGTGAATGTTTGTATGTTTGTTCTGATGAAGTCGATATGATTATTGTATAGATAATAGATACGTATAGTAAAAGAAAAGCATTTAAAAATTATAGGTAAGGGTAATGGAAACAATAAAAAAATCGAACTTGCTTACCTTGAATATCTTTTATATACTCTTTATATACTGTATTTTTTCCGCTTTTGCTTGTGATGTAGATTATAAAATAATATAAAAGAAACTCCAGTTTCAACAACAATTAAAATAAATAATAATTTAAATATTGGCACTAACGATGCCATTTCCCCTTGATATGACACTTGGTCGTGAATATCAAATCATCTCGATATTATATTTCACTTTCACCACGAAAGTTGCTCCGTCGTTATTACCTCGAGATTTAATACTTAATCTATATAATAATAATAATGAACTGTTGTTCGTTGGTAAGCATCATTTGAGAAGGGATATTTTTTTAAATGTTCGTAATAGTCTGAATAATGTTTTAGGAAAAAAAATGGCAAAATGCCTGAAAAATTGAGGAATTTGTATAACTGAAAGTATTTTTTCTGCACGATATTAGGTACTCAGAAATCACTTTTTTTTTAAATTTGATAGGACAAAGTCTATCAGGTCATCTAGTATATGTCATCCATCCGATTCCTGAGAACATAATCGAACAATAGTTTGCTTGTATAGTTAGTTTCACAAGAGCTTTATGAAGATATTTAGTTTTATATAAAAAATATCGATATCTGCAATATATCTGACTTTTATTTTAATCGGTCCAGCTGACTCATACAATACCATTAAAAACCGTACAATGCTTTGAACTTTAGAGCTTTAAAAATACAACAAATGGACGATCCCACAAGGTGTTGTTAGTATTATAAATTAATGTTTTAATCCTCTACAGATTTACAAAGTTACTGTTATCTATTAGAAATTTAATAAGTTACGTCATATCAAGTTTAACAGAATCGAGAAAACTTTACTTAACTAACTTAGTCATCTTAATTTGACATTAATTTTCTTTTTAAATATGAAATCCATCACGCATTACCAAATTATACATATGTATTTTCTTAGCCAGATTTTGTTTACGCAACTACTATACTTGTGTAAGCAAGTACATGTTTAAAAATTAATTGTTTTGTTTTTTTAATGTACTTATAATAATTATATAACATTCGTAATATAATTTTATTTCTTTAAAAAAACGACGTTTACCTTTGTGATGCCAGATGCATGCGCTTGCCATCACAAATTCAAACATGTGGAGAGGGCGTTTGGTTCGGCTTGTGTAGGTTTGCAAGCATGTGGCCGTTCCGATTGTGTCGGCTTTTGTGCAAACCAAAGGAAGTTTGCGGCAAGTGCTTGTGATGCATCCACACGCTTGTGCGTTTGTAAAGATTTTTTTGTGTTGGTGGCAAATGACTAGCGTGTAGACCCGGTATAATAATGCCTTGCATTTATTTAAATATAAATAAACTAGTGACTCATCCTCGCTTCGCTCGGGTTTGTCTCTAGGATGCTTCCCCATACAAATTTTCACCCCATTTTCACCCCCTTAAGGGACGATTTCCGGGATAAAAATTATTCTGTGTCCTTCCTAGGATCTCAAACTATCTTCTTACCAAATTTCATCTAAATCGGTTCAGAAGATCCAGAGATTACCACTACGGGCTACATAAATATTCTTTCTCGAACCTCGCTGTTCTTTTTGCTTAGTTTTTTTTTTGCATGTTTACATTAAGTACTACATGTTTTTTTTATAATTAACGAAATATAATTTGTATTAAAAACTATTTTTACATGGATAAACACTACCATGTGTTATATAGTAAACACATACTTTGTTCGTAAGTAGCTTGCTTGCAAATCCAGACAGTTTCAACGCAAGTAGCTCACGGTAGACCTTAAATGTTTTTGTTTTTTATATGTTCGTTGTTAAGTAAAAAATGAGACAATTGCCCGAAATTAGGAAATACGAGAAAATGTAATAGTTTTTTTGCTTAGGATTTTTTTGACTCACTCTCTCTATTTGTCTGTAAGGAGTAGATATATAATTTTGCTGCTTTTACGCAAAACCTTCAAAAAAAACTAGCTACAAATAAAAACCGCGATGTCAAATTATTTCGCCCTTTGCAATACGCAGAACAATGTTTCAGAATCAGAGTAAACAGTGCGATGACATCAGCTATCGAGGGCGCTATATTAAAACTTGGCGCCTATCCATGAAGCTACGATATGAAAATTAGTAAATTGATGTAAAATAAAATATGTATGTATTTGTCTTAAGAATAATAATGTAAGGGTAATTAACTTAATTTTTGCTACTTTTTTAATTTAAAGTTTTTTTATATAGTGTTTACCTACTTTTCGAAATTCAATCATAATCATTATTAACAATTTTAGGAAAATTGAATCGAATTTACCTATCTATTTAAAAAAATGGTTTTCAATTTTATCTATACAGATAAATAAAATTGAAGAGTTTGTTTGTAATGTCAAAATAACAGCTTTTGACTAAATGCATATGAAAGTATGTATATACAGTACTAATAAGAATTTTTAGAATCTTTATCTGTCTGCCTGTTTATTCTGGCTAATTTGCAAAACGGCTGGACCTGAATGATTTTGTTGAGCGAAACCCTATTTCTGTTTTCTAAAATTAAAGAAGCCTAAGTTACTTTATATAACATCAGTTATCTGCCAGTTAAAGTCCCGTCAAAACTAGTCCAGCCGTTTTGGAGATTAGCTGGAACAAATAGACAGACAGGCAGACAAAAATTTTAAAAACTTTGTGAAATTATTAAGTACCATTTATAATTTGATATGATGCATTTAGTAAAAAGCTGTTGTTTAAAAATTATAAACAGAGGCTTCAATTTTATTTATATATGAATTTTTATTTATAGCTGAATGAAATAATATTTTATAAGATTTATTTTAAAACTAAAGTAACGATAATGATAAAGAATGGTGATAATAAATACAGGAAATATTTAAATTTTAAGCAAAGCTGATATCGGCCATTGTTCAACATGTCAGCAATATCTTTCGAAAGTATTTCGCATGCTAAAGCTTTTTGCGTATCCGTTTATGACTTTTTTATTTATACTTTTATATAATTTGAGATCATTTTTTTGCCATTTTTTTATCGTTTTCAATCTACTAATACTACACTATATACAATACCATATAATTGCTATTATTTATTATTGTTTCGCTTTTTAATGCTCAAAGACTACGCCAAAATGTCTGACGTTTTCTCTATCAAATAACATACTCGTATAACTATTTTAAAATAAACTTCGACGAAAAGCTGTACGACAAAAGAAAGATCAATTGAAATCAGTGCGAACGTTTTCCAGTAATGTCAGCATTTATAGGTAAATTTATAAAAAGTGATTATAAATTATATTATAATAGATATCTCAGAGATGAGATATATTCCCGCAGTGAAAAGTATCCTATATGTTAACACGGATAACCAGCTATCATCAAAATCTGTCCAGTGGTTTTCTCGTGATGCGTTTCCTGAGATAAAGATTCGGTCTCTGTATCGATGTAGTAATAATGACTATTTCAATAAGATTTTCCGAAAAATATTTAATGTACAGATTCGACTCAGTTAGAATTTTATTAAATGTATAGATATCCCAAACGTCGTTGTAAGTTTAGGCTTGCCGTACATAAAGCAATATATTCGCTAAATGTGAACTGATTTTTATATTCCAGTCACTGAGGATTGAATATTTTGTTCAATGATTTAGAAGTCGGCACCTTTTTTGTTAAAAAGATATATAAGATATAAGTTAGTATTTCACAGTTTTGCCTGTAGTTGGAGATCTCTTTCAAATTAGTCTATTATTATTAGCCAACTATACCTATTTTTTTTGCTGATTCTCAAAAAAAGCTTGAAAACTTGAGTTTATCTTTATTTGTTTGCCGAAGCTGTGCAAGTGTATATTATGCCATGTTTAAAATAGATATTGCAAGAAACAATATTGTAACTTGATTTAGATTTTATTATATATACATATATATATCCATATATCAAAACTCTAAAATTCAAGATTGTTACAACACTAAGTTACAAGATTTTACCTTGCACGTGCCTATATGAGTAGAGAAGCACAATCTATTGCATATAGATTCAGGATAGACGGTAAAATAACGATCATAGCCAAGGCTTATCCCTTTTTAAAAGTCTCTATAAGTAATTTCTAAGCGGTCACCTTTATGTGGAATACATAATGTGTCATATATTTGTTCTCCAAGAACAACAACAATGTCAGGGCCTTCGGATTTTTATAATAATATGACTGGATTCGGATAAATCACTTGCGTAACCGTGACATGAATTATAACATACTAGCATTGCCCGCGGCTCCGCCCGCTTTCAGATGACCAAAAACTAAATTCTTAGGTGTTACATATTAGTATACTCTTACATTGCAGTTTTTGTATTTTTCCTCAGAAATAAGATATTTTCCCGCGGTAAAAAGTATCCTAGGATCGCGCGCTACATCGCCCGGTTTATATAGCTTGAGCAGGCGGTCGAGCGATGCGGGGCAGAGGGGATGGACTCGCCGTAGGCATCTCAATGCTCGCCAAGCATTAAAAATGTTTCGCTACTAATTACTTCTAACAACGATATCTCAAAAACTATTCATCTGATTGATTTAGTGTAAAGAGCAATTTTAATCTGCATTAAATGACTAAGCTAACTAAAATATTCATTTGGATAAGGATTAATACCGAACTAAAGAAAATAACTTTGAAAATAACGTAATGTTTTTAATTAAAAATGTTAACATAAAAGTGGTTATTGTAAGTCAACCGTAAGAGATAGAGATATGCTATCGCGGACTTTTTTGTAGCATTTTTATAGATTTTGAATTCTCTAGTACATTACTTAACTGTATCTTTGCTAGTTTACGCGGCGTTCGCGTGGAAAGTTCCCATTTGGCGAGATTTTTTGCGACCTCTTCAACATTTGTCGCCGTATTTCAGCTAATTTACATAAAAGCATAATAAATTATATACCTAAACCTTCCTCAAGAATTACTCTTTCTATTGTTGAAAACCGTATAAAAATCCGTTCAGTAGTTTTCGAGTTTATCGCGTACAGACAGACAGGAGGACAGAAAGACGCGGCCGGGGGACTTATTTTTATAATAAGTATAGATTTAAAGAAACTCGCAGAAACGGGGAAAAATATGAATTTCTGAAACCTTGGCTTATTTTTGTTGCAAATATATGTAAAGGACATACCTACTGATAAGTTAATAAGTTATAGTGGTGAAGGTTATATTGATAAGTTTTGTTTTGATTAAGTTTTAGCATAATTTTCCTCTCTTTAGCGTCCTTTTTTGATTCCTTTGCTTTGATTCCTCTGTTTTAGCGTCCTTTGCCTAAACTGTCAACTGTATTGTTTCTTATTGTATGGTAATATTTTCAAATTTACGTAAATTTTTGACAGCAAACTAGAAAGCTTGGTATTTAGATATTTACGAGATAGTCTGAGAACTAGTCTAGATCATGGACGATATGAATTATGATGTAACTTCCTGAGTCAGGCTACGTGAGCCCAGTTGGCACGGTTGCCAAAAGGTGGAAAATAAACCGATATTGGACGACTCACTTTTGTTCAAGCTAAAATTAATTTGGCATTATGAATATACATATTGTAAATGACTAATTATAATTCTTTTGTTTTTTATTTCAATGTTTTCATATTTAGTAAATAAATCTTATTGTTAGAGTAGAAGTTTAAAAATAACCATCTACAATCTCTATCATAAATTGTCCAATATGACTAATTGGAAGTATAGCGCAATACGAACGTAGAGGTACAAAGTTACAAATTACGAAATTAACAAAAAGAAAGAGATTCTACAATAAATAGTATATCTTATAAAACTTTGTCTATAAACAAAAAAAACACACATTATTATATCAACTTTCGTATAATAAAAATCCTCTTTTGTATAAACTTCCACACTTCCCACAATACGAATTTTCTAAGTTCGAAGTATTCTTTGAATTTACAGGATTATAAATTGTTACAAATATATGTCGTGGGAGAAAGCAGAACTCTGATCTTTCACTCCAAAGGTGAATTCACTTAGCAACTCTTGTGACAAAAGCTCTAAGAAAATATTGTTCTTTATCATTTCTTACGGCAAATTTAATAACATATTTTTAGCTATTTATATTTTATGTTTATATGAATAAAAAAAACCAGTACGTATTATACTTTATTAATATTATAAATGTTAAAGTTTAGATATTTTGATGTTTGGATGGATGTTTGTTACTCAATCACGCCAGAACGGCTAAACGAATCTGGATGAAATTAGGCAGAGAGATAGATTATAATCTAGAATAGCACATAGGTTACTCTTCATCCCGAAAACATGTATCCCGTGGGATAGATTTGTTTTTGTTTGCTTAGAGGCATACCCAAGCGAAGCGAGGGTGAACCGCTAGTATTCTATATATGTTAAGTAATAATCGAAAAAGGGTTATTAATGTTGACCACGATAAACTACTATTAAGCTGTTGTTTTGTATGTAAAGACTTATTGTGATATATAGACCAAAAGTAAAACAAGTCCGACCTGTTCTGTGCACTAAATTTATTTTTTTCCCCAAACAGATAACCTTGGTTAGTATTCGGTGATATTCAGACACGTTTATCTTTTATTACTATTTACAACACGTTTTAATTAAAAAATTACGTATGCTGATCAAATTCAATGAAATGAAAATTCATAATTGACCTTGTTGTTTAAAAGGGGCTTTTGTGGGGAAAAATAATATCGAATAATTCTAATTTTTTTTTACATTGTAAATGTGTGTTTGTTAGTTTGTCCTCTGATTTATTTCATTGGTCGGTGAGTGACATGGGCTACTCTTAAACCCTGTAAGATATTACAATCCATTTCAAAGAGTTTCTAACGGCCGTGTGGCATGTTGCATCCAGATTCCAGACCGAGCAATGGTGAGTTAGCAGTGTTCAAGAAACCTACCACTAAAATGAAATAAAAAAGTCAAAATAAAATACCGGTTTATGCTATCACATCCCTCGAGGTCGTCTCTACTGAGCCACCAACACACCGTGTTGTATTGGTTTATTTAACTCATTCATTAAAAACTTATTCTCCTTGGAATTGTGTAGGTGCAAAGCGAGATAGATGTCAGCTGTAGTAGAAAAAAAGACAGAAATAGCTCAAAGTTGTGTGGGTTCGGCGTTTTGGACATCCGTTCATATTTTCTTATTTGTTTTAGATATTATATGTAATAAATTTTATTATAATTTTCAATTGATTATTTTTTTTTATTTTACTTCTATATTGTATATTATTATTTGGAGAAAGTTAAAATGTTGGTATCTCGTATTTACCTGAGTACTTATTATGGCTATTGAGTTAAACAAGCTTTTTTTTCTTAATATTTTTTATTCCTTTTCCAAAATTCCAGCTCTAACATCATTCAGATCAATTTAATCTTCATTATATATTCCGATTTGAAAGAAAAAACTAAATATATAAACTATATTTATATCCTGCTTAAATACTTTTTACTACTCACATTACAAAAAAATGTTATTGGGGTATACATTATAAGTAATAATTATTCCACTACTTACATTTACATTATTTTATAAGATATTTACAGGAAATGTATACACATCGAAGTGTAACAGAAGCTAATGAGCTAAATCTATATGCCACTTCACTGTGTAGGAGTATCCAGTTTAGGTACATCAACACAGACTAGTTGAGCTCACTATAGAAGCTTATACGTACCTTGTAGTACTAACTATTGAGTACAACCCATCCCACACATAAGAATTTGCCCTACAATGTTGCATTAATTACTTCTCCTAGATCGCCTTTCAATTATGTTGATTTAAAGTTGCCATGTTCTGGATATATGACCTAACGAGGTTAGCCTCACCTAATAATTAAATAAAAAAACCATATCTTAGCCATATAACTGATATTTTAAAGAAATTTTAATGTTTTTCACTATTACATGTATTTACATTAATTTTACTTACAGGCAGTAGTAAAATTACACTTTTAAAAAATGGGATCACCGTTTATATCTGAACTATTTTCGCTCGGACTCCGACCTTCAAACGAATCTGGAGCGAGAAAAGTATAACGAATTGTGTAAATAAATTTGAATTCGCGGAAAATGCACTTTTTTCTGAAGTTTGAATAATAACATTTATTACGTTACCGATGACCCTTTTCTAAAACATGAGATCAACTACAAGTTTTCGTACAAATACACTAGTTATTATTTTCCAACTTTAATCGTAAAAATACAAAAAACTTACATTTTGTACGGTTCGATAAGTTTTATTATTGATAAAAGGCATGTTTTAGAAAAAAGCCCACAGAAATATGTTTATGTATTTGGTAGTTAAATGTTTATAACCACTGGCTTTGTACCTAAATCTAGAAGAGAAATTAATTGATTTGTTGCTAGGTTTAGTCATTTATGTCTTTAGAAGTCCAGTAGACTGATCAGTTCAAAGCTTTTAATGGTGTCAAAGCTTGCTTACAAAATATACTGCGGAGACGGTGGGCGGGCGGCATTCTAAAACCGATCCGCCCACCAGAGCTCACCGGACTACACACTTTTTATTGCTTTATGTACTCCAAGCTGAAGTCAAATAAATTCTTCGTTATAGGCTTATATCGAAGAATTTCGAATGGATACTTGCCAAGCTTGTTATCTTTAGTTAAATTAACGAAAGACTCTCATTAAGAAAAATCTTGTATTTGGTTGATATTAAATATTAATTATTTCAAATGTCGTCGTGTTCGGAGGTAAATATAACGCAAGAAGCATATCCGATTTACTATTCTATTTATATTTAAATATTTCATGTTTGAGATTCATAAAATAAAAATACCACCACTAATCACTTAGTTACAATTTTCTATGTTTTGTCATCTACCAATTCTAACATTATAAATGGAAAAGTTTGTGAGGATGTATAGATGTATAGATAGATGTATGGATTTTTGTAACTCTTTCACGTAAAACTATTGAATGGATTTTAATGAAACTAAAATAAAATAGCTCATCATCATCAGAATAACACATAGGCTATTTTTAATCCCGAAAAAATGTATGGTTCCCGTGGGATAGATATGTTTTTGTCTTACGTAGTATAGTACTACTAGTAGGTATATATTTTGACGATTACTATTGTAATTATTTTCTATCATGATTTTAAACAGCAGTATAGCTCTTTTGCCGGATCGTAATATTTAATTAAATTAATATTTTCTTTGCCACTTAAGAGTTATTGGAAATATGTGTACGATTCATATAAAGAGATTATAAAATCCCACAACACGTGTTACCTACACAAAAACTCGTTACCTCAACGACACGTCCTTGTCACCACTTGCTGACATAATGATTGCACACCTACGTACTCTATACGGTACTTGTTAAACGATCGGAACCAATATTTTTTATGGCAAAAACATCCTTACAGTTGATGTAAAAAGGATGTAATTGAACTGAACTATTACACTTACTACTTCTTTGGAGTTGATTACGGAAATGGATGGCAATGAGTAGATGTGAACCAACGATGAACCAAATGCATGAACGAGTTGATTATGACAGATCGTCTATTTGTCCTCCTAGTGTCTCGTAAGTATATATTAAATTATATGGTCTGTCCAGAAATAGCATAAATGGCAATGCTGTAAACATTCCGAGCTTCAGTCGACTGTTTGTAAAGTTAGAAATTATGGTGCTATATGCTTCTGAGATTTACCGATTACTTGGCGCAAATAGAGATGTTTTTGAGACGTTGTACTGTTGAAATTAGAATATAATTACTGTAAAAAATATTAAAATCTATACATATAATAAAATTGTAACTTAGCCGAATCTGTACATTAAATATTTCGAAATAAACATTATTATCGATACAGAGGCCGAATATATAGTTTTTAGAATTTTTGTCTGTCTGTCTTTTACCGCATCACAGAAAAACCACTGGAGGGATTTTGACGAAATTTAGTATGGTGATAGCTGGTTATACGGATCAACATATAGGATACTTTTTACCGTGGGAAATTATCTCATTTCGGAGAAAAAATACAAAAACTGCAATGTAAGAGTATACTAATATGTAAAACCTGAGAATTTGGTTTTTGGTCATCTGAACGCGGGTGGAGCCGTGGGCAATACTAGTATTACATAATTTTCAAGTTAATAGTCAATACATGATAAAAGAAAATTAAAATTCGAATGATTGTAATGTTTAACTTGCCTCAAAAGTATAAGATACGTAGGTACAGTAAGTAACATAATGTATGGTAATATATGGATTTTATTTGTTGTCAACCTTGATGGCGCTAACTAAGGATAAACATTGATATTTAAAGGCTTTATCTATATAAACAGACGTTTATTGAAATATTTACTAATATATACAAATTACACTTAAAATCTAGTAATTTCTTGTATAATTATACTACTTTTTTGTACCACGAACGTGGTAAAAAGGCATACTTGCTGTTTCCTTGATGGTAAGTAAGCCCATGAACACAATATTCAAATTCACCGACTGAAACGCTGAATTACAGGTTTTGATATAATTTTATACGATTTTCTTGATAAAACGGTTACCATGTACCTTATAAGGTTAATTTAGTATTATAAGCTCTATATAACAACTACGTACCTCTAGTATCTCTATTTCCGACTTCACTCAAATCTGTTGAGATGTTACAGCAACAAACATACCTACTCAGAAACTTTCGTAATTATAATGTTACTGAGGTACATAAAGCAAATAAATACTACTAATACTAATTTATAAAGCAAATAAATAACTATGCTATGTTTAACAAAATGCAGAGATAAAATTGTTTTCTGTATAAAATTGGCCCATTTTGCCATTTCAACTTGCTGATTGACCTTATGATCTCATGATAGGTACTCTGAAGATTTAAGTCGAATCGTGACTACAAAACTAAGAAATGCCGAGATTTCTAGCAGGAACAAGTTTTTAATATATAATTAAAAGTTTGTAAGTTAAGTATATTATATTACAAAAATATTTTCAAATTACTTTCTTACATTTACGCGAATATTTGACACTTTAAAATAAAACTCTCTTTTCGGATTTTTTCGCGGATTTTTTTGATTTTTGGTTCCCGACATTTTGAAGTCATGCTGTATGCATTCATCATAGGTAGTTACGGGAGAGATACGAGCACACCTTTCTGTAACATACGTTGCCCGATATGGTAAATAACTTATATAAAGACTATTAATATAAATATTAATATTAATTATTATTAATATTAATACTATTAATATTACTTATATAAATAAGAGTATTATATTTAACAATATATAATAAAATAAGGTTTTTGCTAGTATGTTATTTATTTCACTTGAATGATGCTCTATGTACATGGACAGTCCCATGTAAAAAGCTACGTTTGTAGCTTTTTAATATGGTTATTAATGGTCTTCGAATACATAATTTAATTGAATATTCTTAAAACTGTGATTCTACCTTTCCCATTCTTCAGTTTTTACGTCTTTTATTTACAAGACCCTACATATTTTTATTAAAATAACACCTGTTTATGTAATGTTTACATATTTTTAATCAATTGTACTTTAATATTATATCAAAGATAAACAACATTTAGACTTATTGTACTTTAATATTATATAAACAACATTTAGAATTATCAAATTACCAGTAATTGTTAATGAGTGTAGAGTCCAGAGACTGTTTGTTTACTTTCCCAAATGTGGTTACAGTTGTATTGGTTTATAATGTCCTCCACCCATAATGTTAGTTCTTTGAGTTCCTTGAGTTCCTTCGGACCTCCGAGTCAGCTACAGTACAGCAAGTAAGAAAGTTATAATTTAAAGTTATAGTTAACTGTCGTGTGACATTACATTTATATGTGGTGGTACTGAGCCCTCGGTGCTTGAGACGAAATCGCACTTAACCGGACTTATTTATACTTAGCATGCAAGAGCATTACAGCTAGTAAACATTCGTACTATTAAATGGTTATTTATAAAGTTTTTTATCTTGTAAAATTTGAAGTAGACTTCGTATAAACACTACCCACTTCATCCAATGTCTTTTAAATAATTTACATTAGTTACATTTTTGGTCGTGTATAATTTCTTATATGAATTATACAAATATATATTGTATATAAGAAGTAACCGTTATGTCATCATTGGGCTATCTAAACTCGAGCCTCGAGGGCAACGATCCAACGTAGCAATTAGCACGAACTCAATTATAAACATTTCTTTTACTCATCGCTAAACCTTTAGTCATTGCTTTAAAACATCTTTTAATTTTCTTGGGATATATTACAATATGTTTGTTTTTTATTATTGTCTTAAAATAATCATTTATTTAAATTTTGTAAAGATTACATGTTACTGTAAAAAGTAGATACTCTTTCTAACACCTTGATTGACTCTACTTGTTAACTGACGAAAAAAAAGAAGGTTCTCAATTCGACACGTATATTTTTTAAGTAAAAATCTTAGCTTAGAATCCCGCGTTTGACCATTTATTTTACCCGACTGCGAAACACAAAGGACGTTTCATCCCTGCAGCAATATTTGTATGTCTCCGACTGCATATAACTTTATTTCTTCGTCGACTTGTTTTTATCTTTTTAGTGAGCTTTTATGCAGTCACGATTTTGTAATTTTTTTTTATATTTCTAATTTCTATTGTAATTTATTTTTATTTTAATTATGGTTATTTATTATCTAATTAATTTGAAAGTGAAAAATTATGTAACATAGAAAGTACGACTTTTAAAATATTAAGTCATCCTTAAAAATGAATTCAATTTATTTTATTATCGTCCGAAACTCGAATATCCTGTTTTTAATTTGCGTGGTCATAACTTAAGATCTTTGTTCCTGTTTAATTAAGGCAAGCGAGAGTGAGGTGGCTGTATGAGAAGGAAAGAGAGGGGTTGTGTACAAAAATAAATGAAAACGCAGGCAAACTATGGCGATGATGTCATGCTTGTAAGGCGAATAGCGGTCAAGGCACATAATATATCTGCGGACCGCGAAATGTATCGATGCAAAATATCGATTTGTTCTGCATCGTTTCGTGTATATGTGAAGGCAATATAAAGAATGTACAATATGAAAACGTTTTTGTAGGTGGTATTTTGGTAATAGAAAATTGTGGTTTTATATACATAAGTTCTACGTATCTTTATTTATTATTTAAATAATATTATATAATTGAGATGTCAATCTTTATTATTAATGGATTAGCGACTTACCCTCGCTTCGTTCGGGTGCGTCCCTAGGTTCGTTTTAATATTTTTGAACAGAACCTTAATTTTTCTAAATTAAAAATAGCCTAAGTTACTCCTTATAACATCAGATATCTGCCAGTGAAAGTCCCGACAAGTTAGTCCAGCCGTTTTGAAGATTAGCCGGAACAAATAGACAGACATAGAAACAAAAAAATTGAAAATTAAAGCTGTTATTTTATTTATCTGTAGGTATAGATATTAGATAATCTAAATAAAGTTTATTAAAATTAAAAGTTATTTAGAATATGGATTTGTAATGTAAATTACTGGATTTTAACATACAGTTGATAGTTTTTCCTTGTAGTGTAGGCGCCTGTGAATGAGTGACGCAATCTGCGCCCACGCATCTTACGACACATAGCCTTAAGTGGAAAGGCATTTG
This sequence comes from Brenthis ino, assembly GCA_921882275.1. Lineage (NCBI taxonomy): Eukaryota > Metazoa > Arthropoda > Insecta > Lepidoptera > Nymphalidae > Brenthis > Brenthis ino. The sequence continues at coordinate 12,187,911 of OV170229.1, read as the reverse complement.
GACCCGTCATATTTTATAGCTTATCCCTTGTATTAATCATCAGAATAAAAATCATGGTGTTTATTTTTCATAAAATACCAAACATTATTGTACACAATATATTTGTGCAAATAAGAATTTTTTTAGTTGAAGTATGCGAGCTTTGGATAAGTTAAAATACCTTTAACAAGAGTATTCTATTTTATACGTATAACATCACTAAGTATTTTTTTAAAGTTTCTGTCTATATGTCACCTTTTCGGGTATTTGAATAAACGAGGTTTGCCTGTTTCAGATTTAAATTTTATTATAGGTACGTCTTTTTAATACCTTCAGGAAATCAAATAAAATATTATACGAAGTCAAATAAATACTAGATATTGCATTTCAAATGTGCAATTTATTCTTCCGCATAAATGTTTACCAATTCGGTATAAATCCTTGTAAATGCCTTATTTAACATTATATTTTCAATTACATATGTATTTCTAATAGCGTTAAGTCAATCGTGTTATATGAATAAACGTTTTTGTTTAAGGTATTGTAGGAATTAAATAGTAGGTAATAATAATTATTATATAAATGGTAAAAAACATGATAAGTTATTTTATGAATACAAAATTGTCTTATGTTTTATATTCTTATTTTCCATGTAGCTCAGTTGCAGCGTACTTATTCATAAAACATGGTTGCTAATGCGATTACCGCGCAAGGGGGAAATCAAATAGAGTTATTACTAATACTAACTGGTTATAATATAGTAGGTACGCGGTAATGTCGAACGTTAGATACATATTACATAGGATGAATTATTACAATATTACCAAATAATTCAATATTATGAACCCATTTCAAAATAGAGGAGTTACTTCTTTTTCCTACAGAGATTTTAATTCGGTTCGATGATTTTGGTACATATTTAAATAATGTAGGTTATCCGGACTGGTACTCGTTGATCGATGTTTGCTTTAACATTAATATGTTGATGGTTGTGCTATGCTGATAGTACTATATTGTGAGTAAGGCGTCCATAAAAGCCGGGTGTGTGTCGTGTGAGTCAACTATTACAAATAATGTACACCAGCACAAATTAAATAATGACTATTATTCTTTCACCCCGTAAACCAACAAAACACAAAACTCCAAACAATACCACACTCACAACCTAGAACAATTAACACCCTGTATCCTTATTTTCATCCGTAATAAAAAACATTACAAAACAAACACAAAAAAACACCACGTGAATTAACCTAAACACACATATAATTTTAGATAATAAATATATGTTAACCATCTAACCGAAACAAAAAAAAAACAAATCAAACACAAAATACCCGACCGAAGCTAAAAAATAAAAAAATTATGATAAAAACTAGTTAGACCAACAACCAACCAACATATAAAAACCTTAATAAAATACCAAAACTACAATAAACCAAAAAAAAACAAAAACAAAAACCCCTTGACTGGATACCAGAAAAACAAATTGAAAACCAAAAAAACAACAAACAAAACACAGCACAACAGACAAACCAAAAACAAACAAAAAACAACAAAAAAAACAAAAAACCCGCAAGGGTCTCGGACTAACCATGAAGTATGGTGGCTAGTGTCGACGTCGTATAGGAGGGCGGAGGTCGTATTGGGCGTGGTGTGGAAGAGAGAGGGGCAGCGATATATATCTAGTGAATGTGAGAGAGGTGTGGTTGAGATATGACAGTAGGCGAATATACAGATACATTAGTTGTACAAGTTGGTTGAAGTGGGAGGTGGTGACTGTGGAGTAGGGGAAGCAGGCTATGAGTGTAGGCGTTAGTCGTAGTTTGCAGACGGTCGGGCTGATCACACTAGGTAGCGTCTGGTTCACAGAATGGACTGAGGCCGGCCGATACTAGTGGCTGCTTATGTTGGCGGTGGTGAGAGAGATAGGTAGATACACTACACATATAACTTAAAAATACATACATATTTTAAATTAAACACCCTTGACTGGATACAAACATTCGTGCCTCATCACATAGTGAGGGGGGGGGGAGAACGATGCTCTAGCGGGTGGCTTGTCTTGCGGAAGACCAAACCATGGTTATGTCTAGTACCCAGGTCGACTGGGACAATGCTCCAGACGTTCTTGGCGTACACGGCAGTATGTTGGCCTCGTTAATACGCTGGTTGTACAGCCACCCGCCCCCTGAGCGTAAGCTTTGAGTCCCATCCACTAGGGTTTTCTTCGTTGACAGGAGACTATACTTAAGGCATGAATAAAACACGTGAATTTTTCTTTTATTCTCTCCTTGGTTTCAGTAAACTTCTTTTCTTTTAGTTGTTGCACATCTTCCGTGGCTGTCTATGCGCCTGACTCGAATCGAGAAATGGCTCCGCTTACTACTATTATGGCCGTTAATACCTTACAGAGAGCCGCGTACTTTGAGCTCATTTTTTCGAATATATAATATCCCTAATTACCGAAACCTTGAGAGTCCTTTTATTTATGTTTTCAGTAAAACACCTTACACATTTATTTATTTACTGCCTTACATACTATTTCATATTCAAAACATAATATTCAATATATAATATTAATTAACGGAAAAGTCCTATAAACAAATATCTAATGTTTCTAGTTGCTAAGATCAATTTTTTACTATACTATTATTCCCTGATAACTTTTGAACGGATACGTCCTATCGACCTATTCTTGTTTTATCTAAGTTTTATATAAAATTCTCCTTATTTCAAGTTACATAAAATTTGCTATTGCAATAAACCAACAATCTCATTTTCAGTTCGTAATTATATGCTAACATTTTACTTAAGTACCTATTCCTTTCAAGTAATGTTCAAATAGTCCTTATATGATTCAAATCAGCAAAAAATACTCCTAAACTAACCTTATTACACTAATTAGAACTTATTTTTAACATAATAAATATAGATAAGAAGGAGATTTTCATATTTACAACAATTATGCATAATAAGCTAAAATGACATTGTCCCTATAATTAATACACACCGTTATCTCGAAGATACGTTTTTCCGTTTTTCCGTCCCGGGGTCCGCCCGACATTCTCCCCCTCGTGCTTTGCACCAACTCCTGGACTCGGCGACGCTCCCGGCACCAACAGCACCACTCTCGAACTGGGCCTCCGTAGCACACCTCCTCTGGTCTCGACGTGCGACGACCTCCTGGTCCGCCCGTCTGGGTCCAGGATGCACATGCAGGATTTCTTCCCGCGGGCCGATATGCAGCTTGGTTAGGCCTGTGATCGACGATCGTACGAAGGGTCTCCGACTGTGCAATCTGTGGCGCTGACTCTTCCTTTGGTCTTCCCTTGTGTAGTGAGTGGGGCAAATACTCTCTCAGCCACGTTGCCAGTAAGTGGATACGGCAAGTCGCTGCGTAGCCCTTCCAGGTGTGTCTGCCCACAAGCTCGTTGTCCCCTCGAAGCTGCCGATTCTTGCTGCGCCACATGATCGCCCGATGAGAAAGTGGTTTCGGTGTAAGTGCTTCTTCTTTCAGGTTTTCTTCTCGGAGAGGTGGGTGCGGGGTCAGAGAGTTGAACTATGTTGCTCGGCCTCTAACAGTAGGGTTATGAAGTACCGTCCTCTCGTGGTTGCCTTTTTCGTTGAGCGGGGCGTCCAGTTGCGGTGTTAAATGGATCGCACCAGACGCTCCCATGCACCTCCCATGTTTGGGTGGGCACCAGGAGGTATGAACGTTCCACTGCACACCGATCTTTCTCCGCTTCGCGAGAATAAGGTCTTCTTGCTTCATGGGGTCTTAGTGCTTCTTTGAGATTCTTTGTTGGCGCCGAAAACGAAGTTAGTGCCATTGGTCCGGTGTAGATTATCTTTTGGGCATTCCCCTTCCTCCGCGCGAATCGTCCGTAGTGGCCGATGATCATGCTTGTAGTGGAGATTGAAGGAGTGAGGCTCCTGTGGTACAGCTCGTGTTGTTAAAGGCCATGTGAATAAGGCACGCCCATCTTCCTTCTCCAATGGCTTTTGCTACGGTGATCGTCATAGGGCCGAAGTAATCTATTCCCGTTGCACGTAAATGGAGGGTTTCCGTGCATCAGCCTGGGCGTCAGCAGGTCAGGTTGCCCACTGGTAGTTCTTGAGGTCTTGCCTTTCATTGTGTTGGCACCCCACTGGCAGTGGATGGTTGATGGTCCTTGATCGCTGACCTCAGTCCTAGCAACCCGAGAAGCGGTTGTCTTACTTCGTTCATTACGGTCGGCGGTGATTCCCGTGATTGAAGTCGGCAGTGAAATTCTTCTATTATGAGAGTGTTTTGTCTTGTCCTTGCTGTCGAGTACGATGGGTGTCGTTTGTAGTCCTCTGGTAACCCCTCGTAATCGCGTTCGATTCTTCCTTTCATTCGCAGGAGACCTTCTTCTAGCACTACGTCGAGCCTTTTCCAACTTGACTGCGGCCCTCTAATTGTTTTCCTTGTCTGTAGGCACCTATGTCCTCTTGAATGCATTTCTCTTGACTTCTTCTAACAACAGCGTTTCAGCTTGCCGCTAGTAGACTTGTTTACAATGGTATGTATTTCCTTTCTGACGTTTTGAAGACAGATGGTCGCTTCTCAACCAATTTTTCTTATTCCTTTTTGTAGTTTTTTCGCAGGTAGGAATCTTCTTTGCCTGGAGTGGACCTTTTTCCTTTCTTCTGCAGAGTTGTATTGAACTTGCAGTACTCTTGCTGTAGTCTCGCCAAAAGTCTTTTCCACGACGATACTTTTCGGGATCTGGTGATAGGATAGTAGCTGCCTGCAGTCGCTACGATGTCCCGCTGCCTTTTCCTTCGCCAGTGGTTTCTTTCTTGAATGTTCTTGCCGAAGGCCAGTGCACTTCATCTCTTCTTAGAAACCCTGAGTCCGGTGTACCATCCGGTGTTGGCAGTTCGAATGTTCTGGTACGTCACGGTGTGTGCATACCTACTGCAGGGTTCTGCGCCTGGTCGGTACCCATCTTCCAGTTCCTGTGGTTTTTGGTTGAGATGCTTCTAATCTCCGCCAAGCGATGAGCAACGAATGTTCTTGAAAGGTTCTCGGGTCCGTCTTGATCCATTGATAGCACGATACTGAGTCTGTCCGAAAAAAAAAAAAAAAAAAAAAAACGTAACTTCTTTTCTATTTTCAGATCCATTTCTTCCTCGACCCGAGTGTGGCCAATCTGCTTCCTATGAGGGCCGCTTGCAGCTCGAGTCCTCGGGGGAATTTGACACCAGGCTTCAACGGAGGCCGACTCCTTACTTTTGCTGCTACTAAGCGGCGTCATAAGTCCCATTTTGGGAAAAAAAAGTTTTCAGTTCTCCAATTACCGTAGCTGCATACGCCCATTTCGCTTGCATCCGTGAACGTGTGCAGCTCCCCCTCGGTGCGACGTGGTGCCAGACATCTCGGGATCTGAAGGTCTTGGAGCAGCTTCATCTTCTCCATGTAAGTCCTTCCATGAACTCGTACTCCTTTTCTTCTATCTCTTCATCCCAACCGACGCCACTTCGCCATATGTGCTGGTAGGCAGCCTTTTGCCTTGGATGAGAATTGTTGATGGCTTAGGCCCTAGTGATCGAAGGTCGACCTCACGGCGCTGGTGACTTCTCTCTTCGTAGGTACCTTGAGTCATTGTGCCACTTCATCTGGCGTGTGTTCCGAAGGTTCGCCCTAAAGCCTATGGAGTCCCCTTTCTGTAAACCGCAGCGTAATTCCCATTGTCTTCCTCTTCCTTCTCACCAAGGGTCCACCTCTGTCTTCTCAACTGACTCAGTCTTGCACGTCTTGCAGCAGGTCGGAGTGGTTTGACGTCCCATCCCTCGGGAGTTCGAAGCCCGCCTTTTTTGTGAATGAAGTACCACCTGCGCTGTAATTCTCTTGAAGTCCTCTTCTGAATGGAAGCTGTGCAGGTAGGTCCTCCATGTAAGGGTTCAGCTCGATTTGCCTTTTGCTGCCTCGGGGTACTGCTTCTTGTAGTCCGCTCGCGTTCACGGTTCTTCACGTAGATCGCTGTGGCTAGGAATGAGGTCGCGCCGCGATGACTGATGGGGGTCATTCTGTACTCCTTTCGGGTGCTTACGGTCACGACGATCCACTCGCCGCAGGTAACTATCAAGCTGTTTCTATCTTCTGGCCGCGATGCGAACTTGCATGAACATTTTCCTTTATGTCGGCTGCCACTGCAGAACGGGCCTTGCCGGAACCTCAGTAATACCTCCGAAGAGCGATTTGCAGTAGTCTGGTCCCGGTAGTAAAGCGTCGTTGTGCTTTCTCCCTTTAAGACTTGGCTGCAGCAGTCCGAAGACGATCCTTATTTTCTTCTTCAATGATGACCACGGAGCATGAGGGAGGTACCATGTCTTCTTTGAAATCTTCTTGTCCACCAGGTTCGTCTTTCTTCGGCATACTTGCTGTCGATTAAGCTGCTGGATCTGCTTATTGTATTCTGCTTCATCTGAGGGTCCTTTTTGTCTAATCTTCTTTTCAATTGTTGAACCAATCGGTTTCTTGGCCAGACGTGTAGCTTTCCATGCATCTGTTCCTCTTCATTTTTTCCATAGAAGTCCAGCTTCAAATCGACCATCTTTCTAGTCTTCTGCAGGTCTTCTCTAGGATGGTGAGTGCTCTTCCTTCTGAATCCGTAGTGGGTCTTCCTTGGTAGTACTAATAGTGCTTCGATTGCGAAGTGATCCTTGAATGGTTGGATGCATCTCCTTCTTCTGGCGTGCTGACATGTAGACCACGTGTTTAAGAAGTGGCACCACTTTCGCCGCCTCGCAGTGGTCCTGACCCGTGGAGCACCCATCCATGTCCTGTTCTTGAAGCGACTGTTTGTCCTGGTTTCCCGCTTTCTTACTTCTTGAGTCACGATTAGCCTTCCCATGTTGTCTTGACCCGAATTAGTCAGCTTGTGGTGACTCCCCCTTAGATTAGAGAAGTCATCAATCTTCTTTCACAAGGTGTTGACACTCTTCTATCCTATCCTTTTTCTTTTCTAGGAACTGCGGTGCAAGCTTCAACTCTTCGATGGTCGCGGACTCCTTCTCAAGGTCTTCTTGGTCTTCTAATGAATCCCCGTTCACCGTAAGGTCAAGCATCTGAGAGTCTTCCTTCCTTATCAGCCTGCCTCCAACAGTCTCGATGAACCAGTTCCCTCCGTTCCTTTCCTTGAGGCGCCGGTTTCTTCTGCTACCTTCTGGTCCTAGCAGCGACAAACTGTTGACTCCTTCATCCTATGAGGGCCAATATCTTCTTTGATCCTTTTGACCCCGAAGATTTCTATCGGAATTATCTTCAGGTATGCCCTTTGCGTTGTTGACCGCATTCACCGATGCCATGATGCCTCGCCACTTCTTGTGGTTTTGGTTCTTCTGTTCTTCGCGAAGAGAACTTTTCTCTGTCTCGACGTGCGAGCAGATGATGAATGCCACCTCTTTTGCATTCCTTGGCACGACGGCTTCTTGCAGCTCTCCTTCCGATGTGGCCCTTGTAAACACTTGAAATCAAACGCGGCTTTTCTTCACTATTGCCCATCGATTGTCTTGCACGAGACGCCTTCAGGAAACTTTCTGACACCCGACGAGGAAGTTGTTCACCCTCACTACATGGGGCAAGTCTTCTCTGATCTTGAAACCTTTTCTTTTGGAATTCCTTTGCCTTAGTTGAATGCGTTGCTTGTCGATGCGTGCCGTCTGAACCCGCTCGTCGCTTCTGTTGATGCATAGGCTCCACACTTTGTCTGCTTCTCTGTTCAGGAAACTTGGACACCATTGTTTAGGTCCGGAGACTCGCCTGTCTTTCTGTTGTTTCAATGAAGTCGTACCATCGGGAACTTTGAGGATCGTAGGCAATCTTCTCAATAATTTTGTTTCACCCATCTCCGGGAAGGCAGGTACTGTGGTTTCTGCAATCCTTTTAAATTGCCGCTACCTGTTGCTGATCTGGCTCGCGAAGAGGCATATGTCCCTTGGGTTTTTGCAGAAATGCTTCGGCAACGTTTTGACCTTGTCCAACCGTCTGGCCCAGCACCAGTTGCATCTGGCCTTCCATATCTTCTTCTGAGGGCCTTGAATCACTTCCATCGAGAGGCCTTCGAGTACAGCAGACTCCTTGATAGCTTTCTCTTGCGTTGTCCCTTCAGTGCTCTTCCTTAGCCGAGCCATATTCTGGACGTTTGTTGGAACATTGGTGCTTGTAATCTTTCATAGACAAGCCTTGAAGGCCAATCCACTCGCTGGCGGTTGCCCCCGTCGAAGTAGGGTAACTCCGTGGAATGTAGGTTTGGCTGTCCTGCTTGGGTCATCGCGTTGGTAAGAGCTGGCCCGCTTTCCTTCAGTCTGTCCGTCAGTGCTTTGAATTTCCAATCGTAGCTCCTCTCGTTGGAAGAGTTCTCTTCAGGCTTCATCTTCCTGTGGCTCTTCCAATTGGTTGTGGACCTCGCATCTCTGGTTGAACTTTGGTTTGCCATCCTCCAGCACAGACGTCTCGATCCAGTTCTGCACCTGTGCTGTTCTGTCTTTCCAGGTCTTCATCCACGGAGTCCTCTTCTTCACATTGTCCACTCTCCAATCTGACACGATGGCTAGCCTTAGTTCTCAGCCTGTGCCTGCTTCAACTCAGGCGTTGCCAACTCTTCCTTTGCTTCTATCTCGCGTCCTTCTGGCCCGAGGAACTCGTGGGCTTCGTGGACACTACTTGCGCGGACGACTGACCCCCTCGGTTTTCAGGGTCTTGGAGGCGCCTTGAACATCCTTTCCCAGGTACAACATCTTCTAGGTTGGCTCTTCCCTGGTCATCCTCTGTGCATCATCTTTCTTTGTTGCCTTCCATAGACGCCGCCGTAGTTGCAGTCGTCACCGTAGTCCTCCGTCACTGTGGTGCCCTCCCGTGGTCGTTGGTACCCGGAAGGAATTGGTTTCGATGTAGTTTGCAGTTCCCGGAATGACGGCCGACGCTGACTGTGACCCCTTCTGATCCGACGTGTCCATCTGTCCGCGTCCCCTATCTGAAGGACGTGACCCGGGACGTGAGTGGGCATCCTTCTGCGACCTGGGTTACGTCGCATCTTGAACGCACTCTTCTGTTCTTCTGAACTTCTTCTAGCAGGCATTTCCGGCTCGAAGGACAACTGTTTTTCGGACGACCAGAACCATGGTATGTCCAGTAACCCGGAGGTCGACCTGGGAGCAATCTCCCAGACTTTCTTGGCGTACACGGCAGTATGTCCGGTTCGCTGGTAATGTACGCCACCCACGCACCCCTGAATGCGTAGCTTGGGTCGCCGATCCAGCTAGGGTTTTCTTCGTTGACAGGTAGACTATACTTAGAGGCGATGAAATAAAAACGACAATTTTTTTCCTTGTTTCCTCTCTTGGTTTTCGGTTCTATCCTTTTCCTTTTGAGTTGTTGCCTCTTCGGTGGCTGTCCTTGCGACTGACTCGCAATCGAGAAATGGCTCGCCTTTTATTTGGCCCGTTAATACCTTACAGAGAGCCGCGTAACTTTGAGGCTCATTTTTCGAATAAAATTTCCCCTAAACCCGAAACCTTGAGAGTCCTTTTTATTTATGTTTTTCAGTAAACACACCTTACACATCTTTGTATTTTATTACATGCCTTACATACTATTATACAAGATTAAAACATAATATTCAATATAATAATAATTAATTAAAAAAGTCTTAAAACAAAAATATCTAAATTTCCTAGGTTGCTACATTTTTACTATACATTTTCCCTGATAACTTCTTGAACGGATAGTCCTATCCGCAATAATTCTTTGTTTTATTATAAGTTTTATAATAAAATCTATTTATTTAAAACATTAAACTATTATGCTATTGCAAAGAAACAAAAAAATCTTCATTTTCAAGTTTACGTAATTATATTCTAACCATTTTACTATACGTACCTATTCCTTTTTCAAATTAATTTAAATAGTCTTATATGATTCAAATAAGCCAAAAAATAACTCTAAACTAACCCTATATTACACTAATTAGAACTTATTTTAACGATAATAAGATATAATAAGAATGAGATTTCATATTTACAACAATTATTCATAATACGCTAAAATGACATTGTCCCTATATTAATACACACGTTACTCGAAGATAAGTTTTCCGTCGCCGACAGCGGGACTCGAACCCGCGACCGCTGGCACAGCAAGTAGGGTCACTACACACTGAGCCAAACGTGTCGTCAATAATAATAATATTTCCTTCATAATTGAAAAATCTATACATATAATAATATTATTATAAAAAGGCAGAATTTGTATGTTTCTTTGTACGCGCCAATCTCAGGAACTATTAATCCGATTTGAAAAAATATTTTTGCTTTAGATAGTCCGTTTATTGAGGAAGGCTTAGGAATATGTCATCATGATACTACTCAAGGGAGCAGAGCAGGACCTAGTCATATAAGTCAACAAATCGGGCATACATCCATACATTATTGTAAAGCTATCTATATTATACACATATATACATAGAGACGAACCCAAGCAAAGTGAGGCTGAGTCACTAGTCATCTTATAAAATTAAAAAAACTTTGTTGTTCCTATTTATATTATTGTTTTAATATCTTAAATTCGGCTACGAGGATTAGGTAAAAATATTTTTCTACTATGAGGACTATCTTTCATTATTAACCTAATTCCGATCTTACTGTTAATTAAGCCCGCTAGCTATCGAACGTAGGAGTCTGTTACAACATCTTTGAAGCGGCCACGATATTCTCGCTTATAAGTTTTAGCTGGCTGCTGGAGCATTCACTAATTATAATTAAGTATCAATTACTGCATGTTTACTAACCTGTCGGTTGGTTCTATTTATAATCAATGAAGGCGACCTTTTTTGATCGACTTCAAAAAGCACGATGTTTTTGTGCGTATGTTACCGTTACGCGGTTTCTTAGTCGACTGTAATGTGATTTTAATGGATCTTTTTTTCTTAATAGGTTATGTTAAAAATACACCTAAGTATAAATATAATTACTTTTAAAATTATGTTGAAGTCGATACATCAATTATATAATATATTTAAATTGCACAATGTACATATAGATAGATGAGCATGTCTAGTTCATTTTTAACGTTTGTACTTCTGTACTAAGAGTATTTGTCCAATTTATTCACACAAACTTACGTACACGCCTTAAATTTTTGTGTTGAAAATTACCTCTAATTTGATTGTTTGCTTCTAATAAACAACGTAAACTTGAGTTTCAAAACCACAAGCAGTATTCATTTTATTTAAATGTATATAAGCAATATTTAATTAAAGCAGATAATAGGTTCTTAATTGGAAACAAGAGCCAGTGTTTTGGTCTTATGATTTCATCAGTTTGAATCATCTTACTCGTCCTATAACTTATTTAGAATTATGTGCACGTAATAATTCTTCGATAAGATTCTTTTTTACACGACTAAGGCGTATTTGAAATAATACTTTAGATTTTTTTTAATTGTAATACATTTGTGGCTACGTTATGGAAAAAATATAATCTATACTTAATATTATAAAGAGGCACCGTTTGTTTGTTTGTTCGAACGCACTAATCTCAGGAACTACTTACTAATTTGATTTGAAAAATTTTTTTTGCATTAGATAGCCCGTTTATTGAGGAAGGCTATAGGCTATATATATCATCATGCTAGTACCCATGGGAGCAGAGCAGTACCTAATCATAAATCTCAATAAATCGGGCAGACTTCCATACATTATTGTAAAACTATATAAATATTGGGATGATCCTTATAAGGCCTAGGGGCTAGACACCTATAAACTTTCTAAGATACTGTTGTCATAACTTATAATTAAGTTGTTAGTGTTTGTTTTGCCTAAAACATTACTTATTAACGACTTTTATATTTTGAGTATAAAAATTGTTTAATAACTTAAACACTTCTTATAGACATAACTATCTATAAGAGGACACTTTCTCCATAAGGATTGGAGCATTAACAAAATTTAAATACTAAATTGTTCTTCAAATTATTTCATGTCTGTAGATGACAACCGGAAATTAATCTATTAATTATTCTCACCAAACATGGTGCATGTACAACGTTCTCTCGGGTAAAGGAGCAGTAACAGACAGACTGACATTTACATTCAGGGTTGTTGATCTGTGGAATAAATTACACTGGTTCTTTGCATCTCGTGATCCAACCTTGTCAATTAATGAATGGTCACCACAAGTTTGTTATCTGATCTGCATATTATGTACTCTTACATTCGTCGAACGGTGTACAAAACTACAATCTCTTCTTAATATAATAAGATGTTGGCGTAAGTATTACATTGAAAATTATTATCTTTTAAGACGTGTGGGTAATAGCTAGGTACTCCTAAAATAAAAAATAAAAAAAATATTTTATGAGTATATAATACTCGTATTACCTACACGCCTTTGTAGTAATTTGTCTAAGTGATAATATTACTAGGGGAGTAAAAATAAATCGATTAATTCTTAAAGTAATTTCTTACAATACTAAATTTAAGTTGTAAATATAAGTACTGACAGCCCTACTGGCACGATCATACATTTTCTTTCCAATCACGCTTGTCCCTCTGAGACACATTGTAAACAAAATGAATTTAAAATGCTTGAATCACGCCTTCGTCATTTACATCCGATATTTGCATGTTAATAAATATTAGATTTTATTTGCATTCTTTGTGCCATAAAATTTGCTTTACGACCGTACTTGTACTGAAAATAATTTGATAAAATATGAATGTAACAGAGAAAATTTCCAGACAAGTTAACTTTATGGTTTATGAATAAGAGTTGTTCTTATTAAAAAAAAATTAAATGAATACATATTTATATGATAAGCATTACACATGAAAAACTTTTGTAACTAAAAATGCTATTAACTCTAATATTATAAGAATTTACTACTGAAAGTTAACATTACTAATTAACGAATTCATGAAAAATAACTATGTACCTAGCTAAAAAATAAGAGAACACAAAGGATTTTTAATGATAATGTATGACGTTACAATTTTATAAAAAGGCGCAAAGTAAGGATAAACTTAACATATTGTTATTTACATATATACTTATTAAATTAATCAAATATTTTATTATGGCCAGAATTTATTCAGGTTAACATATCTTGTTATAATTTAATTTAAAAAAAGTTCTTTTTTTTTCTTCAAAGTTATATTTCTGTTACGTGCTAAGCTAAACAGGTTACGTCAAGATAACAGCAGTTTTTTATTATTTAACAAATTGTTATTGCATTTTAAGCGTTTATGCTAATAACGATTTACATACAAAGGTGTGACAGGCGATGTTAGCCATAATATTACGTTTTCCCGGAAACGCATGACATCACTCATTGTGGGAACTTCTGAGGACTCGAGTTTGAGTTTTGGGTCTACAGCCATGCACTTATGACTCCTGCTTTTTAAGTAGCCATATAGTGCGAGAGCTTTGTTGCAGGAAAACTATAATAAAATTTAAATAACTATGCAGTTATTAGTCGTGATGCCATTCTACAATTGTAGAAGTATAACAATTTAAAAAATATATGGGACTGACATATCATGATTCTATGCCATAAATTTGTCATTTCAATAAAAATTTTAAAATTCAATTTCTACTGTGAGCACTGACTTGTGTCTACAACTTTAATATCTACTAATGACTTATCCTCGCTTCACTTGGGTGCATCCTTGGGTACGCGGATTACAATTACAATTTTGATAGGTAACAATTTTTTTGTGCGGAGCCCTGATTTTTTTCCAAAATAAAAAAATAAACATTAGCTATCTGCCAGTGAAAGTCCTGTCAAAGGCGGTGCAGCCGTTTCGGAGATTAGCTGGAACAGACAGACAAAAATTTTAAATTTATTTTTTCTCATTAGTACCTACCGTATATACTTTCATGCGCATTTAGTAAAAGCTGTTATTTTGATATTACAAACAGATACTTCAATTTTATTTATCTGTATAGATAATGACTAGTTTCTACAGAGAACAAGCTCTTTAAAGTTATAAAATATTCCCTAAACTCGTTTTTGTATAAATAGAACAACAGACTTAATTTTATTTTATAACAACAGTTGAGTAAGTTCTATGTCTATTATATCATAAAACAAGTTGCCTGTAAGTTAACCGTGACACAGAAACTGAGTCGAAGTCACCAAATTTGGTAAACAGCTGTTCAAATGTTGCATTAATTATCACGTTTCGTCATATATTTTTCTTGAAAATTGGATTTTAGAATTAAAATGTTGACGATACTACAAGCCTTCATCATTTAATTAAAAATATATAGAAATATAGGTATTGTTTCATTTGTGAAATTTATTTATTTGTCAAAATATTTTAAGGATTTTTAATGGCCTCTAATAAGAAGGTGATTAAATAGTTACAGAATATATGTTACTGTGGCGGAGAAAAAAAATCTACAAATCCTCGTCTTTACAAATCTTCTTAGGGTATATAATTAATAATTATAGAATATACATAAATATACGATAAATTAAATTTTATAAACAAATTATGTACCTACCTATATAAAAATATATTTTATACTTGCATGATATGGTAAATATGTAATAGTAATAGCAACTATTTTACAAGAAAAAGTTATTCCAACAAATGACTTTCTTATGCTTTCTCAAAATAAAAAGCACACTACTCGTATCCGGACTCCGGCGCCAGTTAATACATGTCGGTCGTACGCGTGGGTAGAAGTACTGCAACTCTCAGAACTAGACAACTTGCATACAAAGAGCCTTAAAAGTGGAGTAAATTTCATCTAGGTAAAACTTTGCGTGACATTTACGAAGTAATCTGGCCAACTGGCATGCCTTAAAGCTACAAAATAAAGATTTGAATTAAATTAGATAAATTGAATTTTGTTTATTTTTTATAGTGTAACTCATAGATGTTATGTTATGTTTAAGGACAGCTTAGTTCTTTTCTATACTTCGTCAATCAAAAAACATTTATTTATTATAATTATAATAATTTACTTACCTGCTTTTTTTCAAAATATATATATATAGGTTTTAAAAAAATGTATGATACCTCCATTATTCATTTTTTTTTTTACAGGTAAAACACCTCAACCATCATGGCCACTAAATCATACAGCAAACATAAAGAATACAAGGAGTATTCCAGTAGCAGAGGCGTCGTTCCCTACACAGACGAACAATTCGGTATGATTTTACTAATCTACCCTGCAATAATCTTTAAATTTACTGAATATTTCTACAAATTATTATACGTAGTACCTGCGTGACTGACGTCGATCGATGTTTTTTTTTGTAAAACGTGTTAATAAATTAACATACATATTAATATACAAGTATTGCTCATTTAATATTATAAGATAAAAATTAGATAATACCAGAAAAACTATAATGTGCAGATAATTGGTGTGGTAGAAGTTTTGTAAAGTATTTTAAATTAGCACATTAATACGTTTTAGCAAATTGTTATATTAAATATATAAATTAAAGTAGCTACTGGATTTAATTGTCATTAAAACAAGTAGAGTCAAGTATTGTAAATTTTATACGATACCTAAATAATCACTTCTAAAAATCAACGCAGATATTGCGTAACATACAATTAAATTGAGTACCTCATTTTGAAATTGCTCAATTATTTAAATAATATAATATGTAATATTTTTAACAGATATGATAAAATCTGACCTAATACCGAAAGGCAGCAAGCTAGACTCATTGGGAAGAAGCGGGGGCACCCGGGAGTATCACTATGAGTACAAAGAGGAGAAGCTCCCTTCAGGAAAATATGACAGAAAGGACTTGCACACTGTTGAGGTAAGCCGAGTGTACATGAATATTATTTTTAGTCATTCCTTTGCTAAGTTCGGAAATATTTGTATATTTCGCGTATTACAAACGTTCATATCCATGATCTCGATACCCATAACTACTGCTAGTTGTTTAATTGCTAAATTGCAAATTGAATGTTAATATCTTAACGTTATAGAGTTGCAGCTAATAGAGAAATATGTAGGTAATCCTTGGACATATACAAGGAAGTCATGGTTTGTCTCTACATAAGCGCTAGTTTGTTGATCTGGAGAATTACTGAACGAATTTGAATGTGGTTTCTGCTTTTATGATCGCTATTTATCCAGAAATCTTGGTTCTCAAAAGTTTTGGTATAATAAAATTTGTCCTAGCACATATAGAAGTTGAGTACTGATGTTATTGGTGAGCCATCTCTATTGCTTAGTTGTTTTATCGACGCTTTTTACTTAATTTTGGTTGTAAATAAATGAAATCAGAGTAAAAAGTCCGCAATTCCAAATATCTAAGTCTTATATTTTAACAGATTTATTTAGTTGCTTTTCTGATGATCCCATAAATATTATAAATGCGAAAGTTTGGATGGATGGATGTTTGACACTCAATCACGCCGGAACGGCTAAACGGATCTGGTGAAATTTGACACAGAGATAAATTATAGTCTGGAATAGCACATAGGTTACTTTGTATCGCGTAAAAATGTACTGTTCCCGTGGGATAGAAAAAAAACCTCATTTTTTTTCACTAGAGTCGGACCCGGGCGAAGCGACGGTGATTTGTTAGTAAAATATATTGATATTTCTAAGTAACGTTTGATGGCAATTTGAAATACCAAATATTATTCTTTAAAAATAAATTATTTCGCTATCGCAAATACTTAAATTATGATAATATATTATTTGGTTATACTGTAGCTTAGTACAAAAATAAATTCCAATATGGTCACTAGTAGTCTTATAATTAACTTTGAACAGGAATTCACAATCCCTCCAAAGAGTGTACCAAAAGCGGCTGAATCCAGCTCGTATTACTACGAACGCGAGGAGAGGGAGCTGCCCGCGATCTCAACCGGCACAAGGACTTACAACTATGAAAGCTCGCCTACACCTGGTGAGCTTTTTGTTTTGCTTTGCCTACATTATGCTAATGCTTTTATGTTTTTATATTGAAATCTTTATATAAAATAAGTTTGAAACCTACAATATGTGCCTTTTACGCTATTTGAACTTATAGTACAGAGAGAACTGAATACTGCATATTTTTCAAATTATATATATATATATATATATATATATATATATATATATATATATATATATATTATTTCTAGGCTTTTGAATTTTGAAACATATGCAAGATATTTTTATCGGAATAGATAAAAAAAGGAATCATTACAAGTTTCAGTTATAGATATTTTATTGTTCTTAATATTTTTATGGGTACGATTTCCTATCATATGGCCAGTGTGGGGGACTATAGCCTGACCGACCCCCTCGCATTGAGGATAACCCTGTGTTCAGAATTGTAAAGTATTTATATAGATTCGATTATAACTTATTAAGTAAAAAGTCTTTTGATTTTTTAAAGATATTAAAAACCAAACCTTTAAAAACCTACATAATGTTATATTACTAATATTTAATATTCATTGATAATTTTTTTGTTTCTTTACAGCATATTCTAAAGTAAAAAGCTCGAAAGTAACGAAGGAAATGACTCAAAATGTAGATGAACTCGACTCTCTTCTCGACGACCTACAGAAGGACCAAGAACGACAACTGTACAAGAGTACGTAAATGGATAAAATTGTTTATGTTTGAATACATAATAGCACTATATACGTATGTAGGTAGTATTTTATCATAGTGTAGCTTTGTGAGTCAGGTTGCGGCTTCGATTTCCAGACAATGTGATTTTTATATTGATTAAATAAGGTCTTCCTAGCCTTAGAAATAAATATTATATAAATTTTTAAACTGTTAAAATGCATAACTATAGATAGCGTCAAGGTCCATTTCTTTTGTGAAATGTTTGTATCTTGTATAGAAACCGGCCTTTTGAAGAAAAGAGAATGAGTTACTATAAAAGTTTTATTTAGTCCGGAATATATGTATTTCTGTTCATATATAAAAATTATCTTATTTCAGGTGGCTACGCTTCTGATACAGCTGAAAGCACATCCTTTGACTATAGGAGAGGGTAAGTTATATTTTCAAATAAGCAAAATTCATATGGGAAGCGGCCATTCCCAACACAAGTATCTTGGGATTACTTACTGGGAAGACTCGTACATACTTATTGCAAAGGATATTGAAATAAAAATATCTGTATTTTTTCAAGCATAGAGATGCGCATGAAAAGTGCAAAATCACTTTTAAAGCTAAATAATTGTTTTAGAAATATTTTCTATTACACAAAATCATCCTAAATTGGAGTTCTAGACGAAATATTATACGATCTATTCTGCAACGATTGTTGACATCCATGCCTAAATCTTTCGAATAGTCAAAAAACACTGAAAACAAAACCATCATCACAATTTACCATCAATCTTCACAACACAATAGCTATTAAAAACTAATTAAATAAACCATTCCAGTACCCCAGCGAAGGCGCCATCCAGCGGGTACTCCACCCTGAAGCACGAGGAGAGGCTGGAGCGCTCGTCGTGGGACGCGCCCGCCGCGCCGCCCGCGCCGGCCGCCGCGCGCGCCGAGCTGCGCCAGGAGGTGTACCGGGAAGAGAAGACTGGTAGGCATCCATACTATGTCGCAACTAGCCTTTTAGGGCCGCTCCTCACTATAGTGCCGATCAAGGGTGCGACATCGGTCTGGCAATGAGTGCATTTACACTATCAGTAAGACACATTGAGAAATCAGACGCAACATTGAAAGTGGTTGTAACAATGCCAACTTCCTAATTCTGCGCTGTTATATAGTCAAACTTTTGGGTTTCTTAAGTTCCGAAGCCGTACGTGGTAGCCATTGCTAAGGCAATCAAAAATATACTAATCCTCGCCCCGAGGTAGAAAATCGACCAAAATTCATAAATTTTAATAGTGAAAAATCCCTATACAAGAAAAACTCAATACTCAAGCGAGTCATTTTATTTTACTAGCGACAAACCCTCGCTTCGCTCGGGTGCATCCCTAGGTATCTTTTAATTTTTTGAGTGAAACCCTAATTCTTTTTCTAAAAATAAAAGTAGCCGAAGTTACTTCTTATAACATCAACTATCAGAATGTGCAAGTCCCGTCAAAATCATTCCAACCGTTTCGCAGATCAGTCGGTACAAACAGACAGAATTTCTTTTATAATTTGCATTTAGAAAAAGTTTTCATTCGACATTACAAACAGATACCAATTTTATTTATCTATATAGTTAATAATGGCATGTTAATGAAATCCTCAGAGTCGCGCGTGGTCCCCGCTGCGGTCCCGGCGCCGGCCGCACCCGCCTGCACGCACTGCCTCCACGCGCCCTCTACTGGCACTGTATGTATATTATATACCTATATGTTATTTAGTTATATTAATTTTTATGAGAGTATAATTAAAATAGGTAATACTACATTATAGGTAATATAAATTTAGTTCTTGGTTTTCATCGCTTATATTTTTTTTATATAAAAAAAAATATATTAAAAAATTATGTGCAGTGAATCATTAATTTTTACCTTAAATGTTACACGTTTAAATAGTTGTTAAAAGTGATTGTTTTATTCTTTAATCATTAATAACCGATTACAATTGATTGTAATTACAGTTGTATAATAAACGTATACAACCATAATTAGTAATTACTTTAAAAAGGGTGCTTTTAAAGTCAGTCATATAACAAAAAAAAAGTGTTGCAAAATAATGTCCTAAAAAATTAAACATACCAAAAACTAATAATGAATGTCCAATCAATCCATCCAAAAAACATAAAAAAAGACAAACTAAACAATGCCCGCCACCCCGCAGCTGCCCCGCGCCGGCACGCCCATGAACAAGGTGACGACCACGGTGAAGACCTACACCTACGAGGTGCCCGCCGGCCTCGACCCTGCCGCGCTGCCGCTGCCCTGCGATCACGTCGTTGAGTTAGTATCATTACTTAAATAATCATAAATATTTCATATATATATGTACTTATTCAGCCATTTTTAACGCCCCACTGCTGGACACGGACCTCAGGATATCAATACGACGGGGATCAAGCCATAGTCCTATCGCTGGTCAAATGCGGGCGGACTAAGCTTGTCTTTCGAGGACTTACTAGGTTCTCTCAGACATGCAGGTTTCCTCACGCTGTTTTCATTAACCGTTTGCACATGAAAATATCAGAGATGCGAGACCCGGGATTTGAACCCACTTCTCTCGATTTTCCAAGCGGGCGCGTTGCCACTGAGTTCCCACTGTCACTAATTTGTGATAACTTTATTAAAAAATAAATAATATTTTTTTAAACTTCCTTATCAAGCATTATACTCGGCACACTTGGTGAATGAGAGTTAGACGGAAATAGTGTAATATTTCGACCGTCACGACACTTTTTATTATTTACTTAAGAGCACCCCTTGTGATGTCATCTCAAGTATCAAGCGAGCATGAATGTTAATGAGTGTATATTGTAAGAAATTCGTGTGCACTCTGTGCAGGCTTTTCTTCGATGAGCAACATGTACATGTACATTGCTTGATGTTAATGAAACCTAGTACTCGTGACAATTATTTTATTTATTATTATATACTTAGTTTAGATATTACTAAAACTATATTTCCAACCCTCTTAGCACGAGCACCACTACCACGTGCCAGCACTGCGCGCACTGCGCCTCGCACCGCGACTACCGCCTCAACTACACTACCGACGGTATGTTACTGTTTGATATATATATATTATGCGTGTTATGTTATAATCTATGTATATAAAAGCGATTGATTAATAATGAAATCTCAGAAAATACAAATGTTATGTACGAACTTTAAATACACCTGGTAGATTCCTCAGAGAGTAGGTATATCCTAAGAAAAGCTTTTTGGAAATGTAACCACTAAAAGTGTAAAAAAAGGTTGGAATTTTGTATGAAAATCCGATATTTTTAAAGTTACAGTGACCAAAATTATAAATATTTTTTTTTTATTAAAAGTTTTGACTTTATTCATACATAGTTTAAAGGCAGTTACTTCCCCTGGGAAAAAATAAGGAATTATAAGAAACTTAAAAGCGGAGCAATTGTACGTATTTTTTATATAAAAATGAAAAATATATATTTCTTATTTCCTTATATTTTTTGAATTTTAAGAATGTTTTTTTTTTACATTATTAATTATTATAACAAAAAACCTTTCAAAGCATTTTTTAACGGAAATTCTCATTTACATCCATCTTTCTATTATAGAGCACACAACAAGCGAGCGCATCGTGTACCCACAACCCGCCAACACTACGCACGTGCTCCAAGGCCCCCACACTCCCCACGCCCCCCACGCGCCGCACACTCCCCACGCTCCCCTCACCCCCCACGCTGCCCACGCTCCCCACGCTCCTCACGAGCCGCAGAATGGACATGGCCCATACGTAAGTTATATTTTTAATTTTAGGTTTCCACTTTTTCAGGCCCTTCAGGTATCAAAGTCTTGAAATTAATATTGTTAATTCAAATTGTTTATTAAAAAATATTTTTTATATCAATAAATTATATCTGTGGCTTAAAATTAAAGGATTGTGATGTTTTTAACTTATCTGTATAAATTCAAAGATGGATATAAAAACGTCAAAGTCATCTCATGTCATTATTTATAAAATCCAAAAATGTAATTCCAGGGTCCATCATCAACATACAAGTATAGCGAGACGACATACTCCGCGCAGAACACGCACAACGCGCACAACACGCACCTGTACCCCGCGCCCGCGCCCTCCCCGCTGGCGCTGTCGCCCGCCAACGCGCCCGCGCCCTTCCCGCGCCCGCACACGCCCGCCGGCGGCACGCAGCAGCCGCCCAAGAGGCTGGACGACTTGCTAGCCGATTTTCCTGAAGCGGTATGTTCTTTATTCTAATTAGTAGTTCTACATTTTTATTAATAAACCAGCGACTCAGATTTTCTTCGGGTTTGATCTATCCTACGAGATGCGTTTATTTTTCGGGATAAAAAGTAACCTATGTGCTATTCCAGACAAATATATATATATATATATATATATATATATATATATATATATATATTTTTATAAAACTTATGACCAATTTTTTGGCAGTTTTTTTAGACAAATCAAAATAGGCCGAAAGTTGTTCAATTTCCAATGCACAGCGAAAGAAACTGACTAGTACGTGAATGTACATATAATATTTATATCATTAATAATTATAAGTTTAAATATAGTGCCAACGCGAATAATTGCAATATTAATTTTTGTAAAGACTAAACGGGTGAAGTCCGTTAATAAATAAACCTTGAGAAAAATAAATTAAATTTTTGAAAATGAATTGATGAAATAAAATTCATACCAATTTTCACCAAATCCTACAACACAAACATGAATCTCATTTCATTTATTTTATATGATTATATATGATTTAATAAACGTATTCTAAAAAATAATAAAAAAATCACTGCAGCGGTTCCCAACACAACCTGATGGTGTGACCCGGCGGAAGGTCGAGGTCATTCACTCGCAGAGCGCGCACGACAAGGAGAAGGACAGGACAGACGGCACGTTGAAGCACACACCGCCTGTCAGCAGCAGCAAGAACGTCGCCGGACCCGCGGTGTACTATCCCCCGGGACACGTGCCATTTGCGAAGAAGGATAATCCTGTTGGAGGTGGTGGATATCAATCTGCGGTGAGTTGTTTAATTAAGTTATCGTGAATGCGGCCCTTGTTTGGATGGGTGGCCGTTTTATTTTTTTTATATAATAAAAAAATGCAAGTCCTAACACAATAAAATTTTTAAAACCAGTCAAATACAAATAAATATAAAAAAATATAAATATAAATGAATAAAACAATAATGAAATATCCGCAGGCGATGGTACAGGGCGGCGGCGCGTACGCGTCCGGGCGCGGCATGTATGAGTACGAGTCGGGCGCGCGCAGCCGGGAGAAACACACCGAGAAGAAAACCGCCGTTCCCATATGCTTGCCACTCTGCTGTGCTATGCCTTGTGTTATCATGTAAATTGCACTAACACAGTATTAAAATCCATACAGACAATCGCATTAAATTTTCAAATTCTAAAGTTCAAAAATACATCATATATATCATTTGTCATGGTTTCAAAGTTATAGCGCCAATCCTAAAGCTGTCTCCCGAGCATCGATCAAAAAAGTACTAGATACACAATTCCATGTAAAAGATCTCTTAAAACTATCACCAATTAAGGTAATTATTCAAGTTGAAATAAATATACAACAATGTAAATTGAATTTTTAATAAAAAAATAAATAAAAACGCGCTCAAATGTTTAAATAAGCGCTCATTCGGTGAGGTCATTTTTTGTCGCTAATTGTACAAATATCTAATACCTTTTTCGATTGACGCTCGAAAATAATGTATGACACTCGGGAGCGTCTCGCCCCGCACCGCGTGGATGCCTTGTCTAGATGCCTTCGTTAGACGACTGTATGGATTAGTAGACTGTGGTATTGTTAATATCATATTATTTTCATTTAAGTGCTCACTAAACAAAGTATGGAATACCAAAATATTTGACCGTTTTATGTACTCTGTTCTTTTTATAACTCAACTTGGAAAGTGGTGGAGCATTTAAAATTAGCTAAATATTTTGTCAAACTTTAGTGGGCACTCTACTTTAATGGTAAAATTTTAAAAAGTTTTTTATATACACACACACAGATGTGTCCAATTTTTTTTATATCTGTAACTTTTTCTCTTTGTGGGAACCCTTAGACCTATTTACACCAATGTAATGTGAATACAAGATTGTTCACGAAAATCTATCTAATCGATTAAGCAAGCAACTATTCATTTTCTCTTTTTTGATAAGATATTTTCGTTAGTAGTATAAACTAATACTTTTTTAAAACAATAATTTTACTTATTTATAGCACTATCATAATTTAAACTAGATAATGATTTAGAAAAAAAAAACTAATTAAAATGCATAATTATCACATTACTTGTAAGACTATATCATTTATATTAAAGTAACTATGTAATACTTAAACATAAAAAAAAACTTGAGTTTGACCCTATTGCCTTTTTATAGGATTTACAAACGTATTAACTCTATGGGTTTCCACAGAACTATCTTAAAGAATCTCGTTAAGTATAATAAATGTAATTAAATTTAGTCTTTTGTAAAATGACTTATTATTTAGTTTAAACACTAAGGTTTTTGCTGTCTAAAGAAGTCTATATAAAAAATATATTTTGTATTTTCTATGTAATAATTTAAAAAAATACATTTTTGTTACTATTTACCAAGAACTTAAGCTAATACTATTTGTTGTATGAGCTTCAAAATATAATAAGTGAGGCATTTTGAATGAAAAAAGTGTGTTTAATCTAAGTTTTAATTAAAATTAAGATTTTATGTACAAGGAATATTGTAAAAGAATTTTCTTACTTTTCGGTTGTAACATTTAATAATAATTCAGTAAATTGCTAAATCAAAGAAAAACTAAAACACCACAATTTATTTTTATATCTTAATATTAATACTAAATTATGTAAAATGGGAAAATATACGTGTATTAAAAAACAGTCTCTCTGATCTGATGTATTGTGAATCATTCATTTTTTTAAATAATAAGTAAGCTAGCGCACAGCGCGCGTCCTTTAACCATCATGTGCCATTAATAAGTGCAAGTGCCTTGTGTCGTCACGTTACGTGTAAATTATATTTTTATGAATAATAAATTTTATTAACAAATCTAGTTTTTATTTTTCTATCCTTACCTTGAAATCATCAGGAACAAAGAAAAATATAACAGATAAAATTGATATCCAATAAGGGAGTGCCTATTATGATTTTCAAAATTACTCTTCGCACAGATCACAATACTACACTAGTCAGATGCCTCATCCCATACAAAGAAATTTGACAGCGCTAATTCGGGCTATTCTAGAGCAATTTTAGTTTGATTAAATAGATAGTAGATGTCGTTGATTCACAATAGTTAAACTGTTTTATTTTAAAATATGTGCTAACTAGCGAATGGTAACTATTGTAAAATTCATTCTGCATTCGAATAAAAAAATTCTGTGATTTTAACAATTTTTATCCATGATAAACAATTCATATAAGTCAAAGGGTCATCTGTGAATATAAACTACAAACCTATCATCTGATTGATGATATTTCAATAATCAGTAAAATTAGCAAATTTGATTTACACAATTGCATTATTTCTTTTCCCTTCACTTAGAATATTTTTTAAAACGATAATATACCTCTTCGGAATTTTTTTTTATGTTTTGTTAATTTAACACAACTTTAATAACAAATAGATACAAAAACTTTATCTATTGACATTTTCTTAACTAATCATTCTTTGTCTCATCACGATGAGACCCAATGCTCTAAGTAAAGGAAAATGTGCTCTGAGTAAAGACAAAATACTCTTGTGAGATTATTAAAAAATCAGACATCTGGAAATGGTTTGTAGTGTACATTTACAGATGGCGCTGCAAATTTTTTGAGCTATTTACGGATTTACCACATTTATAAAATGTTAGTGACTGAATTTTGTTTACTCGCCAGTTGTCGATATTTACGCTGTCTATTATCTGTCCAGGAAGAATAAAATAGAGAAAGGTATGTTGGTCCAATTACTTCAGGCTTTTTGTTTGTTTATTGTATTAGACGACAGCTTCGTTTATGTATGTAACGTATTTTAAGTTGATTACCAAATAGCTGATTTATCAATAAAATTGATAATTTGCTTACTTAATTCATTGTTCTTTACCAAAAGTACATATTTTCAGAAACCATAAATATATTTCTTAAATAAACATAAATACAATAACGCCTATCTACATTTAATTAAAATAATTTTGCATATTTGTGATTTGTGAAGACCCCGTCTGAAAGTAAGCGACGCAAGAGTGTGTCACATGGGAAAATTATTGACATTGTTATTCTCGAGATAACTTGAACGAATTTAAAAATAAGGCTTTATCGAGTTCAATGCTTTTATTAATAGATAGTTATTTGATTTCATAAGTCACTAATTGCAGTTCAAAATTAATCCCTAAAAAGGTGTTGAGTGCTAGCCACATAGAAATTTTGAAATACGGTGTTTAAAATTGACCTAATAAATAGATTGCTTGCCTTAAAAATTGATTTACGTAGAGGATCTAACTTTTCTGCGATAAAAGTCGTGCGATATTTTCCCATAATTATCCATTAAAAGGTTATGTATTTCCATAGATTAATTCTTTTAGTTTAGATGCTGTCTCCATGATTGTATCCTTTACAAAGATTTTAAGACTTAATTCGAGCTATATTTGTTTTTATATAGATGGCGTTGATCGGTTGATAAGTATGGCGCTGATAAATTAGAAAATTTATTTAGATATATTTTAATACGTAGGCATTCACTAAAATATGTGAAATACATACATATATCACTTAGTATTATATAAATTAAATTTTAGTGTATTATTAACCGTGGTAATAACATCAATAACTAACAAAATATTAACAGTGTCATCTGTATGTATACAGCATAAACTTACTAGCTAATTTCATTATTATTTTAAGAGATATACGAGTAAGCTCATGATTGTACTATATTAAGGTTACAAAAATTTGATATAAAATTGCATGTTTTTAGCATCCGTAGCACCTAGATTATTAATAAAATCAAAAATATTCTGATTATAATTATTGGGAAATCTTTTTGGTCATCGGGATAAATAAAAGGTTAAAATCGTAATAAAAACACATATATTTTGCTTTTATATTTTACCAAAATTTTGGATCAAGTCCAACAAGGCAGTCTCCGGGTTACATCGCCCCTATACAAGCTCCACGCCCGGACTCACCCGCGCTTTACAAGTAAGGCCCAGTTACTCGCCTCAGTTTAGTGGATCTGCTACATTACTACTATAGAAATATTGAATATAAAAATAAATGGATGGTACAGAGAGCTCTCGACAACATTCTCAGCGGAGGCCGGAGCAAGTTCTCAAACACGCGAAACGTCCGGCGTTTGCGTACAATCGAATATCTCGTTTAATTGGCGTATTTAAGAAGTTGCTTGCTTGGACTATATTTAAATTTGTGTTATAAAGTCGAATATATGTACAAAAACTAACAATTTCCTAATAATTTTGGTCTTTAATGAATTTTAATTAAAACAAAAATAATATATAACAATATGTGGGCCATTAGGAACACATAAAAATAGCCGCATCAATTGAGCCAAGTACATATTAACAAAGATCGAAGGCCTATAACTCTGACATCTCACCAGTAAATATATATTTAATGTTTTAATTTGACAATTTGATATATTTTGTCACTCATCACTCATATTTGGTATGTTAGATAGTAATTTAGTTATACTATATACATCTAAGGTAGTTTCTTATTGTGGAAAACAAAATCCATTCAATGACTTCAGAGTTTCCAGTACAATAAACATTTGTGTAGTGAAATTATATATTCTACATATTTGGCAGTTGGATTTTGTATTTCAAAACAACATTAATATTTACAAGGTTCCAATACCCTTCATAATTAAAATAAGCAAATTTAGTCTTACAAAGGTTTTGTAACAAAATTATTATACATTCTTTTTACACTACAGCAAAATGATTGGTCCTCAAGTATGATAACTTTGGTTCGTAAAAAATATTTTAAATTATAACATCTCATATGTTTTGGATCATCTATGGTTCGATTGGGGATTGAAAAATTTGTATTAACTAAAAACATTTTAAAAGAGTTCAAAACTCGTAATATGTAACAATATGTACAGTTGATTATGTGCATATTTATATAAGAAACTTAAATTATAGCAATTACTAGCGGCTCACCCTCGCTTCGCTCGGGTTCGTCGCTAGGTACGTTTTAAATAGATATAAAAAGAAAAAATCTTTCTTTCTCACATTTTAATTATATGTTTTAATACTTACCTATTCCGGACTAAGAGAAATCCAAAAATTAAAATATCATAAAAATCTGAACGCGGTCGAACGGGATAAAAAGTATCCTATGTCCTTCTCCTGGCTCTAAACTACCTCCCTGCCAATTTTCAGCTAAATCGGTTCAGCCGTTCTTGAGTTATAAGCGAAGTAACTAACACGACTTTCTTTTATATATATAGATTATACAAAGGCTATCTGCAAATCTGCAATCTATTTTAAAAAGTTAACATAAACGTTAGAAACATGACAATAAATTAACATACGCTATGTGATTCTAACTCCTAAATACAAAGCACAATCATAGAATATCACTTCAACATGTATATTTGTAACAAAATTTTGGACAATTAAAAAAACTTTTTCTTCGAAAACCGATTAACATTTTTGGTACTTTAGTATTTTTTATTTATAACACTGAGTTCTGGCACAAATCATCTGGCACATCGGAACAGTCAGACCCACTAAGCCGGGCGCCCCGCCCTCTGGCGCCACTCAACAAAACGAAACAAACCACAAACAACATCGCGGCGCGGGCGTCTCGGGCGACTTCATTTTAAAAAATCACTCATTATGTATTGAAAATAATTATTTCTCCAATATGACCGCTCGCGGCGGCGCGATCTAATTCGTATCTGATATTTGACTCGATATAGCAATATATATGTATAATATACAATTGGAACTCCTATTATTATTAATTACCTAATTCTTTATAAATCACAATCGGTAACAAGATAACTCAATACGAAACAGTCTAGAGATTTACTCGGAGTCCCGCCGGGGCGGCGCTAATATCACAACGCGGGAACGAGTCACACAGTGGGCCGTGGGGAGCGTCCGTCCGTCTCGCTCGCGCGGCACTTAACCTAACATAAGGGCACTTGGGACAGCGGGCGCGGCGCGCGGGGCGCGGTCAGTCCAGCACGACGTAGGGCAGCGCCACGAGGTCGCCGAGGCGCGCGCACTCGTGCCACTCGGCGAAGTGCGAGGGGCGCGCGGGGCGGCCGAGCTCGTCGCGCGCCGTGTCCGCCGCCGCCGCTACCAGCGCGTCCCGCAGCGCGGCCGCCGCGTCGTCCCGCTCGCACGCGCCGTCCCGCTCGCACACGCGCGGCAGCGTGACCACGGGCGCGCTCGCACTGTCCGCGTACGAGTAGGGCACGCGGCGCAGCGCGGCGGCGCACAGCTCGCACAGCGCGCGCCCGCCATCCACGTCCACTTCCGCTTTCGTCCGCTCCACGGTGCGGTGCTCGGGCGACGCCGCCACGAACTCCTTCTCCACGTCCGCGCACGCGCGCGGCTCCCCGAACTGCGTCACGTCCTCCGCGGACAGGATCGGCGCCTTGAGCCTCTCGCTCGGCTCCAAGTTCGGCAGACTAACCATCTCCGCCTCCACTTTCGGCCTCTCGTATTCCACTTTTACTTTCACTTTCGCTTCGGGTGCCTCCTCCATGGTGTCGTCGGCTGAGTCTATCGACTTGGCGTCCGGGTCGCTCTTGATGTCTGCGCTTAGATCATCCAATGGCGGATCCGCCACTTCCGTCGGGTCCGGGAGTGGGTAGGGTCGCAGGGGCGGAGGGGAAGGCGGGGGTGGTGGTGGGGGCGGCGAGGGGGCAAACTCGGTCCAAGGTATGTGAGAGCAGATTGGGATTTGGGAGAGGTTCTTGACGCAGTAGTCGTCTGCGTAATCAGAGTACTTGTAAAGGGGCACAACGCTGGAGAAGAGATCAGGCTGGTCAGGACGCGTGGGGGGGCGGACGGCAAAGCGGTGAGGCTCCACGGGGGCGCGGGTACCGTTGATGCCCGGTAGGAAAGCGTTGTGTAGGGCTCGCACGTGCAAAGGGAGTAGGGCTCCTCGGACGGCCGCCGGACAGTCCTCACTGCCCTGGTCCTCCTCTCCCTGCACCTCCCCGCAGGTACACTCCACCCACTCGCGCTCCTCCTCGAGAGGGGGCAGCACGACTGGTTCCGGCTTCGGCTCGGGTTCTGGCTCCGGCTTCATTTGTTTGGGCTCGCTGCTGCCATTCCGTAACGGCGAATCCACTGTTATCGGAGCTGAAGAAATGTATTATATATTATAGTTGAACTTCAAACATCTCTATTTATCCATTATTATACTAGCTTAATATTAAAAAAAAATACTTTACTACTTACAGCAAAATAGAGCTAGTAAATGGGTATTTATATTTTATGCAATATTTTTATGGGAAATATTTTCTCCTAGTTTCAGTACACGCTAGCCACAAGACTAACGAGACAGTTTATTACAATTAATAATAATTGACCGCGCGAGCGAAGAGTTTCTGCTTCAAGTATGGTAAAATTTGCTTTCCAGTGTCAGTTTGTTGGTACTTCTCTACAGGTCGTATTTTACAACCGATCTGGACGAAACTTGGTATACAGGTTTATCGAATTTATAGATTTTTCTTGTCGTCGGACAATTTTGATTGGATTGGATTTGGCGTACTTTCTTGAAAAAGGCTCTCTGCCTTATGAGACCTGATTTCGATGAATCTTATTATTTGAAAGGAAGTAACTACACTTAATGTTGTAATATCCTCACAATCTGCATTTCTGCTCCCGAGGTCTACTGTTCGCAGAAATATTAAATAAACAAGTAAGACACTCACGGTCGGGCTCTATAAGCATGACGTCGGGCGAGTGCGGCGAGCCCGGCGAGTGCGGCGACGCGGGCCGCGACCGCGCGCCGCGCAACTGGATCTGCTCCAATAGCTCTTTTGTTGTTTTCACCTGGAATTCCAATTAAGTACTTATTATTAATATTTTGAGAACCAATGGAATAAAACTTCATTACAATCGACTACATAAAAGCACAGCCTAATTTTGACATCAGTCAAAAAATAAAGATACATATAATATATATATAATAACCTTTTTAGCCCCAGCAGGAGGCAGCCTATTGACCAGCGCAGCGTACGGGTCGGTGGCATCACGTCGCCAGCCATTGCGGCGCGCGCCTGAACCGTTGCGGGCCCCCCACGCGTGCGCCCCGGACCCCACCGGAACCCCCGCGCCGAGGCCCCCACCCCCAGGCCCCCCGCCGCCCAGGGGCGCCTGCGCGGGGAGTGCGGGGTGCGCAATGGTGGTGCCGCCTTCAACGCTTGCTATCGTCTCCGTACCGGACCCCGCGCGGCTCGGCCCTCTGGAATACGAAATAAGAAATACAAATAGGCATTATAGATAGTGGGCGGCTTCACGCATACAAAGATACTTATAAAAAGTTAGCTTTTTTATAAAGTTTGGTTTCAATTTTTATTATTCACAAACTAATCTTACAAACAGTCAAGCACATGTGTAGCTTTTTCTAAGACGATAAGAAGCTATTGAATTTTACGTATTATGTACATATGTATATGTACATAAAAAGAATAAAGAGGTGTAATGTTATAGAAATCCTTTATATATTTTTTAATTTAGTTTTAGACCTAGCCTTTTTTTATTTCTTGCAGATTTTTTTTCCATCATCATAACTTTTTTCCTTCTAATAAGTACTCACCTTTTTAAGTTCTTCTTAAGTTTTTTATATTTCGCCTTCTTTTCATCATACAGAGTTTCCGGGGTGGGCGCCCTCTTCACAGCTAAAAAGTTTATATTATCAATTACCTCAAAATAAATATTATAGAATATAACAAAATATACAAATAATTACATACTTAGAAATCTTTGTCTACGGAGGTTATGGATTCGACTCTCGCGCAGGAATATTCTTATTTACCATACAGAAGTTTTTTTTTTGGTTTGGCTGGGACAATGCGCTAGGTTGAATGGACACATAAAGACAAGTAAAATAACATACCACTTTATGTGCCTCACAAGAGAGTATATAAATAAAACAATATAATATGGTCCTAATACACAATATAATTTATCTTTAATTGTATTTTTTATGAACCATTTTCTTGTGCAAAAAAATGTTAATAAATAAATAATATATTTGTAACACATACTCAAACAAACCAACTTTTAGACCATCTTAAATTTTCATTGCTTTTCTATTATTTATTCGCAAATTGGGCATTAATAATATTATTAGTCATGACATATACTTTAGTGAGTTAGCAAGATGAGGTTCGGACATGACAGTGATATGACCCGAGCCCATCGTCTCGCAACCTTCCTGCTGGTTCAAAGGCTAAATTCGGCAGCGCACTAAACGCGAACAAAATAATATATGGCGTGAAGGTGAAGACTGCAGACAGGCGATTCCAACCATTGATGCCAAAATGACGAACCGTCTTATCAAACTCAACAGACCTCAACTTAGATAACCGCGGCCTTAACTGGCCACGGAAATATATAACAAACATCTATTTAATATAGGTATAACTGACAGCCCCCTTTGCAGGGCATCCATGGGGGCAGATGAAACGGCTGCACATGAATCTTGTATGGTCCAGGTGTAGCGGCGTACCGGGCTCAACATGTTGGCACACCTAGTACACTCCCGAGAATCTTCGGTAAGACGAAGAGGCTGCTGAACTTCCTGAAGTAGCTGGGATGGCAAGAGTAACACGAAAAATAAATTCTCACACACGCAAAATAGCCGCATAGTCGTCGAGTTGCGGAAACTAGCCCGAACATACCATACCATTGAGTTTGGTGAAAATTCAACCCATGAGCTATTCTGTTTCTAAAACACTTTAAAGGACCTAGAAATAAAGAGTTTCCACTACAGCTTTAAACTTATTAATAGAGTTCCGACTAGACTCTTAAGGCACGAGACTTAACTTAACGAGGGCACTAAAATTAAACGTGTCATACATACATACACAAAACAAACATATAACTCACGAGGCGTGATGGGCTTGGGTGTGATGGGCTTGTGCGCGAGCGGCGGCGAGCTGGGCTCGTCGTCCACCAGGATCACGTCCTGCGAGTCCGACTCGTAGCCGCCCCATGCTGGAATATTTATATTAAATTCAAACTATAGGAAAAAAAACGTGTGTGTGTACTTATGTACGCACGTAAGAAGTTATACTTTTTTGGCGTAACAGAACAATAATAGCTAAAGATTTCATCCCGTATGTCACAACTCTGTTTGTAGAAGGAATGCAGCTAACTTCATCATGTCGCTTTTTGGCTGTTGGTGATTGTTAAAATTTTACTCTCATAATTTTTTCCAAACATGCCAAAAGAAGTATAACTTCAAAAAACATATTATTTGCAACATCGTGATAATTTTATTTTTTACTAATATCAGTTTATTGTTGTGCTCATTTAATAAATATTGATTCCAATGTAGCAAATAATATTATTTAAAAATTCTTGCAAAATCCGTTTTAGTGTTTCCATGTCTTTGAGGTAAGACGCTATAAGGCTATAGAAAAAGTTAAGAACGTGAATTGTAGTTTATATTGCACAAGTATTTTATTCTCCTTACATATTCATAATTTCACAGCAACAACTCTTTTTAAGAAAATTATAATAGATCTCATATTTATAAATACTTTACTATTATTTTATAGAATATTTTATTGGTTAAATAATAAATGAGTGCTAAAGCATAATTCAAAGTGCATGAATGCATGAAGACATTACCTGGCCTCGACGGAGGCCGGGGGCTCGGTACCGCGGGGCTCACCACGTGCTGGAATCATATATATTTCATTATACTAGCGACTTACCCTCGGTACATCCTTAGATACCTAACAGTGCCATATAATATGTTACTACAGGTTGATTTGTGTACTAAACTTCATCAAAATCTGTCCAGCCTCGACTTGTCCAGTTACGACGTGAAAAGTGACAAACAAACATACATACAAACTTAAGCTTTTTTCAATTACACTGTATTATCAATATTAATTTTTTTACTAACACATTATCAATTTTAGACGGTTCTTTTAGTTTTTACATTTTTAACTCATACAAACGAATGTTTTGGTATAATTGTTAGAATATAACCCCAAATATCTTCTCTGGCGGTGAACTGTTTTTTAATTACGTCTATGGATTTAAACACAGTATTCCCATTTAGTTCTAGTAGATTTGTGACATCTACTCTATCATAACAAACTAAAAAAATGATGTGTATGCAAACAGACAACATTTAGCCATTACTTTCATTGTAGATAAACATCTCAAATACTCGTTAATTACATACAAACATGTATATCTATACATATAATAAAATTGTAACTAAGCCGAATCTGTACATTAAATATTTTTTGATACATTTTACTGAAATAAAAAATATTATGGATACAGAGGCCCAATCTATAGTTTTTAGAATTTTTGTCTGTCTGTTATCGCATTACAGAAAAACCACTGAAGGGATTTTAATGAAATTTTGTATGGTAATAGCTGGTTATGCGGGTCAACATATAGGATACTTTTTTCCGCAGAAAAAAGCCTCATTTCTGAGAAAAAATACAAAAACTGCAATGTAAAGAGTATACTAATATGTAAAACCTAAGAATTTGGTTTTTGGTCATCTGAACGCGGGCGGAGCCGCGGGCAATGTTAGTTTATTAATATATAATATCATAAAATGACCTTATAAATATTGAATGTATCTGAATCAGCTTTATTCTAATGCTTGTATAATATCTATTCTAGTACTGACCCTTGTGAGTGCAGGGGAGGTGAGGGGAGTACCGCCCAGTCGTCGCACTGCTCTCTCTGCTGAAGACCGGTTAGATCCTGATGAAAAAACTTTGTTTAGTTAACATTCACTACATTAAATAAACGTAAAAAAAAAACAGATTATTCCAATTAAGCTAGATAATCTAAGCAGAAACATTTTTGTAAAAGTGTAGGGGCCCCGAGTTTGCTAAGGATTTTCACTTATAATATAAGTTTTTCTTTAATTTTCTTCCTTCGGCTTTGTGCCATTTTTTGTTTTGCCATATTTTCACTAAAAACGAAAACAATTCTATTCCACAGGAACCATACATTTTTTCAGGATAAGAAAGTAGCCTATGTGTGAGCTATGTTATTGTAATGTTTCATTAAAATCCATTCAATAGTTTTTGTGTGAAAGAGTAACAAACATCCAGACATCCATCCTTACATCCTCATAAACTTTCGCATTTATAATATTAGTAAAAATTTATATTCACATATAAAATCGAATTTAGAACACCTTGAAATTTCTATTGTGTGGGATCTATGAATATTATATAGAAGGGCCATATGCCCTATATGGTAATAGTGTTGACGATTAAATTGCATAACTCAACAATAGTAACACTCAAAAAAATGTATAATTTTGTTAACAATCATGAATAAAACTACAAATAATATAAGTAGTGTTCAAAAATTAAGCAAAAAAGAATATTTTATATGTATTATTAATTTAAAAAAATCAGGTGTGTTGGGGCGAGTCCCTTTTAGTGTTAAAGATTGGTGTGAAAATAAAATTGGCTTTGTTCTAATAGTTTTAATACTATACTGACACTGAAAGGTAGTGCATATAAAATTCTTTCTTAAATAGGAAAGAATATCTTATATACATATATAATTGTTCAGACAATAACAACGGTTACTATGGCAACCTAATGTAACCTTTTTCGTACGCAACCTATTTCGTTAGTCCACTTTTCTGACCTGGTACCATAGAGATAATAGACATAGAGTAGGCAAGCCGATCAAAAGTATGATATCGCGATAGAAAGAGACAAAGAATAACAGACCACTCTTTTTATTTTTAATTCTTTTTTTATATAATTTTTAATGAATTAGAATGTACTATAATAATACATAAAAGATTTAAGTTATATTAAACATATACAGAAGAAATAAATGTTAATTTCATAAACTATGTTTTTTATTTATTACAAAAATAAGTTATTTTGAAATTTATTACTATAAAAAATTCATTCTTCGTTACATATCGTGCATTTCTTTCAATTTGAGGTTTGCGCCATATAAAGTCTATTAATGCGCATACGTTATGAAACAAAGATAGTTACTAGGCAGATATTTTCTATCTTTTTCTTTCCACGCCTCACCGCCATTTACAGTGCTGAATAACAGTTGCCTACTATGTGTATTATGTCTATGCTTGGTACCCGTCAACGACCACTCAGCCCGATAGACACCTCACGCAGGGCGAACACTTTCAGACAACACGTTAGACAAATACGTCTGACTTGAGAAAACGATCGCGCGATTTCCTTCAGTAGCGACCACATCCGTAACCCGCGAACACATTGTTTGAGACTCGTGAATTTCCGATACCAAAAATACAACAGACGCGCAACATGGCTCCCTGTGCAATAAAATGGTGTGGAAATAGTAGCCAAACATGTTATTTAAAAAAAATGGCATCACTTTTCAAAGGTAAGTGAATTTTGATTTCCAAATTCATTAAATGTAATTAAATCAGAGCTCAAGTTATATTGGTCGCAACGCAACTGGCGTTGATGTATTCGGACATTCTCGGACTATGCGTCCCTTTCTTTTCAATGCAGTTCATTGTTGCTATACTTTTCTTGAATTACCGGCACGTGTAACTAGTGCTGTACCAGTTAAACTATAATTTTTTTAGATATAAGTTATTTAATTATTATAAAATGCATGATTGTTAATCTTAATTATTGTCATTTTTTTTGTTTATAATGATGATTTTACTTCTTATTATTATGTATTATTATCAATTTCTTTTGTATTATGACATTTATCTATAATAATAATAATTATTATTTTTAAATTTTTGTACATTTAATTCATGAATATTTAAATGCTATGTACACTTATAATTGACATGCATATAAGGTATATTATTATTACATTAGTTATATTGAAAATGTTTCAAATGTATGTTGTAAGTGTGCTTTTTACAAATAAATAAATAAATAAAATTGGTACAAGGCTATGTCGCCAGCTCTCGGAATATAAATGTAAAGAATAAACAATTGTAATAAGTACCTAAAAAGTTTTTATTAAGTAGTAAAGTTTTTTTGTATAAATAATAAGTTCATGTAAATAAGTAGTAGTTTAGTTATACAGAGTGTAAGGGACAGTTTTCCAAAACTTTAACCATGGAGATATTTCTGTAAATAAACCTTGAATAAACCTGTGTAAATAATATTAAGTATTCTATTATTATTTCATTATAGTAAAGAAAACTTGTCTTCATTAAAAATATTCTTTAAAACAGAAAATTATTTTACTAAATACGATACCTACCTACGATACGTTATAAAACTTCTGGTTCCTATCACTATTAGCAAGTGACGCAACCTTGAATTAACCAATCAGGGTGCATTTCATCCCGCCTCCCCCATGACGCTTACCTCAGACTTTTGACTGACACATTTGGTTGTAGAAGTACATCAATTAGGCGTCTATCGGGTTAAGTAGTCGTTGGTACGCGTATATTTCAGTGTGATTTAGAAGACGTTTCACGTCAAAAATTTAAAGTTTAAGATATGTTGGAGACATAAACAAATATTATAATACTTTTCATTTAATTACTAAATGAATCTATTCTTGTATAAAGATAGAGTGGTATATATATATATATATATATATATATATATATACATATATATATACATACACACATATATAGTATCAACTATCTGGTATCCATAACACAGACCTGGCAGCTTACCATCCCCCCAACGTGCGTTCACCTTGTCGTGGTGGGGGGGCTCAGTAGTAGTAGCGAAGCTAAGAAACGCACAGGGAGGTTGCCCACTTCGGTGGGCGGTGGGAGGTGGCCCTCTTCGGGGGGCGGTGTACCTTGCGGGTTGCTCCTGGTACTTCTCTGATAGCAGAGTGAACCTTGGAGCAACCCCATGGTTGTGGTGGTCTGCTTTGGCAGACCTGCCGTCGGGGCGTCGTAGTTGAATGCGTAAGCGATCCTGCGACGCCCCCTTAAGACGGGGGAAGGTTTTGTTGGGTTTTAGTGAGTAGTACTGGTTGTATTACGCCGGTGAGTCCCACACGTCGTGCGTAAATGCATTTCCCAACGTTAAAAAAAAAAAAAGAACTAGATGGTGCTGTATGTTAATATCTCAACATATTTATCCCAACATATCTTAGAATAAAGACAAAAAGTGCTTGCTTGCACTTTACATATAAAAACAAATTTAAAATATTATTCGTATTATAATTTATAGCTATGCCTATCTGAAGTATGCTACAAATGGCTGTTAAAAAAAAGCACAGTATAAAAATCCATACCGAGAGTGATCGCCTTTTATCTAAAGAGAAAGCTTTTTTTTTTTTTTTTTTTTTTTTTTTTTAACGTGTGGGAAATGCATTTACGCACGACGTGTGGGACTCACCGGCGTAATACAGCCAGTACTACCCACTAAAACCCAACAAAACCTTCCCCCGTCTTAATGGGGCGTCGCAGGATCGCTTACGCATTCAACTACGACGCCCCGACGGCAGGTCTGCCAAAGCAGACCACCACAACCATGGGGTTGCTCCAAGGTCCACTCTGCTATCAGAGAAGTACCAGGAGCAACCCGCAAGGTACACCGCCCCCCCGAAGAGGGCTACCTCCCACCGCCCACCGAAGTGGGCAACCTCCCTGTGCGTTTCTTAGCTTCGCTACTACTACTGAGCCCCCCCACCACGACAAGGTGAACGCACGTTGGGGGGGATCTAAAGAGAAAGCCTGCTAAATGCAAAGGTTGTCAAAAATAACAAGATTTCCAACATTTATGACTTAACTCAAAGGTTATTACGAACTTGATTTTTTTCACATTTATGTTTTTGATGGAATTATAATTATTATTAACACAGCTATATCTCGTAAGTTTCTTGTGCAGAGTAAACCCGCATCAACCTACTCACCGGTGTGAGCCGGCGACGCCACCGCCGGGATGACGAGGTCGCGCCATCGCTTGACCAGCACCTTGGCGCGTCTCGCCAAAGTGGGGTCTGTGGTCTTACGTCGCAACTCATTCACGTGTTTGCCGAGTCTGGTGGTCTGGAAGGATAACAAATTTTATTACAATTTTCTTTTTTATTTCACTAAAATTTTATTGTTTGTATATACATATTATATTTTAAAAACTTAATAATGACGAAATTCCTGTTTAAATTTTAACTTCTTTAGGAAAAGAATTTTCAAAAGTGATGCTTTCTGTTGCTGTTAATTCTCTTGTGTTGTTTTTTATTACATTATTTTTGTCTCAGAAGAGGTCAAATTTAATTAATGCATATACCCTGACAAAAATCGACTAAGTAAACAAAATTGGTAATTTAAGACCAGGTCATTAGAACATTTAAAGGTTAGATTAGGTATTTAGGGATTTTCGTGGTGGAGGGGCTCATTAGCGTCCGGCAGTCCAGCCGGGCACGAAGCCAAAAAACGTACTGGGAGGCGGCCCACCTCGGTGGGCGGTTTGCAATGCGGGTTGCTCTAGGTACTTCTCTGATAGCAGAGTGGACTGTGAAGTAAACCCATGATTATTGTGGTCTGCTTCGGCAGACCTGCCGTCGGGGCGTCGTAGTTGAGTGCGTAAGCGATCCTGCGAAGCTCCATTATGACGGGGAAAGTTCTGTTGGGTTTTAGTGGGTACCTACTGGCTTCTTTAGCCGTCGAGTCCCTCATAACCACTTGTATGTGTATGTATGAATCGGTTCGGATCATATAGGTGAGCTGTTAAATTCTAATTTTATTTTCTTTGTCGTAGTGTTGTTAAATAAATATATAATTAATTGCATGTAGTGCATAAAATTAAGATGGAACTAGCGTACCTAAATTCAATTACATTCAAATTATTATTTAAAGAAAACTTCCTTTTACCGCTTTAATAATTAAACATTTTTGTATTAGTTTCATCAAGTAAAAATAAATTCAGTTCAGTTCTTTGCTTTAATGGCTTTAAAATTATACAATATTAAAAATTCACTATTTGACAGTCAAAATGCTTGTAATATTAATATTGGGTAAAGTTTTGAAATGCATATCAGACAGTAACTCAGTAATCTCGGTTAATATTTCCTCAATAGAATCTCTCGACTGTACAATTTATGTCTATATTTATAATATGTATGTACTTAAAGTTATGTATGTGTAGTGTACAACTATCAGGTATCCATAACACAAGCCTCGTAGCTTACAATGGAACTAGATGGCGCTGTGTATTAATGTCCCAACATATTTAATTATTTAATTTAAGGGACCAATTTGCTTATGATTTGTAAATAAATATTTTGTGTATTTATTTTAACTATCGTGTCACTATTGATTGTATAGGTAACCAATGTTAAGCCAAAAGAAGGAGTAAACATTAAGTAAATTTAAAATGAACTTGAGAAATAATACATACCTAATACTGATCCCAGAGTGAAGTTGCCAAAAAATATTATTTTTTATAATCGTCTTTAAGGTTGTACCATTGATAGTTTTTGTAGGTATATCAATAGGTTCTATCTAAATATTATCAATTTTCAATATCGACTATCTTACCTCCAACAACTCTTTTGTGATATTGAATTTTTCCAAAATGGATATGATTTCGTTAACAGTCTGCATGTCGACGACCTGGAAAGTAAAAGCGATAAGTTAAATTTATTATTCGCAGTAGCTTATTACATAACTGGATTAAAATTACATATTTTTATTTGAAAATCACAATCGCGCTTTAATATAAAAACCGTATTTCGTAAAATAATCGCCGAATAACAAACACAAAAAAAAACACAAGTGCTAAGAAAAAGTTATCAAAAAGGTTTTCATTCATTTTATAGTTCCGGTAATGTTTAACGATCGACAATCAATTTACTCCAACGCATAAAAAGAAAGAAAAAGTGGCACAATTCCTACTATTGTAGTTCAATTGAAGCTGTAAAAAAAATATAAACTACAGCAAAACCTAAATGAAAAAATGCCTTATTCAATAATTCTTACCATAGAACCACAAACTTGTAAAACTACAATCAAACTGAACCTTACAAAAGAATATCTATTATTAAAAATGAAAAAGGTGTAAAAATTTTTAGCCGAGTTAAATTTATTAAAATAAATGTAGTTGACATGAAGTTTGTTTGGTAAAATGGTAATCAATGTAAAAACGAGACGAGAATAAATATAAGCATTATGTGAATATAGTCCAAGGATGATCAGAGACAGAACCCTCAGCAACAACAATAATTTGTGTATTTTATGAATATATTACATAGCTATACAGATCAATAAAATTTAAGTGTCTGCCTGTAATGTCAAAATAACAGCTTTTTACTAAATGCATATGAAAGTCTAAACGATACTAATAAGAAAAAAACACTCTTTAATTTTTAGTTTGTCTGTTTGTTTCGGCTAATCTTCGAAACAACTGCACCAATTTCGACAGAACTTTTACTGGCAGATAGCTGATGTTATAAGGAGTAATTTTTATTTTAGAAAAAGAATCAGGGTTCCACACAAAAAAATTAAAACCCCAGAGAAGTGAGGGTAAGTCGTTTGTAGTAACTAAAAATGATTTTTTTACTCATACAGATTTAAAAATAGATTTAAAAATATAATCTAGCATTATTATAGATCAGTTGTACTTATTTTTCAACCATGAATGCGGCCAATATACTTTCATTTAATAGATTAAAATGATTTGTAAATGATATATTATGTATAAATGGTTTATTACCTGCTGCTCTATTTACACATTTTGTTTTGTTTATCAATGGTATTATATTTCATTCTTCTCCATTTCAAAAAAAACATAGTAAAAAGACAATTTTCAATGTTCTTTTGATATCCATATTAATATTATAAATGTGAAACTTTGTGCGTATGGATGTTTGCTACTCTTTCATGCCAGAATGGCTGAACGGATCTGGATGAAATTTGACACAGAGATAGATTATAGTCTGGAATAACACATAGGCAACTTTTTATCTCAGAGAAATGTACGGTTCCCGTAAGATAGGTTTGATTTCATTTTGCAACTTCGCTAGTTTATTTATATAAGGATGATAATCACATACATATATTCAAGCAACATGTAGTTTCAACAAAAAACTAAGTATTTTCCATAATTTAAGCATTCTATTATTTTTATTAAATCTTAATTTAGCCTAAAGTTTAGATTCAATTTGCAAATATTTATTATTAATCAAATAAATAAAATTGAATAATAAACAAATTGATATTGAAGTTTATCATCACTAGTGATAACAAGTTAATGATTTTGTCATGTCATTTCATAGACTGACTTTGCACCTTAACATTGTTAAAATGTTGTATATACTTTATATAAGGACATTTTATATACTATTAGGTATTAGATAATGTACCCTCAATTGGCTCGGGTGCATCCTTGTTGCCTAATAGTAGCCTATGTGTTGCTTCATGTCATAGTCAAATCTATTCAGCAATTTAAGTAAGAAGCAGTATCCAATATACATGCACATATAGAAACTATCATATTTATAATAATAGTCTGATTTTACTACTAAAGTACTAGTGGCTCACTCTCACTAGGTATGATGAGTTTCATATGCCTTACTTGAGAAATGGTAGAAGCCCCATAGAAACTTCCACTCCCTTAATGGATGGTTTATTTATCTTATGTCCTTTCCAAGGTCTCAAATTATCTCTATACCAAATTTCATCTATTCAGGTTCAGCAGATTAAGTGTGAAAAGGTAACAGACAGACAGTGTTACTTTTGCATTTATAATATTAGTATGGATTGAAGGTTTCTTTTAAAACATTGAAAGTATAAAATCTACAGGCTTATATAAGGTATAATTGTTCAATTACTAATTAAAAATAAATGCCACATCTAAACAATATATCACATAGTCAAAATATCTGATCCAGTCTTCATTTTTAATTATATATGTATAAGCAAATGTGGACTGTAAGATGACTTATCTAAGGGGTACTTGTTAGTTACCAGATAGTTACTTTAACCTGTCAACGACCGCCGAGCCACAGGTGGCTCGGTTAACAATTAATTTCTTAGAAATTAACCGCAAGGTGGTAAAGGTGGTTCTGTATTTTGCTGTATTGAGGCTATACTGAATAAAATAGCTATAATATTTTAACAATGGGTGTCTCTAACGTTTTTATTCTATATTTGTAATTTATTGGCATAGATGTTTGAAAATATTAGTTGTTGTTTTAATCAAGAGGAAAAAATACTTTGTTTCCGATACACATTTCCAATTACATAACTTATGGTTAATTAGAATATGCATGTTATATTCATGACAATCCTAATTGATAACTCATTTTGAATATAGCATAAATTGATTCAATTTTAGGACTTAACCTTCCATTATTTGGGTGATATACATTTACTATCACAAGAAAGAGTTCTAATATAGAACTTTCTCTCTCATTCAATAATACAAAAATTAGGACAATTTTTTAGGAAATTATATAATGTGTGTGTTTGTTTGATCTTTCACATTAAAACAGAGTGACGGATTGTCATGATTTTTTGTAAGGTGATAGTCAGAGGGCTGGAGTGACATAGGCTACTTTTTTCCATGGGAGATTATCTCATTCCCATGGGAAAACATGTTAAAATAACTCATCATACCATATGTATTCCATATTAATTGTTAAAATGTACCTAAGAATGAACAAGAGTGAAGCAAGGATGAGCCGCTAGTTAATTATATATTTTTAAATTTAACATTTGTAAAAATATTTCTTAGAATTCTTTATTATCTACCTAATAATGAATTGTGAAATTTGAATAATTTAAAAATATTTCTGTTTAACTTTTATCATTTGGCTTAAATATTATATATAGTGATTAAAGATATTCATTTATTGTTATGAAAATAAAACATAAATCAATAAGTAAAATCATAGTTCTAAGCTATGTGTCAAATACACATGGAGCGTACCCCACCATAGAGCACATGGAAGCATCATGAACATTACGAGTAAGATACTCGTTTCTACTACTGTATATTGAGAATGTAAATGTAATATTGAGTTATATAGTAGTAATTATATACTATTACATATACCAGTGCCAATTAATTGTTCTTTATAACATTAAAAGAATTTTTTCTACAGTGTTTCTATATTGTTTATTTGTGAAAAAACTAATAATTTCAAAAAATAATTATCCACTAAAATGGTAAATTAATAGAATTAATAAAGGTAACCAATATATATATATAATACTTAGGTATAATGTACATATAATTAATTCATGCTGGGGTCAATGAACATGTGCCTAGTGTGTTGACCACATTGGAACTGCTTACCATATTATAATGATCTATGAATTTAGGGTATTATATAAACTAGTAACTAACTGACCAGTAAAAATAATACTTTTAATTTTAAATTTTTGAAATTCTAATAAAATTCAATAAAGCAATATATTTTTCATGATAGTCCTGATAACCTTTAAGAAATAAAACAAAAATGTGATATAATAAAACTTCTCTTTTGAATCAAACTACCCATTTATATCACAAGAGACAACTGCTATTTCAACAGCATTGAAAATAGCATACAGATACTAAATTATTGCGAAAACTTGACTGACCTGAAATTGCACCATACACATTTAATAAAGAGGTACACAGATTTCCAAAAATCCCAAGCAATATCGTGATTGGCACCACGCTCCTGCAAGAATATTCCATGCTGCTTCCAACTAATTCTACGCCCGAGCAATGCACAAGCGTACAGATAAAAACACATTTTCACCTTCGAATGAAGTTTAAACGAATCTAAGCACAACCTGACGAAAATCTACGGGAAAGGTCACGCGTGGCACAATTCCGTACTTTCACATTGCAAAACATTTGGCACTAGGGACGAGAGGGACGAGAGGAGCGCTGGCGACGTCAGTGGCCCCGTACATCACTCCCAACGCTCACGTATCCACACACAAACCACATTTACATCACGGATCTCGTATCATACAAGCCCCCGCGGCCGCAGCGAGTCTCTGCACGCCCCGACAATCGTGCAGAGCGCTCGGCAGCTGCGAGACAACCTTCCAAAAGGCCAAATCGCGACTCGAGTCGGGTGTCACAGGCTCGTGCGGACCGTTTCCGTATCTCCAACTTGCTTATCAGACTTATGATCCT
Organism: Brenthis ino; assembly: GCA_921882275.1. NCBI lineage: Eukaryota > Metazoa > Arthropoda > Insecta > Lepidoptera > Nymphalidae > Brenthis > Brenthis ino. The sequence continues at coordinate 12,143,016 of OV170229.1, read as the reverse complement.
CTAAACTCGCTAACTTACATTGTAATTGCTATCCAACGCATTCAGAAGTCGATTACTTAGCTCATGAGCGTTATTACTCATTTATAAACGAAAATATTTAACTAAATACGACGAACGTGTCTCGGCTGCGTCGTAATGGCGGACCGACGACTACGTATGCCCGTGCCAGGGCATTTTAGCCGAATAATTCAGCTGATATCTACTACAGGCGACGCACACTCGTGTTTTTCCGTTTCTTTTGACGGGAAAAACTCTTATTTTACGATTACGGCCAAGAGATGGCGTTTGTAAAATGAGATTATAATTGAATTTATTCCTTCTTAAAGTGTTATATCTATTCTAAAAATAGCAGTTTATACTAAATTTATTATATTTAAACTAAGGTCTAAAGAATTACTTAAAATAAAGAATATTAACGTTTTTATACTTAAGTGGACATATTTTTTTATTTGTGGATGGCAACATTAATTGCACAATTTTTAAATAATCCTCAACAGATGGCGTGATTCCAAAAATAACTATTTAAATATTTCAGAACGAAATTGTGACATTTACCAGTGTTGCTTAGTTCAAAAATAAATTAGACAGTCTCCCGACAGACCTGATATTGTATCTCAAAGATTATACAAATTTACAAAACGAAGATTAAAATGAAGTTTATATTTTTATAAATATAAAGTACAACTAAATAAATTTCATCACTAAATGTTAATGACAAACTGTTACCTTCAAACCATTGTATAATATAGAATCCACCTATTTAGGTCAATGGGAAAGGATTTTGCCTCTTTCTCCCGCCAGATGTCGCGATTACTATAGCCCTCAGTATATTGTAACAATTGTGCACAGAAAATGAATATCATTATTCCCGAAAGACAAAAAATAAAGAAATAGTGGGCTAAAGCAATAAGACGACCGAAATTGGCGAAATCATAATTTTATATTATATTTTAATTTTAATATATTTTATATTTAAGGACTTCATTTTAAAGAAAGTGATTTTAAAACTCTTAAATCATCGACAGGTGAATATTTTGTTTGAAGTGAAAACTTCTATAGGCATTTTTGGATGACGAGTAAATCCATGTAAGTCTTAAAAATAAATAAATAAATAAAGTCCTCATCGACATGGTCACGTGACGTGTTAGCGCTAACACTCAAGAGTGTAGATAGATTTCAAAACCAAATAAATGAAAAACAGTTTTAATTTACAAATTTTAATTTAAGATCCAACAACTAATTTGAATATCCAAAAATAACAACTGTTTGTTTATAGTTTTAAGTTTTTACTTCTGTCGGCAGTCCTCATGAATGCTTTTTTTTTATTTTTGTACTTTTTTACATATTTACAGCGTTTCATACAAACTTTCATCCCCCATTTTACCATCTTATAGGATTGAATTTCAAAAAAATGCTAAAATATATATGTTTATAATTGTATTGAAGAGCATTAATGCCAAGTTTCAAGTAATTCTGATCATAAATAATTCTTTGCCCATATAACTATATTACCCTCTTTTACTCCCTTAACTGATGAATTTCTATCACAATAAATTGCTTAACCTCAGACTAGTGCAAATAGGCCATACGTATGGCACACTCCTTTCGAGAAATCTTCTCCATTCTGTCATCATAGTTCATTTATTTTGTTCTGAATTAAATATATAAGGCTGAAATTATAACAGATAGTTGTAGACACAAAAGAATATGTCTAGGTGGAAAATCTATAATATGCTAGATATGTCTAAAAAATTAATATGTTAACTATATGTTATAGTAAATAAAATAAAATTTTATTTTATATTTGGTTAGGATATCATTAATTTGAAAAAAATGGATATATGTATAATAAAGAATATTATTTAGTATATTAATGTTTGCTTAAAATAAAAAAAGCGATGGATCATGTTTACGGTAGTATGAATATTTTGGTTTGTTTCTGAACGCTACTTGGCTTATTATATTGGAAAAGAAATAAATAATCGAAATGGCAACATCACAGATAAATACGAACGACAGCGAGCCATCTTTCAAAACGTAAAAATGTCACTTTTCATTTTGTAACATAGACCAGAAACATTGTAATTTGAATGGGCTATGGAGTCGTGTGTCGCGTAAAATACGATGGCCTACAATATATAAATACTTTCATTTTGTTATGAAATAAAGCGAATGTATTCATCGTTTTTTAAAGATCAGATTTGGTTGTGCATTACATATATGTGATGTATCATACGATCGAAGTCATTGGGTGTTTATATATGGCGAAAATAATAGTTTATTTGTGTGTTGTGTAGTGAGTGGCAATGGATCGTCGGTGTTCACAGTCGGTCAGGACGCTAGTTTTTGACGATTCGGATTCAGATCCGCCTAAAGGTGGACAGAAGAAGGATTTGTCAGCGTCTGCTGCTCCACCCTCGCTAAACCAAAGCGCGGAAGGTCAGAAATTCAATATTTTGATATATATGTATTGTTGTTATAACGATCGCGGTGTAGTAATTCGCGGTGTTTTCAAGGTTTGTTCAGCTGTCAATATAATTACAATTGCGAAGGTATTAGCGGCCTATTGACCGGAATATTCACTGACTTAGGTCAAGTCTTTAATTGGTTATTTGGAATAAAACATAAAAATCTATTTTTTGCATGTGAATTAAGTGTTATAGTTGCGTTTTTTATTGTGAACTATATTACGATTTTTTAAATATTGAAAGGATAATTCAACATATAAAGGTAATATTTAGGTAAACAAAGAAGATTATTTTTATTACTACCTTCATTACAATTTTTATCATAATAGATATTTGAATTAATTGCAATAAATTGCTTAAAAGTGTCCTTTAATTAAATGTTATCAATTTCTTATTTTCAGATTTTTTGTTGTTGTACATTAAATTATTCTTGGTGATTTGACATGCATAGACTATTGCAAAAAATAAATTTTTGTTAACATAATATAATAATGGGTCACTGGAGTATAATTCCAATTAATATGAAATAAAATATTTCTAAAAGTGTTTTTTCTAAGTTTATTTAAATTATTAGAATGGAAATCTGAGTGAAAAGTTTATTTTAAACAATAAGTGAATGTGGGAACTATAATTTTAGCATACTTATTACTTACACTACTGTTATAATTTTCATTGTTGGCCTACTTTTATAACCATTGGTTGTAAAAATGCTTTATTTATTAAAAAATTTTAGAGTTCCTCGTCAGTGGTTGCATAAAATAATATAAGAATAATAACAATAGCTATCTGCTAACTGTACCTTTATCTGCCTATCTGTATGTTAGCTTTTCACTTGTTAATTGCTGAACAGATTTCAATAGAATTTGCTAAAGATATAGATTACCTCATAAGAAGGGACTACTTTTTATCTGTGCTTATTTAAATTGTGAGTGCAACAACAGGCAATAACTAATCTATACAGATAAATAAAATTAAAGTGTCTTTTTGTGAAGTCAAAATAACAGCTTTTTACTAAATACTTATTATGAAAATATATAATTTGGTACTTATAAGTTTAAAAAAAAACAATTGTTTTGTTTTGTCTGTCTGTTTGTTCCGGCTTATCTCCGAAACGGTTGGACCATGATATTGACAGGACTTTCACTGGCAGATTTTAAAAAGAATTTTTAATTTTGCAAAAAAAATTAAAACCCATCACATTGTGAACATCTGCACACCTAGGAATGCACCCTAAAGAAACAAGGGTAAGTCGCTAGTTTAATATAAATGTAAAAAATGATGATTCAAAACTACTTTTAATGGCCTATTTAAATAAATTGGTATTTAACTCATTATTTTCAAAATTAAAAATAAATTTATTTAAATACTAATCTAATTTATTTAAATATATAAGTATACTATACTATACTTAAATAATATTATGCATAATAAAAACATTGAAACATGACTTTAACCTTATTGCATACACAGTGTTGGCTAAATTTCAACTTTATCTGAATTATGCTTTGGTTTATATATTTAGTTGATATTTTTATTTAGTGTTTTTCATAATATAATAGAAAAGAACTTGTAAGTCAGATCCTTGTCAAAAAAGAGCACTCTCGGCATTGTCATTCTAAAAATCTATCTAATACGAAACTTAATTTCTTTCTGCTTTTTGAACACAAATTGATTTTAATTATATAAGTAACTTACTATATAAGTGTACAGTAATTGTGTAGGCGCAACAGACTTTACGGTGTCCATATAAGCCACAGATAATTGCACCTTTTCACCCTATTGAGTCAACTAAATGTCTTAGTTTTACTACACAATAGGCATTTTAGTTTATGTTTACCTCAATCGATATTAAAGGCCTATATTAATGTATTGAATAAAAGAGCTTACTGTCTAATAATTAAATGTGAAAATGGCATGCATTTATTGTTACGCGTATCATAAATCTGTGTCTATTATTAGGGATGTTACATAGTGCATTATTTATGATATGTAAGTCTTTCATGAGATGGAACTAAAAAGTATCATTCTTTTACTAGTTGTTGGACCTGGTTCAATTTTTAAGTGATTTTTAACTGACTTCCAAAAAGGAGGAGGTACTCCATTCGTCAGAATCTTTTTTTTTAGGTATATTCACCGATTACTCGAAGACACCTGAACCGATTTGGATTTTTTTTTGTTTTAAAGGGTATTTTCCAGGTGGTTCCATTTAAATTTTATCGAAATCCGTCGAGCGGTTTTTTAAAAAATCAACAATAATATTTTTTTTAATAAATTGCTTAGTCTTTATAAATTGTTTAGTAGTTAGTTAATATGTTATTAAAAAACTTTCTTCTTTCCTTACAAATTACCCGCTTATTACGTCTACACTAAGAATGGAAATATAAAAACTTAAAAAAAGAAAACAGACTTCCAGGCACTAAAATGTAAAAATAACTAAACGGGGGCTTTCATTTAGAATAGATACCTAATCAGATATTTTCGAAGTCGGTGCCAGCCGACAATATTTTAAGGTATGAATATGTAATAGGTAAATATGATTGGTAAGAACTCTAATTGTAGTTAAAATATTATGTACATCAATTTGTGATGTATTTTACGTATCGAAATATATTTGCTTTTCATAGGCTGTCAGCGACTTCGAAAATATCTGATTAGGTATCTATTCTTAATGAAAGTTCCCGTTTAGTTACTTTTTACATTTTAGGGCCTGAAGTTAGTTTTTATTTTTTATGAATTAGAATGTTCAGAAACTAACACGTCTTAGATTAGATAATAGCCATAGTCTTTATTCTTCAATAAGCGACTTACGCCCGCTTCACTCGGGTGCCACCCTAGGAACGTTTTTTATTTTCTGTCATCGAAACTCGTAATTCTTTTTAAAAATAAAAGTAGCCTAAGTTACTCCTTATAACATCAGCTATCTGCCAGTGAAAGTCCCGTCAAAATCAATCCAGCCGTATCGGAGATTAGCCGGAATTAGAGAGACAGACAGACACAAAAAAATTAAAAATTGTGTGTTTTTATAACATAAGTATCGTATGTACATTCATACGTATTTAGTAAAAAGCTGAACATATTGACATTACAAACAGACACTTCAATTTTTTTATCTGTATGTATTTAGACAATAAATTGTTCATTTCGACCATTGCCTTACTTTCGATCTCCATAGAGAGTCATGGGGCGCAAAACACTATAGCTAATTTTACATTTGCTTTGTACGCAATATCGTAACATTAATTAGTAAACTTTAATTACCGTACAGCTGCGCTCTCGTTAGGGACTTGATACTTTGGCTTTTGAGGTAATTCGCTAATTTCCCTCGACGTGGTTAGCCATACAGAAATCGCTCTAAATAAGCGTACGGTCGGTAGTATTGCTTTTGTTTGTTTTTAAAATTGCTGTACAAGCCGACCTCAATAAGGCCCGACCCACACTATTGGGTCGATTACGGTACGGTCTCGTATCGATATTGGTCTGGTAAAAAAGTATTGTTATACAAGAAACAATAAATGCATTCAGTGAGAGTCAAATTCCAGTAAATCACACTTCAGCAACGATTCTTGTATAGAAATATTTTAGCAGACCTACGATATATCGGGCCCAGAATGGACTGTCATCGGCGCTATAGTGGTTCGGTTCTTAATCTGTTTCTAATATTTTGTATGTGAGATGTTGATGGTCTAGTAATATTAACGAATTGCACTACTATTTTAGATGTCTTCACGTTGCAACTGCCGGACGAATTTGTATGAAATTTAGTACACAGATAAACTATGACCTGGATTAACATAGGCAAATGTTAGGTACCTAAGGACGCACTCAGCCAAAACGAGGCTAAGTCGCTAGCTGTCTATAAAATGCTGTATTTTTGAGTTCGCACACTAGAAATTATCATACAATCGTTTTTTATACCGTTACATAGCAGATATCTCGTTATTTTCTTCAAAATCGTATAAAATAAAGTTTTAACGAAGTACCGGATGTCGTAATATTGCTCATAATTTAGATAAAAAAATTCTCGCGCTAATGACATACATAAATATGTGTACTATCTTCTGTTGAATTGATGTAAACTTGGTAATTTGTTTTTAATAGATGGTATTACTTACCAATTTTTTATCGTAAGAGACATTAAAAGTGTGGGTACTATACATGCATCTATCTCTAAACATAGTTAAAGCATAGTTGCTATTTTCGTCTGTCTGTTTCTCCGGTAACTTCTTCTAAACCAGGCAACGAATTTTGACACGGTTTTCACTATCATGTAGAGATTTTCTTCCGGTACGTTTATATGTATAAAACATGCATACTACAGTAAAGAAAAGCCGAGAATTTCAAAGATTTTTAATGATGTATAAAATACATTTTTGGGCGCTTACACTGCTAACGCTGGCTAAATCTTACGAGATATATCAAAATTAGCGACTGCTCGCCCTCGCTTCGCTCGGGTTCGTCCCTAGGTTGCCTCCCCATACAAACTTTCATCCCTATTTTCACCCCCATATGGGATGATTTCATGGGCATGCATGATCATGCATGGGCTATTTGAATTAAATTAAATTGATTGTATTGGTATATGTATTAAACCCTTTTTAACATCCCAGTGCTGGTTACTGGCCTCCCTTCAATACGAGTGGGGCTAGTCAGGCCGTAATCCACCACGCTGGCCAAGTGCAGGTTGGCGGACTTCACGTGTTTTTTTAAAACTATGTATATCTATAATATTAATCTATAAATATAATCAAATTCTAAGTCGAATCTGTACATTACAAAGTTTTATTTGAAGAATCTTATTGAAATAGCCATTATTATATTATCGATACAGTGGCCGAATCTATAGTTTTAAGAATTTTTTTGTCTGTCCGGCTGTCTGTGATCGCATCACCGAAAAACCACTGGAGGGAAATTTGTTATGATGATAGCTGGTTATCCCGGGTCAATATATAGAATACTTTTTACTGCGGGAAAATATCTCATGTCTGAGAATCCATACTAAACGTTAAAACGTTAGTAGGGACGAACGAGGGAGGAAGCGAGGTTGAGTCGCTAGTACATTATATAAAGAAGTGTTATGGGAATTAACAAGTGTTAATTTATAAAATAAGCCGTGTAACCGGAAAACCAGTTTATACTCCATGTGACATAACATTGTTTTAAAATAGCATTTGCAACGATTTGCATTACTTTATCCTGTTTATGTGAGCCTACTATAAATTATATATTTATAGTTACATATTACTATATATAGTAATATGTAAAAGTACAAATAATAAACGGTGAATCTCATTGTAGCTACAAATATTAAAAAGGTGTTTAAATTATTACTTATAATGTAGTGTTAATATTATACAAAACATATACCTATTGTATCTAAGGCTGTCTTTTGTAAGAAAATATCTATTACGTAAAATTAAATAAATACATATGGAGGATTCTACAGTTCTTACGGCGCGGTGCCACGATTTGAAGGTGGATTTGTGTAGATCTTGACGAAATAAAGAAAAGCAAGAATAAAATTTTCCATAACCAATCAAAACGGACCAAATCTACTACGTTTTGATATTGCTACTATTGAAAATGCCACTGAATGTCCTTAGGGAAATTATAATATACGTACTATCTAAAAATGTCCCGTGATATTGTAAGAAAAGTTTACGATTCACAATTAAGTAATTAAAATTTTACTAGTAAAATTAACTCTAGATAAATTAACGGATTTTACAAGTTCCCTGCGACATATAAAAAAAAATAATTCTTTTAGATTTTCGAGTATCATGGTAGGGGAGCCGAAGAGGGGATTTTCTGTAGTTACTCGAGCGCGGCAGATTAACATAAAAGAGGTTACCTTGCACTCTATTGAGTACTTTCACCACAATATAAGTCTTCTATTATTTAAAAAATGTTTTGATAAGGTAGAAATACTTGAAACCGTCAGATTAAGGTGTGGTAGGCTAGTCACATCCTGAAAAGTATATAATTAATATATTATGGTGAAAGTACTCAATAGAGTGCAAGGTAACCTCTTTTATGTTAATCTGCCGCGCTCGAGTAACTACAGAAAATCCCCTCTTCGGCTCCCCTACTATCAATATCTCGAAAAATAATGGAGGCATCAAAAAATTTTATTCTTATCTTTAGTTTTATTTTTAAAAAAAATATCGAATTCTTTCAAATAAAAAAAATAGTTTTTTGTTTTATGATTATCGATATCTCGAAAACTAAGCGAGATATTGAAAATATTTTATTCGTACTTTTCGTCTTATTTCGTCGAGATCTATATACAAAACCGCCTTCAAATCGTGGCGCCCGTAAGAACCGTAGTCTTGCCAATATATATACATAATACATAATTTATATATTATGTATAAAATATGACTGATGATAAGATTAAATAAGATTTTCAAAAAATATTTAATGTACAGGTTCGACTCAGTTAGAATTGTATTATACCTATGTATAGATATACAAGTGACATTTTTTTTCTCCACTTGGTATAATCAGAGTGGTTGACCGGTGAATGCCACAAAATAAATGTTTTATTGGTAAACAAGAATAGTATTCCCAAGTGAACGATATTCCTCCTAGTAGTCCTCATTGCGCAAAATGTCGTGACTTTGTACGTTTGCAACAATGCTAAGTGGAAAGGTCAATAAATTATAAAAAAAATTCATCGGAACAGTCTAACTATGTACAAGTTTATAAATTAAATATGCAGTAGGTACTAGCGGCTGACCCTCGTTTCGCTCGAGTTCGTCTCTAGAAAAACTAAAACAAATCTTTTCCATGGGAACTGTACATTTTTCCGGGATAAAAATTGCGTAAAACGTGCTATTCTAGATTATAACCTATATCTGTGCCAAATTTCATGCAGATCAGTTTACCCTTTCTAGTGTGATTGAATAACAAACATCCAAACATCTAAACTTTCACATTTATAATATTAGTAAGAAGTAAGATAGCAACCTCATACCTACATAATATGCCCTCTATGACCCATTATACATTTTAATTTCTTTGTATAACGTAATAATTCACATGTTTCTTATAAATACTAATCGTGACTATACACAATTGTTTTCATGTATTTTGTACGTGTTTCAGTAATATATGATCTCTCCTAAAAGATATCTTGCGCTTGATCGTTTTATATTTTTTCTTTTGGTTTTAATCTATACTAATTATTATTATTATTATAAAGAGGTAAATTTTTTGAATTGTGAGATTGTGAGTTAGTGACGTTGTAGGGGGTAATCTCTGGATCTACGGAACCGATTTAGATGAAATTTGGTAAGAAGATAGTTTGAGACCCTGGGAAGGACATAGGACTCTTTTTATCCCGGAAATCATCCCTTAATGGGGTGAAAATGGGTTTGAAAATTTGTATGGGGAATCAAGCTAGGGACGAACCCGAGCGAAGGGAGGGTGAGTCGCTAGTCGCTTAAATATAATTAATTACTGTTAACACATTATATATTTTTTCTTCTATTTTAAAATACAATTTAACGCCAAAGAAAACAGTCAAAAGACAAGTCTAGAGGCAGAGAAATCGAATAAACGCCCTATGTTAGATGGCAAGATTACTGCTACCATAACCTAAACCAATTTGAAAGCTCGATCGTGTTGAAATTGTATTCAATGTAATAATTTACATAGAAAATATTGTGTTTTGAATTTTATCATTCATTTTTTTGTGTTAACCTATAGAAATTAAATAGTATTTTTTATTAGGTACTTATGTATATTTACTACCTCATTAACTTTAAACAATATATTAAAAAAATCTTTTATATATGCAAAATTTACATCGTAATAATAGAATTTATGCAATATCTAAGGTAAAACTTTTATAAATTCTTCAGTTTCATAAATTAATGGCTGTAGATGCTGTTTTAAGCTACGTCAGTACCTAGAAGTTTTAAGTTTGGAGTGGGTAGATTCTGCTGAGCTAAGAAACTAAACTAATATCCGACTTCAGCGTCTTCGCCTACAATGTTTGAGTTCTTATACTGGCGGTCTTTGGTTAATATTATTTCATTAACAATCTGTTCTTGTGTTACTTAGTCCCTTATAAAATGTAGATTAAAATATATTTTAGGCTATGTGCATAAGAAATTTAACGATCGGTTAAGGTGTTATGATGTCAAGAGGTAACCTGTAACAAAAAACAAACTTAGCACTTTCTTAGATTTACGTGATTTTTCGGCATTTTAAAATGAAACTATTTTTTATACATTTTTTAAGTATCTTTCTCGCGAATTTATTTTAATTTTTGATTTCTGACGTTTTGAATGCAGCAATCGCAGTCACGGAAAGAATAAGGTTGTGTATATCTCAAAGGTTCTTTATTATAAAGGAGTACATTACACGAAAATGTACATTTTGCATTAGTTAGTATTAAGAAATGTTACTTTTATTATATACTAGCATTGCCCGCGGGTCCGCCCGCGTTCAGGTGACCAAAAAATTATATACTAGCATTGCCCGCGGGTCCGCCCGCGTTCAGATGACCAAAAACCAAATTCTTAGATTTTACATATAATAATGTAATAATGTATATTCTTAAATTGCAGTTTTTGTATTTTTTCTCAGAAATGAGACATTTTCCCGCGGTAAAAAGTATCCTATATGTTGACCCGGATAACCAGCTTTCACCATACTAAATTTCATCAAAAGTTTTTCTGTGATGCGGTAACAGACAGACGGACAAAAATTCTAAAAACTATAGATTCAGCCTCTGTATCGATAATAATGTTTATTTCAATAAGATTTTCCAAAAAATATTTAATGTACAGATTCGGCTTAGTTACAAATTTATTATAGGTATGTGTAGATTTGTCATATAGTAAACTAATAATAATAAATAAATCGGCGAAAAAAGCCGAAACGATAGTTTTATTCAGAGAACTGAGAAACTTACTTTAGCGTTTATTTAGGAAAAAGAGAATATAGAGAACAATGAATATGGACTTGCAATGCGAGAATTGGGAACCTCCTCCTATTATAATTTGAAAAATTGTTAATACATATAATTACATTCTGACAAAACCTAAAAATTGCGAATTTAATGTTAATGGTAGTTAATTTCGCTTTCTGTTAAATTTAACTTTCTAATGGCGGCTGACCCAAAAGATTTACATTTTATCATCGAAACGAAGATCCTACTAATATTATAAATGCGAAAGTTTGTGAGGATGTATGGATGTCTGGATGTCTAATTCGAATTCAAATTCTCTTTTATATGCTTTTTATAGCGATTTTTTTTTATTTATAATGTAACATTTTTCGTAACAGTTCGTTCTCTTTGAGGCATGACATTGAGGATCCCAGTGAGGGCAATACGGGCGCCAGGGGACGTTAGTATTATGGAAATTTGTAGGGAGGGACGTGACACTCTCACAAAGTCTAGTCTTACATTTTATTTGTAATAAGGATGTATATTATTCTGATAATATATTTTATCAGCTTCTTTTATTTGAAACTTTGTAGTAAGTCCAATAAAATATTTCATACTTGCGACTCACCCTCGTTTAGCTCGGATTCGTCCCTAAGTTGATTAGCCATACAAATTTTTATCCCCATCTTCACCCCTTATAGGGATGATTTCGGGGATAAAAAGTATCCTATGTCCTTCCCAGGGTCTCAAACTACCTTCTTACCAAATTTCATCTAAATCGGTTCCGTAGATCCAGAAATTACCCCCTACAACGTCACAAACTAGCAATTCACAAACTTTACCTCTTTATAATATTAGTATAGATTTGAACGAATGAATGAATACAAATGTAGGCATGCTATTATTTCGATTAATATTTCAATTTTCAGTGCGGTATGTTTTTTGTCAGTAGCTTTGTTATGTAATAACTGAGCTTATTTTAAATCTATTTTGAAAGCTCCTTTTTCTCAAATAGGCTATACTTAATTTTTTCCTAACAAGACGGAAGCCCGAAGCTACAATTTAGTTTTCGCTAGCATATGCTTTAATTATATCATTGACCCAGACATTCGTGCGATTTCATTAATATATTAAAACTCTTTACGTACTTATTGTAATATACGTAAATATGTAAGTCATTGCATATTTAATTTAATCGTCTTTATGCTTACTTGATGATTCATAACATTTCGCCCCACTAAACTGTGAACAATGGGTAATAACATGCGTAGGTGAAAATGTTAACCGATACAATTACATGTAGAGTTGTGGCACTTTTAGTTACGTTAGAAATTTTATCTTAATTACCTAGTTACAGGAATTTAAAAAGTTATATATTGAAGTATTTTAAAGTATAAAACTAGTTTGTGCCCGCGTTTCTGTTGTAAAGTAAGCGGGGATTAATGGTAGTCTACGTTCGTCACTGTAACGTATTCGGCTTTGCCTAATTTCATCAAAATCTGTTCAGCGGATTAAGCGAGAAATTTCTATAAATATAGTTACATTCACATTTATTTATATTACAAGCAGAACCCGCGGCTTCGCTCGCGCTAAACCTACAGAAAAACTAAAAAAGTAGGGTTCACATAAACTCTCATACCCTATTTTACCCTCTTATGAGATGAATTTCGAAAAAGCTAAAACACGTATTTATTTAATTGTATTGAAGAGCATTAATACCAAGTTTCAAGTAATTCTGATCATAAATAATTTTTGGGTTGTATTATAACGTGTTGTCCATACTTAGGGACGTACCCAAGTGAAGCGAGGGTTGTCGCTAGTTTTTTATATACATAATTAAATTAAAACAACGCGATACTTGTAAAATTTATGTATACGAATATATATGGGTGCTTGTTGAAACAGCGATAACTTGTGAATTTTATGGAAAATGTACGCTAATCCAAGGTATTTACTTTATTGGTATGCTGAATAGTGACAGTCATAGGTTTTGTTCCTCTCATATGGAGATAATATCGTATATTAATAGTTCATTAGTTACTTTAATACCCGACGTTTTTATATGTTGGGACATTTAGTTTGTATTATATGCCTTCGCTTGAACGTATTTAATAGGGAATATGCATGTGATTTAAATACAGGCAAAATATTTTTTTTATAATTTTTATTGTTTTTTAATTGAGCCTATATTAATATTTTTTACTTAATGTTATTTCTTTTTGATTAAGAAAATAATTTTTGATAAAGTGCAAATATAGAAAAAAATGAGATGGATAATTCAAAGTAGTTGAAACGCACGCCATTGGTCAGACCGAATATGACGTCAAAGTATAACAGAGTGGATAGCATTATCATAACGAAGAATATAGCGATTTTGTTCGCTTTAAATTGAGTCGTCATTTTTCTGTGTATTATCGTACTTTGACGTCAAGCCAAGCACACGAAATGGTTGGCGTTTCAATTATCCGTATCGGTATGATATTTAAAAACACATATTTTTATACGATGTTAGCTATTGTATAAAAAATGTTAATTGTACTCCTTACTCGATTTTTGTTGGTTTCTCCTTCTTTAATGCAGCGAAAGTGCAAAGTTTTAACATATTTAAAAGAGACTGAAATAGGTTACCCAATTTAAATTTCAATAACTCGAGTAGTTCCTGTGCGATATGTTAGAGTAGGCACGTTCGGAGTAAGGGATTGAGCGAATCGTGGGCGGATAACTATATCACTACTTAATATTATAAATGTGAAAGTGTGTTTGTTTATTTATTTGTTTGATTGTTTGTCCTTCTTTTACGTCGAAACAGAGTGACGGAATTGCGTGATTTTTTGTTTGGAGATAGTTGGAGGGCAGGAAAGTGACATAGGCTACTTTTAACCGCAAGAGATTATCTCATTCCCTCGGGAAAACACGTAATAAATTATAATACAACCCACAGTAACTATTCATACCTATGTATGTACACATATATGTATAAAATACAGTCCATTCTATACTAACCGTGAAAACGTACCTAGGGACGAACCCGAGCGAAGCTAGGGTGAGTCTCTAGTAGATACATATCCGGAACAAGCGCGTCATACAGAAGTCGCCGTGTGCATAAGCCCTTAACCGTTACTTCTGTACTGCACCCTTTAACCCACCTAGTCGTCCTTCACACAATTCATTCATACGCTTTTCTGTTTACCGTTTCTTCTATACATTTTTTTATTAAATTGAAGGAATGCACTATACTTTTTAAATCCGCCTTTGCAAAACGCCCTCGCGTTTTATTGCTTTTCGCTGACATTTTAATTGCAGTCGGTTGGAAATGTTGCTATACTTTCCAATGCATAAATTCTTACGATTAAAACAAATATTGATATTGTAAATTGTCCTCCGGTAAGTCTAAACCCCAGAACAAAACAATACGTAAACATTACTTTACTGACTTTAAATGAAGAAGGTTTCAATTTGATTTTATATCTTTCTATATGTGGTATAAATTGATTTGCCCACATAATTTAACGAATTTATATTTTTACTAAAGACTCACCTTCGCTTCGCTCGGGTTCGTCCCTAGGTTGATTCCCTATACAAAATTTCATTTCCATTTTCAGTCCCTTAAGGAATAATTTACGAGATGAAAAGTATCCTATGTTATTCCCAGGGCCTTAAACTATTTTTTTACCTAATCTCATCTAAATCGGTCCAGTAGTTTCGGAGCCTATTCAGTACAAACAAACAAACAAAAAATCAAATCTTTCCTCTTTATAATATTAGTATAGATTCAATAAGTTGGCTATGGGTGATCGCGTATGAATTTCAAAAATAAATCAAATCCTAAAGGTTGAATAAGTATAACACGGTTTTGAAGTCGGTATTTTTTTATTTGAAAATAATTTTTGTTATGTATTTATGCCAATATATCGATATCTGTAAAATAAACCTTTCTTTAATGTTCACCTTCACATTAGTGAGAGTGTTGATGTTACTTAATCAGATTGGTCGTCAATTTCCGCCAGAAACCAGATCCTCAGTTTATTTTCTAATGCTTTTTACCGGAAATAAGAACCGGACCTCATTCAATATGTGCTATTATTAATAATAGTGTGCATTAGACCTATTACTTACCTATTTAGAGTTTATTTACTCGGTTTTTAGGTTTAAAATAATAGTATGTATTTATATATTATGTTTATCTAACGGTACGGTTAAATCGCTTCATGTCGAAGGTTTGTAAAGCATATTATTAAGATCGTATAGAAATCCTGAGACCATGAATCATGAGACCTAAAAAAAATATTTAGACATTTTTATAAATAATGAACTTGTTTTAAACTCACCATCTTCAAAATAAAGCCATATTATACTGAACCATATTATACCTACTTAGACCACTAGGTCAATCGGGTGTTAATTTTTATGTATGTACTTAGTTTTTTAAGTTACTACTAAAATATACGCTGTGGTAGCCCAGTGGTAACCGCTCACTCGGGAAACTAATAAAGCGTGTTCAAATCCCGGTTCTCGCACCTATGATTTTTTCATGTGCGAATCATTTTTAAAATGACTGCCACTTTCCTTACGGTGAAACAAGATATCGTGAGGAAACCTGCATGTCTGAGAAAACCTAGCAAGTTTAAGGAAAACATGTGAACACGCACTTGGCCAGTATGGTGGACTATTGCCTGATCCCCCTCGAATTGAAGAGAGGCGCGTGCCAAGCAATGGGGCATTAAAAAGGGCTGAATCATAGACAATTCAACCTAAGGTTGTGTTTTGTCTGTGGGCTGAATATATACTAAAATATAATATGATATGAATACGAAATACGAACTGGTACTGGTGTGAAAATGTTAGAGTCCAACATTTTCATAGCTGTTAAAAGTATTTTTGGGTTAAATTGAAAATGTTGCTAGTGAAAGCCTCGTAAATATCTGTCAAGCTATTCCGAAATTCAACACGGAAACAACACAAATGAAAATTGTGACAAAATGTCCACTATCCTGTGTTTTATTTACTACTTTTAAATTCAATCACAAACATATGTAATGCCATAACGATTTATATGTTACACTAGCGACTTGCCCTCGCTTCGCTCGGTTGCGTCCCTAGGTACGTTTTAACTTTTTTGAGCGGAGCCCTAATTCTTTTTCTAAAATAAAAATAGCCTGAGTTACTCCTTATAACAACATTAGTTATCTGCTAGTGAAAGTCCCGTAAAATCAGTCTAGTCGTTTCGGAGATTAGCCGCAACAAATAGACAGTCAGAGAGATAGACAGACGAACGGACAAAAATTTTAAAAGTTGTGTTTTTCTTATATGTACCGTATAAAATTATATATAAATATATAAAATGCATTTAGTAAAAAGTTGTTATTTCGACTTTACAAACAGATAAGTACTTCAATTTTATTTATCTGTAGGTAGAGATTATAATATGTAATATTAGATTAAACTATCTGTTTTTTGGGAGATAACTAAATATATGTAAGTTAAGCAAATTACTGTTTTTATTAGTCAAAGCTCACATTTTGATTTTTGTTACTTGTATTGCCGAAGCTGTAACTCAGAATAAACAATAGTAGGTACAGGGGTCATTGAGTGAACGTGAATGCCTTTAATTAATTCGAATAATCACAAAGAAGTATATTACACCGATGTTGTATAATAAAATAAAACTAAGAATTTATTGTTTTAGAGTGAAGTTGAATAAAATTAAATACCTACTTAGCATAAGCACTTTAAATGTACATTATTATATTGCCTGCCTCGGTGGTGTAGTGGGTAGCATGTACGTCTGCACATCCGGAGGTCCTGGATTCGAGTCCCGGGTCGGGCCAAGTTTAGTTATTGAGTCTTTCTGTATAGCGAGCCTCAGTAACAGACGGAGTTGGGAAGTTGGTGGTGGTTAACCCTCGTGCCTCGGAGAGCACGTAAAGCCGTCGGTCCTGCGCCTTAACTCTCACTGGTCGTGTCGAGCAGTCCCACCGGAGTATGAGAGTGACAGGAATAGAGAGAGCACTTGTGTCTGCGCGTACACTTGTACACTATAATATCTCCTGCGCAGTTGGTTAGTCTCAATGAGATTGGCTGCCGTGGCCGGAATAGGTCAGGAGAACATCATCATTATATTGACTAATTTTTTTGATCCTGGCAGAAGTCAGCTTAGGTTATGCGTTCTTCTAATTATAATCCAATATTGGAAATTATCTAATATAAAACAAACGAACATTTTATTCAAGAGATCAAATCACTTTTATCAGTTTTTCAACGCGATAAAATTAAACAGTGTGCCTTCATTGATAAGGTGTCCGTGTCATATAGATTGATAGAATTAAGTGTTTTTGTTTTGTTCCTGTACTTATCGTATCCGACTAGCATTCTGCCGCGACTTCGCTTTTGCGCCTATTTTAATTTAAGAGTAAGTTAGTATGAGAAAAAAAAACATATTTTTTTCAAACGAACTTACATAACTTCCAAAGATGGAAGATCTTTAATAATGGATCTTCCAAAAATTGTTTAAGTAGTACGTGCTTTGTGTGTCATTCAATCAATCACGGTAAACTATATAGACGGTTTAGATTCATTTGTAGAGTAATGTAAAAACTTTAACGATACATATTCATATATTTTTTATTCATATTCATATAAATTAGGTAGTCGACACGCCGTGCTGATGCGATTTCACGATTTTCTCTAAAATAACGTCACATCGAGATGTGTAGTCTCGTGCCGCACTTTATTTTAAATGCTTTCTAACCTCCAAAAATAGAAGAGAGTAAACAAATATACCGATGGATTTGAACAAAGCGTTTTCAAATATCTTTTATGCATCAAAAGCTCAGTGTAACAAAGTGCAGCGTCACTGTAACGAGGAATTGTCACGACGACAAAAATTGTGAACCGCTATTCTAACGATGTGACGCAGACTGCCAGTAAGATTTATGTCTTACTTGTTTTTGCTTGCGGTTTCGCTTGCGTGATAGGTACTTCGATATTTATATTTATATTCATTCGATATTTTTATTCATTTAAATTACACCTAAATAAATTGAGATGTTACAGCGAAAAAACTAACATATATTTTTTCACAAATTTCTCGTAATTTATGATGTTAGCGTAAATTGCCAGATACCTTAACAAAGACTATATTTAAGATATACGTAATATTTCTCTACGAGATATATGTTTTTATGTACGTCTGCAGTGGTAGCGTGTCTTGTTTATACCCTGAGTCAGTTGTTATGGATTCGATTTCGGTATGAGAAATAATTGTAACAGCTTATTTAAATTCGATGAAAATTAAATTACCTTCGATATATGGAAATAAAATGTTACCCGTACTATTTAATCAATAAAAAAGGATTAATTCAAATTTTTACTTTTAGTAACATTTCGCGTTTTACAATATTATACAGTACATTTGAACAAAGATTAATGTTTCGACGATATATTTTAAGATATGAACATCTAATAGGTAAATATATATTTTACGTATCGAAATATATTAGATTTGCAAGTTTTTATAACGGTTAATATAGAATAAATATTTCTTACTTGAGAAATTATTGATTCCCTATACAAATTTCCACACCCCCTTTTCACTATCTTAAGGGATGATTTCTGGTATACAAACTACCCTACGTCTTTCCAGACTCTTGGAAAACTATTTTCATACCAAATTTCATTTGAATCGGTTCAGCGGATTAAGCGTGAAATGGTCAAAGAAGGAATCAGAAAAACAGACAGAGTTACTTTCGCTTATATAATATATTATTAATATACTAAATGCACTGTTTTTGGGTGAATATATGTAATTATTTTATTAAATAATGGTTTGTTCTGTATACGTTATCTTAAAATAATAATAAAAGAAATATGATGTTGTTTATTATAATTAATCCAATACTAGTTGAGGTCTCCAGTACGATGCCCTCCATAGCGAGCGCATATCATTCAAAATAATATAAATCGGGCTATTATAATTAGAAATACGAAAGTGTGTACTGTCATAACATTGAATTACAGATATACTGTGACCTGGAGTAACATATAGGCTATTCGGCGTGATATATCTGTAGTAGTTACTACAAAAATAAGGTAGTGGCAGCTCAGTGGTAACGCGCTCGCTTGCGAAATCGAGTGAAGCGGGTTCAAATCCTTGGTCATGCCCCTCTGATATTTTCATGTGCGAATCATGTCTGAAAGAGTCTAGCAAGTTTGAAAGATATGTGTAGTTAGCCAAACTGCATTTGGTCAGCGTGGTGGACTATGGCCTGATCTCCCACGCATTGAAGGGAGGCCTGTGCCCAGCAAGTGGGGCGTTAAAAAGGGCTAAATGTTACTAAAATAATTCTGTATACAGTATAGGCACCGAACCTATTACTTATATATAAGAAACAAATGCAAAACATATCTATTCATGTTCCATTAAAAGTTGTAAGTTATCACTTTCAATATTGCAATATCAAACACACGCCCATATAAAAGGTTATAATTGATTTGTACTATCGCGGACACCTGATAACATGCGACAAATGGGCGACGAGTGCATTCCCCTGATAACGGCGTTGGATCCGTAAACAGATATTTCTAACTGAACTATTAAAATCAACCTTTGTTCAAGTAATAATTTATTTATTTTATATTGTTTCTAGAACTTGTAAGGAAATTATGTAATAATTTTCATACGTTAGATTTTTTGTTTATATGAATATGTACTACAAAATCTATTGCTAAAAAAGAACGCAGATAACTTATATAATCTATATTTATATATATATCTCTCTCTATCTCTCTATCTATATTTATATATATATCTTATCATATATATCTAAATTTATATAATCTATACAAATTTAAAGTGTATGTTTATAATTTCGAAATAAAAGCTCTGAAACGGCTGGATTGATTTTGACGGGACTTTCACTACTTAGGCTAGTTTTATTTTAGAAAAAAAATTAGGGTTCCGCTCAAAAAAATAAAAGGTACGCACACGAGTGGGAGTAAGTAGCTAGTTTAATATATAATACACATTTATGTATTTTTTAAAGAATGGACTCTATAATTTTTTTATTTGATAAATATATAAAACTTTAAAAAAATCTATTGTAGGTATTTTCTTCACAGATATGATGTCAATAGGTCATAGGCTCATAAGTTAAGAAAAAAACTAGGCCTGTCATTATATTGTTTTGTTTTTTATATTTAAGTTTATAACAGAACAAAAAAGATTTTTAGTGTTTTTGAAAATACCACTATTATTTATACTTAGTGAAGTCCCAACAAGTAATCAGGTGTAATAGAATAGGGTACTATAATAATACCTTTAGAGTATTTTAAATACCTTTTTTTATTTTAAGTTGGTTTTATGTTTAGAGTTCCGTATCCGAAGAGTGCCAACGGAACCCTATTACTATGCCTCCGCAGTCCGTCCGTCTGTTAGAGGGCTGTATCTCATGATTGTAATAGGTCGACAGTTAAAATTTTCACAGAGTATGTATTTCTATTGCCGCTAAAACCAAATAATAAAAATTAATATTTAAATAAAAATAATACAATAAACATTTTTTAACGTTCGTAATCGACCATTAAAGTTAATATACTACATACAGACTAAATGTCATATTAATAAAAAGTTCATGTACGATGGTACGAAACCCTTCGTGTGCCAATTCGACTCGCACTTGACTGATTTTTTAGAGAACTTCTCTGTCTTAGAGGTGCTTAAGGGAATGAATGTAATTTAAATAAAATCTTCTTGATACTTACAAACTAACTTTCGTTCTAGGACTAAATAACGGATTCTAATATAACTATATATCTATGCATCAAGATAAGATAGTTAATGCATTGGAGCATTAACCATGAACACTTTTAAACCAATGCTTTAAGTTGCTGTCGTGAGATATTATTTATTAATAATATTGTTTGCATAATAGGTACTTTCTTAGATATACGCTGTTTATTTTATTTAAAAAGTAATATTGTTGTAAGTTACAAAATATCACGCATGTGGTCAGGTTGTAACCAATGTGATGGCGGTGAAACCTAGCAAAAATACTATTTATTTCCAATACAAAACAAGTCAATAAGTCTAAATAAAATTAGCAACTGATAGCAAAGCCACCATGTAATGTGATCGAGAATTTTAGTTCAAGGTCCGTCACAAACCGTGGCTTAGTTTCGGCTCACCGCCCTTCACGCCTCGTGCTAATAGAAATAATAGGTCCATGTACCTATTAAGTACGTGAGTATCTTGTTATCAAAGAGCTCTTTAATTATCACCCTTTTAATAAAAAAGTTAAGAGAAAGATTTTCGAGTTGTTTGAAATATATTTAGTAGCTATTGGTTATGTATTTTTTTGAATATATCATAGATATCTGAAACAATGTTACGTTTTTAGGTACGTTTTGTACGTTTTAAATAGATACATAGTTATTACGAGTGTACCTTAGCAGACAGACTTATACTATTACAGAATTTTCTTTTTCAAACCTACAATTTTCTAGTAAATTGTTTTAATGTATCTATCTCTTAAGGTTTAGAACAAGTTATTGTGTTTTCCCGTGGGAATGAAAGATTTTCCTGTACCTACTGTATACTTAACACAAAATTAGTCAAAATCGGTTCAGTACTTTTTGCGTGAAACGTGCACATACAACAGACAAAAAAATTAATAACTATTGTGTTGAGCTCTATATTCTGTACACAATACGTTACAGTCATTGTTTTTGAAAAATACTTATTTCATGTACATATTTCGCTTCGTTACTACCACAGGTTACTACTTTATTATTTTTATAGATACATGTACATAATACTATTATATAGATATGTAATCACGTACTTTAAACAAATTACTAATGTATACATTTGTAAGTTGTAACTTGCTTGTTATCATTATATCGTATATATCGCTATATTAGGTAATACACGTTCCTTTTTAAATTACTAGCTTTTGCCGAAGGCCTCTCCAGTATTTAGGAAGAAAAATGGCTTATATAACCAACCAACCATCGATCAAATCCCGTATCTATTAGTGAAGCATCTACAAAATTGATTAGCTACAAAGACGACACAGGAAGACAACAATTCACTTATTCATTGCTAGGGATTCGGTGTCATGAAAATAAAGACATTTATTTGTCATGTTGTCAAAATAGATCGGTATCGATTCAATAGTTAGTTCTATAGTTATATTATAAAGCTAAAAAAAATTGTTTGATAATTTGAATGCGCTATCTCCTGTATTTACTAAGTAGTCAGAGAAAAAATCTATTAATTAGATAAAAATTTTTTAAAGGGAATAGTGCTGCTTTATATGTATCATGCATTTATCGCAAAAATTCTACACGAATAAACTACCAGGGCGGAGCCGCGGACAAAAATTAGTCGTGTATTAATGTACAATGTATGTACTTACTATATACATAGGTATTATAACTGCCTCCGTGGTGTAGTGGCTAGCATGTACGGCTGCACACCCGGGGTCCTGGGTTCGAGTCCCGGGTCGGGCCAAGTTTAGTTATTGAGTCTTTCTGTATAAGTAAGCCTCAGTAACAGCCCGGAGTTGGGAAGTTGGCGGTGTTTCACCCCCGTGCCTCGGAGAGCACGTAAAGCCGTCGGTCCTGCGCCTTTACTCTCACTGGTCGTGTCGAGCAGTCGTCCCACCGGAGTATGAGAGTGATAGGAATAGAGAGTGCACTTGTGTCTGCGCGTACACTTGTGCACTATAATATCTCCTGCGCAGTTGGCTAGTCTCAATGAGATTGGCCGCCGTGGCCGGAATCGGTCGGGAGAACATCATCATCATCATCATAGCTATAGTAGAAGTGGTAATTTATTCAAGTTCATTTTCATTTTGTTTGGTAAGAATGTGACATAATAAATCGATGACGTTTTTCAAGTGGTGTAAGTTTAGAGCCTCGCTGATATTACTAAATCGGAGTTTAGATAATTATTTCAATTATTGAAATGAAATGAAATAAACTTTATTCAATTACTTAGACTTATTACAAGTGCTTTGAATCATCAATTCAATGTAAGCGTCTGTGTAGTCAGTCCGTGAGGAAGCTACCACTGGCTCGGAAAGCAGTTCTGCTGAGAAGAGTCGGCAAGAAACTCAACAGTTGCTCTTTTAAATATTGAAGTTACATTTATTTTATTAACATAAAAATATAGATTTCTTATCCTTTTGGAGTCGAAATCTGGGCGTAACAAGCTTATTTCTAGTCCTAGTGTATATTGTGTGTATAGCACTGTTTTTTACATATAATTATTTAAATTTTTACGAACAAGTAATATATTGCACAGTAGGTATATATTGTGACGCAACCGTAAGATTACCAATTTTTTTGAAAACATCTTGCAGGGAATCACGAGCTCTTAGATCATGAATAGCCCGTACTGCTCTTTTTTTATGAAGAATAAATATTGAATTAATTTCCGCGGCACTGCTCCAAAGAAGTATTCCGTAAGATAAAATACTATGAAAATAACTAAAATATACAAGTCGGCCGTCGGGCAGTGTTATTTTTATTTATTTATTTTCATTCAGACACACATGTTAATATCTGTTAAGTTTTTAACTTTTCTAACTGCATAGGCGACGGAGCTGAGTTTACCTGCTTGTGTTGAGAGATGGGGGTTTCACTGGAGCTTAGAGTCTAGTGTTATACCTAAAAATACTGCCTGATTCTGTTATTTCCAGTATTTCATTATTCATAACCAGGCTAAAATTCTGTTATTTAATTCAAACTAGCGAAGTATATTTGACAATGCACTGTTTACTCTGTCATAATTAAGTTTACTACGCTTAACTGTAAAAATTAAAGAGGTATCATCAGCAAAGAGTACATTATCGCATATTTTTTTTATGTGGAAAGGTAAATCATTAATATATATTAAGAATAAAAAGAGGCCAATGCTAGATCCTTGTGGAATACCCATTTTTAAAAGAGATCCAGAAGATTTTACATTATTCACATCTACCCTCTGGATTCTGTGATTGAGGTACGAATTGTGTGAAATGAATTCAATAATGATTTAGTTTAAGCAAAAGTGTTTGATGATCTACATTCTACATAATAAAAAGCTTTAAGCAAATCGCAAAATACACCAATAGCGTTCTGCGATTTTTCCCATGCATCGTAAATATGCCTAAGAAGCGTAGCACCCGCATCAGTTGTAGATTTACCTTTGGTGAAGCCATACTGTTCACTGTGCATAAAATTGTTATAATAAAAGAAATTACTTAATTGGTTTAAAATTATTTTTTAAAGATTTTGCTTAATGCTGGTAGTATTGACATAGGCCTATAATTTCCAGGCTCAAACCTATCACCACTTTTAAACAAAGGTGTTACTTTACTATGTTTCATTAAATCGGAGAATGTCCGCTATCTACACATTTATTAAAAATAGAAGCTAAATAAGGAGCTATGACTTTGCAATTTTACTGACATACCCCATAAATTATTCTTAATAACAATATATGTAAATATTGTTATTAAGATAGTATTTTCAAAAGTTTATTTTAATGTAACATTATAAGGCTGATTAAACATGTAAATAAAAATTTACGATATATTTGTGAAATTTAGAACATACAGGTTCTTGCTACCACACAATTGTATTTGTTTATTAAAACTAGTTCTATGGCGCTTATTAACGCGTTTGTCACAAATAAACAACGCTTTGAAGCCATTAACAAGAAAATTGAAATCAGTAAAATGGTAAAAAAAAATGCTTAGGTATATTATATTTACCTTCCTCAATAAATCCTAATTAAAAATAATAAAAATCGAAAGTTTGTGAGGATATACATATGAGTGTATGCATATATGTTTGTCAATCTTTTACGCGAAAACTGCAAAAGGGATTTGGAGGAAATTTTACAGTAATATAACTTATACATCAGAGCAACACACGGGCTATAACTCAAAGACGTAGTAATCCATAATTGAATTGCACGGGCGGAGCAGCGGGAAATCGCTAGCAGGCTATAAAATGCAAAAAATACTTTTCAAATATAACTGTGTGGTTCCATATATTAGAGCAATCAAAGAAAGAAACTCTTTAAACCATTAAGTAGTACGATGTATAAATTGGTAAGAAATTTATTCAATTTATTTTCAATAATAATTTTATCTAAGATACATACATATATCGGCTAATTTTAATAATACCTATAAGTTAAAATTTTGGTTAAAAAGAGCTATGTGATTTGTGAAAGTACTAATTACAAATAATAACATGCTCTTAACATTTTTATAATCGAATTCTATCGTCGTATCTGTAATTATTCTTATTTTTTGCATTTGATTGTTTAGATTAAAGGCATGTGGCATGTTGCATGCGAACGAAGCAAAAAACCCCTTGTTTCTATACGCAATATACGCTGGAGGTAATTCAATGTGTGTCAATGTCTCACTGATATAACCAAAGTGGCAGCCGCTAGAGTGAGTTGTTATTACTTTAATAAGTCAAACCATATGTAGGCAAATTTATGTATCTATAAATCTTGATCTATGTATATTTAAAAGCCTATGAAAATGGTTGTTAATTCATAATATAAGTGGCTTGCACACTGGTGATTCGCCCTCGCTTCGCTCATGGCGTATATCTCAATCTTTTTGCCGCAGACTATCATCCCACGGGATTTATATAAAATACCGGACACAGGTAGTTTATAACACTCCGACCAATAAAGTACATATTATGTCTATGTAAAAAATCACGGCGACCTGACACCTCCGTATCTACGTAACTGTTATTACTGAAAGTGTTACTAAGACTTTCTTAACAGATAGACTATAGCTAAACTTTATAAGTTTGATATATGTGTGTCTGTCTGTGGCATCGTAGCCCTAACGGCTATGATCGGTCGAAGATGGTCGGGGTTTTTTAAAAATTTTAATTTTTTATCAATTGAGGAGAGAGAGAGAGAGAGAGAGTGCTGAGAGACTGAAGTGTCTGCTTTTAATAATAAATATATTAAGGTATTTGAAAACGTTTTATTTATAAAGAAAGTGAAATGATTATTATGTTTTCGAATTTCGCTAGTGTCTTAACTTCATACCGAACTTTTGTTACGTGCTGTTCGAGAGAAACGTTATTTACTTCTAAATATCTGCTTTTATGATATAAAATAGCATAACATTCAAACCTAAGTTAAATTAAACACAAACCTCAGAGTCGTGATGAGATAAATTAGTAAGGAACTGGATTGTCATTACGCGAAATAATCGGAGCGTGACATAGAGTATAGACAATATATAGAAGGAAAGTCTTAATTAACGCTCGACGGATTTTATTATGATAAATATGAGATTAAATGTAAAATCGAAACTTTATTATGTTAATATTGAGCACTTTCTATATTTTCTTCAGGTATTTAAGTGTAATGAGAGCGGTTTCACTTTTTAGTTCAGTAAACCAGAATGGCAAATATCTGATCGGTCAAGTGCATGAGTAATGGTGAAAATTTTTGGATAAACTATATATTTTTGATATATACCTATACAAGATGTAACATATTATGTAAAAGATTGGGAATATAGGTACTTGTATTAATAATAATTTTATAGTTAATTTAATTCTTGTACTTTCTTTTTAAATGCAACAAAGATATATGAACGCTTTGAATGCGATTCATGACATCTTCAAATATCCTCTATTCTTAGAATAATAATGCCAGTCCTGAATGGGTGCAGTTTTCACGCTAAGTTGTTAAATGTTTAGCGAACCAAAGTATTCTTTATTACGTACTATTAAGAGCTATATTTAAATAATGTACATGAAATTGTTCCATAAGATGATCAGCCACTGTTAAGTTAGAATAAGAAATATTGCTTATTTACAGAGTGAGTTTCGTGTCGCAGACCACGATTTTAACGGACGAATAGCACGATATTAACTATTGTAT
Organism: Brenthis ino; assembly: GCA_921882275.1. Taxonomy (NCBI): domain Eukaryota; kingdom Metazoa; phylum Arthropoda; class Insecta; order Lepidoptera; family Nymphalidae; genus Brenthis; species Brenthis ino. Next base: position 12,115,736 of record OV170229.1, on the reverse strand, counting down.
TGATGGCTAATGAATTTTTGTTAAATGCAAACGCGACATTTCTTTCGGGGCAATAAGAGGCTTTTGATTTATTTTTGTAATACCTACTTAAAAAAATATGTAGCAGAATTAGTTTCTAAATAAAACAAAATTATTGACGTCCATTTTTTGAAGAAGAAACATATAACTATTAGAAGTGTAGGATATCTCATGAAAAGCATCATGTTTCAAAACTTACATATATTGTAACTAGATTTAGGTACAATTTATTAGAAAACACTTATTCTCAACAATTTCTCATTTCTCTTGCTCCGGTTAAAAATCACGGATTGCATCCACCTATGTGAACTCCCCTCCGACCAATGCCCCTTTTTTGTTTTTCTAGTCTTTCTATTTGTATGTATTTCTTCCTTGTTTCTTTTTTTCGGCCTGCCCATTCTCGTGATTTTGTAACTGCCTGATTTATAAAGATATCTAATTTGTGCTTTCGCGTCGTCAGTTTAGCAAGTATGATCAATTAATTACTGTTTTATTATACAGTACCTGGGCGACAGAGCTTCGCTCGGAGTTCTTTTTTGTTATTATAGCATATTTTTAGATAATTTTTTTTACTAAAAACTTGAATAAATACAAAAAAACCAAACAATAAAAACAAAAATAAAAACTTTGTATCCGACCGGGATTCGAACCCGGACACCTGTGATAGTCAATCATGCGCCTTGACCGCTTGACCACAATGCTTATGCCCAAGCATGCGAAATTAGCCACCTCATTTTGCGTGGAATAACCCGCAAATAATAAACCGCATGAAAACTCGGAAACACGCTTTTTCCCAGACATAAGACTAATCTAGATCGATTTTTCGCCTCCGAAAACCGCCACATACCAAATTTCAGCAAAATCATTAGAGCCGATTCCGAGATCGCCGGTATAAATAAGTAAAGAAATATACAAGAATTGCTCGTTTAAAGGTATTAGGTAGATTAAAATAGCGAAACCTTACAGTGGGTACACTATGGAATGTAAGTCAATCGTATATCATTCAAATTGTTGCAATAGCGAATCAGATCGATTTTTACGTCCACAGTGTTACTTTTGCCAAGATCTCATCCGAGTCAACCCACACAATGGTTTCACTTTGATTCACCCACGGTTTCTATTAACTAGATAATGTGTGGTATCGAGGCGCTTCGGTTTTAGATATCATAGATATGATCATAAACATTAACAGATAAGGTTTATAATATAACTAGCCGACTCACCCTCGCTTCGCTCGGGTTCAAATCAAAGGAAAATATACTTTATTTCAATAGACTTTTACAAGCTCTTTAGAATCGTCAATTTTACATTTCAAATTTAAATGAATTGACAGTGTAGTCGATCCATGAGGAATCTACCACCGGCTCTGAAGGCAGTTTATGCTGAGAAGAACTGGCGAGAAACCTTATTCAGTAATACATTTTTGGTTCGTCCCTAGGTACCTTTTACGGTTACTATGGAATGTAGAATATATAATATATATATGTTGTGGGTTGTTGTATTATAACGTGTTGTCCCGTGGGAATGAGATAAACTTCCGCGGTACAAAGTAGCCTATGTCATGAATTACGAACACAAAAATGAGAACTTTATTTGTAAAGACTCAAGATTATTGAGAAAGGCTATAAGCTATTTATCCAACACATTACAACTCTTAGGAACGGAGCAATTAACGGAAACTATAAATCTTGAATTCTTTAATCTGAAACTACTTTTTTGTCACCAAAATTACAAGAAAGCAGAGCACTGCGAGTATTGTGCATGTTATACTGTAATATACTTGTACACACATACTCAATATTATAAATATGAAAGTGTGTTTGTTTGTTTGTCCTTCTTTCTCATCGAAAGAAGACAACTAACGTAGAGATTGTTGGAGGGCTGGTGAGTGACAAAGGCTACTTTTAACCATAGGACATTCATTATCTTATTCCCACGGCAAAAACACGTTATAATAGAATCCACAACAACTCATCATACCTATTTATCTCTATCTATCTATCTATACATATATGTATATAGTCTATCTACTCCATAATAACCGTTAAAATGTATCTAGGGAGGAACTCGAGCGAAGCGCGGTTGAGCCACTAGCAAAACTATAATAGAAAACACAAGTATTTTAAAATGTTCTTGTTTTAAAATGCACGTAGTAGTTTCGGTGAGAGTTAAGTGTTTTGGGAATGGCAATAAAGTTTTATTTTATTTTTAAGTATTTCGGATAATAACTTGTGTCCACAGAGACATGGTAAAACCTGTTTAAAAACAATATTATATTTTCTTCTTTCATAAAGTTTTGTACTCTTTTTGATGCTATTTTTGTGTATGGTATTAGTGCATAGGCGTCGTCAATATTAGTTATCGCCGAGCAAGTTTTATGACTGCCAATAACACCGGTGAAGGTTACCGTTTGAACTCTCGCTGATTGATTTTATACAAATTGATAGATTGGAATTTGTTTAACACTAACTCCTAGGTCACACTTTACACGAGTTTGTTTTTAGTATCTAATCAAACGTTTTACTGTATTTTCTTAGAAATATGGCACGTAATATTGATTTATTCATTTCATCTCTAAAACATGTATTAATTAAATTAAAAGCAGTACTAATTTTTGTAATATTGTTATTGTAATATTATAAATGTGTATGTGTGTTCGTCCTTTTTAGTAACAGCAACAGAGCAATACATTAAGGTCATTTTCCATAGAGATAATTTGACAGTAACCAAAAATTAGCAACTCAGTCTAAGTAGGTACATGAAGTTCTTGTTAATATATCATTATTACCAATCCTTTCAAGTTATTTAGTGACCTATAACAAATAATACTCGTACTATCTTAAGCTAATTACAGATTGTTGTCAGTCTTTTAATGTAAAATTGTAGTACCAAGGTAGACATAAATACATATTCAAAGACTATATTATGTCTTTGAATATGTATGTTTCTATATGAGTATGTTACGCGGTATCCCCAGTTTTAAATAGATTTTCGTAACATCTTTATTATAAAGCTCTATATAAATTTTAAAAATAAATTCGATCCTTAAGAGGGAATATAATTACTTTCAAGTTTCAAGTGGATTTTGATTAGGTTGTTATTTTAAAATCAATTTCTTGTTGTTGTCGTTAGACGTGTTAGTCCAATGTTACATTTTTTGGCTTGGCGTGCATTTGTCAGAGGACTTTATTTTTTAGATATCAAGGAGGATTTTATTTTTTAGATATCAAGGAGGGGTTAGTGTAAAGTTAAATCAAAGTTTCTGAGGTTGCAACCCTTGTCCCACGGCCGCCATCTTGGAAAAGGGGTACAAATGGTTTTTATGGTATATCTGACAAACTAAAGGTCTCATAAAGAAAATCGTTATACCATTTTTGGTCGCAAATAAAATTCTCTACAACTTTAGTTAAGTAACTTTCAGTCGTAGAACCAAAAATAACAAAGTTATAAGTGGAAATCGATGAAAATTTGATGAAAATACAACTCCAAATTTAAATTTCCATGGACTCTGTTTTATTAAGAAGATACAAAGATTGATCTGTCAGATTTATTTCAATAAGTGACAAGTGTCTTATGTCATGCAACTTGTATGAGTATCAATTTTCATATGAGATTTATTAGCAAATCGCTACCTAAAAAGATGTTTATCGTGACTGCCATATTATAATTGAATTTTATTATATGTTTATATCACATTAGCGCGTGAGCTTTATTTTGTGTAAATTAACTAAGCATATATTAAGAAAAAAATCGAACAGGTTTTAATGGAAGCTTTTTATAAATATATTCTCTATACATATTTACAAAATGTAATATACATTTACAATATCTATTACATATTGTAAATGTATAAGTAACTTTATATGTATGTTTGTTACCTGATCACACTTAAAATATTGAGTAGTTTTTGTTAAGATTTGGCAAGAATATAAACAGATTTCATCATGAGATATTATACGTTATGTTTTATCCTTTGCTATGCGAGCAGAGTCGCGGACAAATCTCGTTAATTTATTATTAATTGTTTTAATAAAGGTGGCTATACATGCTAAACTTTGTGTATGTCTGCACAGGCAAACCGGATTTATAGCTGGCACTTACACAGTTCTTTTCTGTTCCTTCGGCTTTTTCTGTTCATTTTACCCTGACAGGCGTATGGCGTGTATGAAGAGGTTTGACACTCAAAAATTCTTTGTATTTTTGAAAGCAAATCACTCTTGAGTATTCAAGTGCTACATAATATATACATCATATAAGTTATGTGGTGGTAATCATTTAGAATTGAGTGCAAAAGTAATTATTTGGATTGCATCATCATCAATGTTTCTAGCTGAATTAGTCTGATAATAATTGATAAAAGTAAATGAAAAATTTAAATTTCGTCTCTCTTTACTCTTTTAATTAGGGCAAACTAAGATACAAACGCCCAGACGATGGCATAATATATAGTATGACATATTTCAATTTGCCGTTTTTGACATCAAAACCCGCCATCGCTATGACTTGTCACAACCATACCATCGCGTTTGTGATACTTACATGTTATATTAGCGGCTCACCCTAGCTTCGCTCGAGTTCGTCCTTAGGTACGTTTTAACGGTTAGTATTGATGACCAAGTATATATTATATGACATATAGCCTATAGCTTTTCTCAATAAGCGAGCTATATAATGCAAAAACATTTTTTCAAAACGGATTAGTAGTTCTTGAGATTAGCGAGTTCAAACAAACAAACAAACTCTTTATAATATTAAGTATAGATTATGCTTTTTACTTCGTTATTTAACCTATATGCTATGGTATATTAATGAGTGTTGCAACTCGATACATATTGTCATAGCTATTCGACATTGTCGCTAATATAGTAGGCGTTGGCCCAGTTTTTTTATTAACAGTTGACAGATAGAAACGTTTCAGGCCAACTTTCGATCAATCGATATGTTGTAATCTGTTGTTGATGAAATCTGTCAACGTATAATTTGTATATACGATGTAGTTATTAAGTAAAAGTTAATAAGAGTAAGTTATATCTGTTGTTATCTATGAGTTGGTACTTTTGCTGTATGTCTTTTTTTATTTTAATAAATATTTTATACGAGTTTAATGATATGGTGAGATGTATATCGTATGATTAGTTATTTAGTCTGTTAATTTAGTATTAAATTTTACGGGGATTCTTAGTTAAATAACGTAGATTGTAGGGTTCGACCAATCTCCTTTGTGTCTTCCCTATTCTACGTAACATTTGCGAAATAATCTGTGTTCAAATGGCATACTTTGAAGCCAATTACAAGAAAATTGAATTGAATTGTATTCTAGCACGTTGTAATGACTATAAGAACTTATAGAAGGGTTTAAAAATTGGCGGTCTCGGGTATACTAACGTCCTTTCTGTAGAAAAAAACTTTATAACTTGTTTAACAGTTCGAAATAAAATATTGTACGTACATATAATATAAGATTATACAACTAAGATAAAGAAGAAAGTTGTTATTGTTAGCATAAAGCAAAAAGCGTTTAAGAATTTTCCTAAACGGTCTTGAAGAGAAAAAAAAAACCTATAAAAAGAATATTTTATAGAACACTATTATTTAAGACAACATTAAGAAAAATTCTTAAAATAACGCTACGACGATGTCAGACTCTTGCTTTTAAACGCGGTCTTAAGAACTAACATACTTATATTTATATCATAGTGTATTATACGTCTGATAAAATTATTCAGGCTGTCAGAAAAGAGCAAAGCGTACACAAAATCTTGAGTGTATCGCGCATCATTTAAATAATTAACGAAGAGCCATGCTCTGTCGTATATTTTTTTACTCAATTAATTATTATTGTGCTTGACTAAGTATGTACATATATATAACTTACTAATATTTAGTCACCTTATTCCAGCCGATACAAATCAAAGCGCACCGACTTGCAAAATATCTGATTAGGTATCTATAGTAAATGAATACTACCAATCAGTTATTTTTTAATTTTTAGTGTCTTTTCTTAAAGTCTGGTCTTTATTTATTTAAAAAAAATGTAAATTGAGCGCGGGCGAAGCCGCATTCTGCTGTATTTTATAAATATAATACGACTGACATTTTAGACAAAAGTATTTGAAATTCACAGTTAAGGCTATTTAAATCGCTTAAATATATTGATTCCCTTGTGGGACAACCAGAGAGTAAAACAAAGACTACCAAGTACCTACTAACTACGGCCTCTATGCCCGTATTACTTCTTCCAATGTCATCATTTTCTCCATGGCGGGGTTAGATAATTTTTGAATATATTTTTTAGTTTTCCATTGTTTTATAATAATTTCTTTAATTAGACCGTAACCTCTATAATCTATAGTCTATACTTTAGTAAGAATCCAACTAGCGAGTTATTTATTATAAAAGTGCCTGACAGACATTGTCGTGTCTCAATTAATCATTATGATCTTTGACATCATATAAAAAATGTATAGAAAAGGCACTTTTAGATTTTTCCGAAGTTTGTATTAATTAAGGTCCGAAATTTTACTAAAAAAAAATAAACAATACACGACTCATTCCCTCGCTGTTTTACAAGTATTCTAGGCAATGCTAAAATCACGTTTCGTTTCATATATTAATTACTGAGTTAATGACGTATGCTATAATTAAGGCAGAACCAAACAACCAGAAAAGCGTACCGCAAACGATCCAATTAGTCTAAAAATTACTGTTAAATAAATATAATACTATTTTTGTGTTGCTCTTCTTAGGATACGTTGGTCGTTTTGTGATAGTTATAGTTGTACGTTTATATTTAGAACATAGAGACTAATCATAGTTTTCTGCACTTATGATAAGTATAGTAAAAAATAAAACTTTCAAATTTTTCCGCGGATTTATTTTGATTTTAGGTTTCCGACCATTCGAATGCTTTTATACTTTATAGCCATCATGCTTACGGGAGATACTAAAGTCTTTGACGTCTACGCTATTATATTGTTTTACAGACAGCGTCTACCCACAAAATTATACATTAATTTTGAAGAAAAGAGACCAGGCACCGAAATTATCTTAAATTAAAAAAAACGTATTACAGTTTATATCATTTTGATAATTAATAATTATGGAAAACTAGAGTACGTTAAAGGTGTTACGAAGAACGTAAAACATGTCTATTTAATTTTATAAGTCATAGAGATTATGAGATTATTTTATATTTATTTCTCACTTGCTCACATAAATTAAGATGCCGTGGTGGTAACTTACAATATAATTTCTTATAGGAATCCAAGCCGAAAATGCAGGCTTTCGCTAAAAATAAACAGCAGTATGATGAATGAAGATTTATAATTATATTTTTTAACAAATATTAGTAGTGTCATAATTTTATCTGTGGAAATTTACATAACTAAAATTGTAGATACACGATACATCGTTATTGGTTATGGTCGATAGATATTTGATGGAGTGAATCGAGTCTTGAAGGAAGTGCTACAATAAGTTTAGGTACTAGCAATACAGCTGTTATTCAGTATACATGTCACTGATTACTCATATAATTTATTAATACCTATACCTATAGTGTGTATTGACCGATTTCAAAAAGGAGGAGTATGTTAAATAATTAAACTTACAATTAATTGTAGTGTATGTTTTTCGTAAATTTCAAAGAATAATATAAACTTTTAAAGTAATATCATTGAATATCGTCCATTTGTTCTTACAGTGACGTGCACTTTGAAGAATAAAAACTTGAAATGACTATCTATACCTACCTGCTACTTGCAAATAATACACAAAATATGCAGTTATATGTATAAAGCGTGTTGTTTAACAATAATTTTGAAGCAATAGGAATTAAGAAATTAATTTTGTTAAACAACGATGATATAAAGTTTCATGGTTTCAAATATGTTGCGTGAGAAGGTGTGGTAAGTTTTATTTTAGTTTAATATCCGGTAGTCCCATGCGAGAAATATTTGGCATGCATATTTACAGGAAATGGGCTGTGCCCTCATTATAATACATAAGAATTGCCCACTCAAATATGTTCTTGCCAAAAACAGTAATATTAATCAATATTAGGGGAAAAGTTCCCAAATATAGAAATATTTTCTCAAGTTGAGAGGATCTCATTTATTAAGATGGAGGCAATATTCGTTTATCCGTACACGATAGATATAGCTTTTGGGCATTCAGGGACAAAAATTAGGTACCGTCTGACGAAATGAGCCTCTAAATTGAAGTCCTACTTCGCAAACCTAATTTTATATCTAGACTAATTTGATACATTTTATGTAAAAAGTTTTATCCTATGGATTACATTACCTACTTTTAATATAATCAATGAATATTCGTTATGTTATTATTTATCAATGAGGCATAAATTGGTAGCAAATTAAATTATTATTTTTGGATAGCGAGACGAGGTTTTTGAGAGATACGAGTAGTATATGAATGATGGTTTACAGATTAGAAAATAACAATGAAAATATTCATTTTTACGTAATTGAAATCGACTAAGAATAGACATAATTTGTTATCACTACTTAAATAAATTAGGTTTTATACATTTTTAAGTACTACTAACATCTTTACTAAAGAACATAAACTGTAGATGTGACGTAAAAACAGCAAATATTTGGATGAGTTTCAAGAGGCCACGTGATGTTATTTTACATGCTGGTATGGTTCTGGCAGATGAGACAACGCCGAACTAATGTTACAATGAACGTAGTTTTCTGGAATATATGAAGTTTTTAATTTTTTACCGATTTCATAAGGGAAAGAACTCAATTTGTGTCGTATGTTTTTTTTGTATGTGTCTGTTATGAGGTATCTTTGCCAACTGGATAATTTCTCTCAAGTCTCAAGGTTAACTCCGTTGCGTGTTTAAAGTAATTAGGGCAGGTGAAAGGTGTGCGTACCTATTTTGTAAGAAAGTAATTATTCTTCAGTAGCTAATAGAATGTTTATATATATTTTTACTAGCATCGCCCGCGGCTCCGCCCGCGTTCAGATGACCAAAAACCAAATTCTTAGGTTTTACATATTAGTATACTCTTACATTGCAGTTTTTGTATTTTTGTTTGTATTCTTATATATGTTGACCCGGGTAACCAGCTGTCTCCATACCAAATTTCATCAAAATCCCTCCAGTGGTTTTTCTGTGATGCGGTAACAGACAGACGGACGAAAATTCTAAAAACTATAAAATCGGCCTCTGTATCGATAATAATGTTTATTTCAATAAGATTTTCAAAAAAAAATAATTAATGTACAGATTCGGCTTACTTACAATTTTATTATATGTATAGATGTTGACTATTAAAATGTCAATGAAAAATGGATCTTTACTTATATAAAATCGTATATTTTTTAAATATTAAATTAGATGCACCGACAAACATCAATATGTTTAATGTTTAAATTGTTTTGATATTTAATTTGTACGAAAAGATCGATTAATTTTATATAAGCAAGAAGGGATTTTGTTATTATGTACTATAATATAATGATAAATTTATCAGGCTATTTATAAACATGTATTCTGTTCGCGGAGGTGTGACACAACGCAGCGTAAACATGCTCTCACATAATCACATTGAGACGCGACTGAGTTTTTAATATAGCGCCAATAGTTAAGTTTCTTTTTTTACGTAAATATGTTTTCTTTTTGACGTTATTTATATTACAAGCGTCAAAGTACTCAAATATATTATGTGCATAATGTACATGATTATATTTTTATAGATTTATAGATTGATTTTAAAGATTATTTTTATAATGTACAAGATATTATTAATTATGTAAAGTACAAGGAGTTTTTTAATTGAAAAATCAAAGCTGAAAAAATTGTACCTGATAATATTTAGATAGAATTTTTTATACTTTTAATGCGAAAAAGTTTAATCACTGTTTACTCATATATACCTTGTATCAATGGTCTTTTAAAACCTCATTCCCTTTTATTATGCATAGAATCAATTAGTGGCTTAGCCTCGCGCTAGCAGTCTAGTTCTCTCCTCTCGCCCCGCGCGACTCGAGTGCATACCTAGAGGAGACGATTGTTTCCAACATATGTAATTCACAAATATCATCATACGTACGTATATTATTTTTGCAAAGTTATAACCTTCCTTTTTCTTCTTTTCTAAATTCTTATTACTATCAGTGAAAACTGTATAAAAATCCATATAGTAGGTTCTGAGATTAGCCCGAACAAATACAAACGTAATTTTAATTTATCTGGGGGCACGGTAATGCCCCCGCCAAGATGAGCAAAGCGAAGCGCAAGGGCACTACCTACCTTTTCTCGAAGCGCTTCGTCGTTTTTTTGAACCCTTATAACTTTGGTTTGGATTATACCAGATAAACAAAATTCTCGGAATATGATGTCAATAGTGAACTTATTAAACATGTAAAGTTTCAATTTCATAGCTTTTATACTTTAGATTTTATTGATATCTAAAAACCTCCAATTTCGTCACTGACTCACTAATGATCATCAAAATTCTTAGGGTACGTCCGGAAAGTAAAAAAGAGTGAATAAATTATTCATCTTACGCCCATCTGACGGTAGCGAAACGGCCAAGCCACATATTTTGAGAAAGGTGTAGAGTTTGTAAAGTTAGAACTTGTAGAGTTAGGGCGTGTAGAGCTAGAAGCTTGGCTCTACATGAGATCTGATAACTTTTTGACAGTGCGAGCCATATGGTCTAGTCTTGACAATATTTTACATGAAAATGTTTTTGATGGGATATTATTTTCCCAACACAACCATCTTCGGATTACTTACTGGAAAGTCTCGTACGAACATATTGTAAAAATATTAAGAAATAAAACTATTCTTTTATTATGTACTGTACTATGTATCTATATTATTTATATTATTTTTCAACAGATGCCTCAAGCAAGGTCCGCAGCAACCTTGTGCGTATGCGTCGATCCGCGCTCGGCAAATCTGCACCGACTCTGTCTATCCACGTGGTGAGAAAACTATTCATATATGCACATAAATATGTAATATAAAGCCTTTCATGTATATAAAGCAGACTTTCTATCGACCGATAATTGCAAATCGGGTTTGTAATGTGGTTTAATAATATGAAAATGTAACCAACCAACCTTGTTTATCGACCAATGTCCAATACCGATTCATTATAAAGTACGTAGGAGGGCGTATTTATTACTTATAAGTAATATTTCATGCTGATTAGTGATTACGAAAGCTAATATAATATCTGCAGTATGTGGTTGCTCTTACAACTTTTATTACAATTTTTTACTTAAAACCTTTGTTTGTATAGACTTCTTGAGACACTATTGAACTAATGTAACCTGATTTGGTTGTAAAATCGATTAAAATGAAGTATTAATTGCTGTTTTAATTTTGGATCTAAATATTATAATGGAAATGATAATTTAGTTTTATTTATAAAATCGATTAGAGAAACTGTCTTGAAATTTTACAGGTAGCTATTTGTTTATTACATATTTATATATTACTAGTAGAACCCGCGGCTTCACGTAAAAAGGTAGTTTCACACCAACTTTCGTCCCCTATTTCACCCTCTTATAGAATGAATTTAGAAAAATGCTAAATCACGTATTTATTTAATTTTATCGAAGAGCATTAATACCAAATTTCAAGTAATTCTGATCAAAAATATTTATTTAGATTCTATTATAATGTGTATTCCCGTAGGAATTAGATAATCTCCCGCGGTACCCTATATCACTCTCCAGCCCGCCAACTATCTCCACATAAAAAATCACGTCAATCCGTCTCTTCGTTTCGACGTGAAAGAAGGACAAACAACCTAACAAACACACTTTCATATTTATAATATTAGTATGAATGTAGTTATAGTGTTGTTTGACATTTCTAATGTAAATAATATGTTACAGAAAGAGCAATGTGCGGTGTCCCGACGACCATCCCGCTTACCACCTCCGCCACCACATCACCGACTTTCCCTCGTGGTAAGTTTATATCATCAATTCTTACTATCTTCCTTAAACTACTTAATATTTCGGAATGTAGAGCCTATTTCACCCTAGTATATTTTATCTATGTAAATTATAGTTTCAAAACAATGAAAATACACAACTGTAATTTCATTAAAACTACTTATAACAAACAAATTGAGTCCAAGCTCGAGGGGATTTTAGTAGGCGTTGCAGTTTCTCTATCCACCTGGTTCCATCAAGTTAAATCAAGGGTACCAAATTAGTCGAATACGTCATCCACTTTACATTCTGCAAAGTTCCAAGTCGCTAGAACATCTAAAAGTTGGTAAAAATAAGTATTTGTTTTGAATAGATCACACCGACAAAAACACTCTCCATATTAAGTGATGATTAATTTAATTTTTTTAAACAACGCAGTGTTTGATGAATGTTATAATAGAAATAATTGAACCGCTTAACTCTTATAATTGAAAATCAGTTGAGTATTATTATCTAATTAAAAGTAATTTATAACTTCATGAAGCGCTGTTTTCCGACATTATAAAAGAGGAAAAATTATTTTACGTTTATTTAATTTTAGATTTTACCCATTTAAGCTATTTATTTAGCACTGTATATAATAAACTAGCGGCTCACCCTCGCTCCCTTCGGGTTCTTTCTTAGTTATTTTTTAACGTTTAGTGTAGATTTCTCAGAGATGAGACATTTTCCTGCTGTAAAAAGTATCTCATATGTTGACTCGGAAACCAGCTATCATCATACCAAATTTCATCAAAATCTGTCCAGTGGTATTCTCGTGGTGGGTTCTCAGACAGACAGACAAAAATTCTAAAACTATAAATTCGGCCTCTGTATCAATAATAATGTCTATTGCAATAAGATTTTCCAAAAAAATATGTTTAATGTACAGATTCAGGTCAGTTACAATTTTATTATATGTATAGATGTAATCTCTTATCGATGTTAAATGATATTTAGAATTAGAAACTTTCAAATGCAATATGTCAGAAACGTGAATTCGCTTGTATGGACGGTATGCAATATCGCAAATATTGCGAATGTCATCGTTCTTCGTGCGAAGCGAATCAATTGCTAGTATTTTATTTGTACTTTTCATACAAACGCATAGGAATATTATAGTTTCGCAATATTCATTTACGTTATGTGAGTTAGGTGATAAAAATCCTAAAAAAAATTATCACGTATTTTACAAATAGGATAGATAATAAATCTATACACATAGATCAATAAAATTGAAGTGTCTGTTTGTAATATCAAACTAACAGCTTTTTACTAAATGCATATGAAAGTAGGTATATACGGTACTTGTAAGAAAAAAAAAACAATTTAAAAAAATGTTTGTCTGTCTGTCTGTTTGTTTCGACTAATCTCCAAAACTGGATCGATTGTGACTGGACCTTCACTGGCAGATAGCTGATGTTATAAGGAGTAACATAGGCTACCTTGATTTTAGAAAAATAATCAGGTTTGCGCGTCAAAAAATTAAAACCCAAGACATTGTGAACAAAATCCACGTAACTAGACCACGCACCTGAGCGAAGCGAGGGTAAGTCGCTAGTTTAAATATAATTTTAACTCTTTAATTTTTATTGCTATGTAAAGAGAACATAATTTTTATACCGCTATAAAGAGAAGCTGTAGGTAGGTATATGAGACAGAGACTCGTAAAAGCGCAGCTTGTTTTAACCAGAAGGAAGCAAGCATTACTTAGAGCGGGAACCTTTAGTGAAGATTATAATTTCTCATCTGTCGATGTTGTCTTGGTAATTATATGACAGTTGTCAATATGCTTAAGATAATTATTATTTGCTATACTACTACTACACTCCTCTCACTCTACATAAAGTCATCCTTGTTATTTTGGCTGCACTGTAGCTAATTTTATATATGTTTACGTTAATCAGTGTGAACGCTGCTGCTACAGTGTCAGTAGGTGTCTTTAAAATTTTCCGCTAGCTCATTAGTTACAAATGTTATTATTGGGACTATATAAAAAATAATTTAGCTATACCAACTCATCAAAGGTTTTCTCTAAAGAACGCACAAATTACCCATTTGTAGATTGAAAATAAATTGCAAATGACAGGAATCGAATTCACGGTCTTAATTGTCATGAATATCCAGATAATTTTAGATTCTTAAACAAGAGCGACCTAAGAAACTAAAGAAAACGAAATTAATTATTATGACATAATTTTTTTATTAGGTATATTATAACGCACTAGAAGTAATATGCTGCTATGATAAGTTTTTTGAAAGAATACGGAGAAAGAGCTATATTCTGCGCTATTCTATTTTTATCAACATACCTATCAAGTAAAGCCGCGGTCATAAACTAGCACACAGTTAATTCCTCTTTGAATTCTATAGTTAGCAGAGTGACTTTAAAATAGCTTCCGAGACGCACCTGGAGCGAATGCATTCAATATCTCGTATGTTTGAAAAGTGCATTTGACATTGAATGTAATTTAATGTAAATTCGTATACAGTACCGTATTGTGATGCCGTTATGCGTTCACGTTTAATTTTTTATCTGTTATTTTTCTAATATGAGATTTAATTAGATGTTTACTTCTCTATTGCTATCTCTCTCTCTCTCTCTAATGCTAAATTACATGCTATGTCAGTAATTGTGTAGTTAAACATGAAATAAGGAGCCCTTCGACCTCTATACATATCTTAAAGCTTTAAAGCTTGATATATCTTCCAGATTAAGCTCTACGTTTTTTGCACGAAGTCTAATTTTATTACATTTTGGTATATAAGGATTAATTAAAAAATTCAAGAACTCGCAACGCAATAACCTATTCATTGAGGCCTTTTCAGTGAGCCTAAACACGTTATCTCTACAGTATTTTAGTAAAGAGTTGAGTATCAGGCATATACCATGTGCCACTGCAGCTTCAGCATAGCCGAAGGTTACCATATCGTTGCAATGTCATTGAATGATTGAAGTAACGCGATACGAAGTTTTGAATTATTAGATATTAGCGGAAGTTGCTCATATCCTTTTACCGCCTAGAAAAGAACTGGTAGGTAGCCTGCAAACGGCTTATGACTAAAAACACTCGATAAAGTCACCATTCGAATAAAAATTAAATTAAAATCGGTTCATCTGTTTTGGCGCTACGATTCCACTCACAGACACTAAGATACACACGTTAAACTTATAACACCCCTCTTTTTGCGCCAGGGTCAAATATATCGTACATCGATATATATACTATAATTATTCTTTAGGTGGTAGGTGCGTAGATTAAAAACAACCTAATTGCTTGCACGGGGAAAAATAACAAACACACTCACGCACTCTCTTTAATATTTATAATATTAGTGTGATGATGTTCGATAAAAAAATGAAATATAATTATATGTTTTCCTATACAAAATTATATGGCCGCGCCTCTGCTGTCCATGAGTCATGGTGTCAAAATCCATATCAAGGAGATCCATGGCACACGCCCACACCGTTGTATACAAACATAGAAACTTGTACGTGTGTACCTACGTTGTATATAGCGCTCGAGAAATGCGGTCGAACCGATTTTTCCTTTTCATCAAATGAAACTTCTTACATACCATCGTGGAAACGAGCTTTCTCAACAGTATTAGCGTTTAATTACTATACGTTCTACATTCTATTGCACTAAAAGAATTTCTTATTAGTAAAGTACGTAATTTATATAACAATTCACACACAATTCATATCGGCATAGAGTAATAAGCTTTTTGATATGCTTTAGCGTTTAAATACTTATTAGGTATCTTTATTATGATGCCCTTTTGCACATGCATATTTTCAACCTAAGGTTGAGTAACACAAAAACCTGAAAAAGATGTATGGAGACAGATAAAACGCCACTTGCATCTTCTGAGAGAATGTGGACCTCTTATGCACAAGTTTCCATCTTGGGAAACAATTTCTAGGCCCAGATGAAATTATGGAGTGTATCCTCTAAGGAAATCCTGCAGTACATCACAGCGTCAGGGTTTTGTGGGTTACTCCCGTTAAATAAGCGGTGATCAAAATAGACGAGAAATGGTCGAACTCACTAATCTAGTACTCAATAGTCAATAGCTGTAACAAAGAAAAAAAAACATTAGTACATTGTTTTCTAGATCACAGTAGTAAATTGGATGTTGATTGTTTTATTTTTTCTAAAGGTCGATTTTAAAGAGACCACTGTTGAGCGAGCAGAGCAAGACAATATGAAAAGTCTAATAAAATTTAAATGAGTGTTATGTCAGAGACATTCAATTTAGTATGAGTACAAAAGAATTTCTTGTTAATGCGACCAAAGCTATTACAGCGAATGGAAATAAGAATAAGAAGAAAAATTGCTTCCCGTATCTCCTATAGTCTTTCTATGAATATAATAATTTTCAAATTCTCCCAGTTTTGTTGTGACATATTTTTTTTAAGTTTTAACATACCTATGTAATTTAAATCTAGATTTATTTATTTACTAGCGACTTACGCTACGTTTTAACGTTTAGTATATATTTCTCAGAGATGAGATATTTTCCCACAGTAAAAAGTATCCTATATGTTGACTCGGATAACCAGCTATCACCAAATTTTATACCATATTATAATATGCCAAATTTTTAGTCCAGTGGCTTTCTCGTGATGTGGTGATGTGCGTCACAGAGAGACATCAGATAGACATACAAAAATTCTAAAAACTTTAGATTAGGCCTTTGTATCGATAATAATGACTATTAACAATAAAATTTTCCAAAAAATATTTAATGTATATATAGAATTTTATTATATGTTACATAGATTATTCAGGGGCTAAAATTTAATGAGTTATCTTTATGGAACATTACTTTAGTATACCAAGATTTTTCTCAACAGATTATATGTAATTAAAGTGTAGTTAAAACGGTAAATCAACAACGTACAGCAGAAATGATGAGAAGCTTTCACACGTAACGGACTTATGTGACAGAGATTTATGCATTCACTATTAAAACTTCTTAATAGTTTAAAATGATTTAAGAGAAAGTATCAATTGTTGATAAGCTTATATCAAACACCAATAGGTAAAGTTAATGTTAAAATTAAAGTTTATGAAGTAAAACTTCTTTAGGCGTGACTGAGGGGTAAGTCAATACATAGGACAATTGAGTGTAGCGGAAGTGTGTCGCGGATGTGCGAATCTTTAGTATTAAAAATAAAAATAAATTATATTCATATTAAAATTATTATACATAAAAATATATATTTATCTATACATATAATAAAATTCTGGTAAATAACAAATTTGGTAAAGTGGAAATTTTCATTTTGTTTAAACTTTTAATAATAATGAAAAACCATTTATTCATAATTTTTATTAGTGCTTGGAGATATAATGATCTTAACGCAAAGAGAAAATATAAAGGAAGATGCAGAGTACGCCAAAGGAAAAGGAATTTTTTAGTTTAAATTTAGCAAAAGGAAGTTAACAAGGCAACTTGTTGCTCATATTGTTTCTGAGTACGCTTTTGACATGACACAAAGGCACCTTTACGAGGGTTAAGGCTGGCTCAGATTATCTTCATTCTTTACATTTTAACCAGCTAAGTATGAGGTTAATGAATCATAGTGATTAGAAGCATTCATAGAACTCTGTCTCTTGGCCTATCTATATAAATAAAAATGTATGTTTCTTTGTATGTTTGTACTCTAATCTGTTCTCATCCGATTGTGATGTAACTCTAGTGAGTTATTCTACGAATACCTAATGAAATACGAACCGATGAAAAAACCTATGAAAAGGTTTCTATTTAAAAGACTATCTATATTAAAAACAGTTTTATTTGTATGTTTTGTCCTCTATGAGTCTATGCATTTCTAAACCATTTATCCTTAGAGATGCACGGAAGCGAAGCGATGGTAAATTGTTAGTTGTGTAGGTATATATAAATACGTATTCCCTGACTGATTAATCACGAAATTGAACTGGAAAATTGTATTTAATCAAAAATATATCCTCTTGTTACATATTGCCTATCGTTTTAATGTTTTCAGAAAATACTGCATCTTTTAACGATTACACGCTATAATCGATTTTCACAAGAATAGCATATAGCTTCGACGTGCAGAGCAAAAGCCTTTGAGATCGTAAGCAAATAAACAGAGTATCAAACTGATATTTACTCAGCCAGACTCACTGTTGATAGAACGTACTATACATGAGGCCGTGCAATGCTTAACTTTAATAACTAAACATGAAATTGTATGAAAATGTTCTAGTTGGCTTTTTAATTTGAGCTAAATAAAATTTAACCATTTTAAATAAAAGTTTTTTTGTTTAAATCTACTAAATTATGCTTAAAATCGCTAATTTTATTGCTTTCCGTTGGACGATACCAGCATGTCTGGGAGAACCTAACGAGTTTTCGAGAGACATGTTAAGTTCGCCAACCTGCACTTGACTAGCGTGGTGGTATAAGAGCTGTGCCCTGTAGTGGGGCGTTAAAAAGGCCTGAACACAATTTTATTCTAACAATTAAATGTTCTTAAGAATTGATGGATATACTCGTAGCTTTTGTCCAACAATAATTTCCGGGTATTGAAGTTTTTTCTTTCAAGGCTATATAAGAAACTATTTGGACGGTCTAATGAAACTAATCGATAAGTTATATGATGTTTGATCATTGATGTATTAATTCTAAAAATGGTTGTTAGTAAATGTAGGTAGGTTACACAAGTATTGTTTCACATGTTTATGTATCAATTCATTGTTACTAGATCAAACGTTATCGTTATGACAAATAGTAGGAATTAAAATTGCTTCATTAATACTTCTATTATAAAGTGACTCAATATAGTTACTTGATTTTCCCATCGTTAATTATGATGGAATGTAGTAAAAGGACAATGAAATATAGTATAGGTTAGTTGTATTGTCTTTTAAATAACTTTTTTTTATATAAGTATAAGAAAAAGTAGTTTTAGAAATACTTGAATCCTACTGAAGTGAAACAATATATACATATTTTACACTACACATATTACATTTAATCAAGTGTATAATTTTGAAGAATAAAATATCTATTAAAAGACATTTTGCATAATAAAAGTTAACTCTACTTTCTAAGACATAATTTAGTGTTAGCTTCTTATAATGGTACGGTATGCTGTTTTCTTGTTTTAAATATCTCAATTTGTTTCAGGTGGGCTCTGGACGGTGCAGTTCGCCCGGCACAGGACCTCTCTCCCCAGCAGAGGGCCCACGGTGGCACGCCCACCACGCCCACCCACTACATCACGCGCTACTGTCTTCTAGCGTGAAAAGAGGGAAGGAACTGTAAGTTACACGCATATTATACGCACATTTGTGTTAGCTAGATTATTATCTAGATTATTATTGCCTAGTGCTTTGTTGTAGTTCATTGAGTCTAAATATCATGGGTACCTGTTCAGTTCAGTCGTAAGGTTTAGTAGCTGTTAGGCCATAATATCTGCTTAGCAAATAGGCTATAAAAATGCTACAAATACTATTTCAAATTTGATTGATGGTTCCAGAAACTAGCGCGTGCAAACAAAACATTTTTGAAATTTTTAATAGTATCTAAGTAATAGTATTTTTCGGACGACAAATTTGGCTCAGTTTTTAGTGACCCTACTTGCTGTGCCAGAGGTCGCGGGTTCGAGTCCCGCATACATTTGTGTGATGAGCACGAATGATTGTACTCCAGTCATGGGTGTTTATATTTATTATGTGTATGTATTTAAAAGTTATATATGTGTAGTGTATCAACTATTTGATATCCATAACACAAGCCTCGTATCTTACCATGGAAGTAAACGGCGCTGTGTGTAATGTGTTAATGTCTCAACATATTTATTATTTATTCGGCGCATACACATAGGTATATACGCCATATATGTATTTGACTAGAAAAGGACAAGCATTCGCTTTTTGCAATTTACTGAAAATTTTGTCTTTTTCTAGTGAATAAAAATTTCTTTTGTGGATATATGAAATATATTTTTTGCAAATAGTTTATATTGTTACGATTGTGAAAAAGTAAAACTAGTGCGATTCGGACTGGCACACGAAGGGTTCCATACCATTGTCTATAAAAACGGCACACGGTTCATGAGATACAGTCTGGTGACAGACGGACGGACAGCGACGTCTTAGTAATAGGGTCCCGTTTTACCCTTTGTGTACGGAACCCTAAAAATTGTGACGGAAATTATCGTTTCAGCCATATTTAACTTTCAAGTTTTTTCCGACCTTCTACAGTTTTAGATTTCTGCTACAGATACCGTAAAAACTTGGGAGATAACTTTAACTAAAAAATACGTTATTACATTTTGTTCCAACAATATATATATGTAGTCTTGTTTATGATTTACCTGTAGGTATCCAAACAATCAACTTACAGACTTAAAATCTGAAATGTTCATAAACATAAAATAGAGATATGTAGATTTAAAATAATATTCAACAAGTGATAGACTAATTTTTTAATTTTAGAATTATATGAATTTATGTGGAGAAATAATAAGCAAATAGCTTATGGTACCAATTATACGAGTTGATGACTTTCTTGTAAAAATCTAGAACTATCTATGACACCTGTCTAAATCTAATGTTCATTTTTAAATGACAACATGGTAAGTCGTTAAATAACTTGTTAAAGTCAATAATAATATCATAATTATTATGTATTACGAGTATAAATACAATCGATGTTATCCATAAAATATATCTCATCTATGTTAATGTTACAAAAAGGCAGAGTTTGTTTGTTTGTTTGTTTGTTTGTTTGTTTGTTTGTTTGTTTGTTTGTTTGTTTGTTTGTTTGTTTGTTTGTTTGTTTGTTTGTTTGTTTGTTTGTTTGTTTGTTTGAACGCGCTAATCTTAGAGAATACTAATCCGATTTGAAAAATTCTTTATATATTAGATAGCACGTTTATTGAGGAAGGCTATATGCTATATGCCATCATGCTACTACCCAAGGGAGTGGAATAATCATTAATGTCAACAAAATGAACAAACAACCAGAGCGAAGCGAGGGTTAGTCGCTAATATAACAAAACCAAAGAGATTTTTTTGTAGATTGTACGCGGACAAAGCCGAAGGTACTCCTAGTCACATATCTATAAAAAAATATTTTTATAGAATTACTTATATCTTGTACCAGTCAGCTTTTCATTTGATGCCACTTAAAGCGTAAGCTCGATTAAGTAATCGATTTTGAGCTTAATACCGATTCTTTTTTTTATTAGTGATTGTCAGATATTTTAATTTTTATGTTCAATGTTATGCAAAGTATTGAATGCGATTATGTAATAACTTTTTATATCTTATTACTTTAGTAATAAACTTTTATGTTTATTTTTTATTTATCAAAAGTAATAAATTAAAAATGATGATTATTTCATTTAAAAGAAATAAAACATATTTTGAAGTTACTTAAACGTCTATGAGTGAGCTTATCTTACATTTTTTCATTTATTTTCTCGGGCTAACCTTCATAATAATTAGCAGGTTAGTAGCGAGTTTCATAGATTTCTCTCTCAATAATTGTTTGTTTGATTCTGACGGCAAAATTATAAAAAAGCCACTTAAATATCCATTAAGACCACAACTACGATTCGTAAGTGTGATTAGGCCATTATAAGAACAATTAAATACAATAAAAACAATTATTTATACAGACGCCTAAATAAAATATTTTATCTGTTCAGTAACGAATAAAATCTAATACCTGTAACATCTGTGTAATGCAACTGAATATAATTTAAAAGTTAAACCTGTTTAGTTTAGTTTTTGCAAAGTCCTAACAAAAAATATTCTATCACGAAGCAGCGGCAGCAAGTTAGTCGATGGATGGTAAAACAGGTACCAAACGATTTCGCTTGGACACGTCTTACTTGATTGCGTTCTTAGTGTTTGGATAGCTCTTTTTTTTGTAACATCTGCTAAGCTTTGTGGTAATGAACTCCTTTTAAAATGTTGTTTATATAGGTACACTTCCCTTTAAAATTGGTAAAGTTAACGTCGAATAACTATATATCTAAATAATATATTTCTTTTGCAAGTTCTTCTCAGGTATGAGGCTTCTTCTTTCCGAACTGGTAGTAGACTTATGACGCTTAGTAAAAAATTATAATAATTTAACATTGAATAAAATATTATGAATTTGAATATAATTAAGCACTATTTTGCCCGCGTAGAGTTTATTTATGTATAATTGATCCAATTTTACGGGTTGTAGCGTCATGTAAGAACCTCAATAAATAAAATGAAATGCAAAAAAAGTTATTTTTTAATTCGTCTGGTAGTTCTAGAAGAAAGCGCGATCAAACAAAAAAACAATCAATATTTTTGTGCTTTCAATCTTTGGTGCAGATTCAGATTTATGAACTAACGTTGAAAAGATAACCTTTTGTTGAAGTTATAACCACAGAAGAATGCTGTTGCTAATCATTTAACCCTTAGTGACTTGTCAGTTATTATTCAATAACAAATATACATTTTGATTGTATTTGAACATAATTAATTAATTCTATTAACGACATAATAAATGCGCTAAGAAAATATATAATTGGGCATGCGTAAGTCACTGATAAAGTGAGAGTGCTTATATATTTTTTACCTAAAACTTATGAACATTTATGTAATTTGTATAATAATAAATAAATACGTATTCAACATTAGATAACAGATAGTGATGTAGCTTCAATCACGTATATCTTAAGACCACTCAAGTTGGCAAATATTAAACTTTCTCAGAGAAAGTGTGCCTGTGAGTTCTAAAACATAACTATTATAAAAATAAAAATACTGCATAATGCGGGATAGTGTGGAATGAAAATGTCTCACTCCTGAAAATTAATGGCAAAGGTAACTCAATGGTACTGTCTGCCATAATTATTGCCAATAATTACAAATTGTCTGTCTGTTTGCGTTCTTTTTTGTCTTTGGTGACACTGAACCAAAAAAGGAACTATACGAGTTACTGGTACTAAAATGTTAATTTTATTTAAAAATGTTTGTCGTTTTCCTAAACATATGATTTTTTTATAAGATTTATTAAGAATTTTGTTGTAGGTCCAAAGTGTAGTGGTTCGTAGAATATTGATAACTATTTTTTATCGTCATTGTGACGTACGGTACGTGAAAGATATGAAACGTTGAAGTTATCTATAGATATTATTTAAAGTATTTAGGTATTATAAAATAGGTATAACTAAATGTAAACATACGCCCACGTCATATAACAAATATGTATAAATAACTGGTGGTGTATTTGATGTCATAGCAATTAATTAATGTCGTGGTGGTCGTGTGCGTACTAATTACTTGTTTATTATGTGTATGTTTGTCTTTAATTAATTTAATCTTTGTCGTTTACTATGTTTATACTATTTTATAGAGATCATTGATTGGTAAAAATACTTAGTGTATATATTTTTCACCCGACAGCGCCAGAAGGAGGGTTATGTTTTTCGAGTGTATGAATCTAAGTATGTATATTTCGTTGGCACGCTCTATAGCCTAAATGGCTTGATGGATTTTAGCTTGAGAGGTATCGTTAGATTCGCTCTCTATTATAAAACATGTACAGATGTACATATTATGTCTCCGACTGCATAATACTACGTTCCTTCGTCAACTTGTTTTCATCTTTTTAGTTCGCTTTTAGGCAGTCGTGTTTTTTATTTTTGTAAATATATTTTTTAATTTATAAGTTAACTTTACTTTCTGAAATAAGAAATTTAGTATATTTTGAAGTACCTAAAGATTTTGCATTATTAAAAGCTTTTCCCGAGTATTGTCCACTGCCTGTAGGTACTAAGTGTTATCGTTATTCGTTACCATATTTTATGTAAATCTATTAAGAGCTTTCGGCATTTAACACAATTTTCGTTATAATTTCTATCCCCTATTTCTCAATATCCATTTCACTTTTAAAACAAACGGTTAAAGCATACAAACACATAGACACACTTTCGCATTAATAACAATTAGTTGAAATTTTATGCAAAATAGCACTTTTAATTCGCTTACTTAGAAAATGTTGTATGCGGTTTCACGTACATTTTCTGTTTTGCTTACTTTGCGCGATAGCTTTTCGAGGCAATACGTCGCTAATTTTTTTACGAGTGCATTTATAGACATTGAGCCGAACAGACGTGGAAATTTAGAGATGTCAAAATGATACTGTAACTTCCGTAATTAAAGTACTTCAATCTTATTAGTATTAAAAAAGTATTTAATTTGTGCATTCCAAACTCTAATAACAACTATATGGTACTGTTCTAACTGGGACGGTACATGTTGTTTCTGTAAACCATATTTTTTATTTATCGAAATGCCACAAATATGATAGAGACGTGATTCAAATATAAATAATCGTATTTGCTTACAAATATTTATTATTATCGTATCTATAATCTTCGATGCGCTTAATTATATTGTTTACGCAACGTCCTTAGGTATAACTTCGTCCTTTTAAGGTTTTGATCCTATGGTTTTTGTATATAGATGGACACTTACTATGCTACAACTAAACTAGTTGTTAACTAGAAAATTTGTGTATGTATGTGTGTATGTTTATTACTTCTTCACGTTAAAATAGATGGAAGGATTCATTGAGACTTGATATTGCATATAAAATGTATTACTTAATAAAAGACACCGTAGAACTTTCTAGAGTAATAAAGCAACACTATCAAATTAAAAATTATAGTCTTATGAATAAAATATTTCAATTGTTTTACTTCCATATTTAGTCAGGTTACAGTTTCTTTGATAATTTTTATCTGGCGATTAAAAAATCAAATTTAAATAATGGACTCCTTCTCCTTCCTTTGAAAAAGTTTAAATTACATTTTTATTATATATGTTATATTTTTTTATTTTATTCCTTTGTTAACTGTAAATGACACAGAAAATGTCCTCAAAACCTCTAATTACTAAAATTTGTCATTGTTCGTAACGACCGGGTTTTTTGGTATTCTTTATCTGACTAATATTATAAATGTGAAAGTTTAGATGTATGTTTGGATGTTTGTTACTCAATCACGCCAGAACGGCTGAACGGCTTTGGATGAAATTTGGCAAAGATATAGATTATAGTCTAGAATAGTACGTAAGCTCTATCCCGAAAAAATGTACAGTTCCCTTGAGATAGATTTGTTTCTGTTTTTCGGATATCATATGAATATTTAATAGTAATTTAATAAATCTTGCCTATATGTTATAAGGATTAAAGTAAGTCATTAAATGCCAATTACTGCGTATATTAAAATTATTATGTCAATAATCCATATACTTATTATATAATATTATAAGTGTGAAAAAATGTTTGTCTGTTCTTCTTTAACGTCAAAATTTCCAAGGGATGTGAATCTAAGGATTTTTCGGATTATCGTTCATATTCTCGATTATCTTTCATACAATTGTGCACTTTAATATCTCCTGCGTAAGTTAGTCTCATTGTCAGTGAGATTGGCCGCCGTGGCTGAAATCGTTCAGGACGACATTATTGTCACTGGAAAACATTCGCGTTTAGTTTAAGAATTTTGATTATCCTTATAACATCCGTAACTTTGTTTATTATTCAATTAAGTGGAAAAATATATAATATTTTGAGTAATTTCCCGCGAAGTTTCTAGAGCGCAGACTGATAATTTCAGATTACTTTGCCTTTTCTAGAGATGAGTTTTATTCAATGAGACACAATCTCATTTTTTTTCTAAACGTCAATTAGTAAATTGTATAATATTTACATGGGTTGTTATGATTATTTTACGTTTTTTTTTGTCAGATTAATATACGATTGTTATATGTAGGCGCTAGATACGTATATTCGCTATTAATTATAGGCCATTGTAGAAACATGCTATGTTTACATTAATTGATTGAAATGTTTGTCGCTATATGTCTGTGCCAATTAGGAATAAGGACATGTAAGTATTTACCCAATATCGTTAGTTGTTTTGCTCTATATTCCTATTCTATATTGTTATATCTTTACGGTAATTAATAAGCTGACTTATATTAGAGCTTGTTGATGTAAGGGCCTTTGCACACGTACAGATTTATTATCGCGCAGATGACATTGCGCGTGAACGCGCGTGAATTTACAATGCGTTAAAAGTCTTCGTGTGTATACGCCCTAATATAATGCTAAAGACCCAGCAGTTCGTAATAGATTGCTCTGTGTTAGGAGTCTGTGAAACACCCACGGAATATAAAACCGTACACTTAGGCCGCTACAAATAATTTAATGTCTAATATAAAATGCTTGTCACGTTTTTGATTTGAACCCGTGATCTATAACCTGGAAGCAAAAATTCTAACCACTAAGCCGAAATTATATAATGAACTAAATAATATAGTATTTAAAAATATCTTCTATACAAAGTGTGGATGTGGTTGGGGCATCTGCTAATGAGTTTAGATTAAAAGTATTATCATGCTAATTAAGTATAGTTCAAATTATAAAGGTCATCGTGGAATTTCCAATTTTTGGAATTATTTCGATAGTAACCATACATTATAATACAACTCCAATAATATGTTTTTAATTGATTAACCATGATATGAGTTAGGGTCGAGATAGACCTGATGTTTCATTATTACTTTTTCATAACTATACTAATATTATAAAAAGGTAAAGTTTGTGAGTTTGAGAGGTTGTAGGGGGATTTAGATGAAATTTTGTATGGAGAATCAAACTAGGGACGAACCCGAGCGAAGCGAGAGTGAGTCGATTAAATTGAAATAAAAAGCAATAAGACGTCTGTCATATTCGACTTTGTGGGTCAATGAAACGTTATCCGATGTAATTTGGTTTTTCCCAAACCATATTGTGTGGGAACGTTTTTGTCGCGAAATAACTAATTTTGATATCCTATATAATATGGCGAATAAGTATGATTAATATAATATATTACGCACTTATATTGTAAATGCATATCTAATAATCAATAAATAACCAAATCATCGATTTTAAACGATTCTAATGGCCGGTAATAACAGTAAGTCCTCAATTATTAGCCCTCATGTGGTAGACAGATGGATAGAGCGATAAAAAATATTTTTTTTTTGTAATCTCATTTTTTTTTGTAGTGATGGTCGAAGATGGTCGGTGGCGTCGCTGCCTTCATCCGGGTATGGTACCACGCCAGGAAGTTCCAGCCTTTCAGTAAGTATTCTGTATACAACTATGATTTTGCTTATATAATAAGCAAAATAGGCTATGCACCTTCCTGTCTTTTTCTCCGTTTCTGATAAAATTATTAAAAAGTAATAAAAAATTATGTTTGTCTGTTTGGTAAATAAATACAAATCTATAGTGGAACCAAAATCCCGACTCATATCAGACTATGCCACTATGTAAAAATCGTGATGCCTGAAAACAATGTTAACGAGAATCTCGCTTGTAGAGAAGACTTTACTGAAAGTAACAGATAACTAAAATAAATTGTGTTAAAGATAAAGTATAGAACTTAAATAAATACAGTTATTACATACAAATCTTGTTAGTTTGCAATTTATTTTTGTAAAAACATAGACGTCAATAGAACATATCAATGTGAAATAAATTTGTATTTGTACAGCAGGATAATAATAGCGCGTTTGTAATCACATTATACGCGATTCTCTTAACGAGGTGTGGCTTATTATAAGTCATCATGAATAGAATGTAATCATACTACCATAATAATCATCGTGATATAAACTATGTCTAGAAAAAAATCGTGACATAGACTGGTAATAAATTCTATAATATATGTATATTATTATTTATTTTTATCTGATTATCTTAGATTATAAGATGACTAGCGACTTACTCTCGCTTAACTCGGGTGAGTCCCTAGGTACGTATTAATTTTTTTGAGCGGAACCCTAATTCGTTTTCTAAAATAAAAGTAGCCTAAGTTTCTCCTTATAACCACAGCTATCTGCCAGTGAAAGTCCAGTCAAAATGGGTCCAGCCGTTTCGAAGATTAGCCGGAACAAACAGACAAACAGACAAACATTTTAAACATTGTATTTTTGTTATGATTATTGTATTTACTTCCAAATGCATCCTTCCGAATAATATTATTATGGTTTTGTGTATTTATAAGATTTTCTTATCGATCTTAACTTCTATTCAGTCATTTAGGGGTTGATTTTGGAAAATGTTTTAGTTTATTAACTAAATCTTATCTATTGAGTCTGTTACGGAAATGTTTAAAATTTGAAGTATGCTTAAATTTTCCTCTTTGTTATAAATGTAACTAATGGTTTACTGTATATACTTAAAATATAAATATTAATAATTCATTTGCTAGTATATACTGAGTCAGTTCAGTACATATATATGCATACATATATGTATCCTGCTGTCTGTAGTGCGACCGTGACACTTAGATCAATTGATCGGTATAGCGGAGATCTAAAAGAAATCATGACACATTTACTGTGGCTCTGACTTATTAACGACCGCTAGAAATATTTATGTTTGACCAATAGTAAGTCAATGCACCGTTTGAGGCTACTAAGTGAGCGGAATTGACTTGTTTTTAAGTAAGTTTTATATTATGATTATCTTTTGTAGGATCCATTCAGGGAGTAGGTTCGATTTTTGCTGAATTTGGAATGAAACAGTTTTAGTGGTTGTTATTTGATAATTATATAATAAAATATTTATTATTTATTTTAAATTTTAAGTTTATTTTATATTAATAAATATGATGAAAGTGAATTTTCGTAGCTAAAATAAACCAATTTCCATTACAGAGACATATTAATAGGCTTTTCTTCTATAAACATAATTCAAATGTCTTTATGTAATTTCATAATAGCTAGGTACTCCATATTCAGGTCATTTTGTTTATTGCACGATACCATAGCCGAAACCATTAAAAAATGTTGTCTGTCTTAGTGTTGTGTTTTTCGACGCCATGAGTATTGTTATATTGTAATAGTGAAGGCTGGTACGAATCTAGGTAGGCTGCTAATTATAAAATACATCGATTTCAATAGAAAAAATCGATGTAAGGTGATGCTTACCTCATCTTACCTAAGGGGGTGATGTAAAGCTACTAGATAACTATAGTCAGTGATAGCGCAAGTGATAATGCAAAGTATTACTTACATTTATCTGTTAATGATTCAATGTGTGCATCATTTTTATAGATTAATGAAACAAGCGGGCGTACATGCAAAAAATATAATTTATTAATGAAAATACAGAATTATATTAAATTTATATTTAAAAATATTATAAATATATACACCCATGACTGGAATACAAACATTCGTGCTCATCACACAAATGAATACTAGCGGGATTCGAACCCGCGATCGCTGGCACAGCAAGTAGGTCACTACAAACTGAGCCAAACGTGTCGTCGTGATTCTCATATATTTTGTATGAAAAAAATTGATATGAAACAAATAAGAGTTAAAGATTCAAAATATTATATTACTTCTATGGGAATATCTATATAATTAAAGATAGCTTAACTGAAATAAATTGGCATTGGTTAAGTTAATCCAAAAATTCATCGTGCCACGTGTTTGTTGTTATTCATTTTTAGATTGCAGAAAACAATATAGTCGTATCTACTCTGTTGAGGATAGATTATCTATATTAAATATTATTTTATATCTGATAAAGATTATATACTATAATGCTACTGTACTGTTTATAAATAGCAATGAAGTGTAATTTTTAAATTGTTTTTGCTTTATTGTTTTTATGATAAGATGGAGGAATTCTTATTTTTTGCTTTTTATTCTTTGTCTCTTTGTCGATTTCTCGATGTTACCTCAAAATATATATACTTACTAATATATCACGCGTTTCGCTTTACTATATTTATTGTATGCAAATATTTTAAATTACTTTTAATTAAAGCAATTTTACTTTAGCATTTAAAGAATTCATCTAAATTTTAAATGACGTGGATGTAAATAATCTATATTCTATATACATATAATAAAATTCTATCTGAGGCAAATTTGTACATGAAATATTTTTTGGAAAATCTTATTGAAATAAAAATCATTATTATCGATGCAGATGCTGAATCTATAGTTTTTAGAATTTTTGTCAGTCTGTCTAGGAACGCACCACGAGAAAGCCACTGGACAAATTTTGATGAAATTTAGTGTGATGATTGACAGCTGGTTATTCGGGTCAACATATAGGATACTTTTTACTGCAGGAAAATATCTCATCTCTGAGAAATCTATACTAACCATTAAAACGTATCTGCTATAACTATGTAGATAGGTATATTTATCAAGTGATTTAAATCACCATTATGAACAATAATGCTTTATACGATATGCCGTTTAGACACTGACTTGTTATGTTTAGACATAACAAGCTGGATAAGTTACGCTATATTAAAACCTCGTTAATATTCCACTACTCGCAGGCATTTGCATTAAGATTCACATCATGTAGTGCGACAGAGGATAATATAGTAGCGAACCCATAAAGTCTTTGTAAACAATATGATATGTCACACGCATACGTGTACCCACAATTGGAGCAACATGCTGGATATTAAAACTATCTTTAAAAATATAATTTGATGTGACCAAATAAACCAGGTTGAAATGGTTTAAGGTAATTAGCTAGAACCTTTTGTATGGACGAAAATATGTGTGAATGTTAATTTTATACTGTGTGTGTCTTAACGATAATGATTTCATATTTAGACAAATTTAATTGGCTTCACTTCAAGCAACTAAGTAATTAAATCCTGGAAGTCGATTTTTACCTCACTCGATTGTCATATCGATAAGATTTTTTTTAAGCTCGTGTAATCCGGTTAACAATAGGTACTAGGATAAAATAAAGGAAAATATCAACCGAACATATAACCTCCTTTTTGGAAGCCGGTTAAAGTAAAGTGGAGTTTGTTTGACTTGATTTCATAATAAATAATTACTGTTTCAGTCAAAAGTAGATTGTTTTTATCTTTTAATTATTGAAAACTATAATTAGGACTGTAAAGTATTGTTAGACTGTACAATATGTAAATTAATGTTGGCGAAGCGTGAAGCGTATAGTATTTGTATGATTTTTTTTCTACCCCTAATAAAAAAATTGACGTATTAATGCATTTTGGTTAAATTATTTAAAATGGTATCTTTTTAATAAAACCGGTTATTATTATAAATATAGTAAGTAATATTAAAAGAAATAAAAAAAAATACATTTACTGAGTTCTATGGCCGCGCATTGCGTGACACAGTGTGATAATTGCTTTCGGAAATATGAGTATGAATCATTTACCGAGAACACTTGCTAGCTCATGACCGGATGGATATCTTTTCAGTTTCGTGGTATTTTTTCAAGAGAATTACATATGTTTTACTATTCAGTTTTATTTATAGATAAATTATATTTATCGATATGAAGTCAATTATTTTTTAAAGATATGACTTCTCTTCGGCTCTCACAATTCCCCATATAAAAAAAGCTAATGAAATATCCATAACCATCCCTCAGAAGCCCCTTGCCGTCCCAGAGGATAAAAAGTCAATAATCTAACTAAAACTAAAAATAAAAAAGCGAAAGCTCCCAAATCCCAATCAATGAATGCCCCATGAAATTAGTTTAGCCATATTGAAGACCAGTGGTATTAAGAGTATAGTCAAGTTTATAGGATATTACGTTTATTTTATAGATTTCCTGTTTTATTTAAACTGAAGTACACAAATAAACATTAAAATTAGAACGCAATGTGTGTATTTCCTTTCGGCTAAAGTCATGCTAAGGCACTTTGTAGTATTTGGCCAATGAATTTTATATTGAAGACGACAGTTTTATTATAAACCGATCAATGTACTGGTAACGTTCTGTATTCAGGCCATTTGCCAAAAAGTAATACATAATTCATTTATAATATCTATCTATACAGATACATAAAATTGAATTGTCTGTTTGTAATGTAAGCTTTTTACTAAAGGCATATGAAATTATATACGGTACTTATCAGAAACATACAATTTTTAAATTTTTTGTCTGTTTACCTGTCTGTTTGTCCCGGCCAATCTCCGAAACAGCTGGACTGACTTTGATGGGACTTTCCCTGACACATAGTTAATGTTACAGGGAGTAACTTACGCTACTTGTATTTTAAAAAAAGAATTAGGGTTCCGTTCAAAAAAATTAGAACGTATCCGAGCGAAGCGTGGGTAAGTCGCTAGTTATTTATAATATTAAGATTTGGGTTCCAAAATACTCTTATATCTGCAGGAGGTATAAGATTTTTTAAATTGATATTTTATGATGATATTTTCCACATAACATAGGTGTAACTTTATCCAGCTGTTTTACAATTTATAATTTGATTCAATAGCCATTTCTTTTGAACAAATACATATAAAATGGAGTTTGTGCGAATTTGAAAAAGATTTGACGAACTAAAGTTAATTAATATTTATAATTCGGAAATATTTTTACATAAAGTTAAATTTTATGACTGCAGCCTTGCGCAATGCCAGGATAGCTGCCATATATATAATATAAATTTGCTTTTATTGTTAGAAAATAACTTGCTTTTTGAGGAATTTCATCAGCTTACAGTCCACTTACACTCAAAATAGAGCTGGATTATTCCCTAGCTCTATTTGAAAGCTTTAACATTGCCTTTCTTGCCTATACTATAATTATTTTAATATTTGACTAGCGGCTCGCTCTCTCGCTTCGCTTGGGTTCGCCTCTAGAAAAGTACAAACAGATCTACCCCACGGAAACCGTTCATTTTTCAGTTTAACAAATGTTCGATGTGATTTTTTAAATTTCATAATTTTTTTTTGAGAACCGATTGACATGAAACAAACACTAAATGTTAAGTGAAGCTTACCACAATATATTAGTGAAAGCCACATCTAAATCGGATAAACCGTTTCTGCGATTAGCGTGCACAAACGCACAGACAAATAGACAAAAATTCTAACAATCATTGTTTTGTGTGCTATTTGCGTTTATAAAGTTCCCAATAATATTTTTTCTCATATATCTTCTATGTACAGATAGCAATCCGTTACATTTTTATTATTTGTATAGATAACATATGTTCCTAAGTGGCGGGTATATATTTTCTTTATAACCTACATATTTTTAGGTACACTCAAATCTAGCGCATTATAAGACTCTACTACGATTAGAATAAAGATGATATTCCTATATTTATCCTTATCATTTACTTTGAAAGTCGTCCAAGTCGTTAGCATAACTACGTTATTGCCCGCACATAAACATTAGTGCACTTGAATTAAACTCTAATTTATAATTTGCTTTTTAACTCTTTTTATATTGATTTAGAACCTTATAAAATCCAAAATGACAATTTGGTAGTCATTTTGAAGAAAATGTGACATTTTTATTGTTTTCAACGGCATTTGTTATTGAGAAGTTCATGTGCCTTGATTTCCTCATGATTTAAATGATTCAGAATTACAATATTTTGTCACGATAAAATATGAGTGCTGTTAATAGAGAATGTGTGTGTGACTTAAATAAAGGTGAATTTTTTTATTCTTTATTGCCTTTGAATTTAGACTTAGATGTCAATTTTTTAATGTAATTTCTTTTTGATTAAAGAATAATTATTTAAAAGTGCAAATATTGGTAAGAAATTCAAAGTAGATGAAACGCACGCCATTAGTCAGACCGAATATGACGTCAAAGTATTATTATAACAGAGGGATTAGCGATTTTGTCGCTACAAACGGAAGTCGTCATTTTTTATGTATGATACGTCAAGCCAAGCGCGCGAAATTACAGGTGTTTAAAGTATCTGTATCGCTATTATTATATTGTGACGTTGTAGAGGGTAATCTCTGGATCTTCTGAACCGATTTAGATGAAATTCGGTAAGAAGATAGTTTGAAACCCTGGGAAAGACATAGGATTATCCCGGAAATTTATCCCGGAAATCATCCCTTAAGGGGGTGAAAATGGGGATGAAAGTTTGTATGGGTAATCAACCTAGGGACGAACCCGAGCGAAGCAAGCGTGAGTGGCTAGTCATGTATAAATGTAAATAGGGAAGGGATCCCTCCCCTAAAGGAATGTAATATTTTTAAGTTAAAAAATAATTATTATCGATCAATTAACACTATTGCAGTCACAATGCTCGTCGCAAGAGCGCTTATTGGCGGCGCAGGCTGCGTGCGAGCCGCCACGCGCGCCCTGCCCGCATTGCCACCACCACCAGAACTCACTCAAGTAAATATGAATATGACTTTCTATTGGACTAGCATATGCGAAAGTTTGTATGTTTGTTTGTTAATCCTTCACTATTACACAGCTGGACGGATTGTAATGAAATTTAGTATACAGATAGAGTAACACAAAAGTTGTTCGTTGGTAAGGACTATCACTTAACACTTGGCTTACTTCTAAAAATGTTAGTAATAATTTGAATAAGGTTTTTGAGGGTAAAATAATTGGAAAACTTGTTATCCTCCACCTCCTAACCTCTCAATTAAAAAAATCTGGAAAAACCAATTATACTTCTTTAGGATTTCTTTAGGAGTTTCGTATGAATTCGGAGATTTCAAAAAAAAAAAAAAGAAATTTAGGCAGGATAAAGTCTATCATCGGTTTAGCTAGTGTTTGACTAAATGTAATATATGTATATGTTTACTATATCACAGTAGCTCGCAAGGCAGCGGTATGAACTGGGCGTCGCTGTCGGACAGCGGTGGCAGCGGGCACGTTGCGCGCGCGCCTTCGCCCCGCGCCCTGCCGCGGAGGGTCAGGAGTCGCAGTTTGAGGTTTGTATCGTTTTATTATTGTTGTTTGTCTGTATATATTTACAGGTTTAGTATGTATATTCTATCAGGGTTTAAAACAAAAATTGATGACTGTTATCGATATTTGATATTTATCCGGATACGTATCAAAAATCGATAACAATTATTAAAGTACATATTTGATTTTTAATTTCAACCTATATAATCAATACTAAAGTCTTTCCTGGTTTATCTAGATTCTAGTCCATACTAGCCTACGCTAGCAGAGCTTAGTGATTTTTTAGCCTGTGAGTCTATAAATAAAGTGGTGCGCTTTAATGCATTGTTCAAATGTAGAAAAGGCATAATGTATGTATAATGTAATCAATATAAAATGTCAACTACTTCCTTCAGTTCGCCCTCCCGATCTCCGGGCGGTGGCAGCGGGTCGGACGGCTCAAAGGACGACGCGGTGTCGGCCATGTCGTCTCTGTTCGCTGCACGGTTCCCGGCCGCGCAACGAGCCATGGACGACAAGTATGTTATTTGAGTACAGTATAATCTCATTCTATAATTCCATACAGTGGTCTAACGAAGGCATCTAGATATGGCCATCGGGCGGGAGCAGATATGTGGATCCCGACTATCATACTTACTTTTATATGGTAGTCGGAAAACGGCTCTAGGGTTAATAAGTTTAACTGTAACCTGCAACGAGACAGCACTACAGTGCTTTAACTTTGAAAGTATGAAAATTAGTTTTTTTGACAACCATTGCATTTGACAACATTTCCAGTAAAATCAAAGGCAATTACATACCACACGTTTACATATTTATGATCTTTTTGTAAATATTGCCTGAAACAAATGATTAAATAAATAAATACTGTATGGGCTTTATACTGGGTATTATACGTAATCATATTTAATTTAAGCATTTAAGGCGTTATAATTTATGGACTTTGTTCCTTTAACAATTATTGAAATTTGAAAAATACCGGATATTATAACAGAAACCTTTTATTTTTTATTAGTTGCAATTGCCTTTTTGATTTCTTTTAAAACATAAACCTTTTATTTTTTATTAGTTGCAATTGCCTTTTTGATTTCTTTTAAAACATAAATTATAAATACAAAAGTTCGGATGAGAGAGTAACTAAGAAAGAGCACTAGCTCTTCAAATTACAACGTTATGGCCTAATGGATTTGAGCGTAATTCGGAATGGATTCCTGGTTTAGCATAAAGCTATTTTTAGCAACGACTAATAGAACAATAGTTATTACTTATAATAAACAAATAAAATAAAGTTTATTAATCGATTTCCAAAAAGGAGGATTTTCTCATTTCTTTTTTGACTAATTGTGAATATTTTATTTATAAGATAAAGCTCAAAATATTCTTTACGATATATATATATATATATATATATATATATCTTCTAATATTTTTTAATCGTTTAAATTTGTGTTGTCGTGTCTATAGATTAAGGGGGTTGATCGAAGAACTGACTGAATTAGATAAAAAACCCGACCGTCCGCCCATCGAGAGATTTGTACAGCGACAGGTGAGATATAAATTAGACATACTTACATATATTTATTATTAATTGCGTAAATCTAAGAAAGTAAATAAAATTATCCTTTCGGTTTTTTACGGATTTATTTTGATTTTTTGCTTCCCGACGTTTTGAAGGGGTTAAGCTTAAGTGTGAGGGGGCTTGAATACTTTTATAATATATATATGTTTATATTAACAGGTATTGGAAATGGCGCGGGATTGCCTTCATAAGTCCGAGTCGAAACAAGTGACGAGTTCATACTTCTACGACATGGCGGACAGTCTTGACAGGTTGCTGGCTGAGGTAGATATTATTTTAATTTAATAAAGTTAATAAAGGATATTTTTATATCTTCTGTTTAGCCTATTTATTTCACTTATATAAAATAAGTAAAAAAAATGTTTGATATATTTATGAGCTATGGGTCACCTGCAAGGTATCGGCATTGTAGACTTTGTTCTGATCCCTCTTTTAACATTATAACATCTATATAGTACGTGATCTCTTTAATCATAACGCATGTCCCGACAAAATTGAGGGTAGTCAAAAAACCGTATAAAAGTACGTATGGCAGTATAAAAATATACTTAGATAATACTTAGCGGTAATATAGTTTCTATTAATTACAGTACTTTCAGAGATTACTTCAAATCCTACATTTAAACTTATAAACTTAATTTCTTGATAATATAAGTGTAGATTGGGTTTTGTATATAGGATATTATTAGACGTTATCTATTGTGTGTGTGTGTTTGTTTGTCTTGTGTCAGACGCGCGAGAAGTCGTCGGAGGCGGGCGCGCAGGTGGCGCCGCTGGTGACGCGACTGACGCTGGCGATGGCGCGGCCGGCGCGCCTGCTCGAGTGTCTGGAGTTCGATCCCGAGCGGTTCTACCGGCTGCTGGAGGCCGCCGAGGGTCACGCCCGCCATTTGCAGGTATGGCAGCGGATATGGGCTGTTGGTTTTTGTTTTTTTTTTGGAAAATCGTGCGTTTAATTAGTTTTTTGAGAGCTTCTGTCAAATTTGGTTTTTTGTTATTAAGATTACATGGTGCTAATTAAAAGGACTCGTTTTTTTTGATTAGTCATGTTTGTTGCAATAAAAATGTGACATTGTACGAGTTTGTTGTATATTTGTGTAGAAAAAAATAAATCCTAAAAATAAAGTTTATTACTATTGTGTAATTATCTATTTGTAAACTATATTATCTGTTGACCTTATGACGTATTGCTTATATATGACTTTCCCGTAGTATATGTTTTTAGTTTTCTATAACGAATTATGAATGACATCTTGCTTTAACTAACAGCTTTGTTTATATTATCAAGATATAAATTAAGATATCATTTTATATATTATATACGATTTATTTACAGATATAGATATTATATGTTTAATATTACCCTGTTCGTCACCAGGGCATGACGACAGACATCCCGCAGTACATAATCCACAAGCTGGGCCTGTCCAAGGACCCGCTGGCGGAGCTGCACGTGCCGCCGCCGCCGCCGCCGCCGCAGAACTGCTCGCCCTCCAAGTTGGTTACAGTTTTATATCGAAATTCGATAGATTGTACATTAGTGCGTATGTGTATTTTGTATGTTTGTTACTGACAATATAATTAGAGTAATTACAATGCCACTGAAATTCACTTTATTTTATAACTAAAATTGTTTCGTGGTATTGTAAGAAAAGGAGATGATTGACAAAACTCCGGGCAATTATAATATCACGGTTTTTACAATATATCTGCGACAAAATTCTAACTGAGTCGAATCTATACATTAAATAATTTTTGAAAAATCTGATTGAAATAGTCATTATTATCGATACAGAGGCCGAATATATAGTTTTTAGAATTTTTATTTCTCGGTCTGTTTGTCTGTGACCGCATCGCGGAAAAACTACTGGAGGGATTTTGATAAAATTTGGTATGATAGTAGGTTATCCGGGTCAACATTTAGGATAGTTATCAGTTTTACTGCGGGAAAATATCTAATCTCTGAGAAATCTATACTAACCGTTAAGAGGAATTAATTCAACCGGAGCGAGGGTGAGTAGCTAGTATATAATAAATATTATCTTCATCCCCCAGGGTGCGAGGCCGCCAGTCGCCGCCGGGCGCGGGCGGAGCGCCGGGCGCGGGCGGCGCTCCGCCCTCGGAGAGCGACTATCAGGTTATCAAGCTGATCTCCAACGGCGCGTACGGCGCCGTATATCTAGTCAAGCATAAACAGACCAGACAGAGGTAATTATCAGCTTTTTAAAAAGGTAAATAAGACCTTTTTGTTTGGATTTGTGTTAAAATGTTTTTGTTGCTAGATATAAAAATAAATATTTTTAATATATATGTTTTTTTAATTACTAACTATAAAATATATATTTAAGGTTTATTATGGTTCATAGAATCATATAGAGGTTTTGCAAAATAATTTTGTATGTAGATAGACAGAAACTATAAGCTGAGTTATTTTTGACTGATTCCAAAAAGTATATGTCCCTATTTTTTGGATAAATTAATAAAATTTAATAATTATTGTAGGTACGCAATGAAGAAAATCAGCAAAAACAACTTGATATTAAGAAACCAAGTGGAACAAGCGTTTGCTGAACGAGATATTTTAAGCTTCGCGGACAATCCTTTTGTGGTAAGATACATACATTGGAATTAGTTGTACAAAAATGCGCCAATTAAATTATTTTTACAATTAAATTTTATTAATAAATATCTCATGTAACATATAATAACAATAACAAAATTATTGTAATTGCACGAATATTTATGAATACCTACTTAATATTTATAATAATGGATTTATCTATAAATTAAAGAAAACTATTATAGTTACAAAAAAGTGCTTGAAATTTTCGCAATTACATGTTTTGTTTTGTTTCAAAATATGAATTTATGAATTTTATTATTTCAAGGTATATGTATTGTTTCAAGCGATGTCCACCACCTCTAACATGTAACTACTACACGTGTTCCCAGGTGACGATGTACTGCTCATTCGAGACGAAGCGGCACCTGTGCCTGATCCTGGAGTTCGTGGAGGGCGGCGACTGCGCCACGCTGCTGCGCGCCGGCCCGCTGCCGCCCGACATGGCGCGCCACTACTTCGCCGAGGCCGTGCTCGCCGTCGAGTACCTGCACTCGTACGGCATCGTGCACAGGGACCTCAAGCCGGACAAGTTTGTATTATCTATACAGATAAATAAAATTGTAACTAAGCCGAATCTGTACATTAATTAATATATTGTGGAAAATCTTATTAAAATAGACATTATTATCGATACAGAGGCCGAATCTATAGTTTTTAGAATTTTTGTCTGTCTGTCTGCCTGTGACCGCATCACGGAAAAACCGCAAAACTTGGTATGATGATAATTGGTTATCCGGGTCACCATATAGAATAACTTTTACTGCGGGAAAATATCTTATCTCTGAGAAATCTATACTAAAAGTAACGTAAGTAGGAACGAACCCGAGCGGAGCGAGGATAAGTCGCTAACATTGAATAAAGCTTATTATACCGTCACGGAATACTTTGTAGATGTCAATGTGTCTGTTTGGGTCTCACGTAGAATAAATAGATAATTTTGTATTGCAATATTGTAAACAATTATTATTTTAAAAGAGCAACCGTCGAGTTGCTCGCCGCCTCTTCTCAGCAGAACTGCTACACTACTACTACACTGACATTTAATTTAAATTTAAAATGTAAAATTGACGATTCAAAAGTGCTTGTAAAAGTCTATTTGAATGAAGTATATTTTGATTTGGTTTAATATAACGCTTTCCTACACGCACAAGCACGCACACGTACACGTACTGTAAAGTAACATAGATCGAACCAAGTGGGTGAGATTAATAGTTACTGAAGCAATGTTTAATTCTTTTAATTCAATAATGCAGTGGCAAGATGCTTATTATAAATAGTTATTTTGTGATATCAATTCAGGCTTCAATCATTGTCTTATAAGCGCCCCGTTATCTTATTATTGTAGTCTGATGTAATTTCAATGTGAATCCTAAAGGCAAACTCGTAGGTCATAATATTAATAGGTAGCCTTCTTGCGTTAATCTAAAAAAATATTAAACCAGCTGTCAGTCTCGACATACGGTTCGTGCTAATTACCATCTTTAAATGCTGCACCATTTTAATTTTGAAATGATGAATCTTTAAAATGTTATGAGAAACATATATTAAATGAATTTTATAAGACAATTATTATATTTAATAAGGTAGAAATGTGACGCAATGACTAATATGCTCATGATACTATTTAAACAAGTGTCATACCATTTAGAGGAATGTTATGGTGTAAGCCACAAGTAACTAACAGATTTTTATAATGTCAACATAATATCATTTTTTCCTTTATAAGAGACTATCTTTTGGGATTTTTTTCGGGTTTATTTAGATCTTCGGTTCCCGACGTTTCGAATGCTTTACAGCAATCATGGTAACGGCCACGGTCTCTCCTGTGATAAGATAGTTGAAAAATAATTTTATTTACATTTTCTATTTTACAATTTATCATATTCTTTTCCAGCCTGCTCATCACTGCAACCGGCCACATTAAGCTCACTGACTTTGGACTCAGCAAAATGGGTCTCATGTCATGTAAGTTTTATTCTTATTCTCTATCTCTACATAAGCTCTATGATGTGAATAAATATATCATAAGAAAGATGCCCGTCAAACGACCTTGAAATAATGATTTAAGTTGGGGCTATACGCTACGTACAATTTATATACAATATATTATACTTAAACGTAATAATATTTAGTAGTAAATACAGCCTTAAAATATCTAAAAATCATCAAAAGGTAATCGTGTGGGGCTTGCGAGAGGGGACGCTAATTAGGCTCTCCCGACTGTCATACTTAGTTTTGTATGACAGTCGGGAAACGACTGTAGGTTTGACGGGTATAACTGTAACTTGCCACGACATGCCATCGTTCGCCATAAAAATTGGTATTTTTTCAATCCTTACATTTGACAGAATTTCCGTAAAATTCAATAGTACTTTATGTTTGGTGTTTAGGTTTCCGTACCCGAAGGGTGCCAAACGGGGCCCTACTACTAAACTGTCCGTCCGTCTGTGTGTCAGAGGGCTTTATCTCATGAACCATAATAGATAGAGAGTTTAAATATTGACAGCGTGTGTATTTCTATTGCCTCTATGACTACAAAGTAATAAAAATCGAAGACGGCGAATTTCAAGATAGCCATCATACAAATTAGAACTAAATGTTTCTTTTAAAATACAAAAGTATAATACATAGTGCTATATCTTGTACGGTGATACGTAACCCTTCGTGTGCAAGTCCGACTCGCACTTGACCGGTTTTTTATACTATGATAACATTCTATGCGCAGTGGCAACAAACCTCTACGAGGAGTACGCGGACCGCGAGGCGCGGCAGTTCTCCGATAAGCAGGTGTGCGGCACGCCCGAGTACATCGCGCCCGAGGTCATACTCAGGCAGGTCGGTTGCTATGCCATATATATAACTATATACTTGTTTATATATTAAATATACATGTATAATTAAAATAAATAGTCTTTACATATGAATGTACAAAATATTTAGTTACTAGTGAATAATATTACAGAGGAAATTCTAGATGTAACGAGATAAAAACAGCTAATAAAAACGTCAATCGGTAGATTCGTTGCCGCGTAAAACAGGAATGAACAATGAATATATTAGATTTTTTCTTTTTATGTTATTTATTTATATATTTGGAGTTGCAAATGTAAATATTTAAAAGAAAAAAACTTTGAAAAATAAAAATATTAATTGATAGTGTATTTTTAATTTATATATTATGGTTAGTATTCAAGTTCTTGTTTGTAATAAAAACAATAATGATTTTAATCTTCTACAGGGTTACGGTAAACCAGTGGACTGGTGGTCCATGGGCATCATCCTTTATGAATTCATCGTTGGATGCGTACCTTTCTTCGGCGACACGCCAGAAGAACTGTTCGCGCATACTGTTAATGGTGTGAAAAAAATACACTTGTTATTTAAATGTCGACATTTAGAGAGTAATTGAAAATATTCATAAAAATATTTTTTTTAATTATTTCCCAGAAAGAAAGATATAGAACGATGGCTCATTTTAGATTGTGTATTTGTAATATATAACGGTTTTTGTTAACTTTTACTATATCTTCTAAGTAGACAAAATAAAGAATAGACTGTTGATATCACATATCATTCCCAAAACCAACATATATGATATTCATATAACATAATATTATATACGTATATTATATCCAGACGACATAGAGTGGCCGTCGGAGGACGACTTCCCCATAGCGGTGGAGGCGCGCGCCATCATCACGGAGCTGCTGGCGCGCAACCCGCGCGACCGCCTCGGCACCGCCGGCACGCACCAGGTCAAGGTGAGGGGGTTGACCTATGAAGGTT
Organism: Brenthis ino; assembly: GCA_921882275.1. Taxonomy (NCBI): domain Eukaryota; kingdom Metazoa; phylum Arthropoda; class Insecta; order Lepidoptera; family Nymphalidae; genus Brenthis; species Brenthis ino. The sequence continues at coordinate 12,073,023 of OV170229.1, read as the reverse complement.
TATAAGACCAAAAAAAACACCTAGTCTTTTCCTTTTATAATGAATCTGACCGATTTTGGCTATAGTGACCAATCTCATTACTAAATTATTTTATTAGATATTAGAGTCTGTATTCATGTAACCCGATCTCTCACTGATTTGATTTTCGTCGACATTCATCGTTGACACTTTGATTTTCGCGGTGAAAGATCAGGTACAGGACCGACCTGGCACATCTCTCCTAGCATGGGGTGTGATACCGCTAACTTCTCAAACCCAGGCCATTAATGACAATTCCTTAACCGAAAAAGTAACACCGGAAACCTTTGGAACTGCAGCTTGTCCAACGTGACATTTCATGTTATTAATTTTTGGCGTAAATTCCTTTAAAGCATTATAGAAATAATTAAGATTTTTCTTAAATATTAATCGATACTAATATTATAAGGAGGAAAGATTTTTTGTTTGTTTGTTTGTTGGTTTATACCGAATAAGCTCCGATACTACTGAACTGATTTAGATGAAATTTGATTTTATTAAAAAGATAGTTTAAGACCCTGGGAAGGACATATGATAGTTTTTATCCCGAAAATCATACCTTAAGGGGGTAAAATGAACAAGAAAGTTTGTACAAGGAAGTAATTTTGGGATGAACCCGAGCGAAGCGAGGTCGAGTCGCTAGTTAATAATAAATGAAAACTTGTGTTGTTTTTAGGAGCACATATACTTTTACGGCTTGGACTGGAATAATCTGCTACGGAGGAAAGCTGAATTTATCCCACAACTGGAGAATGATGAGGATACAAGTTATTTCGACAGTAAGTTAGAGTGGATGTGGAGTGGATTTTATATTATTATTATCTTAGATAGCTAAGGTTATTGGGTAATGCTATGTCCGTTATTAAATACTTACACACATTATGCAGTTTCTATATTGACAGCATTAAGAGAAATCGACTTAAAGCATATACCATGGAGTTTCTTCAGCAAAAAAAACCACATCTGAATAGGTATTGACTGATCTGTGCATGTACTATTTCTCTAAAATACTATTGCGTATACAAAAAATAAATAAATAAAAAAAACTTGCACAAAAAAACTAAGTTCAATTAAAATGCAAGTAATGGTAATAAATAAATATGTTGAGATATTAACACACACACATTCGTGCTCATCATACAACGAATGACCCTAGCAGGACTCGAACCCGCAATCGCTGGCACAGCAAATAGCACTACTTTTAAGACAAAAAAAATTTAAAAGCAACCAACCCCCAGGTCGCTGCGACCGCTACAACCACAGCGAGGCGGAGACGGATGAAGCGGCCGAGCACGAACCCCACGAGGCGGACGAGGCACTCTTCGCTGCCTTCTCCTCCACTTCACCTCAGTGGCGACGCCACTATCACCACTCACATTCCGCCGCTGAACACGATTCAAGGGTACTTATTTATTATTTTAATACTAACATTCCTATTTTACATACTAAATAAGTTAGAGCGTATAGAAGAAATGTTTGAAGCATAAAATAGTACTATAATGATACTTTCTTAGATTTACGCGAATACTTGACATTTTAAATATAACTATCTTTTCGGATTTTTTCGCGAATTTATTTTGATTTTTGGTTATTGATTAAAGTTAAAAGTTAAAATATTGTAAGGTACTTTGATGCCATTTTTCAATTTTTGATTTCATTTTGTTATTTGTGGGTAGGCTGTCTGTAACAACTATATAATACCTTAGAGACATCTAACACCTCAGTCTCTCCCGTGACCATGATTGCTGTAAAGCATCCGAAAAGATAGTTTTATTTAAAAAGTATTATAATGATTAACTTGCTTGATTTATTGAAAACTTTACGTGGCTTCGTTTCATGGTTCTATGCGCTCCGTCTTTCTTATTTCTTTAATTTGAAGTCTATACTTCTGTTGATAGCTTTATTTTATGCCTCTTATATTTTGTTACGGAGTATAATATACAGGTGATTTTTGTAAAAAGGCGTCTGAAAGTAAATGTTGAAGGAAATATCGAAAATTTAAAAAGTATTCATCTATGCTTCCTTGAAAATATCACCTGTATACTAAAATAGCTTTGCTCTGCGATAATCATTTTCATTTAAGTATTTAGTTGCCAATTTTCTATGATCTTATCGTCGTATAGAAAGAAAATTTGGGACCGATTAAGTAATTGGTTTATTGCTCTATTTATAAAAGAAAATTGAAATATGTTTCAATACAGAAGTTTTAATAACTTAAGAAGTTAAATGAACACATAATATTGGGGTATTCATTCGTATTTTTGAAGTTATACTTCTTTTGGGAGGTTTGGAAAAAAATATGTGAGTAAAATTTTAACGATGCGCGCGCACACCGACTGCCAAAAAGCGACATGATGAAGTTAGCTGATAACGGTTTGTAGTTATTTTCAATAGGAACTCATTATATGTATTCAATATACATATGTAGTTTTCATTAATGTTAGTAATAGATGAATAGTACGTTCTTTCATTTATGCACTATAATTTTTTTCTCATGCTTTATGTTATGAAGGCTATGCTTAGTAATACTTTAATGGCATATTTTATACATTATGTGATATGTAAGAAATGTTCACGTTTTTAGCTTTCTCTATTTTTTAATTATGTCGAAAATTGGGTGAGGTGGTGTGTATGTCTTTTGACCGTTACAATAAAAAAAAGAAATATTAACTTTTGGAACAACTATTATACGAATTAAAACATTAATTATATAAAAAAAATCATAAGCTTATTTTTATTACATAAATTACGTAAATGTCCCACTGAGCTTCCGCCAGTCTTCAGAACTGAAGCGTTTTCTTTCCTAATTGAAAAATACTATAACGCGACCGAAATTTTTGGCTGGTATTTTTTGCTTTGTTATTTAAATTACATAATAAATTAAAAATAATAAATTATATTTAAAGTACATATGTACATATATTATAACGCGTCCGCTTGTAACAGAGCACGGACAGTTGGCCGGGCACGCCGGACAGCGCGGGGCCGCCCACCACGCCCACGGCGCCCGCGCCCGCCGCCCACCACTCCAAGTGCCCTGTGAGTTTCATTTGCATTATATTTTTTTTAACTGCTTTGCCATCTTAGATTTTCACTCTTGTAATTATAAAGTCTTAATAAATAAGATGTTAGATTTTTCTTACATTTTTATTATTATGGTGTAGATTTTTAGTCGTATTATTTTTATTATATAAGGTTTTTGATTTTTCTTTTTTATTTGCGTAGTTAGTTTTTAAGTAACATTATATGGGCTATGTGTTAAATTTGAGTATATTTTTGTTTTATGTTTAAATACAATGTTTAATACTCTTATATATTAAATAAAAAAAACAGAAAATAAAAATTTGATAAATAAAAGTAAAATTTTAAATGATTAACAATAATAAACATTATGTAATGATTTTTGTATAAATGTGCTAATAGAATTGTCATAAAAGTTCTCTCTCTCAGAGTTTAAATATATATATATGTAAAAAATTAAACTTTTGTGACACAGACAATATTTTTCACCTTAACCTAAAAATAATAATTATCAAAAACTTAACGCCATTATGATATACGTATTACGTAAATATTCGGTTAATTTGATACAATTTACTCTTGCCATTGACTTAATTTTAACTTTTGGTATTTTTTTTAACCTCATATGACTTCTACTATGGAAAAGTGAAATTGTGATCATGTAGGTATATTTATGACTTGGTAGGGGATACGAATTGATTTATTGTCTCTATGTAAAAATATGTAAAGTAAAGGTTTTTATTTACACTACTATTATAAAGAGGAAAGATTTCTACTTTTGTAAAAACTACTGGACCCGTTTAGATGAAACATGGTAAGAAGATAGTTTGAGAAACTGGGATGGACCTAGGAATTTTTTATTCTAGAAACCATCCCTTAAAGGGTTGAAAATAGGGATTATAGTTTGTATGGGGAGTCAGCCTACCACCAACGCTATCAACGCTAGTTTGTTATATGTAAACATATGTTTATATTTGAAACTAGCGTTGATAGCGTTGGTTTGTTGTGTGTTCCCATGTGTATATACACATATAACATGGATGTACATTTGTCCGCAGATGGTGGGCACGGGCGGCGGGTCGACGGCGGAGTCCTCGCAGACGGACTCGGACGACGTGTCGCCGGCCGCGCGCCGCCGCGCCGCGCTGCGCCCGCTGCCGCACCCGCACCCGCTGCACGCACACCCGCTGCACGCCAGCCACGGCGCGCTCGTTGCCAGGATGTGAGTCACGCACACACCTATATACACATACATACATACCTACATGCATACATACATGACGACACGTTTAGCTCAGTTTGTAGTGACCCAACTTGCTGCGCTAGCGGTCGCGGGTTCGAGTCCCGCTGGGGGCATTCATTTGTGTGGTGAACACGAATGTTTGTACTCCAGTCATGGGTGTTTATATTTATAATATGTATGTATTTAAAGTTATATATGTATAATGTATCATCTATCTGGTATCCATAACACAAGCCTCGTAGCTTACCATGGAACTAGATGGTGCTGTGTGTAATAATGTCTTGACATATTTATACATACACATATACAAGAAAAGTTGTACAGTAAATTAAATTGAAAATGCTCTTTATACCTATAAATGGAATTTAATTTTTGTTATATGTATTTTTATTTAATTTAATATTGCAGCTTCTTGTCAAGTCAAAATTGTCTTATATAAAATGGACACTAATGCGTTTAATTAATTGCAGCTATATATATTATTTTATATATTTAAGGGACCACACCTATTTTTTGTACTTGTATAAAAACTTTATGTCTATATATTTTTGATATATGAATATATTTTTTTCTGTAATTTCAAAATTATAATCATAAAAAACAAAAAGCAAATAAAGAAATCCAGATTTTCTGTAAATATACATCTGTACTATGTTAGTTATAACTATATACCCATGTATTTCAACAGACCGGAGGCGCAAAAGAAAGAAGACAAGGGCATAGATAAGCTCGACAAAGTGGATAAGAAGCCGTCCGCGCTCATCGCGCCCAAGGCCATGCGCCGCTCCGCCAGCACCTCGGGCCTGTCCCTAGTCATACATCCAGGTGACTTATATAGTAATTACGTTTTTATTTTAATTTTATTAATATGTATATGTTTTGTTGTTTATGTCGCTATTGGTTTGTCAATGAAATTTGAAAAGATTTTGATAAAAATTTCCCAACAGATAATATTTAGTTATGAATTTTATATATTAATCAAACTGTGTTTTGAATGATCTTACACAGTACCCAATCGCTCATTGTTTTTAACGGAAATGTCAAATATAAATGGTTGTCAAAAATACCAATCTTGGATTTAACTAGTAATTTGTTAGGTACTTAGTAAATTGCAGTGTAAAGTGTTGGCGGTGGTAGCTCAATGGTAACGAGCTCGCTTTGGAAATTGAGTGAAGCGGGTTTAAAACCCGGGTTTTGCCCATTATTTCCAACATGATTACAACTTGTCTTACGGAGAAGGAAAACATTGAGAAACTTGCATGTCTGAGAGTACCTAGCAAGTTTTCAAAAGACATGCTTCATTGCTCAGTCCGCCAACCCGCATTTGGCTAGCGTGGTGGACTATGGCCTTATGCCGTATTAAAGTGAGACCCACGTTCAGCAGTGGGTCATTAAAAGGGCTGAATACTAGTAATTCGCAGCTATAATATAAATATTTGTAACTCAGCGGAAGACACAATCTCAACAATAGCGATAGGCGGCGCAGCGTCCCCCTGCGCGGGCAATACCTCCTCCACCAACTCGTCGCGCGACTCCTCGCCGTGCCGCGACCCGCCCTCGCCATTCGCCATCGCTAACCACTCGTGAGTTGTTTATACTATTATATGTATATGTAAATAATCAGATGCTGTTTCTTGGTAAGTGTATCTATCAATAGTAGTCTAGTCGACAAGTTGAGACTTGAACAACATTACTTGGATTTTTCAGTTTTTGTTCAAGTAAAAAAATTATTATAAACAAAGTATAAATATTTTTTTAACTTTTATGGCGCGATCTTATTAAGTATGTATGTGAGAAGGGCTCTACAAAGCGAAAATTCTTTACGACCATTATTTAAACATTTTTTTTCACTTACAATTAAGACGGTAGTTCGAGAAAATTTTGTTAGTTAACAATTGTTTAACTTGTTGAAAAATTAACTTTAAGTAAAATTAAAAAAAAATTCAATACCTTAAATAAATAAATTAATGTGCCGTACTCGCTTTTGACGCCACGCGTGCAACCTAAAAATGTCGCGCGCAGACCAATTTTCAGCGTTAAATTAAAATTATAAATAATGAAGATAGAGTTCCGGGAGTTAGGAGTTTTCTTTGGAAATTTCCTCCTCTTTCAGAATCTTTTTTTGAAATTTCTTAAATATTAATAGTTTATGAAATCAATATTTCAATTAATAGTTTATGAAATCAATATTTTATTTTGCCAATGCAAAAAACGAAATGTCATTTTTTTCATCTTTAATTGTTTATAAATTTTGCAATTTTTTATGTGCTTTAATACACGCTTTTGGCACATTTTTCTAGGCGTCATTCCGGATCCAATGAGCTATCGCACATAATTTTAAGAGCAGTATCTCTATTTTGTACCATTTTCAACTTGTCGACTAGACTATAGAGAACTGATTATATATGTAAGTAATGAAATGCCGTTTATTGGTTGTTGGTATTTCTATTGATAGAGAATAGATTGATAGATTTGGCTGGTTTTTAATGTTTGTTATATTTTAAATAAGGTGTTTAGAGGGGAAATGGGAAAGTTACGTGGAAAATAGGGAAATTTGGAGAAAATTAAATGTGTTTTACTATAGGAGTTTTGTGTAAACTAAAAATTAAAATTTGGATGGGACGTAAGTCATTATGTAAATAGGTATATAAATATATTTTTTATATAAAAATTACTTTAAATGGTATTTAAAAACTTTATTTTTAGGAATTTATTCTTAAAAAAAGAATTATGAAAATTTAAACATTTTTTTTAATTTACTTATTGAGCATATTTTCATTAAAACTCTTACTTCTTAGATCTCTTTTAGTATTTGTATATGGATATGCTATAAATAAAGGTTTAAATAAATTAAAAAAATATACTTTGGTAAAACTTTATAAATTTGCAAATAATAGTGAGACTCCATTCGCTATCTATCACACGTCATGTTGTATGTATGTCTAGGTTGATCCAGTCGTCGAAGCCGCCGATCGTGGTGCGTCGCGGGCCGCGCGGCTTCGGCTTCACCATCCACACGGTGCGCGTGTACTACGGCGACACCGACTACTACACTATGCACCACTTGGTCTCGGTTAGTACATGGTTGTATTTTATAGCTTCTATAGTCTCTTTTTTTGATCTCAGAAACTAAATTGACACATGCAAATGTCAAATGTACAAACATTGCTGTCAGCTCTTTTGTGTAGTGTTATACCTACGATACCGGTTTATTGAATCGTAACTTTTTATCTTTATTAGACGATTAGCTTCAAAGTTTTATATTCCAAACTGTATCATTAAAATTCACATTATTAATTCTAAATCATTAAATATCATATTTATTAATCATTAAGTATCGTTAAAATCCACATTTTTAAATTTAAATTTGCATTATTAATTTTGTATTATTACGTTTTAAATAAGTACCTACACATTATTTCATTTTAACTTATTATAAAAAAACGATACTTGATTTTATTAACGTTAATTTTCGATAGTGGCAGATCATTATTTAAAAATTGCAAAAAACTGGAAACCCATATAATGTCAGTTTTGTCTCTGAGATTAAAAAACAGACTATAGGTGGGATATTGGAAATGTGGAAGTTTGTATGTGCGTATGTGTGCTGGTTACTCCTTCACCTTCAAACGGGTACTGATATACTATGACTTGTAGTAACATATAGGCTACTCTCTTAGTCATTTTACGATCTTTGGCAAAAGATGACGTTGCCTGAACATAATAATGTTATAATGTCGAAAGGCGCCTGATTGAAGCGAGAGGGAATCACTGGTCTTTTATTTTATATGTTTTTGTACATTCAGGCTCAAATAATTATTGTTGGAAATAGTAAATTATTAGATGTTGTAAACTTTAGAAAATGGAGTATTAAATTAAATGGACATATTTTTATATTTTCTCCACGCTGTGGATAAATAAACTAAATTGAAAATATAAAAAAAAACCCAAAGTTGCGGGTTACAAACTGTGCAACCCTTAACTTACTTTCCACTACAGACTAAATCCATTTGTAAATTAAATATCTACAAAACATTATAGCTATGAGAAAAATCTTATAAATTTAATTTTAATATCAGTTTTCGCTATTTTCCAAAATACATACAATTTAAATAAATTTGTGTCATTGTAATTTGAAGAGTAAAGTGATAATAAATAAGGGATATTTTACCGCAGGCGGTGAGCGAGCAAGGCGCGGCGTGGGCGGCCGGCCTGCGCGCCGGAGACCTCATCACTCAGCTCAATGGGGAATCTGTGCAGGGACTGTTGCACACACAGGTACGTTGCGTATTATATACATTCGTTTGAATTTGAACTATAATATATACATATAATAAAATTGTAACTAAGCCGAATCTGTACATTAAATATTTGTTGGAAAATCTTATTGAAATAGACATTATTATCGATACAGAGGCCGAAACTATAATTTTTAGAATTTTCGTCTGTCTGTCTGTGACCGCATCACGTAAAAAAACACTTGAGTGAATTTGATGAAATTTGGTATGATGATAGCTGGTTATCCGGGTCAACATATAGGATACTTTTTACTGCGGGAAAATATTTCATCTCTCAGAAATATATACTATATCTATCTATATATCTATACTAAACGCTAAAACATAAATAGGGACGAACCCGAGCGGAGCGTGGGTGAGTCGCTAGTTAATATTTACATTTGTTTGAAGAATAAAACACAAGCTATTTAGTAATTAATAAAATATTAGCTGTTTTGGTGGAGTGGTAGATATTATTAATGGCTGTACCTAGAGGTTCTGGGTTCTAGTTCAAAGCTTGGGCAGGCTCAGCATATATTGGATTGCTATGTACTTTAATATCACCTGTGCAGATGGCAATCAGTGAGATTGGACTATCAAGTTAGTTTTTGACCAATAAAATTGTTTTAAAAACAACTTATATAAGCTGTTACTGTGTTCAATTCAATTCTTTTATTTCGTGGCTTCTTGGAGGAGCTTTCGAGGATTCTAGGAGTCCCAGTTGGATGTTATAACTGTGTTATATATTATGACTATCTAATTACTAATGTATTGTTTTGTTTTATTTTAAGAATATTTGTTTGTTCATTAGGTCCTTAGATTGCTGCTGGCAGCGCCTCATGCGACTCTCCGCGCTACGCCGCTAGATCAAACTACTATTCAAGTAAGTGGTAAAAAAACAGAAGATTAAGTTAAAAAAACTAAAAAAGTGGCCGATGAGTTAGTTGCTTTATCGGTGTACGCTGTCTAAAGGGTTTAAAATAAAGCGATAAAATGTATGGCCAAAATACTCTTAGGTACACACCCGATCGAAGCGATTGTAAATGGCTGATTAGAAATCTCAAGATTTTTTGAGAAATCGAATTTAGTAGCATAAACAGCATATCACGCTAGTTTTTTTGGCTTTAACATCTATTTATTCTGTTTTAATAATTCTTTAGTATGAGTTATAAATATAAGTAAAAAATAAAAATTATAGTCTGTGTGCCCCAGATGATATTCTTCCTTTTTTTTTAAATAAATTTAGTAAATAATAAACACTGCTATGTTTACCCAAGGCGGGAGGGCGGCGTCGCGCGGGCGGACGTAGAGCCTCCGCGCCGCCGCGCCCGCGCCCGCGACGGCGCTGCTCGCTGTTCAGACGGATATCTACTAAGCGAGCCTCGCAGGAGATGCATCAGGTATTTTTATATTATGTATTTAGCTAATCTATAATAATACATACATAGAAATAAAATAATTGAAGTGTCTGTCTATGGTTTCAAAATAACTATATTTTCGCTTTTTGTCTGTCTGTGTTTCTGTTTGTCGGGAGTAATCTTTGGGATGGCTCACGAATTTTACTGAACTACATACAGGGTAGGTTTTATTTCATTTACCGATTAAATTTACGCAAAATTCGAATTTACGTTTCTAAAGTGCTAGGGATATATATATATATATAGGGTTATTCGCTAGTATATGTAATATTTACTTATGACAATTTACTGGTAAAAAATATTATATACATATTTGTGTGCTATTTTAAAATATTTTGCAGTTAATAATGCTTGTATTTTTGTTAGTAAAAATTATTTTGTCAATAAAAAAATAAATAGTAAATTCAAAGGTTATAAAAATTTCAATGTAAAAATTATTATTTTTGCTGGAGATAATATCAATTTTTGTATTTAGAGTTATCTAACAATACATTGACAGTTTGTTTGACTTCATGTTTATTTTTATGAAACTTCATTTATATTATTCCTTAGTCTGTGGTTTATATGTATGCTTATGTAATCTATAGCGATGTGGGCAGATGGTGTCAGCCGCGGCGAGCGAGCTGCCGTCGCCGGCCGCGTCGCCCGCCGCCGACTCGCCCCTCCACACCACGCACCCCACCACCCACTACCAGCGGTATGAACCACATATTTATTTATATGGATTCCCAACAGTTGTACATATTAACTTACATCTAACACATGCCTTACATCTACTTAAATTACTAATTATAGGAGAACCCATCATCCTATAACAATAGCAATGTCTGAGATCTTCCATTTTTCTTCTTGAGGTGCCACCTTATTTCGAAGCTCGGTGAACATTAAGAAAGCTTGTATTTTTGATAACGCAGCTCCTAATAAGTTGCTACTTTTGTTAAACTAACGGTATACGTTTTAAAGCCGAGATATTGTCCTCCGGCCCACACTAAACGGGAAGAATTATAATCTAAGCGGTATGAACAACACCAATTTAGCTCTTTTCCAAATTATTATTATAAAGTATGGACAAACTTGTGATATATTATATCTATGTAAATTAAATATCCAAATCCTCCAGGCCTTCATCACTTCATGGCCTGAAGCACAAGCTGGGGGGTGAAGTGCGCCGAGCGTCGCTGCAGCACATGCCGCTGTCGCCACTGGCACGCACGCCCTCGCCCTCGCCGCAGCCCGCACCCGCATCACCTACCAGGTATTATTTGTTTTATTACTACACTGTATAGTACGTCTTCAGAACCGGACCGGAACCGGGTTCAAGACCCGAATCGGGACTAGTGTTGTTATGGAGTTTTGTAGTTAAGATACTATCAGTAGCAGCCCGGAGTTGGGAAGTTGGTGATATAACTCTGTGCCATGACAAACTAATTAAAACCGTCAGTCCTGCGTCTGATTTTGCAAAGATCGTATCTAAGTATCGTTCTGTCGGTATTTGAAAGTAAAACGAAAAGAGAGCCTGCACAGTTGGCCAGTTTTAGTGAGATAATCGTGTTATCCAAAATCATCAGGAGATCAGGATTATTATAATTACTATTTATGTATTTCTGATGTTGGGAAATACATTTATGTATACTACCTGTACGAAATGTGGTTATGTAGGACTCACCGGTTAGAAAAATAAGTACTACATATTAATACCCAACGGAACTTTCCCCATCTTAATGACATGCTGCAGGCCTACAAACTTAAGATGCCATGACACATACTGCTTTAATATAATAATGACTCGTGCAAATGGTGGAGTAAAGTCATCGGTTGTCTGTCGACTTTCATGCAATGTTTTTGTAATGATGTAATATTTTAATAATATACATAATCTCTTTCTGCTGTGTTTTGTCTTCTATTAGATCTCATATTATATCGTATGGTGTTGTATCTATATTCATGTGTTTGTTTCATACCAATTACTAACAAAAAAATCTGGTTTGTGATTTATATGTTACAACTTTTATGTTTAAATTAATACATAAAATAATAATAAATATTATTAATATATTGAAGTTAAATTTTGTTCCATTACATAAAACTAAGTTCGCGGTATTTCAGTTGATGTTGCTAGGCATATAGATAACATACAAGTTGTATCACTCACCACCACACGTCAATATCAGTCTATCACTGTCACTATCACGACCACTATCACTATCACGTGTGCCATGTATCATGTAGCCGCGGGTGTGAGGCGCGCAGCCCGTCCCCGCTGGCGACGCGCGAGTGCCGGCGCGCGTGGCCGCGCCGCGACCCCGCCTCGCCGCTGCTCAGGCGCGCGCTGTCGCCGGACAGGTGTGTGGGATGATGATATAATGAACTGTTCTTTTATATAACTTTTTTTTTATTAATTAACTTTTTTTGCTATTTTTTTTATTCATTAGCTTTTTTATTTTTTTTAGCTTGGCTAAATCACTTTTTTATTTTTTTTATTAATTAGAAATTATTTTTTTAATTATCTGTATAATCGCATTATTCTTATACATAAATGTGAATGATGAAATGAGTTGTATGTGTGTATGTATGTGTATAATTTTTACACTGTAACAGCTGGACGGATTTGGATGAGTATACACATATGTATGTATAATTTGGAGTATCATATAGGCAACTGCTAGGCATTTAGCGGAGTAAGGCTAACAAATTCGTTGACTTAAAAATCTCTTCATATAACAAGCTAATTATATTGGATTTTTTTATTATAACTTAATGTATAAAATAATATAATCTTAAAAATAAGTTGTAATATGATTTTTTTCAGTTACATTTTTTTGCACACCATTACATATTCATATTGCTTTATTTTTTTGCCTGTGCTTCATATTTTTCTGTATAATTTTGTTTTCATATTATTTATATTTATATTATTTCTGTAATTGTTAGTTCTATTGTCGTTAGTACCTTGACATTTTTATTTTTGCTACCTGTTGTATTTAACTACTAATTTTATTTAAGCTAATATGTAATAGCATATACAACTGTTTTAGATGTGTCATTGTAAAATTATATAAAAAATGGAAATATTAAGAATATGATTTAAAACACAAACACAGACTCCACCCCCGGTCAGCGGAGGCCAAGTGCTCTATATCGCCGCTGTGCTGCGCGGGCGTGGGCGGCGCGGCGGGCGGCGCGGGCGCGGCGGCGGCGGGCGGCGCGCGGCGCGCGGGCCCGTGGCGCCCGCCCGCGCCCGCGCCGCCCACGCCGCCGCCGCCAGACAAGGCGGACGAGCCCACGCTGCCCCGCATCGCCGAGGAGAAGGATTCGCCTACCCACCACGCGGCCAGGCTGCCTGCCAGGTATGACCCTACATGACCTACCTGCCTAGATGATCTAACTGCTCAATGCCTGCCTGTCTTATGTTTGTGTGAAATGAGACCACTGTTTATTTACTGTTTTTATGTTGTATTTTATTAATATAATTTATTATTAATATTTCACAAGACTTAGATGTTTATCCAGTATCATGGCGAACCAAAAAGAGAGAGAGACCAGAGCAGGGCGGCATAGATAATAAATATAATGTAACACATGACTTGCGTATCATAACAGATTTGTAAATTATAATTATGTAGGTATATATGATTAAATCTGCTACAGATTTTCTGTATTGAAGTAGAAGAAGTTAAATTTGTAAATTGTACTTTTTATTTTATTTTTTTTATTTAAATATAGCTGTGACTAGGTTATGTTAATTAAATTATGTTTCGCGTAGGTTTTGTGGAATATTTGGCATGGAAAAGTAGAAATTCTGGGATCATTTGATTTATAATGAAAGTTTTTATAATTGCACTATTTACATTGAAGTAAATAAAATATATTATTCAAATTTTATTTCAGAGTTCATAAATAAGTAAGAAATAGTTTATTTTGTAGAAATTTCGTAAAATTTCGTAGAAGCTACAAATACAGATTGAAAAACAGTTTAAAACTAATTAAGTACCAAAGTTTAATCTATTTTTAAACTATTCTAGTTTAATATAATCTTAATCTACAGGACGCCAGCTAAACAGAGTACGCCAAGTATCTTCACGTCATCGCCCAAGGCCAGCTTGGACAAGTCCACGTTTGAGGGGAGCGCGTCGTTCGCCTCGCTGTCGCTATCCGACGAGTCTTTTGTGGATAGCAGCATGGATGTATCCAATATAGATACTTCGAGAGATATTAATATCGGTGATTATTGATTTTTTCGTTTTTTTTTCTATTTTATAAGGTTAAAATGTCAGTTGTTGAGTAATATATTATATGTGTATAAATGTGTATCGTTGTGCTAATAATGATCAGTTGGAAAATTAATAGATATCATTTTATTTAGTTATAAACAAATTATATAAACGAAAAAAAAGAACCTAGTCACGTTACAAAATGTACGAGCTCGTATAGGTATATTTATATATTTTTTTATTATTTTTTTGTAGATGATAGCCGATCAAGCACAGAACTAAGTGTACTAACATCAGATCTCAGTAAAAAGCTAGTGACCACGCAAGACTCGATGCCGAGTGTGAGCGAAGTGCAACCAAAAACAAGGAAGAAGTCTGACTCGAGTCTCAAAGATGAAGACTTCAAAACTAAGGAGAAGTCTAAGAAACAGGAGAAAGAAGAGAAAGTATTAAAGAAGCAAGACTCAATGAAGAAGATTGAAAAGGTCGAACTGAAAATAGAAGAGAAACAAGAAACTCCGAAAGTAGAAGAGAAAACTAAACAAGAAAAGGCGATGGAACGTAGTGGATCTGTCAGGAGGTCTGAGAGTAAACAAGAAAAAGAAGTTAGAGAAGCGAAGGAGAAGAAGCAAGAAAAGCAAGAGAAAGCGGAGAAGAAACAAGAAAAGATTGAGGCTAAGAGGTCCGAATCAATGAAGAAGAGTGAAGGGTTAAAGCGTCAAGAATCTATGGAAGCTAGTAAGGTAGGCCTGAATGTTTGTAATTTTTTCCAGTACAACCAGTATTGCATATAGACTTGTTAATTTTGTAACAACTAGAAGTTGTCGAAGATTTATATCAATAGATTTGTCCTCATCGTACTACATTGTCGAAAAAATGTACCATCCTAATATGAGGTTGCCTACTTGTCTCGCGTCATTCGTCTGTGATAGAGTTGCTTGCGTCTTTAAGTAATATTTCAAAGTTTTCATTACATTAGCAAAAAATCTGGGATATAATCATATTTTCTTCTAATATTTCTGGATATTACTATAAATAGTATGTTTTTCAAATGTACGTTGTAAATAAAAATGGCTTTTATATGACTGGAAGAGTGAGTGCATAATTATTAGTATGTTTGAGTGAGAAAATTTTTAAGTGTGACAGGACGTATCTATCCATTGAAGAGTTCTTTTCATTTGACTATTTATTATAAATGCGAATGTTTGTATGTTGACTTACGTCTGTTACCCCTCACGTTCTAACGAATGGACGGCTTACATAAAATTAATAAAAAGATAGTCACTCCAGGTAACACGTATCACTATCACAATAGCTGGGAAATGATCAAAGTGATACTTTATAGCCGCAACAAAGAAAAAAAATAAACACACACACACAGGCTTGTGTATATCTACACTCGCCTATGTGTGTGTGTGTGTTAAAAGCTAGTGACATAATGTAAGAGCTGGTAACAAACAGTCGCCGGAGGAGAGCGAGGGCCGCAAGCCCAGCGGCGGCAGCAGCATGGTCAGCAAGCTGCTGGGCGTGATGGGCCGCAAGCGCGACGACGACGACCACCGCGCCAAGCGGGACAAACATGCCAAGAAGAAGGTAACCCAACCCAGTCGACAATGCTGTAATGTACTCCTGACCGATTTCTCACTGAGATTAGCCTGTTCAGGAGATATTATAGTGTACAAGTATACGCACAGATACAAGTGCACTCTATATTCCTTTCATTCTCAAACTCCGATGACACGATAACTCAACCGGTGAGAGATTAGGTATAAGAGTGACGACTTTACGTACTCTCTGAGGCACGGGGGTGACACACCGCCAACTTTCTAACTCTGGAGTATTAGTAAGAAGTTTTTAACAGATACTCAATAACTGTACTTTTGCGGACCGAACGGGAATCGAACCTAGGACCTTCGCACCTGCAGCCGTGTTTGCTAGCCATCAGACCACTGAGGCAGTTATGCTATAAAACATATTCAAAATATATATAATTGCTTAAAGCCGTCGCTCTTGTGCATGAAGCGCTAGCATGAACACTTGCGAAAAATTATTTGTATTGTCCGCGTCACCGAACAGATTGCGTGAAAAAAAAGATAATGTATGTGATTTTGAAATCGATGTAACTTTTTTTTAAGAATAATTGTTTTAAAGCTTTTTTGATATAATTTAAAGTTTTCATCAATTTACATAGTTAAAGTGTTGTCCGATTTTTTTAATGCAGCAAAAGTAAAAGAGTTTTGCTTAAATTCGGAATATATAAGATATTCTAATAACATAAATTTTCCTTATTGCTTGAATAGTTTATTTTTATTTTTATTGGTTTTGGTATGTCGTTTTCTGTAAATTGATTTATTTTTACAGAACACACCAAGTACTCCGCAGCCGACACAGACACAGAAACCTGTAGAGACTCCAACATCAGAGAAAAGTAATGAAAAACAAGAGAGCGATGACAAAAAGACTAAAAAAGGACGAGGCAGAGCGTCAAGCTCTTCGTCTGCGGAAAAGTAAACTTTAACATCTATGTAACTTGAGAATTAGGACACTATAACATTATAAGAACATAGTCTGTCATTTCTTCTTGCAAGGATATTTTCTGACCTTGCAAGGATACCTGCTAATTTATAAAGATTTACTTAATCCTGATTTCTGAAAAATATCTTATTGATGTATTCTAATATCTAGTTATGTCTAAACGTAATTTTCAAACACCTATATAGCCTATATATCCCAATTATGTAATAAATAAAATATATTTTCGTCGACATCTATCCCTTGTCCTTTTTTGAGGTAGAGTTTAGTATTGAAATTTCTATTTTTGAAATGTACTTGTAACGGCACAAAGTTGGGGTTATGTGTAAAGTAAAGCATTTAGATGTGTTTATTCGTATTTTAGAGCTGGCAACACGCTTAGGTCCGCTGGTAGGACTATTATTAAAAAAAAACAAATTCTTTTGATGTTACATTATAAATTCAGACCAGGTTTAATATATTTAGGAATGCATGCAATAGATTATATAAAAAATATCGATATTTAACATTATAATAACCGCACTTTTTATAATAGATGTAATTCAAAAGTTTTTGTATCTTAATTCGAATTAGGGATAATTGTACTGCGGTTCTTTGATAAAGTATTTTAATAAATTAATAAGGTGCCCCCTTTTTAATGCATTTTATGAGCATGCGCCTTAATTTCAGTACATTGCATTAAATATATTATTGTCTTAGATCAAAAGCTCTTGCCCTCAAATGTTAGCGAGATAGCGATACCTATGTTTGCAATGGAAACTATAAGCGTATTGGAAGACATCATTGTGCAAATAAAACGATGGTTTTGCGTGTTAAGAGTTTTCATGTTTTGTCGGTGTTGTGTAAATTGTGTAAAAATAAAAATAAACTCGCTGTAAGCTTTTCTTAGACTGTGTATAGCGTAAACGTTCTTTGTTTAGTTGTTTTAATCATCGTCATGAATTATACTCGTAGTTAATTGAGCTCTGTTGATTTGATGTTTAGAAAGAGATAAAGATATACAGATATGGTTTTAAATCCATTTAATATCCATTTTCTATCCTTCTCTATATTGTACCAATATATGAAAGGGCACAATCGATACATGGTTCGTTTTGTTTAGCGACAGGTGTTCATATGTAACAAACTATATTTAAAAGTCATATAATTATTCGGACCCTGTCTTCAGTATTACATTATTGAGGCGATTTATACTTTTAGTTTTTACATCTATTCTTCAATAAATATGATTAACGGACGTTCATTATTAATCTCATAGTTTAGCCTTCTATAAAGATACATTAATAATAGCATTCAATGCTTTGTCCTTTTCTCTCGTGGTATGTTAGAAGAAGACAGCAATAATTAATGTTACGTTTGACAATTTCATGCTGTCCTTTCCTTATATGGTAATATCCATAGACGTAGAGAATAGACTGAGCAATACTGTCATGAAATTGACCACTCTCTAGAAAGAGAGAAAGCGAACGTGCGGCCAATACCTGTCTTTTATTCCAATTTGAATTAATAAATGGAATGGAAAAAATATATAATGGAATGTAAAATGGTTATAAATACCTATCTTCATTAATTATATCTCAATAAATACAGAAGACTTCTGGGAGTATATTCATTTTGTCTCTGTCGCGCCTGTCCGCCATTTTTAGCTGACTGCTGGCGAAGAAACACTCGATCCACTCTCTATGTTTATGGTAATAATGTACGTTAAAAAATATGGACACGCTCAACTGTTTCATTTCATGTGATTAGGTTAAGGGTTGAAGTTATATTTTTTGTAAACGTTTTCATTTTTAGACATTAGATTATTATTGTGATAATATTTTTACGTTTAGTTTGTTTTTAACTCTTACTCGTTTTAATATCGATTTTCTGTTTTAGTTTTTTTTGTTCGTTTTTCTAATCGATTTATGTGTATAGTGGTTGATGTAAGTGAAGTTTTGCCTATCATATTACAGTTCCATACGTTATTCGCTCATTTAGAATGAATAAGATGCTAACATTTAACTACTTTGATGATGTAAATAGCTCTTTTAAGTCTATTAACTTGCTTTAAATAATCATCTTGCAGCTTAGTATAATGAATATATTGTCTGTATATGAAACCAATACCAGGACAACAGTTTTATAATAGTCCCATAAAAATATATGAACCTTTTTAAAGCCCATTATTATAATTTGATTAAAAATCATTGTATTTTATAACATATTTATGCTATTTTTCTAATGGAACATGACGATCGATAGATAAATGAGTTAAAGAGCTTGCTCACGAAATAATAGTTTGTTTTTAATAATTATATCTAAGTTAATCGATCTCTAAATAATTAAAGTAATATATTCGACGGAAGCTTATTCTTTACGATAGCTAATTCTACTTTAGCATACAAAATCGATTCGATCGAACGAAATATCGATTACTAACGATTTACTGTCAAATAATTACATTCCTAGATTTACCGCGAATATTTGACATTTTAAATAAAACTACCTTTTCGGATATTTTTGTTTTGCTAATTTATTTCGATTTTTGGTTCCCGACGTTTCGAATGCTTCACAGCAATTATATTACCAAATCAAAATAAATCGCTAAAAATCCGAAAAAATAGTTTTATTTAAAATAACATTCCTAGCGCATCGTTTTCCTAAAAAGTATCAGATAAAGTGCCATAATATGATTTTCAATCGATATTGTCTCGGAACGATAAAATTATCTATTAATTCGGGTTTTTTCCGATTAAACATGACATGATTTTGATGCAATATATTATATATTTTTATAAATTTTCATTACATTAGTGAAGTAAAGGCAATGAATGTAATAATGACTATTTTAGACATAATGTTGTCCACTTTATTAAAGCACATCAAAATAAATAGATTTAAATTAATTATGTATAATTTGTCTTCGTTTTAGGAATTGTGAATTCCTGTTTTGCGAACATTTAAAAAAGTACATACGTTTTGTTCGTTTAAATATTATATCTATAATGTATGCTTTAGTTTATTAATTATTTAGTATTACACTCAGAGGCTTGTCTTCCCCAATTGTTGTAAATATTGTTTTTTTAAATTAATTTAGCCGATTCCTTTAGTAGATTTCCTTCAGGGTTAAAATTAATATTGTAATTTTATGCCCACATCAAAGAGCTCGTGTTGTTTTTATATATGCTTTAAAACATTCCACAGACGAGTTCCCCCTATAATTCTTATTGCTTGCAATATGATGCAATTTTTACAATCTTCTTTGAACTTTATGAACTTAATTTTCTAATAATACGTTACTTGTTACTTCTTGTTCTGATGCAAGAAATAATAAGTAATATATTTGTATTTCATATATTTTATAAATGAATTTGTAAATAAATAGTACAATCGATTTTTTTTTACTATCACTAAGCGACTTTTGACAGTTTTCAATTTATTTTTATAATAGAGTACAGAAAATAAGATTTGATTTTGTCGCGCCATTATTACATAGTACAGTGTATGGAATAAATTCTATAAGACGATGTATTTAATATTTTTGTAATATTGTATTTTAGAAATACTCATTGGTTGATTAATTTTAATTCACTTGTAATTTTCGTGCATGGCAATACAGGGTAAAGGTGTACACACACTACCCTATTTTATTTTTAAATCTGCAAATTTTCATTAATTATTTAAAATTTGAGACCAAAAGAAACAATGAATTATTATGCGTACAGTTGTTTTGGGACCATTGCTTTTTATATCGTCTATTAGCTAAAACGCTTATTTTAAGTAGTTTTATTTCCAGAGATTCAAATAAATTATATTTATATATAAATTACAAGTATAAAACTATATTATTCATATTTGTTTTACTATTAGGCACGTTAAGGTTAGGGACTTACAATATTGTTTTAGTGTGCTGCTGTGTAATAAAGTAAAGGAAACTAAATATAAAAATCACTTATAATGTGCGTTTATTTTGCTATATGACGATATTATCATTAAAATCATTTCTATTTATGTTCCACTTTTTAACTAAGATATATATCATTGGAATGTAAAATAGGTTAAAATCGCATAGGTTGTATGTGCGTCTGATATTTTTAAGCTTGTAGTATTATCTCATATTACTGTGTTGCCTGCCATAAAAAGTTAACGCCAATACAAAATGTAGCGATTAAATGAATGTGATTTTTAATTAAGTGTCTATTAGTGAGCCACGGAATGTTTCACTTAGCAATGTGTACGATTCGATATGGATACGAAATAAAGTCATGAATTAACTGTTTAATTTGCCTTTTTATTTTAACCTTTGTAATTAATGCTATATTATGATTTTGTATATCAATAATAATCATATTCTCTGCAGAAGAATCGATTTCATCTCATAACGATAAAAAATTAATTAGTTCGATTTATTATGAATTAAGGCAGTGGAAATAAAGTTAAAATTAATTGTTTAGTTTGGCCTTTCGTTTTAACTTTTATAATTGACTAGCGACTCACTCAGCTTAGTACAGATTTCTCAGAGATGAGATATTTTCCAGCAGTAAAACGTATCATATATGTTGACCCGGATAAACAGCTATTATAATCATACCAAATTTCATTAAAATCTGTTCAGTGGTTTCTCGTGATGCGTTCCAAGACAGGCAGACAAAAATTCTCAAAAGTAAAAACTATAGATTCGGCCTCTGTATCCATAATAATGACTATTTCAATAAGATTTTCCAAAAAATATTTAGTTTACAGATTGGACTCAGAATTTTATTATGTGTATAAATAGATTTTTCTAATGTAATTTTTTGTCAATTTCTATTGTCGGTATATGCTCAATAAGTTGTAAATTTCAGTTAGAATGAAGTTTTGAATGTTATGAGTAATAATAAAATAAAACAAACAACTTTTTATATTTTTTATTGAGGTGTCCATTTTGATTTAACAACTGAAGAACAAATCACGCTATAAATCCGTAGCAAAGCTAACTCATTACCTGCTATGGTCTATGGGCTATGAGGGGCCACAAATCAATATACAGTGGTTTTTGTGCGCGGAAAAACATATGACAGTTCGAGGAACTTATATGACATGAAATTCGAAGGAAAATTGTCAATAAATTGTTACCCAATCAAATACAGACTTAAAGCAAATTTAGTATACAATAGCCATATTTCTTAATACAATAATAATAATTTAATTGAAGAAGTACATTTAACATAGTGTTTAATTGCAATAAATACAAGTCGCTTACAAAAACTCTACTTAAGTCTCACGGTTATACCACATACATTGTTTACTTTAAAACTATCCAATCTGAAATAAAACATCAATTTATTACACAGTGTGTACATACACAGTGTGTACATACATAGTCTTACATTACACGCAAGTCGAACTCAAAGGACAGGCGTCTAAATATCGAATCCAATAAACTAACATTGAAATCACTAAATCAACTAAGATTACCCTGTTCTACGGAACTCCATAGAAATCGTTATTAGTCAACCAAACTTTATACTCTCAATAAAATTACATGTATGTAACAGATAAACGTAATATTTATATTAAAAATCTGATCGACCGAAGCATTTTTCTCTTACCCGTTTGAAAAGGCTCTCATCAGGCGTCAGTTTCCAATCGAGACTCCGTAGCTCTGTTTCTTCGACGTCTTGTGATTGAGATTCAAATAAATCAATCGAATGATGTCTCGGTCTTTCCAACTTACACCTTTTTAGTTCATTTTTAAGCGTTTCTCGTTTTGTTTCATTTTTAATGTCGTTGGTACGCGCTCGCGTCTTCCACAGACACGGTTCGACGGATGGCATACCTGGCATATTCGGAGGTGAAAAGTATGAAAAGAAGGGACTTGATGTGTTTGACTCTTTTTTATCGTCAATCTTAGATATATCGAGGAAGGAGAACGTGTAGTCGGCGTCAATGACCTCTCGTACGTAAGACGTGACGTGACGCCGCGTGATGTTCAGATTCGGTTCATTGTTCAAGCTCTGATTACACATTTCTGCACCCTTCAACTTAGTTTGCGATTTTTTCACAAATGTTATAAAATCGTAGTATCTCTCAACATTGTCCGCGCATTTGTAGCATATGGTTGTCAAATAATCCGTTTTCTCGATAATTAGCTTTAAACATACCAATATTTTGTCTAACATGTTACACTTTTCACAATAACTACTGAACAGTGAAATATTAAAATCTGTAATAGATAAACACAGGCGACAAGCTTGACGGGATATATCCATTTTCTACTTTAAATTTAATTTATTCGCTAAGTAAAATTCATTTACGTTTCCCGCCAAAAAATCTAGAGTCTTCTGTATACAGATAAAGCTGGATTTTTCAAAAAATACTTTTTAATTTTTAATCTACACTTGTAAGAAGTGATTGAGAAGAATTATTTAATTATTTTATAATTTATTAAAAATAAATTCAGATATTTGCAAAAAATACTACTTTTGGACGGCTTACTATACCAGTATGCAATTAGTATACTCTGCTTTTAAATTTTTAGTCAAACCGTCTACGTTTAAATCATAGAACGAAAAATATCCTTAGCAAAAAAAAAAACAGGACATTATTTAGGAAATTAAAATCTTTAAACATTTCAAAATAATTTTGACATATCATAGATAACAAAAAAATAACTCAATAAACAATTTAATTTTTTTTAAATTATACTGAAAGACCGGTATTATATGTTTGTATGGTTGCGAGTTTTGTTAGGATGGACGGACAGACAGACGGTATACAAAGCGGAATATGATTGGGAGACTCCACAGAACCTAAAAATGTAACAGCAAATTATGAAGAACGGCTGAAAATGCAACCAAATGTCGCAAAAGATACGTACATATGTAGAACAATATATTGAAAACAGGGAGGCTACGTCATCAAGGCATACAAGTAAAGTTATAACATTAGATTTAATAATTTAACTTTTAAAGTTACTGTATCTTTGAATAGAAATGAACCGGAAATTGAAATTCTTACACGATTATAATTACAATGTATTAGTAACCAATCAATCACATCGTACAATTAATCGTACATCGGACATCAGAATAAATATTTACAAATGTCAATATTTAGGAAAAGCTATTTAATTTATTTAAAGAATATATTTAGTTATTAAATTCAATATTATACTAAATAAATACTAAAATTGGTTTATAGTCATTTCAAATATTAGTAAGATATAGAAGTCCATAGAGGCATTTGTATAATGTATCCCGATGTCCATATCCTACCTATCACAAGCCATCACACCTATTTAGATTGATATTTCATCAATAAATAAATATATTGTTACACTCGTCTGAAGCGAAGCTATAATAATTCGCGGTATTTTCCTACATTCGCTGTAAACTGTGACTTGAAGCAGCTTAGGAACTGATATTGCCACAATTTGCAGTCTATACTCGAATTGACTAAACATCGTCTTCCTTTTTGCCCCAGAATTTGTCGAACCTCGAGCGAGCTCTGTCGAGAACCTCTGCGGCGGTGAGGCCCCCGGCGTTGGGGGCCTCGTTGACCACGGTCGTGTCGACCACTCCGGGCGCCACCTGAGTCGCTTCAGTCGATTTTTTAATCACTTCCTTTTCTTTTATGTCTTTTATTTCCTGGCTGGGGGTCTCTGGGGTCAGCTGGTTGCTATTAAGTCCGTTAATGCCGTTGACTTTGTTCATGTCGAGGGCTTTGGTTTCGTCGATGGGGGTCAGGCTGATGGGCGTGGTGGGGGTCTTGTCGGTGCGCTTGCTCAGGCTTGTTGGCGAATCGCTCTTTTTAAGCGACCGAATGGGAGACATTTGTTGATGGTGAATTGGCGCGATTTCTGGAAAAGGCGCCGCTCAGTTTACTTTCGTGCTTTAGCTTACACTGAGCTTGGAAGCTTCAAAACATATATTTCTGAAACTTCCAATGTACATATAAAGCACAGATAACTAACAAAGATTTTAAATTTTACACTTATGTATATATAGAAACAGTAAAACGCTAACATCGTGTGGCTAATGGTTTTCCGCTACAGTGTGACTCTAAATTTAATTCAAGATTATAAAAATCTAAGTATAAACAGTTTATATATTTGGCATCGCTCTAGTCGAGCGCAGTCATTCCTTAAAACTATTTACTTACAATTGCAAATTTTATAACACATAATATGTGGATGCCAAAGTACACATATTTTATAAAAGTGTCCTAACTTCCAATAACAATTTCGTAATGAAAGAAATGATTTGAATAATAAAATCATGACAATTTCTAAGAAGAATATTTCACTTTCACATGCTACCGCTTGTTAGATATCGGCACCAACACATTGTTTAAATCGGTAACATTTTTTACTTTATACAATACTCACTCTTCAACTAATTCTCAACAGTGTTGACTCGATTGTTGGTGTAGGTATCATAAAGAAAGGTAATAAACTCATGCGTCCTCTATATATAGGGAGAGGGGCAAACAGATCTAAATAGTTAGAAAGTCTAGCTAAACCATAGATAGGATTTCTTGAAGAAATCATGCATAATAACCATATAGAATCGATGGTATGAACCGCAGGGGCTATGTACATATAATCAAAAGGAGCTAGCCTAAAAGCTATCGTCAGAGAGTAGCCGGGAAATGATTAGAAGTTGCCACACTAAAAATAGATTACAAGGTTTGAAGAGTGGCAACTTCTGTCAAGAAAAGGGATGGCAGCATGCAAAAGTGAACGAGAGATGAGATGGAGAAACAAGGGCAAAGTCGGGTGCCAAACTGTGACAGTGTACGCAAACATCGAAACAGACACACACACAACAAGTGAATACATACGTGGTCGACGTCTCAGCGGAGTACGGTCAAAATAAAAAAGCATCTCAATTATTGGAATAACACAATTTAATCATGAACTATTCAATAGATATAATATAAAACAGGTTATATATTTTCTTGTGTCGGTAGTGTGTCGCGGTCATGTGGCAGTGAGGGCGTCACTGTCGCATGTCGCATGTCTGTGACACTCATTAAAACGTGTATGGCCGATGTCTAGGCGAGCGCGGTCGTCGTACCTGCCGGCTTCGGCTCCTCGGCCATTGAAGCGCTCTTAAAGTCAGAGCTAGGGCGCTTAATGCTCTCATCTGAAATATGGTGAGTGATTTGTATGGTAGATGGCGTGACAATCGTGAAACACTAAACGTTCCCTGGCCACACTAACATGTGTCGACCTGACAACTGTTAGGCTAGTTGGGTGTTGCCATTATATGAAAGTGCATAAGTTATCAGTATTGTGCGGACAAAGAACGTGTCTACAAAATGTTCAAATGATACTTTATAACAAACACAAAATGTTTATGAGAACATAAGAATGAATAATTTTAATGAGTGTTTCCGTTTTAAATTTATTTGTTTCCGTTATTGTATGTACAATGTACATGATTTTATTGTGTTCGTATTTAGTGTGAGTGTTGCAAGCCTCTACGTTGTACAGTGGGTACTAGTCACACTTGGTACATAACAATGGTATGGCAGAGATCATGTCCGCTAGCCGTGTTGCATGATAGTGTGATGGCTTCTTTTGAGTTTAAAAATTTAATCACTAATATGTTCTGAATAAACTTCTGTTATTTCATTAGTGTTTAAATTTTGGGAATTCGGCCTATTTTTAGTAACAAGTAATCTTAATTATTACATAATTATTCCTATAGACTCCACTGCTGTATATCTACGCTAAGAGTATCTTGTCCATTATTTGGTTCAAATCCTGATAGAATGAGGTAGTAACGCTAGTGTGTTGTCAGTCGAGTTACTCGTCTTACATTACAAACTACTATTACATAGAAAATTTCAGAGACCATAGAAATAACATAACCAATTCGCTTCAATCAAAAAGAAATTTAGTTCTACCTACAAAAGAATAATAAAACGTATGAATAACATACAGAAAAGAGATATTATACAAGGAATTGGTATAAACAAACAAATCTACTATGATTTCGGATGTGGCAACACTACCAACAATTGAAAAAGATACTCTTTGTCTATCACAACGTCCGTGGTCTGACCGATGTAACCTAACTTAATTTAATAATATTTGCCGCCAATCTGTTGAAAAGACTGAACTCACCGCTTTTCACGTTCTGCGTGACGGTGAAGGTCTTGCCAGTGTCGAGTGGCACGGTCCAGTTGACGGGGTCCGGGGAGCGCATGTTCATCTGCTCGGGGGACTTCACGCGGGTCGGCTCGGGGGGCGACTTTACTATGGGAGAGTCGTCAAAGAAATGGTCCTTCGCTACGGACGCACTGCGGTGAGCGGGGATGTCGTCGTCTGTAATGTGGGGGGTTCAATGATAGCTTGATAGAGTTAGTTAATCATTCTGATGGTATTGGCTGGTTAGTTTTGTCTTTGTTACTTTAATAGACATATAAATTAATTTGCATATTTATGTAACTCTTATTTTATATATCCTTACATGTGATATGGTAAGTGTAATTGATTTCGTGATTAAATGAATAAATAACATATCACACAAATTTATTTGGAAATAAAACAGTAAAATACAAATGAATGCAAAAATTTTGTTCGCACTTTTCTATGTACATACACAGACATTTTTGCTAATATCTAAATAGGTATCTACAACATTCAAAATTCACGACAACATCGACAGACCTTGCAAACACACATCAAACAATTTTTTCTACATTTCTATTCGTTTAAAGCCAATTTCATACACTATTATAGATTGTAAACATAAATATATTATGTAGATAGAAATTTACCTTTCAAAGTAGATAACGGCGATTTATTTAATTAATCAAAAATTATGACTTAAAAAGGTTTTAACATAATTGTATCTTATCATCAAGATGTTAACATACTAATAATAATAACCAAGATTTTATTATTTAGTTAAACTTAATTAACTTTTAGTTTTAATGAAAAATATTAAAATGAAATAGGCTTATAGAGTCACTATTTGTTTTGTTCAATATTACATAAGCAGTGGCACATCAATTTTTTTTTATATAAATCATGCACTTAAATATCTATTTCATAAAACACACGAAGGAAGGAACTACATACAACATAAATTACACATATATATAGTATTATATCTACCCTTAAAAACCTTAATTATATTTTTATCTTATATAAGAAGATGTTTTATAGATAAAATATTGCATTCTTCATTTGTAGATACTAAAAATTAAATGTCACTGTACAATTTTATGGAAAACTGATTCATAGCACTCCCCGTAACTTAAATTGTCACATTTTGAAGAACGTGTTGTGTGCAGGTGGTACAAACAGACAAGACGGACATATAACACTCTTGTGGGGTGTCGAAGCCATTCTCACTTCGGTGCCAATGCGTATTTACGTGACTGAGCGTTGCGTAGACGCACTGACATGGAAACCAGAAAGAAAACCAAATTTATAAAATCTAAAAGCCAATCAGAAGCTCTTCTTACTACAGGCCATTTTAAGCGTCACATAAAAGCTTTCGGTCTAGATTTCTAGAGCACAGAGCGTCGACGCAACTGTCACCTGTATGTGCGTACGCACCCAATTTTATGCCCACTTTTGTTACGCTGCGGCTCCTTCGCCCTCGTCCCGGTGTGATGGCCCCTTTTGCCCCAACGTCATGTGCCCCAATAGCCTCATTTTCCCCGATGGTCCCGTTTGTCATAGTTTTGCTAGGCACGGAAGGCGACCGTCCCCCTCGAGAAGACCTAATTCTATTACTACTGCCCCTACTTAACGGCAAACCTACAGAAGAAATGCCACGCTAAATTTTGTAGCTTTTGAGTATTGGCACCAAAAATTGCGTTTCAAATTTTAAAGCAGCATATTAAATGTTATGTAGAAATTTTTGGAGTTATAACATTTTATGTAAGAAAATTGTGAATGTTTACTTTTAACTGTCATCGCCAAAATAATTGATAGGTTTTAGATATTTCTGACGGCAGTTTCATTGACCGGCATTACTTTATACTAGATTAAATTGATATTTTGGACATTTTATAATTTTTGGAGCCAATATCTCGTTTATCGGATTGGGGTCAAGCATCAGGCAGGAACGACAGTAAAGTTGGCATCATTGTTACAACTAAGGGAACACCAATAAATTAATAGATTTCAATGAATTTAGACCAACTAAGTAAGTACACAGTAAAAATTAAGAAGAACAGAAGATTTTACACAGTTATTACACAGAGACACACGACACGACAGACTATTATAGATATCAAATATAAGAAAGAAATTTGGTTAACGAATAACATTAATAACCTATTTTTGTTGATTCTATGATAGAAGACTTACTAAATTTAAATTCAAAATATTTCATTCAGCATTATATTATTACAACTTTTTACTGAACGTTGCGTCATGACGAACGTCTACTACCAGTTCGGAAAGAAGCCTTAGGCCTTAGAAAAACTGGCAAAAGGAACTCAGCGGGACTAACATTAAATAACTTCTTTCTTAAAGTTTACTTATATAAAGAGAAAGAGATTTTCGAAGCGAGAACCTTTAAGTACAGAATAGCTGAATAATGTAAACTGATATGTAACATAATATAGCAGATTTAACAACTCTGTCATTTCGTTGTGTTCATTTGGAAATAATCCCATATCTAGCAACAATAATCAAAAGATAAAGAAAAAGGCCTGTACGCCTTCAGAATACGATATTCCAGTATTTTCTATAGCTACAATGTCTACTCTATGCATACCAGTGGGTTTGATGGGGCGCGGCAGGTCTCCGTTGGGCATGTGGCGCGCGGGCGCGGGCGCGGGGTCGGCGGAGCGCGGCCGGCGGCGTGGGGAGCGGAACGCCCCTTCTGTTTTTGCCCCTGGAATTTGTTGTTGTATTCGTTTGGTCAGAAATTGGATGGGCTTAAGTTAGAATGTTATGGATCCCCTACCGATATGTGTTCACTTTGTCGTGGTAGGAAGGAGGGGGAAGGGGGCATTTAAATCAATATAATAATAAATAATTTCAAGAATTTAGTTACAATAATATATTACTATAACTTGTAAATTAATTGTAATTAAAGTTAATTAAGTTTATATAAAAATCGTAGTATTTCCTACATTTGTTATGGTGATTTAATTGTGAGGAAATTTGAAGAAGATTTGCCAACAAAGCAGTGGTTACAAGGCAGTGGTAGCCCAGTGGTGACGCGCTCGCTTGGGTAACCGAGTCAATCGGGTTTAGATCCCGGGTCTCGCACCTCTGATATTTTCATGAGCGAATCATTTTCAACATGATTACCACTTGCCTTACGGTGAAGGAAAACATCGTGAGGAAACCTGCATGTCTGAGAGAACCTAGCAAGTTTTTGAAAGACATGTGAAGTCTGCCAACCCGCACTTGGCCAGCGTGGTGGACTATGGCCTGATCCCCCTCGTATTGAAGGGAGGCCCGCGCTCAGCAATACGCTTTTTTAATATCGCCTTCGCGCCAAATTAAGGTGTCGTAACATACAAAAAAAAAACAAGCATATACCATCATGGGCAGCTCCTTCATCGAAGCTATGTCCCTGCAACTTCTTCCTCTGCTTTTGAGGCGAGGTCTTATGAGGAGATCGCTCCAAAGCCTTAGTCTCCTGCAGCTTGGCGTGGATGGACTGATGTGGTGCCGAACGGAAAGATCTAAACTTCTTAGGGGAATGGTTCCTTGACTCCTTGCCATCCTTTTCATCACGTGGCAGAACTCTGAAAGAATTTATTTTGTTATTGCTACTCTATATTTATATTGCGATATAATGCTAAGTTTTATGCATTTCGCTTGGCTTTGTATCAACTAGTCCTGGCTGATGAGCGCTAAACTACGCATAGCATCAAAAATGGCTTCGTTATTCGCAATCCAAGCCATTCGTTGCTAGCACCAGCCCCATACAAACTCGAACAATGTTAGTGTAAGCGGATTTATCCGGCTTGAAGGACCGGAAAAACAAAAGATATACAGGAATAGGTCCTTTGTGCGGGATGGTGTTTCCGTATAAAAATAATAATATCTAGTGCATCACTTACTTGTGATTGGTGGAAGCAAGTGATAGGGCTGACAGCGAGGACCGTCGGGACACTTGGTACCAGAGCTCGATTTGCTTATTGTAAAGCTGAGTGATGTGTTCTGGAGCTAGTTCGGTTCCCCAGCCGCGGTACTGTCGAATTAATGGCAATTTTGAATATGATGAAGCATGATTGTGATATACCACTTTCCAAATTACTTTGGTTTAGGGTTCAAATTTTGAAGTATTTGATAAGTGGTATAGTATGCTAAGTTGCCAATATATGGATGAGGGGATCGGGGCTTAGATTCTGGCGTGATTTAGAGAAATTTAAATAAATTGTGGAGCAGTGAGTATTTTCAGGCGATTCAGCTTATAACTGGTAATATCTCAATACATAATACAGACGTGTTAATATAATTATTTTTTTTCTTTCTGGGGTTCTGTCCTTTTCCGTTTTGTATTTGATTTCTTTTTTTTGGTAATATCTCTTCTGTGGCTCCATTTTATGGACTTAAATGATGCCTTAAAGGCACTAGTGCTAAGGTAACCTAAGTCGGGTATAGTGTGTAAGCAATTATCGTAGGGCGCAGACCTTATATTCCCCGGCGCGCTTGCGCAGATCCAGCACCTCGCGGTACCACGAGTCGCCCTGCGCGAGGCCGAGCGGCTGCAGGCCGGCCGCGCGCAGCGTGCTAGCCGAGTCTTCCCCTGTGACCCCCGCGCCCCCCGCGCCCCCCGCCGCCACCCCCGGCCCACCGCCCGCCCCCTCCGTCTCCCCCACCAACCTCTCGCTCGCCTCCTCAATCGACTTCCCTTTTCCCCTGCATTTCGTAAATGTCCCTTTAGACGCCTCGTACACGTATTGAGAGAACGGTCTAAATTTCTTTTTGTACTCGCTTTTGTAACGTTTCCTATTATCTTTGGAACGATCCTCGCCGTTGTATATGAGGGCCGATAGCGCGCTACGGAACGTCGATTTTCTGCAAAATTCCATTTCAAATCAGACGTTGGACGTTACGATGATATGCGGCAAAACAAAGAGCTCGCGCCGAGCTGGTTAGTTCATGCTCAAATAATAAGCTCGCAATGGTGGTTAGGATGTTAGTCCTGGAAGAGTCTAGAAGGATCCGCCGACTTCGAGGTCGTTAGACTTAGTGTCAGAAGTGTTAGGTGATACAACGACATACAAATCTAACAAAAATTTGAATTAACGTTCACATCGACAAAAGTGCAGGACACATCGATATTAAAAAAGGATCTATTAGATGACATTCCGAACTAATACAATATAGTTTGACTAATTCTACTCGGCCTAGGAACCGCCACCGTGAGGAGATTTAGATGTAAGCAAATATCAAAAACGAAATTTAGACTTGTTCTGCTGCACCCAGTTATTATGAGAACGGAAGAGACAGGGCAGAACAGACACGCAGGAAACTTTTACTTTTTTTTCGAACCATAAACAAAACATGACAATGGAATGTGTCTTTGAGTATAGTCATTGATAAAATTAAAGCAAACAAAGATAGCTCTAATGATCGTAGTCAGTAAACTTTTCCAAGGCAACTGAAGTAAAAACTTTTTTAAAAAGGCCTTGACCTTGCTGTATACTGTCGCAAACACTGACTCCAAGGTCTCTCAACTATCAAGCGAATAGTCTGCAGTTAAACTTGGATAAAATATATTACAATATCGTAAAAATATTTAACTTTTTTTATAAGTATCGCTCAGCGTTTTGATGTCATTAAAATAAAAGATATGAGTTTTTTTAAAAGGTTTTTAAAATCATAAAAAGAATAAAGCTGTTAATAATTTTTTTTAGAATGCTCAATTTTTATCAGTATCTGTTCTAGTATAATGAGATGACATGAAATGTCAAAATTGTATTTTTTTTTCTATTTCTATAATGAAAGGTAGTAAAAGTTTCCTCCGTGAATAGTAAAGTATACAAATCTAGACACAGATATTAAAAGCAATTAGCAGTGTCGTAAGAAATATTTTTCTGAATAAAATCTTCACCTGAAAAGTTTTTTATATTAAGTTTTAAATAAAAAAATAATTACATAAATGAGATAAAATAATACTTATAAATTGGTTTTTATTTACAATTGTGTAAAATTACGTCCGGAAATTCACGGATTTTTTTAATTGAATTGAAGTTGATTGTGTGTGTATGTATGGAATAGGTATGTATGGCATCGATACAGGGTGTTTTAAATCATTTGTACCCCAATTTTTAACTCATGGTGGTTTGCGAATAAGCTGCTTTAGCCAAAGCGAAGCATATGTGATGGAAACGATTACTTTGTGTTTGTGTGTGATTATAGACTGTTCCAATTATTGATAATTTTCAAATAGAAATATTTTAAAAGCATGCGTTCAAAAAATATTGAAAATATAAAATTATACGAAACAATCTATAAATTGATAAAATATGAAAGCAAGAATGAAATATCAGTGAATAAAGCTAAAGCTTAAATTATCAGAACTTATTTACAATTGACAATAAATCATAAACATGTTCTGATATCACATTAGTGTATATAATTTACAATATTTTGTTATTTGTATTTCATACTTGTATAAACAATTACTTAAGTCTATCTTTACTTGGATTGAAACGATACTATATAATAAATTAAACGAATTTTATGTAATTTAAAATAACACACAGCAATATAACACGTTATAGATACATTTCGAAAACTTTCATAATTAGGCAAGTTATATACAAGTATGAAATATCAATTTGTTAGTGATAATCAGATAGAAATTTATCTGGCACGAAGGGTCTCACCTCTGGACTCCAGGCTTCTGACCGTTCCACAAGTAATCCTCGATGTAGCGCTTGTGACCGTCTTCATGGTCACCATCCACATGGTTCATGAGGGGTTCAGCCTCCACTGACCCTGGAAAGATTGGTGTTTATTTTAAGCAGAAAATCAATCATTAAAATAACATACATATTTATTATGTAGTCGTATATGGAACGATAGTCTTGATGCATAATCAATTTTTTATTTGTTCCCTTCTACAGTCTATAGATAGGTATTTTTAAACGATTGATTCATAGGTCGAAGCATATATGGCGTAAAAATTCAGCATTTGATCGCAAATCTTTAATATTTTCTAAATATTTCTATAAATAAATTACTTATGAACATCCAACGTGAGAGTCTTACAAAATAATAATAATTATATATAAATTTTCCGAATTCGGAAAGAGTAAAAGTTACTTAAAATTTTCAAAGGTTCCAAGAAATTAAAATAACAAATAAAAACAACGCTAAGTTAAAAGCAACTTCATAAGCCAAGTTGTAAAGCCGTTACTATACGTAGTAGATATCAAGTTTTGCTCTTTCACTTCATATAAACTTAGAAGGAATTGTTGTCTTCAGTTTCATTTGGGATTCAAATTAGTTGAACTTGGCGTTTGGCGAAGATTAAGACTGTATATTTTAATAGAAATATATCCTTATAATAATTGTTATTAGATTGTTTAGCACCTAAGGTAGCAGATTCGATATCCGATTTAGGGAAATTTGTTTTGTTAAATATCATATAAATATGTTCGTCCTATTAAAGTTTTCCCAACAAAGTCTAGTCCGCGGGCAGTGCTAGTATGGAAAAGAAAGGATGCATTCACCTATTTACTCTACATATTTACTCAATCCGTAAATAAGCGTTGAGATGCTTAAATCAATATATTTTAAAATCTATACTATATTTAAGTATGTACTTTATTTTTTCATTCGAAGCTTAAGAACTTATGACGCTGATATAACTTTAAAGTAATTCCAAAGCAAAGTAATAACCACTTTCATATACTCGTATAAGAGCTTAATCTTCATCTTCAGACTCAGCACCGAATGTTTTATGCATGATAGAAGTTTATTTTCAAAGGGATATTCAAATTTCATGAATTTGAACTATGTCTGTACATTTGCTAATGCGAATGCTCACTTCTAGATTTCAACAAATACGTATATTTTGTATTTGCGTTTAACTATTAAGTATTAAAAATACACCTGGTTTTTAAGATTTTGTTCTAAATAAAAAAAAAATATCGAGCTATTTTAAAGCGTATATTTGACTAGCGACTCATCATCGTTTCGCTTTAGGTTCGTCCCTAGACAACAACAAATCTATCCCACGGGAACCGTACATTTTTCCGGGATGAAAAGTAACCTATGTACTATTCCAGAATCTTTGTACCAAATTTCATCCAAATCCGTTCAACAGTTCTGGCGTGAAAGAGCAACAAACATCCATCCATTCTCACAAACTTTCACATTTATAATATTAGTATGGATGTGGTAAACAAAAAGATATCTAGTGTATGTAGAAGACTCAAAACCAATTTGTCTTGAAAAGCTCAGAAAGAGATCTTTGATAAGACTTTGAATCAGACGTAGGACCATTAATTAAAGCAATTACTTATGTTCTAAAATTTCAACTTATTTTATATTTGTACTCATTAAGAATGTTACCTTCAGCCACTGCAGCTTTCTTCAGCGCCCCCATAGAGATGCTCTTTCTCGGCACATCCGTGTCCTTGGGCCAGGCGTACTGGTTGCGGTACTCTGTGTTCAGAGTCTCTGGCTCCTTCACTGCTAACACCTCACCTAACGCTGTGGTAGCCTAAAAGGGATACATACATATTTTATTTATATACCTAAATGATGATACACTGTTACGCTTGATATGGAAAGTCTAGTAGGTACTTGTATATATATGTATGTATAATAAAATTGTAACTAAGCCGAATCCGTACATTAAATTTTTTTTAGAAAGATCTTATTGAAATAGTCATTATTATCAATACAGAGGCCGAATCTATAGTTTATAGATTTTTTGTCTGTCTGTTTCATAAAATAAAAAAAACAGTATTGACTGACTATAACTTAAAAACGTGAAAATCAGTAAAATAAGCTGAAACTTGAAAATTTTACTAGTTGCCATTAAATAGTTATAGGTAGGTTAGGTTTAGGTGTTTTATTATAATTATTATGTATAGATCATAATTATTATTGGTTAATTTTAACAAGACGTATTTTTTATATTATTTATTTTTCACTAGCGTTAAGTCATAAGCGAGTTGTGATTTTTTTACGATTTAATTATATTAGAAATGTCATATTGTGTACAAAATTAAACTAAATATATTATAAGATAGCGGAAATTCTTTGTTTTCTCGTTAAAAAACCATAGACAATTTTTCTTTTGGTATATAAAAAAGATACGTTCAATAAATCCAGAAACATAAGGATAATGAAAACGCTAGAGTAATATGACATGACTAAATGACTCTATTATTATTACTAAGTATTACTATCATTATTATGTGTATGATTAGTTTACTATTGTTGTAAACGTAATTATAATATTTATTTTTTATTTTGTGTGTGTTTTTGTGTTTTTTTTTAAAACTAAAAAATACGCTCTTCTACAACGAATTATTGTATAGGCATGTGGATAACTACGAGTATATGTAACTTATAAAGTTTAACATATGTACGTCAATTAGAAATAGGTTAAAAGTGACAGTCAACATTTAATTATACTAAAATTATTTAATTTGTTACATCTTAAATCAATAAAGGCGTGTTAAAGAAATATTCTGTAAAAATTTAATCTCCTGAAGTTTTTCCCTAAGTTAAAGGCTACCTTTTTATGTATATTAGCAGATCTTTTTGAAAATCGGTACAGAATATCTTTTGGATTGGAAGCGAATTGTCGATTGATGTTCTCGTTTAAACTATATTTTTTTACGCGTTCGCTAGAGTATGTAGATATAATCTACATATTAAGTGCTTTCTCATGGTAGCTCATGAAGCCTTATTCAAAGTAATAGTCGATAGCTCATGTAATAGGATTGACAGTTCGCAGAATTATATATTATTATAACTTAGTGTTACGCCTGTGTTTAAAGTGGCATAAGATGTTTATATAAGAAGCAATTAATTAATACAGACATGTCTAAAATTTTATCGTATAATAAATAAATATTAGCATCTTCATTATTCATATAATAATGATAGGATTTTTTGTGTTTCAGGTAAAGTTCAATTTACAACGCAATTCATTACATTCGTTAATATACTCCTATACTTATTTTTTGTTTTTATTTATTTAATTATTATTTCTTCGTAAAATATAATAGTTAATTGAGAAAAATGGTTTTTAATAAATATAAAAAATACTTTTGTGACATACATATACATATTTTATCGTCAAACAGTAAACTATTGTATACGTATATACTATCAATTAATCAATCAATCAAAGCATCTAAAAATCTAGGTAAAGCAAAGATTTTTCTAACATATAGGTATATGTATAAAATTATATGTAAATATATAAAAATATGTAGAATCCGTACTAACTTCTACATCGTTCAGCAATCGCCATAAAAATGTTACACATGGGTATAAGAGTGGTATAGTCTTTATCTTTTCTTTTCTTCTGTCTGTCCTTGCTTTGCTCAGGTGTCCCTAGGTCGTCTAACAGAAGCCTATATGTTACTCAGGGCTATAGGTTATTTGTGAATTAAGTTTCATCTAAATACATCCAGCCGTTCAGCTTGAAGGGACAACAAAAATACACATACATACAAACTTTCGTATATATAACAATAGTCTAATGGATCAAACCTTGGGCTCCACAGTGTCGGTCCAGCGCGGCTGACGCGGCCCCTCGGACTTGCTGCGTCTCCCGGCACGCTCCGAGTCATTCCTCTGAGCGCTCTACGATAACATATTATATTATTATTTAAAATCAAAATTATAGGATAAATTGATGTTTATTTTATTCTATATTGAACACTTGCTCTAAACTAAATATTTATATTTAACACTTTTTAATTTTATTAAATATAAACAACCCTCTCTATATATTATCTATAACCGAATGACATGCATTTGCATATTTTTGAAATATGCTAGTATCTCAAGAAAAGTTGCTGTAAGGAAAATTTTCAAAAAACACAAACACGTTGTTTTGGTTTATAAATGTTATTAAATTATTATTTATTGGCAATTTAAGTAATAATTGCAATACAGTTTTTAGTCATCTATGCATATAATAAAATTTTAACTAACTCGAATCTGTACATTGAATATTTTTTGAAAAATCTTATTGAAATAGTCATTATTTTTGTTTGTCTATCTGGGAAGGCATCACGAGAAAACCACAGGACAGATGTTGATGTTTGGTATGATCTGGTTATCCGGGTTAGCATATAGGATACTTTTTACTGCGGGAAAATATCTCATCTCTATGAAATCTATACTAAGGGTGAGTCGCTAGTTAATAAGTATTTCTTTTGTTTGGTTCTATCATTATCGGAAGTGAAAGTAGAAAGACCTAGATCATTGTTCATTCGACCTTAAGCTTAAAGGTCGAACAGTAATAATTCCTATTATTTTTCTTTTCACAGCGATTTCTCTTTACTATTTCAAGAATCGCCAATACTGTTTTATTTTGGCCATTTTTAATATTTCTATCTTTATTTGAAACAAAGGAGGTATTGTCATAACTTTCTCAAGACAGGTTTTTAAATTTAAACGTTGTTTTTTATAGTGATATAGGTCAAATAAAAATATGAAATGTATGAAAATGCTGAAAATTTGTATAAAAGAGCTGAAAACGTTAAAGGAGAAGGGGAAGGAATCTTTCAAGATATAAAAAATGATAATATATCTATATACATATTTTGTGGAAAACTTTTTGTTTTTCAGTTCTTAAGAACCACTTTAGTTTTGGCAATACGTTATTTGGACTTTTACTACAGATAATAAAAACGATATAATAATATGTATATGTACATATATATATAACCCTGTGACACAACGCTCAGAAAGTTTGTCATTTTTATACATTCTTTATTTTTCTGTGTCGGAGATTGTAAGATCTTATTCAAGGCCTCTGATATTTTTGGTTATGAAAGAGAATTTAATGTATTACTACAGACAATTTTAATTCATCTCGAAAGAAAAATCGCGAGGCGATGCGAATGCGCTCTATATTGTCTCATGCCAGGCAAGAGGATGGTTCTATTATTTAAAACTGGCATTGCCCGCGACTCCGCCCGCATTCAGATGACCAACAACCAAATTCTTAGGTTTTACATATTAGTATTACATTGCAGTTTTTGTATTTTTTCTCAGAAATGAGATATTTTCCCGCGGTAAAAAGTATCCTATATGTTGACCCGCATAGCCAGTTATCACCATACCAAATTTCATTAAGTCCCTCGAGTATCCCTCGAGTGGTTTTTCTGTGATGCGGTAACAGACAGACAGACAAAAATTCTAAAAACTATAGATTCGGCCTCTGTATCGATAATAAAGTCTATTTCAACAAAATTTTCCAAAAAATATTTAATGTATGATATGATTTGATATGATTTAATGTATGATTCGGCTTAGTTACAATTTTATTATATCTATAGATGATTACAGAATTTTATGTTATCTAAGTTCTCTGACAGTGAGGCTTGTATTGTATGAATTCGACGTTGACCGTTCGGTGGACATTGATTATTTTAAAAAGGGTTTAAATAAATGATTTTAGGTATCCATTATATTTTATACTACTAGCAAAACCCGCGGCTTCACTCACGCTAAAACTACTACAAAACCTCTAAAAGGGTAGTTTCATACAAACTTTCATTCCCTGTTTTACCCCCTTATAGAATGAATTTTGAAAAATGCTAATACATTTATTTATTTAATTGTATTGAAGAGCATTAACACAAAGTTTCAAGTATTCTGATCATAGATATTTTTTTCTCCATTTATCCACACAAAAAAGCACGCCAATCAGTCGCTCCGTTGTGACGTGAAAGAAGGACAAACAAACAAACACACTTTCACATTTATAATATTAAGTATAGATATTATAGATTTGAAACTGTGTATCAGTACTATAGCTCTATTGCAATATTGGGATTACTGACTTAACTAAAGGCAAATACGTATACGCATAATATGGAATTTAAAAAAATTCAATACATTTTCGAAAAATGAAGTAAATATTGTTCTCACTAATAACTGCTGCTAGCATCCAATTATATGTGGATAGTATAAATATTTATTCATGGTATGTAGGACAGTCCTTAAATCCTAGTAATCAACGCAATGTCACGTTCAGAGCTCTTCGGGATGATGTATCACCAGATATTTAAGGATTACGGAGGAAATTGATTTACAACAGGTCTCTCGACGAAGTTAAGGGCGGATGTCGTTAAGAAAAGGAAAATGGATGGATAAATCTTATATAGTCGAATTATTATAAGATCGTAAATAAAAAGAAAAATTATACTGAGAATTGTTAACAATCCTGCTGATAATCTTAGGTTATTTTATATTTATTATACCCAAATATATTCTAAAATATAGACTGACGTAATACAATTTCCAAAATTATCTTAATTGGAAGAGTGGATCTGAACGAATTCCCAGAAGAATATTGTTCTGGTAAGTTTTAAAATTTTAATGAATATTTTAGTCAATTTACTTACCCGGGCGCGGTCGAAGGCGGAAGCTTGTTGCGGGCGGATGTCGTCGACGGGCGCGGGGTCGAACAACTCGTTCGTTTTGTAAGCAACGCCGGGGTATTTCTTACGGCGAGGCATTGCCGGCTCTATAGCCCCTGTAAAATTGTATCGTGTTAATAAAATCTTATAGATCGCTGCCATGAACGAATTGTGGTTAATTCTTTCATGTTCGCTGCATACCTCATTTTCTACCTATCTACATACATACATGAAGAAAGTACCACGTTTTGAGTATATCTAATAATTATATAATATATTTGTGTATCTAAAGGCAAGAGATTATTTTTCAATTATTTCTTTTGTTTTCGTAATTGTACAGTTGAATTTAGTTTTTCATTATAACTCATCTTAAAATATCAATTGAATTAAACACATTTCTTATTTATAGATACATATTAATATTTAATATAATGAGAGATACAGTATTAATGTATTTATAGTTGCTAAATAAAATAGACACTCTAATATAATTTCTTTATTAGATGTAACATCTTATAAGACTTAAATTACACGAGAACAATACGAAAATGACTTAAGTGCGTCGTATCTATATGGATTGCATTACATTGCAACCTAGTTCTGAAACGCCTCCGTTTATATCTGAAGAGGGAAGTACGTGGGTTGGAAACTGACTGCAATTTGAGATGGACGATGGTTTAGAGAAACTGTAAATTCTGATTTCTTAAGAAATTGTACTCGAACCAATACATTAATTTGAGGATCGTATGATAGCACAGTTACTTTACCAGATAGTTATGAGTTCAGTTATCGTTTGATGATTTTGATATTAGATAATATTGTTTTAATTTTTACGACGACATGTTTGGCTCAGCTTGTAGTAACCCTACTTTCTGTGCCAGCGGTGCGGGTTCGAGTCTCGCTGGAGGCATTCATTTGTGTGTTATGAGTACGAATGTTTGTACTCCAGTCATGGGTGTTTATATTTATAATATGTATGCATTTTAAGTTATATATGTGTAGT
Organism: Brenthis ino; assembly: GCA_921882275.1. NCBI lineage: Eukaryota > Metazoa > Arthropoda > Insecta > Lepidoptera > Nymphalidae > Brenthis > Brenthis ino. The sequence goes on along the minus strand of OV170229.1, from coordinate 12,031,768 downwards.
GTATTAACTTTCTGGTATCCATAATACGAGCCTCGTAGCTTACCATGCAACTAGATGGTGCTGTGTGTTAATGTCCAAAAAAAAGACATGAATATGGCTAATGAATAATTGCTCTTTAAATAACTTTCAATTCAACTTAAAATTATATCATGTACTTTATCAGCTCACTTTTAGAAAGTAATAAAATAAAAAAATGAGATTTAGTACAAATGCGAACCCTAGTGTGGAATTTTTTGAATTAAAATCTATGTATTAGAAAAAGACAAGTCCTAATACTTTCTCTTAGATTTACGAAAATATTTGACATTTTAAATGAAACTATCTTTTACAATTTTCAAAAGAGACTCCGCCGTGATCATGTTTCCGTTAAAGCATCTGAAACGTCGGGAACCAAAATCCATACTAATATTATAAATGTGAAAGTGTGTTTGTATTGTTTGTCCTTCTTTTCTTCGTCGAAACGGAGTAACGGATTGGCGTGATTTTTTGTGTGAAGATAGTTGGAGGGCTGGAGAGTGACATAGGCTACTTTTCATTGCGGGAAATTACTTAATTCCCACGGGAAAACACGATATAATACAATCCAAAAAAAATATTTATTATCAGAATTATTTGAAACTTGGTATATATACTTTTCAATAAAACTAAACAAATACAAGTATTAGTATTTTTCAAAATTCAACTTATAAGGGGGTAAAATAGGGGATGAAAATTTGTATGAAACTATCTTTTTAGAGATTTTTGTGTAGTTTTAGCGTGAGCCAAGCCGAGAGTTCTGCTAGTCTATACTAATATTATAAAGAGGTAAAGTTTGTGATCTTGTGAGTTTGTGAGTTTGTGAGTTTGTGACGTTGTAGGGGGTAATCTCTGGATCTTCTGAACCAATTTTCAAAATTCTTTTACCAATAGAAAGCCATGTTCTTTCTGAGTGTCATAGGCTATATATTAACCCGAATAATGAAAAGACTTTTTCATGGTAGTCGGATTTGCAAAGTAAGTCGGAGAAAAAACGCTCGAACGAAAACGTTTCTTACGAACGCTGCCTTAACGATGAGAGATATATGATTATGTTCTAGAGAAAAGTTGTAGAGCTTAATAATGCCTACAAAAAAGTCAGCGACAACATATGTCTAACTTTTATATTTAAGTCACAAAAAGTAGTTTTTTATATTAAAAAAATAATTTAAATCGGTAGGTCATGTTTATTGGTCATATTATCAACAATTATGAATTCTTATCAAAATAAGTAAATTTATCGTCTAAAATGTTTAAAACAAAAGACTTTTCCCTTTTACTGCATATAATTTGGACTAATGGTTAAAGAGATAATACAACATATTCGTAGGTATGGACGAACCCGAGCGAGCTGTTTGTCTGTTTTCCTGTTTGTACGGGCTAATCTCCGAATATATTAAACCGATTTAAATGAAATTTTGCATGGTGGTACCTTATATCCCCGGGCAACAACTTAGATACTTTTAATCCCGGAAAATTAATGAAGTTCCCGTGGGATAGTTAAAAAACTATAACAACTTATACAGCTTGGTACACAAAAACTACTAATTGGATTTTAATTAAACTTTACAATAATATAGTTCATACATGACAAAAACAAATCAGCTACTTTTCATCCCGGAAAATTAAAGAGTTTCCGTGGGATAGTCTAAAAACTATAGTAACTTATACAGCTTAGTACACAAAAAACTATTGATTGGATTTTGATGAAATTTTACAATAATATAGTTCATACATCAGACTAACAAATAGGTTACCTTTTATCCCGGAAAAATGTACTGTTCCCGTGGGATAGATCTGTTTGTCCTTTTCTAGAGGTGAACCCGAGCGAAGCGAGGGTGAGCCGCTAGTATAATATAAAACCGCGACAAAATCCAAAAAGATAGTTCCATTCAAAAACACAATTCATTTTGAAGTCTGTCAATAGCATAAAACATAAAGTGTAACATACTCGTAAGTGCAGATTGAAATACGTATGTATGTAATTATAAAGTTACAAGTTATAAAGTTTTCTCTACAAGAAATCTAAATTTTTTGCTTGAAATATCGCTTAAGGCATATTACACATAGACGAATAAGTTTATATATAGCAGAATCTTGCAATCAATTCGAGACCAAGATTTGCTTAGCTTGTAAACATCGCTAAATCAAACATCTAGTGCTAGCTCAGGAGGCTCAGCCGGCGTAGTTTATTGATCTAGGTATAATTCCACTCCTAAGGGTCGCAGTGTGATACTTTAGTATCTCTCACGCTCATGATTTTCCTCAATAAATAGGCTTTGACATACAAGGATTTTTAAAATCTGACTAATAAATCTGTACATTAAATATTTTTTGGAAAATCTTATTGAAATAGTTATTATTACCGATACAGATGTCGAGTCTATAGTTTTTAGGATTTTTGTCTGTCAGTCTAAAAACATATCACGGGAAAACTACTGGCCAGATTTTGATATGGTATAATGATAGCTGATTATCCGGATCAGCATATAGGATACTTTTACTGCGTTAAATATCTTATCCCTGAGAAATCTATACTAAACGTTAAAATGTAACTAGGGACGAACCCAAGCGGAGCGAGCGTGAGTCGCTAGTAAAAGATAAACAAAATATTCATTCTTTCTTTTATCTTACAGATTACGATAGAGAGGTATTTGTTTATTTGTACGTACAGGAAATTTATTTATAGCATTAATCTTTAATATATCTTGCAAGGAAGACGTATTGAATAGGTATATTAACATTTCGACTCTCGCTTCAGTCCTGTTTCACGCTTTCTAATACATTTGTGAAATTGCGTTTGTTTCAGGATTTTGATACCGCATTAATTCTATCCGAACATAAAAATATCAGTAATCTAAAAATGGTTGAAATTATAAATAAAATCGTTACCCTTTTCAAGCATTTTCTTTCGGAATTGTAGTACACTTTAATGATGTATGTAATAAATATTAACTCATGAACTCCAGGGTAATATAAATAAGGTAGTTATAGTCTGGGATCCCTGGTCCATTTTTACAAGTGATTAGTATCAAGCTAATTTTCCGTGAGCAGCTTCATTTCGATGAGACGCCCAACTTTTTCACTTACAAAAATTCTCGATTATGGTAGCTTTTTTTATCTAATAAAGGAATAAAAGCAAAGAATATTCCTTCCTTCCTTAAATAAGTAATAATAATAAGTAGGTAATATCAATGTATTTTTTACAGGAACTAAAAAAATTACACATGAATTATTATTGATTAATCAAATAATATTATTATAAATAGGATAAAATTAGAATCTCCAGCATCTTCGCCAAGCAGAACAAACGCGCTTCATTAGAAAAAGAAATATTCAGACGTGTCGCCGTATAACGTTTACTTATAGGTATATTAATAGACTTTACTACTTTAATACTTTTGTAAACTGCGAATGTTTAACATTTAATTGAAGCTTTTCGAATTTTATCGCGGGTTTATTTTTTATTTCCGATGTTTCGATAGCTTTAAGCAAACATGGGAGAGTCTGACAAGACTATAGCTTGCTGTCCCTGACTATATATGTACGAGTATAGTACTCATCCTCGCTCCGCTCGGCTTCGATTCTTGTTACGTTTTAACAGTTAGTACAGATTTCCCAGAGATGAGACATTTTCCCGCAGTAAAAAGTATCTATATGATGACCTGAATAACCAGCATCATCCTCATACCAAATTTCATCAAAATCTGTCCAGTGGTTTTCTCATGATGCAAGCTAGCCAGACAAGCAGACCAAATTTCTAAAAACTATAGATTCAAACTCTGTATCGATAATAATGACTATTTCCAATATAATAATAAGATAAGAAAATTTTCAAAAAAAATTAGTGTAAAGATTCGATTCAGTTAGAATTTTATTCTTTGTTATATACGAATAATAAAATTCTAACGGAGTCGAATATACAAATACAACAGGTACCTAGTTCATAAAATTATTAGAATAATACATATAGGTAGGCTTACCCCGTGCGATGGGCAGGGCGGAGGGTGGCGTGGGCGCGGGCTGCTTCACCACGCCCTGTTGCTGCTGTTGCTCCTTGTACTCGTGCCATCTGTACGTGCTGCGGTACTCCGAGTGCAGCTGGAACAAAACAAAACTTATTTATTTGTGTATGTTCTACAATTTCTTCGTCCATTGTTAGCCTTAAGGGTATGATATAAATTTTAACAAAATTCTACTCGTAGCGGTAGAGCAACTTTATTTATTTTATTATTAATGAGGTTTTGAAGTAGTTTTTTTTTCGTTTTGTTCCTTTTCTTTCAGCAGCTATTTTTAACCTATGTCCTAAGGGACTTAACCCGAGAGTATGCGAGAGTAATGCGACCTCAAGAACGTTGCTAATGGATAAGCCAAAATGTTATTTTGTACTATGCCAAGACCACAGAGGCATAGACGCCTAATGCTAATGATGATACAAGAATTATTTATATATATTCTCACCTTCAGTTAGTATGGAATAGAGACTTATATGATAAATAGCCAATAGCCTTCCTTTCCTTATAAACGGGCTATCTAATACAAAAAGAATTTTTCAAATCGGATTAGTAGTTCCTGAAATTAGTGCGTTCAACAAACAAACTTTGCCTCTTTATAATATTAGTATAGGTACATTAAAGACAAAGGCAAAGTTATTTGATTTACCAGGATAAAAAGTATATTGATTCAATATAGGTCTATTGTCTTTAGGTTCTTATCTAATCTACTACAACCAGGCAATGTAAAAGATAAACAAATAAACATACTATCGTCTATATAATAATAATAAAAAATTAAATAAATCATAAATTTAATTGCGTAATATAATTTACTACCGGCATCTTATTTTTATGGATTTGAGTTTTATAAGCTCATATAACTTTACAATTACTCAACTAACTGTTACGAAACTTAGCGGTATTTTTAAGCTTTCTGGTCTTATTCTTTTCTATAACAAAGAAATTTCAAAGAGATAGAAATTAGCACGAAAAATATTTTAGAACGTTGCATTGGCGATCGTGTGCGGAGTCATCACAATAGAATGTTCTAAGATGAATATTGAAATTCAGAACTTTGAACAGCTAAATTTTATAAGTTTCTTCAGAAATTGATTCAACAAAGTTTTTAGTATAAAATATAAGAATAAGATAACACTGTAAAGTATTTCTTGAAATTGCATTTACTGAATATTTAAGTTGTAATTAAGGATTTTACAAGTTTTTGTTCTTTATGTTTGGTTAAATAGAATTTTAATCTTTTAGACATATTAAATATAAGCTTAAGCTCTCAGTTTTACGAGCTTTATAATGAGTTTATGGATCATAATAATAATGTATACAGGGGCTAAGCAGTAAGTAGCAAGCAATAATTTGCTTAAATTATAGGTACTATGAACCAATACTTGAATATTAAGTACTTTTTTAAACATATGCGAATAAATTAAATTTACTTTGGAGATGCAATATAAGCTTTGAAAATATAAATAAGGAAGGTATAATAAAACATCTGTCTGGAATAAAACAAATATATCATTTTAGTTCAATTTATCAATGCTTAGTTCATTTTTTTCATACAATTTCGTGAAGGTACACGCAAGTTTTTCTCCAACATACACGACGTCGCGTTCATGATGGCACATTAAGAGCTTTTATAAATTTTAAAATTATATTGTAACAATTACGAACATAAATTAAGATTTCTACAAGTTTTTAAGTAAAATAGTGAATTTTTGAACATATTTTTCTTAGATTGCAGCACTCATTTTTATTTTCTTTTACACGGATCTGAACAAATTGCAGGAAGCTAAAGCTAGCATCCGCTTTCAATTGCTAACTAATATCTTCGAAGGAAATTTTATCTTTTTGCTTCAAGGAAACATCTTCTATAGATAAAACTATCTTTTCGGATTATTTCGCGGATTTATTTAGATTTTTGGTTCCCGACGTTTCGAATGCTTTACAGCATCCATGGTCACGGGAGAGACTGAGGTGTTACATGTCTTGAAGGTATAGTTGTTACAGACAGCCTACCCACAATTAACAAAATGAAAATTGCAAAAATTACCTTACAATATTTTTTAACTTTAAACATTTTTATAATTTTAATAGTAAAAGATAGTTTTATTTAAAATGTCAAATATTCGCGTAAATCTAAGAAAGTATTATCTTCTATAGAAATAGAATTTTTGTAGAAAACCAAGTTTTGTATCTTGAATGTGTCTGAATTATTCAAAAAATATCTCTTACTAATGAAAGGGCTTACTTTTAACTTGGTTTTTTAATAGGATATTCAATCAAGACAATTATTACATTGAACAGGACGATATTTCATTGAAATCGAATGAATGAATGAATTATGATTGGTTAGAAACTGTTTTTTACTGCCGTATAAAAATATTATGATATCCTAAATAAAACAATCTTTTCGGATTTTTTCGCGGATTTATTTTGATTTTTAGTTTCCAACGTTTCGAATGCTTTACAGCAATCATGGTCACGGGAGAGACATCTGGCGAAAAAATTCGAAAATATAGTTTTATTTAAAATGTCAAATATTTGCGTAAATTTAAGAAAGTATTATGATAATATCCCATATTATACCGAAAGTCCGATGGGACGATACTTTGGCACGACCGGTAAGAACTAAGGCGCAGGATCTCTAACTTCCTAACTCTCTTGAGTTCGAAGGTTGACGAACCTGAGAATATTTTAACAGAAAACTTAGTTATTACACTTGGCCTGACCCAGGACTCGAACCCATCTATAAAGGTACCCAGGTCTAGGAAAATTTGCAGCGGTACAAGCTAGATATTAGATCACTAAGTCAACTATATAGAAATATATACATATAAATGTTTTTTGTGTGTTTTAATTGTATAATAGTTACAATTGCCATATTGATACTATAAGATCCAAAGTAAGATCGTCCTACACCCATCTGTTTATGAACCTACGAAGATTTTTGTCGTTAAAATCTTATTTTCTTTGGTATTATATTTAAAGAGGATTTTATATTTTCTTCTTCATTTTTAAACAGAAATATCTCGTACATGCAACTTAGGTTTCAAAGTTAGTAGCGCTAAGTAAGTTGAAATGTGCAGATAATGGACACTTGCTAGTAATCTGATATGAATGTTGGAAACGGCATTGTGTAGTGTACTGTAGTGGAAGATCTATTTAGGTTTTAGAATTTTCTGGAGATTTAGAGTCATTTTACTATGGTATTTATATATGTATGTAGTTAATATATCTACTACGAGTATACGTATTTAATTTTTTTACGGTAAATTGTCATAAATTCTAAATAAATAAATGTAGGCTAGGAGGTAGTAGCTAAGTTTTTGCAAATGGTTTATTAGAAATCATTTATTGTATCGGGATAAAATGTAGCTCATATCTCTTTTTTGTCTAAAAACTCACATATCGATGCGCATTCGAAAGAATAATAAAATAAAAAACACATTTCGCATTTATAATATTAATAATTAATAATGATGACCTGACCGTATTTCTACACGATAACTTCCATGTGGACGTACCACATAAGCCAGATAAACACGTGGACGCTGACGTCGCGTAAATTATTCAGTGCGGACACTCGGACAGTCCGGAGACCACGCATTTTAGTTGCCATGAATATTAGATTGTAAAAGAGATGGTACTGTTGCAACATATATTAATAACAAGCAATAACAAGGGCTCGGGTTCGAGTCCTGGCTGGTTTAATTTTTTTTTATATATTACTAGCATTGCCCGCGGCTCCGCCCGCGTTCAGATGACCCAAAAACTAAATTCTTAGGTGTTACATATTAGTATATACTCTTACATTGCAGTTTTTGTATTTTTCCTCAGAAATAGATATTTTCCCGCGGTAAAAAGTATCCTAGGATCGCGCGCTACATCGCCCGGTTTATATAGCTTGAGCAGGCGGTCGAGCGATGCGGTGGCAGAGGGGATGGACTCGCCGTAGGCATCTCAATGCTCGCCAAGCATTAAAAATGTTTCGCTACTAATTATTTCTAACAACGATATCTCAAAAACTATTCATCTGATTGATTTAGTGTAAAGAGCAATTTTAATCTGCATTAAATGACTAAGCTAACTAAAAATATTTCATTTGGATAAGGATTAATACCGAACTAAAGAAAATAACTTTGAAAAATAACGTATGTTTTTAATTAAAAATGTTAACATAAAAGTGGTTATTTGTAAGTCAACCGTATAAGAGATAGAGATATGCTATCGCGGACTTTTTTGTAGCATTTTTTATAGATTTTGAATTCTCTAGTACATTACTTAAACTGTATCTTTGCTAGTTTACGCGGCGTTTCGCGTGGAAAGTTCCCATTTGGCGAGATTTTTTGCGACCCTCTTCAACATTTGTCGCCGTATTTTCAGCTAATTTACATAAAAAGCATAATAAATTATATACCTAAACCTTCCTCAAGAATTACTCTTTCTATTGTTGAAAACCGTATAAAAATCCGTTCAGTAGTTTTCGAGTTTATCGCGTACAGACAGACAGGAGGACAGACAGGAGGACAGAAAGACGCGGCCGGGGGACTTATTTTTATAATAAGTATAGATATTCGGTCTATTTTTGTAAAAACAGACACGCGTAATTTATTGCTTGTTATGCGATTTTTAATCACTATAACTATAACTATAGAATATAGTAAGCAGCCTATATAATAATATTTATTTTAGTTTGTAATGTAGAAATATTTATTATTATAATTGAGACATGAGATAGATTACATTTGTCACTGCTTTTATATCAATTAATCACACTTTCCTCAATATAATTTGTGTCCTACTAATATTATAAATGTGAAAGTTTGTGAGGATGTATAGATGTCTGGATGTATGGATGTTTGTTATTCTTTCGCGCAAAAACTACTGAATGGATTTTAATGAAACTTTACAATAATATAGCTCATACATCAGATTAACATCTTTTACCCCGGAAAAATGTACGGGGATAGGTTTTTTTTTATTTTTCTAGAGGCTTCTAGAGAGTAGAAAATAATATAAGATTAAGACCATTAGTAAAATATTTAGTTTAAACCAATCCTATTCTTTGATGTTTCTCACCAGAAGCGTATTGATACATAGGGCAAGTTTGGTCTCCATGTTGACGTGGATTAGTGTAAATAAATAAATATATTGGGACATTAACACAGCAACATCTAGTTCCATGGTGAGCTACGCGGCTTGTGTTATGGATACCAGATAGTTGGTACACTACATTATTATATATAACTTTAAATACATACATATTATAAATGTATTAGTATAGTAATAATTTTTTTTCTGAATGATATAATATCACAATATTTTTAACATATTTTACTTTAACAAGCTTTATTGCTTGTTAAAATTTTTACGAAAAGTTATCCCAGGTTTTAAGCCATCATGGTCTCCCGCGTAACGTATTGCAAGTCAATTAATACGGCGCGCGTTCTGGCACACTGCACTGATAACCTGCTTTCGTGAAATTGCTGAATGTTTGCGAATAAATGTTTCAACGTAAACTATAACGGTAAAAGGGTTATTTGTAATATTCTTTCGTTTGTTACTCGCTTATTCAAGTAATTGATTTAATTTTAGCTTTATACATATGTACATATATACTAGCGACTTGCCCTCGCTTCTCTCTCGTTATCCATTTGTGCCTAACAGCTTATGAGTCATTCTAAATTATACTTTACTAAACTATACTTTGTATATGTATAATAAAATTGTAACTAAGCCAAATCTGTAGGTATATTAAATATATATATATATATATATATATATATATATATATATATATATATATATATATATATATATATATATAGAGAGAGAGAGAGAGAGAGGGGGAGAGAGAGAGAGAGAGAGTGTACCTACTCTCTCTCATATACTTTTTTATTTTGTTTTATTCTTTGACGCTTGTAGAATAACTTATGTCTAAGCCTCCAATTTTATAAATAAACCAATATAATTTTAACACAGCTTTGTCATAGTAAATATTCTACCAATATCCGTCGATCAATCAACTTAAATTAAATTTCCGTAATTAGAATTCGGCCTTGCGTTCATTTCAGTCATGGGCATGATATTATAATGAATATTGACATACAGCATCTATACGAATTACAAATATTGGTTGTAATGGGATCAAAGTAGTAAAATATGTTATATTATTTAAAATAATTATTATTTATGTTTTAAAAACGTATTGGTACACGTTGGTAAAGAGCTCGCTTGTAAAATCAGTTAAATAAAGTTGGTTCAAATCGGAATCCAAACTGGATTTTTCGTATGATATTAACACCTCCAGGTAAACTTCTAAGAAATTAATTAAAATTCTAAGAAATCAATTAATAACTGACACGTCGCGTCGTGGAGGGATTAATAATTTTCAATAAAATTACTTCTCAACTAAGACGGTGGAGGAGACTCTCAAGAAACTCACGAGACCTGATGTCCACATTTGATCAACTTTATGGAATAAAAATACGAAACATTTATCATTGTTATGTAAGTATTAAAATGAAGTAAAGTTCACAGGCAAAGCCGAGGCAGGCCATTAGTCGATTACTATTATACAACATTTTTTAATCAAAATGGTTTTAAAGCTTTTACAAATGCAAATATATTATATAGCAAATGAATTTAATAAAATGTACAATAGAAATAGTTTTAAGTGTTCAGAAAGGTTTGCATTTAAGTAAATTGTGTTCATTTTTTAGTAAAACTTGTATATGAAAATGTGAAAAATGAATATATCATTATATAATAAAGGATTCTGTTGTCTTTTTGATTATACATATATGGATGTTTCATATACCTACCCTCTACAAGATGAGTATTTGACTAAAGTTTCTGAGATGAAAGCACTTAAACATATTATAAACATCACTTTTACAATAATGTATGGAAGTCTGCCCGGTTTGTTGACGGGCTATCTAATAATGTAAAAAAACTAAAAAAAAAACCGGCTTCCAGGCACTAAAATGTAAAAATAACTAAACGGGGGTTTTCATTTAGAATAGGTACCTAATCAGATATTTTCGAAGTCGGTGCCAGCTGACGCATAGGAAATATAATATATTTTGATACGTAAAATACATATTTACCTATTAGATATTCATATCTTAAAATATTGTTCGCTGGCACCGACTTCGAAAATATCTGATTAGGTATCTATCCTAAATGATAACCCCCGTTTAGTTATTTTTTACATTTTAGTGCCTGGAAGTCGGTTTTATTTTATTTTTTAAAGTTTTTATTTTTATATTTTTAGTGCAGACGTAATAAGCAGGTAATTTGTAGGAAGAAAGTTTTTAATAACATATTCGATTAAACAATTTGTTTAAAAAATATATTTATTGTTGATTTTTTTTAAAACCGTTCGACCGATTTCGATAAAATTTATATGGGACCACCTGGAAGTATACTCTTTCAAACAAAACAAAAATTTTCCAAATCAGATCAGGCGTCTTTGAGTAATCGGTGAACATACATTAAAAAAAAAGATTCTGATGAATTGAGAACCTCCTCGTTTTTGGAAGTCGGTTAAAAATAATTTTTCATATCGGATTAGTAGTTCTTGAGATTAGCGCGTTCAAACAAACAAACACTGCCTCTAAATGATATTAGTATAGATTTATACTTCTTAAATATTTCACTGATTAGCATATTGTATAGATTAAGTTATATTTACTTCAATTATAAGTAACAAGCGATTTATTCTCGCTTCTCTTAAGTACGTCCCTAGGGGTCTTTTTGCCGATAAAATGTCGGTAAAACAGATCAACGGCTATTTTTCACGACTTCAATTAAAATTAATAAGATTTCTAACAGTAAATACATTTTATTCGACCAAAAAATTCCCTATAGCACTCGGCGTTAATGTAGCTTCCTATTGGTAAAAGAATTTTCAGAATCGAATCAATAGTTTCAGAGATTATTCTTTACAGACAAACATACGAACTTTATAACAGTGAAGAAAAATAGAGGAATAAGAAAATAAACAAGAACTTGCTTGAATTGCTTACAAGAGTACAAATAAGTTTTGCATAAATAGTCACAAAAGGCATGCAAATGGCTTATTGCTACCGGAAATCGCTCACCAGATAAAAGTATTTGTAGAATTAAAAAGGAATAGCGCAAGATTCGTTTTATTTTTTTTGAATATCAGTGAAAGTTATATCATAATCTGAAAATTTCCAAAGTTTTGTTCCAAGAGGCGAAATTTCTAAGCTTCCACTAACTTTTTTAATTCTGTTATTCCAAATTCTTTATACTGTAATTAAGTAAATAAATTAGTAATATATATATACATATATATATATATATATATATATATATATATGTGTATTATATATACACAACATACATATATACGTAAGTACGTATACATTTGAGTGGATTCCCGAAGTACAATGAAATTTAATTAAGTACGCCATCTTAGATAAAAGCCGTCTCAGCGTCACATTGAAAATTATGATCGTTTCTTATCTTATAATATATTTCTACAAGAAGTGGAAAATTGTTGGAATTATTAACTTTACTTTAAGAAGATTTTAAGTAATTTAAAAGTATATTTTCAGTAACTAATGGTTTCTTTTTTATCTATATTATAATAATTAGTTAAAATATTAAACACAAATATTGTTTTACTTCGTCAAGTATATTTTTAATATCATTACCTTTCTATCCAAAAAGAATCTGCAAAGATAATGATTTTCACAACGTAGATAAAAGTTTCAGCACTACGTAGGGTTTCGTACGTTGATAGTGTGCACAATTCCTAACATAGTACGTTTAATTGTCATATCTGCCTTGACCTTTCTTAGGACATGTCGAATTATCATCTGTATGTCATATAATGAAATTCTAATTGAGTCGAATCTGTACATTAAATATTTTTTGGTAATCTTATTGAAATAGTCATTATTATCGATACAGAATCTATAGATTTTAGAATTTTTATTTGTCTGTCTGTCTGGGAACGCACGAGAAAATCACTAGACGGATTTTGACTAAATTTGGTATGGTGATAGCTGGTTATCTATCTAAATATCTCATCTCTGAGAAATCTATACTAAACGTTAAAACATAACTAGAGACGAACCCGAGCGGAATGAGGATGAGTCGCTATTTTATTATAAGAGCGAGGATATACAAAATGCACTTCATACAAACGTAATATCTCTTGCATAGATCTTGAACCAAACCAAAAAACAAGTAAAATTACAAAAATATTCTAAGAAAGAAAACACCAAAATATTATTCAAAAAAGAGCAAGAGAAATAAGTTTTTACAGTATTTATTGCTAAAGTAAGTAAAGACCAAGTAAAAAGAAAATCTTAAAATAAACCTATCTTGCCAATGCAAGATAGGTTCCGTAATCGGAAGGAAGTATTGCTATAAATGCGAGATTAAATCTGAATTATTATGTAGAAGTTATCAGTGGTACCGCAGTGCGACAACAATATACCCTACTTTTAGCCTAATTTGCATTTGCTAGTGACTTAACTACGTGATATACTAAGAAAAATAAGTAACAAATTATATAAAAGTTTGTTTAATAACTGAGTTTTGTTGTTTGTTTATGTTGAATGGTTTTATAAAAGGAATAATGATAAGCCTTTTTAGGGCATGCCCACACTGTGATTCGATTGGAGCTTGACTCTTAGTGATAGTTTGACGGACATGACATTATTTAAAAAAAAATACCTATACCGATATCGGATCGAGAAAGAATCGTTATTTGCACTATAGTGCAGATCGGCACTTAAGATCTCTCTGTTTAGAACGCGCCTCTCCTTAATGCTAGGAGAATAGGGCATAGTCAGCAATTTCATGCATCTTTCAAAAACCACTTAGGTTCTACCTGCCTCGTAGGTTTTCCATGTTTTTTTTTAAATATAAGCAAATTTTGATCTAATTATTAAAATGTAGAAGCTTTAAGGTGTGAGATGTGAAATCGTTTCACATGATTTTTGGTTCGTAGAGAAAAATAACAAAGTACGGAACCACTGGACTTATTCCGGTTCCTATATATAGTATATAAGTTGCTCGTTAGAAGAATAATAACCTAGCAATTACATATAATTTTAAATTAAAAAAATATTGAAAAACCTACCCCACACATTTTTTTATTACATCCCTTATCCCTTATCTTTACGTAATCGGAGAGAAACCTATGTATGTATGAAACATAAATCGAATATAAAACTTTTCAGTGAGAGCTTTATTGTTGAACGTCTTCCGAAAATAATTTAAAATCAGACAGCGGATATAAATAATATGCTAAAACTTCAGAAATTTCGAAGGTATTCGAACTTTCTTAATGCTAAGAATTGATATTCCAAAAGTGTGGTATTTTAAGGTTTCTATAAAACATAAGCTACGTATATCTTAATTCTCATGTAAAATGACAATAATAATTAAAATTATGTATATATTAGCAATGCCCGCGGCTCCGATCCCGAAAGCGATCCGAGGCCGAATCTATAGTCTGTCTGTCTGTTACCGCATCACAGAAAAATTACTAGAGGGATTTTGGTGAAATTTGGTATGGTGATAGCTGGTTATCCGGGTCAACTTATAGAATACTTTTTACCACGGAAAAATATCAAATTTCGGAGAAAAAAATACAAAAACTGCAATGTAAGAGTATACTAATATGTAAAACCTAAGAATTTGGTTTTTGGTCATCTGAACGCGGGCGGAGCCGCGGGCAATGCTAGTTTAATATATTTATATTAAATAAATAAATATACACTCTTCTCGCATTCCATTGCAATTACTATGGAGCACATTCTCACTCTATTATTCAGAATGTGCTAAATCTAATAGTTACCTAATACAGTTCATTGTTAATTGGCATATGTAGCTCACCGCAGTGACGAAACCTTGTGAAAGTCTGAAACTTTAGACTAGACAATAGTTATCGAGTTTTGTATTTTGAGTAATATTAGATTGAAATCGATATTGTTAAATGATTGACGTGCGGTGTGTTTTTTGATATGCATTGAAATCTTTTTAAACGAATGTTCTGGTAATTTACAGTTTAATTATATGAATTTATTTTTTTACTAGCGGCTCACCCTTGATTCGCTCGGTTTTGCCTCTAGAAAAACAAAAACAAATCAAACCCACGGGAACCGTATATTTTTCCGGGATAGAAAGTATCCTTTGCATTATTCCAGACTATAATCTGTCTCTGTACCAAATTTCATCCAGATCCGTTAAGCCGTTGTGGCGTGAAAGAGTAACAAACATCCATTCATACTCACAAACTTTCACATTTAATATATTTATACAGAATAGTTTTTCTAAGACTGTGCTATTGCATCAAATCAATCAATATTATTTAACTTCAGGACACTAACAATTATTTTGAACGAGGATTTGTATTTGGGTATAATCGAGCCAGCATCTTTTCTCGTCATATCAGGATGAAAATCGATCGCGATAGAATTTCTTTGTAAATAACAATATTTTTGGCGTACAAATTATATTCTCCGTATGGTAATTTTGGAAGGGAAACTTCTTTAGAAATTGTGATTTCAAACTAGATGAAACGAAAATGTGTCACGACAAAGAGACAAATACAAATATATAGGATTACGCCGGCGAAAGGATGAGATAGAATACATTTCACAGGAAGTGAAAAATAATACCGAATACTATGTAATGTAATATATGTTAAATAAAATGTAAAATAACTTTTAAACTTGGTAAAAATATTATAAAAAAACCTTCTAATTATCCTACTTCAGATAGTCTATATTTATCTCATTCTCTCGTAGGTTACTATTCTGAAGTTTCACTTCTACCATGTGTGAAATACACACACACTTTTTGTTTTGATTTAGAAATGAGCAAATGTTCGTTTCAAAAGCACTTAATATAGCTTTTTTTGAATCAAAAAGAATGGTCAATGGTCATGAAAATACTTGATTTACCCTCCTATGTTGAGTTCTTAGTAGAACTAGTAAATTGGAAGCATAGTACAGAAATTCTATATTGGATATTGACTATAAAACCTTACTAATGGTCAATTTACTGTTATTTATAGTATTATACAGGCTTCCGAGTGAGTGGATTAAATTATCTGAGATCGTTTAAGTAAATTATTTGGAAACTTTTTGAAAGAAACTTTGAAAAATTGGAATACAAAATATATTTTTAATTAGCTTTTTTGAAGTGACACTTCTTTAGAATTGTTGTGAATTGAAACTCGATGAAACGAAAATGCGACACTAAAAAGAGACAGAATTCATTGCCATGTTGCCATGGTAAGCGTTGTTATTGTCTGATAAATATATAATATTATATTCTTACTGGATATGATATACCGGATATAAAAATGTTTTTATTTTTTCATTTTGAGTGTAGACGTAATTAGCAGGTAATTTGTAAGAAGAAAGATTTTTAAATACCATATTCGATTATTGTTGATTTTTTAAAAACTATTATTTGTTGATTTTTTAAAAACCGCTCAACTTATTTCGATAAAAAATGGGACCACCTTTTCTCAGACATAAGAATAATGTAGATCGATGTATATATATATATATATATACACAGGCTTATGATACTATATTCCCAAAAGGTTTTCAGTAAATTAAAAATGACCCTGTATATGATATACTTGAATTTAAATAAATAAGATATTAACAAAGAATACAATATTCCAAAAGCTGTACATAGCATTTATTCAAGCTGAGACAGTTCAAAATCTGCTCTGCCATCAAAAACTGAAACACAATATCACGTCGGTTCTCATTTCATATTTCGACATAGAGTCTACTCTACAGTGATAAAATAACAAAAGAAACGCCTTACAGGGGTTTTAGTCCTTGATTTTTTGCCATCCACAAGTCACGCCAGTGTACACTTTACAATGTACATGTCGCTAAGCAAGCAATTTAGGAGACGTAACGTTCACGGTTAAACAATCCTTATGGGATACTGGATTTTATCTCAGTAGCTTTTAGATTTTATGACTGAATTTCTGAATATTATGTAACATAAATTTTTATTAGTTTGTGTATGTTTTTATATAAAATGTACTAGCTTTTGCCTACGGCTGCACTCGCGTAGCTTACTAATCGCGTTATATACAGTTGCCTGCAGCGAAATGTAGGAGATTAGGCTATAACATTCCTCAAAAATCGCAAAAACAACATTCAAATTCTATTGGTAGTTTGGAGATTAGCATGTTTCAATAAACAAAAATACTACTTAGTTTTATACATATTAGTATTTGCTTTTGCTTTGAATAAGCCTTTTTTAAATTTATAGAATTAGTAGGGTGCTTAGTCATTTCATGGGAATTACTCGTTGATTTTCCCAAGATTTGAGGTGCCATTAAAAGGTATCATACAGATTAATACATTTATAAACAAATAAATTAATAAAAACTTTTAATATTACATTTATACCTCTTTGTGTGATATTCAAACGAATACCACACAAAGAGGAGAGTAATATTTTATTTCTTTCTATCTAGCTAGATTCTTACACCTATTGCATATACTCTGAGGGACCAACCCGATCTCTAACTCTTGTACCTATTAAAATGTCGTAAGTATGAAGACATTATGAGAATGAATAATAATTAAAATTTCACTCAATTGTCGTTAGGGCAACAAATTTTCAAGAAACCATCCTAAATTTAACGCCTCTACGTCCTTGCGGTAGAGTGGACAGATTGCATTTAAGATGGCCTCATGCTAACCAAGTTCGGAGTGCAAGTGAAGCGAATGAAGAATTTATAGCGATAGTCTAGTTTAGATTGAGAAGAGCATGAAAATTTCAGAATTTCTATTGCCAAAGATTATTTCTACATACCTCTAATAGTAATTAGTTATTTGAAATTTTATTAGTATTCACTTTTTTAGGTACATAAACTATTCAGGAAAAAATAAACACCTAATTATAAAATGTATAAAACATTTAGTTGCTGAAATACAAATCGATGTAAGATAAAAACTTTTTAACAAAAAAATAAAAACCGACTTCAAACAAAAGCACTAAAAAGTAAAAAATAACAGATTGGTAGTTTTCATTTACTATACATACCTAATCAAATATTTTCGAAGTCGGTGTGCTTTGCTTTGTATGGGCTGGCACCGATTTCGAAAATATTTGATTAGGTATGTATTTAATAGGTAGGCTTTAATTACTTAGCCAAAGCACACCGACTTCGAAAATATTTGATTAGGTATGTATAGTAAATGAAAACTACCAATCAGTTATTTTTTACTTTTTAGTGCTTTTGTTTGAAGTCGGTTTTTATTTTTTTGTTAAAAAGTTTTTATTTTTCCCTTTTTAGTGTAGACAGTAGTAGCACAGTAAGACTTCTAACGTGTTAGGCTTGTCAAATCAAACAAAATAAGCCCAAACTCAAAGTATCTACTATTAGCCGTTGAAGAGTTCCACCTATTCACCTTCTGGCCTTGCCATCAGATCAGGTCAACAACACCGAACCACTGTACTATCAACGGAAATAGAAATACTTGCAAAGTTTCAAGTCAATATGACAATTAGAAGTAGGTTAAATTCATCATTAGTTGTTTTTCCACCCTTAGGGGTGGTATTTTTTTTTAAATTTAAATGGGACCAATCTGGAAGTATACCCTTTCAAACAAAACAAAAATTTTCCAAATCGGTTAATAAATGACGGAGTTCTGAGGTAACAAACATAAAAAAAAAAAAAAAAAAACATACAGTCGAATTGAGAACCTCCTCCTTTTTGAAGTCGGTTGAAAATATAATGAACTTAACCTTGTAAATAAAGAATGATAAAATATATAAAAACAAAAGCCACAAACAACTTTTAACCAAACAATATTTTTAAAACAAATTATTAACATATTTTGTTATTATCTACACTACTATCATAAAGATGAAAGATTTGTATGTTTGTAACGAATAAACTCAAAAACTACTGGACCGATTTAGATGTAATTTGGTAAGAAGATAGTTTGAGACCCTGGAAGGGACATAGAATTTTTTATTTTGGAAATCATCCCTTATGGAGGTGAATACGAGGATGAAAGTTTGTATAGGGGAATCAAGCTAGTTAAGGATATGGATGATGCCCTTCAGTTTTCACACTAGTCACGATATCTAGATTATCTACGCACTAATGAAACACAAGGTCTTATTTACGTCATAACAAATACCGTTATGTGGCCATTTACTAATTTTCAACCTAATTTTACTGTTACAAAGTACAATAGTAGGGTGTATATTGATTATTCCTTTGCGCAGCAACGGATCGAACGGATCAATGTAATTATATAATTATACTTCAATAGAGCATTTTTAGTGTGGGACATTGAATATTCTCATATACATATACATTTACATTTTCTCATATACATTTATATATTCTCATATACATTTACATATATTATATGACAAAATTATTACCATTTACCTTACGTTGAAGGAAAACATCGTGAGAAATGCACGTCTGAGCGAACTCAGCAAGTTTTCGAAAGACATGTGAAGTCCACCAACCAGCAATTGGCCAGTTTGGTGGACTTTAGTCTGACCCGTATTGTAGGGAGGCCTATGCCCAGTAGTAGGACGTGAAAAAGGACAAGCACTTTTAAGTCCGGTATGTTAAATAGTCTCTGTGGGATATGAGTATGTTGCAAAGGTATTGGAGCATGGGTTATATTAAGAGGCTAAGTGAAACGAGTTAAGGTTTCTTTATTTGTATTGACTTAAGTAGACTTAGACTCACATTTTTTTAATGATAAATTAGATATTTTGACTTCACCACGAATCGAATCTACTATCCATGAATTAAGGCGCATTTTTTTAGTTAGCAGGGCCATTTACATGATTTGCCGATTATATATAATTTAAGTTATTTAGGGATAGCGCTAGGGAAAGATTTTGGAAAGGGTTTTTTTAGAGATCTATTATAACCTTTAACCGAGCTCAAAATAAGGAGATTCTCAATTTTTTACTATACATTTTTGTGTATAGTCGCGAACAACTTCTTATATTATGAACTAATGTTAAGAATAATTATATAAAACCTTTTTCGTTACATTATATCAACAGATTTTAGTTTGTAAGCTTCATGTTTTTCAAAACTCAATTAAGTTTCAATATAAAGCATTTTAAGTATAATCAAAGATATCAGGTCATTTTCGTCAAGGACTGCAAAATTAATTAAATTTCTGAGACTGTTTCAAGGATGATTTAGTAAAATCTTAGCTACGAAGAGGGTGCGAGAGTTAGGTCAATTTATACGTAAAAATCAAATCTATTAATATTTTTGTGTTTAAAGAGATGACTCAGCAATGAATTAAATTCCATTTACTCGTTTGTTTGTTTACTATCCAATAATTATTATACCTAATATTTGCTGGATGACATGGAGTCTATCTGGAGTTTTGAAGAATCCTCAGAAGAATAGGAAAAAAAACTCAACATATTAATTTAAAATTATGATGTTTACAAAAATAGTTAAGAAAATATAACTTAATTCTGTTAAAAACTTAACAGAAAAAATCCTTTAGTCGTCCCCATCTATGCTAAGTATGTGAGAAACTCCTGTACAAGTGTGCCAGTCAGCCAGTACTAGAGTTTTATTGAGTTTGTGCTGACTCGATATACCCCCATTTCAATAAAATATATAATAATACTTTCTTAGATTTACGCGAATTCTATATTCAATTATAAAGCTAATTAAAATTATATAAAAATGTTTAAAGTTAAAAGTTAAAATATTGTAAGGTACTTTAGTGCCATTTTTCAATTTTTTGAATTTATTTTGTTAATTGTGGGTAGGCTGTCTGTAACAACTATATAATACCTTAGAGACATCTAACACCTCAGTCTCTCCCGTGACCATGATTGCTGTAAAGCATTCGAAACGTCGCGAACCAAAAATCAAAATAAATTCGCGAAAAAATCCGAAAAGATAGTTTTATTTAAAATGTATGATCTTTGATGTTATACTAGAATTCTATAGAAAAAATCATTTTGATTTCACCTGAATTTTTCGTTTTTTTTTTTGCTAAAACTTAAGTTATTTATTACATTTTATTTGGGAAACACAAATCAAGATAATACAATCTAAAGATACACCTTCGATTTATTATGAATGTACTTTTCAGTAAATGACACAAAGTTGTATTTTTTTTTATCTTTGTAACATCGATAAAAAAATTGTGATTTATTTTATCTTATTGATTGTGTATAATCGCACAAGAAAGCGATAAGTCTAGAAAATTATGCATTCCTTTAAAAATAATTTAAGCTCAGGTTTATATTTAGACTTTTTTACAATTTTTGTAATAAATAATTCTTTCTACATCATAATAATTATATTTTATATTATACAAGAAAATTCCTTCAAATTTTAACCTGTTGTTGGTGTTAGAAATATGGATGTAAAATTAAGTAAGCCGTGTTCAAATCTCGACTTTCATTTCTGACATTTTTATGGGGAAAATTGGTTTGCAAAAACGATGATGAAAAAATACGTAAGGAAATCTGCACGAAAGATCTAATTATAATATAGTAATTAAGTTTTGAAAATCGTGTTAATTCTGCGAACTCATATTTGGGTAGGGTAGTGTACTATGACCTGATACGCCTTACGTTTAAAGGAGAACAATTCACAGCTGTGGGGCGTTAGAAAGGTTGAATTGAAAAGTTGAAAATGGCCGAGATATTGAAGAAAAACGATTCACTTTTAAAATCAAGATAGCGACTAACGCACCGCTCGAATTTGATCGCGAATTTAAATTTACACTCACAGTGACCGAGACTTTACGGGGGCTAAAGGCTGCAGAAATAAAATTTTGGCTTATAATTTTTTCGACAACCCGACTGGGCTAAATTGTAGTCCCATACGACAAGACTTTAATGGTGACGACATTTCTACCCATTTACATTGTGGTTACGACAAAACCTTACGACGGATTTCTTTCAGTCTAAGTACTCTTGTACGTAATATACTGCATTACCACACTTCTCTCTTGACCGTACATGATACTGACTTGATATATTGTAGATAATTTCTAAATAGAAATAAAATGAAGTCACAGAAAATAATGTATATTTTTGCTTTACAAATGAACCTATATTTCTTTTTGCTATATAGAGCCAACGGCCTTGTCAAGATGTGGCGTTAGAACATGCAATTTAAACGTTGCTTTCTAACTGTCGCAACGTAATTGACTAATTTTCAACCGACTTCAAAAAGGAGGAGGTTCTCAATTCGAGTGTATTTTTTTTTTTTTTTTTTTTTATGTTTGTTACCTCAGAACTTCGTCATTTATTAACCGATTTGGACAATTTTTGTTTTGTTTGAAAGGGTATACTTCCAGATTGGTCCCATTTAAATTTCAAAAAAAAATACCACCCCTAAGGGTGGAAAAATAGCTAATGATGGATTTAACCTACTTCTAATTGTCATATTGACTTGAAACTTTGCAAGTGTTTCTATTTCTGTTGATAGTACAGTGGTTCGGTATTGTTGACCTGATCTGATGGTAAGGCCAGAAGGTGGATAGGTGGAACTCTTCAACGGCTAATAGTAGATACTTTGAGTTAGGGCTTATTTTGTTTGATTCGACAAGCCTAACACGTTAGAATTCTTACTTTGCTACTACTGTCTACACTAAAAAGGGAAAAATAAAAACTTTTTAACAAAAAAATAAAAACCGACTTCAAACAAAAGCACTAAAAAGTAAAAAATAACTGATTGGTAGTTTTCATTTACTATACATACCTAATCAAATATTTTCGAAGTCGGTGTGCTTTGGCTAAGTAATTAAAGACTACCTATTAAATACATACCTAATCAAATATTTTCGAAATCGGTGACAGCCCATACAAAGCAAAGCACACCGACTTCGAAAATATTTGATTAGGTATGTATAGTAAATGAAAACTACCAATCAGTTATTTTTTACTTTTTAGTGCTTTTGTTTGAAGTCGGTTTTTATTTTTTTGTTAAAAAGTTTTTATTACTATAGAGTGTTTGATTTATGGTTTAACATATAACAGGATGTTATATATACACATAGTAAAATTCTGAGTCGAATCTGTACATTAAATACTTTTTGGAAAATCTTATTGAAATAGTCATTACTATCGATACATAGGTTGATTCTATAGTTCTTACAATTTTCGTCTGTCTGTCCGTCTGTGACCGCATCAGGAGAAAAACAATGAATAAATGTTGATGAAATTTGGTATGACGATAGCTGGTTATCCGCGTCAACATATAGGATACTTTAAATAAAATAAAATATCATATCTCTGAGAAATCTATAATAATAATAATATTATTAAAAGAAAACCTGTTTTATTACTATGATGCTATTATTTTTTAAAGCAAACAACATAGAGTGATAAAAGATATTACAACAATTAGTTTACAGCTAATGAGACGAAAATTGTTTTAGAAGTAGTTATTCGAGATTCAAGAGTGAAAGCGAATTTGATACCATTATATATCTTTAAACAATTATTTATAAATTAATCAATATTAATTTAAATTGGTTTACAGCTGAGTAAAATATACAAAAAACATCCTCCAGATTAAATATCTCATTTCTTAAACGGATAAAAATGTATAGAAAAACGCGTGGCAAGCTTAAGGGAAGTTAATCTGAGTCGTATGTCGCATAATGATAAGAAAGAAAAAAAATTGTGTAAAAAATATACGTATTTATTTTTAATATACGTATACTAGCGAATAATGTCATATGAGATAAAAAAAAATTGAGGGTAGCAAAGGCTCCTCTTAAGAAATACCTTGAGCTTAATATTTTGTAACATTTTGATTATGTAAAAAACTATTATAAGTAAAGTTGAAACAGAGAATTAAATATTTAGAAAGTCTGTGCTAAATAAAAAATCTGGGCAAAATCTGAAAAGTGATATAAAGCAGATTAGGGGTCCATGCAGCATCACAAGTAGTGTCATCATGGCTTAGAGACAACGGATCTGAAGTTCAAAGAAGAAAAACACATATTTTATAACTTTATTTCCTTTTCTATTAAAGATAGACTACAGTATAATTATATTCTTTCTAACAGCAATATTATAGTTTTCAATCAACCATTAGCCTTGGTTAGAGCGTGACGAATTCTCGTCTTGACGACGGTTACTTTGACGAGCGGCGAGGCATTTGGATCACAGTTTTTCTTTTCATAATAAAAAAGTGTGACGCTAAGAAAGATGATGAATTAATTTTTCAAACCTAGTTTTAGATTAAAATTTTTACTGAAATCCAATGAATATTTATGTAGTTAGAAACGCTGTAGTTTTGTTAAATTCAAAGTTTTTGTGTGTGTTGTCATGTATTGGAGAGAAATCTATATACCCATCCATACTAATATTATAAATGTGAAAGTTTGTTTGTTTGTTTGTTTGTTTGTTTGTTTGTTTGTTTGTTTGTTTGTTTGTTTGTTTGTTTGTTTGTTTGTTTGTTTCTCTGTCTTTCTTTCCCGTCGAAACGGCTTGGTGGATTGACGTGATTTTTGTGTGGAGATAGTTGGAGGGCTGGAGAGTGACATAGGCTACTTTTTACCGTTGGAAATTATCTCTTTCCCACGGGAAAAGACGTTATAATACAACCAAAAAAATATTTATGATCAGAATTACTTGAAAATTAGTATAAAATATTAATGCTTTTCAATACAATTAATTAAATACGTGTTTTAGCATTTTCCGAAATTCATCCCTTGACACGTTCACTACGGTTCACCCACAATCGGCCCGACGCAGTACCAAATCAATGTGCGCACAGGAAAAATAGGTCTCTCTCGCTTGTGCGGAACCTGTTTCCTGGGAATTTCTACGAGTATGACAGGGACAAATATAGTTTTCGATTTGCGGCTAACAATGTAGAAATATAGCAATTTAATAACGCGGCAGGCCTTTCTCGACCTCCGCCGCATAGAACATAAAAAAGTTATCTCAGTGGGGGGCGGGCCTGTTTTGGTGGATGACCGCTCGCGGCGTGTTGCCGCACTGAGCAGATGCGTACGCGTCGAGCCGCCAGTAGTGTTGTGCTTGCTACGGGAGGAAGACACGCGTGCGCTCGTTGGTTTCGTGCGAACTTTGTTAAAATGGCGCATTAGAAAAACAAAAAATAATACTAGAAAATGATAGTGATACCGGATAAGAATACATTGGTTCAAATTTTGAACTTCCCAAAACGAAATAAACACAACGAAAAAAAAACAGAAAAATAGTTAAAAAACAAGAAGAAATTGTGCAAAGTGCTACGAAAAGCTAAGTCTGAAATTGACTTCCTCAGAAGCAAAAAAGAAAGTAAAAACAATTAAAACAGTCTGTTTCAAGTGTAATCAGTCTTTTTGCATAACATGTTACAAAGGCATATCTAAATAAATTTTTGTTAAGATTTTTTTTGCTAATTTTAGTATATCTTAATTATTATTATTTTTGGCTTTTGTGTAATTAACACATTAATAAGGCTTGGCTTATGTTTATAAAAAAATACAATTAATGACTCGATATTTTCTTTTCGTTCACTATCCCATCACTACATAAATTACACTTTAGTGCGGTATCGGGCCTTATCGACCTGACATTTTCGATTAGTATTTTCTCATTTTTTGTTTGGAGGATCCTGGGGCGGGGCCAATGTATACACAAGTGATTCATGAGGATTTTAAAAGTATAAAAATTTGTAATGTACAATACGCTTTGACTAAGATAATAGAGGTAACCCGGAGGTGTCGGGTCGAAAGTGCCTACCACGCAATAAAATATAAAAGTCAATAAGAAAGTCAAGTGAGTGCATTTTTGGACTGCCACCGCATCAGCTGAATTTCACTGTTTTTGTTTACGCAGTGTACGTGTTAAGGGGGTAAAATAGTGAATGAAAGTTTGTATGAAACCTACCATTTTAGTTTTAACGCGAGCGAATCCGCGGGTTCTGCTAGTAATGTATACATATAAGAAAATTCTAAGTGAAATCTGTACATTAAATATTTTTTGGAAAATCTTATTAAAATAGTCATTATTATCGACACAGAGAGTGAGTCGTTAGTATATTTTGTTTTTATACCTTTGCGGATTTTGAAAATCTTTTAGAGATATTTAAAAAAATATAAGTTAAAGAAATTATTTTAGAAGTAGTTGGTACCAAAATTTTGTAGGAATACGGAACTCTATGCACAAGTCTGACTGCATCTGTTGTTTTTATTTGTTATTCCCAAAGCGGCTGGTTGGGGATTCAGATACTTTGTATTAAACAAGTTTATTAACCTCAACAATGGACCATAAAATTCTAAAAACGATAGATTCGGCCTCTGTATCGATAATAATGAATTTAAATAATATTCTCTAAAAATATTTAATGTACTAATTCGACTCAGTTAACATTTTATTATATGTATTAATAGATATATTATAACAAGAATTTCATACATGCTTCTTTAAGAAATTTGCAAAAAATGATTTGTTATTAGCGACACGAAAAAACAAACACTCATTATTTTTTAAATTACAAAGAGACACTTTGATATTATTTATATTGCACATTTCAATGACTTTATACAACATGTTCCCACAACTTTCACTTTGAATAATAACACGAAAGGAGTCTGATTTCTCTCACTATTGTTTTACATTCAATGTTCCGTGGTAGTATCATTATTTATAACTTTATTCCACGGGCTTAGATACGACGACATTCTAGTATCTTTATCGCTAATAGAAAACCGATACTAAAATTACTTTTTAATATTAAAGTTATATCGAGTACAATATGTATACAGATAAATAAAAACTTAAAAGAAAACCAACTTCCAGGCACCAAAATTTAAAAAATAACTAAACTGAGGTTTTCATTGAGAATGAATACCTAATCAGATATTTACGAAGAATCGAATATTTTCAGCCTATTTAAAAAAAAAGGTAAGTGCTTTTGTTTATTTTTAAATGTATGTTCATAAAAATTGAATAAAAAAACTGCCACAATCCTGAAAAGAACTTAAGTGTAACAAAATCCAGCGGGAGCATAAATAATGTTTAGAAATAACAATTTTAATTAATTTTTAAGGCTTTTTATCCCCAGGAACCAAACCGCGCGCGACAGCCCATTGGCTGCCTATAATATTAGTAAGTGCTTTTGTCAAGCGTACGAAATCGGTCACGTTCGAACCTTATTAGTTTTTTATAATAGTTATCCGAATAAATAGAAGTTTTATTAAAAGTTGAATAGGATTCAGCCACCGTTTGTAGTTTTTTTTATTCTTATAAAATTCAATAAAAAAATCAACGTTTATACACGAATTGTAATTTTCCTAGCGCAGTTGGTAAGTCTTAGAGCGATTGGCCGCTGTGGTCGAAATCGGAGGACATTATATTATGTACGAGTATTACCTATACTTGTACTCGTAGGTTAAACAGTGACATAGGTTATTTTCATCATGCCATTAATTTTAAGTGGGTAATTCTCATAGGACATTAGTACATTGAAACCACTTAAGGTGGCGAAAGGACAGTAAGCTGTTTATAATAAGTTAAGTAAATTGTTAATAATAAAAATGAAATGCTGTTCGTTGATCGCATCACTTGAGAACAGGTTGGGCCAATTTGATTACTTTTTTAAATGTTTGTCATAGTCAGAATAAGGTATTTTAGGAAAAAAATAGGAAAGTAGAAAAAGGATTTTGGAAAATTTAAGAGAATCTGAAAGGGACTTTTCTTTGAAAATTTTGTATGACCTCAAATATTTATATTAGTTAGAATTTTATTATTTTAAAATTGTAACTAAGCTGAATCTATACATTAAATATTTTTTGAAAAATCTTACTGAAATAGTCATTATTATTGATACAGAGGCCAAATCTATAGTTTTTAGAATGTTTGTCTGTCTGTTCGTTTGTCTGTGACCGCATAACGAGAAAATCACTGGACAGGTTTTGATGAAATTTGGTATGATAATAAGCTGGTTATACATCCGGGTCAACATATAGGATACTTTTTACTCGAGAAAATATTGAGATATTTTCTATATCTCTTAGAAATCTATACTAACCGCTCAAACGCATGTATAGGGATACATAGGGACGAGCCCGAGCGGAGCGAGGATGAGTCGCTAGTAATAAATAAAATTGAAATCAGGACAGGGTAACGTCTGTCGGGTTAGTATAATATAATTTAAAGCGATCAAATTACGGGAATTAGGTCGACCCAACAAATAAAGTTATAACCTACCTAATCTGTTTTAATAAATAACGTATACGTTATAAATATTTGCTTATACTATGTAGATATGTACATAGGGAAGTATTGGCGAACGAATCTAGACCGTAGTTTAGTGAACTCGCCCGATTGGGGTCACCTCTTCAAACGTTTACATTTATTCATGAAACGGTCAAATTTCAGAAAGGGGTATACAACTTTTTGGCATCATTTTTTTATTTTTTATTTTCGCCAGTAATGAAACTTTTATCATAACTAGAACACCACGTATGAAGTCTATTTAATAAGGAACCATATAAAAGGTTGAATTGTCCTTTGGTATCGTACTTTTATTTGCGTATTTTTGAATACTGTTTTTAATCAATTATCACTTTTTAATTATTTTTTTTAAATAAATCACTGTGTTTTAGACCCAAAAGTGTTATATATTTTTAATCAGATAATTTGCATACACATGCTGACACAAGTACAAGCATTAAAGAAAATCTAAACAGTGTTACCAACTATTTCATGTAATTATATTGTCATTTTATTACAGTCGGATTATTATTAGTTAAAAATGAATTTAGTTTTACGATAGCTGTTTATTTTATTTTTTGTTATTAATATAATTATTTTTTAACTCAGTATTAGCTCAATGGTAACGAGCTTCTTGGAAAACTAAGTATAGCACCTATGACCTCTAAACGTTTCATGTGCATATTTTCCATACTGTAACTACTGGCTAAGGTTAAAGAAATCGTAATAAGTCTGCAGGTAAGATTCTGAAATCGACATTATTTTAATATCAATCAGTATTTTTAGATATTATTGTCTTCAGTACAATAAGTCTCAATAGGTAATCAGGTACAAAAAAAAAGCAGTAAGACGGCTCTTCTTACCAGAACTGTGCTCCGAGGCGGTGGTAGATTCCTCACGGACTTACATATTGACATTTAATTAAAAATTGACGATTCAAAAGTGCTTGTAAAACTCTATTTAATTAAAGTAGAATATTTTAATTTTAATAAACAAAAATACCTCTATTTAACAGGGTAAAGCAATTTAAGAATCAGAAACACACCATATTGAATAAAATATGGAGTGGTATTACGTAGAATCCGGTGGTGGCAAAATATTAAATGAACTCATACATCAGTGGCTACAACGTTGTATTATTCAATTCTCGTGGGAAGTGAGGCGTGGGGCGAAACGGAAAAGATAAGGGTACTTTACAAATATGACATTTTTAAGTTTTTGAATAGCTTATTACTTTCTGTTTGAATGAATACAGTTAAGTGTTACATAAGTACATATTGTTATTTGGAACATGGAGTAAGTGGATAAACTGTACGAGAAACATTTATGTTAATAACATATTGTTATTCGAAGACACGTTTGGCTCCGTTTGTAGTGACTCTACTTGCTGTGCCAGCGGTCGCGGGTTCGAGTCCCGCTGGGGGCATTCATTTGTGTGATGAGCATGAATGTTTGTACTCCAGTCATGAGTGTTTATGTTTTACGTATTAGTATACTCTTACATTACAGTTTTTGTATTTTTTCTCAGAAATGAGACATTTTCCCGCGGTAAAAAGTATTCTATATGTTGACCCGGATAACCAGCTATCATAATACCAAATTTCATCAAAATTCCTCCAGTGGTTTTTGTTCGTGATGCGGTAAAAGACAGACAGACAGACAGACAGACAAAAATTCTAAAAACTATAGATTCGGTCTCTATATCAATAATAATGTATATTTCAATAAAATTTTCCAAAAAATATTTAATTTACAGATTCGGATTAGTTACAATTTTATTATATGCAAAGTACTACAGATGTATTTAAAGTTATATATGCGTAGTGTATAAACTATCTGGTATCCAAAACACAACTTACCATGGAACTAGATGGTGCTGTGTGTTAATGTCTCAATATATTTATTTATTATTAGATAGGTTATTGGGATCCATTTCTTGTGGTTTACCGTGGGATATCTGGATATCTTGAAATAGGAAAGGCAAATAAGGTTAAGTAAAACGAGGCTAGTTAGGGTCACTGTCCAGTGCCCAACAATAAACAGACGAGTAAAAAATATATTATTGACTTAATATCTCGATAAAGCCTTTTGATTTTGTATGACTATGAAAAGAATTGATTTTAAAAATAGCCACGCTTTAATAGATGCTTCACTATACGTACCTGCTATTAATTATCTGGAAGGACTTATTGTAAAAACAAAGTGCAATGGAGAGTACAAAGTGTTAAGGAGATTAATTTAAAAAATAAAACTTTGATGAAGAAAACTTGTAAGGGGTTAGTTAATTATTATCAGATATAAAATCTTAAGATTCGTCTTATTATTTTTTTTTTTTTAAATACCTACTAAACAAAACTTTGAAAGTAATAAAAATATTTACCAGGGAAGGCAGTTGATGTTACGGGATAGTAATTTAATTTTTAACAAATAAGGGTTCAAGCACTTAAAAATCACTTAAAAACTCATTCCGATCTTGAGGCATGATTTTTTATTTATTTATGTAAGACCAGATCGTTAAGACATAACTAATTTATGAGAAGAAACCAAAAAATACATATTCGTGTTTATAATTTTAATATAAAGTATAATTAATTATAATAGCTTTGCCAAATAAAGAAGTGACTATGATGACTCTTTGATATGAAATCGTGTCCTTTAATGGCCACAATTCCAAACGGTTGTTATTTGTACAGTAATAATTAAGTGTAAGTACATATATATTATGTAATTTTAATGCATTACTTTATTGTAAATAATATATTTAATAACAAAATGAAAAATTAAAATATATACCCACAAAATTAAACTTACTTATTTTTAAAGTCGGTCCAAAATAACAATGTCACAGCAATAGATACTCATGCGAAAATTACGGCCACCGCTCGCTCTTTTGCGTGAATAAGAAAGAACAAGAAATAAACAAAAAACATATTTAAAATTTTAGGTAGGTAATGATAACAAAGTAAATTGTAGAAAGTAAATCAGTCCTTTTTTAAAATTCCATTGCTGGGCACGATTGTCCCATCAATGCAAGGGGCAATCGCCCACCACGCTGCAAAAATGCAGATTGGTGGGCAGATGGATGGGGTCACGGAAAGGCGAGAGCAAGTTAGGTTCTATTAGACATGCAGGTTTCTTAATAATATTTTTTTCCCTGTATTACTAAGGGGATGTTAAATATGATTCGTACATAAAATTTTGCACACTTACGTAACCCGGTTTGAACCCGTATCATTTTTCCAATTTTTTATGTTTTTATATGTATTGGATAATTCTAAATTAGATATATACCAATATCTGATCTAGGTTTACAAATTATAAAACAATATCATTAAGTCATGTTCTATTCACTTATAATCGTTGCTAATGGGCTACCACTTCTAAACAAATTAGTGGTACGTCCCGTAAACACTTTTAGTAACAATTTGGGGGACAGAAACAGTCTTTGTTATGTAAATTATAGTATAAAATGTCTTACTGTCGACCTGTGGCGCCGTCGTCCGCGTGACAACCCCCCATAATAAATATGGCGTAGTCAAATATAGGCATGCGCTGTTACCTTGTGTTTAACTAATGTAGTTAAAATAAACTGCGACTTAAGCAATTCTTTGCAAGCTAAAGACACGAAATATAAGGAAATAGGTATGTTTTTTTAGTTCATAAAACGAGTAAGTTGAATTCGCCTATATGTAAATGTTATTTTGTAATGAAAATTCGCCATTGGTTCACTCATGGTAATATAATTATTACATTTCACTCATTCTTCAGTCACTTTTAGCGATGTACCTGCGTTTACTCGCGACTTTTCTTGTCTAATTTATTTATGTTCAATTTCTCCTCTTCTTAAAACCATAGCGTGATAATAATCTTTCTATAACCTTCCTCAATAAATAGGCTATAAAACTTAAAAAAAAACATTCCAAATCGGACTTATAGTTCCAGATGTTAGCGCGTCCAAATAAGAGACAAACAAACAAACACATTTTAAATAAAAACTATATTTTCGGATCTTTTAATTCTTGGTTCCCGACGTTTCGAATGCTTTGCCGCAACCATGGTCACGGGTGAAAATAAATCCACGAAAAAATCCGAACAGATAGTTAGTTCGCGTAAATCTAAAAGTATAAAATTAACACATTTTCAACTTTATAGTATTTACTATAACTTTATAGTGTTAAGGAAAAAACTATATTTACTAACATATTGAAATAGAAATCAGAAAATCATATCGATCTATTTATTCGTTGTTACGAATAATAAGGATTTTCATATTTATAATACATACTAGCGACTCAATTAATATAAAAGGCCCCGAATAGCTATGCTAATAAAAGAAGTGAATGACTCCTTGTATTTGAAAAGGTGTACTATTAAGGTCTTTTATTGTAATCATAATAATGTAGTATAGCATGTCAAATATTTCAAAGACATGTCTTGGAATAAGAAAATACAATTATATCCACAAACAAACCTTATTAAATATTTAAAGACAACAGATGACAGCTTTTACAAAGGTATAAAATTTGTACTTAGTAGGTAACTAAAACCCAAGAAAAATGTTGTCATATACAATAATATACCACTTTTAAATTTAAAATATCTTGTACTTATACGACTAAAATTAACAATTGTAATATTTATTAGTATAAAAAACTATTTGCGCTGACATATAAATCAACACAATATACCTAATAAAAAAGTAAAAAATATATATTAAACTTGTTTTCGAAAGTAAAATATATTTTTTTAAAGATATATGCAAAATAACCTTTTATTTCTATATGTATAGATATTGTTATATGACGTACATATATTATATACTCGTATAGTTAACAGAATGATAGACGAAGCGTAGACGTAGTTATCTTTTACATAATCTGTAACATATAAAGGGCAAAGGTTAAGAAACTTACTTCAGATGCCCACTGTACGTGCCTCGTATCCAAAACGCTCCTTTCCATTGCAACTTAACACCATCACTCACATAAAAAATATATAGAAAAAACTTTGTAAAATATCCAAAAAATCGTAAAAAAAATAGTTTCGTTCGACGGATAACTGTTAGAAAATTCGTTCGGAAAAAACGTCCGCGACTGCGCGCTCGGTCGCTCTGACTCACAACACTATGCTGATGCAAATCGCATTTTTCACTTCGTATTGGCCTCAAATTGTAAATTTATAGAAATGATACGCGTCTATTTAAGATTTTTCACTACTTTCTTACAAAAAATCAATAAGAAATAATAAAAAATGATAAATAAACAAATAAAGTCGTCAATTCACGCGCGATAGCTACATCAGCTGATAAAATAATACGGTCAGGTTAGTGTGACGGACGAGACGACTGTCCCCTCCCGCGGATGGGGGGCTAGATAGCGATAATTTGCATCTGATAGACCGATAACAATTTCCTTTTTTGCATCCTATTCTTAGACAGAGAAAGCTAAAACAACGGGATACAAACAATTAAAATAACCGGATCCAAAGGTATCTAGACTTGGTAACAGTCAGATAAGCGACACAATTACGATTAATACCGTAAATTGAGGTAATACACGAAACAGGTCATTGTGAATCATCTCGCTTATTAAATGACGTTGCTACGATATACAACTAGGTACACTATGTATTTACATTTGACACTGCACTATTTTGGCGCTAATTTTGACAAGTGACAGATGACATGTGACAATTATTTTTTTTTATTTTTAATTTTTTTCTTGGATAAGATGTAACTTGTGGTTTCTTGTCGCGGGGCGATGGCCGACTGGCGGTGCCGCGAGGGAGTGGTGGTCGGTGGTAGTGGGATCGATACCACAGTCTGGGGCGCACGCACTGACCGCTCGCACGGCCCCTTCGTCTATATTTGGAATATAGGTAGTATCTATTTATTATATTATGTAGGTTAAGAAAGTTAAGTGTTTAAATGTTATGTAAAATTATAATGTATAAGATTTTGTTTAAAAAATGTATGTAATGATGTGTAGCGGAAATAAATAAAAACAGTATTTACTTACATAAACTCCATAATTTAATTCAATTAAAACAAACATTTTAATTCAGTATTCAATAATTAACTTTTTTCTAAACGTTATTAGTTTATAACCAGTCCTTAAAGAAA
Organism: Brenthis ino; assembly: GCA_921882275.1. Classification (NCBI taxonomy): domain Eukaryota; kingdom Metazoa; phylum Arthropoda; class Insecta; order Lepidoptera; family Nymphalidae; genus Brenthis; species Brenthis ino. Next base: position 11,997,388 of record OV170229.1, on the reverse strand, counting down.
ATTCTACAATTCTAAGAAAAATTGGCGAAAGAAACCAGTAAAAAAGGAAAGACTACCGTCATTTCCCATGTTGTAAATAAAAAAATGTAGGTCATGACCAATTATGTTAGATACTACACACACTAACACCTCTAATTTCATGCAGTACATTCCGTATATTTTTAGTATTTTTACACAATGACATCACCTATACTTCGTTATCACGAGAATTACAACAGAAAGAATGTTATTCGCAAATGTTTAACATAATCTACGTTTTATTTTAGAAAAACCTTTTCATATAAAAAAAATACCTAGTCAATATCTTTATCCAATAAAATTTCAATACTATGATTATTGAGGTTGCACGAGCGGGTTAGTAATTATAATGTAACATACGGACACACAGACGGAAACTTTGCTATTACATATATTATATTATATATACAAGTAAAGACCTCCGTAGTAAATTAAAAATAACAATCACTACCTCATTTCTTTCGACTTCTATATTCCGATTCGCGGAACTAATAAAATCTATACAACGACGCACATTCGACCCAAATTTATTATTGAAGCTTTACTGTATTTACGTATTCAATTGTAAGTGCGGTTATAAATATTTACGATGTTATTATTTGTTTCTTTATAAACAAATAATACAAAAATACCTAAAAATAAGAAACTAATTATTATAAAAAGTCTAGATGTTTCCACGAATCCGTAAGTTTTTTGGTGGGTGAACTCACTTTAATAAACTTTAACTAGTGTTCGCCCAGTGGTCAAAATTCGACCATAATCATATTATTGAGAATTTTAGGAACACATAATATATGAAAAGAAAATTAACTCTGTTTCCAAATTAAAAAAAAATAAATAAAATAGGTTGACAAAAGGTCGAGTAAAAGGTGCTGAACTGTTTTGTCTTTGCATAAGTACATATTACAATATACGGTTAACTTTCAATAACCATTATTTTATTTCTATTTTTATGTAATCTGTGTATCACTACATAGTATAAAACAAAGTCGCCTCCCGCTGTCTGTCCCTATATATGCTTAGATTAGAGCGATTAGATAGATTAGATAGAGCTTAGATCTTTAAAACTACGCAACGGATTTTGATGCAGTTTTTTTAATAGATAAGGTGATTCAAGAGGGAGGTTTATATGTATAATACATGCATATTATAGTACAGAAAAGCCGACAACTTCAAAGATTTGTATTTCATACTAACCGTTATAATGTACCTATACTTTAAAGATCCTTCCATAAAAAATCAAGAAAAAACTTTCCTTGATGGTAGAATATTTACTTTAAAAGTGATTTTCAACGTTGTAGATATTTTTTAGACTTTTACTAGCGACTCACCCTCGCTTCGCTTGGGTTTGTCCTTAGGTAACTTTGTTGTGTTTTAACTGTTAGTATGGAATAGATAGACTATATATACATAGGTATGATGAGTTTTATATAGCTTATTTGAGAAATGTTTGATTCCCCATATAAAATTTGATCCCCCTTTTGATTTCTGGAATATCTTAAGTCCTTCCCAGGATCTTAAACTATCTTCATATCAAATTTTATCTAAATCGGTTCAGCGGATTGTTAGAGTATCTATTGAAAAACAAACTCACAAATTTACAAACTTTACCTCTTTATAATATTAGTATAGATACATATATCTAATTATATTACATTTCATGAATTCTGAATAATTCCTGAATGACTTATTAAGAAATGAATCATAAAAATCGGTTCACAATAAACGGATACATAGGGTCATACACAAAAAAGGCAATGGTGGCCCAGTGGTAACGCGCTCGCTTGGGAAACCTAGTGAAGCGAGTTCAAATCCCGGGTCTCGCACCTCTGATATGTTCATTATTATTATTTATTTCATTGTTCGCATGTTCGCATGTGCAAACCCGCACTTGGCCAGCGTGGTGGACTATGGCCTGATCCCCCTCGTATTGAAGGGAGGCCCGTGCCCAGCAGGGGTACGTTAAAAAAGGTCTGAATACATACATACATACACAAAATATAATATGAAAACGTTATATACTTTTTATACGTATTGTAAAATCTCTAAAACATCCCAGACACATATATGGGTAGAAATATTAAGACTTTTTTAGCACAGCTTGTAGTAGGTTGTTAGTTACGTACGTAGTATATAGAAATAAACAATGGGTATTTTTATAATACTTGCACAATACTAACGTAACTCTTCTTAGTAAGATAAAGTAAAGAGGCTAGTTGAGTCATAAGCTCGTCATTTCAAAATTGCAACCTCCTGTTATTCTTTATTCTTTCCTAATTCCGTCTTCTTCTAAACGGCTTGGTCGATTTTGATGTATTTTTGGGTACTTATTGGATCACCTGGTTCTTAGCTATAGTTAGACTTTTGTTTGTATACATTATTTTTATTATTTAAAATATGAGATAAATTTGGTGCTTACATAATAATGTCTTTGTTGCCCTCTTAAGCGGTCACGGCGGCCAATTTTAGTGAGTTCATAAGTATGCGCGCAGACACAAGTGTTGATGTGTGATTCCTGTCACTCATACTCCGTTGGCAAAACAATTTGACACAACCGATAAGAGATTAGCCGAAGGACTGACGCCTTTACGTGTTCTCCGAAGTAGGAGGTGAAAAATCGCCATTTTCCTAACTTCAAGTTGTTATTGAGAAACTCCTAATAGAAAAACTTAACAATTAAATTTAACCCGACCCGGGGCTTGAACCCAGGATCTCCGAATCTACATGCGTATATTTTAGCCACTAGACCATCTAAGCAGTGATATATTATTGTTATAGTATACATACTCGTATATTATAATAATTGCTTGTATTGAAATAAAGAATAATAAGGTCAAAGTAGCGGTATTATTTCCACCAAGACCCGACCCGGTTGAATACAATAGGATACCGTAAGTTTGCATAAAAGTGAATCTTATTTGAGATCTTTGTCTAAATGAGGTGTAGCATTGTTTTATTGTGTTGTCTGCTTGGGTATTTTTCAAAAAAATCTATTGTTTGATCAATTGATGTACAAAATTAGATTAAATTAAAATTAAAAATGTCCTCAAAAAAAGTGCAAAATTCGATATTGTGCGCCTTTCTCAAATCTACATATATTTTGTCTATTGCTTTTCGGACGAAAAAATTAAAATGCACATTGTTTCGTTGAAAAAGTACTTTATGTGGTGTGATTAAGTTCGATTTTGTGTTTAGACAATTAGAACTTTCGATTTTTAAATTTTATTCTTTGGTTTGACTTAGCGTCAAATGTCGACGACACTTTTTGAAGAGATATTTGTTAGCAAATGTGTATCAATTTTTTGAAGTTACACTTCTATTGGGACGTTTGGAAAAATTATGAGAGTAAAATTTTTACGATGCGCGCGCACACCGACAGCCAAATAGCGACATGATAAAGTTAGCTGATAACTGTTTGTTGCCACGGTAACCGTTGTTAATGTCTGACAAATGATATATAATATTATATTCTTTCCTTAAATGATATTCTATAAATATATAATTGTAATACGCCTAATATACCTTATTTAATTATTTTATTAATTTATCATTCCTTTTACAAACAGCCAGTTGTGACATACGGGATGAATACTTTTGGTCCGGGAACCAGATACAAAGGTCGATTATTTCCTCCCAAGCGATAATTAGTGCATCAGAGAGTTGTATCATAAAGCTTCGTGAATGTCAGCTTCGGTTCCGTGGGTTGTATGAGCAGCGGTAGTCTCCCACACACAAAAAAAAACCAATAATTTCCTCTTACCTGATTTGTTAAAATATTGTTAACCCAATATCTCGAGGAAAAAAACCAATCAGCTGACTACAACATGGTGGATTATACGAGTCTGTCAGCTGGTCGCTCGAACACGAAAAAAAATTTGCTCATTCATTGTGAAATATAGCGTATACAAAACGCAGATAATATAACACATTTTTATTTTCAAACTTATAGTCTTTGTTATAGTAATTATATATTAGAATTATTGTACGTTATAAAATATATTAGAATTGCAAGAATTTTATTATTTCTATAATAACATTACCTTAATAGCTAATTTTAACAGCTTTTATTTCCACTAATCAAACCTATAAGGAAGTAGACAAGCTTGTGTAATAAAGGTCATGTTATTTAGTTTACAAAATGTACTACTCTATTTTTATTGTGTTTAAATCGACATTTTGCTTGTAGGTCAAAATATTGCGAGTAACATTTGTGTAATGTCTTTTTCAATAAAAATAAATAAGTAAGCCGAATCTGCACATTAAATATTTTTTGGAAAATCTTATTTAAATAAGCATTATTATCGATACAGAGGCCGAATCTATAGTTTTTAGATTTTTTGTCTCTCTGTCTGTCTGGGAACACATCACGATAAAAGTACTGGACAGATTTTGATGAGGTTTGATGATAGCTGGTTATACGGGTCAACATATAGGATACTTTTTGCCGCAAGAAAATATCTCATTTCTGAGAAAAAATACAAAATCTGCAATGTAAGAGTATATACTAATATGTATAACCTAAGAATTTGGTTTTTGGTCATATAAACGCGGGCGGAGCCGCGGGCAATGCTAGTCTATATAATATGTATGTATTTAAAGTTATATGTTATGTGTAGTGTATCAACTAACTGGTACCCATAACACAAGCCTCGTAGCTTACAATGTAACTAGATGATGCTGTGTGTTTATGTCACAACATATTTATTTATTTTACCTACATATTTATTAAGTTTACAAATGTATACATAACAATTTTAGGTAGGTTAAAACTTTCAAGATTTGATTACATAGTCGGTTACAACAGAAGCTAATAAAAGCTTGTTAAAAAGATTAAACATACTACATTTAAGATCTCTTGGGTAAATGAGAACGATGATCTTAGAGTGTCACAGTTTGTAGAAGGCTTTGTGTTCGTTACGTTATTGAAACCTATGTACATGAAATTTTAATATTTTTTATTACTTACTAGCTACTTATAAGTTAGTAATTAATTACATAGGTACAAAATAAACAGTTCTGAACTTTTCGATTTATTCAGCTGTTTTTTTGGGTTTTCGCACATTTTTTTATTATAAACCACCCCTGACACTCCCCAAAAAAAGCAAAAAAGGAATTATTCAAATCGGTCGATTCAAACCGGTTTTAAGTTTTAGCGAGACTAAGGTAATATGCAGGATTTTTATATACATAGACTAGCTGACCTGACGGACCGTGTTCTGTTAAATTAAGTGTATAGAAAGCTCGATTAGAAAATTAATATTTTTACGTTTTTCTGTGATTTTTCCAATTTTTCTCTTCATAAGAACTTTCGCTGGACTTCAAAGAATATTTAAAAAAAGAATTAGCTGAATTGGTTCCGCCGCTCTCGAGTTTTACGCTTAGCAACACATTATTATATTTATAAGAAGAAGAAGACTAACGACTTGCCCTCGCTTCATTCGGGTGTGTTCTTAACTGATTAACAGCAGCAGCTAGTTGCTTAAGTGTTATTTTTTGTACGTGTTATTCCAGTTCATACTCTATCTGAATACTAAATTTCACTTAAATTCGTCCAGCCGATTCAGCGTTAAGAAGTAACAAACATACACATTTATAAACATATAAGCTTTCTTAATAATAGTAGGCCGGAACTCACATAGATAAACTGTTAATAAAATCAATAGAAGAGATTGTTTAGTGTCCATATATCGCTAGTACAACGTGCACAAAGAATTAGAGCAACATAACGAAGCAGAAAGTAATGAAAGAAACATAAATCTGCATATGTACGGATGAAGCTGGCTGAGAGTGGAAATGGCGTCCAATAATATTTTATCGCCGGATCAGTTGAGGCGTGTTTTCAGTTTAAGGCATTCTTTCCAATAGATAGAGCAATAAACTGCGATATTAAGCGATGTTTTAGCTATGTTGTTGTCTATTTAAGAATTATTTATAAATCTTATAATATTGCATGAGAAATAGGGAATGTGCGTGTGATTTAAATAAAGGGGAAATATTTTTTAAAATCTTTATTCTTTAGAATTAAGCCCAAATTAATATACTTTCAATTATTATTATTTTTTATTAAAAAGTGCAAATGTAGGTGGGAAATTCAAAGTAGTTGAAACGAACGCCATCGGTCAGACCGAATATGACGTCAGAGTATAACATGACAAAGCGATTAGCTATTTTTATCTCTACAAATTTTAAGCAAAAGTCGTCAATTTTCTGTGTGTATCATACTGTGACGTGACGTTGTGTGAAATGGCGGGCGTTTAAAGTATTTGTATCAGTATAACTAATATTAAATTTTAGTTTTTTGGAGCTAAACTATTGAATAAAAAAATTTTTATAAACCAACCACTAAACAAAATATGAAAATAATTGATAAATAAAATGATGATGATATGATGATATATCAAATAGCAAAATAAAAAGAAAAAATGTGTTTTTTAACTTTAGTTTATAGCGCGATATAGCGCCATGTGACGCTATATTTCAGTACACAGTTAATCCAAAGCTTACAGACATTTTAAAAAGAAATACGTAGTCTTACGTAAAGCAATATTGGCAACGGATTTGGTCCGATATTGCGGTATAGCTGCGACAGCGACATCTCTGGTTACGATTTAGGTAAACGTGGTATGAATAAATACCTTGAGATTGTATAGGAATGACTTTAACGAAAGCTATCCATTAGCTTATCATAATTATCTTTTGGCTTTAGGCTAAAGTTTCTTCATAATCGGTTATCCTGTATTTTATACTCTCGTGATACATCGATAAAGTAGCTTTAGATGTTGTCAAATACAAAAATGTAATGAACAAGCTTGACTCCCTTCGCATAGTGAGAGTTCCGCAGTAAAAGCCCTAAGAGCAAGTCAGACCAACACTCTCCCTGTATTTAGCATAAATATATCAAGTTTGAAGCATTTTTTTATTAGCATACATACGTTAAACTTATGAGAGAACAAAAAAGTACATGATCCTTGTATAAAATCCTCGTTGCTTATATGAGGATTATCTTATATGTATTTATTATAACACATATTCTGAACATTTGAACTGACTACATATTACGGTTAAAATGACCTTTGCCAAAAAGGTAGGTCAGACGGATAGACGAAAGGGCGGACTTGCTTAGTAATAGGGAGATTCACCTGTTTGCAAACGACCTTGGTAATGGGAATCCTAAGGACAAAAATATTTATACATATTTTTTAAGTAAAATGGAATACCAACATTAGAATCTTAAAAAAAATAATATTATTCCACCATTTAGAGTGAAAATATGGCAAAAACTATTCTTAAAAAAAGGTAACTATTGTACAATTTGCAAAGGCATCATGTAGCTCAAAACCAAACCCCAATCAGTACCTCTGCCTTTTGAAGTCGGTCAAAAAAGACATTTTTTTAATTATTAAGTAAAGACCTTTTCTCGAGGCGGAAATGCAGGCTAGTCACAAAAATTACCGTGTATGCACCGAGACTTATTTAAGACTTGGCACGATTTCTAAACGTTAGTTGTCTCTGGTACGCTATTACTTATGTATATTGTTTGCCAAAAATGTATAGTAAACAAATTGTAAAAAAGTTTTAATAGATATTTTTTGTAAATTTCTTTTTTCTCCTTAATGCAATTGAATGAAAACATACTTAAATGCAGTAAATGTTATACTTAATGTTAGTGACTATGAAACTATCTTTTCGGATTATTTTGATTTTTGGTTCCCGACGTTTCGAATGCTTTACAGCAAACATGGTCACGGGAGAGACTAAGATTTTAGTGGTATCAAAAGTTATTGTAGGTATATGTAGTTGTTACAGAAGGTATCTATCCAGAAAATAATACAATAATTCGGAAGAGACAGACAAATGGTGCCTACTAAAAGATCTTACAATATTTGTAAAATTTTAGTTTTAAAACATTTTAATAATTTTAATAAATTATTATATTTTAACTTTATTACTCAATTTCTGACTTTTATTAATCAATAATGACTTATTTAGTGTTGTTCCCTTACCATGGAATACTTTTTCCTTACTTAGGGGTGGAATCAAAAAAGGATTGACGTATTTTAGTGCGAGGACAGATATAGCACCTTATAATAATAATACAGTGGTACAAAGCTATAATATGCATCTCATCGGATCTAGTCATCCTGGCCTGTAGTCAACGACTTAAAGCTGCCAGTCAAGAAACAAAACCTAGAATAACGGATCAATACAGCCTTCATCGCACGAACAATGTAGGAAACCTATTAAATTACAGGTTATTACACTTTTAATAGGACGAGCAAGATACCTATATACCTAATAGGTACCTGTACTTCTTATATACTATAGTAGAACGACAAGGAACGATGAGTTATATGGTTCAAAATCTATCCTTTCTAATAATGTCGATGAAATGTGTGTTTGTTTGTAAGCAACTCAGTAATAAATTGTGTTGTATTTGACCAACTTTAAAGGAAGGAGTATTTAAGTAAGTTATATAAGTATCATAAGAAGTCATAATTATCGTTTAAACATACTCGTAGTTCATATTTTTAGTTTTATATTTTAATGTTTACAAAACTATGATTATGTATATAGTCATCAATAATTACAAAAAAAAAATTCATAAAAAACCAATCGCAAATATTCATACATTTATTTAGATGTAACAAAAAAGGGCAATTCCCTTCTGGAAAATTAAATTCACCGCAAGGAAATACGATAAAGTGCTTTCACGGTTTCACGCACTCCAAGGCTACAGGGTTCAAGGTACAGGTCGATGTCCTCAAAAATATCAACCAATGGGGATGCGGGGATACGTCGCAATAGTATAACCGACCAATCACAGTCCAAGCTTTTGGATGTAAAATTGTCTGCGCGATGATTCAAATGGGAATAGGAAGATAGAAAGGGATGGCATAAACGGATATTGCCTATATATTTACATTGTACTGCTCATGTTCACGTAATATTTTTCTTTTAGTCTATAGTGCTCAGAGAACATAAAAAGCTTTTAAGAAGTGATAATTTTAGACTCAGATTAGCTTCATAGTTACATTAGTTTTGTTGTTATGTTCAAAGTTTACTCCTTTATTGTTTACGTATAAATGTAGATTTTAAGAGGTTATAGCCCAACCGTGCTATATACAAATGGGATTAAATATTCCAAATATACTAAATACTAAATTTCCCAGAACCATTTTGTGGTATTGCAAAACAACATGCCTATTCAATTCTCAAAATTCACTGCAATCGCCAAGCACTTCAAGAGTGGCAATCCACTTCTGGACAAATACACTCTAAAGCGCCAATTAAGGGATATCGCAGAAAGTTTACAAAAGAGTTGCTTCAACTCAACAAGTATAAAACCAGTGCAGTAACCAGAATACTTACTGGTCACTGCAAACTCAATAAACATATGTTTACCCTCGGCCTCAGTCAGACCGCAATGTGCAGACTATGCCATGAGACAGAGGAAACTGCTATGCACATCCTCTGCTCGTGCGGTCCACTCAAGCACTGCAGAAGTATCTATCTAGGGCAGCATATTATGCAACCGGAAGAGATACAGATGCTCCCCGCTCAGAAAATCTGGAAGTTCCTGGAGTCAACAGGACTAAGCGGAGAACTTTGAACTCATTATAAAGGGAGCTACAATGGACCTAAACTGGTCGACGTAGCTAAGGGCCGACCTCGGCACCACACCCAACACAATAATAAATAAAAAAATACTAAATTTACTTTAGTCTTTAGAAATGTTGTGTTTTGAAATTCTGTTTCCATGTAGAACTGCCGATAAACAATAACACCTCCAGGTAAATTTCTAAGAAATTAATGAAACTAAGAAATATATTGTTAACTATGACGCCGGCGTGTCCGCGGTCGTGGAAGGACTAATCTTATTGATGTGATTATAAAGCAGTCTAATAATAAAATTTTCCTTTAAAAGCCTAACTGAACACGTAGTAAATTTCAAGAGATTGTTTTAAGGCCTTAAGGTTTTTGCGCCTCCTCCATAGCACGCCAACCATCCCGATCTTGGGCAAAAAAATATAATTGGGCAAATTTTATTTTACAGTAATAAATTATAAAATTATGTTACATGGTTATTATGATTTTCTGTTGTCTTGCTATCTATAATAGCACATAAGGTCTGGATATTTTAAATAATTCTACTTCGAGCAAGAATAGAACCCGTTTACTTCCTTCGATCCAGAATAAGTAAACTATTACGATCAATTTAGTTAAATTTATAGATCGCATATTGTATGAAGTCTCTGTGGGCTCAAAGGCGAAGTTCTGAATGGAAAACGGAGAAACGTTTCCTTATCAAGTGAATTTTTAACGCTTCGCATCACAATATACTCGTAAAAGGATATTGAAGGACTTTGTTAAGCCGTCGTACCGTGATATATTGCGGTTTAGTACTTCGAATGATATTAAACGTAAAATAGGTTTCATACGTTTCACTTGTTATATCTGAATAAGACTATTATGTTTCAAATAAATAATAACATTTAATAATTCAAAAAGGTCTTGAAAATTATTTTATAAGTAATCAAAAAAAAAACCAAATCTATTCCACGGGAACCGACATTTTTCCGGGATAAAAAGTAGCCTGTTTGTCATTCTGATGTATAAGCTATATTATTGTAAAGTTTTGTTAAAATCTATTTAGTAGTTTTTGCGTGAAAGAGTAACAAATATTCATATAGGTATAGATCAAAAATCTATACACCCTCACAAACTTTCGCCTTTATAATATTAGTAGGATTTTTATGCCATTAGGGGCGGAATTCTATCTTTAAAATAAAATACCATTTTTAAAGCTATTCATTGACAGGAGAATCAAGAAAAGAACATAAACACAAATATATGTACATCTTTCAAGTCGGTCAATCATATGATCAAAACAATATTTGGTACAAACATTAATCTAGTTTTTAAGCTAGACTAGATAATAGGTACAGTAGCCGAAACCTTACTAGAGACCTAGAAACGACAGTTTAAGTGAAACCCACGTACATATATCGAATTAGGACGCTAATTACTAAACACTAAGTAGTCTAGAACTTTTCATGCCCGTCAAGTTACAACTTTAATGTAGGATTTCACGTGTTAAGTACTCTTATTAAGACAATAGAGTTTTCTTGCGACTCCGGCCTCCGCTCGCGTGATTTAATTTTGTGGAATTAGGCAGTGGTAGCCCAGTGGTAACGTGCTCGTTTGGGAAACGAAGCGAAGCGGATTTAAAATTAAGGGTCTCGTGCCCCTGATATTTTCATTTGTGAATCATTTCCAACATGATTACTACTTGTCTTACGGCGAAGGAAAACATCATGAGGAAACCTGCGTGTCTGAGAGAACTTAGCAAGTTAGAAACATATGTGACGTCTGTCAGCCCGTACTTGGCTAGCGTGGGCTATGGCTTGATCCCACTCCTAGAGAAGAGAGGCCCATGCCCAGTAGTGGAACGCTTAAAAGGGCTGAATACGGGGTCGTAGCGTAAGCTTCCTCTATAAATTGGTTATGAAACCCTAAAAGAATTATTCAAATCGAACCACTAGAATCAGATTATCAAACAAACAAACTTTTCATTTATGAATAAGTATACACAATGTCTTTTATTTCCTTGATTTTCTTACGTGAAGTAGATTAGAAAGATTTATTTCTACCTGACTACGTAAGAAGGATGATATTTTATGAGCTTACGTAGGTATATTTAAGTCTTTGGCACGCTCCTTAGCTTAAAGGGTTTCGGGATTTTAATATATTATGATGTGTTTTTTGATTCGAAATAATTATGTAAGAGAAATGATATTTTAATGCGGCTATCATAAAAATATTTTTTCAATTCATTTTTTATTTATTTACCTAAAAGAATGTAAAATATGTCAAATAGGTGATTGCCCAAACTTCAAAATTAATAAATTTGTAATTTTTTACAAGAAATAAAAAAATAAATAAAAAAAACCAACATAATAACATAAACCCATAACAACATAAACCCATTACCAACATAACAACATAAACCCATTCATTAGCTTAAGCACGATATCTCTGTAGATTTGAGTATCTCACAGATTCCAGGAGACGCTGACACATTCGGCCAAGGTTACCATATCGTTGCAATATCATTGAAGTAACGGGATACCAAGTTTTGAATTATTAGATCTGTGGAAGATGCTCATATTAAACTAAAATCGGTTCATCCGTTTGGGCCCTACAAATAACAAAGTTATATATAAATATTACAAACCTGCTGATTTTACAACTGCTCCATAAATATGTACCTATATGTATAATTAAATGACATTGTACTACAATTTAAATGGTACTTTTTCCGAGTCCAACGCATCAGTAGCGTATTTAAAAATTTGGTGCTCTTATAATAATTTAACGCCCCATATATAGGGCATTTCATATGAAGCGGAAAAAGTAGTTGTAAATCCCTTATAAGTAATGAAGAAAGACGAAATTTAAAAAAAAGAACCTATTGAAAGATTGAAGGTCATATTAATTACCCACATTTTTTCTCACTTTGTACAACATCACAAAACAAATAAAAATCCTCAATAATATAAATTATATTCATACATATATGTATACATAGGTAAAAATAAAAGAGTTCAGCAGGTAGGTACTGGAGGAGGTAGAAGAAGAAGGTTTTGTCAATCGATTTTCTTTTTTTTTGTTTAGTTGCTATTGACAAGCTTTGGTGTTATCAATAAAACAATTTGTAAACATTTTTTTTATTACAGGTAAATTAGTATACCTATTCATTTATATTTTCCTCGACTTTTACTTAATTTTTTAATACATTATAATTTATATTATAATTTATAATTGTACGGCCTTTCCGCAAGAAGGCCGGTAGATCACATGACCAGGAAAGTGTTTGATCGCAAGTCAGGATCAAAACAGCGCGAAAAACCTTAACTTACGTGGATGACTGGAGTTAGGAAAAATGGAAAACAACAACGTTGACTCACAGATGATCAAAGAAAGACATCCGTAGAGAAGAAAGATTAGGAGAGCCGAACCCAAATAAAGGTGGGAAAAGACCAGAACAAGAGAAGAGAGAGAAATGTTTTCCACAATTTTTCAATAATGATTACGGTCGAAAAAAATTCAATCACTTGGCGAACACTAGGTTATATAAAAAAGCTACCATTTAATTTCGTTATATGTAGAATTAAGCCATTAAATTAATATTTAAGAAATAAATTTCTAAAACCGTATGATTGTCTTTCCATATAAAACTAAAGACATCTTTAAAGCTCTTCAACGCTGTAAACGTTAGCTTCAAAGGGAATGAATGTTTTTATTCAAACGTTTTTCATTCAACATTTACTTTGATACACGTTATAGAATATATTTTTAAAATATTTTCTTACTTTTCTTTATTATTTTTAAACTGAACAACTTGTAGAGTGTTTTTATTACAACTAGGTCAGTGAGTCCGGGGGGACTTCTCATCGATAATATTAACTTTTATAAACTAAACCTATACATCAATTCAAAACGTTCTAACTTTATAAAAAAGGGACTTGTATATATGTACTAGGGTGTGCCCAAAAATGACGATATTTTTTTTTCTTCGCTCTCACCCCAAAATATCTCAGAAAATGTCCCAACAAAGCTCCTGTTAAAAGCGGAGCTCAAAATTCCAATTCTAAGAGGTTCTCCATCGAATTTTAAGTTTTCCCATACAAATTACATGGAAAAAATGGATTTTAATACTTTTTTGTCTTGCAAACTGTGACGAAAATGTTTTTCAAAAAAATGAATGAATGGACCTTTTTTAGTATTAAATTTACTACAAAAAGTTCCATTGAGTCGAATTTCCATCTTCAATATTTGATTTGTTATATAGCTTTAAAGTTCAAATTTATGGTTTTTTGAAATTTTTAGCTAAACTATAAGAGTTACAGAAAAAAGTTAAATGATTTGTAGTACGTTTAAAATCCTATAAAAAAGTTTCTGTCAACTTTTTCATATAATCAATAACAACAAAGTTACAGGCTCACGAATATTATTTTTTTCAAATTTTTGCTCTTACAAACTGAAATATCGATAATTCAACAAAAAATTGGTGCAACATGGGATAGATCAGAAATAATGTATTATCAATAGTTAATAGTGACAGACTTATTTGACATATTTTAATGATTTTTCAAGTATATTATAAAATATATTGATAAAGGACATAAAATATTAGTAAGATATAAAAATAAAAAGCACAGTCAACTCTGTAATTTCAATATTTATTTCAATAATGTTTTCATTTGTATGTATTTAATATTTATGCAAGAAAAAAATCGTAATAATAATAATAATATTGTTAACATATTAAAGCTACAGGTTAAATAAAAATTTACGATGGTAAATTTTGTCGTAAATCGACAAATTTGATGTAATTGCAAATTTACAAAAGGTCTGTGTTTATCTTATTATGTATACTGATATTATAGAGGCAGAGTTTGTTTGTTTGAACGCGCTAATCTCAGGAACTACTAATCCCATTTGAAAATAATTCTTTTTGCATTAGATAGCCCGTTTATTGAGGAAGGCCGTTTATATAGGCTTATATATCATCATGCTATTACCCCATGGAGCGGAGCAGTAGTATAATATATAGTCTATCTATTCCATATTAACCGTTTACGTACCTAGGGACGAACAACAAGTATGACGTAACAACCATTATTTAGATAAGTGATTTTGTTTTAAATTACATTGCCATCTTAGCATTTCCATCAAAAATCATTTTTATAAAAATATAACTCTAGATATTCCGCTACAGTGGGTACGTCGTTAGTTGCTCTATAGAGCTGAAATATGAGATCTAGAAAAATGTTTTAGTGCCAGCGTGTTCGCACAAGCGTAAAATGGTATAACCTACAATTTTCATGATTTTATTTACTAGTTTAAAAAATAAAAAATAGTTAAAATTAGTACCTATAGCTTAGTATTTAATTTTTCACAATATCAGACCTATGTTATTTATACATGTAATAAAATTCTGAGTCGAATCTCTACATTGGATATTTTTTTGGAAAATCTTACTGAAATAGTCATTATTATCGATACACAAGCCGAATCTATAGTTTTAGAATTTTAGTCTGTCTGTCTGGGAACGAGAAAACCACTAGAAAGATTTTGAAATTTAGTATGATGATAGCTGGTTATCCGGATCAACATATACTTTTTACTGCGGGAAAATATCTCATTTCTGAGAAATCTATACTAACTGTTAAAACGTATCTGAAGATGAACCCAAGCGGATGGAGGGTGAGTGGCTAGTTTATATTATAAAGTTACATGGCAGACTCATCAGTTAAAATACTAATAAAATGTCATTCAATCAATCAAACTCATCAATCTCAAACGAACAGTTTATCACCTATCACAATCTTTTTAAACCAATCATTAGGTACTAAAGAGTAAATGCAATATTGTTTATAATTATTGGAGATATCCATACAATATTTGTCTAAAAGAGTCGGTTGTTGAAATTTTTGAAACAAATATAAAAAAAAACATTTCATTTCAAACAAACCAACAACCAACATATAATAATTGAATACTTAAAATTATAATGTGAACATTTATGAGGATTGATTGATGTCTGAATGTATAGAATAACACAGGCTACTTTTTATCCCGGAAAAACGTACGGCTCCCGTGGGATAGATTTGAATATAATTTCAAATTAATGTTGTAAATTGTATGAAAACATTCATTCCCTTTAGAAAGCAAGTAGCGTTTCTGTTCACCAAGTTAAAACAGTAAGTAATCGCTTTAGAAATGTGACAGTTGTGCGCGGCGTTGATAAGAAAATAAAAAAGCGCACCTACAAAGTATAAAGGATTGAAAGCCTATTGTTTTCGACTAAGTTGCATGAAAATGGGTATATATAAGTATTTTTAGCAATCAAATTTATGGACTTTATGGCTTTTTTGGATTTGTTTTAAATGGAAACCCCCGTTTAGTTATTTTTTACATTTTAGTGACTGGAACTCGGTTTTTTTAATGGAAGTCGGTTAATTAGACTACGGCCTATAGGAGTAACTATAGACTATTTTAGTAATAATATTTGCCAAAGGGTGGCACTACTTGCATCCTATTATAAATATGCGCGCCCACACAGAGATGCTGAGAGGTGAGGTTTGGTCGTTAGTTTTCTCATAAATTTGATAATTTTTGTTAAAAATTCTTTAAAGTCTACACAAGATTAATATTTGTGTCATCGTAATAATAAATTATGTGGAACAATACACTGGAACATCAAGGCCCATCGTTGTACGCTCGGTTATTAAACACCCCTTATCTTTTCACAGTGTGAAGGACAGTGTCATGAATGTGTTGAGCTAATTTTTAATTTTCCAGCTTATTTTGTATGCAAACTGTATACAACAATAACTTTTTATTTGAAACTTTGCTGGCATTAAAATTTAAAGAACTCTTGCTTTGCTTGGCTTTGTTCTTTGAAATTATACTAAAATTTGTGGTGAAAATTTAGTATAAATACAGTTATATTTTGTGAGCGAAATAATTGATTAAAATTCATAATCGAGAAAGATAAAAATATCCTGATTTAACAAATAGATGTAGATTATACCACCTTTACCGATGTACCTACCACGCGAGCGGAACTGCGGGACAAAAGTAATAAAACATACATATTGAATACAGAAGCGAAAACCACAAGCTGTCTCGATTACTCGCAAAGTGTAACAGCGACTGACAATTTCAACCGAAGCAACAAAGGCTAAATGTACAAGCGATTTCTACTTTGACACGACGCGACGCTTAATTATACGAGCGTTTTTATTCAACGCGATACTTTTATTTCTATGTAGGTGTATTGCAATATTTTAATTGAACCTTTGTTATTTTTTTGTTATTGTAAATTGACTCGCTTTGACTGGAAACAGCGATAATAATTTTATATACAAAATTGTAAAAAAATATATAGTAACGAGCTTCGTTTTCTATATTAAATATCTCTTTTTAATTTCGACAACATATTTAGTATTTATCTATAGTGATGGAAAAGAAGTTAAATAAACTTAAATTTTTTTTTTTGTGCCAAAAGAAAGTTATTGAAAATTTGAATAAAATGTTTTTAAAATTCGTTATGTAGGATAATTCACGACTCTATTTATCCCATTCCACATGTTGTCTGGGACAGATCTCATTTAGAGATACACCTACCTAACCATATTAGTTTTTAGACACATGTAAAGAATATATTATAATGTCACTGCCTACTTTTTTAGACTTTTTTAGACCTCACACATAAAGCCGGTTTAAAAATGCTAACGAAACAGGGACATTTAACGTTAACGTCTAACACTAACGTAAGTATAGGTAATTGGTTGACATCATTAACTAATAATTCCAACAAATAACTTCTCTAATAAATAATTCAATCAGTCAAAACAGGGTAAATTTACTTTTAACCAGAAAACCTGACTCAATTTTAATTAACCTTAATATTAGATTTTTAGTTGTTTTGTAATCAATAATATAATTCGTCAATTGAGTCCGTGTAAGTGACCTTCGTGGTCTAGTGGATAACATGTACGGCTGTATATCCAAGCTCCTGGGTTCGCGTCCCGGGTCAGGTCAAGCTTACTTATAGAGTTTTCTTGTTAAAAAACAGTTATGGTCTGGAGTTGGATAGTTAGCGGTGTTTTACCCTTGGACAGCATGTAAAGCCGTAGATTTTGCGCCTGATCTCCGAAATGTTGTGTCAAATTGTCATCCCACCGTACTGAGAGTGACCAGAATAGATAGTTTACTTATTTTTGGGCGTATATTTTTGCAATATAATATCTACCATACAGATGGCTCTCCTCAGTGACATTCGTCGACTGTAGCCAAAATCGGTGAGAATGTCCTTCTCAATGTTTGGGGTCCTTCAAAATGTATGGGGGAAGTTATAATAGCTTATAAAAATATGTCATTGATTTCGATGTCTGCTACCCAATTATGAACAAAACTTACCTTATCCACAGGCATGGAAGGGCACGCGCGGCACAAGTTCCAGAATGAGCCGATCATCTGGCGGCAGCCGTCCGGCTCGTGCGGCTCGCGGTGTCCAAGCTAGCGCCCTCACGTGTGGGGCATGTGATGCTGCTGTGGAGGAGAAGAGGAAGATGAGAAAATATTATCTCTGTCACAGAAATGAGAAATATCCATGCGGTGAATCCCTATAACCTATCCGTGGTTTTCCTATTAGAAATAAAAAATTGACATATTTTGTATGGAGTTGTTTCTGTTATCAAATATCTCATTAGTAATGAAACCGACAGATAGATTATTGATATTCGCTGAATATATGATTCGATATTCTATGTGATATTTTAGATTTTATTGGTCTAGTCACCTAGTGGGTAGCATACTTGGTTGCATGTTTCGAGGTCTCGGGTTCCAGTCCCGGGTCAAGTTACTCCCATAGTATATCGATAAAAGATAGCTTTTTTTATCCCTCAATAGCCTTCCATTTCGACTATACCTAACTTAAACAATTTTAAATAACTTTTAGGTAAATCATAATTCTTTTTCAGTGAAGTAACGAAAATCGGCTAATATATGGAATGGCCAAATAACAAATTAAAGGTGCTAAAAATCCTGACACATTTGCCAAGCACGGTATTATTTAATATGACACTATAGTTTATTTGCATCACTTGAAAATGGGTGGACAGATTTGGTTTATTTCTTTATATATTTTCTTACCAACCCGCACTTGGTCAGCTTGGTGGACTACGACCTGATTCCTCTCGTATTGAAGAGAGGCCCGTGCCCAGCAGTGGGACGTTAAAAAGGGCTGAATACAATACAATATTTTCTTAAGAGTTCGAATAAGTTTTTGAATGGGAAAAAATGGAAATGTTGCACAGAATATTGGGAAGTTTTGGTGACCATAATTGCAAAAAATAATTTGCAACATCAGGAACCATAAATCAATATAAATCTGGGAAATAATTCGAAAATATAGTTTTATTTAGCATATTTCTTTTTGTAATACGACACAAAAATGTTCATATTACCATAAAATACTAAGACAAAATAAACACACTTGTAATATTATGTACAAATAAAAATGTACTATAGGTAGGTATATATATTAAAATGAAAATTTCATACGCTATTTGTCATGTAAAAAATCTCAGCATATTTTAAATATTTTACAACTGAACGAAAATAGTGAAATAAAAATTGCAATCTCGGAGCGGAGCCAATTTGCTTTTACAAAAGATTGCCATTCGCTATACTGACCGCTAACATAATGTATAATGCGCACCAAATATATGTATGTATATAATACTGTAAAAACAATGAAGCTTGATTTAATTAAAATGCAAACGCGTATTATAAGCTAAAGCTTTCAAGTTTTATGTAAAATTTTTAGGGAATTATTTTCAATTCAATTCATTTTTTTTGTTAATGGCTTCAAAGTGACAATACTTTTGATTCACTCTCTTGTTTTACGTCTCACTGCTGGGTACGGCTCTTCTCAAGAATGCGAGAGGAATCACGTCTTAGTGACCATGTTGGCCAAGTGCAGGTTAGTGGACTTTAAATGACCCGCGAAAACTAGTAAGTTTCTCTCAAATATTATGCAGGTTTCTACACGAAGTTTTTTATCGTAAAGCTAGAGGCCACGTTGAAAATGATTTGCACAAGAAAATGTCAGAGATCCTATTCAGGATTTGAACCCGCTTCACTTGATTTTCCACTTTTGATAAAGTATGATTACTTTTTTACCAGAAAGGGCACATATTTCGCTAAAGTACTTTAAATGTTGAAACTTATTTGTTAATAACTTGAGGTATTATGTTCATAATTCATTTAAAAAAATAACCATTAGTTAAAATATAACGTTAAAATAAACATAAACTGTTACTCAACAACTCTTATAACCAACAAACAAAATAAATACTTAAAAAAAAATTGTTTTATTTAATAAAATTACATTTCATTTTAATTCTAAAAGAATTTCTTTCACTCATTTCTTTACCATTAGGGGTTTATTGTGAAGTAGCTAATTAAAAGTTTCTTTCGCATGTCATTAGAAAAATTCAAATATAGTGTTTCTTCTATTGAAGAAGCTTTATAAGTCAAAAATAAAATAAAATCTAGAAAGTACATTTTTCATATATTTACTCACATAATATTGCGAAATGGTGATTTTTTTAATATCTTATGACAAGTTTTTTTCATAAAAACTATGAATTAACCCATCTTAATTTACTCAGACGTTATTAAAATCGCCAAATGTTTAAATATTATTAGAAATTAGGTATAAAATATTATAAGGATCCTATACAAACTACTTCATGATCATTTTGACGACACGTTTGGCTCAGTTTGAAGTGACCCTCCTTGCTGTACCAGCGGTCGCGGGTTCGAGTCCCGCTGGGGGCAATAGCATTTGTGTAATGAGCACGAATATTTGTACTCTAGTCATGGTATTATATTTATAATATGTATGTATTTAAAGTTATATATGTATATTGTATCAACTATCCGGTGTCCATAATACAAGCCTCGTAGCTTACCATGGAACTAGATGGTGCTGTGTGTTAATGTCCCAACATATTTATTTATTTATTAGTAGGTATGTTACTCTCCAGTGTACAAGTTATTTTAATAATAAAACAAACTAAAAATAATAAATATTTAATTGTTTATATAATACAAATTAAACGCAATTCGTTTGTAAGCGCATCATTTTGAACGGGCTGAGCCGACTTACTTACCTAATTGCGTTTAAAAATTATTATAAATACATGATGTAGAATTTTGAAGTAGTTAAGGGTCACTACTATATAATTAATCACCAAAGGTTAGTTTCATGACCAGCAGCAAAAGGTGAATACCCTATGAGAAGTACTTTAGAGGTCCGCATGAAACGTAACTTTAGCGAATGTTCTTTTCTGACTCGTCTACTTTGAATTCTGTCTGTACTAATTCTAGATAAAAAGCTCTTGATCAGTATCTTTACGCATTCAAAATGGAAAAACAAATGAACCAGTAGCGTATATAAAATCTATATATATATATATATATATATATATATATATATATATATACGGATGTATATCCTTTATGTGTTCTCTTAAATCATTGATCCGATTGTGATGAAACTCTGGTGAGTTCTGCTGTATACGCCAGCGAAGGTTTCTAGCCCTAAAAAAAGAATATTTCTTTAGATGTTTGTCTTTCATGCCCTTAAACCATTAAAGCTTAGGGACGCACCAGAGTGAAGCGAAATTAAGTCGTTAGTATTAAATAAATATTAAATATTATTATATCAATTAAATATTCTATTTGTTAAAATAAAAAATCTAAAACCATAGACAATTACACAATTTTCTAACCCCACTAGGTTACTTCTGGACTACTTATCAAAGCATATTTGACGTCCATAAGTTCATTTACCCTGCTGAAAAGTCAACGCGGTCAAGAACCGAGGCAATGCGGGTTAGTTTGCAGCAAATTCTTTGAGGAAATCTTGTTCAATGCGATAATTCATTTAATGAGTGTGATGAAATATTTTCTTCCCTATACTGAGACATTAATAATGTGAAATGTTTAGTTAAAATATAAATATTGATTTTAACGACAATCTAACACTGACTAACTGACAGACAATGCCTATTATAAGCACTGTAACAGTATAGAATTGTGCACAATAGTTCCTTTTTGTTCACGTGAGAACTTTTCTTCTTATAAGTTTTCTTCCACATCTTTCATTTTCTTATATTGCTGGATCTCTTGAAATGTTAATATTATTGATTTTATTTTAAACAGACAATTTTTCTCTAATCATTTATATTATCTTATTTTATTTTTAAATCTTTACGTTATACCTACGAATAAATAATAAGTCAGGAAAGGTAACTGCGTTAAAAAAATTACCCAACAAAAGTCGTGTTCAAGTAGGCGTGGCTTAAAAGTCGTGTTCAGCGCTCATCAGTCAGATATTGTTCTTGCAGCGAGCACATGTTAAGTTTTCGCGTACGTTTAAATTTTTATCATTGTGAACTGCAGCTATGAATCATAGTGCCAGTATGTGGTGCATGAGCGATACAATATTAAAATGTCCAGGAATTACTTTTCACTAGTAAGTTGTAGCAAAATTATAATGACTATATTAAAAGACTTAGAATAACAACACGAAATAGCGTTATTATTCTAAGTTCAAAGATGTTCAAATGACATTAATACGTTGTCAAACCGAGATTGCCAATACTATGCAAAATGAAGTCAGTTAACTTTTGACCTAATTTAGGCGGTATATTTTTTCTTCTTGATAAAATATTGTAATGGGAATAAAAAAAAATGAAATATAAATTTGTTTTCTTTTAGTTTAACTTCAGAATTCACTACGAATTCACTACAATGCGAAGAAAGATTCTCTTTTAATGTCTTCTAGACAAAAACTTAATAATTTAATTATATTTTGCGGCACATAGAGTTCATTGAATTGTAAAAAGTAACCCAAAATACATACATATAAATATATACATAAAAAAACATCGTAGAATAATATTGTTTTTAAAACATTGTAAAAAAATATTAAAATAATACATTGTATTATATAAAACATTGTTTTATTATTGACTTGGTCCGGTCCACTTATTGTATAACATTGTCCACGCCACTATGATTCAGCTGTCATAGCAGACATTGCAGTAGATGTACAAACCAATCCCTGCTTTCATCCTGAATTTAAACCAATCACCAAACATATCTGTTCGTAACCTCAGAAGAGATTCGTAGTTTGAATCATACGTCGTTTTGGTTTGAAGTAGGGCTATTTTTTGTGTGAAATTTGTTCTGAATTAGACTTCCTGACTTATTATTTATTCGTAGGGTTATACCTACTATAATTTCATTTAGGTATCTTCTGGAATGGCGTGTAATGTGTATAGATTAAATTGAACACAAATTGTATCATGATACTTTAATTTTTTAAATTTATTGTGTATGTATTTTTTTATTTGTTACCTATTTCTATACCTAAAAAAACCGTAATGAGGACTGCCGACAGAATTGTAAACTTAAAACTATAAACAAACAGTTGTTATTTTTGGATATTTAAATTGATTGTTTGATCTTAAATAAAAATTTGTAAATTAAAACTGTTTACATTTATCTGGTTTTGACATCTGTTGGAACTCTGAGTGTTAGCGTTAACACTTCACGTGACCATGTCGATGACGAATTACATGAATTTACTCCCCATCCAAACCTGCCTATAAAAGTTTTCAGTTCAAAAACTAGCACGAAAAAACCTACAGTCTAACTGACTTTGTTTTATTAAATAAAATATAATTAATAAGGATGTATATAGTATATCGAGTTGAAGTTGTAGATAATCAATTTTGTGAACTAGCCACATAATAAATTGTATTAACCAGTCCTGAACAGTTAACGTACTAAATGAGTTAACTAACTAACCTTATTTGTGTATCATGTAGAGATACAAAATATTCCTGTATAAATTCGTATTATGAATATATATTTTTCGCCCAACGGCACAAGAAGGATGGTAATGTTTTTGTGTGTTTGTCTTTAAAATAATTGTACTAAGTATACTATTTTTTTTCTTTTCTAATTCGCTAATCTCTGGATTTACCAATTCTTATAGCCTTAAGAATGTTTACAGGCTATATAACCTTCGTTTATGTTCTTCTTTCAAGCTTTTTTATTTTCTAGTGTTCGCTCAGTGGTCAAAGTTCGATTATAATCTTTTATTTTTATTGAAAGCACTAAAGCTTGTCAAAAGCTTTATGATTTGACGACACGTTTGGCTCAGTTTCTAGTAACCCTACTTGTTGTGCCAGCAGTCGTGGATTCGGGTCCGGCTGGGGGCATTCATTTGTGTGATGAGCACGAATGTTTGTACTCCAGTCATGGGTGTTTATATTTATAATATGTATGTATTTAAAGTTATATAGGTATGTGTAGTATATCAACTATCTAGTATCCATAACACAGGCCTCGTAGCTTACCACGGGACTAGATGGCACTATATGTTAATGTCCCAACATATTTATTTTATTTATTTATAGCTACTAAACAAAAAAAATCAGAACTATTTTGTCTTTATCTATTTATATATAAATAATTCATTTCGTGTTAAAATTAACTTGAAAGATTGACTCTATTTCACTCAACATACAAAATGTTGAAACATTATCCTTCCCCAGACCCTTATTTGTATAATCTTGTTTAAATTCATTATTTATTGCTAGCGGAGATGGAGTAGACAGAGAAACTATTTTCTAAACTTCTCGCAAAGCTGTGCGTTGTTTCACTTAGCCTGACAGAGCTATATTACAATTTAAAGTTCAGAATATATTTATTTACTAGCATAGCCCGCGGCTCCGCCCGCGGTCAGATGACCAAAAACCAATTTTTTTTTACATATTAGTATACTCTTACATTGCAGTTTTTTTTTTACAACAGCAATGAAATTTTGTACACACATATAGAAGACTCATACTGTAAGTATTAAAGTTTGCTCATAGGATTGCGGTATCTTTACCAATATTATAAAGAGGCAGAGTTTTTTTGAACGCGCTTATTTCAAGACTTATTAATACGATTTGAAAAATTCTGTTTGCATTAAATATCCCGTTTTCCGTTGAGGAAGGCTATAGGCTGTATCCCCCCCAACGTGCGTTCACCTTGTCGTGGTGGGGGGGCTCAGTAGTGCCCGGCAACCTAACCGGGCGCGAAGCCAAGAAACGCACAGGGAGGTGGCCCACTTCGGTGGGCGGTGGGAGGCGGCCCTCTTCGGAGGGCGGTGTACCATGCGGGTTGCTCCTGGTACTTCTCTGATAGCAGAGTGGACCTTGGAGCAACCCCGTGGTTGTTGTGGTCTGCTTCGGCAGACCTGCCGTCGGGGCGTCGTAGTTGAATGCGTAAGCGATCCTGCGACGCCCCATTAAGACGGGGGAAGGCTTTGTTGGGTTTTAGTGGGTAGTACTGGCTTTGCCGGTGAGTCCCACACCTCTTGCGTAAATGCATTTCCCAACGTTAAAAAAAAAGCTATAGGCTGTATATCACCTAAACTAATATTATAAATAGATAAAGTTTGTGAGTTTGTGAATTGTGAGTTTGTGACGTTGTAGGGGGCAATCTCTGGATTTACCAAACCGATTTAGATGAAATTTGGTAAGAAGATAGTTTAAGGGACGAACCCGAGCCAAGTGAAAGTGAGTCGCTTTTATTATATATAGTTTATCTATTATATGCTAACCGTTAAAATGTAGCTATCGGGACGAACCCGAGCAAAACGATTGTGAGTCGCGCTAGTCTATACTAATATTATAAAGAGGTAAAGTTTGTGATCTTGTGAGTTTGTGACGTTGTAGGGGGTAATCTCTGGATCAACTGAACCGATTTACAAAATTCTTTTACCAATAGAAAGCCACGTTTTTTTTCAGTGTCATATGTTATATATTAACCCGAAGAATCAAAAGGCTTTTTCGTCGTAGTCGGATTTGCAAAGTAAGTCAGAGAAAAAACGGTCGAACGAAAACGTTTCTTACGAACGCTGCCTTAATGCCTTATGTTCTAGAGAAAAATTGTAGAGCTTAATAATGCCTCCCCCCCAACGTGCGTTCACCTTGTCGTGGTGGGGGGCTCAGTAGTGCCCGGCGACCCAACCGGGCGCGAAGCCAAGAAACGCACAGGGAAGTGGCCCACTTCGGTGGGAGGTGGCCCTCTTCGGAGCGCGGTGTACCATGCGGGTTGCTCCTGGTACTTCTCTGATAGCAGAGTGGACCTTGGAGCAACCCCGTGGTTGTTGTGGTCTGCTTCGGCAGACCTGCCGTCGGGGCGTCGTAGTTGAATGCGTAAGCGATCCTGCGACGCCCCATTAAGACGGGGGAAGGCTTTGTTGGGTTTTAGTGGGTAGTACTGGCTTTGCCGGTGAGCCCCACACCTCGTGCGTAAATGCATTTCCCAACATTAAAAAAAAAGAGCTTAATAATGCCTACAAAAAATTAGTGACAGCATATGTCTAACTTTTATATTTAAGTCACAAAAAGTAGTTTTTTAAATAAAAAAAATAATTTAAATCTGTAGGTCATGTTTATTGGTCATATTATCAACAATTATGAATTCTTATCAAAATAAGTAAATTTATCGTCTAAAATGTTTAAAACAAAGGATTTTTCCCTTTTACTGCATAATATAATTTGGACAAATGGTTAAAGAGATAATACAACATATTCGTAGGTATGGACGAACCCGAGCGAGCTGTTTGTCTGTTTTTCTCTTTGTACGGGCTAATCTCCGAATCTATTGGACTGATTTAAAAGAAATTTTGCATGGTGGTACCTTATATCCCCGTGCAACATCTTAGATACTTTTCATCCCGGAAAATTAAAGAGTTCCCGTGGGATAGTTAAAAAACTATAACAACTTATACAGCTTAGTACACAACAACTTACACACCTAATTTCGTAAAATTTGGCATGCCGATACCTTATATTGCCGGTCAAACAACAGGTTACTTTTCATCCCGTAAAAATGAACGGTTCCCGTGGGATAGATCTGTTTGTGCTTTTCTAGACGTGAACCCGAGCGAAGCGAGGGTGAGCCGCTAGTCTATATATAAAATTAAAAATACAAAAGGTACGCAGAGACGCACCTGAGTAAAACGAGGGAAAGTCGCTAGTAATTATATAATTGAAAATACGTTTCTTTCAAACATCAGTGTAACATAAAAAAGAAAAAATGGTCCTAAACATATATAATACCTAGGGATTAGTACAAAGTATAATACATTGTACAACTCCCCATTTTGCTTTAGCATTAAGCAAAAGGTTTAACTATGACTTTTTAGTAACGGTCTCACAGTCCAGGGGACCCGTTAACGATCGGCAAAGAACCCATGATGGACTTCTCCAGCGATATCAAAAACAACAGCGTATATAGAATGGGTTGCGTTTTATAGTATTATACTGCTTAATATTATGCAGTAGAACCTCCTTAAGTGGAGCTTCGATAAATCAAAAACCGCTGTAACTTTAAAGTAACCCTTTCCTTTAAGCTCTATTACTTCCATAATTTGAAATCTAAGTACTCTGTATGCCGAAATATCAAATTATTAATATTAAATTATTGACTTTGTTCTGAAGTACTTTAAGTCTAAGGTTATTTTACCTATTATAACGTGAAATATATTCAATTGATCCCTGTATTTTGAAATTCAAACATAACAAAGTTCGACGCCTATTTCCACAATATCACGATTTTAAATTAAAACACCTTTATAACGTGATGAAATTTATATATATACATAGACATAATATACTAATATATATAATAGACAATACATATTTGAAAGTAATTTTTACAAGTATAAAATACTATATCTGAAATTTGGTATGATAAAATATAAACCATTTCAAATTGAACATTTTTCCTATGAAATCTTTTTGTTTCAAACCCTTGAAAACTAAGAGCTTTAACTCGATTTTTTCCGCCTCTCCCATGAATTATGATATTACGACTTACAGAGAATCTACGTTATAATCATTCTTGCCTCTGTTCTAGTGACCGTGTAATATTTCGAATCACAGATTTAGTACTATCTGTGTCAATTACTTAAGATAACTTTCTCTTAATACGTTTTTCGTAGAGATGATGAATCTTATGCTAATATCCGATAGATGACGTTGCAGTTAAGATATTGATAAACTTTTTTTTCGGAAATTCTTCATGGGTACTCTGCTAATTGCCAACAGACAGGGGACTGTGACAATGCTCTCTCTAAAACCCAAATAACTATCGACTCAGAGGACGTTGTAGATGGCACCTACCTAAATGAACAAAATTTAAACGTAACTTTCAGGAATTCAGAACGTTATACTGCTTACCTAGAAGTACCTACATTGCTTACAGTCCGCACTCAGTGTAAAGTTTTAAATGACTTTAACTTTTAATGAAAAATTCCTCCACGTACCTATACAAGTTCTATAACCTTGCTCTCCTATACGTTTGAAAGAAAAATTGCGGTGTTCTGAGTTTGGTATTAACACCAATAGATAAGAGCTTTCCGACAAAAAAAGAGTGGTAGATATATTATAGAGGTATACTAAAGAAATATTTTTTAATTTAAACTGAGCTGTATTAGTGAGCACCCAGTTTTGTTATTTTATTTCATTACAACTAACGAGTTTTTAGCTATACATGCTGAAATGCCTACGCTATGCTGTCGAGGAGAGTCATAGGGTAAGGAGTGTATAGATTTAGATTTGTTGGTTTTTAAACACTTCCTACTACTGAAATGATGGCGTGGATGTGTGTTTATATTGTAGAACTGGAAATGAAAAGCTTTTAATGTTTTCCAAGGACATGAGCCACTTCTAGCTGCATATCAACAATGGCTACAAGCCGAATAAATGTATTACACGACTGAAAACGTCGACTTTATATAACCTGAATAAGGCTAATTCGAAAAATAAATAGCATTTTCTCTTTATAGATATATTTGTTGAATTAATATTAATACATGTGTTTGATCTAAAACCAAAGAAAGAATAATCTTTTTATATTTATAATAATAATGACACTTATAGCCTATCCGAGCAACCACTTAGCGTTAAGAGTGTTCGTAAATACTTATTGACCAATTTCCAAAAGTAATTTTGCATTTTTGTATATGTTTATTTGTGTATGTTACACAATATCTTCGATAATTTAGGTTTTATGCATACGTTTTACCATAAGGGTGACTTATCTACACATACCTATACCTAATAAAATGTAACTAAGTCGAATCTGTACATTAAATATTTATTGGAAAATCTTATTGAAATACACATTTTTATCGCTACAGAGGACGAATCTATAGTTTTTTGAATTTTTGTCTGTCTGTCTGCCTGCGATCGTATCTCGAGAAAATCACTGGACAGATTTTGATGAAATTTGGTATGATGATAGTCGGTTATACGGATATATAGGATACTTTTTACTGCGGCATAATATCTCATCTCTTAGAAATCTATACTAAACGTTAAGACGTAACTAGGGACGAACCCGAGCGGAACAAGGGTGAGTCGCTAGTGTAATATAAATTATGGAAAAATTCCACTTCTACTGATGGAAATTAATTTCACAATAATTGTAAAGTAGATAGTTGTTTATAATAAATAAGTAAGAAAATTCTTAAGCTTCGATTAACCACATTGAAGTGGCAACAGCTTTGTTGACAAATGGATATTTTGCGTGTGTCAAATACTTAGGTCGCGAGTACATATTTTGTTTATTTTTCTTCGACATAACTTTTTACGTTTAGTAATCGTTATTTAATAGTTTAGTTTCCTTTTTTACTGTATGAAACAAAAATCATGTTATTATTTGCCATATAAGAATTTCATTTTTAACTGAATCAATCAAGTTATTGATTCAAATGTTCTTTAAATTTTAGATTGGAGATATTCATGTCTCAATAATTATTTTGCGAAAGCATATAAACAATAATAAATGAGACTGATAGCCCAGTGGTAACGCGCTCGCTTGGGAAACCGAGTGAAGCAGGTTCAAATGCCAGGTCTTGTGATCTGAAAGGTAAACCTCGTGAGGAGACTTGCATGTATGAGAGAACCTAGCAAGTTTTTGAAAGACATGTGAATTGTCAAGTCCGCCCGCACTTGGCCAGCGTGGTGGACTATGGCCTGATCCCCTTCATATTGAAGGCAGGCTCACGCTCAGTAGTGGGATATTAAAAAGGGATAGTGGGGTTAAAAAGGGAGTAAATAAATAATAAAATATATAAATGTATAAATGTATACCAATTAACTAATATACCTGTAGGGTTTTATTTATTTTGTGTTGATATCTACAAAATAATAGCGAAAGATACAAAGCTTTTAAAGTGACTTAAGTTATTGAACTTAACTTTGAAGAGAAAGAAATATTTAACAGTTTTAAACAAGGACACAGATTGTGTCCTTGTAGATTAAATCCACGGGCAAAAATTAGTTGTGAATATTTATTCAATTAATTTCATTTAAATAGCTCTATCTGCCTATACCTTCAAAGCTATTATATTTAAATTAAAAAAAAACAACCTTGATATTGTTATGTAACAGATTTTAATCACATTTTGTAATCGTATATCTTTTTAGTCAAAAATTTAGTATGAAAGATAGAGGCCGGAGAATGACAGTAATTAACAAGTTGCTTCTAATTATACGGGTCTGTTACAAATCCTCTGAATATTAATAAAGTAAACAAAGATTTAAAAAAAAATTGTATTTAGGATTTGAGGAAAAGAAACTGGTAATAAATAAAATTATAGCTTTTACTTTAGCTAGTGTTCGCCTGGTGGTCAAAACTCGATAATCATTATTGAAAATGTATGAAAAAGATATATAGATAGACTTTTTACATGTCTATATAAAAAAAAATCTGTTTTTTTTAATTGATAACACTAAAGCTCGCCAATACTGCAAACAAATAATAAAAAGATCGTTCTATAAACAGAGGAGGATAAGGTACTAAGCTGTTTTGTTTTTGCCTTTTTATATATAATATAGAGATTATTGTTGTTCCTAACGGCTTAAGCTAAATTTCGTTAATGTTATTGTACAAAGAAGTAATCTTTTAAAAAATATTAAATGCAAACAACAAATGTAGCAAAAACTATGTAGATAAAAATGAAATGTTGTCCGTTTGTACGCGCATCACTTGAAAGGCTGAATCGATTTAGCTACTTTGTATTCAAAAATGGCGAGGTTCGAACGAGGGTTCTTGTTGTGTTCTAAAATTCTATCTAATCTACGAACTCTATCTAACTGTAATACCTACGAAAAGTCCGATAATTTATTTCATTTACAAGCTTGCATTGAAAAGTGGAAAGTTTCTCAGTATATGTAAAAAGTTGAATACAAAAACTTATAAAGTTATTATCTTCTATATAAAAATATATACAAAAATTCTAAAATCTTTGCTATCGGAAAATAAATTATGTACTATATTTATCTCTATTTACTTATACCACAGAAAATATAATACTACACAGTATACATACGCATCAAATTTCGACCAATCTTCGGGCTCTTTTATTTGAACTGTAAATATACAACGAATTGAATCGTATAACGCCATCGATAGATATTTATTGGAATATTTTTTGTTTGTTCCTGGTGAGACACGTGCTTATACTACAATACCTATATATGTATGTCTATGTAACAATGCCCCCAATCTCATCTTTGTTGAAATTAGATAAAAATAATTAATTAAATACCAATTACATGACTTCATTTGAAGATAATTATAATATTCTCATTAGTTTGAAGAAAAAAGTCACTTCTAAGAGAAGTATTATTGTTAAATTCTTGTATACATTTACAATTTGTATAATAGTAATGTACCTATGACTTAATGTAAAATTTGTTTACTGCTTACTAACAGAAAAAAAATCATAGTAATAATAATTGTAGAACTCGTATAATGTAAGCACAATGCTGACACAATTCCTTCATAATGAAACAGCAAAAACTATGTAGATTCAAATCGGCCACCCATCGCAGTCTGTCACACCCTCGTAGCTCCATCACTTAGCGTGAAATGTAAATGAAATTTACATACTGATGTCTTTGTTTGCGATCTTATTTTATATATAACGACAAACTAATCTTTATATACAAAATTCTGACGTGTGTGCATTATTCTCACTTAATTAACTAATTTTGACGCAATTGTTTTTAAATAATTTCTGGGCCACATGGAAAGTTCTTAGCTATAGTTGGACCAGATATCGCCTACATGGATGTTTCCGAAATCCTGATTTTTTGTAATTTTCCGATCAAAGTGTCGATTTAATCAGTATTTAAGGATTGTGTTTTTACTGCACCTAAAGTAACATATAGGCTACTTTAAGGCAACTAGGGACGCCCCCGAGCGTATTCTTTGAGGCATACTCAATTTGTCATTTTGACCGCAATGTGGTGAAAAATCGATTCTAATAATGTGTCAATGACTGAGTTCAACACAAGGTCGAATTTGCTGGTTAAGGAAATTTAATCTAAGCTGATTAATCGACAGGTATTTTTATGAAGCATGTGATTTCCTTTTTCCTTTATATTTCATAGTGGGTGGCGCGACGGTGGGTGACCTTGTAGATTTTTTGTTGGTGTAAGAGAACTAAGTATAAGTACTACTATAATAGAAGAAGCGAAAAAACTTTACAACAGAGAGCTGTTTCTTCACATAGCATCTATGCTACTAACATAGTATAAAAATCTATAGAGTAGACGATCGCCTATTAATTTCAATAAAAATGCTGTTAAATGGTCGTCAAAGAATATCAATTTTTATGGCGGAAACTAAGTATAGTGTCGCCTAGTAATAGGTTACGCTTAAACCTGTCAATGCTAAAGCCGTCGTTTGCCATATAATACTAACTAAACTAAGTAATATCTCTTTTTTAACCGGTTAATACTTTATCTGTACCATGTATTCTCCATTCTACACGACTTTAGCGAAGTAATCTGTGTCCAACTGGCACACCTAAATGCCAAATAACAATGTATTGAATTGATAATACTGAGTATCACACAGTCAGGCAGACAGTCGTTCTATTACATTCATAGCAGATAGATAATAATCCTGCCACCTCATGTCATATTAAAGTCGTCGCCTGTACGTACTATGGATTTGCGCGATAATCTCGAGAAATCCTGAATGAATTTGATGCGTCTTTTGCTGTTATGATCTGAATTTTCCCAGAATTTTTAAATAAAAAGTTTTTTTTTTGGAATATTCATACAGTAATAAATTTTATATCTTATGTAATAAATTATTTTTATCATTACAAGTACTTAATAGCTATCAGAATATAATGAAGAATGAAAACAAATTGATATATTTTCATTTTTCATAATTTATTTTCTTTTTTAATTTTATAAAACGCTCGTCCTTCCAGGATTTAGCAGAGTAGGTATTACTGTTAGGTTGTATACGTTTATATGTATATAGGCATCCCAACTCCATATAACACTATGTATTCAGGCAGCTTATATCTAATAGCTTCTCGATAAAAATCTAAGATGGATACCGTACTTATTTGACCTTCACAACACGTAGTTACTGGTCGGTATAGAGGTAGAGGTGAATTATCAATAGAAGAATAGAAGTCCTAAAATAAAACACTATTTTTGTATTATAATATTAGATGTATTTTTATAGCTTAAAGCCCTTCTTACCTTGTTTAGGCTCTAAGTATACTTGCGTCTTTGAAAAACGCGTCATAATTTTTCTTCTGACATATTAGGTATTGTAGGTTAAAATCTACTTTTCATACAAAAAATATTTTATAAATCAGATCTAAATTTCATACGCACAAGCGGACAGAGCACCTAACATAGAAATGTGGTTATTAATAATGTGGAGGATGTTTTATATTATATAAGATACTCACTAACCGGTAAGTACAAACTCAACTTTAAGGAAGTAAATTGATTTTTACGACTATCCAAAAAAAAAGAACAAGGAAGAATAAAATGAAAGCCCTTTATATAATACTTTAATTATATGGATGATTGTATAGTAACAATGAAAATAATAATCCGATCGCGAGACGCTTTTGAGTTGTTGTTATACGTTCGCGAAAGTTTTTAATAGGTATAGATCTATTAACGGTGTA
This sequence comes from Brenthis ino, assembly GCA_921882275.1. NCBI lineage: Eukaryota > Metazoa > Arthropoda > Insecta > Lepidoptera > Nymphalidae > Brenthis > Brenthis ino. The sequence continues at coordinate 11,963,697 of OV170229.1, read as the reverse complement.
AGAGCGATTTTTATCTTTAATACACATTATAATAAAATTGTAACTAAGCCGAATCTGTACATTAAATATTTTTTGGAAAATCTTATTATAGACATTATTATCGATACAGAGGCCGTATCTATAGTTTTTAGAATTCTTGTATGTCTGTGACCGCGTCACGAATAACTACTGGAGGGATTTTGATGAAATTTGGTATGATGATAGCTGGTTATTAGGGTCAATATATAGGATAATTTTTACTGCGAGAAAATATCTCATCTCTGAGAAATCTATACTAAGCGATAAAACGTAAGTAGGGACGAACCCGAGCGGAGCGAGGGTGAGTCGCTACTTAGCTATACTCGTTTATCAGTTTAATTTGTAAGTAAAATATCCCATCTTAAGATAAAAATATGTTAATTTTTCTCCCTATGGCATACAATAGAGTAAATATTAAAAATAATTCTACAAAACTTGATATGTAGCACAAATCGCTAATTGAACCTACTACCCTAACGGTCTAACCTATAAAACTAACGTTAGGAAATACCATTAGCTACACTCTTAATTATATGGAACGTAAAGCAACTTATCTTTGTCGTCATGTTAGCTATAAATATTGTGAATGTCACCAGAAACAGCCTTAAATATAAGATAAAAGAAAAAAGCTTGTCACGCTTAAACTTCTCGTTGCCTACTGAAATAATATGGTCAACGTACTATTTATAAATAACCTAGCGAAAAATAAAAACAAATCTATCCCACGGAAACCATACATTTTTCCGGGATAAAAAGTAACCTATGTGCAATTCTAGATTATATTCTATCTCTGCGCCAAATTTCTTCCAGATACGTTCAGCCGTTCTGGCGTGATTGAGTAACAAACATCCAAACACCTAAACTTTCACATTTATAATATTTTATAGTATGATGAGGTTTTGTAGTATATATTTGTAATCCCTCCATGACCGCGGACACGCCGGCATTACAGTTAACAATAGATTTCTTAGAAATTTAATTAATTTCTTAGAAATTTACCTGGAGGTGTTAAATAATAAGATTTTTTCAGTACATTACTTTTTCATTTCTATAGCTTTTACAAATCGTAATTTACATTGATTTGAACAGTTTGGAAAAGGCAAATGTACACAAGAAGGAACTAAAAGGTCCACGGATTTTGAAGGCAGAAAAACTCGATTACTAATTTCATTTGACCTTTTGATAGAGTAAGGGGCGATTTGCTTAATAGATATTCAAAAAGTTTTCTGCTTGCTTTCAACTTTCGTATAATCTGAACGGCTTATTGTAAGTTATCGCAAAAGCCCAAGAAGGACTTAGGATTTATTGATTTATAAAGGAAAATAAACGACCTCTTGTAATAAATCGATTTTTGGTTATTATTTTGATTTTTGATTTCCGTAAAATAAATTCGCAAAATTATCCGAAAAGATAGTTTTATTTTAAAATGTCAAATATTAGCGTATATCTAAGAAAATATTATGTAATCAACACATTGACATTTTCACTTTTATAACGTTATAGTGGGAAAATATGAATGTCATTATATTATTATCTTTGTAAACATTTTCTACACTAGCCTCCGCCTTGCTGAGGTCTTGACTTGTATTCAGCCCTTTTTATCGTCCCACTGCTGGGCACTTGCTAAGTTCTCTCAGACATGCAGGTTTCCTCACGATGTTTTCCTTCACCGTAAGGAAAGTGGTAATCATGTTAGAAATGATTCGCACATGAAAATATCAGAGGTGCGAGACCCGGGATTTGAACCCGCTTCACTCGGTTTCTCAAGCGAGCGCGTTACCACTGGGCTACCACTGCCTTGGCTCAATTATCCTTTGCTCAATTATTCCGTGTTAAAAGGCCCATACAAAATTCATAAACATAAAGGTATGCATTCATAATATTCATAATATTAACAAAAAAAGAATACCGACTTTATAATAAGTCCAAAAACTTTCTCTTTTAAAGTCGGATCTTTTTTATTGAAAATAAAGGACCATGCAATCACACAAATCGTTTTGAATTCACAAAAATATCACGTAAAATATACAAAAAAACATAGAAAAGTATCATGTAATACTAAAAACTACTTTTTCTTTTTAAAGTCGGTAAAAATAAGGTCGTTTTGATTACTTCAATAGATTAAAACAAAGCAATGAAAAAAACCTGCTTTAATGGGGAAAATATGTACATGTTTATGTAAGATTTTACTTGCAATTACTAACATCACTATATGATGTGCGTTTTATGGCTCTATGGCAATATGTAGAGTCACGATGGCCTACTTATTTGATGATCATATTATCCTCGTTACTGAGCAATTAATTCCATATTGTTAACTAATGTTGCCACTTATTAATTCTACTATTTATCTCCAGCTAAATTAAAATCGCAATTTTTGTAATAGAGTATATCAGGGTAAGCATGGTCCAGATATCCCTCGGGAAAGTTAAGTTGATATTTTTACCATGAAATAACCTTCTTAAGAGAACCATCTTAAGGTATCACCTCTCTGCATGCGCTAGTTTTAAGAAACCAATGTGTTACAAAATTGAACGTCTTAATAAGGCCTACAGATAAATCTGCAATAGCGTAAGTCTATACCTAATGACGGACCCGAGCAGAGCGAGGGTAAGTTACTAGTTGTAAATACATACATAAATACATACATACATACATACATACATACATACATATGTACATATATTAGCTATTACTTTTTTTCCGATAATATGTTTTGATTAAGAGCGATGCTATTTCCGAACATTATTCGTGAAACACACTGCTCACAGGCATTATAGAACAATCAATAATAAAAAAAAATGTTTGCAATTTACCATGACGAAAATAAAGTATTTGTATGAGAAATTAAATTCAACCGGACCGGACCGGACTCGAACTTATCTAATAATATTATTAATATTATATTAAGGTGAAATTTATTTATTTATTGTCTTCTTTTAATTATAATAGAAAATATCATGTGTTTAAAGTTATCTAGAACAGTCTAGATTTAGAAAATAATGTCTACTCCTCGAAAGGCTAATTGGTTTTGGGAAGCTATAAAAACTATTCGGCAATAAAGTATTGGATGGAAACCTGTGTAATACATGTTTGTATGAAAGTAATTAAGACAGCAAATATAGCAAGAGATTGAAGATTGTGATATAATAAATTCAAATTATTTTATTCAGCATTAAATTATTACAACTTTTTACTGCACGTCATTAGTCTTCTACTTTTATTGAAGATCATTAGTACCAAGTTTCAAGTAATTCTGATCATAAATATTTTTTCGAATTGTATTACAACGTTTTCTCGTGGTAATTAGATAATCTCCCGCGGTAAAAAAGTATGCCTATGTCACTCTCCAGCTTTCCGACTATCTTCACACAAAAAATCACGCCAATCCGTCACTCCTTTCGACTTGAAAGAAGGACAAACAAACAAACACACTTTCACATTTATAATATTAAGTATGGATTACATGTTTTAGCTCCACTTGTAACTAACATACTGACTTGGTATACCAGACTCACAGACTGATTAGTCAAATTTTGGAAGCCTACTTTTACTCATTTCGTATTTCGTAAATGTATGTGATATCTACATGACAATATATATAATATAATAATTTGATGGTATTGGCTGATAAGATCAGATAGAACTAACCATGAACGAAGTGGCTAATTCGTTCATGGAACTAACCATCATATTTTATAGCTACTGGTAAAACCGTCTTATGACTTGTTTGATTCTATTTCTTTTAGCGATATGGATTGTAGAAAATCGACATCGTAAGAGTTTCTTAGAGCTATATGTAATCGTATAAAGTACCACATCAAAAGGTGAGTTGAAAAGCTTATGAGGAACTTACAACCCGCCTTCACTTTCAAGTCTCAATGGTCAAATACTTGAAGATCTATTCAATATGATACGTCATATCGATTATGTGCTTATCTATAGGGTAAGTAATATTGTATGCTCTTTTTGACCGACTTCACAGGAGGAGGTACTCAATTATTTTTGTGGTTTTATGACCGATTGTGGATCGATTACCATAATTCTTTTTGAAATCTTAGTAGAAATGGATTTCTCATTGAAATTAGTGTACTTTTTGAAAAAAGTAATTAGTTGGAAAAATTTACCATATACCCATTGGCTTAGGAATCTAGTAAAACTCCTTCATTATTTTATAATATATACTAGCAATTTATCCTCGCTTTGTTCCGGTTCCTAGGTACCTATCAATAAAATATGTCTTTAGGCCACAGTGTGTGTATTAAATTTAATCCAAATCCATCAAGTCATTTCAGAGTGGAAGAGTAACAACATACACATATGTACAAACACAACCTTTTGCAATTATAATAGCAACTGAAATCTTGAAAATTTGACTGTTTGAAACTTAGAAACTATATTTATTTTTAAATAGAGCTGGTTAATTCCAACATTGCTATTCAGTTGACATTGTTAGTTCTGAGTAAATCTCGTTATGTATTCGTATTTGAAGGATATTAAATACTACTGACTCGTCCTCATTTCATACAGGCACAATACAAGCTATCATAGCTTTTTGCTATTTGAAATACAAAGATGAATTAAAACATCGTGAGGAAACCTGCATGTCTGACAGAACCTAACAAGTTAGCCCTAACATTCTTAACCCTTTAACTACGATTATTTTTTTGCAATAATCACGTTAATTTGTTCTTGCACAAGTAAAGAATCGGATGTCTCAAAATACACTACACTTTTATCTTTACATAAAACAGTTGAGTTCCAATTTATCCTCGATTTCACAACCGATTTTCTTGTTGCTTATTAGCTATTACGAGCTTGACTGGTATCAATAAAAAAATTTGGATACAGTTTTTTTAAACAGATAGGTAAATTCTATTCATATATGTTTTCCTCTTCAATAATGTGTCAAATTTCGAACATTTACTAACATTAATAACAAAAAATAACAAACATTATTTTGCATTCCTAACTGACTTCTAAAAATAGGATACTCACAAAACAGTCTAAATCTTCTACGCGAATATTTGACATTTCAAAAAAAGCTTTTAATTAAACCTTTTTTTATCACTAAATTCGCTTGTAAATAGCTACTCAAAAAAAATCGTTTGATAAACAGAGGAGAAAAAATAATGTACTATTTGACTTTGCATATTTATACACATACTAGCAGAACCTGCGGCTTCGCTCACGCTAAAGTCACAAAAAAATCTCTAAAAGGGTAGTTTCAAACTAACTTTCACTCCCGGTTTACCCCCATATAGGATGAATCGAAAAATGCTAAAATACGTATTCATTTAATTTTATTGGAGAGCATTAATACCAAGTTTCAAGTAATTCTGATCATTAATATTTTCTGGATTGTATTATAACGTGTTTTCACGTGGGAATTAGATGATCTCCCGCAGTAAAAAGTAGCCTATGTCACTCTCCAGCCCTAGAACTATCTCCACATAAAAAATCACGCCAATCGGTCACTCCATTTTGATGTGAAAGAAGGACAAACAAAAAACACACTTTCATATTTATAATATTAGTATGGATGTATAAAGAAGATATATTTTGTGTTTAATATTTTCACGTAGCAACGTAACGGTGTAATACAGATCATATTATAATGTTTCTATAGAGACTATCATCTAGACAAAGGCTACTTTAACCTGACGAGGCTAAAGGCAAAAAATGTTTATTATTTAGCTGGCAATGATTGTATTTACTTAGTCTATTTACGTATGTCCTACTGTATCGCCTAAACTACTAAGCCGATTATAATAAATAAGGTTTTTATCGATTTTTTACGGTCTGTGTCCGTTCAAGGGCTACATTTTATACAAACAAAACCAATTAGACGGCTATCCCAAAACTGGGGCTCTATGAAATTTATTTTTGCTATAACTACAAATGAAAAACGATTCTGAATTCATAATATAAATACACAATAATAAACAATTAGTATATCGGAATTTTTATCTAGATTCAATAGTTTGAGTGGAATTTTAGTATCTTGAAACGTTACTGAAGGGGCTGGGTAGAGTCGGCGCTGACGGAGTTAGGGCGAATGGTTGACGCCTATGCTACATACTCAAGGACGGCCAAAAACAAAGCTTTCCCTGAGTGTGTCTGAAGAGAATTTGTTTAAGAGGCAAAAGAGATAATCAGAAACAACAAAATAAATTATCAACCTCGTTTGTGTTACTTTAATAATAAATTATAATTTATTATTTATTGACATAGTTATATACATACATAAAAATTTCAATTTTTCAATGCTAATTGAAAATACGAACATTTGAGCTATTTACTCAAACCGTATGCATTTTTATTTTTTTCTGAATATCAAAAATCATTGAATAGATAAGACTAAATAAAAAATAAACAAATAAAAATACCTTTATTCATGAAATCGTAGTTGCGTTATTTTACGCTGAGCCTCCCCAGTAAGTACCTAATAAAACATACTAATTATGGGAAAGACTAGTAAATGTTAAAAAATTAGTTTTAACCCTTGATCGGAATATTTTTTTTTTTCAATTTATAGTAAAAAGAACTATTGAATACAAATGTATTTTAAAAGGGTGTGGTATAAGGCTAAACGTGAATGGGCGTGAACGTGCCTTAATTTTATCAAAATAATCTATATAAATAAAAATGAATCGAAATGTATGTACACGCATAACATCCAATCGACTGCACGAAATTGGATAATTCTTTTTTTGTGTTTGTTATTCAGGACAAGCTTTGCACAGAAGAAAATTAAATGAAAAAAAAATAAAAAAAGATTTTTTTTAAATCTCATGATATGAAAAGTGTGTGAGTGAAATAGTTTTTATCCCGGAAATCATCCCTTAAGGGGTGAGGATGGGAATGAAAGTTTGTATGGGGAAGCAATAATAATAATATTAGACAGTGTTTTAGCGCAGATGTACCGTTAAATATATTTTTTCATATAATTTTATCATACGTCATAAATTATTATGTTGACGATATTTAACATTAAAACTTTATCGTCAAAACAAATTATATATACCTACTTAAGTACTAAAAAACTACTAAAGATTTTAAAATCGATGAATTATAATATATAACTTTACTCCCAATACGACAAAGAAAGATTAATTTGATTTCCTTTAATATTGCACTAATCTTTTTTAATATCTTTTTTATTTCTTATAAAAACTACAATTTTATTGCAACACACAAACTAGGGAACAACCTCCACACAGCTACAGCCTAGCTATAGTTACATAGAAAATTAATCTGCAGATACCATTAAAATGTCTCCACGTTCCGGCTTTATTGCTTTAAATGATCAGGACCAAAGGACGAATGACGTCATTGATATAACGATCCATGACGTCATCGTGCTAGCCCTCTCCGGTTAGTCTCGAGATAAGACGCCTAGCATACATTACTATCCCCAATTTAATTTTATTTCCAAGAACACCGGCCACCACATCACCCCTTTAAACGCTTCAATTTTGAGGTTTCTCTAAAAGTTAAACATGAACGTGTATCACACAGTGCGAACTAAAGTCTACAAATCTAATATACCTTTGGATAAACTGGTAAGTTAGTCTTATTAATAATTATGCTGTTTTCTTGCATTTTAACGCTTTGCTATTATTTCACGATGCAGTACAGATTACTATCACGTTGACGTTTGTGGGGTGGGTCAATCAGCTGACGCCAATCATCGAGTATTACACGTGTAAAATCTATATCAATCCAACTGACCATCGAAATGACCGTCTCGTGGCAATAAAAACACTATTGTCACATTAAATAGATAATAATAAAGAAGAAGACTTACGAAATTCTGTTCCCAGCGCACTAAAGCACAAAAACGGAAAGGCTAAACTGCTTTAAAATATAAATTAAAGGTGTTAAAACTAAATTTTGGATTGTATAAGTATTTTGGACGCGAAGCGCGAGACAGTGTTTTCGCGCTCGACACCGGCTCGTCGGGCGACTGCCGCAAACTCAAAGAAAAATCAATAGCCACCCCTAGGACGTGCCCGCATGCGGAACTCGGCACAACCTAGCATCGCTCACTTTCTTTCCTTATTATGTAATATAGAAAGAGACAAACGTATTTCCCACAGCCCCCGAATACTTTGACGTTGACGTTTCGGCGCGAAAAGTGACATTCGTGTCAACGATTACAGGGAATTGGTTATCAATCGATTTTATAGCTTCATTTCGATTCTTTAATGGAATCAATATTGTATTTTCACGTTCGTTTTTTGAATTTTGTCGTGTTTCGTTGTTGTTTTATTTCATATTCGTAATGGGGTTGGATATCGATTTAAATACATCGATTTGTGATTGTTTTTTATTATGCGTGTATATTTGGTGAATTATATCTTAGAACTATTTTCTCATTGATTTTATTATTGAGATTTTAATATATTATGTATTTTATTTTATTATTAGATAGGTACGTTTTAACGGTTAGTTTAGATTTCTCAGAAATGAGATATTTTCCCGTAGTAAAAAGTATCATATATATTGACCTGCATAACCAGCTATCATCATGTCACATCAAAACCCGTCCAGTGGTTTTCTCGTGCTGCGGTCGCAGACAGACAGAAAGACAGACAAAAATTCTAAAAACTATAGATTTGTCTGTATCGATAATATGTAATAACTGTTACTGTAAGATTTTCCAAAAAATATTTAATGTACAGATTTGACTCACCGAACATAGATTTAAAATATGTTATTGCAAAATATTTTAAAAGGAAGTTGGTTATAAATAAAATAAACAAATTACCTTTTTACCTACCTAATTACCTTTATACGTCCATACAAAGATTAAAAATAAATATCTAATGTTTATATAATTTACATCATAATAATTGACCATTTTAATAGTTTTGTGTGTTTAGAAGCACGACTAAATTTTCGTTAATCTGAGATCTTAGAGAGTTATTGGGGTCACAAGTAAAATATTGATATTATATCTTTCTTTTCAAATCTATTTATAACTTCAAAGTTTTAAAACAAGTATATTTAAGATATTACTAGAAAAAAAAACATGTAAAGCTTATGTGAAGCTTACGGCAAAAAACACATAGGTGTAAGTGGTATAAAATATATAAGCAAAACCACTACTTTTACGACAGACCAGTAGTTTGGCGCAATGCAGCTAAGAAGCGATATTTACTGCAGTGAATTCAATCATGTTAAAAATAAAATTCAGTTTTGTCTATTGTATGAAAAATATAAGAGAACTTTGACCTTTTAAGAAGATATTGTTATAAATATTTAAAATGTCTGAGGTCATTGCCTTTTCTTTCACAATTTTTGTTAAAGTTGACCTATTTTTTATCCGGTTAAAGCGAACTAGTATTAAGCTTTAGTGGTAAAAAAACATCGTAGGAAATGTTAACCAGTTTTATACATTTATATTCTGAGTTTGTTGTGATATATCCACGACATCTGTTTCTAGCAGGAATTATTTTATTTATTTACTAGCGACTCACCCTCGCCTCGCTCGGGTTCGTCCCTAGGTACGTTTTAACGGTTAGTATGAAATACAAATCTTTGAATTTCTCGGTTTTCTATATTATAATATGCATGTGATATACATATAAACCTTCCTCTTGAATCACTCTATCTATTAAAAAAACTGCATCAAAATCCGTTGCGTAGTTTTAAAGATCTAAGTATACATAGGGACAGGCAGACAGCGGGAAGCGACTTTGTTTTCAATAGGAAAAACATTCTCATTTTAAAACTTCTTCTCATTTGCCACCATGTAATTTTCCGTATTCTGGAAAAAATCTTCATCCATCAGGGAAAGTCTTCTTAAAATCAGCTTATCCATACTTGCATCATTTATTTTTGGCAGAGGATATTAAAATAGTACAGAAAAAAGGTAGGACTTTCAAATTATTAAAACTCTTTCACCGTTGGGGGTACTATTGTATCAGGTATAAAATATTAATTTAAAAAATATTGTGAAAACCGCATGTAAATTCTTAATGATAATTTTACTACCATTTATTTATTATATTTGCTTGTGTACAAGCGTTTTACTGTAGCTCCATTTAAGCTTTTCAATTATATATTACTATATAAATTATAACATATGTGTTACTCTGATGTATTAGCTATATTACTGTGAAGTTTTATCAAAATTCGTTCAGTAGTTTATGGGTAAAAGAGTAACAAACACACATCCATACATTCCCACAAACTTTCGCGTTTATTGTTCGCGTATATGATATTAATAGGATTTTACAGTGAGTCGGTTAAATAAGGTTTATTTATGAAAATTATTAAGTCCAGGGTGAAATTTCAAGCAATAATAGTCTGTCTTTAAATAAAATCAATAAAACCAAGCTTTTAAAATAGATAGTAAATCTCAAACAACAAAGTTGTTTGTTACTCGTATACGGTTCAACTTTTGAGAAGGTACGCGGTAGGTACTCGATTTGCAGCAGCTCTATTTTGTACGCATAGTATCAATAGCTTTGAAATGTAATTTTGATCTATATTACGAAGTAATAAGGTGGAAAATCAATTGCTGTTAATTTAATGTATGTACTTTATAATCTATTTAAGCACTATAAAAGCTTAATTTTGTAAATATCAGATCGACTTCAAAAAAGGAGGTTTTGTTTTCAATACATATACTAATTAACCTTATTTTTATTATACAATTGTGTGTATTAATGTACAATTGTAATAATGAATACCGCGATTATGTCTTCCTGAAATTTCTATACCCAAATAAGCAACGAAACTTATTAAAAATGCTAGTGACTCGGGTTCATCCCTAGTTACGTTTTAACGTTTAGTTATAGATCTCTCAGAGATAAGGTATTTTCCGGCACTAAAAAGTATCCTGTATGTTGACCTGGACAACCAGCTATCAGCATATCAAATTTCATCAAAATCTGTCCAGTGGTTTTCTCGTGATGCGTTCCCAGTCAGACAGACAGACAACAAATCTAAAAACTATAGATTTGGCCTCTGTATCGATAATAATGACTATTTCAATAAGATTTGCCAAAAAAATATTTAATGTACATTCAGTTACAATTTTATTATATGTATAGACTAGCGTTGCCCGCGGCTCCACCCGCGTTCAGATGCCCAAAAACCAAATTCTTAGGTTTTACATATTAGTATAGTCTTTGTAGTTTTTGTATTTTTTCTCAGAAATGAGATATTTTCCCGCGGTAAAAAGTGTCATATATATTGATCCAGATAACCAGTTATCACCGTACCAAATTTCATCAAAATCCCTTCAGTGGTTTTACAGACAGACAAAAATTATAAAAACTATACATTCGGCCTCTGTATCCAAAATAATGTTTATTTCAATAAGATTTTCCAAAAAATATTTAATGTACAGATTCGGCTTAGTTATAGTTTTATTATATGTATAGATATACATAAAAACCTACTAAGGATGGAATATATACTATTTTAAACCGTTTTTTACTAGCGCGTACCTTAATATATAATTAAAAAAGTAATTCAACGCTTGTTAATTAATATACTACATTATGTCTTAAAACAACACTATTATTAAGTTTGATATTTATACAAGAAAATTCTTTCTGCAAAACAAAATCTCTACAAACAACCATAAAAACCGTTATTTCCCAGAAACGCTTCTTCCTCCATTCCTGGTACAAAATAACGAATGGAAAATAAACTCAGCGAGACAATCAAATTTTAACGTTTATAAATGTAAGCATGAATTATAGAGTATTCTTGTAGTTTATTGTACAGATGAAAAAGTATTTTTCGCAGGCAATTAATATATCTAAGCTTTTTCAAAGTTTCGTTCAAAAGTATTACTTTAAAGCTTTTTTATGTCAATATGATTAAAGTTTGAAATAGCTTCTCATGCAAACCCCATAACAAAAAGCGAGATAATATATGAAACTGAAAAATAAAGTATACTATTACACCGAATTTTGTTCATTACATATGGGTTATTCACAATAATATTATGTAAATTATTGAAGGTTACAGTTTCATGAATAAAATAGCTTCAATTATTCACTTTTATATGAAGTCGGGTTATAATTTAGTTAATGGTGAAGTTCTAACTAATTATTGAAAAGACAGCCTCAATACAAGTTTAGTAAAACTGAGTAGATATATGATGAAGTTATGGAAGGTCTTTATTTAATTAAGAAGAAGTAAGAAGTTCGGAACACTTTTCCTAACAAAAACGGTTTTTTTTACTATCATTTTTGCTTCATTATACTGTGATACATACAAGTACATATATTACATCTATAGTTCTTATATATTAAATACTAGCGGCTTACCCTGGTTTCGCTAGGTTCGCCTCTAGAAAAACAATAACAAATCTATCCCACGGGAACTGTACATTTTCTGGGATAAAAAGTAGCCTATGTGTCATTCTGATGTATGAGCTATATACAACTAGAACTGTAATGTCTTGGCACAAAATGAAAAACCTCATTAGAGAGATTTTTAAAGAAAACTTTGAGACAAGTGCTGCCATCTGCCACAACAACGCTTAAATTAATATCTTACTCTTACTAGACGAAATAACAAAAGAAGTTTACTCGAAGTCATTACTAGAGGGCGTAAAATATATTTCCATATTTTAACCCTTGATGTATGGACATAAAGTAGTATACGCTATCTTACATAGAGGACGCCTTATATTCTTTAATTTTTACTTACTTGCTGCGCCAACGGTCGCGGATTCGAGTCCCGTTGGGAGCATTCATTTGTGTGATAGCACGAATGTTTGTACTTTAGTCATGGGTGATTATACATATTTATAATGTGTATGTATTTAAAGTTTTATATTATGTGTAGTGTATCAACTATCTGGTATCCATAACACAAGCTTCGTAGCTTACCATGGAACTAGATGGTGCGTGTTAATGTCCCAACATATTTATTTATTTATAATTTAAAAAAAATTAAAAGTCATAAGATTTTGTTCAGTTACATCATGCTAATTATTATAAAAGCTTTAAGTTCGTGAGTGAGTTCATGAGCATGCAATTTCGGAAAAATTTAAAATGATATTCGGAATCAAAGCAGATGTCATTTTAAATGACTTCAAACAGGATATTTGTAATGAAATAAGATTTTTACCTATATCTAATGAATATACATTATATGTAAGTATGTATGTACCCAGCCCTTTTTAACGTCCCACTCCCTTCAATATGAGGAGGATCAGGTCATAGTCCACCATGTATAGTATATAGCTCAATTATAAAGCTTAGTTATTTTTAAAAAGTTTTTAAATAAATGGTAAATACAAACCATTGGTTTAATATAACTCTCAAACTGACATAAATTAAATTATCCTAAAGCATAGAGTAGACAAAGAGGGACGGGTGGCAAACATATCCACTTTCCATTTATTTTAACGTGAACTTTGGCCTTTTATCTCGTTTTTTAGGCGTTTTTATAAAGAAACTGTTGTGACATGTGACAAATGATATATTTGGTTTGGGAAAATACTAGTCCTAGAAATAGTTTATTTGTTCAAGCCTAGGGCTTTATTGTGTTTCTAATAATTGTTTAGTTATCTATACATACAATAAAATTCTAACTGAGTCGAATCTGTACATTAAATATATTTTGGAAAATTTTATTGAAATAAACTATAATAGTCATTATTATGGATACAGAAGCCGAATCTATAGTTTTAAGATTTTTTGACCTCACAAACTCACAAACTTTACCTGTTTATAATATTAGTATAGATAAAAGATTAGCTTCACAAAGAAAAAAATATTCCCGTTATTATTCAAATAGCATAATTACTGATATTTTAAGTAATAAAAATAAATAGAATGTTAAAATTACGAACTTTCATACATACACTCATTTAGAATTATCGAAAATGCTCTCCCTCATTATACAAGGGATGCTTGTGCAAAATTCAATGCTTTTAAAGCCAGTTGTTTGGGTTGTACGTTGTCTGCCAGACAGTGAGGATAAAAGGATTGAATAAATCAGTAGATTGTGTAAAGAAATTTGGCTCTGCAAAGTTTATACTTGCAATTTGCGGTGCAATAACCAAGCAGTAGTTATAGTGGCCACAACAAGACGTTACAAAAGGCCTATGATTACAAATTACAGACATCTGCGTTTTATTTACGAATAAAAAAATATATCTGTTTTTCTGAGCATTTGTAAGTAGTTTCAGTTGAAAAAAAATATTTAAGTTACTTTGAGAATAATAAGATTTGCTTCAGAGTACCTTTTTTAAGTCAATTTACGAACCCTTTTTAACTTGTAAAGTATATGAAGTTAAACATCACCGAAGTATCTATAGTTTCCTATATTATTGCTTTAGTAGCTATAATGCTATATCATTTGCAAGTTTTTAGACATATCTTAATATACTTTTATTAATAATACGTTTATACTATAATTACTTTATTTATTAGTACATATACTAGCGACTCACCCTCGCTTCGCTCGGGTTCGTCCCTAGGTTGATGCCCCATATGAACTTTCATCCTCATTTTTACATCCTTAAGGGATAATTTCCGGCATAAAAACTATCCTATGTCCTTCCAAGGATCTGAAACTATTTTCTTACCAAATTGCATCTTAATAAGTTCAGTAGTTTCGGAGCCTACTTGATACAAGCAAACAAACAAATTTTTCCTCTTTATAATATTAGAATAGATATGTAATGTAAATGTAGAATACAATAATTACATACCATCAAGCTGATCTTTAGATGCAGCAAGGAGGTGGATATTGAAACTCTTCAGTGGCTACTAATAAAACTTTCAAGCTTGGACTCAAATCAAAGTTTCTCATCAAGTTTATATCGATTTTCTAACACAATTCTTATTTATTACTGTAAAGAGCGACAGGGAGAAGTCTATTCGGTATATACAATTTTAATTGAACTATAAAATATATTATTTTTTTAAATGTAACTTAATATGACTTTACAGAAGTAGCATACCTATAGTACTAAATAGTACTTTATCTCATTTTTTTTTACAAGTTCAATATTGGATACAGAATTATAATATTTAGACAGTAGGCTGAAGATTATAAATCGACAAATCGAGTCGAAGGATAAAGCATGTTAACATTCATTATCTCGTCCTTTGGAGGAAAATTGCAAGAAATATTATAAGGGGTGCTTTCTTTGATGTAACTACTTACATTAACAAAGTATCTGCATATAGAGATCTTGACGAAATTTATAAATAAGGCATTTTGTAAGAAAATAGAAGATTGATATATAAATGAGAATATCCAATTTTTAGCCCCCGAGGCATAAAAATGTAAGTTAAATTATAGAACTCTATTGCCCGATTTCACCAACGCTACCTAAGTTTAAGGGATCCCCTAAGCATGGTTAGGGGGCTGTAAGGGGATAGTTTCTGTTTCAACGAAAGTTAGGGGCTACTTAAATATTAAAAGGCCCCCTAAATTTAGGTTCTCGAAATATGGGCATAAAGACGACCGTAAAACGAAATTTAATTTAGGGGCTAGTTTAGGGGACTTTTAAGCTAGGGATCCCATACGTAGGTGATAGCTTATGGGTTGTTGGTGGAATCAGGCATATGTCTGTCTGTGGCGTCGTAATTACAAAAAAATATATTTTTATTCGAAATTAGTCTAATTGAATGTCATTCGACCTTGAATTATGGTACATGTTTCCTAAAGTAAAGAAAAGTAAAAGTAAAATATATAGTGTTTACTATTTAGGCTAAGAGTATTTTGCTACATTAATAACTGTTTAATATGTTGATGTATGTATTTATTACATAATTACAATAATAAGAGATGACTGTAAAGTTTTAAAATTGTCAATAAAATTTAAATTACTCCTTGACTTATCGGAATCGAACCCAGACATTCTTGATTAGCCTTTTATACCACTGAACTAACGAGGCACTTACACCATGATATCCTAATTTCATAATAACGGTCACCTATTTATATAAAATCTAAAAATAAATAATTATAGGACAAAATGTTTACTCCATCTTATTTAAATACTCGTTAGCTACGGACAGTTTATAATGGTTTAATAATAATTAATCTATACTAGTAAAAGGCAGTGGTAGCCCAGTGATAACGCGCTCCCTTGGGAAACCGAGTGAAGCGGGTTCAAACACCGAGTCTCGTACCTCTGATATATTCATGTGCGAATCATTTCCAACATATTGATAATTGCAACTAAAATCTGTCAATAGTAACCAAATATTAAAAAAAAACGGTTGAGAAACATAGGAGAAAAATAATAAGTACTGAACTGTTTTGTCTTTGCCTATTTATCTACACTACTATTATAAACGAAATTTGGTAAGAAAATAGTTTGAGACCCTGGAAAGGGCTACTTTTTATTCCGGAAATCATCCCTTAATCCCTCCACGACCGCGAACACGCCGGCGTATCAGTTAACAATTGATTTCTTAGAATTTTAATTAATTTCTTAGAAATTTACCTGGAGGTGTTTGTATAGAAAATCAACCTGGATGAACCCGAGCGAAGCGAGGGTGAGTCGCTAGTATGTGAATAATTGAATTGAACAAATAATTAATAGTTTTGCATTAACTTCTGATATTCTCACCCGGATGTATCAAAATAATGTAGGTATGTAGTATTGTTTTTCGAATCAGCTGACTTGAACCTTAACATTAACTGACGGCTGTTAACGTCAATACATTGCGGGACGGTAAAGAGAGACTGTTTACACATTAAGATTTATCTCACGACGTACTGACTCAGTCAGTGCTGGAGCTACCATTGTATTGTAACTCATTTTCAATAATTTTGTGAATAATTTTGTTTTATTATATGAAATTATTAGCTTTTACTTATATATTAGTACATGAAACGTAACTAAATCATATGCTATTATTACTGTTGTTATAAAGACTAAAAATTCTCATATCATCTTCATCATCCACATTCGTAGTTTGATGGCGCTATAATAGAAACTTCAGTAGCTTTGCTTTTTTTAATGATGCTGGATAAACCCGTCTCCATGACGAGTGCCAGCTGGCAGTCAACGGACAGGATATTGTTATACTTACTGACTGAAACCCAAACCGGAACTGTATCGACGCAGTTTAATAGGGTATTGTAGAATCACTTGCGACACTACAACACCGTTGGGAAATGCTTTTATGCATACCACTGCATACATACATATAGGTAGGTTATGTGGGACTCGCCAGCTAGAAAAGCCAGTAATACCTTGGCTTCACACCCTCCTGGATTACCGGTGCTAATGAGCTCCCCATTACGACACTACGAGTTTGGCACTACAACACCCCTGTGATGTTGTGATGAGTTAAAAGACAAACACTTTCAGAGATGGCTGAATCGTATGTTATAAGACATACCTACTACTTAATATGAATTTGTAATGACATATATTTTATTATAAACTAGCGGCTCACCCTCGCTATGCTCGGGTTCGTCTCTAGAAAAGCACAAACAGATCTATCCCACGGGAACCGTACTTTTTTCCGGGATAAAAGTAACCTGTTGTTGGACCAGCAATATAAGGTATCAGCATGCCAATTTTACTATATTAGGTGCATAAGTTGTTGTGTACTAAGCTGTATAAGTTACTATAGTTTTTTAACTATCTCACGGGAAATCTTTAGTTTTCCGGAATTATGAGTATCTAAAATGTTGCCCGGGGATATAAGGTACCACCATGCAAAATTGCATTTAAATCAGTCCAATAGATTTGGAGATTAGCCCGTACAAACAGACAAACAGACAGAGAAACAAAAAATTTGAAAAAAAAAACTGTATTTGTTCTATTTGTCTTCTTACATTCCCCAGACTCGGTTTTTAGCATTTTTTTCTATGTACAGACATTGGACCTCTACAGTTTCATTATAATATAGATTTAATTTTAATTTAGTATTTATATTATAAATTTAATTTTGATTTAAAGCGCGCTACCAAAATGAGGACAAAAACATTGTAGTATTAACAAAAAATATGTTCACATAATGTCAATGTGTATTTTCAACAAGCTCACAGAGCGTGATTAGATGGACGTGCTTCCACATATTACAAATTCATTTATGCTATATTGCGAACCAATTAATGATCAAAGGGAAAGCTTGAGCGTATCTGCGGTTGAAAACACACGTGGTGCTTCCCTTTATTTCTGATGGTACCAATAAAGTACTTATGCATATTTCATCATATAAGTTTTAGATACGGTATCACACTTAGAACTCAAACTGCTATACCTCCATCATGTTTTCTCCATCATCACTAAAATAAAACTTATTTAATTGTAGTGGTATACCACTTTCCAGAAAGACATGTAAATGTAAACGAAAAGTAAATACATAAATATTTGGGTCTTCTACATTTTATGTGACCTTAGCGGCTCATCCTCGCTTGGCTCGGGTTTGCCTCTAGAAAAAGAATAACAAATCTATCCCACGGGAACAAAAAAAATGTCCTTTCTATTCTAGACTATAATCTATCTCTGTGCCAAAATTCATCTAGATTTGTTCAGCCGTTCTGGAGTGATTGAGTAACAAACCTCCGAATATCATCTAAATTTTCACATTTATAATATTGGTAAGATTGGTAAATCAAACGACTAGTGGATCGATTTGGATGTTTTTTATTTTATTTTAGTAAAGAGCCCTTGAATAATACATAAGTTATTGTTGGGCAACCAGGCACGCATCCAAGCGAAGAGATTGTATGTAAGTGGCTAGTAACTTTATTATTGTATAAGTAGTTGTCATTGGCGGTGACACTTGGAGACGTCCATACAATCCAGCGAGGAAATTTCCACCTCTAAAACTAAAAAATCAATACATGTCTTATATCTTTTGCTATTACACAAGATTTCTTGTATTATACATATATATACGTACTCGTATGTATGTATGTTGTCGATATCAGTAATTGAGTTCAGTAGATATTTTTAGGATGGATTTATATTACCTGTAACTTCTTCCTTGTGATTTCGTGTACATGTATGATTTAAATAAGCTCGCATCTATCTAACATGATCTCTTATTCAATAATTCCGCATTGTGTAGAAAGCTCAAGTCATATCTATTAAGCGGTTCTGAGATCGTTTGAAGCTGCAGCATAATAGACTCCTCTCAGGTGATTCGTGCGCAAATAGAGACATATTTTAAGGCATTAAATAATAATTAAATCTATACTTTTGGTACTTACGTTATGCCAAATCTACAGCTGATATATCTACAAGCTCGACTCTGTGTATTTATTGAATTATTGATTCTACATACAAACTTTCATCCCCATTTTCATCCCCTTAAGAGATGATTTCCGGAAAAAAAAATCTATTTCCTTCCTAGTTCCTATCTTTTTACCAAATTTCATTTAAATCGGTTCAGTAGTTTTTGAGTTTATTAGTTACAAGCAAACAAAAATATAAAATACAAATCTTTCCTCTTTATAATAGTAGTGTAGATTAACAGATCATCAAAAGCTAGAACAAAGCTTTTAACCGGAAAGACTAAAATTTTGACTGCATTTACCTGTAAATAGATAGATCATAAGGGTGATAAAATTATGTGGAAAACTAGTTTTCGCCAGCGACTTTGCTGCGTGGTACATACGTAAGTCTATGTAAGCTATCTCAGTCTATATTAGAGTTACAGTAGAAGTCACGACGAAAAAAGTAATAAGCACTCACAAACTTTCTCATTTATATATCAAGTTTCACTTCGGTGTTTCTCAAATTTCAACCCCTAAAGTCATTACGTGGTTTCTTTCGAAAAGGCTCGTATAAAAAGGGGCTGCTTGAAAACACGCAGACTGTTATTTACTATAATGGAAACCCTGTACAATAAGTATTAAAGAATTTACTACACTTTCATACTATTTACATAAACTAGTAATACTCTTTATGTTATACAAACATACAGCTAAAGAAAATATACAATTTGAATTTGACGACACGTTTAGCTCAGTTTTTAGTGTGTAGTATACCCTACTTCCTGTGCCAGCGGTAGCGGGTTCGAGTCCCGCTGGGGACATTCATTTGTGTGTTAAACACGAATGTTTTATAACCAGTCATGGGTCTTTATATTCATAATAATATGTATGTACTTAAAGTTATATATGTGTATATGTGTAGTGTATCAACTATCTGGTATCCATAACACAGGCCTCGTAGCTAACCATGGAACTAGATGGTGCTGTGTGTCCCAACATACAATTATTATAATACAAAAAAATAACATATGAAATTTCTATAGCCACAATAATACGGAAGAAAGAGAGTATATCTACTTAATTTTTGGAGTCCATTACAAATTGCTTTTATACAAATTTTATGAATATAATGTAAAACATTGGTAGTACGTTTTTGTGCGATTCATCGCGGTGTATTTTCAGTGATATTGCAAGTACGCGATCTACGTAAACGCCGGCGAGTCTGCCAGCAGAGCGCGTGGCTTTACATGTGTGGACCGGCATAGAGTAATATATAACGGACAGGTGGATAGATGCGATAGATGCATTATGAGCTTTCAATGGCGAGGATTTAGTTTCTATGTAAATCAAAATGAAATTATGTTTGTTGTTAAGTGAACTTAAGAACTGTTGGACCGATTTGGTTAATTGCTTATTTAAAATGTTTGTTATTGTTTGAATGAGGGTTATAAGCGAAGGGAAGGAAAAAGTAGCTGGAAAATTTGGACGTATATTTCATCGAACTTTTTTATTGAAATTTGGATAAAACAGCGTCTGGAGGTTACGTCATACACATATTATTATTAAAATTAGACATTTTAAAAATTCAAAAACTATATGATTTTATGGAAAATATTGTTTTCTTAATAACATTTTTATTATACACTTTATTATTTTTGCTTATTTCATTGACACTCCAGTTTATATTTATAATTCATCAAATCATGACAGATGAAGTTAAGAAAGAATATTATGTTTTTATTATTTACTCTATAATTTTTTACATTGCTTTACATTTATTTTATATTTTAGGAATGTCTACTATATTTATAATCTTTGCCCGTGCGCGCATTGCGCATGTATGCGTGACGCCATAACCCGCGGATTCTAACCTAAATTCGAATTTCGAGCTTCGCTTTCCGCGGACGCGCCCGGCCAGCGCTAATTTAAAAATAAAACTATTTTTCTACATCTACGTCAACGACTTCGTGTTAATCTGCCAAAGTTAGTTTTTATTTTACATATTTTGATGCGGTTTTAAATGGTTTATAGTTTTAAATTATGTGTTAAAAGATTATGGTTAAAATAGTGTAAAGATATTTCGATGACATATCGACCTCGACGATTTTCGCGGTCTTTTTGACAGTGTTGTGTTGTGTGACTTGGATTGAACATTTTATGAGGTTTGTCTATTTTATAATTATTTAATTTCAATCTTGAAACTGACTTTATTATAAAATCACGTTGAAAATTAAATATTTGTAGTACTTATAGCTTTAGTGCTGTTAATCCAGATAGTTGTTCACTCTTATATATTTAGAAAATTTCTACTGTGTGTTATTTCTTTTGAAATACGTCTGTTGTTTCTGTTTATTTAATTTAGTAATACTATATTAAATGGGCAAATAACGAAATAGTTAGCAACATTTGCTAAAGCAGCAGTTTTGATCTAATCTTGTAAGGTAATACCTAACCATTGCATTTCCTTTGGTATTTACATACATCAATAAAAATCAAATTGTCGTGACTCATTTTAAATCATCGTTTAACGTTTAGTAATCATTAAATATTATGTATTCATTTGCAGTTTTTAAACATTAACCAGTAAATTATATTTAATTTTAGCTTTTTTTTGCACCATTTTACTAGGACTTAAACACGTGAGCGAATAGAAGTTGCCATGAAAACGATTTAACAGAGATAATAATATATCGGTCAGCTTTTTTTATCTTTGTCTCTTCAATAAAGTTATAATAGTTTTTCTTTCGTTTAGCGTATTGGCAGCGTGCCTTCCTGTTTACTTCGCGATACCCAGCGCGGTTCCCGCACGTGGTAAATTGTATTGTTCAAATAGAAAAGATTTTTCTAGTAGATGATATAATTTTTGTTCTAGAGAAATTCTTAATTTATTAAAAAACTACAGAGTTACGTGCGTTCCTAGGTGCTTTTATAATAAACAATTATAAATACTTATTATTATCTCGTTCTTCGCAAGATAGAATATATTTTTTTTAAATATATTTTTTTCTAGTACACTAATATTTGTCCGTTTCTTCACTCGCGAGTTAAAACTAGCCTAGCTATCCCATGCCTCATACCGTTAATCCAAGATATCCATATGCCGAATTTCATTCAAATCATAAATAAAATTGACTGTATACAACGTTGAATAAGTTTTTTGAAACATGATGTGGGAACCACATAATGTACCAATTAGAATTAAAAGAAGCCTAATTGTAAATTTAAAGATAAGTATCTGCTATATCCATATTGCTCCGTTTAAAGGTTATACCTACCAAAAAAATATTTGTTGATAAAATATTGAGAAAACGCGAGTCTGAATCAAATCAAGTGAAGGTTCACTAATAAATTTATTATTTTAATGTGAGGAAATCAAATAATAAAAAAATAACTATCTATTTACATGGTATGCCCAGGCATATAGTTACAAAAAACTCTTAAGTAATGTGACTGTGACATACAAACAAACGGACATGACGTAATAATGATTGCGTTTTTCTCTTTTGGCTACGGACCCCTACAAAATATTTCTATAAAACTCAAGAAAGTGGTACTTCATTTCATGTATAGATAGTTTTAATTTCATGGGATAATGGGTAGGCGGTATTTATATTATTAGCCACAGAGAACTGTACACTCCCGTTCAATTTTATAAACTAATGCTAGTCACGCATACACAGTTCCCAAACATTTATCTCTATTAATTGCTTATACTTGTAATTTTTCCAATCAAACTCTTCTGAATACATCTTTTTAAAGTCTTGGGTATGTACTCGTACAATTAGGCAATAATCATAACGGGATTGAAGTTATAGTGTTTTAACCGACTTTAAAAAGGACGAAGTAATCAATTTGAGTACGTTGTAATGTATGTATTAAGTATGTTGTATCTATTTTGGTAAAAAAACAAATGATTTAAAATATGTGCTTGGTTGATTCAGTAAATGCTGAAATATATTAATAATTCAATATTTGTTTGTTTTTATGCTTAATTCTTTGTTTAACAGTTCGTCGCTTGAGAATGGCTGTACAACACTGGGAATATTATTATTAAAGTAATACATGTGATCCTTCTTATTGTATCCAGTAATAAAACTATTGACCACTCTCACAGTAACAGTGTCATCAAAGCAATCGAGGCAATAATTTTGATTGATATTAAATTAGAAAAAATCTTTTATAGATAGACTAGCTTTTTGCTGCAGTTTCCGCAGATGTGTTTTGCACCGCTATTAAGAGCCGTAGTGTAATTGGATAACCTTAATCCCTCAACGACCGCGGACACGCCGGCGTTACAGTT
This sequence comes from Brenthis ino, assembly GCA_921882275.1. Taxonomy (NCBI): domain Eukaryota; kingdom Metazoa; phylum Arthropoda; class Insecta; order Lepidoptera; family Nymphalidae; genus Brenthis; species Brenthis ino. The sequence goes on along the minus strand of OV170229.1, from coordinate 11,940,200 downwards.
AACAATAGATTTCTTAGAAATTTAATTAATTTCTTAGAAATTTACCTGGAGGTAATAGCTATTAATGAATACTAAATCCATAGTAATATTATGAAAGTGAAAGTGTGTTTGTTTGTTTGTCTATAAGAAGAAGAAGAAGAAGAAAACTATAGATTCGATCTGTGTATTGATAATAATGTTTATTTCAATAAGATTTTTCAAAAAATATTTAATGTACAGATTCGGATTAGTTACAATTTTATTATATGTATAGATGTAAAAAATATATATGTCAAATCGCTTAGTAGTTTAAGAGGTTAGCGTGCTCAAACAAACATAAAAACAGGAACAAGAATTCAAACCTCACTTTTATATATATTGGTAAAAATTAGACACAAAAGGTATTTTAATCGTTCATATTAAGATAGTGTTTATGCCTTTAAGGTATGGATCATCTCATCTCTCCATACGAGATGATTTGTTGATGAGATGATCTATTGAACTCGGTTATACATACAATCGACAACCGATTTCTTTTCGAAAAGTGGTTCAACAATTATTTCGACTTGTCTTCATTAGTATATCTATACTAATATATAAATAGTTTGGAATTATTACAACTAGTTGTCCGTTTGTACAAATTATTTTTTACTTTTTATAGCCTACAAGCAGAACCTGCGGCTTCGCTCGCGCTAAAACTACAAAAAAATCTCTAAAAATGTAGTTTCATACAAACTTTCATCCCCTATTTTACCCCCTTATAGGCTGAATATCGAAAAATGCTAAAAAACGTATTTATTCCATTTTTGAAGAGCATTAATACCAAGTTTCAAGTAATTCTGATCATAAATATTTTTTTGTATTGTATTATAACGTGTTTTCCCATGGGAATGAGACGATCTCCTGTGATAAAAAGTAGCTTATGTCACTCTCCAACCTTCCAACAATCTCCACACAAAAAATCACGCCAATCCGTCACTCCGTTTAGACGTGAAAGAAGGACAAACAAACAAAAACACTTTCACATTTATAATATTAGTATGGATTTATAGAGGAAGACTATCTAGCACCACTGTACGACTTTAATAAATTGAGCAAGTACACAGAAAACCTAGGCGGGCGGAGCCGCGGGCTATACTAGTGAATAATACTACGATACGCACTTTTATGAACATTTATATAGGGTAGATCGTGTTGGCATGTAAATGCTTGCTGAATATTTATAGCGTGGGGTGAATTATTGTAGCCTCGATAGCTTGAATTCTGACGGCACGTTTAATTTATTAAGCTTTTACGTTTTGAACTAGTCTTAGCACGCGACTTCGTGTGGGTTTTTCCTTCGTGTTTTATTTCTATTTATAAAAACCATAAAATGTTTGATAAAAAATGGTCTGTCTGTAAAGTTCCAGTCTAACAGTTTATATTTACTCAACCAGTTAATAAATTAAATGCTATACATTTTCAAATAGCAGCTTCTACATGATATGCTAGCAAATAAACTGATATAAAACATTCTAAATATTTTAGATGGCTCACATCTTCAACTTAAAATAAAAAAATCTTAGTTTTTTTAGTAATGTGTGGGAGTTTTATTTTATCTTTAAAGGAGATCTAAAGGAGAGGAGGCCTTAACAGTTTTAAAGGGTAAAATACTTTTAAGTTACAAGGCTCTTTGTAAAATCTCTTAAGAATGAAGTAAGTACGAGTTTTAGACATTCATCCCTTAATGGTTTCATCTTTGTATGGAAGTATAGAAAATAATATATTTTTGCTGTAGGATTCATTTATATTAGTGCTTTCGAACATAATTAAATGAGAAAGGGGATATCTAAAGTTGGGACAATGAAGAACAAACGACTGTCAGAGTTTGTTCTAGTAATCGAATCAGATTGGAAGCTACAAATACCATTATAAGTTCTCGATATAGCGCAATAAATGCCTCTACCTACCTGATATGAGTCATGTCAGTAAATAGTACCGATTCCTACGAATATGGGAGTGGTTGTGGATTCGATTCTCGCTCTTTTGACGGCTTGTATTTAATAAGCATTTATTTGAAACTAGCGACTCACTCTCGCTTCGCTCGGGTTTGCTTCTTGAAAAACCAAAACAAATCTATCTCTCGGGAACTGTATACTTTTCCGGGATAAAAAGTAGCCTATGTATTATTCCAGAATATAATCTATCTCTGTGCCAAATTTCATCCAGATCCATTCAGCCGTTCTGGCGTGAAAGGGTAACAATCATCCATACTCATAAACTTTCATTTATAATATTTATACACAATATGTCTGGTTAATATGGCTGGGCGTGGGATTTCGACGCACGCATTACGTGTTTCAATATGTGAATGAAACGACGAGTTATTAACACAATAACTCACCTGTTCATTTTCCTGCATAGGAGCAAAGACGTAAAACTTCTCGACTTCTATATTTTGCTAATTATTTTTAATTAAAAAGGGTCATTTACTTTTTCCAACTTTCATTTTAAATTAGTCTTATAACTCAGGTTTACATAATATAGTATATTTTTAATTTTTAAACAAGAGAGATGATTTATTCTGCTTCCGTACTTTCACATCATAGTAGGTACATTACGCTAAAGGTATAAACAAGTTAATAGCTAATTACCTTACATTTCGAGGTTAAATCTTTATTTGACCAGGCTACATTCATATATATATGGGGCTATATACATATAATAAAATAGTAACATAGCGAAATCTGTATATGAAATATTTTTCAAAAAACAATGTTGTGTTATGTATTGTGTACAGAATGTAGAGCCCAAAACAATAGTTATTGAAAGGTTTGTCTGTATATATGTGTGTACTTTATGCTAAAACTACTGAACCGATTTAAAGTTAATTTTGTGTAAAGTTCTGTCGAGTATTATGGAGATAACTAGTTCTGTCAAGTCGCCCTTAGAAATTTATATGACCAACCCTGACTGAACCTAATGAGATTCATCAAAATAATGGACAAAACATTGTAGGTCTTAAAAAGCCTACAGAAAAGTTCACAATAGCATATTATGTCTATCTCCTAAGCTTCACTCGCAATAACTATTTTTATATACACGAGTATATAAAATGTACCCCTAGAGAAGCTTGGGCAAATCGTGTAATATTTTTTCTGTAATCGAGAATGTCAAAAACAAATTGATGTATAAACTTAGCTTCTATAGAATACAAGATATTATATTTTACTAGCGACACACCCTCACTCCGCTTGGGTTCGTCACTACTTACGTTTTAACATTTAGGTACTATAAATTTCTCAGAGATGAGATATATTCTCGCAGTAAAAAGTATCTTATATGTTGAACTGGATAACCAGTTATCATCATACCAAATTTCATCAAAACCCTTCTAGTGGTCTTTGCGTGATGCGGTAACAGACAGACAGACAAAACTTATAAAAGCTATAGATTCGGCCTCTGTATCGATAATAATGTCTATTTCAATAAGATTTTCCAAAGAATATTTAATGTACAGATCGGCTTAGTTACAATTTTATTATATGTATCTATAAAGAGATATCATCTTTTTTAAGTAACAATTTCTCTATTAGTACATTTTCTTCAAGGCTAAGGACAATATTTGATATTATCCCAAATAAGTCTCCTTATTTTTTGACCTTGAATATTAAGGAACTCCTACAATATAAACATGATAATGCCTACGGGATAGTTGAGAAAAACATAATAAATAGGTAGTTATTTATGTATTGATATATTAAAGTATCTAGAAACAGCTTGATTTTTGTGTATACATGCAAAAATTGGACAAGTAAATACGACAATCTTAGTAAAATTTTTGAAGTGACTTAAGAGTTAATTAATATTGGTTGTTTCAATATTGTTATGGTACACTAGCGACTTACCCTTACTTCGCTTGGGACCCTAGGTGCGTTTTCAATAGATTAATATAATAATTGTGACTTTTTCTTGACATCGTAAATGCGATTTTTGCGTAATATTTAAGAGTTTTTGATTTTCGCGCTAGAACTGAAAATATTTCTGGAATAAAACTTAATCTATACGTAGTCATACAAGCTCCACTATTTTTCAGTGAAAGTCCCATCACAAGCGCTGTTCAAAAGATTACCCCGGACACACAGAAAGACAGACAACATTTCTAAAAGGATTTTTAGGTACTGGTAACATATAAATAACTCTTATGTACTTGAAAAAACATAGTTATTTCGAAATCACAGACAGACAATTCAATTTTATTTTATAACGAGTGACTCACCTTCGCTCCGCTCGGGTTTGTCCCTAAATACGTTTTAACGGTTAGTATAGATTTCTCAGAGATGAGAAATTTTCCCGCAGTAAATTGTATCCTATATGTTGACACGGATTTTCCAGATCCTTTTCATTACCAAATCTCTTATTTTGTAGGGTGTCTGAAATACAGTATAACACTCTATGTAGAGCTACCATGCAACATGCTTCACATTCAATCAAATTACTGAATAATGCTATATTTCTTATTGTTTGGTTATTAAAAAGAGAAAGAAGATTAACACCTATTAAATAGTAAAAACATAATAATAATAATAGAGTAGTATATTAGATTATAAGGTAGTGGTAGCCCAGTGGTAACGCGCTCGCTTCAAACGGGTTCAAATCCCAAATGTGATTATTTTTTTATGATTTTAGGATTACCATTAATTGCATTACGGTGAATAAAAATATCGTGACGGTCTCCTTATGACGTTTTGCAGGTCTCTGCAAAATGTCGAACGACATGTTAAGTTCGCCCGCCACCCGCACTTGGTCTAGCGTGGTGGACTTTGTCCTGAACCCCCTTGTATTGAGCGGAGGCCTGTGCCCGGAAGTGGGACGTTAGAAAGGGCTCAATACATACATACGATTCTATTACATGTAAAATGCTCTTCGTTTTTACTAGCCACAGTGTTTTTAATATTTACTAAATATGGAACCTAATCAAATACATTTAAGTGGCATTTTCCTCTGTAACATCGATATTGAATAAAAATCTATCTCTTAACAATTGAAACCTCCCACGCAGCTTATCTAATCAACTGAACATTATCGTAATTGGAGTGTCCATCGATCGCTGTTAATCTCGTCACCTACATATACTTGTGCTATATGTATTTTCAATAGCAGTTTACGAACTCAAAGTAGTACCTTGTTTCATCCATGATAAAGAAATGAAACGTAACTTTAACGTTCTTTTTTAATTAATAATATTCGGTACAATAATCTGTGACAGCTGTCATCGCTAGGTAGGTAAATATATAACCGCAAATCTATACATATAATAAAAATTGTAACTAAGCCGAATCTGTACATTAAATATTTTTTGGAAAATCTTATTGAAATAAACATTTTTATCGATACAGAGGCCGAATCTATAGTTTTTAGAATTTATGTCTGTTTATCTGTCTGTCTGTCAGTCAGTCTGTCTGTCTGTTACCGCATCACGGAAAACCACTGGAGAGATTTTTATGAAATTTAGTATGATGGTAGGTGGTTATCCGGGTCAACATATAGGATACTTTTTACCGCGGGAAAATATCTCATTTAAGAGAAAAAATACAAAAAATGCAATGTAATGAGTGTACTAATATGTAAAACCTAAGAATTTGGTTTTTGGTCATCGAAACGCGGGCGGAGCCGCGGGCAATGCTAGTCATAAAATAAAAATGCTAATATCTTTTTTTTGTGACTTCCTAATAAGAAATTTTTTTTAGTAAAATATGTATCACGTAATCCCTATCGTTTTAGCATTTTTTCATTTCATGACGCCTCAAATGGAAAGCAGGTAAAACGTTGTATAGAAACCTGCCATTGTTCTTTACAGTCTCCCTCCTTTCCCTCCTTTTTTAGGTTACTTTAAATTGCCATTCCTATTTTGTTAAGCTTTCTTCCCGCAGTTACTCTAAATAAATATGCTAAATTATAACTTTAGTAAAACCTATTTTTATATAATTACATTTAAATTTAAATTATTACTGAAATAAGTTATTATAACTAACTATTCGTATATTGAATCGTATATATTTTAATCAAACTTCTATTACAATCTAATATCTATATTTCTATGCAATACTTATAATACTTATGTTACTATGTATGTATGTATATTGAATTAACTTTGAAATGCCAGAAGGTAATTTCGAACCCAAAATAACCACGCCTGTTTTACTATAAGAGGAATGCAATAAATCTATATATACAGCTCTTGTGACCCGGATTCGTCTGTGTATGGCACTCAAAACGCATACAAAATAGCTTTTTATGAGCGTCTGTATCATTGTATGTTATTGTAATTTCCTTTCAACCTTTTTAAAACTATATTTAAAATGAAAACATACGTACAGTAAAACTGTACCTACGGTTTTATCAAAGTACATAATATAAATCCGAAAGTTTGTTTGTGTGTACACAAATATACTGTGACTTAGGTATACATAAACTATTGTTAGTAATGAAATTTGACAAAAGTTGGCGCCACCTATACATAATAAATGGCACCTAATGATGCACTCGAGCAAGAATAAGTCCTTAAATAAATATATCGTAGCAGTTTTTATGGCAATATTTTATTTTAAATTTGATGAACAAACATACAAATATGATACAAATTTCTTCGGAATCTGTCCATTGGTTTTCTCGTGATACGTCAGACAGACCGATAGACAGACAGAAAAACATTCTAAAAACTGTAGGCTCGGCCTCTGTATCGACTATAACGACTATTTCAATAAGATTTTCCGAAAATATTTAATGTACAAATTCGACTCAATATGTATAGATAAAATACTTTGTATTATGTAATACATATTCTTATTATATTAAAAGAATGAGATATAACCTATTGATAACAAATTAACCTATATATCATATAAATTATATGAAAATATCAAATATGTTACATGAGATATTTACAAATTATAGTATTTATAAATTGAAAAGAGCAACTCTGTTTAAAAGAGCAGTTCCTCATTGGTTTTCGGTCGGAGTGAATGTTTTTGACCATTCTTTGGCTGATATGCCTATCCACTCAAACATAAACGAACTTATTCTTCTATCTCTTTCTATACGGTATCAATTAGTATAATTAATAAAATTTAATTAAATATCTCTGAAACATAATTCACATCTACTCATTCACTTGGCAGCTCTATAACATGGATAAATGTAACAACGTTCAAAATTTTTGTGAAAGCTACTAGTTTCCCATTACTCTAAAAGCTGATATTATCGAGTAACTATTTCAAGTTATAGCATTTGAAATAAAGTGATAGTTATTTTTTATTTATTTAGATGGAATAATTTCAGTTTCCAATAATAAGAAAAAGTCTATTTTATGAACATATATGTACATCACTACATACATATATACATGTATTTGTATATGCTACCTGTTGTTAAGTGCACGTGCGTATTTAAGAGTATAATTATTGTATAAGTGACTTTCTCTCGCTTCAATTGGATGTGTCCCTAGATGTCTTTTGCACTTATGATATTAAAAAAATCATTTCTTACCTGATTCTTTGACATAGGCCACTTTTCTTCTTCACGCCCACAGAAGTGAAGTGCGACCTGAACGCCTTAAGCCGCTCGATTATTCTAAATATGGCTGGTAAAATGAAAGACTGTTTTTATTCCAAGTTCTTCATATTTATGACACCAAAGCTCAAACAACCATTAACTTTTCATCTGTTCTTTTTATTAGTGGATAATATGTGAGATGGTGGATAAAAGATTCGTAAAAGATTGACAATGGCTATCTTTTACCTAAAATAGATGACTTAATTATGCATTGCACTAAGTCTAACCGAATGACTTATAATTATAAAACTTCTATTCCCTATTCCGCACGATAATTTTTCTTCATGTAACGCTAGTGAAAGTTCAGTTAAAATCGATTTATGACGTTGTTAATGTATTTGCGTACACTATGGACGTTATCAGATCCGATAGATTGTTCGGGAAAGTAAATATTCTGAGAATAGAATTTACTACATTTAATCCACCTCTATTATATACAAAAAATATATTAGGTATATACTATTTACATAGTATAAAATAAAGTCGCTTCAGCTGTCTGTTCTCTTAGATCTTTTAGACTAATCAACGGAATTTAATGCAGTTTTCAGCAATAGATAGAGTGATTCAAGAGGAAGGTTTATGTGTATAATACATGCATATTATAGTACAAAAAAGCCGAGAAATTCAACCATTTGTATTTCATACTAACCATTAAAACGTACCTAGGTACGAACCCAAGACAAGCGAGGGTGAGTCTAGTTGAATATAAATCTATACATATAATAAAAATGTAACGGATCGCTGTCTGTACATGGAAGATATATGAGAAAAAATATTATTGGGACCTTTATAAACGCAAATAGTACCCAAAACAATGATTGTTAGAATTTTTGTCTGTTTGTCTGTTTATCTTTTTGTCTGCGCGTTTGTGCACGCTAATCTCAGAAACGGCTTATGCGATTTAGATGCGGTTTTCATTAATATATTTTGGCAAGGTTCACTTAACATTTAGTGTTTGTTTCATGTCAATCGGTTCATAAATAAAAAAAGTTATGCCAATTTAATGAATCACGTCGAACATTTGTTAAACTATCTATATCTATTTATTCACGTCACGCTAGATATGGCTGAACGGATATGGATGAAATTTGGCACAGAGATAGATTATAGCTTGGAATAACACATAGGCTACTTTTTATACCGGAAAAATGTATGGTTCCTGTGGGATAGGTTTGTTTTTGTTTCCCTAGAGGCGATGAGGCCGCTAGTTACGATATATAATTCATATTTCTAATACTATCAAAATATTTACAAACACACGGACAGATAATAATGATCTAAAAAGTATTATTGTTCCTCTAATAACAAATAGCCTGTCAGTTAATTCGAGTTAAATAGATAACACCTGTTAGCTGCGATTCTTTATTATTTTAAATCATACTATACCTTACTATACTTCTACGAGTAATATACGTGTGATGCGTATTATAATGAAAGTGATATATTTTTGCAAATATTTTTCAAACAACTGAATCGATTTTGATGAGCTTTTATCCTGAAAGTAATAATTTGCTAAGCAGTAACAATTTTAATGGATTAATGCCTTGTAATAATAATTCAGCCCTTGTAACGTCTCACTGCTAGGCACGGGCCTTCAATACAAGGGAGAATAGACCAACATGCTGGCCAAGTGTGGGTTGGCTTGGCGGACTTCACATGTCTTTCGAAAATTAGTATATTTCGTTTTAACATGCAGATTTCCAATTATTATTTTATTTAGCACACGAACGATTTTTTTTCTGCAAGTTCTTTTATTCAAATAGAAATTGAATAACTTAATCTGTACATGTTGTGAAACAGTAACTTAGCGAAATTGATGTGCGCGTTTAAAAGTACGGAACCGATTTTAACAAAAAAATGTAGTGATAACTTATTACTCGGGCCAACGTTTAGGATACCATTTACTACAGGAAAATCTTTCATTCCCACGGGAAAACACAATAACTGGTTCTATCGAGTCGTTAGAAATTTACTTGTGTAACGCTGGCTAAACCTTAAGAAATACATGAAAACAATGTAACTACCTACTAGAAAATAAAAGCGAGAGAAATAAAATATCTCAATGTTGCGAAGATATTGCGAGAGACACTAAGCGGGTCAAAAGATAATTATTTATAGATTTTTATTTGAGGCATTTATTATTAGCTTCATTCACGTAGTTTCCAAGGTGTTTTATATTTTACTAGCGACATAACCTCGCTTCGCTCGGGTTCATCCGTATGTATATCATATATATATATTTGCAATAATGTATGGAAGTCTGCCCGATTTGTTGACATTTATGGTTGGTTACTGCTCCGCTCTCTCGGACATGATGGATCCTTCCTCAATAAACGGTCTATTTAATGAAAAAATATTTTTTGAAATCGGATTAGTAGTTCCTGAGATTAACGCGTTCAAACAAACAAAATCGTTTCTAATATTTACAATAAGCACGTAAACGTTTTTTTCATATTATATTCATATTTTTACCGTCCTTATACAAATATACGCTATTAAGATTTGTTTATTCAACAGTAAGCTCAAAACTCGTTAGATTAAATAAGTCGTTATTTGTGGAACTTTCTGAACTTGAATTTCTGTATAGCATTGTAGTCTGCAGACTTGTTATCTTTCTGTTGAGTAGTTTTGTATTTGTGTATTATTTTTATATCTTGATTAGTGAAACTATAAGTTCTCTGAATGATTAAAAAATGAAAAAATCTCAGTTAAAAGTTTTATGCCAGCCAGTATTTTATTAGAGAAATTAACTCTTGAAAAACTAATTAACTTAAAAAAAGAAGTAAGTACAAGACATTTTATTAATAAAGATTATATGTGTGTGTATACCCTTTTCAACGTCCCACTGCTATGCACGGGCCTGCCTTCAATACGAGGGACGTCAGGCCAAAGTCTACCAAGCTTTCGAAAACTTGTTAAGTTCTCTCAGACATGCAGGTTTCCTCACGATGTTTTCCTTTACCGTAAGGCAAGTGGTTATCGTGTTGGAAATGATTCGCACATGAAAACATCAAAGCTGCGAGACCCGGGTTTTGAACCCGCTCCACTCGGTTTTTCAAATAAACATGTTACCACTGGGCTATCACTGCCTCTCATTTAATAAAGATTACTTTGTATCAATTTGCTTAGCGAGTATAATCGCGACTCGCGAGTAAGTTGTCTTACACTAGCGTTTATCCGCAGCTCTAATCCATTTAGTTTATTTATATACTAGCATTGCCCGCGGCTCCGCCTGCGTTCAGATGACCAAAAACCAAAATTTTAGGTTTTACATATTAGTATACTCTTACATTGCAGTTTTTGCATTTTTTCTCAGAAATGAGATATTTTCCCGCGGTAAAAAGTATCCTATATGTTGACCCGGATAACCAGCTATCACCATACCAAATTTCATCAAAATCCCTCCAGTGGTTTTTCTGTGATGCAGTAACAGACAGACAGACAAAAATTCTAAAAACTATAAATTCGGCGTCTTTATCGATAATAATGTCTATTTCAATAAGATTTTCCAAAAAATATTTAATGTACAGATTCGGCTTGGTTACAATTTTATTATATGTATAGATATTAGCTCCAATTATTTATACGTGATAAGAGATAGCCTTCTTCAATACTTAGGCTATAAAGCAAAAAGAATATTTGAAATGGAACTGTCAGTTCCATAGAAAGCGCGTTCAAACAAACAAATATGAGCAAATTATTCAACTGATGCGAAAGTTCAATTTATATCAAATTATTTTAATGCATTCTGAATAAAATTTCAGCCAAAAGTTGTTATCGCTTTCTATATGGTAAAGTTAAAGTTTGATTGGTTTTACATTCGAGATGGGGTGACCTTATATGACCGGTGAGTGAACTCGGCGAATGAAGCTTTGTTTATTTAATTAATCTCGTCCAAATACTTCTTTTAATGCGATTATATTTTATTGATGACTAGCGACTCACTCTTGCTTCGCTCGGGTTCGTCCCTAATTTTCGTAGCGCACGCTTAATAATGACTATTATAGGTGAATTTTTGATACCTTAGGTTACATTATTGCAATTTTTGTGGATCTCTAATTTAAAAAAAATATATGACCCATATTACTCGCTGATAATGTATCTTTTGATTGGATAAGAATTTTTAAAATTGGTTCTGCAGTTTTTTAGTTTATCCATTACAAGCAAACATACAGAAAAACATTTTTTCTCTCTTTACAATATTAGTAGATATAGACTAATCAGTATTGTTTTAGACACATGACATGGAAAAAACTACCTTACATATTGTAATAATCAAGTATTACTCAAAAGAGACATTCTTTTGTTTTTTAAATAATAATAATAACCGCATTTAATTTTTTTAATTTACCTCAACCTGTAATCGACCCAACCAAATTTAAAAAAGTACATCGTCTTTATTTTATCGAACTAATCTATAGTCTATTGTTAGGATAAAACACTTACAAACATTACTCGTATAGGTATATTTTAATTAAAGAAAACCATAATACTTTCTTAGATTTACGCGAATATTTGACATTTTAAATAAAACTATCTTTTCCGAATTTTACGCGGATTTATTTTGATTTTGGAAGAAAAGCATGAATTTTGAAATTAAAAGTGTTTATGATTGGAAAAATATTGGGTATAATAATTATTTTTTTAAGAAGTTTTATAGGCGGGATCATGAATAAAACTATTTTTGAATAATCGTAGCGTTATGTTTGAAAGTAATATCGCCAACCTCATACAGAATTTCAAGCTAAGAGCAATTAAAATATTCATTATTTATATACGATCCAATGAACACCTCCGCAGTAAAACAACGATAGCCTTTTAAAATATTACTCAAGCTACATGCACAAAGTACGTATCTAATAGCACTCCCCACATGACGTCGGTGTACGGATTAAGTAGACTACGGTTATTACTTCATCTTTTATCTGATTAATGGATGAAGCTTATTTTTCTGGCGATGCTCGTAGCTTTCGATAATTTAATATGCTGGTAAGTTGTTTACTTGCAATGAAACACGTCTTAACAAGTATAATAAAGTTTCTTTATCAATCATACTACCTGTTCAGTTTAAAAGAATACTTTTGTACTTTATAGCCTACTAGCGACTCACCCTCGCGTCGCTCGGGTTCGTCCCTAAGTTGATTCCCCGTACAAATTTTCATCTCCATTTTCACCCCCTTAAGGGATGATTTCCGGAATAAAAAATATCCTATATCCTTCTCAGGGGTTCTTACCTCTTTCTAATAGTAGTGTAGATTGATTGAAGAAGGCAATCCAACGTCACGTAACAATGCGAGTGGAACCGCGGGCAAAACATAATTTATTGTTTGTATGCATTTAGCTTCAGTTTCATGTGGAAAAGTGAGAATTTACATAGTGACTCACCTCTTCTTCAACGTCGTTATTAGGTCAATGCTTTGCTTGGTCGTTACCTTTAAAGCTTAATTGAAGCAGCTAATAATTAAATATATTATAAAACACAATGTCTGTTTGTTTGCCCAGTTGTACGGATATATAGAAAGAAAACTATTTATCCAAATTTTATGACTGTAGAGTCATTTAAAACATGTGGTTTTTGTAACAATTTAAGAGTGATTAATGACATCACTTCGGAAAATGTAATTTCGAGCTTTACATTATAGTTGTTGTAGTTTCAACAGAAAAGAAAATATATGTATGTTCATCCTTTATCTAGTAAAACTTTAAATTGATAATGCATATAGAAATTACTCCTCTTCATAGAATTTTTTTTAATATTAACTTGTTTTAATATTTTTAACTGTTTTAAGTATTTATTTCTTAATAAAGGAAAATAACAAGACTGCTTATTCGCTAACTGTACGAGAACAGAAATAGCAAATGAAGATGAATAAAAAAGTTTAATAAAACTTGAATTGAAGCAAAATTCGACAACTTGTTTAGAGGACTTTATTCACGCTTGAAAGTTTTAGTTGGTCTTATGGACCTTAAAAATGTTTTTATAGAGACTCCTAAAGCTGTAACATCGATGCTAAGCTTGTATTCAGCCCTTTTGAAGGTCCCACTGCTGGGCACGGGCCTCCCTTCAGTACGAGGGCCATAGTCCACCACCACGCTGGCCAAGTACGGGTTGGCGGACTTCACATGTCTTTTGAAAACTTGCTAGGTTCTCTCCGACATGCAGGTTTCCTCACGATGTTTTCCTTCACAGTTAAGACAAGTGGTAACCATCTTGGAAATGATTCGCACATGAAAATATCAGATGTGTGAGACCCGGGATTTGAACTCGCTTCACTCGGATTCCCAAGCGAGTGCATTACCATTGGCCTACCACTGCCTTATGCTACGCTTACATTTTTTTATTAATCTATACATATAATAAAATTGTAACTACCCCGTATCTTTACATTAAATATTTTTTAGAAAGTCTTATTGAAATAGACATTATTATCGATACAGAGGCCGAATCTATAGTTTTTAGAATTTTTGTCTGTCTGTCTGTCTGTGACCGCATCACGGTTTTTTTGGTATTATGATAGCTGGTTATCCGGCTTAACATATAGGATACTTTTTACTGCGGGAAAATATCTCATCTCTGAGAAATCTATATAAAACGCAAAAAGAACTTTTAAAATCGAACTGGTGCCTAGTTTCATAGATTGGGTTGACAAACAAAAACTCATCAGCTTTACATAATATGATTGATATAGATAAGCCGTAGAAATGCGTCACAAGCTCATCGGTAAACAAAAACAACTGTCCAATTTAATATCACCTTTATCTCCCGAATTACATCATAAAAATTCAACTAGAATGTACGCAGACGGTGTTTGTTAGTCGCCATCGACAGAGGTTCAACGCGCTACGCCTACATACACATTTTTACGTGTCAATAAAAATAAACGATTCTTTGTGCTGTGTATAGCTTTATAATTACGCGACTGCGAATAAGAGGATGTGTAAGGTTTTTTTAAACGTTTACACTTGTTTTGTTACGTTTAGGTTTGTTATTTTTAAGTGATTGTTAGTACTAGGTATATGGACGATTATGTATAGTCATAATTTATTTATTTATTTATGTTTATTGGTCCACAAAACAAATGACAATCAAATACATATAAAATAAGAATAGCTTGCAAAATTAATGCACAAGATTGCATTTTTCTAGATGCAGACACAACATGCATATACAACAAAACTTAATATTACAAAAAACGAGATTTAACCTACGGTAACAATGAGGAAGGGCTTTTATCTACTAACAATAACGAAAAATCTTAAAAAAAATATATGAATTACTAACAACAGCTATTAAACTAAACAATTTGCTTTAATTTTTTACGTAAATAGGCTATAGAGGTATCATTAAAATATCTAATTTAAAACGAATAGTGTCGTACGCTGAACACATGTGAAATAAGGGCGAGTGGCTTATTACATTAGTTCTCGCGTTGGGAAAACAGAATGTCTTACGATTTTGTACACGACTACTTAATTAGGATTTGTCCTTACTAATGGAATTTTGGTTTGGTTCACCCTATTAATCTATATATATAATAAAATTCTAGCTGTGTCGAATATGTAAATTAAATATTATTTGGAAAATCTTATCGAAGTTGTCATTATTATCGATACAGAGGTCGAATCTATAGTTTTTTGAATTTTTGTCTGACTGTTTGCCGGTCTGTCTGGGAACGCATCAAATAATTAAAAAAAAAGGTAATATTTATAATAATAACAGCAAAAATTAAATAAATAATATTGCTATATTTAATTATAATATATATATTAAAAAATTTAAAATGTTTAGAAATAAAAATCAACTAATATTTTTGAATTTTTGAAATCATTGTTGTAAAATAGTAGGTAGGCACTGTCTGTAACAAGTATGTGTTCGAGACGTCTATAACTTTAGTCTCTCCCGTGACCATGATTGCTGTAAAGCATTCGAAACGTCGGAAACCAAAAATCAAAATAAATCCGCGAAATAATCCGAAAAGATAGTTTTATTAAAAATGTCAAATATTCGCGTGAATCTAAAAAAGTATTATATAATAAAAACTTTTTAACAAAAAATAAAAACCGACTTCCAGGCACTAAAATGTAAAAATAACTAAACGGAGGTTTTATTTAGAATAGATACCTAATCAGATATTTTCGAAGTCGGTGAACATACATAAAAAAAAGATTCCGACGAATTGAGAACCTCCTCGTTTTTGGAAGTCGGTTAAAAATACAGTTACATATATTACCTGGTGGCACGCACACACACACTATGTCCTTCCTTACCACGCGCCAGTTGGATTTCTAATAAACTACCACCCCACGACCAGCAGAGTGTCCCACTCGATACGATAGATAAATATGGACACATACATATATTAATAAACAAATAATTAATATTTTATAGTGAATCTGCATACACTCTATAGTCTATACAGATAAATAAAGACGGAGTACCTGTTTGTAATGGCAAAATAACAGCTTTATACTAAATACGGTACTTGTAAGAAAAACTCAATTTTTTTTGTCTGTCTATCTGTTTGATCCGATTAATCAACGTAATGGCTGGACAGATTTTCATTGGCAGATAGCTAGCTAGATAGAAGTAATTTAGGTAACTTTTATTTTGGAATAAGAATTAGGGTTCAGCTCAGAAAAAAAAACTTTCCTAGGGACACAACCAAACGAAGCGA
The DNA here is from genome assembly GCA_921882275.1 of Brenthis ino. NCBI lineage: Eukaryota > Metazoa > Arthropoda > Insecta > Lepidoptera > Nymphalidae > Brenthis > Brenthis ino. The sequence continues at coordinate 11,923,953 of OV170229.1, read as the reverse complement.
GGGTAAGTCGCTACTTCATAGTTGGACATAATTTCATTCATTTTCAGTTACAACACCTATAGAAAAAAGACTCGTGCTTAACGGAGGAAGTACCTAGTAGTATTTATGAGTCCTGTGTTATATTTTACTAGCATTGCCCGCGGCTCCGCCCGCGTTCAGATGACTAAAAACCAAATTCTTAGGTTTTACATATTAGTATACTCTTATATTGCAGTTTTTGTATTTTTTCTCAGAAATGAGATATTTTCCCGCGGTAAAAATCCTATATGTTGACCCGGATATCCATCATACCGAATTTCATCAAAATCTGTCCAGTGGTTTTCTCGTGATGCGGTAACAGACAGACAGACAGACAAAAATTCTAAAAACTATAGATTCGGACTCTGTATCAATAATAATGTCTATTTCAATAAGATTTTCCAAAAATATTAAATGTACAGATTCGGCTTAGTTACAACTTTATTATATGTATAGATTTCAAACTTCCCATGAAATTAAGTTTTTACTAAATAACGTGTTCCTGAGGCGAGTACATTTATTAATAACAATGACAACATTATGTATACAAAAGTATGTAGATATTTGATTTATAATATCTTTATAGATCTATCTCTGAATTTTACGCAAATAATAACTTACGTCGTAAAATTACAAATCGTGATCTTCTGCGAATAATCTTTTACGAGCAATTTATATCGATCGTTTATGTCACTTAGCTTTGAAGGTGTATCTATTGTTGTAACGCCAATAGAATTTCATATAAATAAATATAATATAAAATTATATTATTAACCGTCCATCATAAAACAACGACAACATAAAGGGGAAATTAACACATTTCCCTTATATTTCTTAATTTAATGTATGCGAATACTTACATGTTATTGTTATTGCTTAATAATAGTAATAGTATGAGTTTCTTGTATAAATAAATATGGACATTAACACCCAGCACCATCTAGTTCCATTGTAAGCTTCTAGGCTTGTGTTATGGATACCAGATAGTTGATACACTACACATATATAACTTGAAATACATACACATTGTAAATATAAACACCCATGACTGAGTACAAATATTCGTACTCATCACACAAATGAATGCGTCCAGCGGGACTCGAACCCGCGACAGCTGGCACAGCAAGTAGTGTCATTAGATACTGCACCAAAGTGTCATCATATGTATGTAGAGTGTCATGTAAGTTTTTTTTATTTTCTATATACGTGTTGTTACATATGTATGACAGTCGCTGCCCTTGCTTCGTCGGATGTTGATATAAAACTATAAGGAGGGCCTGACCACCCGTTAATTAGTTAATATCTGAGCTAAATTAGGATTTTTACCTACTAGTTATACAAATATATAGATACACAATTTCATGGTTTTTGTACAATTCTACAATACCGTCTTGTTTTCTTTTGTATAAAGACAATATAAAAAGCTAAAACTCTAAGTTAATAGCTTTTCCTTATTGTTAGAAAGAAATAGGTTTATTATAATCGACCTACTATTATTATAAATATTGAATGTATATCTTTATAACTTCTTCACACGAAAAGGCTGGATGAAGTTGGATAAATAGATATGGCCTGAGGTAAAATATAGACTACTAGGAACGCATCTGAACGTAAGTCGCAAGTAAGTAAATATTTATTGTATTTTGAACTTAGATTTCTTATGTTTACAGGTTAAAATGGCGGAGCAAACACAGGTAACTGGCGCTACGACACCTGACGCAGAAGCACCCGACACCGGCCAGACAACCCAGCCACAGCCAAAGAAACAGACGAGAGTGCGAGGCAAGCCCCAACCAGAGAGACCTAAGAGAAGTCTATTATGTCTAACTTTGAAGAATCCACTAAGAAAGCTTTGTTACGATATAGTGGAATGGAAGTATCCTTTTACAAATAACTAGTAATACCGTATAGATTTGTCTGTATATATGTTCCATTTCTGGTTCTTATCAATTGTATCCCGTAGAGTTTAGACTAAAGAATGATATATATGGAACCCGTCAAAAATATCAAAGTCAACAATAGTAGCGCGATTTGTTATTTTGGTACTATTCTCGATTTTGCCATATACAGATAGTTTATTTCTTTAAAGAATAAGGTAAATTTTATACTGGAATTAGTCGTTAATTTATATTTCTTGTGAAGGAAATATGAATAATACAAATTATACAATATCTTTTGTATTTTAAAGAGCGATAACTTATAGCAGCTTATTTAATATTTTTTATTTATATAATAAAATATCTAAGTTATTTTATTAACGACACGTTTGGCTTAGTTTGTAGTTACTTGCTGTGTCAGAGGTCGCGGGTTTAGTCGAAATCATTGTCTACTGTCTCATATAATTAACTTTATGTAGTTTCCTAAACAAAAATATTATAGACCATTCGAGTACATGATATTAACGACTATATTCGCAAACTGTATAGCGCTAGCGGTCTTCACTCCATACCCAGCGGGGGACACTAACAACACAAACCAAATATTGGTAAGCACTTTGATATTATCATAATAATAATAAGTTTTAGTTTTAAGAGAACTTTTGCACGGGATTTTCTATAAAGTACTTTTTTGATCAATGTCGGAACATGATGACAGTAAAAGATCTTATTGCCTCTACTGGTGACAAGAGAACTGGCTTTTTCACCCAAAGAATCGGCATTTCCATTCAGCGGCGGAATGCTGTTAGCATTCTTGCCACTATTCCACGCGGACATGACTTGTACAGTAATAATTACGTATATATATATATATATATATATATATATATATATATATATAATGTGTATATATATATATATATATATATAAGTAAGTATATTTGTAATTTCCTTTTGCAAGTAATCTTAGAAAAATAAAATAAAGATATATTAGAACCAAACCAACTAAAAATAAAGGTAATATGTATAAATTATAAATGTATATTCTAAGGTTTAAATTATCTCTTTGTTTTAGGAAAAAGTAGAATGGATATTCATGGCGATATTCACAGGGGAGTGTGTTATGAAGATTATCGCGTATGGGTTTCTATTTCATCCTGGCGCCTATCTCAGGAACACGTGGAACAGTCTTGACTTCACGATAGTCACTATTGGGTATGTCGAACACATTTAATTATAATATCTATATATAAACTTAACTATCTTTTCGGATTTTTTTGCGGATTTATTTTGAATTTTGGTTCCCGACGTTTCGAATGCTTTACAGCAACCAGGTCACGGGAGAGACTCGTCTCTCCATTAGCAATGTAAAAGACAGGTGACGTAACGTGTGATATCAAAATAAATACTCGAAAAAATCCGAAAACAATGTTTATTTAAAACTAGCGACTCACCCTCGCTTCTATCGCTCGAGTTCGTCCCTGAGCTGCTTCCCCATACAAATTTTCATCCTGATTTTCATCCCATATTAAGGGATGATTCATCATCCATTTCATCTTAAGGGATGATTTCCGGGATAAAAACTATCTTATGTCCTTCCCAGGATCTCAAACTATCTTCTTACCAAATTTTATTTAAATCGGTTTAGTAGTTTCGGACCCTATTCGGTACAAACAAAAAAATAAATCTTTCGTCTTAGTAATATTATTAAAAATTAGGTTACGTACTAGTTACGTATTAGTTACGTTTTAACATTTAGTATAGATTTCTCAGAGATGAGATATTTTCTCGCAATAAAAAATATCCTTCATCTTGACCCGGATAACCAGCTATCATCATAACGAATTTCATAAAAATCTATCCTGCGGTTTTCTCGTGATGCGTTCCCAGACAGACAGAACCCGAGGGGAGCGAGTGTGAGTCGCTGGTCTATATATAAATTGGTAAAAATTAAGCAGTTTAATACCTTATTTTTCTCTGTTTGTCAACCGATTTTTTTTTCTTGTTTATAGCTATTGACGAATTTTAGGGTTAATAAGATTAATTGTAAGCATATTGTGGGTACATAGGAGTTTGACCTTTGGCATAGTTTAAGTTTATACGGAGGACTGTAAAAAGCTAAAATTTATGGACTTCCTTTTCTCCGAGACTCTACTCGCGTAGTTTATTTATGTGTGACTTCGCTGGGGCTTCCCAAAACAACCAGAATCATTATGAATTTTTAAATACCCTTACGTAGTTTCCTCACACTTTCGGTCAACTTCTTTTATATTTATAAGTAAGCCTCTTGCAAAATTAGTTCTTCTCTTCTTCTTCTTCTTTCTGTTGTTGTATTTAGGTTTGTTTAATCTATTTTGTATATTATTATAAGAGTTTATTGGGTATATAAATGCTTTTTTTTTAATTTTGATGCAAACCTGTAGAGAAGCCATAGAATACTAAATAAATATTCGATTGAATGACTTATTTATATTGGTTTCACTTATAGCTCAGTTGCTGTTTTATGTATATTAGTATCGACGTTAATCAGTCCGGATATCTGGACTGCTTCAAAGCATATTACATAATATATTTGTCGCTCCTCGTTAAAACAGTGTGGCATTTTGTGAGAGATTTGATTTACGATAATGATAGATTATTTGAGTGTTATGATGCAACAAAACGATAAATGAGTCTCTAAATTAAAATAGTTATTATTGAGTTACGTACGTTAAGGGTATAAATAAATAAATATGTTGGGACATTAGCACACAGCACCATCTAGTTCCATGGTTAGCTACGAGGCCTGTGTTATGGATACCAGAGAGTTGATACACTACACATATATAACTTTAAATACATACATATTATAAATATAAACACGAATGACTGGAGTACAAACATTCGTGCTCATCACACAAATCCCCAGCGGGACTCGAACCCACGACCGCTGGCACAGCAAGTAGGGTCGCTACAAACTGAGCCAAACGTGTTGTCTTGTATAAATAATGGTAAGTGTATAGTAACTTATTGTCGGTCTCAACAACCTATCTATCTCTAACAATTGGTAAACATTACTACTATTAGTAGCTTTGGTCTGTCAATAAACGAAGACATACATAAGAATCTCTTTCTATCATCTTTCACACTGATCTATCGTTCGGAAGTTTTACCACTTACATTATATAACACCATAAAGTATTGACTGACAGATTCATGAACGGCCAGAATAAACCACTCAAAACCATTTAAAAAGTTATATTAACAGCATATTTCTATTACAATAAGAATCTTTCATTCCCTTATAATTGCTTTCCTGACTGTTTGTTTTTTTTCGAAGGTCGAATATTCTAATAACGTAAAATAAAAAAGTTGGCACTCGACTTCATATTTAACTTAGACGTTAATATAAAATAGTATATTAATTCTATTGAGCCATTGGTGTACGAGTTGAACTCAGACTTGTTCAATTTTTTGATAGTTCTTATAATCCTACTAGCGACTCACCCTTATTCCGCTCGGGTTCGTCCCTAGTTACGTTTTAACATTTAGTTTAGATTTCTCAGAGATGAGATATTTTTCCGAAGTAAAAAGTATCCTATATGTTGACTCGGATAACCAGCTATCATCACACCAAATTTTATCAAAATTTGCTCAGTGGTTTTCTCGTGATGAGTTCCCAGACAGAGACAAAAATTCTAAAAACTATAGATTCGGCCTTTGTATCGATAAATGAATATTTGAAATGAATATTTCAATAAGATTTTCTAAAAAATATTTATTGTACAGATTCAAGTCAGAATTTTATTATATGTATATAGTATAGACAATATTGCTACGTCCCATGTATATTGTCGAGTAGTGGAGAGTGTGTAACGTCTTTATACTAGAAATAATAATAATTAAAAATGGCTCGTCTGTAGTATGCTTAACATAAGACAGTTAATGACAAGAACAGTTAATCGTAAATTGGCATGGGCGAGAAAGGAACAAAACATTTTGAAGAAAGGAATTGAAGTTACTAGAAAAGTTTTTAATTTTCGTGTACTAGAATGTTCTTTGGTTATGTATATTTATATGCATAACCAAAGAACATTCTATTATTAAGAGCCTTTTTTAAAAGGCAGTGTGTTGAGAGATCTGTTAAATTTCTCAGCTGAGAGAAGATTTAGAAGAAAAACATAAAATTGAGGAAAAATGGAGAATAGTGCAAATGCAAGTGGTGTAAAATAATGCTTAGAGACTGAGTAAAGCTAAAATTGTGCATATACTTACTGCGTGTTTGTAAACCGCCATAAGTGACTGTGAACTAAAAGCAATAAAACATTCATAGTGTAGAAGACATACATTATTTTCGGATCCCAGAACTCATAGAACGTAACAATATTGTAACTTAACCATAGATTATATGGTAAACTAATGGCGTACTCTATTCGATATGAAAGTAACATGAGTTTGGCACGTAACAATATACTTGAATTATCAAACAGGGACGTGTTATTGGGTCATGGGAATTACTTTACCTATACAAGGTTTGATTATTAGGGGATTAATATTTCATTCCAAACTTATCTTCTTACCCAAAAAAATGTTCAAAAGCTTTTTCTAGACATTCTGGATGAATTATAAAGAGGCAGAGTTTGTTTGTTTGAACAAGCTAATCTCAGAAACTACTAATCCAATTTGAAAAATTCTTGTTGTATATATATATATGTATATATATATATATATATATATATATATATATATATATATATATATATATATATATATATATATTCATGCTACTACCCACGGGAGCGGAGCAGTGATATAGAGGCTATCTATTCCATACTAACCGTTAAAACGTAACTATGGGACGAACTCGAGCGAAGCAAGGGAGAGCCTTTAGTAAAATATATTTATACTAGCGACTCATCCTCGCTTCGCTCGGGTACATTTTAAGTCCTTGTGTACATTTTAATAATTAATCTGTGTCATGTATATTATATAACAAAGATTATAATACATTTAATTTTAAACAATAGCGCTTATATTCAGTCATTTGAATAAAGTTTTATTACACTTCATTACATTATTACTTACACTACAATTACTTTGCGCGCATTCTTTAGTAGCTATTTGCACTAAACAAATGCACGACTGAAACCTATTTATGAAATCCGGTAAAAGTAGCTTATGTCTCTAATCGGCCTACAAAATAGAGGCATCTTGTGCCAAAAATAAAATGAGAAACGATTTAATTTAATATAAAAGATAGATAAACAAACAAATAAATTTTAGAATGTTTTTTACCTTGAATTTGGTGATATAGCTATCGTTACTTCTTTTTATCAAACTTTTTTTTTAGTATTTTTTTATGTTTACACTTCATGTCTATTGCAAAAATAAATTCCTTCATTTTTATATCTCCAATTGTTCCCACTGGCTTTGTCAAATAATAAACACGCCATATGCCAAAAATCATGTATTCTTTATTTTTATTGTATTGTATGTATTGCACTCGACTCCTTTTAACGTCCCCTTTATGGGCACGGGCCTGCCTTTAATACGAGAGGGATAAGGCCATACACCACCATGCTGGCCAAGTGCGGGTTGGCGGACTACACATGTCTTTCAAAAATTTGTTAAGTACTTTCAAACATGTAGGTTTCCTCAAATATTTACATATATACACACATAATATGTATAATAAACAGTAACAAAGTCAGATCTGTAGTCTCACATCCGAGAGAAGCGAGGGTAAGTCGCGAGCTTATAAAATATAAGAACTGATAAATAACTTAATATGCATTACAAGTGAACGAATAATTTACCTATTGTAATACATGTAGAAATAGTCGGTAGGCACTGTCTGTAACGAGTAATATAACGCCTTTGAGACGTCTATAACCTTAGCCTCTCCCGTGACCATGATTGCTGTAAGGCATTCGAAACGTCGGGAACCAAAAATCAAAATAAATCCACGAAATAATCCGAAAAGATAGTTTTACCTAACATACCTATAGGTAGTTAAAATTAACGAATAAGAAATTATTATAAATTAAATTGTTTGTCAAAAATTGAAAGCAAAAGTAGTTAATACTTTCTTAGATTTACGCGAATATTTGACATTTTAAATAAAACATTTTTTTGGATTTTTTCGCGGATTCATTTAGATTTTTATTTCCCGACGTTTCGAATGCTTCACAGCAATCATGTTCATGGGAGAGATTGTTTTAAACGTCTCAAAGGTTACTTCTTATATAATTGTTATTACTTATTTCTAAAAACAGTGAGATAATCGTATACGATGTTAATACAAGACTATTACGACTCAATCAAATCTAAATTATAAAAAAACATACGTACAGACGAATATAGAACCTCCACTTTATTGGAAGTCGGTTATTGAGATTAGTGCTTTAGTTACATCCCAGTTAAAATAAATTTTATGATTACCTAGTACTGTAACAATGGATAACCTTGTAATATTCTATTCTATTCTTTTGTTTAGTGGCTTCCAGGAGTGACAATTGGGCACAAAATCCTTGTAATAGTTATTAATGTAACGCATTAAAGTACGTAAATTATGTGTCATATTGTCTTGTAAATTTAGAAATAAATGAACTTGGCCCATTAACTAAAAGCTTATAGATATGGTTGACGTTGGGATTTACTTTGAAGATGTAAGTATAAATACCAATTAGCTATGAAATATTATGAGATTGTGTAATATTTATACTGATTTTAACGAGTTTTGATATTATTTATATTTAACTAATCTAGATTCTAATAAAATAGGCATAGTTGGAAAAGAGTTGATGTCAGGCAGGCGGCCGATCGTAAAACTTTTGCCAAAACCGATCAGCAGTAGCATAGTCTACGCCAATATCAAATAGTTGTTATCATATTAACAAGTAGTATATTCTTTTTATTGGGACTGATATTAAAATCTGTTTGTGATGAATATATTAGGTGAAAATTCATAATATTTAGCACTACGAGTATATTCTATCCGTACAACACGCGCCCGAATCTATAATAGAAATCGATGACCGCGACGACCATGGTCTCTGTCACGGTAGACTCCTGTGGACTCTTAGAAATAGATTCATATCAGCTTCTTTATTTTGTTAACATTACCTTACTTAGTTACGTTCTGAAAAGATAATTAAATAAGAGGCTCGTTTGTCAATCACCAGATAAATTTTATTATTAATACGATAAAATAAATACAATAAAATAATATTTGTATGAATAAAATCGTGAAATTTTAACTGATGACAGAAAAAATTGACTTATTGACAAAAAAGGCTTCAATATTATTATGAAAATTAAATATTCCGCCCTGGTGGGCGGGGGTGGTTTAGGTTCTTGAACATTACATGATGGGTATTAATTAAAAAAGATACATTCACCATTAACGAAAATATAATACAAATAAATAATAAATAAATAAATATGTTGAGCCATTAACACACAGCACCATCTAGTTACGTGGCAAGCTACGAGGCTTGTATTATGGATACCAGATAGTCGATACACTACACATATATAACTTTAAATACATACATATTATAGATATAAACACCCATGACTGGAGTAAAAGCATTCGTGCTCATCACATAAATGAATGCCGTTGAACATACCTCTCATGAAGGTCTCGAACCCGTGACCTCTAGCACAGCAAGCAGAGTCACTACAAACTGAGCCAAAAGTGTCGTCAAAAACACATATACACATTACGCAAATACTTCAAGGCTTTAAAAATAATAAATAAGCACATTCTTAATACAACTAAATTATAAATAAACAGTCGGTTTTTATTTTTTTGTTAAAAAGTTTTTATTTTTCCCTTTTTAGTGTAGACAGTAGTAGCAAAGTAAGAATTAAAACGTGTTAGGCTTGTCAAATCAAACGAAATAAGCCCAAACTCAGCGTATCTACTATTAGCCGTTGAAGAGTTCCACCTATCCACCTTCTGGCCTTACCATCAGATCAGGTCAACAATACCGAAACACTGTACTATCAACGAAAATAGAAACACTTGCAAAGTTTCATCAAGTCAAAGTCAATATGACAATTAGAAGTAGGTTAAATATATTATTAGCTATTTTTTCACCCTTAGGGGTGGTATTTTTTTTTGAAACTTAAATGGGACCAATCTGAAAGTATACACTTTCAAACAACACAAAGATTGTCCAAATCGGTTAATAAATGACGGAGTTCTGAGGTAACAAACATAAAAAAAATACAGTCGAATTGAGAACCTCCTCCTTTTTGAAGTTGGTTGAAAAGATACTATTCGTACTAAATAGATGATTCAACTTTAACTTTGTTAGACCTCTGACGTCATAGTATAATTTATGGGGTCAGTTTACTTGAGCTTTATTGAGGTTAGAAGCTTTGTTTAGCAGTAGCTTTGTGTTGAATATGGATCGGGATTCGTTTAATGGATATTTATGAAATGTAATCGTGTCAAGGTGCTTATTTTCGTATTGATTGTATTGTGATAACATAAAGTGCTTGCCCCTCCTTTGGTTTTAATTGACTCAATGGTTTTCTTAAGTGTGCTATAATATCTATACATATAATAATATTCTAAGTAAGTCGAATCTGTACGTTAAATATATTTTGGAAAATCTTATTGGAACAGTTATTGTTGTCGAGATAGAGGCCGAATCTATAGATTTTAGAATTTTTGCGTGTCTGTCTGTGGCCGCATCACGAGAAAACCACTGGACAGATTTTTATGTGATTCGGTATGATGGTAGGTTATTTGGGTCAACATATAAGATACTGTTTACTGCGGGAAAATATCTCATCTCTGAGAAATCTGTGCTAACCGTTAAACGTTTAGTTTATAAATAACTAGCATTTCAGATGACCAAAAACCAAATTCTTAGGCTTTTTACTCTTACATTGCAATTTTGGTATTTTTTCTCAGAAATGAGATATTTTCCCGCAGTAAAAAGTATCCTTTATGTTGACCCGGATAACCAGCTACCACCATACCGTATTTCATCAAAATCCCTCCAGTGGTTTTCCCGTGATGCGGTTACAGATAGACAGACATAGACAGACAGACAAAAATTCTAAAAACTACAGATTCGGCCTCTGTATCGATAATAAAGTCTATTTCTAAGTTTTTCCAAAAAATATTCAATGTACAGATTCAACTTAGTTACAACTTTATTATATGTATAGATTGTCCTATGTTATTATCCTATTTGATTGTACTATTTACGGACTATATAATATGCTTGGAGTTTTAAACCGTTTTTCTTAATATTATATTGTAATTGTATTTTACCGTAAATTACTAAAAACAAATTTCAAAGAGCTGTCGATAATTTTGAATAGTACTAAGTATATTTTATACTTCCAAGTTCGAATATTAAAATGAGAGAATGTTCGTTCAGTTGCTGAAATTCGACCATAATTATTATTGAAAATTTGAGAGAAACATAGTATATGAATAGAATTTACCTATCTATATATACAAAAACTAATTATTCCCAAATTTTTATGATAATACTAAAGTTCGTCAATAGCTACTAAACAAAAAATAATAATAAAAAAATATTAAATCGGTTGGCAGAGGAAAAAAGAAGAGCTGAAATGTTTTGTCCTTGTCTATTTATATATGGATCCTATAGAATATTAGCTTGTTGCAATAGTCTATCCCATATAGACTTAACTATCCAAATCAGTCTTATGGATTATTAGCATTCTTTCTTAAGATTTTATCGGGAACTACTTGTGTCCGGCCTCGTGTTATCGTGGTTCAGTTTATTTAAATGAAAATATTCTCCGCATTCAAATATGTATGTATTGGAGGATATTTGGATGGCGAATTACAACAAAAAGTTAATATAAAAACTTATACCATGTAAGAGACTTTTACGAGTATGTGTCAAGTTATCTAAGCAACTGGCGATGAACTTTCGCAGATCTGCGGCTTTGCACAAATTAAATCTTTCGGGCTTTTTAAGGTAATAATTTCTTAGGGCCCGTACCCGAAAGGTGCCAACAGAACCCTATTACTAAGCCGCTATTCGTCCATCCGTCTGTCAAAAGAATGTATTCCATGAACCGTAACAGGTAGAGAGTTGAAATTTTCAGCGTCTATTTCTATTGCCGCTATAACAACAGATAACAAAAAAACCAAGATGGCAAATTTCAAAAAGGCTGCCATGCAAATTAAAAAGAAATCGATTATGGTACGGAGCCCTCCATGTGCGAGTCCGTCTCGCAATTGACCGATTTCTTATTGATATTTATTATTCATACATACTATGTTGATTAATATTTACAGTTAGGTATTATGTATTATTATATTTTATGTAAGACATAAAAAACTACAGCATTCTTAAAGCATTCACTTTTTTAAAGAGGAATGTAATTTTTTTACTATTTTTTTTACTTTATAGAATAGTCAGTCAAATTCTTCAGTTCATCTCCAAAGATCTGTTCGACGTGAAAGCTCTGAGAGCGTTCAGAGTGCTACGACCTCTACGACTGGTCTCCGGAGTGCCAAGTTTGTATATTTTTTATATAGCATTTATTAAATAACACTTTAAATCCATTATCCCATTACTGTTATAAACGCGAAAGTTTGGATGGATGGATGTTTGTTACTCAATCAAACTACTGAACGGATCTGGATAAAATTTGGCACAGAGATAGATTTCTTTTTACTCCAAAAATCGTACGATTCGCATAGGATAGATTTATTTTTGTTCTTCAGCTTTTGTAGCTAGTGTTAAATATTTTTATGAGATAGTGCCATATAGAATTTGCTTATCTTTTTAACTAGGTCAAGGATAGAGGGTTCGATGACTGCTCTAGAATTCTTAATCTTTTGTGTGATCAAAAAGGGCTATACAAGTACTATTGAATTTGTTATACCATTGTTGGTTCAGACATTGTTGCTTTCAAAAATATGAATATTTCGATTTTGTTATCGAATATTTCTTTGTTTTTATTAGATTCTGACAAATAATAGTTAATTATTATTGAATTTTATTTACGTAGATATTTAACGAGCTATTATTTTAATACCATCGTTTTTAGTATAATAATAAATAAAAAATGGCATTTTGTAGTTTTTCCATGGAAAGTCATTACTGACAGTAAAAATCAAAAACCCTTCATGGCATTCATTTTTTCAAAAATTCTTAGTATAATTAATACAAGTTTCTACAACGTACTAATGTACGTAATAAAAATTTGTTATAATGTGTTATTTTTTGATATAGAATAAATAATATATTTTTTTTAATTATAATATTATTAGTCTAAATAGTATATTTAGATATTTATTTCACGTTTCAGGTCTCCAAATCGTATTGAACTCAATACTAAAAGCCATGGTGCCGTTATTCCATATAGCGTTTCTGGTACTTTTCGTGATCATCATATACGCTATCATAGGCTTGGAACTGTTTTCTGGAGTGCTGCATGATACGTGTTTTAAAAATGGCACCAGTAAGTGAAAACTTTTAACTTTATGTAATTTTTTTTAAAGTTTTTAAGAATTTTGATCTATATCAATTTCAAATTATATTGAATCATAAGCAATTTTAATTAAACTAAAGCATAAATTCAGGCAAATTCATATAATAACTAAAAAGGTGTGCTAATTCTGAAATTATCTTTATCATAATTATCGTAACAGGTTTCAGGTTCCAGGTCATATTCAGTTTTTTTTAGTTGACGATACGTTTGGCTCAGTTTGTAGTGACCCTACTTGCTGTGCCAGCATTCTGATTAATAACATTTTTGTCTATAAAGGTAGCAATAGTGATGCTTAATATATTAACTTTAAATAATAGCAATCTAAATTAATATTTTTATTTCTTTTAAATTAAATATAAAACAATAATAATGCGTAAATAAATAATTAATATTTTTAAAAACATTTTAATATTCATTATTTAGGTTATACATACTATAATAATAGCAACACTAAATAATATCTTATATCAGCAATTAATAAAGTTTCAAAAACATTGTAAGAGTTATAATAATAACAGCTAGGATGAAATAAATAATATTGCTATATTTTATTATAATATTTATTAAAAAAATAATTGTTTGGAAATAAAAATCATCCAATATTGTAAGGTTTGGTGCCATTTTTGAATTTTTGATTTTTTTTTATAAAATAGTGGATAGGCACTGTCTGTAACAAGTACATAACACCTTTGAGACGTCTGTAATCTTAGTCTCTCCTACCAGTATATAAGTGTATAATCTATGGTCTCTCCCGTGACCATGATTGCTGTAAAGCATTCAAAACGTCGGGAACCAAAAATGAAAATAAATCGGCCAAATAATCAGAAAAGATAGTTTTATTTAAAATGTCAAATATTCGCGTAAATCTAATGAAGTATTAAAATGTCTCTATTCCAGATGACATGATAAACGATCCAAAACCATGTTCCCGAGACGCTGATATAGGCAACCAGTGCGAAAAGGGTTTCGTATGTAAGGACTATTGGGAGGGTCCCAATTATGGTATCACCAACTTTGATAACATCGGCTACGCCATGCTCACAGTGTTCCAGTGCATCACTTTGGAAGGGTGGACGGATATCATGTATGCTGTGAGTATGGTTTTAGAATACTGAAGACACTGGGTTTCTCTGTAAGATAAAAATTTTTGAAGTTATACATATTTATTAAATAAAACTATCTTTTCGGATTATTTCGCGGATTTATTTTGATTTTTGGTTCCCGACGTTTCGAATGCTTTACAGCATCCATGGTCACGGGAGAGACTGAGGTGTTACATGTCTTAAAGATATAGTTGTTACAGACAGCCTACCCACAATTAAAAAAATGAAAATTGCACCAATTACATTACAATATTTTTTAATTTAAGTTATTTTTATAATTTTAATTATAATTGAATATGGAAAATTATTAATTAATTTTTGCTATTATTTTTTTTTTATAATTATTACAATTTTAAAATATTAATTAGTAATCTATATTTAGTGTTGCCAAATAAAAATATAAAAATATAGTATTAATTATTAAAGCCATATAATTGTTCTATGTGTAATTTAAAAAGTTAAAATTAATTAAGGCTAATCATTTTAATTTAGTTTGCTATTATTTAAAAATAACTTACTAAGCAACACTATTAATATATACTTTTACAAATGAAAAATATTAATCTGATAAGCTGTCATTTTGATCTACACAGTATGAACTTACTACATCTGCCTGTCTGTTATGTTTATATTTATTATTTGATTTTATTATATTAATAACAGGATCCCATGACGATGGTAGTACCCAGCCATCTTCCCTATTGAAATTTGGATGTATTTTAATTTCTATGGCTTCTTTTGCGACCGTCGCAATACAACATCTGCTGTCTGCAAACATAGCCAGGACCGCCCAAGCCATTATATTCGTTTCGATAGACCTCAAATCCTGGCGAAAGAAAACCGATATCGTCCTAGAATGATTCGAGAAGCCATAGAAAATAAAAAACATCCAAATTTCAATAGGGAAGATGGCTGGGTATTACCATCGTCATGGGATCCTGTTATTAATATAATAAAATCAAATAATAAATATAAACATAACAGACAGGCAGATGTAGTAAGTTCATACTGTGTAGATCAAAATGACAGCTTATCAGATTAATATTTTTCATTTGTAAAAGTATATATTAATAGTGTTGCTTAGTAAGTTATTTTTAAATAATAGCAAACTAAATTAAAATGATTATCCTTAATTAATTTTAACTTTTTAAATTACACATAGAACAATTATATGGCTTTAATAATTAATACTATATTTTTATATTTTTATTTATGGTTATAAATATAATAATGGCAACACTAAATATAGATTACTAATTAATATTTTAAAATTGTAATAATTATAAAAAAAAATAATAGCAAAAATTAAATAAATAATTTTCCATATTCAATTATAATTAAAATTATAAAAATAACTTAAATTAAAAAATATTGTAATGTAATTGGTGCAATTTTCATTTTGTTAATTGTGGGTAGGCTGTCTGTAACAACTATATCTTTAAGACATGTAACACCTCAGTCTCTCCCGTGACCATGGATGCTGTAAAGCATTCGAAACGTCGGGAACCAAAAATCAAAATAAATCCGCGAAATAATCCGAAAAGATAGTTTTATTTAATAATGTCAAACATTCGCGTAAATCTAAGAAAGTATTATACATATTTCTTTTGGCGCGCAGGGAAAATATGTTGAGAGTGAGCGCGACAGATTAAGACTACAGTATGAAGTTAGTTATTATTGGATATAGTGTGAAGTGCTAGGATAGTCTTATAGGATATAAATATAGCCTAAAAAATATTATGTAGAAATAATGCCGTGGATGCATGGAGCTAGTAAAATCCAGTGTAAATTTAATGTTTTTTTTGTTTTATTGATAAATAAACAAACGTTTTTATATTTTTAATCCAAATAGAAAAACTGAAATATATTTTTTATTAAAATTGGTTAAAGTCTTCATATTTCGAAAATAAAAAGAAACGAACAAAACTTCGAGGCTAATATAATAATAAATTATTATTCTAAGTAGTAAATGGTTTTAAGCCGATGTAACTTTAAACTAAGGACTAATAATCATAAATAACTAATTACATTTTAACGGTTAGTATGTAATAGATAGTCGATCCCTTGCTCTTTAAACAACAAAAATAAATCTATCCCACGGGAACCGTACATTTTTCCGGGATAAAAAGTAACCTATGAACAATTCCAGACAATAATCTATTTCTATGCCTTTCATCCAGATCCTTTCAGCCGTTCTGGCATGATTGAGTAACAAACATCCATCCATCCAAACTTACGCATTTATAATATTTATGGGATTAAGAAAATAGCTTATAGCGCAATCCCTATTAAATTCTTATTTGTTTTATTTCCAGATAGCCGACGTAAAAGGTAACACGTGGGTGTGGATTTACTTCGTGACGCTGGTTATATTTGGAAACTTTTTCGTCATGAACCTCATTCTTGGTGTGTTGTCCGGGTGAGTATTGTGTATATTATTAACTAAAGCTATTATTAGCTGCGCTTGTTACTATGTTCTCTACTCTTGGAAGTCGATTTTATCGTAATTCTCACTGTTTTATCAATTTGAATTTTTTTTATGTGAAATTTGTTTATTATTACGATGATTTGTTACCATCAAGCTGATCTGATGAAAGAGTAAGATAGATTAGTGGAACTCTTCAACAGTTTCTTGAAAAACCTCAACTGGAATAAGTTCATATTCGAACTTGTGAGTTATTTGATAAAAAACAAAAATTGGGAATTTATACAGATAAATAAAATTAAATATCTGTAATATCTAAATAAAAGCTTTTTACTAAATGCATATGAATTTGTATACGGCACTTAAAAGAAAAACATAATTTTTAAAATTTTTGTCTGTCTGTTTATTCCGGATAATCTTTGAAACAGCTAGACCGATTTTGACGGGGCTTTCACTGGCAGATAGCTTATTTTATAAGAAGTAACTAAGTCACTTAAATTTTTGAAAAAAGAGTTAGGGTTCCGCTTAAAAATATGAAAACTTAGCTGGGAACGCACCCAAGCAATGCGAGGATATAGCTAGTGATATATAAGAAGTTATGTCACACGATCGGAATGCTCCGTTGTCAAAATTAGCAATATCGATCTGATAATGATAATAGTGTCAATGAAAACTCTTAAGTTTGTTTAGCAAAAACAGTAATAGGTACTTAAATAGCACGAACACTGACATTATATTTATATTAAATCTATCAAAATCAGAGAGTTCTCCAAAGAAAGAGAAAAAGCAAAGAATCGTGGTGATTTTCAAAAGTCAAGGGAGAGGCAACAGTTTGAAGAAGATCTCAAAGGTTATCTCAACTGGATCACAGTTGCTGAGGAGTTGGACCTAGAGAACGATCAGGGACAGAAGGAGGAAGACCAGGATGATCAGGGTATACAACACTTTGTTTATATTGGAAGTCTATATTTTAAGTCTAGGTTAATTATTTTATTGTAAATTAATTATGTACATATTATATTTGAGAATTCATCTGAATATAGGTATACTAATATTATAAAGGGAAAAAAAGTTTTTTTGTGTGTTTGTAATGGATAAATTAAAAAACTACTGGACCAATTTTCAAAAATATTATATATATATAATATATATAGAAACAAACGCGAGCGAAACGAGGGTCAGTCGAAAGTCAGTTAAGAAAAATCACTTTAAATCAAATAAACTAATTACAAAATTAAAAATATTCAAATACTATGTCGTTATTGTCTTTTCATTATGATTGTATTATTATATGATATCTATCTTTTACATATTATATCTATCATAGTATAAAAATAGTAAGGATATTTTTCTGTAAAAGATTTGAAATAAGTATGTTATATATTCCAGGTAACAAAAAAGAGAGACGGAGCAATGACGAGACACAAAACAACAACAATGCTAACGGAGAGCCGCCGCAGACCACCACCTGCAAAGTGTACTGTAGACGATTTGATAAAGTAAGTCTATAACTATTGACTGACGGCTGTTGCTATTTTTACTTAAAATAAGGACGAATAAAAAATAATTATTCGTACTTTAAAAATGAGCGAAATATACACGGAACAGACGATTTAATTAAATGATGCGTTGGGAAATGTAATAAGCGTGAACTCAATAGCTAGGATAACTTTATAATTAAAATAAAAAGGAAATATATTTTAGTTCAGTCTTCAATAGAGACAAAAGTTAATCAGTTTTACTTTCGCTTGTATTTAATAGCACGAATAATGAAGGAGGCTGTTGCTATTCGTCCGAATATAATCGGATGAATAAAAAATATATTATTCGTCCAACTATTTTCGGTTTGTACGAATATCTAGCACTTTTTGTTTTCTAATCTAAAATAAGCGATTTTTAGATGCAGGTGTGCTGGTTTGTATAAACATAACCTTAACGTATCGAGCTGAAAACTTATACTTTTGAATCCCGACGATGTTTATATTCAAGAGTTCTTAAGGTTAAAAAAATGTTTTTCGTGCAGGAGTTTCTGTATGCAAAAAAAAATGACCTTAACCTACAGAGCTGAGTCGAACTACTTATTCTACTTACTTATTTATTAGTCTATCGTCCTTTCTTATAATTTAATTATATTTTATAAAGGACGAATAGATAGATACTCTGAAAAATATTATAATTTTTTAAATGTATGTTTAATTAGGTATTTATCTGTATATTATAAATGTGAAAGTTTGTGGGTATGTATGGATGTTTTTTACTCTTTCATCCCAGAACGGCTGAACGGATCTGGATGAAATTTGGCACAGAGATAGGTTATAGTCTGGAGTAACATATCTATTTTTTATCCCAAACATATACGGTTCCCGAGGGGTAGATTTGTTTTTGTTTTAAATAAAAGCATGTTAAAAATGCACATACTTAAAACAGCTTATGCCATACCAGTTATTAAATACAAATTAATGTATTTTTTCTATTTAATCTATTTGTCTCAATCTTCGTGAAACTTATTATTTCTTATACCTATATTAACCGACTTCAAAAAGAAGGCTATCTTACTATATCAAAAATATTATCTTGCAGATAAACCGGCGCATGCGCAGAGCTTGCAGGAAAGCCGTCAAATCCCAAGCATGCTATTGGGCGATTATCGTACTCGTCTTTCTCAATACATTGGTGTTAGCGACGGAGCATTATGAGTAAGTATTATTTCTATATATTAATAATTGACCAAGTCTCTGCTTCAAGTCTGGCAAAATTTGCTTTCCTCTGTCAGTTTTTTTGGTCTCCTCTACAGGTCTTATTTTACTATCGATCTGGACGAAACTCGGTATACAGGTTTTAATTTAAAAAAATATTTCATATAATAAAAGCTACATCAGAGAGTAACATGAGCCGTATTATATTTTCAAAAAAAAATAGAGATCTTCATATATAAACTGTAACATTAAATTTGCTTTCCTCTGTCAGTTTGTTGGTACACCGCTACAGCTCGTATTTTAGAACTGATCTGGGCGAAACTTGGTATACACGTTCAACGACTTTATAGTCTTTATTTATCTTCGGGAATTTTTGATTGGATTGGTACTTCTCCTTTAGTCCATCTTTACTGCTAGCATTGTTGATAGTAAATTTATCATTTTAGTTGTACTTCCATCAGCGTATGGTAGGTATTTAGTTACAACTAACAGATACAACAAATAATATTTGATTGTAATTATTAAGTATGATGCTCTGAAAGGTGACACGATAGTCAAATTTACCTTAACAAATTATATATTTAGTGACCAAAATTTGAAAAATAATCCACAATCCGTTGACAAAAACTAGTATAGCAATAATTGATGTCGAATATTTATATAAAAAAACATACACATTGTACATATATTTTGGTTGTCTTTTTCAGTCAAGACCCCTGGTTAGATCGTTTCCAGAATCACGCAAATAATTTGTTCGTTGTATTGTTTACTATGGAGATGTTGGTGAAGATGTACGCCTTGGGATTCCAGGTAAAATAAATTACCATTGTAATACCTGTCTGTCTTTTTATTAATACAATTTGTGAACAAAATACTATCTTAAATGTGAAAGTTTATGAGGACGGATGGATGGATGTTTTTAACTTAATCTCGCCAGAATGGCAGATGAAATTTTGGCACAGAGATAGACTATAGTCTGGAATAGCACATAGGTTACTTTTTCCCGGAAAAATGTATGGATCCCGTGGGATAGATTTATTTTTATCTGGGGGCGAACCCAAAGTGAAGCGAGGGTGAGTCGCTAGTTATTAAAAATGCGTAAGTTTGTGTGTATGTTTGTTGTCCCTTGAGGCTTCAACGGTTGGACGAATTTGGAAGAAATTTAGTATATAGATAGGATATAACCTGAGACATATTTGTATATTATATACATACATAAACCTATTAGTAATAAAATTTGCCAAAACAACAGTACCTGGATATAATATTATAAATACAAAAAACAGCTAGAGAAGTATCAAAGCGAATTAAGATTACACTTGTACTGCAGTACAACATATTAAAACAATATTATCGTACTAATATTATAAATTGTGAGTGTAGATGTTTGGATGTTTGTTACTTAATCACGTCGCAGCGGCTGAAAGCACTGAAATCTGGGAGAAAGGCACAGAGATAGGATATAGCCTGGAATAGCACATAGGTTACTTTTTATCCCTGAAAAATGTACGGTTTTCGTGGGATAGGTTTGTTTTTGTTTTGAGGCGAACCCGAGCAAAGCGAGGGTGAGCCGCTAGTTTTTAATATATAATAGTAATCGCAAACATTTTTTTTTGATCTTCCCTATTTTCAGATTTATAAGATCTGTAATAAATAATGATAAACAATATAATAACGTAACCATTCCCCAGGGCTACTTCGTGTCTCTATTCAACCGTTTCGACTGCTTCGTGATGGTGTGCTCCATCGTGGAGCTCGCGCTCACACTCAGCGACACCATCCCACAGCTGGGCATCTCCGTGCTGCGCTGCGTGCGCTTGCTCAGAGTGTTCAAAGTCACAAAGTGAGTATACACATACACACATACATACATACATACATACAACGATGTTTGGTTCAGTTTGAAGTGACCCTACTTGCTGTACCAGCGGACGCGGTTTATAGTCCCGCTTGGGGCAATCGTTTGTGTGATAAGCGCGAGTGTTTGTAGTCCAGTCGTGAGTGTCTATATATTTTATAATATGAATGTATTTAAAGTTACCTCATAGCTTACCATGAAACTAGATGGCGCTGTTAATGTGCCAATATATTTATTTATTTTATTTATACAAATGAATAAAATTAAAATGTCTGTTTGTAATGACAAAATAATAGCTTTTAACTCATTTCATATGATAACACGATACTTATAAAAAAACAATTTTTAAATTTTTTCTCCATCTGTCTGTTTGTTCCGATTAATTTCCAAAACTGCTAGACTGATTTTGACACTGGTAGGTATCTGATAATATAAAGAGTAAGTTACTCACTTTTATTTTAGAAAAAGAATTAGGGTACTGCTCAAAAAAAAAGAAATTGAAAAAAAGACGCATCCGAGCGAAGCGAAAATAGCTCGCTGGTGCTTAATAATATTTTGTATGTTTTTTAGATACTGGCGCTCTCTCTCCAACCTAGTCGCCTCTCTACTCAACTCCATCCAGTCAATCTTCTCTCTCCTTCTCCTGCTGTTTCTTTTCATCATGATCTTCGCACTGCTCGGCATGCAGGTGTTCGGCGGAAGATTCGACTACGCACACGAGATAGAGAAAGAGAGACACAACTTTGACTCTTTCTGGCAAGCTGTATTGACTATGTTTCAGGTGGTGTATTATTCATTTATACATACACTCGACTTAGCTATACCTTTTTAAATAAAAAATGAATGCTATGTGATAAGCGAAAAAAATCCATTTTTTTTATTTAAATGAAATGTCAGTATGTAAGTTCGTCATTTACCACTGACTGGGGAGGCAGTTCTGCTGAGAAAAGCTGGCGGAAAACTCAACAGCTGCTCCATATATTATGTATATCTATATATTAATACGTGTAGCAAAAACTTTGTACCCCTTTTTACGAAAATTACGCTGACGGAGGAATGTGAAACTTGACACAGTTAAAGTTTATATGGAGATATAGTGTAGAAGGCTAATATTTTTATATAAAATATATTAAGAATATATTAAATTCATTATTATTTTGATATTTGCACCCCATTATTATTTTTATATTTTCTCACACCTGAGGGTTTCTGGTAGAGATCTCTTAAAGAGATAAGTCATCCTTTGTAAACATGGTATCTGTTTTCACTTGTATGGTTTTTCTGGTACATAAATAAAATAAATAAATAAATTAATTGATATAAACATTTTGTATGTGAACCAATATGTTTATTTTTTGTTTTAGTTTAATAGCTATTGACGAGCGATAGTTTTATAAATTAAAAAAAACTCTGCGAACTCTGGTATAATATAATATGTTTTCTTTATTAGATATTAACAGGCGAGGACTGGAACGTGGTGATGTACCACGGCATCAACGCGTACGGCGGCGTGGGAAGCCCCGGCATGCTCGCCTCCTTGTACTTCATCGTTATTTTTATATGTGGTAACTGTATCCTTTACAAAATATCTTCACCTGTAATACTTTCTTAGATTTACGCGAATATTTGACATTTTAAATCGGATTTTTTCGCGGGAGAGACTCTCCCTTATTGCTGTAAAGCATTCGAAACGTCCGGAACCAACAGACTAATACATCCGCGGAAAGTGCAAAAAGATAGTTTTATGTAAAATCTTTACTTGTTATATTTGTATTGTATTAGTTATCTTTTATATTTATATTTGGTGTTTTTTTTTGGATCTCTTGAATCTCTTGGTGACAGGCAATAACAGCTACTCGTAGATGAAAAAATTGAAATTTGTTATCTATGTAGCATGGGAAGTTAGCAGATGTAAATAATCAAATATGAATATTGAATTAGTAAAATCGGGGGAAATCTATACGTATAATAAAATTGTAAATAAGCCGAATCTGTACATTAAATATTTTTTTGGAATATCTTATTGAAATAAACATTATTATCGATACAGAGGCCGAATCTATAGTTTTTAGAATATTTGTCTGTCTGTCTGTTTGTCTATTACCGCATTACGCATCACAGAGAAACCAATGGAGGGATTTTGATGAAATTTGGTATGGTGATAGCTGGTTATCCGGGTCAACATATAGGATACTTTTTATCGCGGAAAAATATCTCATTTCTGAGGAAACAATGTAACCATGAACGAATCTCTAATTCGTCCATGAATGTAACGCAGGCGGAGCCGCGGGCAATGCTAGTAATAATATAAATATATTCAAATTTGATTGGACAATAAGGAAATTATAGAATTGTCAAATCGTCGTCTCAGTGCTTATTTGTCCGAACGACCAATTTACGGTACGAATTTTTAATACAGAATTATTGATTTTAAAATGTCAATTCTATTACTATTAAATACATTTTTTACTGTAAAATAGCAGAAAAAAATATTTTTCTAATATATGTATGTATATAAATCATAGAAATAAAGCTTTATTTTTAAAATAGAGGAATAAAACTGTCTATTGTAAAATGCAACCAATTTTGGTTGTTTGGACAAATAAGCACAAAGACGACCTAATATATCTTTAGAAATGTACATTTAAAGAGTTTTTGATAGAGAGACAGCTATAAATTTCTAATTGACCTGCGCGAGCTATTGCTCGTACCACACTTTACTAGAAAACAAATATGATAAAATCCTACTATAATATACAAATAAATCTTACATCACACAATAAGATATTTTACTAAACGTGTTCTTGGCCATCGCGGTGGACAACCTCGGCGACGCGGAGGACATGGATGCGGAGATTACTAAAGAGAAAGAGGTGAGGTTTTGTTTACAGTTGATATATAGTTTTTTGTTATGTTATGTATCTTTGAGGTAATTTTTTGCCGATGAAAAATAATGATGTTTTTTACGAGTAAAAAATATATATTGGTAATATGTTGTTGTAAATTTGTTATGATGATGATTTGAATAGGGTATGTCACTCTCATCCACTAGTAAAAGTCTTTTTAAAAACATTCAAATGTTCGAGAGATTACCGTATTCACACATTTAGATTTTTTTTTCATAGCATCGTACAAATAGCCATGTAATTTTTTCAGTGGTTTTCGCGTGAAAGAGCAACTAATATCCATCCATACATCCATTAGGATTTTTGATTGAAGCAGACCAATATAATAATTCGACCAAAATTATTTCCATTTTTTTTTATAAATTCAATATTTTACTTTATTAATTTACAAATCTAATAATATTTGAGTAAATAATAATAATTGGAATTATGCGTAATTTTTTTTATTTGTTTATTCAATTGCTAACAACGGTATGTATAATGTATATATGTAATTATAAAAAAAATATTGAGCTCCAAAATATTCACATTTGGTATAAAAAATATATAATAATAATTTTGGTATAATACATTGGTCACATTAATAACTACTTTTAAAAAATTCTAAGTCAGAACATTCAGCAATCCACATATGTCGATAAAGATAGGTCAAACGAATGGCTTAGGAGGGGCGAACGCGATACAGGATGAAGTAATTGCCACTCGTAACTACACAAAATATATATTAAAAGATTCCAAACAGATAAACGATTTATGTAGACATTGTAATAGTGCCCCCGAAACAATCCAACACATAACCGGAGCTTGTAGAAGTATTGTACAAACTGATTACAAGCATAGACACGATCAATTAGCGTCAATAATTCACCAACACCTTGCGTATGATTACAAATTTATAAAAAATAAACAGCCATATTATAAATATAAACCCGATTGCGTTTTAGAAACCAGTGACTATAAGCTTTACTGGGATAGGACTATATTAACAGATAAGACAGTACATAATATAAGACCAGACATTACCTTTTATGACAAGAAAAATAAAACAATATTTCTAATAGATATAGCCATTCCTAACACACACGCCACTGTGTCTGAGAAACTGTCGAAATATCTATATCATATCGCTAGGGGTACTTTAAACGCCATTTCGCGCGCTTGGCGTAACGTCACAGTATGATAATACTTTGACGTCACATTCCGTTTAACCAATGGCGTGCGTTTCAACTACTTTGAATTTCCCACCTATATTTTCAATTTATAATAAATATTTTGTTAACAAAAAAGTTACATTAAAAATATTGATATAAGCTTAATTCAAAAGCAATAAAGATAATAAAAAAAAATTTCGCCTTTATTTAAATCACACGCAATATTGTGTGTATATATTTTTTATTATTCCAGGAGGCGGAAAACGCTGAAGCTGGCAACCCACAGCTGGATGAAGAGCGGGGAGAAACAGACGATGAATATGCGAATGAAGAAGAAGGGTATTCTAGCGAAGGGTATGTCATCTAAACTAATCTTATAAATAACTTAAAAAAAGAATTATTAATTACTTATTAATTACATTACAAATGTCATACTTTTATAATTTACATGCAGCCAGAAGTACAAAACATATAAAAGAGTTGCAAGGTAAGTATCAGAACATATTATCATTTTTATGGTATTTATAATGTAATGTAATACGAGTGTTATTTATACAACTACTTAGTATAATATATAAATTTTTAACATGTTGATGTAGAAAATTTGATCTTTCTAGTCTTAATATTATAATCTATATGTATAAAAATCAATTACCGTTCGTTAGTTTCGCTAAAACTCAAAACGGCTGGACAGATTTGATTTTTTTTTATTGGGGGTGTATCAGGGGTGGTTTTAGTATAAAAAGAATAGACAAAACCCAAAAAACTACTGGAAAATTGCAAAGTTCAGAACTATTTATTTTGTACCTATGTGTAATATAATATATAGACTATTCATTCCATACGAACCGTTAAAACGTACCTAGGGACGAGCCCATGCGAAGCGAGGGTTAATCGCTAGTTGTATAATAATATAATCATATAACAATATGTTTAGTATAACATTTTCTTATTATTGCCAATATTATCAATTATACTATACGCAATGTTTATATCAATATGCTAAGGCAATGTATTTGTGTTTTTACTAGGAAAAAAAACCAAAGTCTATTCCACGAATGTTATTAACTTCCGTAATATAATAAATGCTAGTGAAATTACAAGTCATTAAAAATAAGTTATAAAGCATATACGAGTAAGTTATAAAAATAATATTAATTTTTTTTAGGTCAGAACATGAATATGAAGAAACAGGATCTGAAGAAGAAGTGGAAGCTGAACAAGATGAGGCTGACAACGTGAATAATGCTCTAGTACCTGAGGATAAGAAACAAAATGGTATGGTTAATCTGTACAATATAGACATAAATATATACTAATGCAATAGTTTGAGAGTGAGTTAGTGAGTTTCCTACTTATTCACAATGTAACGGCTCGTATGAAGATTTGAGTACAATTCTGAATGAAAGTAGCATATTACTTACTGAACGAAGCCACAAGCAAAAACTAGTATTATTATTAAAGTGAAAATTGGCAAATGACATTTTGTAGATTTTTAATTTATCTATTGATATATTTCGACCGTCAAAAGCAGTAAACACCCCGTGTGCCGTTAGTATGTAGTATGTAGTTCGTATGCACTCTTATGGTGTGGCCCTGTATAATGGGCATACAACCGTTGAGTCTTTGGTCCCCTAGTACTCGTGAGAAATCACCAGATAGATATTATGAGCTAAGGCAGCCAGCCCATTATGTAACGTCACCGCAAGTACCAGGCGATCATAAGCGTTAAGGAGTAAGTGGTTATACCATTAAGGGCAGACGCAGTAGGAACTTTGTTCCTATCTGGTGACCAACCACACCGACCGACTTATTATTGCAATAACAATTAATACTATTTGTATTAAATAATTTAATACAGGTGATATCAAAAAAGAACCATCACCACCAAAACGACAGCCAACAATATCAGCGAGACCGCGACGATTATCTGAAGTAGAGATCAAAAGTCAGGAAAAGCCCATACCAGATGGCAGCAGCTTCTTTGTATTTTCCAAAACTAATTGGTAAGTTTATTATTATCTTTTTCTTTTAAAATAAAACTATCTTTTCGGTTTTTTCACAGATTTATTTTGATTGAGAGGCAGGTCTCTCCAAAAAAAAATAGTAAAATGTTTTAAAACTAAAAATAACAAATATTGTAAGATCTTTTAGTAGGCTCCATTTGTCTGTCTCTTCCGAATTATTGTATTATTTTCTGGATAGATACCTTCTGTAACAAAACTACATATACCTATTATAACTTTTAAAACCTCTAAAATCTCATCTCTCCCGTGACCATGATTGCTGTAAAGCATTTGAAACATCGGGAACCAAAAATAAAAATAAATCCGCAAAAAAACCGAAAAGATAGTTTTATTTTAAAACTAGAATTCTTCACTCGGGTTCGTCCCAGGTTGCGGCCCCATGCAAACTTTCAACCCCATATTCACGCCCTTAAGGGATGATTTCCGGGATAAAAACTATCCGATGTCCTTCCCATAATAATAGTAGATACCTAACTCGCCAGCGGCACCAACAGTGCTACCAGAAACAATAGCCCTCATCATCATGATTACCTACAACTAAAGATTTATTATATGTGATGAGTTTAGAATTATTTTTAATAAAACTATCTTTTCGGATATATATTTCGCGGACTTCCTTTGATTTTTGGTTCCTGGAAATCAAAATAAATCCGCCAAATAATTCGAAATGATAGTTTTATTTAAAATATCAAATATTTGCGTAAATCTAAGAAACTATTATTGAGTTTTAGATTAATAATTATAATACGGTTATTGACAAACATTTCTTCATATCCATAACTCAAAAGGCCATATTAAAAATAGTATCATGTAATATTATTCATCAGGTTCCGAGTAACATGTTACAAGACACAGAACAACTCCTGGTTCAAGAACATGATCCTGCTCTGCATCCTGGCGTCGTCGCTCATGCTGGCGATGGAGGACCCAGTTGGGGGGAAGGGCAGTGAGGCCTGGAGTGAGGTATGACATGTGCATGGAAAATGTTTACTATGAAATATTTTTTAACCGACTGTGCCAGAAGGAGGGTTATGTTTTTCGAGTATGTATATATGAATGTATGTATATTTTTTGTCACGTTCTGTGTGTGTCTGAGAGAGAAAGACATACAAACACGCAGCTATTATGAAATGTACATACATACGAGTATGTATGTCTCCGGCTACATAATACTACGCTCCTTTATCAATAATTCTTATTTAATAAATTATTTGAATGCTATTTAATGTTTGTTTCAGACCCTCCGTAAAATCGATTACTTCTTCACAGCAATGTTCACTATCGAGCTGCTCTTAAAGCTCATTACTTACGGCTTCATTTTGCACAAAGACGCATTCTGCAGATCTGCCTTTAACTTACTAGATTTACTTGTGGTCATCGTCTCTCTTATATCGGCTAGTGGGTGAGTATGATTTTTATTTATTTAAGAAATGGGTATGTGTATTTATATGATATTTGCACTGAACGCCAATGTAATAATTTTCTGGTAATTTGTTGTCGGTCTATTTTAAGCGAGACATTTATTTGACGTTTATTATAGATTTCTCAGAGATGAGATATTTTCTCGCAGTAAAAATTATCTTATATGTTGATCCGAATAACCAGCTATTATCATACCAAATTTCATCAAATTTGTCCAATTGTTTTCTCGTGATGCGTTTACAGACAGACAGACAGACAAAAATTCTCATGTCTATAGATGTCTCTGTGTCGATAATAATGACTATTTTAATAATATTTTTCAAAAAATATTTAATGTACAAATTCGACTTAGTTAAAATTTTATTATATGTAAAGATAAAGCAAACATATTGAAATTACAAAAATATTAAATTATAGATATGAAACAAATATACACTTAATTTTTACTACACGAGTCATGTCCTCATGGAGTAACATATAGGCTTTCACTTAACTATCGGACTGAGAGCAACAGGATGATTTAGAACGGCACTTTAGGTTTTCTGTTATCGATTATAAATAAAAACAGATTTTTATTTAAATGGGTCTGGTACTAAGTATCGAATCTGAGCTCTTCATCCGGTGCTTTTATACCAGACAGGATGATATTGAATGAATTTTGTTTTTATATCATAGGTTATTTAAATAAATTAAAAATATTTCTAGTATTTATTTTTATCATACATCTTTATGTACAAATCTCATATTTAATGTAAGATAAGATGGGTTTAATATTCCATAAGGATAAAAACCTTTAAATAAAAAGGTATTAAAAAAAAGTAAAATTATTACTTGTTAATACAATCAAGGAGATCATTATAAGGAAATCCGAAAACCCGTTTTCTTATATCGAAGAAAATTATTTACATGTTAGAAATTTTAATATATGTATTTCTTTAATTTTATCCTTTTTAACAGATCTAGTAACGTGTCTTTCATAAAAATTTTGAGAGTATTCAGAGTGTTGAGGCCTCTCAGAGCTATCAACCGAGCGAAGGGACTCAAGGTCAGTTTTATTATTTACAATATATTATAGACGACTGTGAAATTAAATAAAATCTTATACATATTGGCAATAATGTTATTTATATTTTCATTAACGTGTTATAAATGATTGTTTTCTTTTGAATTTCGAGATTTTTCATGGATTTTTAAGTACAGTAAAATAGAATTAAAATAATTGTTTGTAAAAGTAATCACACATTGGGCGCCATTTTTTGTAGCTTTAAATGCTCTTTTGAAAAAACAAAACTACGAAATATTTCTTTTTTGTGTATGTTTTGTTAATATTCCGTACATCTGATGAAAACGGAATCCTTATATTAAACTGTCTGTCTGTTTTTTATCTTTCACAGCATATTCGTACATGCCGGTCATGGAAAGCATGAATTTTTCATATATTACATTGTATATAGTGGTTAAATACTACTCAATTATGAACATACATATTTATTAGAGATTCTAATTTTTTATTATAACCAAAAAAGCCTCTTTTTTCGTAATTAATTGAATTAATGACAAAATAAAAAATTTAAATACATTTTTTTATATAGAGATTTTATTTAATATATCACAGTTACTCCAGTAATTAATAGAAAATTCTAGAACCAGTTAGTAATACTTAGATATTTTCGGTTTTTTAGCACGTAGTTCAGTGCGTGATCGTTGCTATTAAAACGATAGGCAACATTTTATTGGTGACAAATCTACTACAATTCATGTTTGCGGTTATGGGGGTGCAAATGTTCAAGGTAGGGTGATTTTATACAAATATATAGAAATACATACATATATATTTTTAAACCAACGACACCTTTGGGTATTTCAAATGTAATATTAATAAAAGTAAGTATATCGCGTTTCGCTATTTGCACTTCCTACATTTCTTGCACAATAATTTTGTGTGAAAATCATCTGATTTCGTTTCTTTGTGTGCTTTCGTGTATGGGATTATACTAACATTAAAATTTTGCTTAATGGTGGCCTTGGATCAATATTAGCTTCATAGAGCATGTTTTTTTTGTTTTATCCGTAGCTATAAGTTTTAGCCCAAAGGTGTTGTGTGCCATTGTTATGAAAACCCCCCTTTTTGTGTTTTTTTTTGAAGTGAAACCAAAGCTTTGTGTTTCTTTTGCACCAAAACCCCCTACCTGGACATTTTCACTCGAAAACTAGGAGTGAGGTACATGAAATATATTATTTTGGTTCCTTTTGGTTCTTTTATGTGGTTTTGATTTTATACAGTCAGATCAGGACACTGGCAGTTTTTGATTTTTTTTAATATTCAATATTGAATAACTAACGCCATGTAATTAGGCTATGTTTTATTTTTTTCCCCGCATTTTAACATTTTCTTTTTTTTTACACCAAAAATGTCACGCAACATGTACACAACTACACGATTTGGGACTCATTGATCACTGATGCGGTAACGTAATTGTTTGTGTATTTTTAACATATGTGTTTGTGTGTATTGTGTTAACAGTATGTGGTTAAATGTGTTTTCGCTTCAATAAAGTCCATTGGAAATATATTGATAATAAATCACATGTTGCAATTTATGTTCGCTGTACTCGGCATACAGCTGTTTAAGGTACAATCAAAATGTTTTTTTTTCTTGAAATACATCGATCAAAAAGTAACTAACTAGATACACAATCCCATGCAAAAATCTCTTATTAATAATTGTGTTTAGGTAATTATTCTAGTTGAAATAAATATATAACAATGTAAATTAAACCTTAAATGCTGTGTTTAAAGTTGTTTTCATAAAAAATAAATAAGTCAAAACTTCAGTCAAATCTTCAAATAAGCGCTCATTCGGTGATGATATTTTTTGTCGCTGATTGTGTATCTAATATTTTTTGATCAATGTTGAAATATGATAATGAAAACAAATCCACTAGATAATAAAACTTGTGCTGGAATAGAAAGTACACATACAAATAAAGCTATTTTTTTCGGATTTTTCGATGAATAATTTTTATTTTAGTTTTTCTACGCTTCGAATACTTTACGGCTAATATGGATGCGGGACAGATTAAGGTTTTTGACGTCTTAAAAAACATAGTTATTATAAATGGTACCTACCTACTATGACGTTGTCTATCTCCCGCATCTTAACATTTCAAAACGTCGCGAAAAACCAAATTGATCGCGAAAAAATAGTTTTATTTAAAATTCCAAGTATTCGCGTGAGTCTAAGAAAGTATATTTATTTCTGTAAAGCTATTAGAGCTTTGTTTGCTTACATCGATGTATTTGTGCAGTATTATGAATATTATATTCTCTTTTAATTTCTGCTTAGCTTTCCAATTTTGAGGCGAGATCAGGTGATTTTATTATATTTAAAGTTATATTTACGAACATATTTGTATTGATTTTAACGGAGTTTACTTTCAGGGCAAATTCTATAGATGCACAGATATTACGAAGATGACAAGTGTGGAATGCCAGTAAGTAATATAGATTTTTATTAAATATGTCTAAAACAGTAAGATATACAGAGTGTACAATAAATCGAAACAAAGCAGAAATAGTAAAGGAACTTTATTGGTAGCATATAAATATAATACTATTTTTCTGCACTCATTTTCTGTGGTCGTCACGCTCTATGTACCAGTAACTTATTCTTTTAGACTGGACTGGAGTACATTAAGATATTGATTTAGTTTGAAATATTAAAAAGCTAAACCAACAACTGCAGAGTACAACATCGCAAGAAAGTGTTGTGGTAATTTTTATTCCAATACCATATTCCACCACCTTTTTTTTTAATGTTGGGAAATGCATTTACGCATACCTCCTGTACACATACATGTGGTTATGTGAGGTTCACCAGCTAAAAAAGCCAGTACTACCCAGTACCCAACAGAACCTCCCTCGTCTTAATGGGGCGTCGCAGGATTGCTTACGCACCCAACCACGACTTTGCCGAAGCATACCACAACAGCCATGGGGTTGCTCCACAGTCCACTCTGCTATCAGAGAAGTACCAGGAGCAACTCACAATCATATTCCATTGCCTTATGATGATCACTAACCAACCAATATAACTATGGTTTTTGTAGTCTTTCTGACTGTCCCAATTTTTTTGTCTGTTATGTTTCTCTACATAAAATATTGCAAACCTTTGTTAAATCACAAAAAAATGATCATATATGCGAAATTACAGGCTAGTTAGTAAAATTCTATAAAACTTCCAGAGGATCATATCTAGTGTATGAAAATGGAGAATTAGAGATAAAAGACCGAGAGTGGGTAAAGAACAAGTTCAATTTCGACAACGTCCTCAGCGGCATGCTGACGCTATTCACTGTTTCCACTTTTGAGGGATGGCCGGGGTGAGATGGAAACTTATATTAATAGTTAATTCCTTTCTAAGCTAATATTATTAACATTTAGTGTAATACTGAAAAAAAAACAAAAATTGCTTATAAAAGTTGTGATTTGTAGGAAAGGTGTAAGTGTGATTTTTTATCCTCGCAATCATCGATCAAAAAAGTACTAGATACACAATCAGCGTCAAAAAATGTTTATATTATTGCGCAGGCGTGTTATCCCGTTTGCATACATGGCCTCTCTGTTCTTTTCACTCTCAAATGCAATGTGACACAAAGAGCGAGAGAGAATGACTGCAAAACTTTCCAACCCCCTCTGAAGATTTCTTGATAGAAAACCTAAACTTTCTTAACTTAAAGCTTCATCAAACGGGAGTACATATACCACTTTATGTATATATGTATATATTTTTTAAATTTCAGGTTATTATCTGTCTCCATGGATTCAAATAAAGAGAGACACGGCCCCGTAGAGAATTCCAGACCACTTGTTGCATTTTTCTATATAAGTTACATTATTGTTATAGCGTTCTTTATGGTGAGTTTGTTCTTCTGTTTTATTTTTTCCCCCAAATACTTTTATAAGCAATGACAAGATCTTTTAATTACAAATCAAAGTGTGATATTATAACTGTTGTTATGTTAATTTTAAATTAATTCAATCTT
This sequence comes from Brenthis ino, assembly GCA_921882275.1. Taxonomy (NCBI): domain Eukaryota; kingdom Metazoa; phylum Arthropoda; class Insecta; order Lepidoptera; family Nymphalidae; genus Brenthis; species Brenthis ino. The sequence goes on along the minus strand of OV170229.1, from coordinate 11,889,944 downwards.
TTCTTTATTTAACTTAAGATTTTTAGGGAAACTAGTGGCTTACCTTCTCTTTGCTCCGGTGCGTGTGTAAGGTTCTTTTGCAATTATAATATTCCCACACTAACTTCCTTTGATCTTCATTATGAAATATTACTCTTTATCTATACTAATATTATAAAGAGGTAAAGTTTGTGATATTTTAAGTTTGTGAGTTTGTGATGGTGTAGGGGGTAATCTCTGGATCTACTGAACCGATTTTCAAAATTCTTTTACCAATAGAAATCCACGTTCTTTTTGAGTGTCATATGCTATATATTAACTCGAAGAATAAAAAGACTTTTTCATGGTAGTCGGATTTGCAAAGTAAGTCGGAGAAAAAACGGTCCAACGAAAACGTTTCTTACGAACGCTGCCTTAACGATGAGAGGTATATGATTATGTTCTAGAGAAAGGTTGTAGAGCTTAATAATGCCTACAAAAAAGTCAGCGACAGCATATGTCTAACTTTTATATTTAAGTCACAAAAAGTAGTTGTTTATATAAAAAAAATAATTTAAATCGGTAGGTCATGTTTATTAGTCATATTATCAACAATTCTGAATTCTTATCAAAATAAGTAAATTTAACGTCTAAAATGTTTAAAACAAAAGACTTTTCCTTTTTACTGCATATAATTGGGACAAATGGTTAAAGAGATAATGCTACATATTCGTAGGTATGGAACCGCGACCGTGTCGTAATCTATTGAGTGATATTTCTATAAAATGTTTTTTTTTTCATATACAATACTATCTATACTAATATTATGAAGATGTAAAGTTTATGAGTTTGTGAATTGTAAGTTTGTGATGTTGTAGGGGGTAATCTCTGGATCTACCAAACCGATTTAAATGAAATTTGGTAATAAGATAGTTTTAGACCCTGGGAAGGACATAGGATATATTTATCCCGGAAACCTATATATTATATATTTTTATATGTTTATCCCGGACTCATCCCTTAAGGGGATGAAAGTTTGTATGGGAAAGCAAGCTATAAAAATAATTAACTCATATTTGTCTCTAAAAGCAAAAAAACATACAGCGTTCATATTTTCATTTCATCCCCTTTAAATTTAAATTTTCGCTACAAAAAAGTCTTATGTGCTTTTCCAAGGCCCCATCTATCTCTATATCAAAATTCATCAAAATTGGTTCAGCGGTTTAGATGTGAAAATGTAGCCGACAAACAGACACCGTTACTTTCGTAGTTATAATAATTTTATTAGATTTTATTAGATTACTAGCAGAACCCGCGGCTTCGCTCGCGCTAAAACATAAATAATGCGTACAAAGGTAGTTTCATACAAACTTATATCCTCTATTTTACCCCCTTATAAGGATGAATTTAAAAAAATGCTGAAACACGTATTTATTTATTTTTTTGAATAGCATATAAGCCAAGTTTTAAGTAATTCTGATCATAAATATTTTTTTGGATTGTATTTTAATGTGTTTTCCTGTGGGAATTAGATAATCTCCCGCGGTAAAAGTAGCCTATGACACTCTCCAGCCCTCCAACTATCTTCACACAAAAAATCACGTCAATCTGTCACTCCGTTATCGTCACTATTTATGATTATTAGATACTAATTTAATTAGACTTTGTTAAACGTTTTTCTATTGATATTGCGTATATTTGATGGTAATTATTTGGACACTACCTATTACGCTAAGATCGCCGGTTCGATTTCGATACGACGTAAGTATTTGCATTGGCCAAACAGATGTTTGATCCGGGATTGGTTTGAGACTTTTGAGAAATATGAAGATAGAAAAATATAAATTATCTAACGAAATACTTTAATAAAAATGGATTCTAGTCATTTTAAATTGTTAAACTATTGAATGCAATTGTCGATTTTCAGGTAAATATTTTCGTAGGTTTTGTCATAGTTACGTTCCAGAAGGAAGGAGAACAAGAGTTTAAAGACTGTGAACTTGACAAGAATCAAAGAAACTGTATTGAATTTGCATTAAAAGCAAAACCAGTTAGAAGGTACAGAATATATGTTTATTTATTAATATACCGATATCACATTTATCAGTATTATTTTACTTATTACTATCACTTTTTTATATTAATTTCTTTTCTCTAAATACAACTACTTTTTCGGATCTTTTCGCGGACTTATTTTGATTTTTGGTTCCTGACGTTTCGAATGCTTAACAGAAGTCACGGTCACGGGAGAGACTAAGGTTTTAGACGCCTCAAAGGCGTTATATACTTGTTACAGGCAGCCCCCGTGACCATGATCCTAAAATATAGTTTTATGTAAAATGTCAAATATTCACGTAAACCTAAGAGAGCTACTTGAAACCTAAAACCAAAATTCCTAATTTCTTTCCCCAGATACATTCCAAAGCGTCGCATCCAGTACAAGACGTGGTGGTTCGTGACGTCACAACGCTTCGAGTATGTCATATTCTTCTTCATAGTCCTTAACACTGTGGCCCTCATGATGAAGTATCATGATGCTAAATATGAATATAAGAGGGTAAGTAAATATAATATATATACCTATAGACAAAAAAGTGTTAAAAATCATATTTTCCATACAATTTGTATGGGAAAACTTAAAGTTCGATGGAGAACCTCTTAGAATTGGAATTTTGAGCTCCGCTTTTAACAGGAGCTTTGTTGGGACATTTTCTAAGATATTTTGGGGTGAGAGCGAAGAAAAAAAAATATCGTCATTTTTTGGCACACCCTAATATATATATTGAGAAACATTAGTTTTACATAGGTAACATTGTAAACAGGCAGCTATATAGGTATATATGAATAACGGGGGTAACTTATATAAAAATAAAATGTATTTTGCGAGTAGTACACACAAACTATTTTATCGATTAGAACTCGGAATTAGAATATTGGAGGATAATAAGTGGATTTAAGTATAAATTTATTTTACTGTCATAAAATATGTTGTTAATTCAATTCAAATTATGATACTAAGTTTTAACTTTAAATTAGTAATCAATACTTACATTTAGTATAGATTTCTCAGAGAAGAGATATTTTCCCGCAGAAAGAAGTATCCTATATGTTGGCCCGGATAACCAGCTATCGTATTATAAAATTGTAACTAAGTCCAATCTGTACATCAAATATTTTTTGGAAAATGTTATTGGAATAGATATTATTATCGATACAGAGGCTGAATCTATAGTTTTTAGATTTTTTGTCTGTCTGTAAGTAGCTAGATTATAATCGTGTCTTATTTTTGTTTACAGGCTCTAGATTATCTAAATATGTTGCTAACAACAGTGTTTATGTTGGAATTCGTGTTCAAACTTGCTGCGTTCAGATTTAAGGTTAAAATATGATTTATTTTTTTACTTTTAAACTAATTATACCCCACATGTTATACAGTCATTTGTTAGTAAAATACAACGATATTCCAGACACATTTTGCTACTGTCAAGAGAAGTTTAAGCGAACTTGTTATTTTGATTTTCAACTAATCCCAGATTTTTTAATATTAAATGAGCATAATACTTTCTTAGATTTACGCGAATATTTGACATTTTAAATAAAACTATCTTTTCGGATTTGGTCGCGGATTTAAGGGAAACAAAAATGCAAATAAATCCGCGACAAAATCCGAAAAGACAGTTTTATTTAAAATTAAATGAGCAATTCTTGTAAATTTATATAACCTACGTTAGTTAATAAGTACTATAGTATTATATGATCTGTGATAAAGGTGTATTTTCTGAAAAAATGTGATCTTTCATAAATTCACAAAAAAAATATAACTAATTATATATTTTAGCCTTTCCTATCTGCTCTCATGCCAATAATGTCATATAACGCCATCTTATAAATGGAAGTAGTTATGCAAAATGGATCCAGCCCACGAAAACCGTGTTATAGTCTACAGAAAGTAGATAAAATACCCAATATTTCAGAGGAATTCAAAAAAAATACGGTCTCGTTAGTTTGATATACCTATAATTTCATTAAAACTCCTATTTTCCTAAAAGTAAGTTTTTGCGTTTGGATCTATTTTGCGTAAATACGTCCAAATGTTAGTGGTACTTGCATTGTCGCCAATGGATGATAACCTACTGAACGAGCGCATATTTGTCCAGATACTAAAAATTGTGCTTAGAAAACTTTTTTAATTTACAGAACTATTTCGGAGACGCTTGGAACACTACAGACTTCATCCTTGTAGTTGGTAGTATTATAGATATAGTTGTGACCCAGGTTAATGAGAACAAACCAATAGATGTGAGTATAATATATTTATTTATTAATCTATACATCTATAGAAATAAATAAAATTGATGTGTCTATTTGTAATGTCAACAGACATTGTCAGTGACTCTACTCACTGTGCCAGCGGTCGCAGGTTCGAGTTCCGCCGGGGGCATACATTTGTGTGATGAGCGCGAATGTTTGTACTCCAGTCATGAGTGTTTATATTTAAATACGTTTATATTTAAAGTTACATATTATGTGTAGTGTATCAACTATCTGGTATCCATAACACAAGCCTCGTAACTTACCATGGAACTAGATGGTGCTGTATAGTAATGTCCCAACATATTTATGTTTATACTTTTTTATTTGCAGACTATGGAGTACCCAATCAAGATATCACCAGAACAGCATAAAGAGGTTAGTTTTATGTGAGAAGGAATATTATTATTTTTTAAGTAGCGAAGCATAATCAACCTTATGTATAAGGATAGAAGACACTAAAAACAAAAAATAGTATCTTAGATACTATGGCAATATTGGTGACTTAAAGTTCAATATTTTGACATATTTGGAAAAAATAAAGATCGCTCGGTGTCATTACATCATAATATATGTATTCAGCCCTTTTTAAAGTCCCACTGCTGGGCACGGGCCTCAATTTACTACGTGGGGAATCAGGCCATAGTTCACCACGCTAGCCAAGTGCGGGTTGATTTCACATGTCTTTTGAAAACTCTAGGCTCTATCAGACATGCAGGTTTCCTCACGATGTTTTCGTTCACCGTAAGACAAATAGTAATCATATTGGAAATGATTCGCACATGAAAATGTGTGTGAAGTGGGGTGGGTTCAAATGAACCTGCTTCACTTGGATTCCCAAGTGATTGTCTTACCACTGGGCTACCACTGAACTACCACTGAACTACCACTGCCTATATATAATAATAATTACACTACGGGACGTAAACGCGTTATATCGTTAGTGGCTAATGGCTATATAATGATATATTTATTATTTCCGACACAAACGAGCCGTCGAATCTATAATGTCATATAGCCGTTGTTAACCACTAACAAACTCACGCGTTTAAGTGTTATTATTATAATATAATTATGGAATATATACACTTATACATACTCTTCATTCACCAGAGCTCTTCAAACCTTTTAAAATACATAACATTCTTCCGTCTCTTCCGAGCGATGCGTCTCATCAAGCTGCTGTCCCGTGGCGAGCGGATACGGACTTTGCTTTGGACTTTCATAAAGTCCTTCCAAGCTTTACCATATGTGGCCTTGCTCATTGTTCTACTGTTCTTCATCTACGCTGTGGTTGGGATGCAGGTAATATATACATGTTTTTGTATGTGTTTTTAACTAATAGATACTTTCTTAGATGTACGCGATTTGACATTTTATATTATAAACTATCTTTACGGATTTGCTCCGCGGATTTATTTTAATTTTTGATTCTCGACGTTTCGAATGCTTTACAGCAATTAATTAATAAAGTTTTCTAAGAAATTATAATAATTATAATAATAACAGCTAAAATTAAATAAATGATATTCCACATTATTCAATTATAAAATTTATTATAATTATAAAAATGTTTAAAATTAACAAATATTGTAAGTTACTTTGTTGCCATATTTCCCATGCTGACGTTTCGAACGTCGGGAACCAACAACAAAATTAATCCGCGATTTTTTTTTATTTAAAATTGTTTATTTTTTCTATAAATTATTTTTATAATAATTATTTTTATATTATATTAATAAATCATAATTATTACAGCTATTTGGTAGAATACGGGAAGATGACGAGATTATAACGCCAAACAATAACTTCCAAACGTTCGGCGGCGCCTTGATGGTTTTGTTTAGATCAGCTACGGGTGAGCTTAGCTTTTTTTTAATGAAATTTGACATTACATTTGTTATAGAAAAGAGTAAAGGATTATATAGGATATTATATAGAAGGAGCCAAATGCTAAAGCTAGTAAAGATGTTGAAATAAAAATTTTAAAGACTGTGGATAAGTGCTTGTGTCACAGCGCAATTTCTAAATGGGCCGTTATAATATTTTTTCAAAATTGTAATCTTGGGATTTTTAAGCAATTTTAATCAATACTTATAATTTCAGGTTTTGTTATCAACATCGATAATTTAATTTTTTCAGGGAATTTATCCAGGAATGCGTCTGGGTAAAATTCTTGGTCCAATGTAATTTGAACAGAAATGTTTTATGAATTTATCAAATATAGTACTTACTTTAGAGTTTCGTTGGACTGACAAATGAAAAAACTACTTATTTAAGTAAAATTGTATAATTTGACAACATTTTGGCAAATATATTAGAACAATGAGAAATTTTATGTATGCCGTGACCCTAAATATTTGCAACGTATTTCATTTTTGCCCATATATATGTGGGATGAATATGGTAAATAGTAATATCTTATCTGTGAAGTGTGAGTGAGAGAAAGAACGAGTGAAAGGGACAGAATGTGTCCTGCCATGATTGATTTTAGAATAAGATTTGATTTAAACTAGCAATTATTGTATATTTATTTATTTATTTATACCGGGGATCTCTGAAACGGCTCTAACGATTTCGCTGAAATTAGGTACGTGGGAGTTATCGGGGGTGAAAAATCGATCTGGATTAGTCTTATGTTATGGAAAATGCGTGTTTTAGAGTTTTCATGCGGTTTTCTTTCGCATTATTCCATGCGAGATATGTTCGATAATTTCGCACGCTCGGGCATTAGCATCGTGGTCAAGCGGCCAAGGCGTAAAATTTGCTATTATAGGTGTCCGGTTTCGAATCCCGGTTCTTCTTAGAAAAAAAGAAAATTGCACTTTTGGCCAAAAACTCCGAACGAAGCTCGGTCGCCCAGGTGCTGTATATAATCTTCCATTCACCCCCATAGGAGAAGCTTGGCAAGAGATAATGATGGCACTCTCCCCCAACGACGACGAGCACCCCGGCGAGCCCGTCGGCTGCATCAACCCCGCCGACGGCGAGGAGTCCTGCGGCTCCAGGCTTGCCTTCCCTTATTTTATATCTTTTTCCCTACTTTGCACGTTTTTGGTGAGTTTAAGTTTTAAACTATAACGGGCTACATTGGATAACGATTGGTTTTAATAAAGGAAAAATTCCAAAAAATTAAAAAAGTTGAAAATTAAAGTTAAACAGATTTCCTACAAAGTACAGAACCCTCGGTGGGCGAGTCCGAGTCGCACTTGTCCGAAAAAAATTTTGTATACCAATATATCGGTTTCTTATGCAATATTGTCAATTATGAAACAAAATATTTTTAATTATTAAGCTATATTTCAACAGTTATATGTAAATTAAAAGTTAACTTACACACCTTAGAGTAGAATTTCTTTAGAAGTCGTTTTAGTTATAAAGCGAGATATCTGAATTTCTTTTATTTAGATCATCAACCTCTTCGTGGCAGTCATTATGGATAACTTCGATTACCTGACTCGGGATTGGTCCATTCTTGGGCCGCATCATTTGGATGAATTTGTGAGGTACGATCAAAATATTGGATCGGAAATTTAAAGTACACTTAATAATAAGTGCTACGTTTTAGAGGGATATGCTCATGTTCTTGAGGAATTGCAGCATGAATGCTAGCTGAAATCCTCCTGTAGCCTTCTCTTTTCTTTTCTCTTTTTTTTATTTCTGCTATTAATTATTCAGTTACGTTCATGAAATTTAATAATCAGCCAAGAATATCATAATTTTATTATCATAGTTCTATTTAAAATTTTAGGTTATGGAGTGAATACGATCCAGATGCGAAAGGCAGGATTAAACACCTGGATGTTGTTACGTTGCTAAGGAAGATAAGTCCACCGTTAGGTATGATATACATTTATCCCAAAAAAAATTCAAGATATATCCCCTTGTTACATGTACAAAGTGTAATGTCTGGCCACAGTCTAATAATCTATACAGTCGTCTAAATACGTGGAGACGCGAGTGAGGCACTGCCGACTGGCATACTTAGTTTTATATGTCAGTCGAGTGATGGCTTTAGGGTGTAAAATTTCATCTGTAAATTGCTACGGGATGGCACTACAGATCCTTAAGTTCAAAATTGTTCGAAACCGTGAAAATTGGTATTTTTCGTAACTCTTGCTTTTGTTAGCTTTTGTTATTATTTTTGATTATATCACTTACTGTATGGCTTTTAATACTGTGAATTTGTTGAATATATTGATTTTGGACTTAAAATTACTCTTTTTTCTAGGTTTTGGTAAACTCTGTCCTCATCGTACCGCGTGTAAGCGTCTCGTCTCCATGAACATGCCGCTCAACTCTGATGGAACAGTTAACTTTAACGCGACGCTATTTGCCGTTGTTAGAACGCAATTACAGATTAAAACTTCAGGTCAGTATAAGATTTCTTTACAAAGAGATACATATAAAAAATAATCTTTAGTTAAATCTTTATTCATTAGTATTATAAAGCTGAAGATTGGTTTGCTTTTGATCTTAAAAAGGGATGTATGTGTAAGTTATACGATATCATTGCTAATTGTGATCGATTTTCATAATTATTTTCTTACTGAATCGGTTATACTTGAAGTGTGGTTTCATATACCTACGTACATTTTAAAAGTTGTACATCAGTTTATTTGTAAATAATTTATGATTTTGTTTGCGCTAAATTCCGGAACTGACTGTCGTTCTATGTTGTATCTTAGGCTCGTAGGCTTAATAAAATCTTTTTCTCTCTTCTACTAAAAGTTACGTTTTAATTCCAATCCAACAAAAAAATGTCTAAAAATCAACTACTTTTTAAATACAACTATCTTTTCGACACCCATCTCTTCCATGACTATGTTTACTGTAAAGCATTCGAAACGTTGAGATCAAAACAGTAAAATAAATCCGCGAAAAAGTCCGAAAAGATAGTTTTCTGTAAAATGTCAAATATATGCATAAATCTAAGAAAGTATTAAATCAATTACTTCTCTTCAATTAATATCCATTCACACCAAAACAGGAGTGATCGACGAATGCAACACAGAACTGCGAGCCATCATCAAGAAGGTGTGGAAGCGCACGTCGCCCAAGCTGCTGGACCAGGTGGTGCCGCCGCCCGGCGACCCCAACGAGATCACCGTCGGCAAGTTCTACGCCACCTTCCTCATACAGGACTACTTCAGGAGGTGAGTGTCTCACACTTTGGTATTCTCTGACATTATAGTTTTTAGGCGGTGAGTCTCTCAAAGTTTGATATTCTCTGATAAATAGTCTTTAGGCGGTGAGTCTTTCAAACTTTGAAGTTCTCTGACATCTCATCATATTATAATTTTTTTATTGATGTGCCTCCGGAAAACATACAGCATTGTATATGAAGAAGCAGTGTATAATTTGCCATTTATTTACGGTCTGTGGAATATGTCATCTACTTTTCAACTACCCTATACTAAATTTTAAATTGACGGTAGTAGAAAATCCAGCTAGGACACGGCAAAACGTTGTCACTTTGAATATCATAGCGTTGTGTACTTTCGCCGCGTGCGGTCGAAATCCAAAAATATTAGAATAATCCGTTAAATATTTTGAGAAATAATTTTACTAAGTGTTAGCATAACTAATATTACATCAATATCTATCTGTATTTTTGTGTTTGTGCGGGTTCTTATACCGGAAGTGTATCGTAATGAATCGCGCGCCTAGCGAGGTCGATGAAGCCATCGAGGCAAACCGACCTATCGTTTCTAATTCACCGACGATCGAGAGGGAAAGGCAAGAGAGAGAGGACTCTTCCGGTTCCAGCAGTTCGTCAAGCAGCGAACCTGAAGAAGAGGAACCTCCGCGCAAGAAATCAAAACGAGATGCTCAGGTAACGGTCGATCTCCGGATCGACGCGTTATACGAACAGGTCAGTTTCCTTACAAATTTAATTATGCATCAGCAATGTGCGTCATCATCAAATACAAATGTGACCGCGAAAACCACTGACGTGATTGAACAACCTGAACAGAATAATGATGATTTCTTGACCAATCCTTGCTCTATTACACTAAAATCATTAGATTTAGGTTTTTGTAAAACTGATTTTGATGAGAAAAAAGTTCTTAAACCAGCCGATGAACAACGTTTAAACCAGTTGATAAAATTGCAACATTTTAATTCATCTACGTGGCAACACATTCGGTATAAAAAAGCATTGACAGACATGCTTGCGTTCCCAGGCTTTTGTAACTTAAAAATTAATGACGAAATATGTTGTTTAAATAAGGGCAAAGATTTCCTGGCCTCAACGGAGGAAATTATGGCTGCAATTACCAATGCTTTACTATACCAAAGGCAATTGCTACAATCAGGTTTACAAGAAATTGTTAATTGGTCTCACAATAATCCTACGGAACTAACCTCTAATAACCTTTTTAATAAAATAAGCGAAATTTTCGGTAATTCGTCGCCATCTTATAAATTATCTGAACAAACATTACAAATCGTCTGCGGCAAACGAGCGGAGTGTATAGAAACTAGGCGTAAAAGATTAATTAGCGAAATTTCTGATAAAAGTATTCAAGCCGCTCTCGTTAACATACCTCCCAGCGAGGAATTTCTATTCGAGAAGGCACAATTGATGTCGCTGGTGCAATCCCTCGGCGGGCCTCATTATTGGTTATCACCCCCACAAATCTCTAAAAATAGGGACCAAGTAAAAAGGAAATAACATGAATCCATACCATCAACATCCAAATCTAGGCCACAAGAACAAGATAAAAATTATTTTCAAAATACCTACAAAAAATTAAACACTAAAAAAACGTACAAAGGAAAGACTGATGCTTACAAACAACAAGGAAACCCGTCCTTTCGAAGCAAAAACAAGAAAATATGACTATCTAATACCATTCAGGGGCGGTCGTCTAAAGACGTTCAAAAACCGTTGGCAGGCACTTGGCGCGAACAAATTTATAATATCGGCAATAACTGGTTTTCGAATACCGTTTTACAAGAAACCTCCTCTAATAATGCCAACAAGGCTTGTTATGAGTCGGTTTGCAACCAAACCGTCGCCGGCCATGACTCAAATAATGCAAGACCTCTTGGATCAAAAAATACTGCAGCCTGTTACAAAAGAAACGCCCAGTTTTATCTCCAAGCTATTTCTGCGGAAGAAAAGCGACGGATCGATGCGACCTATTTTCGATCTACGAGAATTAAACAAATTCGTAAAGATAAAGCATTTTCGCCTTATTTCTCACAGTTCAGTGCCAGATTTTCTCCAACCGGGAGACTGGATGATAAAATTAGACATTTCTCAGGCATACTTTCATGTAGCTGCAGCAAAATCTCACTGCCCATTCCTTCGAATCAGTTACCTAGGTCAGCTGTACGAGATGACCTGTCTACCTTTTGGCCTGGCATCAGCGCCACATCTCTTTTCGTCCATAACATGCTGGGTCGCGGAGACCCTGCGTGCCAAGGGATGTCGTGTACTAGTCTACCTAGACGACTACCTTCTGGTCAACCAAGACCAATCCAAGTTATGTCTTCAGGCCTCGACGGCCGTGAGGCACTTGTAATATCTGGGCTGGAGCCTCAATTACCAAAAATCTATCTTGACTCCGACTCAAGACCTAGAATATCTTGGTATCCGCTGGCAAACCGCCAGGAACAGAATGTCATTACCAGAAAAGAGGATACAGAATCTCAAAGCAACCATAGATCGTTCGTTACTAAGAGGCCATATCACGCTTCGCGAACTACAGAGCCTACTGGGACAGCTAAATTTCGCCAGCTTTGTCATACCCCGAGGCAGGTTACATTGTCGGAAAGCACAAATCTTTCTTCGGCATTTCAACAAGAGGCAACCACGACAGAGACAACTAATTCCCGAAACGGTATATCAAGAGATGAGGTGGTGGCTCGGCGCCACACGTCACTCTTCGCTAATACACAAAAAGCCGGTTACTCATTTCCTAGCGACGGACGCTTCGGATCTGGGTTGGGGTGCTCATCTAAATGGGCATCTAATGTTGGGGACGTGGTCTCGTCAGCAACAAAAATGGCACAGCAACAAAAAAGAGCTTTATGCAGTAATGGCAGCGATCAGAACAAACGCTGCAGCGTTAAGCCAATCCCTTGTACTCATCCAATCGGACAATCGAACTTTAATTGCGTATATTCGAAAAGAGGGCGGAACGAGATCGTTGACACTACTAAGTTTGACTTACAAACTACTGACCCTAACAGACAAGTTCAAGATAACTCTTTCGGCACATTATCTACCAGGGAGGTACAACACAATTGCAGACAGATTGTCACGAGGGAAAGAGGTTGCGGAATGGCATCTCTTACCACAAGCAACTGGAGAAGTCTTCCGGAAATGGGGTCGACCGGAAATAGATCTCTTTGCTTCACAACGAAGTGCTGTAGTAAAAAACTACGTATCAATAGATTGCAGAGATCGATCAGCAAGTTATATAGACGCCTTCAGCAGACCTTGGCAATACCAACTAGCATGGGTATTCCCTCCACCGAGCCTATTACCCAGAGTCTTGGCACACCTAAACAACGCGACAGGGACTTATTTAATAGTGGCACCGGAGTGGCCTCAAGTCTTCTGGCTTCAAGATCTGAAGTCCAGAGCATTGGATCACCCACACGAAATTCCGAATCTATCGAAAACAATGATCGACATGACAACATCACAGCCACCTCCACAAGTAGATCTATTAACCTTGAAAGTTTGGAAAATTGGGGGTGGGGTTCCCAAATAAAAGAGTGGTCTACACAAGAGAAGGAGCTGCTAAGAAATAGCTGGCGAAAGTCTACTCTAGCAACATATCTACCTGCCATTAAAAGATGGTTGAAGTGGTGTAACAGTACTCAAGTAAATCCAAAATCACCTAATCCTGCTGACATTGCTAAATTCTTAATCTATCTTTTCCTTAACGAAAACTTATCTTATAGCACTATTTTGGTACACAAGTCGGCTGTATTAACTTTCTGTGGGCCTTATGTAGATCAACAAACATTTACAAACTTCATTATAAAACATGCCCTTAAGGCAATTGGGGTAGCTAAACCAAAATCAGTTAGGTCATTTGTTAGTTGGGACCCAAATGTAGTTCTGGAATGGCTTTCAGCTAATTCACCTAAAGATACGCTCTTTGAAATATCGCGTAGAACAGCAACAGTGTTATTGCTAGCTTCTGGACGTAGAGTCCACGATCTTACCTTGTTGCGAATTTCCAAAGACAACTATCTTGATAATGGACAAAACATCTATTTAATACCGGCATTTGGTTCAAAGACTGACAGACATGACTGCCGCCAATCTGCTTGGAAGCTGTCTAAACATCCTGATAAGAACATCTGCCCAGTTAGTTTAGTTAGATGTTTAATAGAGAAAACCAAACATAGAAGGTCGGATGTTAAAGACTTAGACAACCTCTTCATTACAATTAGTAATAAAGTAAAATTTGCTTCCCGTACTGTAATAGGCAACTGGGTGCGCACAGTTCTTAAAGACAGTGGCATTGATGCTTCCCCAGGGAGTTGTAGGTCAGCTGTAGCTTCACTGGGGTGGTTAGATAATCAACCCTTAGATGATATATTAGCTCGGGGTAACTGGAAATCTTCCACTACATTTTTTAATCATTACTGTAAAGTAATTAAAGTATCTAAAAATGACCATAATTGCTTTTTCAATACATTCACGTCATTATAAATTTATGATTTAAATTAGTTAATAATAAATAATTAAGAGATTTGCAATAAAAAAGGTGTAACAATTATATACAAGTTAATATTGTTAAACAATAAATAAATAAATATTATAATTATATATAATATATAATTTACTTTCATATTAAACTTTTATTATTCTCATTTTACTATTCATCATAGCGTTGTGTTTATATACCTACAATGTACATATTTCACCAGCAGATAACAAACACGTCTTCATATACAATGCTGTATGTTTTCCGGAGGCACATCAATATAACGGTTTTACATAATAATAAAACCGATATTATGTGCCGAGAGGGAAAACATACAGCATTGCAGGAAGTCCTTCCTGGTGAAGACTATGATATTCAAAGTGACAACGTTTTGCCGTGTCCTAGCTGGATTTTCTACTACCGTCAATTTAAAATTTAGTATAGGGTAGTTGAAAAGTAGATGACATATTCCACAGACCGTAAATAAATGGCAAAGTATACACTGCTTCTTCATATACAATGCTGTATGTTTTCCCTCTCGGCACATAATATCGGTTTTATTATTATGTAAAACCGTTATATTATGCGTCTTGTCTATAGTTGTCAAATGTCTAGTTTTATTATGTTTTTATATTATATCTTATTTTTCAATCTTCAATCTCACTTTCGATGGCTTACGATTTTAACGACGCGTATGTTTTTATTACACATGAATTTACGCCGTGATTATTTCAATATTTCTGATAATAGCAAATATTATATATTTTTTTCACGCTGTAATGTCTCGACGGATTTGAATAAAATTTGCAAGAAAAATAGTATATGCAAGAGTATTAGCATTTTTTTTCGACTATTACATGAGCAAAAACTAGTCTGTAATTTATACGTATAATATGTTCGAACACAGCGTAGCAAAAAAGCTTCGTACAGGAACTGAATCCATGATATTTTTCAAATGGTCTTTTAGTTATTATATTACTATGTGTTTTATTTATATATAATTTTTATCTATGGCATCTATTAAAGTTAATACTTCTTATTCATTCTAGCATTATAAGTATATTTTTGTTATTATTATTTTGTATTTTATATTAATAATATGACGTATCTTTGTCGCTTCATTATGCTGTAGTAGATATTGGTATATCCTACCCTCTTAGACAAGACGACTTTCTACAATCGATATCATTTATAAAAATTAAATAAAAATATCCGAATGGCATATATTATTAAAACTATGAGACATTATAGATAGATATTGTCATTTCCATACATTTATTGGTGTTTTATTAGCGATTGTAGAAAACATCTTGTCCAAGCCCTGTAGTAGTGAATGTAGTAGTTAAATGTCAAGTATTATTAGTACTAATGTTGGAAATTAACATATATTTATTTTGTATTTTTATAGGAACCATGCGTAAGTCAACATTCAACTTTTAAGCAACCACTTTGAGGAGCGCTGTACTATTTTACGCTTTACATACTTGGCTATATGACGTCACGCCAAGATTGTTGCTTGAAAGAATTTAAAATTTACATTGTGATGCCCTTTTGATTTTTTTTAAATCGTACAAACATTTTGATAGTTTTTTTTTATTTTTAGCAAATTTTTTTTTACATTTTATTTTTAATCTGATTAATGAAAAAATATATAATAGCTTTCTTATATAAAACACGACTTCAGATGCTTGTATGATTTGCTCCCACCCAATTCCAGCATTTCCCAAGAATTTTGAACAGATCTTGGTGCGCATGCCATCCATTTTCCATTCCAAAGCATGTTTTCTCCGTGTAACAGTAGTAACAAACGCTTCAATAGTTTTATCTGCATGTAGAGACGAAAATTAACTAATTAACATAGAAAGACATTGAGAAGACATGTTGTTGGGATTTCTTTAAACGCTTCAAAAAACTCAGCACGATTTTGAATTTTGGGATTCAACGCCTGCAAGGAATAACATTGCAACTTCTACCAATTTTTAATTTTTAATCCTGCAACTTATACCAATTTTTAATCGAGACGAGAGAAGGGAGATTTATAAAAATCCATTCAGGCATTCGAGTTATATTTTAAAGGAAATGCTATACCTGACAACCCTAAAGTCATTTCCGACGAAAAGTAAGTATTCCAGTCGGGTGCGCTTCATCCACGTCTCTACTGGAAATTCCCGTACTATTACTCTCTCTGTATGGATTAGTATATGTTGATGATATATGACTATGTTGAGGTTTATAAATAATGTAATATTTTAAATAAAACTATCTTTTAGCATTTTTTCTCGGATTTATTATGATTTTTGGTTCCCCACGTTTCGAATGCTTCACAGCAGTCATGGAGAGAGTCTCTCCCGTGACCATGATTTTATTTAAAATGTTCAAGAGTTTTATTTATTTCAAATATTTGCGTAAATCTAAGAAAATATAATGTAATATTAACAAATTGAGTTACAATGTTGTTCTTTGAAAGTGTTGAATTTATTCTTTTAATATTGCTATATGTAGATATGTGATGATGTGGACAGATTCCGTAAGCGCAAGGAGCAGGCTGCTGCAGCATCAGAGCAGTGTAACCAGATGACGCTGCAGGCTGGTCTTCGGACCCTGCACGAGGCGGGGCCGGAGCTGAAGAGAGCGATATCAGGAAACCTGGATGAAGTGGTCCCGGAGACTGTGGAACCTATGCATAGGGTAGGTTGCTGGTTTGGAGTTTTAAGATTTTTAGTTTAGTGTTTTCCAGATGGCCTTTAAGATCTATATCACTACATAGTATAAAACAAAGTCGCTTCCTGCCGTCTGTTTGTCCCTATTCATGCTTAGATCTTTGAAAGTACGCAACGGATTTTGATGCGGTTTTTGTAATAGATAGAGTGATTCAAGAGGAAGGTTTATATGTATAATACATGCATATTATAGTACAGAAAAGCCGAGAAGTACAATGATTTGTATCTCATACTAACCGTTAAAACGTACCTAGACGGACGAACCCGAGCGAAGCCAGGGTGAGTTCCTAGTTTTGTATTATAAGTTAGATTAGAAATGAATAGGATTATCGACTTGATAAGACTTACTATGGCTCAGTGACAGGCTACGCATATTCTTAACCATCGTGTCTAAAAGAACCAAATATTATTATATAATAGCTCCAATGATTTTTTAAATTCACTCCCTAAATAGATTAAATAGGGGATTGAAGTTAATATAGGAGCCATTTTTGAAGTTACAATTATGAAAATATTAAAAATCTATATGAAATTGGCGAAATAATCTGTGCTCACTGCACGCTTTGAAAACATTAACAAGAGAATTGAATTGAATTGTAATTTTTAAACTTCAGCTTATATTGTCGAAGAGAATATCATGCTCATTAGTTGAAGTCAAATATAAATATACGTTTTTGTGTTACAGCGTAACCACACACTGTTTGGTGCAGTGTGGACCAGTATAAAGAAAGGCAAGGAAAGTCTGTACAGACCTCCGCCCAAGTTCAAGCCCTTGGCTGTAGCTGGTAATGGTAATAAATAATATTAATAATACTTTACTTAAAGATATTTTACACTTGTGAATAAATATTTTATATTGCAGTTTATTCTTACTTTTACATAATAATATTTATTAGTCGGATGTCTCTGTTGTTGTACTCGTCGTAGGAGATCTGTTTTAAGGCATACAGCCCCCTCAAGTATTAAAAAAATACTATATAATATAATACACCTATTTATTTCTTTTATAATGTAACTTTTATAATGTAACTTTTTAAAAGAATTTAAAGTGTATGTGTGCGTGTGCATACGTGTGTGTGTGAGTGTGCGTGTTAAATACCTATTTGTGTGGCTTTTGTATGGTAATATTTTATAATGTAATACAACTATTAGGTAACGAGGAGAGTAAGTCACTCAGCTGGATGATGCAGCGGGAACTTGGAATGGACGGAAAAGTGCCGGAGGATGAGAAGTGAGTTACTTTACAATATATCTTAATAACTATATTAGATTTGACCTTTTTGTATAAACTTTTTCATAATGAGTTCGATACTTGTCTGTTCTGCTTGAGGTAATTAAAATAAATGTATAGCAGAGACCATATTAAAATCCATGTCCGTTCAAAACGAGTAAAAGTAGAAATAATCAAGGAAAACAGCCGAATATAAATAAATCTTTTTATATGAAACTCTATTGAACTTAAAAATCGTTGGGATCTAAAAGAATAAGTTTTCAGCTCTATAGGTTAAGGTTATTTTTCTTACATATAGAAATTCTTGCACTTAAAAATCACTTATTTTACATTAGAAAACAAAAACGTGGTAGATATTCGTACAAACCGACAATAGTCGGACGAATATATTGAAGTTATACTTCTTTTGGCACGTTTGGAAAAAATATGAGAGTAAAATTTTTAAGATGCGCGCACACACCGACAGCCAAAAACCGACATGATGAAGTTAGCTGCATTCCTTTTACAAACAGAGACTTGTGACATACGGGATGAAATCTTTAGCTATTATTGTTCTGTTACGCCAAAGAAGTATAACTTCTTACGTGCGTACATAAGTACACACACACGTTTTTTTTATTATTTAAATTTCAAGTAAATACGAAGACGGCAATCAAAGTGAGGGAGAAGAGGAGATAGCGATGCAACCCTTACTCCACGGGAAGGACTCTGAGAAGATATTTAAAGCTATCGAGTAAGTTATGTGTTTATTTTTCTTTATTTGCAAATTGCAAGTCTTTTATCACAGGTTCGAATCCCGGGAAATTTCAGAAAATATGAGAAAAAAAGTATGATTGACTTAATTATGTTTTTTTTTATTTAAACGTATTTGTGGATGTATAATTTCTTTGTAGTATTTTTTTATGTTTGCATCAAAATTAATTTGTAGTTTTGTTTCGTTTCAAATATATATTTCTTGTAAAATAAGAATAATGTAGTATAATTTCGTTTATGTTGTGGTTCTACGTTGTCTGTCACATCATGGCACATTAAAATAATAATTATAAAACATCTTAATATTGATGCCAAAAATATTTTACATATTTATTATTAAATTCGCATTTAATATGAGCAAATATATTGTTTTATCTTTAAAACTATATAATATAACTCTCTTGGTATAGATATTAAAAGCGTTTCTTTAAAATAACCGTATTAGTTTTCACGGTTAATTATGAATTATCTCGATCAAGTCATCTTTGAAAACAAAAAAAGCTAAATTAAAATCGGTTCAAACGTTTGGGCGCTACGATGCCACAAGCATATACACAGACACACATATACATACATACGTTAATTTTATAACATCCCTCTGTATGCGTTGGGGATTAAAATGTAGGGGGTTAAAATATTTCGCCGTTCATTTTTTTATTTAAGTCAACGACGTAAGTTGAATCTAATTAGATTACTATCGAGTTAAAGCAACTACATTTGTGGCACATACGTGATGGGTGACCGATTAATATAAAAAATCATGGTATTTTCTTCAGAATACACGTCCATAAGTTATTAATTTAAACCCTCAAAAAGATTTGTGAGATAGTACTTATTGTATAAAAGTAGAAAAAAATATCTGAGAGTTACAAAATATTTGAACTATTTTTTTTTTGGATTTAAAAAAATGTCCTTTTTATACATTATATTATGTAAACTTGAATGATCTTAGATAATTTTTTAAATTCAAGCGAGTAAATACTTTAAATTTATAAACTACTCCATCTCGCGGATATTTCTGGTACCGCCTTGTTATAGATACAATACAAATAATATACGTACTTTCATATTGCCACTAGATGTCGTTACGTGTTAATTTTTTTATCGAAATAAAATTTGAAGGAAAGCTCAGTAACTAAAAATGTTGAACGGTCTGAAAAAAAGTCACCAGAAAAGATATATAGGTAATAATTTATAAATAAAGTGAGAATAAAGTGAGACTTTTAGCCTATAAAATATTTTTATTAGGGTTGCGTACCTAATGGAAGAATGAACTGGAGCCTTCGCTTTTTGGCGAACGTATTTTTTTTTGATAATAATACTCACACCAATATCACGGCAATGATAAGTAACATTACCGTGCCAATATATACGAAGACGATTAAAAATGCCACAGAATATGTATTTTCGCAAAAAATAGGTGTTAATGTTATTATAGTTTTTAATGAAAAAATGATTCAAAAAATCAATGGAAATTAGATTAATGGAATTAGCTGACAATAATTATAATAAAAAAGCTTTCTTTTCGTGTTGTATAGGTAGACTTATTTTTTTGGTTAAAAAAAATATGCACCATACG
The DNA here is from genome assembly GCA_921882275.1 of Brenthis ino. Classification (NCBI taxonomy): domain Eukaryota; kingdom Metazoa; phylum Arthropoda; class Insecta; order Lepidoptera; family Nymphalidae; genus Brenthis; species Brenthis ino. The sequence continues at coordinate 11,869,712 of OV170229.1, read as the reverse complement.
AGCAGCGGGCAAAATCTATTATTATTAAATTTTGGCATCAGTATAGATAGTGAACAGTATTAACGTTTACAGAAAAACGTCCAACGATTTAATGCAGAGTATGAGAAACAACTGTAAGTCCGTTTTAGTGTGTTGTGATTGTGTTATAATTTATTTATTTTTTTGCTTTTTTATGTATGAATTATGTATTTTTTAATTATTTATTTATTGTTTGAATTTTATACATGCTATAATAATATTTATTATTATATGATTCGAAATAAACAACAAACAAACAAACATACTTACACATTTATAATATTAGTATGGATTTAAGTATTTCACTTAACTCCTTTTTAATTACATGAAATAAATAAGTCTTATCATAAGAGAATGAAGTTATTTCATAATTATATTTTTTTAATAAATTATTAACTTAATCTATTGTACATATGATTGACAGGGGTTTGCTGTTGACCTTGCGTTATGTATACGTAATGCAAAAATGGTTAACCATTAATTTTTTACCAAAAATGTTGAGAATTTCATGCTTTACAACTGTTATAATAGAAAAAAATACAATTTAATAGATAGGAAGTGATTTTTTTGTAAAAAACAGATTTTTGTGAATTTTAATATCTTGCAATAAGATATTAAAGAAGTCGCGTTGCGTCTTAAGATATTAAAGAACTTTAATATCTTAAGACGCGGGCGGGCGCGAGATTATATGAGATTGCATTATACAACTTTTTAGATTATTACCACTTATTTATTATTGAAATCCCCACTATGACTATTATTATAGATATATACGATTCTGTTGTTTGTACTGACATGAAATTGTAGGTAGGTATACGTGTAATGTGATGCATCTACTAAGTCTATAAGATATTCTAACACTATTCATATTTTCATTAGCAGTAAACTAAAACGGCTATTTTTAATGCTTTTTTAACTTTTACAAACATTTATAAATTTATAATGGTATCGACATATATTACATTTTTTTTCTTTCGATTAAAACCAATAGACTACAAATTACAAATCCTTACCGTATATTAATTATTTAATTTAAATATTGTGAATGTAAAAGTTATACATGGTTACACTTATATTAAAGAAATGGTTTTACGATGTAGGGGTATAAGTAGTAGTAGCGTTGTTTGCCACGAGATGGCGCTGCAGCGCATTAACTTTAAAACCACGAATGCTATTTTTTGAAAACATTTAACAGTATTTTCTTTAAAATCAATGGTGAATATGTACCGTATGGATTTTTATAACTGTGATAGCAAGTATGCAATGTCATGTATAATTGATATTATTTGGTTATACGGTAATAGATCGTGACAAAGCGCCAGCGCAGTACAACGACGTGCCATACTGTGTAGAACATCCAGCGGAGAGCCTCATCACTCGCGTAAGTTTTAAAATAAAATGTATTTCGTCTAATGACTAATCCATTCATTTTTTTCGCAGCCCATAGAGAGATAACTTTATTCAAATAGACTTATAAAGGAAATTTTGAATCGTCACTTGTTACGTTTATAAAATTTATATTAAGTGTCAGTATGTAAGTCCGTGAAGAAGATGAAGTGTTCGGAAGACAGTTCTGCTGAGAAGAACCGGTGAGAAACTCAACAGTTAGGATAGCTTGGCACTTTAATCCTGGTTAAAGTTACGTAAATGTTTTACGGTCCTTGAAAATAGCGTGCAGTAATAGTTCTCGCATTTTCAGCCCGGTTGTTGTAAATATTATAAAGAAAAAAGTATTCGTTTGAAAAATTAGTTTTTAGTACAATCAACTAAATTTGAAAATAGCCTAAGAAGCACTTCATATTTTTACTGTTAAGGGGACATTTTTTTTTTAATTGAATTCGATATGTTTAGGAAAAAGAATAGGTTTACCGTAAAAAGTTAGTTTAGTTAGCTAATGTCATCTAAAAATATCATTGGGTGAATGTGTTTAATTATAAGGGTGTCTAAGGGTATTGGGTGAGGTTAAGGGTATGTTTGGGTGCAGGTGCTTACAGAGCAAGGGCTGGGCAAGTACTGTGACCGCGAGTTCGTGCGCAGCACTGCGCGGGAGATGCAGGACGCGCTCGACCTCACGCAGGAGGAGATGGACACGTGAGTGTTTGTTCGGTTGTTTGTTTGTGTCATTTTAACATTCTCATTTTAATGTTACTGACATAAAAGTGAGTGTTACTTCTTTAAGGTTTTGAGTGAAGTTCCTATTAGAGATAGCTAATATCCTCTGGTCTAGTGGCTAGTATATATTTAGTATGTATGGCCTGGAACAGGTCGAGTTATTAAGTTACCCGGAGTTAGGAACATCCTATTTTTGGGATATTTGGTTTTGGTATATATGTATGTATGTATGTATATATATATATATATATGTATGTATATATATATATATTAAAACCGAATATATATATATATATATATATATATATATACTTTCAAAAAGAAGGAGATTCTATGTACGTCTGTTTGTATGTTTTTTTATGTATGTTCACCGATTTCTCGGAGACGGCTTGATCGATTTTGCTACGTTATACTGTATATTATTAAAATAGGTTCCGTAAGTTTTTTTTGACACAGATTTTACCGTTTTTGAGGAAATCAGAAATCAGATATTTGAACTATGTTAACAGATCTAATTAGTCTTTTTTACCTAATCATAATTGTCATATTGACTTGAAACTTTGCATGTTTTTGTATTTCTGATGATAATTCTGTCATTTGGTATCATCGAGCTGATATGATGGCGAGGCCAGAAGGTGGATAGTGTAACTCTTTAACTGCTACTAGTTAATTCTTTGAGTTTGAGCTCATTTTGTTTCATTTGACAAACCCAATATGTTAGAATTGAATTTTAGAGCCTGATTATTGTTTAATATATATGGTAATAAAACATATAAGTTAATTTAGCATCATGATTTTTCACTGCCTAGCTTTAGCTTTTTTAATTTGTTGTAACGATACTTCAGTTAGAGTAAACAAATAAAAAAATAGTTTGACAGCATTCAAAAAATACGTTGTAAAGTTTTGTTTTAGCTAAGAGTAAATAAGTTAATAAATAGTACGTACAAAATACATTATACTATGTGTTACTAATAAAAGTTAAAATTATATTAGGTGTTACTAATAAAAGTGAGTTTTTTAGTTTCTTCAGCATACTAACATAAATGGTTTAGTCAAATATGTTATTAAAAAAACCTTATTACAAATTAGCTACTTATACGTCTACACTAAAAGGAAAAAAAAACCTTAAAAAAAACCGACTACCAAGCACTTTAAAGTAAAAAATAACTGAACGGGAGTTTTTAGTTCCTATAGATATTTTCGAAGTAGGTGCCAACCGATGCAAAGCGAAGCAAATCTATTTCGATACGTATAAATATGTACATCAGAAATTATTGTTCTATAGTAAATGAAAACCCCCGTTCAGTTATTTTTTAATTTTCAGTGCCTGGAAGTTGGTTTGATTTTTTTTTCAAAAGTCTTTGTGACATTAAATGAGCAATTCTTGTATTTATTTATAAATTTATTTCGTGTATCTCGAAAACGACTAATAATTTGGACCATATTTCAGTTTTGCTTTTTAAATTTGTCTGGTGTCTCTTCTTAAAAAACGCAAAGATATAAAAACACCTTTTCCGAAAACAAACGTAAAAAAGCACTTATTAAAATATAAACGTGAATATTTTTTTCAGTGCTGCCAATCAAATTATTTTGCAAGAGCGAAAAATGAACAGAGTTCAACAACCTAATGAGGTGGTAAGTAGGCTCTACTCTCTCGCAAAATACACTTAGGTAATATTAATAAAATACGTGTTAACTATGTAATATATAAAAATGAAGAATTTGTTAGCGGGAAAGTTTGTTTGTTTATTTGTTTAGACGAGCTAATCTCGCGAACAATTTGTTTTCTTTTTTACATTTTATGGCCAATTTGTCGATGAATATTATATTCCAACATCTTAGGAGTGGAGCAATTATACTATAAATGTAAAATTTTAACTTATTAATTTATAATACGTATAGTAGTAGTTATATATGTGTAGTGTATCAACTATCTGGTATCCATAACACAAGCCTCGTAGTTTACCATAGAACTAGATGGTGCTGTGTGTTAATGTCCCAACATACTCGTATTTATATTTACTTACATTGACATATTAATTAAAAATATTAATTTACAGGATCGCATACTGTCACAGCAGTATCATCCCTTCCATCAGCCAGTCCAGGCTCCTGCTAGGAAAAAATAATATTTTGTACTCCGTATTACGGTTTCGTTTTCACCTGTACGCTTGATCGCTACAGGTTTGTGCCCCGGGTTCGTTCGTCACTCCGGGCGAGAGAAGGGTTTGTTTGTTTACCCATTTTCTATATATAAATTTTTGAAATGTACCCCCTTTGAAAATTTCCTATGAATTTTATGATTGCAACACACTCGTTTATGGGTGATTTTTTTAGTCTTGAATATTGACGTTCGACTTCCAATAGTGCATGTTTATTGTTTAGTCTAGATTTATATACGTATATTATATGTTATTTTTTAATATATATGATTTGAGTATAAAATAATATTTTTAAAGCTAAATTATGCGTATTTAGTAAGTATATCTTGCTCTCCCGTCTCTAAATTTGCTTGCATTTTCTTATAGCTGGTACCTGATATTCAGAGTGCTACGAAATATTTATTATACTCTAGTTAAACGAATTATATTATTATTTATTATATCATTATATAATACAATAAAAATATTTACAAATGTATTGTCGAATAGAAAATTTATGGCAAGCGAACTGCTTACTTTATATAATGGTGAGTCCAGACGATAACGATTTTTATGTGCAGATTTGTACGGATCTATGAAATTTAAGTAAAATATTTGAAGCACATTTGTAGAATTTTGAAGTACGTGCGAACTTTTCATTACTTCAAACTTTTATTTTTGAGTTTTTCTATCATTTTTGTTCAGTATCGTCCCGAATCTTAGTAAAATTAGTCGTAACTTAAATGATAATTTTAGTTTAAAAATACGGAATTACAGACATACATGTTGACTTCCGTCTTTTCTGATACACCAATATTTGTCTGTATTATATATAATAAAAAAATCTATATCCGCTTTTGAAAATCCTTACCTATCGTGTGGACCCACCATAATAAATATTTTTTTAACGTATGTAACTTTAAAAACAACGTGGCGATGTGCCTTATATATTGGAACGAGATTTAGATGTTAGATTTTACGAAATGTGCCAAAATTGATATATTTTGTACGTTACTTCTATATCGTAGCTTATTCTTTGCTTATAATATGTGAAACTACTTATTTTTGTGTTTCATGGTCTCAGTCGTATAGTGAATGACCATTAAATATTTCAAAAATATATTGATCTATTTATTTCCTATAAAATTATTTGTTTGATATATTCTTATAATATATAAAATTATAAATTTGAATGTATGTAAATGCATGAGTTTATTCTAGTCAATGCCACTCGCTTGTTCTGATAGTTTCTATGGATTTCTGTATATGAATAGAAGGATATATTTGAATGTTGTATTTTGTATGAAATATACTATATTGTTATCGCCAATAAACATTTTTGAAAGAATACCCTGTTTTATTAACACTAATGACGTAATTCTAAAACTACACCCCATACAAAGAAATTAGACAGCACTTTTCGGGCTATTTTTCAGATTATTTAATTTGCTTGAATAATAGATATCGTTAATCGCTGTTGTAATATTTTATTACATCTTTAAGTGTAAATATGATAAATGTAGCAAGACTCCTTAATTTAATTAAACCACAGTGACTTTAACAGTTTTTAACCGTGATAAACAACTCGTAAAAAGTTAAAGCGCCATCTGTGATTATGCACTATAAACTCTTTACCTGATTGCTGATTTTTCTATAATAATCAGTGAAATTGAGGAGAGTTGTAACTCCATTATTTTGTTTCGTTAAGTGAGAGATTTTTTTTAAACCATATCATACATTTTTGGGATCTATTTTTAATTGTTTATTTTAAGCAAATTTCAATAAAAATTCAATACATATAATGCCATCTATGGACATTAATTTGAACTATTTTTTCTTTTCTCGTGATGAGACCCGATGTTTAATACATACGTAAGACTACTAAATAGCCCTCGCTCTTGATTGATCCCTACTCATGTCACAAAAGCGTCAATTGGAAAATTAATATTCTACATAAAAATATAGATCAAGACTTAAGCAATTATAGCAACTGATATAGAAAGATAAAGTGGTAATAAATCTGTAACACTTACGTAGTACGGTACTAAAGAAATGTTATTACTTGCAATAGGAACACGTACTGTGACGATATGAAATCTTTGTTTAATACTTGTGTGTGTAATAAAATTAACTGAAAAAAGCCAACGTTTTAAAGCCATTAACAAAAAAATTGAATGGAAAAAGAAATCTAATAATTATAATATTTGATTCTTGCTTCATCTCAAAGAAAAACAATAAATAATAAAATAATTTAAAATCACTTTTAATATTTAGAATTTATTTTTCCATATACTTTTCAATTTAGAATTTGCTTTCCGACGTTTTGAATTTCTAATTGGGCCAATTATCTTTAAATAATGTATCTTTTATGTCTGAAAATATGACACTTGTACTTTCGTTACAATTCACACTACATTCTTTTTCCGATTTTATTCCTTCATCACCATCATTCCAAAGTAGAGAAAAATTGTGCCTAATCTTTGCAAAAGTATTGGCTAGATCTGCCGTACTTGATGAATGTATGGTGTCACATTTATCTTTAGATATGTCTTTAGACTGACCAGTTGGTGGCAGACCATCTTTTACAATTACTGGATAGATATAACTTTTTGTTTTATTTGAATCCTTACTTGTACCGTCATCATTCTTGCATTTACCACGAGACTTGGAAAGTATTTCTTCTAAGTTATCTTTATGCGTTGTTTGATCAGTTTCATTAGTCATATCAACAATTTCGTCTTGAAGACGCTTGATTAAGCTTTCTAAATCAGTTATTTTACTATCTATATCTTGTGACGATTCCCCAATATCACTTTTGTATGGTGACTCGATTGTAAGTCGTCTCGTATTCCTGAAGTCTTCTTCAGATTGCTTATTTATTTCCGTACGAAATTTTTCTATGAGATTATCTTCACTAGATTTCCCTGGTAAATTTTTGAAAAACTTATCCATATTTACAGTCTATATCGTTTCATTCTTTCTTTACATTCCGCGATTTTTTCCCTTTTCTTCTGTTCTTCACAAAGATCAGGTTGTGGGGGTGGTGGTAGTGGTGGTTGTGGAGGGCAACCAGGCCAGGGTAAGTCAGGATGAGCAGCTGCTACTTCAATTTTATCACACCTTGCAGTCCCTGGCAACTGTCTCTTCACTATGCATACCAATGGCCGATTAGTAATTGTCACAGGAGGATTTTTTATCTTCTCAATGCATAATGCGTGGCATGACGGTGGGGGAGTAGGAGATTTAATGGGCACATGTGGGCATATTTTGATACCAGCTTTTTCTTTTTGACGTATTCGCTGTAATTTACATGGATCGGGTGGAGGCGGCTCGGGTACTGGTTCCACTGTGCATTTTTTCGTCTTCATTATGGGTCGATAATATTTAAGAAATACATTGCTATTTTTTTAGTTAAAATGATTATTTTATGTCATATCACTCAAAGATCATTGACATACTTTTTTTAATAACTTTTGATTTTTTAAATTCAGCCAGTAGCTACGTTTTACGCCAGAATTAGAAAATACCTTGCCTGTGGAAAAACTGATTTTGTTCACAGCGGCCAAGCTCAATGAGACTAGCCACCTGCGCAGGAGATATTACAGTGCACAAGAAAATGCGCGAAACAAGTGCACTCTCTATTTCATTCACTCTCAACTCTAGTGGGACATCAGTTTACCACTTGTGGTGAAAGACTAGGCGCAATGCCGACGACACACGTGTCTCTGAGGCACAGGAGTATCACACTGCCAATTTCTTAACTGAGACTGAGACTTTCTAATAAAAAAAAATCAAAATTACACTCAGCCTTACCTGAAACTCGAATCCAGGATAATATATTAAGATAATAATTAATTGTAAGGTTTTTCAGTATTATTTATAGGGACATAATAATATTTAAAAAAAATAACTGAATAAGTACCGACTTATTTTTATTGGCATTACATTAGATGTTCTTACATTATACTTATTTGATTTTATATTTCTTAATTTGACATCTTTAAAAAAAATATCTGTAGATTTTATTTTATTAATTCATATTCTACTAATATGCCATTTATTGATCACAATATTTTTCAAAAAGCTTCTCTGCACAATGTTCGTTATCCTTCTCACTGTCCTCGTTGTCGTCACAGGTATTCTGGTTAATAAACATCGAGAGCAACTTAGTTTTTATCAAAGCAAACATTGAGTTTGTACTCGGTTCGTGATCTTGGGATGCTGGTTTTGGTGGGGTTTTGGTGATTTTGGGCTCATCGTGAGGCGAGCTCTTGTTAAATTTGGAATTTATTATATTATCTGCAATTTGTTCAAAGCTACTGTTTTTTAGTATTGATATAGTTGATGCCACCGTTGATGCTACATTTTCGAGAACTTCTTTTGCCGGCTCAATTAAAGCTTTAATACTATTGTTTTCAGGATTTTCTTCTGTTTTACTTGTTTGGCCACTTATTCTTTCTAATAAAGTATGAGTGTTTGTTGCTGAAGAGATATTATTACAAACTTTAGTTTTACTCTGACTCTTACAATCTTTTACAGGTGGTGAATCGTCACATCTAGGTAAATGTTTGCAACTTTCGGTTTTTATTAAATTTACACAATCTTTTGTTTTATTATATACTGTTCCAACAAAATCTTTAAATGCGCTTTTTATTGTAGCTACTGCTTTACTTTGTGCTTCTAATAGACTATCAAGACTACTTTTTGGGCATAATTCAGTGGAAGAAGGCTCGTTGCTCTTGGGCTTTTTCATAACGTAGTAAGTTGGTTTTTCATTGCATTCTTTTGGTTGTTTAATGCCAATAACTTTCTCAAATTTCTCGATGCAAGCTGCACTACCTTTTTTAGCTAAATTTAAACTTTCACTAATACAATTTGAAATACAACTCTTTAATTTACAATCATCGATTTTCTTGCACTCTTGTTCTATGGGCTTTGGTGGTTCACAAGGCAAGTCTGCGTTTTTAATGCTACTTATAGAACAACAAGATGAATTACTCTGCTCTTTCTTCTTTCTACATTCATCACAGGGTGATATTTCAGGATTAATAAATGTGGCTTTACTTTTATTACCAGCCATGGTCTCGTTGCTTATATCTTTTATATTTATTGTATTGATTTCTTCAGTGGTTGGCATTGTAGGTTCAATAGGCTCTTCGGTCGATGGATATTCAGATGGTGGATCGACTTTAGGTTTGCAGCATTTATCTTTAGGAAACGAAGGACAGTGATTTGGATAAGTCTTATTATAAGGTTGTATAACTTCTTTGCAATATTTAAATTTATTTTGGGAGGGTGTTTTGAAAAATGAGCGATCAGAGGTTGTAAGTACTTCTTCAGTGAACGTTTCCTTTATTATTGTGATAGAATCTGAATCATCTGGATCTTGAATAATTTCGCAAAATTCAAATTTCTGTACATTGTCATTTTTACCTGATGTGTCAATATTTTCAGGGGCAGGTCTCGAAGTAGATCTGATGGATGGAACTGTATTTATGAGGTGGACTATGCTAGTTTGCGTTTCTTTGTCATTGAAAAATAAGCTAGAAGTTGATATATCTAATGCATTAAAAATTAAATCTTTTGAATTCATAGTATTGAATATTGCATTACATATTGCTTATTTTGCTGGATACATTTTAAAAATATTGTTTTTACTTAAGATCACATGTTATTTAGAATAAATAACGAAACTGCACTGTTTAATTTTATGATATTGGTTAACAAATGTCTAAATTTTATTTTTGACAATACAAGTGACTCACATAAAAAGTTTTTATATATCGTAAAGATTTAAACTTTTAATGTTGAGAAATAAGAAATAAATACAGAAGCCAAAGCCTTTACGAAAATACGATCTTATTGTCTTGATAATGAGTTTAGAAGCAAATGAATAGAATTGTGTAAAAGTGCTCGATTTTCATATATATATATATATATATATATATATCGTACATATATATATATATATATATATATATATATCGTACATATATATATATATATATATATATATGTACGACTGTATCAGTAATATTTAAAAGACTTAAGTCCTTTCGTTTGATAGAAACTTATATTTTGCAGCTGAAAAGGAATATAATTGTTCTTATAGCTCATTGTATTTAAAAAAAATCTTTATATGCTATTTACAAGATAACATGTACTTTATGTTAGAAAATGAGTAAAAAAGAAAGCAGTTAAAAACTCATATGCCTTTATTTCGTACTGGTGCGTTTGCCTTACAAATATACTTAATACAAATAAAATGAAACTATTACATGTATCTTAATATTATGACGTGAGAAGTATCACTTAAATCGATATGCTTTCGGGCCAAAGCAAAGAATAAATAGTAAATACATAATGTCAATTTATTGAGAATTCATTTACTGTGGACTTTTTCAAGGTTTCATCATTACCGCCAAGTTTTAACTAAGAGGTATAGTTGTATGATCTATGCGAACATTCCCGCGGAAATCTAATCCCGGGGTTACTCTTTAGCGTAGACATTGCCATCATTATATAACTCTGCTTCAGACGGTCTTCTAGATAATATAATATAAATAAATGAAGTTACATTCATATTGATATATGTAAATCTTATATAAAACATAAACTGTTTCTATTATAAAGACTTATATACATTTTGTTATACAAAATTAAAATATTACTTTCTTAATAAGAACTTAAAATAAATTATTTCATTGTATATTGAACTTATATAACTTAAATAATTCACTTTAATAAAATTCACCGCTTTTGAACATAAGGAACATATGCGGCCTGAGTAAAAAACCTTGTGGTATACTCATTCTTATATTAAATAAAGAAACCCTTAAGGCAGTTACAGTAATCTTGTGAAGTGTAAATACAAAATACCCAGAAAAGTCCACATTATCTTTGGCGATAAAATTATTGCTTGAAGATAAATAAAATCTATATAGAAAAGTTTGCATGTAAAGACATCTACAAGTCTTTGGCATATCTCTACACTGTATGTTGAGGAAAATCATTATTAGACGGTCCTTAAGTAAACACTCGTATACAATACAGGAGATTCACAATGGTTTATTTATTTAAAAATATATACCATATAATATGTTAAACACTATATATGAATTATATATATGTATGTATATATTTGTAGTATTAATCTTGTATGTAATGAAAATCTGTGTGTTTTTATAACGTTCTATTAAAAGTGTATTTTGTAGATATGAGGCATTTACTTACAGACCGTATTTCATAATCTACTGAAAATATAGAAATTATTTACAATTAAAATAAAAATAATGGACGGAAACGATAAGATTTCGAAACTAATAACTAAAACAATTGCTATATAGTGGGTATAAAGGTAAAAGTCACTAAGTACTTATAATACTTTTAGTTAATTGTTTTATTAACATAGATTAAATTAAAAATAAATGCTTTATTGAAATATTTAAGGCGATATTTTTAGTATATTCCGGAACATTTATTCAAGATGTCAACTTAACCGATTTCAAAACTAAAGGAGGCCCTAAGTTTTGTATTTGTGTATTAAATAGTGTTTCCGTCGATTGCAACTGCAAAAACTTCGAAATTGAAAAAAGGGAGGTAGCTAAATTTAGTTTAAGTGAGTGTATAATGAATTTTTCGGTTGAATGATAAAAAAGTCGGTTTTTGATTGAAAAAATGAGATTTTTTTATCGCTTATTGAATTTTACTTTTATACCATAACATATATTTGAACATATTCTTATGATCTTCAGCTACATACTATTTATAAAAAGTAAAAAATACAGAAAAAAAGGTTAATCTCATTGTAATTTCCATTATACAAATATTTTGTTCAGAACTTTTATAAATACATAATATTGCTAATAACGATATAAAAATAAATTAACTTAGAACAGTAACAGCATTAAAGGGCGAAAATAATTGTGCTTCGGACAGCTTTTTAACATAAATGTATTTTGAATGATTCATACATAAAACGTTCAATTGATAGCAATTCCCACTCTCCCATCACTGGGATAAGCAATCAAAAAGTAGGTACTATCAAATAGAAAAAGTTACACTTTAATCAGATCAATAACTTAGTTTCGATAAATTCCACTTAACATTTTCACATAACATTCATTCTAATATAAAAAACGATATCAATGTACATAAATTCCATACAATTTTATATATACGTAAACATTGTTCCTATTGAGGTAAACGAAATAAGAGTCTTAAACTAACCGACGTACTATCAAATATTTACAACTTATTTCAAGATACCATTTAAAACTTTGGCTCTCTCGTATAAAATAATGAGTATAAATGAACTGTAGTTGAGAAAGCAAAGCGATACTGACCTCGAAAATAAGGATGAGAAAATTGTACATATTTATCTATACACTGAGATTACTTAAGGAATGCGCCATTTAAGATTAAAGTCACTTTTTAAAGTTTATTATCACTTAGGTTCGTTGTGGCCTGCCGACTGCTATTGCTCGCACGGCGCCCGTTGATATCTGAAATGAAAAAATAAATTAAAAATTAAAAAAAACTCCCGACATGTAATTTACCATTTTGTGCGGCCTTCTTGGACCGATTTTCACCAAACATAGCTAAGAACACTCCCGATTAATTCACCTTTCTAACAAAAAAAAAACAAAATCAAAGTTGGTTCATCCGTTCGGGAGCTACGATGCCACACACAGACACGTCAAACTTATAACACTCCGTCGTTTTTGCGTCCGGGATTAATAAAATATACATAATTCTAATAATACTCAGCAGAACTGCTTTCCGAGCCGGTGGTAGCTTCCTCACGGACTGACTACACTGACGATTTCATTAAATTGACGTTAAAAAGTATTTGTAATAAGTTTAATTGAATAAAGTTTATTTCATTCATTCATACTTTCTAAGATTTAGCCGAATATTTGACATTTTAAATGAGGCAGGTGTATAATTCAATTTTAATGAGTCTTTCCCGAGACCATGATTGTTGTAAAACATTCGAAACGTCGAGAACCAAAAATCAAAATAATTCCGCGAGAAAATCCAAAAAGATAGTTTTATTTAAAATAAATAATGCTGCTTGTAATTAAAATAGTGATCTTTTTCTAATTAATCTACTTAGAAATCGTACTTTTTGAATAAGTATATTTTTATATAACTTTAGTTTTGGTATATTTACGGAAGGATATTAGTTAGGTATGTATTTTTAGGCTATCGTAATTTTTTTTCCAAATCTCAATTACTAGATCAGTCAAAGAAATAACTAGCAAATTGTATTTTAAGGCTGCTAAATTAGAAATATTAAAAAAATTGTTTAGTTATTATTTTAAGTGTAGGAAAACAGCGAATGTTCCTCCTGACAAACAAGATATACGCCATATATCTACTGAACACATCATACCAGCCAATACGCAGAACAAAATGAAATATTTATCCACATGATCCTATCGATTGGAATACCTGAGCTCCCTCCATTGAGTCTGTTCAAAGCCCCCAACTTTGCAAAACTTTAAAAGCAAGGAATCACTTAAATTTAATGCCCTATAAGTTACATCGAGTCCCGAGGGTTTATGCCCTTTGTTTGAGTCCTAAGGGAGAGAGGGACAAATGTGCGAAAGAATTGTCCTTTGCGAGTTGCCCTTTTATTTTTGATTGGATTTTCGGATTAATTAGCTGATTTTTATTGTTTGCGCTGAATTATATTGATTTGTTTCTACAAGTTTGCCTTTAAGGGAGAATGTTAGTTAAAATTAAGAATTGCTCTTTCCTTAAAGTAACTCTGTCTGTCTGTTAACTTTTCACATTAAACAGATTTGGATGAGATTTTAAAAGAACATCATTCTATTATCTAGATCTAGAGCTCGGCAGACAAAATCTACTTTATAATAAATTATTTTGGTCAAGTTTTTCCTGTGGCTTACTACAACATAATAATGTTTAGTTGTTTAGCTATTGCTGCGATGCGGATTAATCAAAAATAAAAATATTTAGAATTTAGATTAATAAATAAATAATGTGCGTGATTTAAAAGAATCCAGTTAACAGGTGAATTTCCAATACCATCACTGAGGAAAACCACAGGTGCTAACATATTTCCCTGGGGTACGCCTGTCTTAAGCACGTAAATTTCTCAAATTATGTGCTAATCTAGTTCTTATACGCAGATATATAGAGGCTATATTGCTTTCACGCTATTTTCCCGTGTTGCGCCTCGTTCTACGGTAGCCGTGATAAAACGGTCAGATTTATAACTTGTACGATGCCATTTGTATCGCAGTGGTTGTTAAACGTGAAAACGATTTAAAGCCGGTAAAATTTTAGACGTGTAATGTGTGGTGGACCTCGCTCTTGCGAAGGTTTGGGTTGAGGTGATGTATTATTACATAATTAATTTAGATCGTTTTAATAGAACCTTCTTTGAATAATTATAGTACATGTATACATTTAAGACTCAGGAATTATTAAAGAACGCGATAGTGAAGAGAAAGAAGTCAGTAAAAAAAGTTATATTTAAAACAAACTATAATAAAAAATTATTACGTAAGTAAAGATAGCAACAAGTTCGATATCATCGAACGTCAGTATTTGGTTTGTAAATTACGACTCTAATATGCCTTCCTAAAAACTTTTGCTTGACAGTGGTTAACTTCTCATGATTTCTTGTAAGTTCTTAGTAATGACCGAGTTCAAAAAAAGAAGGTACTCAATTCAAATGTGTATAAGTTATCTAAGTATCACGTACGTCTTTGCCAATTGTGCCAATACCTTAACAGTTTTTTTTGTTATAAACCCAGTATTTTTTTCTGCTAATAATGGAATAATAACTTTTATGTCAGTGTATTACCTTTTTTAGTGTAAAAAATATATAAAAAAAACCATTAAATCAATTAAAGTTACTTACCACTTAGACAGCAAGCCGGTGGCGGCGGAGTGCGAGTAGGGACCGCCGTAAGGAGAGTACTGCGAGTAAGGTGCCGCGTACGCGTATTCACTCGCCAGAGTTGCTGTACCTGGAAAATATGAAATGAAAAATTTAGATATAAAAATATATACGAATTCGAATCTGAACTTAACTAAAAGTTGGTAAAACAAATATAAATCCATTTTGTTGGTCCATTATCCAGCTGGTTACTAAATTTTTATTATTTTTTTGTGTCTGCCATATTGATGCTGAATACTTGAAACCTAATTGCAACTGATTTCTAAGAAAGGATGTTTAATCTAAGTTTTATCTATACTAATATTATAAAGAGGTAGAGTTTGTTTGTTTGAACGCTTTAATCTCAGGAACTACTAATCCGATTTGACAAATTCTTTTTGCACTAGATATTCTATTTACGATTACCCATAACGAGAAAGGCTATAGGCTATATATCATATAATATATAGTCTATCTATTCCATACGAATCGTTAAAATGTACCTAGGGACGAACGCGAGCGAAGCGAGGGTGAGCCGCTAGTGAGATATCTGGTATATGTACAAAGTTTTAATTCAAAATATCTTATAAAAAATATCTTCATAATAAAAAAGTAAAATATAATCATTCGCACTTAATCTGAGATGAAATGTATCTAAAAGTAAAGTAAATCACAAAAGGTCCATCCGAGTCGTAACAACATTTGTCACCACTTAAAACGAAAAATAATACTGGAATTTAAGAAAAGAAAGAATCGGAAAGTTCCTCCAAACTCGACAACTAAGAGGCTCTACATAATCTAATTTTCCTTCCCTCATAACGCTATAAAATATTTAATGCTGTACCAATTTCGTTCTATTGAGATACAGAATAAGTGTCAAAATTGTGTGATCAAGGTTTTGGGACGTCACTTCTCTTTATGCCTTTGGTCTTTAATCTACCGCAATCTGCTTGGGGGTGGGGGGTGTTTAATAGCTCATTCGGGGCTCTATGCAAATAATTTTCGAGGGGGATATCATACGGCCTTTGTCTCCTGAGTAACGAACCGAAACACGATCAAGTAAGCTTCTTCAACGGGTTTCCAGCATTAGGGCGTGGCTTTGTAAATATTCAGTTTTCGGTTAAGGTATATTTTGTTACTTTGATGTGGTGGAGTATAAAATTAGTTTATATTAGGGTGAAAATATGGGGTTTTTGGAATATTCTATGACGGGATCCGCATTTTGGTTTTAAATTATTTCTATTCGACACGTATAACTTACGGTTGTTACTTGTGGTATTTCCTAATTATTTTGTTAGGTATTGCAATATCAATTTAGTTGTGAAACTTAATTTGAAATAAAAGCTTTTCAAAACTGAATAAAATAAATATATATAAAATATTATACAAGGAAATTTCTTGTGAAATTTACATCAGATTTTGTTTCAGTATCTTATATACCTTTATCAGCTATCCTTAGGTTTGGAAAGATACAGACAGACGCTCAAAATTCAGCTAGCAAGAACTCTTCATAGTATAGCTACCATATACAAACTCCACAAACGTAACCTAAATCTATTATCTACAAAATTTCCACATTAGAACGTCATCATCACTTACCATCATAATGCGCATACGGAGGGTACGGCGGTGCGGGAGGCTGGAGCACGACCAGGGCGGCGGCGTCCGGGCTGCCCGCCGCCGAGGGAGGCTCGCCCGCCGCTGTGGACCCTGTCGAGTCATTTGTTGCTGGAATAAGGCACTAGTGTTAGCAAAGCTATTGCAATGTAAGTCTAACTCAACATTTTAAACCAATTACTTAAATTAACTTTAATAAAAGTTATTGGAAAATATAAGAAAATTAGTACATTAAGGCCTCTTTGTAGTTCACAACGATCATCTGATTATTTTAAAAAGTTTCTTTTTTAACAGAAGACTGATTTATCGTTGTAAGTACAATAGTTTCGAGTTATATGCTAATAAATCCATCTCAATGATGTATGATCTATGGCTACGTCATATTTGGCATTGTCACCGAAGTAATTTTATGTAGACTTAAGAAAATCTAGTATTTAAGAGAATTCTTTATCAATTATTTTGATATTCGCACAACGGGTACTAAACAAAATTTTTTTAATCTTACGAGAATTAAACCCGCTTAATAATCGTCAAAAAATATAAAAGACTATCTAAAATAATAGAAGTTCCGTTAAATTGATATCGGATCTAATATAGAAACAGACCGTCCCACAATAAATATAACTAAAAAACCTGAAACAATTTATTTTCGAAGTTGAAAAGGCAAAAAGGATGACAAAACAAATTGGTCCAGCGGAGGCTGCGATGGGATCGGTAAAGCAACCATTTATCCAGAACACCGGTGACGCGAAAAACCTACGGTGATTCATACGCCGCTGTGATTGACTTTCATTAACTACACATTCAAAATCTACATGAAATGTTTTATTTTCTGTTTTATGTCCTAACGATAAAGCCAATCGTTTAACGACGGACAGAAAATAAAATAAGTTAAATGATAAATTGTTTGTTTTAAAAAATAAAATAGAATCGCTTTTTTAGGGTTCCATACCCGAAGAGTGCTAACGGAACCCTATTAATAAGCTACCGCTGTCCGTCCGTCTGTCAGAGGGCTGTATCTCATGAACCGTAATAGATAGAGAGTCGAAATTTTCACAGAGTATGTATTTCTATTGCAGCTATAACAACAAATAATATAAATAACCATACAAGAAACATTTTTTAACGTTCTTAATGGATCATCGAAGTTAATATACTACATACATAGAGTAAAAGTCATATTACTAAAAAGTACATGTCGATGCTACGGGACCCTTTCGTGATGCGAATTCGACTGGCACTTGACCGTATTTTTTATTTATGTAATACATACCTATTGTAGCTTTTTGCGACCAATACGTGATATTAGAGATCAGAATTTGCGCTTTGTAAAAATGAAAGATATGAGCCCGTTTGAAATTGTTACCAATACCAATTATGGAATATGCTATCTATATGGTTCTTTCAAGATTAATCTCTTTTAAAATATTGTAAGTCATAAGAAAATATATTTACTTAACTCGGAACTTAATCTCATGTCAAGAATAATACTTTCTTAGATTTACGCGAATATTTGACATTTTAAATAAAACTATCTTTTCGGATTTTGTCGCGGATTTATTTGCATTTTTGTTTCCCGACGTTTCGAATGCTTTACAGCATCCATGGTCACGGGAGAGACTGAGGTGTTACATGTTTTGAATGTATAGTTGTTACAGACAGCCTATCCACAATTAACAAAATGAAAATTGCACCAATTACATTACAATATTTTTTAACTTTAAACATTTTTATAATTTTAATTATAATTGAATATGGAAAATTATTTATTTAATTTTTGCTATTATTTTTATAATTATTACAATTTTAAAATATTAATTAGTAATCTATATTTAGTGTTGCCATTATTATATTTATATGTGTAATAATTGTATGTCTGATAAGCTTATCAGATTAATATTTTTCATTTTTCATTTGTAAAAGTATATATTAATAGTGTTGCTTAGTAATTTGTTTTAAATAATAGCAAACTAAATTACAATTATTATTCTTAATTAGTTTTAACTTTTTAAATTACACATAGAACAATTATATGGCTTAAATAATTAATACTATATTTTATATTTTTCTTTATGGTTATAAATATAATAATGGCAACACTAAATATAGATTACTAATTAATATTTTAAAATTGTAATAATTATAAAAATAATAGCAAAAATTAAATAAATAATTTTCCATATTCAATTATAATTAAAATTATAAAAATGTTTAAAGTTAAAAAATATTGTAATGTAATTGGTGCAATTTTCATTTTGTTAATTGTGGGTAGGCTGTCTGTAACAACTATACCTTCAAGACATGTAACACCTCAGTCTCTCCCGTGACCATGGATGCTGTAAAGCATTCGAAATGTCGGGAAACAAAAATGCAAATAAATCCGCGACAAAATCCGAAAAGATAGTTTTATTCTCATGTCAAGAATTGAAAAAAAGTGTAAAATAATAACGGATATGTTGATAGTGGATGTAACCGCAGCTTGTGGTCTGCGATGGGAAATGGCGCCCTTGGAGTGAATTGCTTATGAATGTTGTTTATTTTGTTTTAATTAAATGTTTAATATGTTTACTTTTTAGATATTTAAGAAGACTCCTTTTGGGACTTATTGTTTCTAATTTCTATTCATGTTTAATGGAAACAAAACTGACTTCCGAGTCGGTGGTAGATCCCTCACGGACTGACTACACTGACATTTAATTTAAATTTAAAATGTAAAATTGACGATTCAAAAGTGCTTGGAAAAGTCTATTTGAATAAAGTATATTTTGATTTGATTTGAAACACAACATAATTCATAACTAGCATTTTTAAATTAATGAGTTTTAGCATAATACATACCTATTTTTTTTAATTATGTATATTGAAGTAATTAGAAATGTATTTTTAGTTAAATTAAAAATTACATTGTCTGTATATTTAGAAGTACTAATATTTACTATTTAGTATACAAACGCTATATTTGACCCCGTCTTATATTTTATTACAACACAATTCAATTCGATTGTCTTGTAATGGCTTCAGCTTGCCAGTTGAGCACAGATTACTTCGCCAAATGTCACGTAGAATTTTGTTACAATGTTACCTAAATCTAAAACTTGACACGAAATTGTGATTAATATCACGTCAACTGCCTCTACTCTCCTATTTGCACTAAGTTTCCATTCACTCTACACATTTGTTCCCTTTTTAAAGAACCACTAGATTTAATTCATAAATAGATACCAAGAGCAGTTCCCAGAATAATAGATGGAGATGAAAGAAAAGTCGTTGACCCACACAACTGGTCAACAGGTGGTCAAGTTACGCATCTCGTCTTACCGAGCAGGATGTGGGGATGACATTATATACTATTGTGATGGATTTCCGTTGGCTACAATTTCTGTCTCAGAGAAATCTGATTATGAGAATTGTTGTTGTTTCTAGGATTATTGTGTATATAGATATCTTATATTTGTTTGCTCATATTTAATATAGCAGTACTTACAGTAGTATAAACAGAATGTTTAATTTCAATTAACGACTTTGGACCAATTACGGTACGAGTACTTGATACTATAGTAAGCGGAACCCATGAATGATATTATGACCTTTATAGAACCAACAGTACCTAAATCATACATTCTTCCTATATTTGATCCACTAGGATGTAACATAATAATTTTATTAAAATTTAAAATCACTCCAGATTACGCATAATTAAGGCTCTCCGGCAAACTAAGAAGATTTTTGGTACGTACTTATAAAAACAATACATAATTTCAATTCAATTAATTTAGGCTAAACAATACAAAACAGTAGTGTAACCAGTAAGCAATGAAGGTCGCGACATCAGCCATCAGTCACGCCCTAAAACCTGCGGTGACAACTAACTGTGCCTGGATTCCAGCCTGTGGTTGTTCACCGAGATTTCGTCTGAGATTTGTAATTGATTTCCGCTTGTGAAACGGGAATAAAATGTACTAGTACATACTGGGGATTTACCTAAGTTTTTAGGTATTATATTAGAATTGAGCCGTGTACTGAATTGATCAAAAGGCAAATTGTATGGACAAAGCTAAGTTTCTTTGATATATCGGATGTCTTTAAAAAAGCGGTATAAGCTATTTTGATAATAACTTTTAAGATCTGTATGCTATATAGCATTCAGGTTTTTCAGAGTCAGAGAGAATAGAGAGTCAAGCTCTAACTACATATTTGCATCACTCGTTAACTCATTTCAATATTTCTCTTAATTCTCGCTCGTTAGGAGTATTTACACTTCTGAATCCAACATTTTTAAAGAAGTTAAGTAGTTTTTGCAAATAAAATGTTAGGTTTTTACAGACTTACCAGAATGTGGCGTGTAGTGATGTGCAGGATGCTCGTACTGTGCGTCGAACAAGTCAGGATAGTACCCGGTACCTCCACCCAGTTCTGATAGTAACTTGTATTCGTCTTTTAGACTCCATTTTGATGATGGCCACAGCTACAAAGAATTATGTAATTAGTAATATTGCAAGGTTTTGTTGATAGTTTTATTTTATTCGTATTGATTTATAAGAGGGAGGTAATGGTGGTATGTTACTTAGTTGTCTTGTTTTTAGAATGAAGCACCCCTTCATTAGTGGCGGTAGTTAAAAGAGCAATTGCTGAGTTCCTCATTGGCTTTTCTCAGTAGAACTGTTTTCCGAGCTGGTGGTAGGATTTTACGAATGGTATGACTCTTTAAGTCAATATCAAAGTTTTTGGAAAAACTGTTACTTTTTCTTTTCAGTGGTGGACAGATCGAATATTTGTAAAAGAAATCAAATTTTAACAACAATTTGCAAAGTAGATACTTACATTGGAGTAAATCTGGTCCCCATTGTAATGACTTCTTTGTCTTTTGACGTCGTCTTCTGAATGGCTATTGAAGTCTCTATTCTCGTCTGTTGGTTAAAAATAAAATTTAACTGGTAGTAAATAGAAAAATAATTCTATTATTTTTTATATTATTAATCATTATTTTTATCTAAATATTGACAAACAAAATTATTATTTTTGTCTGTCAGTTTGTTCGTTTAATTAGAGTTCGTTAAGAGTGTATACATACATGTATGTATGTATTCAACTCTTTTTAACGTCCCACTGCTGGGTACGGGCTTCCCTTCAACGATGCTGGCCAAGTGCAGGTTGGCAAACTGCACATTTCTTTCGAAAAATTCTTAGGTTCCGTTAAGCATGCAGATTTCCTCACGATGTTTTCCTTCACCGTAAGATAAGTGGTATCATGTTGGAAATGATTCGCAGATGAAAATATTAGAAGTGCGAGACACGGAATTTGATCCTGTTTCACTCGATTTTCCAAGTGAGCGCGTTACCATTGGGCTATCACTGCCTATTTCTATACATATAGTCTTCTATATTAATGAAAATGAACGTTCGTATGTTTGTCCTCTATTCGTTCCTAAACAAGTCAAGCTCAGGGACGCACCCAAGTGAAGCGAGGGCAAGTCACTAGTAATAAATAATATAATACTTTAGATACAAATATAAATATACATAAAGTATAAACTACTAAAGTTAAACATAAAGGATAAACTCTAGGCAGGAAGCTCTATACAAAATTTAAGAGAAGTTATAACTTAATATAATATGGCCACAATTTGTGCACGCGCTTAATAGCACACTAAATCTTGTCGTTCTGCTGAGCGCACACCATGAGGGTAAGGAGGGGAAACAATTTATGTCGATATTTTAAGTTTTGTTAAATTTTTAAA
This sequence comes from Brenthis ino, assembly GCA_921882275.1. Lineage (NCBI taxonomy): Eukaryota > Metazoa > Arthropoda > Insecta > Lepidoptera > Nymphalidae > Brenthis > Brenthis ino. The sequence continues at coordinate 11,847,171 of OV170229.1, read as the reverse complement.
GTTAAAAAGCATTATTCATCTTTTTTTATATTTTTAATCTAAATATATTATTAAGGATAGTAATATAATAAATCAGGATGTATATATAATAAATCAGGATGTGAGTATAGAGAGTACGGGGCAAAAAAAGTTAATTTCTACGCATTTTCTCATTTCTTTTAAAGCTAACGTTTTAGTGAAAAAATCCTTTTCAAATAGCATAATTTGTAAATTACTGTCCCTTCGTAATCATAGTAACATGAAAAACAACACACATATCGTACCTAACAATGTAACATATTTTATTTGCTTACTAATAAATTTCATTTTTTTTGTATTATTATAATCGATTTTAACATATCGATATCGAATTCTCGCATCACTTGTCCCAGAGACAAAACACGTCGCGGCGCGGGAGACCCACAAATATTTTAATCCCTATGCTCTTGTGTCATTACTTACAAGTTTTCTTTGAAACAAAAATTCTATTGAAACCCTTTTCCCTCGTTAAGTGGAAAAGTTCTTGGAAACCGAACAAATGCTTTGTTACGATTCATTAGATTATTTAGTTGTGGAATATAGAAATGTAACGTTATTGGTTGACTATATTTATTTTTTATCTAGACATATAATAAAATTCGAACTGAGTTGAATCTGTACATTAAATATTTATTGGAAAATCTTATAGAAATAGTCTTTATTATCGACACAGAGGCCGACTCTATATTTTTTTAGAATGTTTGTCTGTCTGTCTGTGATCGCATCACGAGAAAACCACTGGACAGCTTTTAATTTTTGGTATAATGATAGCTGGTTATCCGGGTCAACATATAAGATACTTTTTACTGCGAAAAAATATCTCATATCTGAGAAATACATATTAAATGTTAAAACGTAATTAGGGACAAACACGAACGGAGTGAAGGTGTGTCGCTAGTTTATTATATATTTGTATGATACGTATGAACATATTTATAAATATGTACATTTTCTGCTATCTCTTTATTTATTATTCGCGCGGCTTCTATTTTAGTACTACGAGTATTTCCTATACCTAAAGGTTACCTGGAAGAAATAGCTCTTTTAGCGATAGGGCCGCCTCTTGTACATTTTCCACAAAAGAAAAACATACACTTTTCCATTCATATCAATAGTTATTTTATAATATTAAAGGTCCATACTATAAATGTCAAAGTTGGTGAGGATGGATGGATGGACGCCAGATTTCACGCCAGAACGGCTGAACGGATCTGGATGAAATTTAGCACAAAGATAGATTATAGTCTGGAAGAGAACATAAGTTACTTATATCCCGAAAAAATGAACGGTTCCCGTGGGATAGATAGATGTTTGTCTAGGGACGAATTCGAAGCGACGCGAGGGTCAATCGGTAGTCTTGTAGGTATACATATATGTATATAAATTTATCTTATGTATCTTGGAATCGGCTTTAGCGATTTGGATCAAATTTTGTATTTAGATAAGGTTAGCTTTTTAAGGTGTTTTTTCGGAAAAAAATGCAACTATTCGCAAAAAAAACATTTTTTATAACTAAGTATTTGAGTATTTTTCTATCTAAGCACATGCTCACATAATCACATAGCGCCATTTTGTAAATATTGGTGGTACGTGCATTCACGTTAATGGATGAAAATTTACTGAAAGCCGAGCGAAGCTCGGTCGCCTAAGTACTTATAAATAATATTGAAAAACAAACCTTGGTCCTCGTGTCTCTTCCTCTTGAGCCCGTTTCCATTGTGTAGTCCGTCCACCTGCTCGATGCCCAGGATACCGTTGATGCTGTAGCTGCCGGTGTTGTTGACGTGCTCGGTGGGTGACAGCACTGCGGTCGCGCCGGGGGCGTTGCCCGCGTGGGTTATCACCTGTGAATAGTATAATGTATTAAGTATACGAAAATAAATCGGACTACTATTATAAATTCGAAAGTTTGTATGTATGGGTATGCGTTAGTGTGTGTTTGTATGTGTTTGTTCGTTACTCTTTCAAGCTGAAACGGCTGGACTGATTAGAATGAAATTTAGTACACAGATAGAATATGACCTAGCACAAATGATACGAATGAACAAATAATAACACACATGATACGTAGTATTTCATTCTTTACATTATCTCTAGATTAACGTATACATATAATAAAATTATAACTGAGCCGAATCTGTACATTAAATATGTTTTGGAAAGTCTTATTGAAATAGACATTATTATCGATACAGAGGCCGTACCTATCTATAGTTTATAGATTTTTTGTCTGTCTGTCTGTTACCGCATCACGCAAAAACCACTGGAGGGATTTTGATGAAATTTGGTATGATGATAACTGGTTATCCGGGTCAATATATAGGATACATTTTATTGCAAGAATCTCTGAGAAATCTACAGTAAATGTTAAAACGTAAGTAGGGATGAACCTGAGCGGAGCGAGGGTGAGTCTTTAGTATACTATATAGCTCTATACCTACTTAAATATAATACAAATTGTTATCGTTCATACACATTTAATTCCTCTTTAATTTTAAAAGATTATCATAATTAATCAATCCCTAAAACACTATTATAATTTATCCATTAATTTCAAAATATTCTTATTTGAAAAAGATAAATTCCTTAAAAAGTGGGAAATGGCGAACAACTAGCATGGGCTAAGAAATAGTGTTCTAAAGGGATAAATAAAATCCTGTGGACTCAGAATGATAAAAACATACTGGAACCCAAAAAATACTTACAGAAACAACACTGCCCTGCGCAGAACTAATCTCTTGCTCTTGTTGTTGCTGCTGCTGCTGGTTGTGCGCATGCTTTGCTTTCTCCGCCGCTTTATTTCGAACAATCCTGTAAAGATTTTATATTATAAGGTGTTGTCATTATGTACCAAATAAAAAGAAACAATTCATCAACCAAGGAAGTAATAATCAATTTAGGTTGGAAATTAATTCAGTCAATAACTAGAGGCTCGCCCTCGCTTCGCTCGGTTTTGCCTCTAGGAAAACAAAAACAAATCTATTCCACGGGAATCGTAGTTTTCCGGGATTAAAAGTAGCCTTTGTGTTATTCCAGACTATAATCTATCTATGTGTCTAATTTCATCCGGATACGTTTAGCCGTTCTTCGGTGAAAGACTAATAAACATCCATACATACCCATACACTACTACATACATTTATAATATTTAATACGGATTTCTTTTATTATTTTTCCGCCCAAAACTAATTATTTATAAGTATAAAACTTATCAAAATATTTGTTTGCTTTTTCACGTAGATAGATCATATTTCTTCACACATGGATGTTTTTCATCCTGGTCATGCGTTAGCGTGAGATAATAATTTCGCTATATACAACAACACACTCTCCTTTAATTTCATAATAACTGTCAAATTCAAAATAAATAAAAAAATAAATAAAACAAAATAAAAAAATAAATAAGATAATCATAGATACGATTATAAAAGGTTTTAAATTTAATTTGCATAAAAAAATATTATCATATTGAGAAAAAAAAGAAATTAAATTAAAGAAAACCAAATCAAACTGAGACTAGCCAGATGCGCAGGAGATATTATATAACATCGTATTCAGCCGTTTTTAACGTCCCACAGCTGGGCACGGGCTTCACTTCAGTACAAGGGGAATCAGGCCATAGTCCACCACGCTGGCCAAGTGCGGGTTGGCAGACTTCACATGTCTTTTGAAAACTTGCTAAGTTCTCTCAGACATGCAGGTTTCATCACGATGTTTTCCTTCACCGTTAAAACAAGTGGTAATCATGTTGTAAAAGATTCGCACATGAAAATATCAGAGATGCGAGACTCGGGATTTGAATTCGCTTCACTAAGTCTCCCAAGCTCATTGCCTATAAATATGAAACATAATAAGTGAACCCAATAATTAGAGTAACAACAAGAGATCTCCATTAGTAAAAAACCCAAGAGTAGAGCGGCACGTGGCTACATCAATACGCAATTTGGCCGCGGCGGTCGCGATTTGCAACGCTTCCGATATTCGCGCGATGTCGTCGACGATTTATTGGTTAGTGTACTCTGTATACTGTATTTTTTATAAAGTAACAAGCTTTTGCACACGGATGTGTTCGAAAAGTTTGTTTATGCAGAAGTATGTTTTTGTTCGTTGCTTCGCTCGCGTGGTTACTGGGGCAGATCAAGGGTAGCCTATGTCCATCCCTAGTTTACAGTTTATGTCTTTCGAAATTTTATCAAAATCTGTTTAGCGGTTTTAGCATGAAGGGTAAGGCCGTAGTGTGTTGTTAGACAGTGTGTAATCTTACTCGATCAGTAATAGTCTAAGATCCCGACCTATGTGGTAGGTATGGTGGAAGGGTGGTAGACTCATGCTTTTTCCAGGCGAAATATAGTTTTTAAACAATAAACCATATCATCAAACACAACCCAAGGGGGCTGTCACTAAAAATTTGCTCACCCACTGCACATATTTATATATCACAAAAAATATATAGATTTAGTAACTTTACATATATACAAAAAATATAATTCGCCAAAAGGTTAGCATATTTAAAGCAAAGCAAAGTCATTATTTCGTATCGCGGCCATTTTGTCGTTGCGGAGTTGACAGTTCATTTCCCGCCATGATGGATGGCACCCACGATGAAATATTGCTAGTATCTCCAGGGTTGACATATGCAAAAATTGTTTTGCAAACTTATCAAAAAGGTCAGATTAGAATTAGGGTCGTAATAGACTCATCACGGTTTTAGATGAACGAGATTTATGTTTCTTATTTTATAACAGATTACAAGTAGTGGGGTCTTTATTTTGATAATAAATGTTTTGATGGATAATCATTTTGTAAGGATTTAATTTTTGGAATACATCGCGCATCATTTTCTAAAGCAGACTAGCAAAATCCAACAGCTTTAAACAATAATTATATTTTGCTAGTGTATTTAATTCAAAAGTAGTACCTACTGCAAACTGTTATTGATTTGAGTAAAATTTATAGCACTGACATGGAATGTGTCTCGTAGAACGGAGGGAGATGTCTGGCGTTCTCTGCATATATACTTTTGATAATTTAATATGATGTTTCACAGGAAACTCACTTAGAATGCAGTAGGAAAGTATTTTGACATTACTTTTTTAGCTTAACTTTGTTATAATGCATTACACAAATTTAGTGTGTACCTAGATACAGATAAATAAAATTGAAGGGTCTGTTTGTAATGTCAAAATAACAGCTTTTTACTAATTGCAAATGAAATTATATACTGTACTTATAAGAAATGTAATATATATATTTTAAATTTTTGTCTGTCTGTCTGTTTGTTCTGGCTAATCTTCGAAACGGCTGGACTGATTTTGACGGCTGGACTTTCACTGGCAGATAGCTGCTATTATAAGGAGTAACTTATATACTTTTATGTTATAAAAGTATTGAGGGTTTCGTTAAAAAATAAATAAACGGACGCACCTGAGTGAAGCGAGGTTAAGTCGCTAGTAAAAAACAAATGTAATCGTAATCTCAATGCAATACAAATATGACTAGCCATATTTTATTATGATTTAGAGACTCTTTCCTGAAATAATTTATAAAACCATTGCGAAAATGGTGAACATGAATTGAATTTAATAAGAATGGCTTACATTTTTCCAGGAACTACGTAGTTCCGGTCGGAAGGGTTACTTACATACCCTTACATTTTAATATCACCCTTGCGAAATAATGTATCCTATTGGCGAATATTTATGATTTATGATGCTTGGGTTTACTTGTTCGGAGCTTTGTGATTTTTTTTAGGAAATGAGTGAAAAAAGACAAACGATGACTTTTAAATTTTTGATATAGCTGTTATGTATTAAAAAATGTCCTATTTAAGATAAAAGATAAGATTCGATTAAAGTAACAAGTCAGATACAATATGACTATGATTTAATTAATTAATTTTGAAGCCCCATTAAAATGAATTCGATCGTTCTTGAGTGATGTGCGCTCAATGATACCTACAGACAGACAAAAATAATTCACAATTGTCGAATTTGCTTCCACTATGTCAAAAAATCCATAAACACTATTTTTATTGTATAATTCTGTTATAGCTTTTTATATGCTTAGATTAAATATTTGTATGTATGTATAAAAGCGAACTACCACTAACGTTTTCATTTCAAAAATCTTAACTATACTCTATGATAAAAAACATCTCAACCCCATAAACAACCTAATTCAAATTATTATCTGACAAATTATTCAGTTTTCGCGCGCAAAAAACCAAAAGTCAAAATGGGGTAGCCAAAATTATTGCTTCAATTATCCGACGTCAGCCGCCCTCTATTAAAAATGTCTTCACATCGCAACTTGGCGTTTTTTACCGATTTTTTATTTTATTATTATTGTTTTGGAGGGGCGATTTTATGGTTATGATTTACTTGAGTACGCTTTTGGCGAAATTTATTATTTAATTTGAATAAATTAACCAATATTATGATCATGATATGATTATAAAAACTTCTTTGGTAGTCTTGACTGAAGTTTTGACTGCAGAAGAGTCTACAGGTTTTCCAAAGATTCATTTAAGAAAGACTAGTTTTGTTGTAGTTATTAGTAGGTACTTTTAAATCCTTTGCAAAAAGATTAAATGAAAGAGAAGAAAATATTGTAATTCGTCACTTAAAACATCTGTTTCCACCGGTAGATAATAAAAATACGGGTTAGTGTTTTTATTTAGTAGTTGTGTGTCTCTCAATCACTGTAGAGTGTAGTCTACTGGACATAAAGCAAAGCAATTATAAACGCGATTTATATAAATATGTATGTACTTATTTTAAATATCGTTATAAAATATATTTTTTAAATTTTATGTGATATCTAAAAGCAAGACCAATAAGTTATGCAAAAGTTAAAATTAAAAAAAAAAAGATTAAACCCATCTTCAACAGAAATTGCCCAACAAAAGCCGAGGGTTAAATTTGCACCCGAAGCATAAATACTTTCGTATTTATACGTCATGAGACCGCATCCGTTGATGGGACATTAACGTCGCGTGTCGGTCACGTGATGGTCACGTGACCGACACGCGACCCAAGATATGCCCTTATATGGAATTGCTTTAAAATTAACTAAATTTTGAGATATAATCCAGATCTGTAGGAAGTTTATTAATTTAAAGAGGTTAACTGACCGCTTACTGATAAAATATTTAATTTTGTGTCGTCGTTGTCATGTCATGTCATGTTGATAAAATCGTCTAACGTTTTATTACTTTAAAACTCTTGCCACTTTGTTTTTTAAGTAATCACAAGTTTTCTCGCAATTAAGTAAATTACTAAGTATTGTTTTGTTTTCTACAAACGATGTCTTTAAAAGTATTACTAGAGTCTTTTATCAAATATAGCTTAAGTGTAGATTTTTATAACTTTATATAAAATCACATTATCTTTTGATATGTTAAGTTTTTCCTTTGTAAGAAAAAATATTCTATTTTATATCATTAACCATATACATTTTTCATATTCTTATAGAATTTTTTCACGAAACATGATTTTTTAATAAATATCTTGTTATTCAATTAAGATGAAAGAAAGAGTGGAGAATATGATATCAGTGTAACATTTATAAGCATAGCTACTAGCGGCTCACCTTCGCTCTGCTCGAGTTCGTCCCTAGTTGTGTTTTAACTTTTAGTATAGATTTCTCAGATATGAGATATTTTCCCGCAGTAAAAAGAACATGTTGACCCGGATAGCCGGCTATCACCATACCAAATTTCATCAAAATCTGTTCAGTGGTTTTCTCGTGATGCGTTCCCAGACAGACAGATAGACAAAAAATCTAAATACTATAGATTCGGCCTCTGTATCGATAATAATTACTATTTCAATTAGATTTTATTATTATATGTACCTATATATATTATGGAGTCACATTTTTATATAAAGTCCCATTTAGATGTAGTTTTTATTACATAAGGGCAATTACAGACGAAGTTACGAAAAATAGGTAGTACAAAACTAAAAGCGGTTCTTTTTACAAACCTCTAATGGTTCTTTAATATAACTGGGTGTGGCTTTCAAGAGAAGGTAAGAAATAACATTTCGAAATGTTTTACCGAAAAACTAAGCGATTTCTCCCCTTTTAGAAAGTGTACCGCTTCATTTTAAATGCAACCTTATCATCTTGTGATTGAGTATTTTTTTGTTTATCTACTAAGTAACTATAAAACTAGATGAAATGGCTACTGAAGGAGCGTTTACTTAGACAATAGATCAACTGTATATGTTTTTTATCATTAATTAAAAAAAACAAAGTCACTTTAGTTGAAAGTTGTAATTTTTTTTTAACTTACTGTTGACTTTAAAAATAAATATACATTCAACATTGTATATACATATTTCTAATATTATCTACTTTAACTCTATCAATAACATTATTACTGTTAATTTTTTTGGCTATTTAAAATTATCTATTAAATAAAATGGTGACTTTGAAAATATGCAAACTTTGTAAATAATAAATATTAACAAATCGCTTATTTTCAGGCCCAAGCAAGGGGTACGACCGGAAGAAGGGAGCTACAAAGATGGCGCAGCGGAAGACGACACGTGCTCACGCCGGATATCCTGCGTCCATTGAGTTATTGCTTCACTTATAATAATCGTATAAAGTCACGGTTTTCGCATTTTCGGTTTATGGGAAACTTTATGATAGCATTTTTCGATTATGGATTTTCTATGGAATAATATGGAATAATCATTCAAATTAAGATTTTTTTTGTTTGAGTTATACTAATGACTTAACCTTGCCTCGCTCGGGTCCGTCTCTACGTACTTAATAGTAGCCTATGTGTTTGTTACTTTAAGTTATAGTTCCAGTATGTACTAAATATCATCCAAATCCGTCTAGCTATTTAAACATGAAGGGGTAACAAACTTACAAACATACCTACTAACTTTCGCATTTTTAATTGTAGCGTTTTTTGAAACAAGGATTTCTTTTAGAAACTGAGCCTGTATTCACTGACCTTGTAGACTTTTCTTGACATTTGCTTCTTTTAAAATAAGCTATAAAATATCTTTCTCAGTATCATATTATTTTTTGAATGATTTAAACCTAAACTACAACATAGCGTCCATTGATATATTTTTTAGAAATATCTAATCATGAATATGAAACATAAGCATATCAATCACTTAAGCTCAAGTGTTACCCGCATTAAAAATCCACGCGTCTAATTACGTGTTGCCAGATTAGATAAAAAATATATTACGTATCGTTTATCTATTTAATCTATGCTACCGTTTATTAATTTATGGTTATCTGTTCATATCCTTATCTTCTTGCAAGTTAGTTTGTTTCATGATAAAAGTATTACGAGCTTTAATGTTACAATTTGTATGAAATATTTGCGTTATGTTTTAAAATGAAATATTGCGAGCTGCAACGAAGAACTTATAAAGACTAAGATATTGGTATTTTGAAATATAAAAACTTCACCAAAAAATATTTATATTTTTTAAGTATTTAAGTAATTTTCCAACTAAAAGCTTGATTGATACTTTAACTTGTGTTTAAAATTAAACATAATAGTTAAAAGAACCTTATTAAGAAAAGTGAGGTAAAGAATAAAAAGTTAGTACTAACATCACAAGGAACGAAAAGTATAGGATTTTGATATAGGTTTACTTCGGTCAGTACGTATTTTTTGTCTATCTATAAGGCAAAGTTAAAAAATTTCAGTACCTCTTTCTAATCTGTTTGTCAATCGATTTTTTTTAGTAAATACTATCTTTATTGTTATCAATAAAAATAAATTATTAATAGAAAAAAAGTCGAACTGGGTGAACCCCAAGTTATTATTAATGTTTAACTTCTATATATTTTATACAGATTTTTCCAAACATCTAGATTTCCAATGGGCAATGCCTAATAAGCCATCTAATATCAAACAGGGTTAGAACAACTTGTCCCCTACATCCATTAGGAGTGCATTACTACACAATACGTATTGGTATCAATAAACTGGGGTGCAAAATCGCATTACACGACGGAGTTGTTTTTGAAGTGATAGAGTTAAAAGGGTTCCTTTGGAGATTGTAGAAATATTATTATTTGACGATTATTGATTTGACTGGTAGAATTTGTTTTAATCATAACTTTTTTGATATAACGTACAAGTTAAATAAAAAATGAAAAAAAAAACTCCAACTCAAATGTATTAAAGTATATAATATTATTTTTATTATATTATGTAGATAGCATTATACATAATAATAACGATATTCTCTTAGGTTTACGCGAATATTGCACATTGGAATAAAATTATGAATCTATTTTATAGATTTTTCATGTTCATGTTTGTTTTTTTTTATTTACAAAATTTCGTATGCAAACATGACCAAGGGTAGGGCTAAGGTGTTAGACGTCACAATGGTCACTACAGATCGAATTTACTCGCAAAATTTACCTCATCTCACCAAAAAGTTAAAAAAATATATAAATAATTTTCTTTTTTATTTGCTACACCAATAAAAATATTTGAAATATTTTACGTATCTTAATTATAAGAAAACTTACCTATTTATACTAGAAACAGAAGGAACATTGTCCTGACTGCATATCCCTTCACTGAGCAGCCGGTCCCTTATCTCCCACGCGAACATTGTTGGGTTTTCACGTTTGTATGCAGCTATCGCGTCCACTACGGGAGGGGTCGCCACTTTGGGTTTGGAACCTCCTATCACACCAGCTTTGAAGCTACCGGTTTCGTAGTACCTGGAAGGAAGATTTGAATTAGTATAATCCAATATACATAAGGGTTGTACCTATAAGTCTAGCTCTTTCAACGTAAATAGAGAAAACAATATATGTTATATGTTCATTTATGTGCCTCAAAGATTGTAGAATGACATCCTATCTAAGTACCTTTGTTGGACCGGATCTTCATAATAGCTCAATATTATGTACATACTCGTGTATTTATGTATGTCTGATGGCGTTATAACGTCACTAAGTTCATAGACTTATTAGGGTTAGGTAACTGATTGTAAAAAGTCGCTTTGACTTAATCTAAACAGGGTGTTAGAAGATGTCAACGTCATTCTAAAATCGTTGTAGTATAAAAATCTAAGAAAATATATGAGAATAACACATTATTATTGTCGTTAATACAGTACAATTTTTATAATATATATTTGCCATTAATTATAATGTCGGCACAATATCATTTGAAAATATATTATTTCATCACATTACAAATAGTCATTAATAAAATTATACTAACAAACGCTAACCTTTACAAAAACTTAACAGATTTTTCAATCAACAAAATATATTACACGTACAATTCACAAAAATCACATCGTATTCCCTAACGGGCCGTATGGGCTCGGACGCACGCCCCGCCTCTAGGGACGTGGCATTAGAACAAAATTAAATTTCAACTGCTCAATAAAATAATGAGAGGTATTATGACGATTCGATTATGTACACCCTTTGAGGGATGATTTATTTGTATTTTTAGCTGATGCAAAGCCGTGTTGATGGTTTCGAAACCCAGTAGGTAATTCAATTAAATTTGTACTTTTTTATTTATTAAAATAGCTTTTTGCCCGCGGCTTTGCTAGCTTGGTAAAAGGTAGCCTATGTCCTAATGATGCACTGCAAACTTCATTGAAATCTGTTCAGCAGTTTAAGCGTGAACGTGTAACAAGCAGACAGATAGAGTGATTAGTAAGTAGTAAGAGTTTCTATTATAGTATAATACATTCATCGTGCAATGTGGACAAACATACACATAAATAAATAAATAATAAATATCTTGGAACATTAATACACAGCACCATCTAGTTCCGTGGTGAGGCTTGTATTATGGATACCAGATACATATTATACATATAAACACCCATGACTAGAGTACAAGCAATAGTGTTTATTACACACATGAATGCCCCCAGCGAGACTCGAACCCACGACCGCTGGCACAGCCAGTAAGAGCACAAACTGAGCCAAACGTGTGGTCAAAACACAGACATATAAACTTTCACATATTATAATCTATACTAATATTATAAAGAGGTAAAGTTTGAGAGCTTGTGAGTTTGTGATTTTTTGTGACGTTGTAGGGAGTAATCTATGGCTCTACTGAACCGATTTAGATGAAATTTAATAAGAACATAGTTTGAGACCCTGGGAAGGATATAGGATACTTTTTATCCCAGAAAACATCCCTTTAGGGGGTGAAAACGGGGATGAAATTTTGTATTGGGAAGCAAGCTAGGGAAAACCCGAGCGAAGCGAGGGTGAGTCGCTAGTATGTAATATAACAATATACAGAAATAGAAGTAACTTGTAGTTATAATTACATCCAGAACAAGTACTAAAGATATTGCGTTTATTTTACAAGGGTCGTTATTCCCGCGGGATAGAGACAATGTCTCTTACAATAATAGATTGTTTGTATTAACACCAGTCACAAAAAACATGTTATACTATTAGGTAAGATATGATAGATATTGCTTATTTATTCTGATGCCAACTTTTGTGGACGACGTTGCTATTTTTAAAATTGTCATTATTAAATTATTATACTCCTTGAGGTGTGTTTTTTAAAGAATTTTCTTACTGTATCTGGAAGTACATATTATAAAATCATTTTTGATTTGCTACTGGTTTGTTCTTTTTGTTCTCAGTATAATCACCTAGATATACCACTATACTAATTTTAGCACATAATACAAATATTGAAAATTTAAAAGCATGTGCTATAATTTGACACATGCAAAGAACAATATTATAAATCAATCTTGAGGTAAATTAAAATAATACTTTTTTTTTGTAAAAATGTCAAAATTGTAGTAACAATACTAAGTTAAGTAATATTGTGTACTTTTTGTTTAACTTACACAGTCTATCATGTGAAGCTTGTAATAAAAGTTTAAACATTGTAATTAGGATAACTTCAATTCGATCCCTATAATTGGTAAATATTTGCATTTTATTGACAGTCACAGGTAGTAGCCCGTGTGAAGTGATGATATTTTCATGTCAAGGGGCGGAGCAATAAATTTCTGAAAAGCCGGCAACGCATTGGTGGTGCCTCTGGTGCTATAAATGTTCATGGGCGGCGATAATCGCTTAAAATCAGGTGACCCGTCTGCTCGTTTGCTCGCTATTATTATAAAAAGAATCATTTCTAACATGATTACCACTTGTCTTACGATGAAGGAAAACATTGTGAGGAAACCTGCATATCTGAGAGAATCTAGCAAGTTTTCAAAAGACATGCTCAGTCCGCCCGCACTCGGCCAGCGTGGTGGACTATGGCCTGATCCCCCTCGTATTGTAGTTATGCCCGTGCCCAGCAGTGAAACGTTAAAAATGGCTGAATACAATTGCTTTAACCTATCCGTGACTATACTAATAAAAATTGACCACAAAAGGTAAATATAAAGTAGAAAAACGTCTTTTTAAGTCATTGCATACCCAGAGACACTTAAAAAGACACTGTGTAGCAACACTTTGAACAATTTGTCTCATTAGATACTGATACTTCATTTCCTTCACTCACCACAAAGTATTTTTTTATTAAAGCAAATAGCATTATGGTCACATTACGTCCAATAACAAAAAGAGCATATTTGAAATTTTGCGTTAGCTACCCTAATGCACTTACACCCCTCTCGTTCTTGAGTATACTTATTACAATGTAGGTACTGTGATGAACAAAAATATATCGGATCTAATTTATACTTTGATATATTAAAGCTGAATACATATCTTTTTGAAGTTATACTTGTTTTGACACGTCTGGAAAAAAATATGAGAGTAAAAGTTTGACAATGCGCGCGCACACCGACAGCCAAGAAGCGACATGATGAAGTAAGCTGAAAGCGACATGATGAAGTTAGCTGCATTCCTTTTACAAACAGAGAGTTGTGACATACGGGATGAAATCTTTAGCTATTTTTGTTCTGTTACCATAAATGAAGTATAACTTCTTACGTGCGTATATAAGTTCACACACGTTTTTTTTGTTTTTTTGAATGTGCGTTTACAGTCCGTTTAAAACGTCTTCTAAATTTTATAGCTTATTTATTAAGGAAACCTTCTTGGTAAAGTTATAGGGTAGGTATTCATCAACGTATAAGTAAATATATTATTGAATTTGATAAAATAAAGCTTAAATTATACAAAATTCACAAAGCATTTCTATCTAACCACTACTCACATCGCACTTAGGGTGTGATCACACTTATAATTGACTTACGCCACCCTAACGCAAATTACTTAAGTGCCCTACCATCGGATTACGTGTTTTTATCTCTGTAATCCCCTGTAATACTATTGATGGCGTTATCAATTACTGCTTAGAGGTGAAAAACATATAAATAATAAAAACAAGTATTCCGTTGTTGTTTTTGATCGATTTAAAAAAAGTTCTCAGTTTAGACGTGGTATTGTTTTTTTTTAAATAAACAGGTCGTTAACAATGGTCTAAACTAAACTCGTAAGAAAAATCCATTATATTACCTAATACTTTTTTAGATATACGCGAATATTTGACATTTTAAATAAAACTATCTTTTCGGATTTTTGGCCCATTTATTTTAATTTTTGGTTTTCTAAACCGTAACTTAAAGGAACCAAAAATCAAAATAAGTCCGCGAAAAAATCCAAAAAGATAGTTTTATTTAAAATGTTCATTTTATAAGGAATGCTTCCGTTTAAATAGATCTGTAAATTTCTGTATTTTGTTAGTTTTAAAATCGAATTGCAACTTCGTTTTCCTTTTAAAGTCGGTCAAAACAAGAAAGGCATTGAGTAATTTGTTGTATTTAGTTACATTATTGCTTCTATAGCGTGTCATCAATATCAATAGATTGATCAATTTGTGACTGAGTGTCTGGCATATTGGTTGCCGATAAGAGTAGAGGGGACGTAACAGGATTACATGCACCAGCTTTACTTGTACTTCGGTGATGGGTCTCAGTTATGGTGTTATATTACATTTAGATATCTATACCTACATATAATAAAATTCTAACTAAACCGAATCTGTGCATTAAATATTTTTTGGAAAATCTTATTGAAATAGACATTATTATCGATACAGAGGCCGAATCTATAGTTTTTAGAATTTTTGTCTGTCTGTCTGTAACCGCATCACAGAAAAACCACTGGAGAGATTTTGATGAAATTTGGTGTAATGGTAACTGGTTACTTGGGTCTACATATAGGATACTTTTTACTGCGGGAAAATATCTCATCTCTGAGGAATCTATACCAAGTGTTAAAACGTAATTAAGGACGAACCCGAGCGGAGCGAGGATGAGTCGCTAGTATAAAATATAAGCATTTAGCCAAATATCACTAAAATTGTCTATCTATCTATCTATTTATTTTATAAGTAAACTGGTTGAATGTTTCTGCATCATTCTGCTATAATAATATCTTATAACATTAAATGCGCAATTTTTCTATATACACATTTATTTCGTATATCTCGGAAACGGCTTTAACGATTTAGATCAAATTTTGTTATTATATGAGGTTTTGCTTTCTTAAATATGTTTATGCAGGTGTGTTATCCGAAAAAAGCGCAATTTTTATATTTTTTCAGTATATAAAGATAATTTTGCAAAAGAAATTATCAAGAAACGCCTTTAGAAGCTCGTACAAAGGACATTGGATACTTTTTATCCCGGAAATCATCCCTTAAGGGAATGAAAATGGAACCCGAGCGAAGCAAGGTTGATTCGCTAGTAGTATAAATAGTTTTGCAATAATATATGGAAGTCTGCCTGATTTGTTGACATTTACGATTACTGCTCCGCTCCCTTGTGTAGTATGATTATATTTAGCCATAGCCTTCCTTAATAAACAGGCTATCTAATGTAAAAAGATTTTTTTCAAATCGGATAGTAGTTCAGTCAGTTCAAATAAACAACCCCCCCAACGTGCGTTCACCTTGTCGTGGTGGGGGGGCTCAGTAGTGCCCGGCAACCCAACCGGGCGCGAAGCCAAGAAACGCACAGGAAGGTGGCCCACTTCGGTGGGCGGTGGGAGGTGGCCCTCTTCGGAGGGCAGTATACCATGCGGGTTGCTCCTGGTACTTCTCTGATAGCAGAGTGGACTGTGGAGCAACCCCGTGGTTGTTGTGGTCTGCTTCGGCAGACCTGCCGTCGGGGCGTCGTGGTTGAATGCGTGAGCGATCCTGCGACGCCCCATTAAGACGGGGGAAGGTTTTGTTGGGTTTTAGTGGGTAGTACTGGCTTTGCCGGTGAGTCCCACACCTCGTGCGTAAATGCATTTCCCAACGTTAAAAAAAAAAAAAAAAAAAAAAAAAAAAAAAAAAAAAAAAAAAAAAAAAAAAAAAAAAAAAAGGTGTGTTATCCGAAAAAAGCGCAATTTTTATATTTCTTTAGTATGTAAAGATAATTTTGCAAAAGAAATTATCAAGATACGCCTTTAGAAGCTCGTACAAAGGACATAGGATACTTTTTATCCCGGAAATCATCCCTTAAGGGAATGAAAATGGAACCCGAGCGAAGCAAGGTTGATTCGCTAGTAGTATAAATAGTTTTGCAATAATATATGGAAGTCTGCCTGATTTGTTGACATTTACGATTACTGCTCCGCTCGCTTGTGTAGCATGATGATATATAGCCTCAGCCTTCCTTAATAAACGGGCTATCTAATGTAAAAAGATTTTTTCAAATCGGATAGTAGTTCAGTCAGTTCAAATAAACAAACAAATTCTGCCTATTTATAATATTAGTATAGATTTTCAGTAAATTTGACCATCAACTGTAATAAATATTCAATGATTTACATAGTCATTTTTATAGATACTAATATTTTCAATCACTGAGTTTTCTCTAATTCGTAATTTTTAGACAAAATCAAGAACGAGAGTATTTTTTTTAAAAAAAATACCATTTCCGGGCCTAATAAAAACCGGTACCAACTAACATACAAATGAAAGTAGCACGGTCCTGTCCGTATATAATAATTATACTGTTTTTCTGTACTGTCTGTACGTATGCAGAAAGCGTGACGCCCGACTCACTTCCGTTTTGAAGATTGTACACGCAATATTTAACCTTAATATATAGTAAATAAAGCTCACTTTTCATTAACAATGACTACGTAATTGTACAGTCAGCAACAATGCAATTAAAAATAAAACGTTCAAACAATATTTACTTTTATATCAATTGTTTTAAAGGTGCATTTAGTTTATATGTATTGTTGAATAAAAAGCTTTAAAAAGTTGTACAATAGTGTTATTTGTATACCGAAGTAATGATTTTTAAGAAGTAATTACAATTACAGATTGGTTTAGTTCTTAACGCCTCGTTTCATAGCCTGGTCTAGATCTAGATAAATTAACTAAAAAGGAGGCGAACTATTGCGTATAAAAATATACCTAAATAATATTAACTTTAGCTTTGAGAAATTTAATCAGTAATTATAATAAAATTCTGAGTCGAGTCTGTACATTAAATATTTTTTGGAAAATCTTATTGAAATAGTCATTATAATCGATACAGAGGCTGAATCTATAATTATTAGAATTTTCGTTTGTCTGTCTGGGAACGCATCACGAGAAATCCACTGTACAAATTTTGATAAAATTTGGTATGATGATAGCTGGTTATCTGGGTGAGCATATAGAATACTTTTTACTGCGGGAACATAATATGTCATCTCTGAGAAATCTATAGTAAACATTAAAACGTAACTAGCTAATTGGAAATAAAAACGTGAGAATGATGTGATCTAGGCTACTTATTAAATTTATTCTTGAATAAAATTGTTATAACACAATATAAAAAGCCTTTTGAGTGTTTTATGTTATGTGGTAAAATCTGAACTTTCAAATAATACTTAAATTTGTTTTGCCTAATTCGTATGTTTAAAAGTATCATTTTATATTATCGAACAAATACCTATACTGAAATCGAATCTACGACGACTAATCACGACAATTACCACGTTAAAACCATTTAACCAGCAGTTAAAAATTAAACCTTTAATCAGAGTTTAAAAATCTATTCAACATATTATACTGTATAGATTATAGAAATACAAAGTATAAAACTGCAGCTTCCAGCGAATTCAAAACGTGGGATGGACGCGCAGGGAAAATAAATTGAAAAGCAATAGTCTATTCAGCTCCCACGGGACTAGTGATGTGCCATAAAATACTATTGATGGTGTCGTAGTGTACAATATGCTTTGGAATTGTGATTTTATTAGAAAACATATTTGATTGTGTATTTATAAAATAATGGTGTACAGACAGGTAGGTAGATGTTGTTAACTCTTACTCTGTAGATCATAATATGATCTTTAAATGAAATATATATTTTTTAATTACCTATGTGAATATAGCAACCCTAAATTAAATAATTAAAAATGATTAAAGCATAGCGACACTAATTATAATTATTACATTTTTTTTAAATATTGCACTTGTTGTAATTTATATGTTGCTTTAAATTAGAGACTCATTCAAATTCATTCAGCATTAAATTATTTTAATTTTTTACTGAATGTTATGTGTTCGGAAAAAAGCCTCGTTCCTCAAAAAAAAATGGCAAAAAAAACTCAGCGGGACAAATAATTTTTTTAACTTTTTTTTTAAATTACACTATTTTTCTAACGTTAAATAGCATAGAGGCGATCATATTATTCCCAAGTTATGTTGTTATCGGACTAATATTTTAAATACGAAATTTTGCATGTAGGTATGTATGTTTGTTACTCCTTCACGCTGAAATGACTAGACAGATTTGGAAAACATTTTATATACATATACAATATGACTTGGACTAGCAAATAAGCTACTCTTAAGCAACTAGGGATGCGCCATAGTTCATAGTCTTCTATATATTATTTATTATATACCCCTTAGCACATAATTTTTAAAAACAATATAATCCCGCATACAGCACATCACTAGGGTCAGTTTCAATTTAAGTCAAACAATAGCCAACGAGTGGTCTTCATTCATATTGTGTCGTATTGTTCCTGTGTTTGTTAATTTTAGCTTTGCTTTGTTTACTTCAATATATAAATGTTAATGGAAATTTGATAACGATTCTTTTCTCATTACATTTAATTTAATTCAAAATGTATAATATTATTATTATTACAGTTATGTAACAGTTGTTCATACAGCATTTAATTATTGCTCATTTACCAACTCGTTTTATTAAAACTAAAACTAACTGTTTTTTTAAATGATAGCACTTAAAAACATAATAAAATCGCTTGACAAGCAGAGAAGAAAATGGTCTGTTTAATCTTTGCCTACTTATTAGATTTCATATTCTAAAATTGCTTACCAATGTGAAAAAAATTGTGAAAAAATCTCATACTTGTTGTGTTATTATAAGTAGTAGTAATTAATATAAGTTACTACAAATTGATCTAATTTTATAAGAAAATACCAAAAAATGAATAGGAAATGAACGAAAACGACAAAAGGGAGTGTGTTATTTATGTTTTAAATAATACAATATCTATACTAATATTCGAAAAAAGTAGAAATTAAAAAATATATACAAATATATGTTGGTACATTAACACACATCACCATCTAGTTCCTTGGTAAGCTACGAGCCCTGTGTTATGGATACCAGATAGTTGATACACTGCACACTACACATATATAACTTTAAATACTATAAATATAATAAAAATATAAACACCCATGACTAGAGTACAAACATTCGTGCTCATCACACAAATGAATGTCCCCAGTGGGACTCGAACCCGCGACTGCTGGCGCAGTAAGTAACTGAACTGAGCCAAACGTGTCGTCATATAGCCTTTGATAAGATTAAAGTAGTAGTACAAAGTAGTGTAATCAACTAATTATATTAATTTACTCGCGAGTCGAATCTCTGGCACATTTGTGGTTAGCCGCTGCTTAACTGCTATCAAGACAGTTTAACTAAACCGCAGTTAACTTGCAAAGCCATACGATTACTTCAAATTAATAACACTTAACTACACAAACTTGTTAAGTATACTCGTATGACTGCCAGCGTTACATGTACCTACAAAGATTTCCTTAACATATTTAATTAAAATTTAACTGCCTCGGTGGTGTAGTGGCTAGCATGTACGGCTGCACACCCGGAGGTCCTGGGTTCGAATTCCGGGTCGGGCCAAGTTTAGTTATTGAGTCTTTCTGTATATTAAGCTTCAATAACAGCCCGGAGTTGGGAAGTTGGCGGTGTTTCACCTCCGTGCCTCGGAGAGCACGTAAAGCGGTCGGTCCTGCGCCTTAACTCTCACTGGTCGTGTCGAGTGGTCGTCCCACCGGAGTATGAGAGTGACAGGAATAGAGAGTGTACTTGTGTCTACGCATACACTTGTGCACTATAATATCTGTTACGCAGTTGGCTAGTCTCAATGATATTGGCCGCCGTGGCCGGAATCGGTCAGGAGAACATCTAATTAAAATTTTTAACATCTATTTTTTGTGTTATGTTACTTATTGGATATATAATTATTACGATAAGTTAAAATTGTTTTCTACTGATCGAATAGAAAATGCTATATTTGCACAGTACAGACATGTTGATATCTACAATCGATATGGCTTAGAGTAAACTAAATATCTGTTTAGGTACTATTAATAATATAAATGTGAAAGTCTGTGTGTATATTTTTATGTTTGTTATTTCTTTCTATTCTAACAAGAGATAAAACTATTCGCCAAAAATTTCAGGTTTAAATTATTTACTTCTGTTTGAAACACTTCCATAGAGGCAGTAAAATCAAAGAAAAAACTAAATTTCTAAAAAATTTCATCTCATTTTAGATCACCCCATAAAACAACAAGGTAAATACCGTTCTTATATCAGCGACAATAGCATGAATAACATATATAGAGTATGTACGTTCCGTTGACTGAACAGAGCGGCGCGTGCGCACACTTTGTGCACACATAACATCCATTTTACCATTGTTTCGTCTTTAGCTTATAAAATTACGCAATTTCCATCTTTACCGAGTCAGGAATACATTATATATCGCTATGGCAAGGAAAGCTCGTGCCAAAGTAATTGAAGCTAAGATTTTTTCACTACAATTGTATGTAATAGCTCAATTTAATAGCACCATAGTTTACCTAAAACCGTAGATTTGGCTGTAACTCCTCTTTGTTCGAATAGTTAAATTGTAGTCATTTTGTATTGTGTATACTTTGAGGTTAATATTTATGAGCATTACAGTCGAAATTGGTCTCAGAAACAATCATTTTTCATGAAATTAATTTTGGGGTTAGAATATTAGTATATACCTTCATATGTACATTACCTATAATAGGTAGGAAAGTAAAAATTGGCAAAGAAAAAACATGTAGGTATAATAAATAAATTGTAATCTTTCCATTTTGAGGTTTATTTTCAGAATGCCAACTGTAATGCATTTACTAAATATTGAGATTAGTTTAGCAGCTAAAGATAAAGAAACAAACAGACAGATATACCCATTTTACTTTGTACTAACGACTTACCCTCGCTTCATTCGGGTCCCTAGGTACGATTTAATTTTTTTGAGCGGGACACTACCGTATATAATTTCATATGAGTTATGTAAAAAGCTGCTACTTTGACATTACAAACAGACAGTTCAGTTTTATTTATTAGTATAAATTATTATATATTTTTATAGGGATAGGAAACAAAAACAACTTACCGGGATAGTATTTTAGAGACGCAGCCGTGGGAGACGCGTAGCTGTCGACTGATATCACAGGGTCTGACCCCACTATGAGCTAGCTCCACTATCCTTTGTCTCACGACGTCGGGTAAAGGCCGTCCGTTTACGAACACTCCGCCTAATTGATTCACACCGCCATGACCTGGAAGATTTTTTTTATTAAATCTATATATAGAATGTAGAGATGGTTTATGATAATGTAGTGCTTAAGAAGACTTAAAGTATTATTTTTTAGGGCAATTTATAAGATGCTGTTGTAAACTCTATTTGTTACATTTTTCATCCTTTCAAAATTTAATAGTAATGACTGTTAAAATTTAACATTGATTAATATATATAGTCCAACAAATATTATTTTTTATAATGTCAGCAAGACTATGTGTGCAGTTTTATTGATATCAAAGATAAGAGTTACAGAAAAAATATAAGCAATTTAATTAAATAAAGGAAAATTTCGTAGTAAAATATTTTTTAATTGTAAATTTTTATGTAGAGTATACGTATTTATTGCAAATATAAGATATTTTCAATCTGTACGACCGTGACCGGGTATCGACCGGGAGTACCCGGCCGTGTAGCGCGTCGGAGCACAACCGATCAATGTTACGAGCTCTTCTTAATATTTTGGCAAAGTAAATCGTGAGGTTTTTAAGACGTTTGTGACATATATTTTACTTAAAAACGCAATAAGTAGACTTTCGATCATTTATTCGTTGGTCTACAGCAGTTTCTTTCGTAGGCGATGGTAGAGTATGACTGTTAAATTTTTAGGTTTGATTGACTTTTAAATATGAACGTGATTTTTTAAGAAATATTAAAAATCATGAAATAAATTACATTGCCGAGGAAATTTTTAATATATTTTTCATATAACATTCTCAGGTGACATTTAAATATTATTTGCATAGAGAGTCAGACTTTTTTGCATATCGTATACGAAAAATTTAAACTTGAATTTTATATTAAGTTATGTCAAAAAGCTGAAAAATATATATACCTAGCTTTACTTTAACTATAACATTTATGATGAGATGAGAGGACTTAGCGACAGATCTGTTCTGGTTCTTATGTACGTATATTTAGTTTGCGTGTCAGGTTTCAATTCTACGTATAGTGGTTTCATCTTAGTTATTATGTAACATATAGCATGAAGATATTTAGCTCACAGCTTCCACTAGCCTAGTAAAAGATGACTCTATATCATGTCTCTACGTCCATTCTAATCTATACATATAATAAAATTGTAACCAAGCCGAATCTGTACATTAGATATTTTTTTTGGAAAATCTTATAAATAAACATTCTTATCGATACAGAGGCCGAATCTATAGTTTTTATATTTTTTGTCTGTCTGTCTGTTACCGCATCACAGAAAAAATACTAGAGGGAATTTCATAATATTTGGTATGGTGATAGCTGGTTATCCGGGTCAACATATAGGATACTATGTACCGCGGGGAAATATCTCATATCTAAGAATTTGGTTTTTGGTCATCTGAACGCGGGCGGAGCCGCGGGCAATGCTAGTATATTATAAATGCGAAAGTAAGTCTTTCTGTCTGTGTGTTACCTTTTCACGCTTAATCTACAGAACCGAGTTAGATGATTTTTTTTATGGAAATAGTTTAGGGCCCTGGGAAGAATATAGAATAGTTTTTATCCCGGAAATCATCCTTTAAAGGAGAGAAAAGAGGGGTGGAAGTTTGTATGGGAAATTAATCATTACGCATGTAAAGGAGATTAGATGCAAGGCACATAAAATGTAAGAGATATATAAAATATAATTTACTATGAATTTATTAGACAAATAGTAAAACATAGTATTTAATTGAATAAAAATCTACACAAAGCCACATTTTCCATGCACTTTCAGCTTCCAGATAGAACCTTTAAGACACCCGGGCGTGGGTGCGCGAGGCGTGACGATCGATCGGTTACGCCCCGTGCTCGCTCGATACCCGGTATAACAGGGTTTGTTTTCATCTCTACACATCGGTGATTTGCGAAAACTAGATGATATTTACTATTATTTTAATCGAAATTTAGGCAGTGGACTCTACATTTTGATGTAGAGTTAAAGTTATATTACATTTAGACATTTTAAGCTTCTCGAAATACATTTTAATTGATTTAAAAAAATGTTTTGTTCAGATTTATTTAATTACATTTAGATACAAGATAAATGCTCCCCATATTGAGTAGCGCAACAAAATTAATTTAGAAATATATAAAGCGAAAAATCTTTGAATTTTTAATTATTCTTTGCGTTGTCTTTATATTCTTTCTATTTAACTTTAAACGTAATGTTCTAGAATATAGCATACGTGTGTTATGTAGCAACTTTCTCTACATAAGTCGTTATTATATAAACAAACACGTTTTTCATGTACATAAATTGTACATTTTTATAATACCGTAAAAACATTCCAAAATGTTCAGTAAGAAGGTATTAAAAAGAGTTTCTAAAAAGTATTTTTAAAAATCTCTAAAAATATAGTAATTTGCACATTTTAAACATGTTAGCTGTAAAATTCTAATAAGATGTTATAAATCTGGTTACCCGTAAGAAGAAGAATATCAGAATATTCTTGCAATATAGTAACGTTATACGTTCATTTGTTTCTTTAATTTCGTAGTTTTGTATACTTTATATATAGGTAACTAGCGACTCATCCTCGCTCTGCTCGGGTTCTTCCCTAGGAACGTTTTAAAGGTTAGTAAAGATTTCTCAGAGATGATATATTTTCCCGGATAACCAGCTATCATCATACTAAATTTCATCAAAATCTGTCTATTGGTTTTCTCACGTTCCCAAACAGACAGAAAGGCAGACAAAAATTCTAAAAACTATAGATTTTATTATATGCATAGATAAAGTATTTAATATACTAATTTGAAAAAAGCCTTATAACATCCCTATTCATTAAGACAGGCATATTTCACAGAGAAGAGCACCTGCGAGTTTCCCGTGTCACAGCTTCCGGTACGCCATCTTGTTATTACAGTTAATTACTAGAGCGCTTAATTCATGTCTTAGCTTTATTTTGTCTCTACATTCATTATACTATGTTTTGTTCTTGGTTTTGCAGGAATTTAAGTTTCATATTAAGAATATCGAATATAATATACATATGAATATTGCTTATTTATTGTTATTGCAAAATATAATAATAATGATAAATCATAAAAATGCTATGGGTGGTGTAAAATATTCGTGATTTTTTTTATATTTATTTGAATGTATTTCATTTAATGTGAGCATAAAATGGCAGAAAATATAAAGTAAGGTTGCTCTTCATTGGATAGCTTTATAAAAAGTATTCTGCATTCAGCATAATATATAGACAAATATCATTATTTTTTTGTTGTTGTTTATCTTGTTGCGTACAGTGATGTATTTAAAGTTCTATTTACTAAAAATAATGTAATCCATATTAAATATCCATATTAATATTATAAATGTGAAATTGTGTTTGTTTGTTTGTCATTGGCGTGATATTTTGTGTGAAGATAGTTGGAGGGCTGGAGAGTGGCACAGGCTACCGCGGGAGATTATCTAATTCCCACGGGAAAACACGTTATAATACAATTCAAAAAATATATTTATAATCACAATTACTTGAAACTTGGTATTATTGTTCTTCAAAAAAATAAAATAAATACGTGTTTTAGCCCCTTTTTGAAATTCACCGTTTAAGGGGGTAAAATAGGTCATGAAAGTTTGTATGAAACTACCTTTTTAGAGTTATTTTTTGTAGTTTTAGAGAAAGCGAAGCCGCAGGTGCTGCTAGTTTATATTATAAAGCTGAAAACATAGTTTTGTTTAAATGTATCTTCTGTAGGCTATTAAAGTAAGATTATGAGCTTTCGCGCATCATGTTGAAGCCTTTAAAAGTGGAAATAAAATATTATATAATGAATTCGCGAACTTGAAGAAGGTCTGCGAACTCCAGACATATCAAGAAATATAGCAAAATAAACGCAGAAGTAAAAATCCTTATTACATATCAAATATACAGTAGATTCAGAGCTTAAGTTTATAATTTATAATTTCTATAATAATTTATTTGTTAGAAAGTAGCACAGAATCCACTAAAACAATCTGAAAGCTACACCTGGTGATCTCTCCCTATTTCCGGCGCGCCATCTTGTCATTACTGTTAATTGCGGAACTAGGAACAAGGGCGTTTAGATTTTTTTCAAAACGCGACTTTTTCTGAGTACCCTTATTTTAAAAGATGTTTCTTAATGAATAAGGTAAACACGGTTTTTTCTTAAAATTTCCATTTATTTAATGAAACGTGTTTAAATTAACAGCGAAATATAAAAAAATAAATCTCTTTAAGCTAAATCTTATCAAGAATAAATTAGAAATATATTGAATTATACATATATATGTAGGTACATACACCCTTAACGACTGAATAAAAAATCACAATTGTATGAATAATAATGCAAATGACATTACCAACAAATATAACTTATTTTTTCCTCTGAAATCTAATATTATAGGAAGCAAATGCGAAAGATCAGTGCTTGAGATATTCGTATTATAAATAATGTTGGCAATGAAATTTTACGTTATAAATGGCAAAATAATCAGTTGCACTGAGAAAATAATTGTTGCTAATATTAATTAAAAATATTTTATTTAGCTTAAAATTACTACAATTTTTTACTGAACGTCTTAAGTCTACCATCAGTTCGAAAAGAAATAGCCTAAGTCCTGACAAGAACTGGCGACCTAATCGAATATAAAGAAGAATAATTAAGTACTGCTTTGTTTAAAAGACCCAAATTAATTTAAAATTTGACGTTGCATATTTTAACATCATTTCGCACTTTAAATCCATAATTTAAGCATTTTTTGCGCATATTCGCATGTAATTTTTGACGCTTTAAATTACATATAAGTAGGCCCCTAACGATTACATTTATGAATTTGTCTTAACTAGACTGATGAGGCTAAAAATAAGACACATACAACGATTAGCTTTGTGCAAGAATCAAACCCGCGACTATTAGCATAGTACAATAGTTAAGGTGTAATAAGGGACCTGGCATGTCGTGAAAATAGTATATGCACAGGATAAAGTGGCTTTCTATTGATTAAATATTTGAGATGCTCTCTCCATCTCTTACATACAAAAAAACAAAATTTACCTCTTCGTAATTAAGTGAAGGATTATTGCTAATAGACGCTTAAACATATAGTTCTTTATTTCTACAAGTAACTTCAAAAATGACGAACTGTCATCCACATTTCATTCGCTATTTCATTATTTTTAGAAATTTTTAAACATTCTTCAATAGTGTTGATCTCTATGATGTACCTATAGGGCCAATGGAATCAAACAATGAATCTATTTAGTTTTACTAAGTGTTCTAAGTAAAACTTAGTTAATAGGTAATTTTATTATTACTGTGTGAGAATTTACTCATTATTTTAAACTTAACTCATTCTATTAGAACATGCAAATGGATTAAACACACTATTCACCAGATAAAATATTAATTTAGATTTATATAAAATATTTACAATTTATATGTAATCTGTGGAAGCGAGGTCAGAAGGGACGGACACTTCCGTTTCCTGCAAGAGTCCATTCGATTCGAGTGATTTTGATGCCCCTCTGTTTCATGCCCCTCACTTAAAATGTAGGCTGTGGGGTAAATGTATAGCAAATTTGATGGTATTCCGTGTGGTGGAATGTTTCATGGTTATTCTAGCTTTAAGTTTGCTTTTATTATAAGTGGTAAAAAGCCGGTATTTTTGTTTGTTTGTTTGTGCGTATAGTTCTTCTGAACTTTACAGTGGATTACTTTTTTATTTTAAATAATTTATTCATTAACAAAATTAAAAAAAATACAAACAAGGTTGAAATAGCCTTTTAAGCGTAAAACACATCTGTAGCAGTTAATCTTGCTTTTCCACACAAGTATATTGTTATAGAAATTTTTCGAAGTTATAAATTTCGATACGATTGTAAATATCATATATTATGGAGTTTCTTTCACAAGGTTTATCCGTATAAATTTTGTATATCTTACTAATATTATAAATGTGAAAATTTAGATGTTTTTGATATTTAGATGGACGTTTGAATTACGCTAGAGCGGCTGAACGGATCTGAATGAAATTTGGCACAGAGATAGATCATAGTCTGGAATAGCATAATACTTTTTATCTCGGAAAAATTTGTGTTTCCCGTGGGAAAGATTTGTGTTTTCTTCTCTAGAGGCGAACCCGAGCGAAAAAATGGCGAGTCGCTAGTTGTATACATAAATTAAAAAAGTACCTAAATAAAATTATATATTTCTCATTGGGAGCAAAGCAAGGCCGGGTCGCTAGTGACTTTATATACCTGTTTGTAAGATATCAAGAGGATATATTTTTCAATCAACTTTTCTAGTTACTTCGGTACAAATTAATAAAAAGTAAAACCTGTCTGGTATACACACATAAATACATATTACAGATAAATTATAACTTAAAAAATAACATAAAAAAATAAAACACCCAGAATATAAGCTATATAATTTTATACAATAGGCTTCATTATAAAAAAAGAATAGTTTTTATTTCTTAGCACATAAAATTCATTTTTAATTGCTGAGACGACAATAAAGAAAACGTGATAAAGACTTTAGTCATTGTATAATCTCTGTAACTAGAAAATAAAAACCTTATTAAAATAATAAAATTTGGAATTTATGACATCACTTTAAATGCTAAGTATAATATTAAAAATCTCATATTCCCTTGTTTATGATGTGGCCGGTCGTCATGCGCCGGCGCACACCCCTCGGTGCTAACCTGTACTAAACCTGCATCGGTATTGTAATTGCCACATTCCTTAACTATCGCGTTTTTAGCTCATATACTCTAATTGTATACTAAATTGAGGATTTCTGGTTGGATTTTTGATGATTTTCCTTGTTACTTTTTAATTTTTATGTCATATTAAAGGAATCCATGCGGGTCCGAGCTTCGTTCGGCGTTTTTTATAAAATTGTGTTTTTTAGAAAAAGTTACGTTTTTTTCAAAAAATACCTATATTGATAAACTTAAAAAGTGAAACCTTATTTAATAACAAAGTTTGATCCAAATCCTTACAGCCGTTTCCGAGATACGTGAAATAAATTTATATATGTACACATATACAATAATTGCTGATCTAATATTATAAGATTTAATAATATAATATTATACCTATGTACATATAATATTATTGACTACTCACTTCTACTGCAATCGTCCACCCAGAATGCTCTATGAAAATCAATTCGGGTGCAGAACAGATACACAGATGGAAAATGTTCTTTAAATTCTGTTTGAACTTTCGCAAAATGCAAATTAACATGAGCTAAATATGATTCAGTTATATTAAAGTAACAGATACACTTAGCAGAACTAGATTCAGGCCTTTACAGCGGCTTCACTGGTGCATTTTATTTACTTAGTCGCCTCGCCTGTAAAGACCATATCGTGATTTTAGATAACCTATATACCTTTAATTATCTAATATATAAAATTCTCATGTAACAGTGTTTGTAACAAAATTTCTCCGAAACGGCTTG
The DNA here is from genome assembly GCA_921882275.1 of Brenthis ino. Taxonomy (NCBI): domain Eukaryota; kingdom Metazoa; phylum Arthropoda; class Insecta; order Lepidoptera; family Nymphalidae; genus Brenthis; species Brenthis ino. The sequence goes on along the minus strand of OV170229.1, from coordinate 11,817,882 downwards.
ACCGATTCTCATGAAATTTTGTGTGTATATTCAGTAGGGCTGAGAATAGGACGTAAACGTAGAGCAAGGGTGAGTCGCTAGTATTTCAAGAAATAGTTATTGAAACAACAAAAAAAACTAATCATTATCGTTAGAAAACAACTCCAAAAATGAAATTAATATAATTTTCCATATGATAATTACATACTCAACTTTTTGGGGTAATTTAACAATAAGCGATTAAGGAAGGATCAAGGCCGTATATCAGTCTGCCGTCATGCGCGGGCGCACACCCATATTATCGTTCGAATAGCGATGCGTTCGAGGGGTCATATGGGAAGCTACCTTTGACCTTGGCTATAATTAACTATCTAATCTATATCAAATTGTTCCAATAAATGGTTTTACGTTTTCTCACGCATTTAAGTATACTTTTAGAGTAAATTATATTTAAAATCTGAAAATTCAATAAATAATTGAATCAATGATGTTTGAGTACTGCTGTTTTGGTTGTATTATTTATTAAGTGTGGATGTATGGATGTATAGATGTATGGATGTTTGTTACTCTTTCACGCTCACTACTGAATGGATTTTTATGAAACTTTATAATAATCTAGTTCATACATCAGAATAATACACAGGCTACTTTTAAAACCGAAAAAATGTTTATCCCGGAAAAATGTACACTTCCCGTGGGAAAGATTTGTTTTTTTTTCGATCCTTCGAGCATGTTACCTTCGAGGATAAGCCGCTAGTAGGTATTAGAATAAAAGATTCCATTTTCGTCATCTACCTTCTACCTTTTTGTAAATATTTTGGTTATAAGGAAATACCAAATTGATTAACATACAATAAATATATTATATCATTATTATAAATGATTTTTTTATGTTATAAATTAAATAAAAGATTAAAATAGGCAATTATTTTGGAAAACAGCAAGAAAAACTATTTATTTATGATTATTTCTTAGTTGTTTGATTCATATATTTTTGCTATGGGGTTATTCAAGAAGGTCTTTTAAAATTTAAATTGAACAAAGCTAAACAAAACATATTAAAAACAACAAAATGCTAAATGCACAAGATGGCGGGCACAATGGCGTCGGGCGCGCATCCGGTCACTATGGTAATGTCATTTCCTCTCGAAACCATTTTATTTATATTAGTTTTAGACGCTTTGTATTTGAACACTAGTTTTTGAACTCGACCTTGCTTATGAGACTTGTAAATGGACTTGTTAAGTACCTACTAGCAATCAATTTTCAATTTATACAGATAAACAAAATTGAAGTCCCTGTTTGTAATATCAAAATAACAGCATTTTACTACATTCATATGAAATTATATACACTACTTAGAAGAAAAACACAATTTTTATTTTTTTTGTCTGTCTGTCTGTTTGTTCCGGCTAATCTCAGAACTAATTTTGACGGGACTTTCACTGGCAGATAGCTATAGCTGATGTTATAAGTAGTAACTTAGGCTACTTTTATTTTAATAAAAGAATTAGGGTTCCACCCAAAATATTAAAACGTACCTAGGGAGGCACCCGAGTGAAGCGAGGGTATGTCGCTAGTTACATATATCTTTACGTCAAAAATCAAAGCGATTGCGACAAGATACAACATAAAAGAAATCTAAAGAAAACATATTATGGGAATAGCATATTATAATTCTATGGCATAAAGACAAAAGTTATTGCAATAAAAAAATGACTATTCGTAAGCATTGTAAAATGTCATTATTTAATAAAATATTAAAGCGACTCATCTATATCTATAAATATAAGTGTATTAAAATTCTAACTGAATCAAATCTGTACATTTAACATTTTTTGAAAAATCCTATTGAAATAAGCATTATTATCGATGCAGAGGCCGAATCTATAGTTTTTAGAATTTTTGTCCATCTGTATGTCTGTCTGGGAACGCATAGCCAGAAAACCACTGGGCAGATTTTTATAAAATTTGGTATGATGATAGCTGGTTATCCAGGTCAATATACGGGATACTTTTTACTCCCGGAAAATAGGTATCTCATCTCTAAAGTACACATATACTTAATAAAATTCTGAATCGAATCTGTGCTTTAAATATTTTTTTTAAAATCTTATTGAAATAGACATTATTATCGATACAGAGGCCGAATCTATATTTTTTTGAATTTTTGCCTGTCTCTGTTTGTCTATCCGAGAAAGCTTCACGAGTAAACCACTGGACAGATTTTGATAAAATTTCGTTTGATCCTAGCTGGTTATCCGGGTCATATACAAGATACTTTTTAATGCGGGAAAATATCGTATCTATCTTATAGAAATCTAATAAAAATCTATAGTCACCGTTAAAACGTTCCGAAACGCCGAACCCGAGCAGAGCGAGGGTGAGTCACTAGTCTATACTAAAGGTTAAAACGTACCTAGGGATGAATCCGAGTGGGGCGAGGGTGAGTCGCTAGTCTATATGAATTTACAAAGACAAAACAGTTCAATACCCTCTTTTCCTCTGTTTATCAACCGATTTTTAATTAATTTAAGTAGCTTTCGACGAGCTTTTGTGTAATCAATAAAAAAAATGGAAAGAGTTTTTTGTATTTATTTGTGATTATGATCGAGTTTCGACCACTAATCGAGCATATAGAACATAGTATGTTATATTACAAATCGGATCTGTATAAAAAGAAACTTATACGAGTATTCCTCTAATTCATACAACTATGTCGGTGCCAAATGTCGTAGTTGTTTGGGACGTGACAATTGTTTTAGATGCTTTGTGTAAGTTTTTCAACTCGACCTTGCACCTTGCTCATGTCTTATATATAATATGTATATATAAAGGTACAGTTAAAGACACAAGTTATGTTAATAAGAATGAGTAGGTATACTTTCAAAAACTCATTAGTCCTTTGAAAATCACTAGTTTGATTAGGATAAAGATTTTTCAGAGAAAAGTGTTAAGTAAAATGTTAAATTTATCCTCAAAAGTTAATATGTCATATCATTTCAGCTATTTTATATTAAAACTATAATTATATACCATAAAATAGAATATGTATATTGTATATAAAATACAATTAGGTCAGTGTAAAATATCGAGATTGAGTGTTTGAATGCAAATATAGTTTCATTCTAATCAAACAATTATAATTCAGTAATAATTTTAAAATATATTATTACGTACTTCACGAAGTAGCTCTTAAGAACAATCAGAAAATCAAATAGATCATGCTGGCGCATTATAATAAAATGTAACTTTCGAATTTTCTAGAAAATTTCATTAGGCGTAAATAATTTAATTATATTATATAAAAAAATTTTCCTCATAACTCGCAATTAGTTCGCTATTTATAATTTTATTATTACTAGATTATGTAGATAGCTTTATGATTAACGAACTTTACATAACTGTAAAACCGAACGCAACAAACCAGTTATTTCAACACAAACTACCTTTCTAAAATCTCCTTACAAAATGAACGTGATATATGCGCCGGCGCAGGCTTTCGACCAACCACACTACGCACACTTATGTGTGAGTGAGTTACGTATAACAATATACGCGTACGATCAATGTGTGCGTGTCATATGAAACCTCATATGTAATTTGTCTCAGGTTGCGACAAAGCTATTTATACTACGCTGGACTACACTTGCCATGGAATTTCCAACCTTACTCTTTGAAAATAGGGTTTAAATATAGTTTTTTGGTAATTGTACATATCATCCACTCAAGGCGCGGCATCTTGCCATACCTACATTATATACTGTGTGCTATTGTTCGTAGTAATTTCATCGTGATCTATGACTCAGTTTTTACCAGGAAGTCGTTTTTTATACAGCTCTATTGTTGTTTTAGAGGCTTGTTGGATTTCGAGTAAAAAATTAAACAATTTGTCATTGGATGTAGGTACGCAGTTTGATTTCATCATAATGTTGATATGAATAATTGCTGTAGGAACAAAGAAGTAAGGTTAAATCGGAAGCAAACCGAGACGAGTGTCACGACATGTAGGTAACTTAGTGAATCTAATAGCTTGACAACCTTCCTAGATAAGTTGAGGGACAATCGATAACACTAATAGAAAACTTAATACTATTATAGGGGAGGAGATAACTCTTCGCTATGTAGATATATCGTTTCTATTTAATTTTTAGATTTCTTTAGATAGCGATTGTAGACTGCGATCCTGTCTAAGTCCATTATAACCAATATTAAATAGCATTATGTTAATCCCCTGTTTTAATATTTATATAGCAAATGTGTATTTTTAAATTTTTAATTAGGTATATCGCTGCTTTTTCATTTAACTCTAGTTTTACAGTTAAAGATCAAAAATGTAAAAATTCTAAACAAAATTCTTGAAGAAGGTCATGTCATAACTTTATCCTTCTATATCTAGTGTTTTTTTAATAAAATCTATCTAGAGTCTATAATAGTTAAGCATATTTTAATCGAATATGTCAGAAATTGATAATGCCTATACATATACCTACTTTCACCTCTAGGATAATAAAAACAAACCTATCCCACGGGAAGCGTACATTTTTCCGGGATAAAAGGTAGCCTATGTATTATTCCTAACTATTATCTATCTCTGTGCCACATTTTACCTAGATCCGTTCAACCGTTCTGGCGTGAAAGAGTAACAAACATCCATACTCACAAACTTTTACAGTGCCGAAAGAGACCCGTGCCCAGCAGTGTGACGTTAAAAAGGGCTAAATACATACATACCTACTTGCTTTAAAAGATGGCTTTTCTTAGAAATATAAATACATGGTATGGCAACCCTTGAGGTATTGCTTATTTTTAACATGTTTTTTAAAAAAAAATCATGTAAATTCCAAACTGGCGGAGACGTAATGAAACATACAAGTAAAAAGTCAAACTCTACATTCAATAAATATAGTAATATATTTTTATAAGTATACAAATTTTTCTGATCTCTCTCTCTAAGTCGATACCTACCTACTAGATTTAGATATTATTTTATAGTGTACCTATCTATCTACTGAAATGGATAACCAGACAAAGAAAAATAGAAGATACACTAAATATAACTTTTATTCATTATTTTTAGATAATATTAAATTAATAGAAAATACAATTCAAGCCAAAGTAGTGCACTAGTATATTGTATATCATGTAGGTATACCTATATTACTGTTCTACCTACGTCTAATATATTTTTAAGTAATCTACTACCTAGTTCAAGCACTAAGAGTCTTCGACGACACGTTTGACTCAGTTTCTAGTAACCCTAATGGCAGTGCCAACGGTCACGCGTTCGAGTCAAGGGTTGTTGTTTGGTGAGTTTGTACTTCAGTCAAGGCTGTTTATAATATATTGTATGTATTTAAAGTTATATTTGTGTAGTATCAACTATCTGGTATCCATAACACAAGCCTCGTAGCTTACCTTGGAACTAGATGGTGCCGTGTGTTAATGGCACACGTATAAGGATAAAATAAACTTCATATAGAATTCAAACCAAATAGGTAGATACCTATTATATCATGTCCTTACAATGTAATACGTTTGCTATATTTAACTATGAGAAATATAAACTATTTTTGTGTGTTTTTATTGGTTTCTCGAAGCAATAACAAATATTTGTGCGAATATTTTTTTTGAATGATAAATAATATTTCATAGACATAGTTCATATGAGTTATTATTTTTGACAATAAACTGCCGAAGGAATAAATTACGTACTAAATATTCATTTATTCAAATTACTCATAGTCCAACTGGTAAAGTATTTACATAAAAAAATCATATTATTAAGGCTTTATTAATTCGGTAATACGTTATTAGAGAAGCCTACGTAAATAGACAGAAGTATTTTCGGTATCTGTCAAAACGTAACTAGATAGTGTAACTAGAAAAAACTTGGTACAAATTGTTTTTTTTACTGTATTACCATATATTATTAATTATTACGTATGTAATTAATACTTATATCTATTATTACTTACGTAGGTACTTTACAGTAATACCTACAAGTGTTGACATTTTACAGGATTTGAATGCTTATTAATTAATTAATATCTATTATATTTTGAAGACATTGTATTTTATATTGAACTTCATATTATATTGAAATAACCAATTATCTTAGGATATCTAACTTAAAATAACTTTTTATGTGCCTATAGAAAGAAAAACCCAAAAAATTCTATATTTTGTACTATCCATAATATCATATGCGTAAAATTTTGTAAATGCCAATTTGATGCGGCCATATCGCTCCATCCCAATTTGCTTCTACGCACACATTCACACATAGACTAGACCACGCCCACTGGCTAGCCGACCAATCACAGCGCGCCTCTCGCCCTCCCGCGAAAACCCGCTACTCTCATTGGCCGGTTATAATTTGGAGGGAATTTTTGGCTTCATAAAATCACTGTCGCAGATGTGCGGTACTGTTACGATGTATTTTATAGCTTTTATATGTGGTTTTTATGTTTGTCGTTCGGTGTTATGATAATTTTGTTATGGATTGAGGGCTTTTTACATAATAGACCTCCTTTTTTAAGATACATTTGCCTTTTTTTAAGTAATTGCTTGTTTTTGCGAATGGGATAGCTTCTAAGGTTTTTCTCATGGTCTTTATTTAATAGGTTCTTCAAGAGCTACAGTAAGAATTGCCTATTGTGTAATATGTTTTAAATTATAAAGAAACTTACTGGACTGTAGGTACTGATTTTAATAGGCAATAATTATGATTATTAGGTTTGCTTTATGGCTTTAGTCTATGAAGTGAAACGTTTTCCTACTTCAAAATATTTTTTAAATTAAGGTAATAAATAAGTTTAGATTACAGAAATTTTCTTATTCATTCATAGAAATGTTAGTTTCCATTGAATTTTAGCTAGACATAGACTAAAATTTTGATGATCAATACAAAAATTGCTAACAAAAAAACGTAATAAAAAGTAAGTGCTAATACCTACATACTTATTAGAGAGAAAGATATGAGTATAGGGAGGTATAGCAAAGATAGCATCTCACGTTTAATGAATTAATGTTAGCAATACTCTCACAGCCAGCGACAATATGTCTATAAAACAAAAGCATTTAGCTATAAATTTAATTATATAATCTATAATAATAGCTTAAGTTATCTCTAATAGCTCTATAAGATATCTAGATTGGTTGGAAGAGATCTCTTCTAGAGATAAGTCCACTTTTTCAAACAAATTGTATTTTAAGATGCAATTCAAAGGTTTACAGCATAACAAACAGCATACATTTGCTACTTGAGTCTTTAGAAATAATATTTTGTTAACAATATTGTGTCAAACTAGACTCAAACCCGTGACCAACAATCAAGTTAAGACAGACTATAGCTGAGTCTATGATTAGGTTCTTCACATAGAATTCAATATTTCGTAAGCATTTTTGTCAAATCAGACTCAAACCTGTAACCAACAACCCAGTTAAGACAGACTCTACCTAAATTCATGATTAGGTACCTATGTACTTCAGATAGAATTCAATATTTTTATATACTTATCTATTTGAGTACATCCAGCTTTATACTTATTCACAGCTTGTATTGTATTCAGCCCTTTTAACGTCCCACTGCTGGGCACGGGCCTCCCTTCAATGCGAGGGGGATAAGGCCACAGTCCACCACGCTGACCAAGCGCGGATCGGCGGACTATACATGTCCATCGAAAACTTGGTAGGTTCTCTCAGACATGCAGGTTTCTTCACGATGTTTTCCTTCTACGTAAGACAAGTGGTAATTGTGTTGGAAATGATTCGCACATGAAAATATCAGAGCTGCGATACCCGGAATTTGAACCCGCTTCCCTCGGTTTTGCAAGCGACCGCAGTACCACTGCCTATTTTTACAGAACATAGTGATTTCTATTTCTCTTTTTCGCTTAATTATTTGTTAATAAATATTCATCCATTAATGGAGAGAAATAATTCAATAATATTATTTAAAATTCAATAAACTTATACCTATGCATTCTATTTTGATTATTTCTTCTTCATAAAAAACATTTATTTTCACAATTAACGTAGTACGGAACCCTAGTAATTATATTTTTTATGCTTTTGGCTAGATCATTTGGCTAGAGCATTTGGCTAGAGAACGATAATAAATGAAAGAGATAGTATAAAAGTACCGTTTTTCTTTTAAAAGAATACTCACAGTGATTTTATCTACATAAATAAAAATTAAATACTGTTCGTGTGAAAGCACATCACTTATTTCTTTTTAGATTGTTTCTAATAGTCCGAGTAAGGTTTTTGAAAAAGAAAGTTCTGGAAAAAGTAAAAGAGTTTTGTATAGGATTTTCTGTATGGACTCAAGGTTTTAAAAGCATTGATCGATTTTCGCAACGTCTATTGAGCCAATTAGTTAAAGAAAAACTTACATGTATAATATTCCATCATATTTTGGTTATATCTGTATGCGGCGGAGAGGTCCACACCGCCGCCGGCCCTTAGCCCGAAAAGGGCCGCGAAAGTGGCCTTACTTTGGCCCTCCAGCTTGACCACTGCACTATACCGTCATTTACACAAACACTAATCTACATTTGTTAAATATTATAATTCAATTGCTATCACCATTTTGAACTGTTCTCTAAAACTTTATCATTTTTGTCACTTTCAAATTTTATTAGACTTTCACTTGGATGTGTTTTTGCTTATTTTAAAACAGTCTTCTAACGGTATACACTGTGAAGTAATTTTGTTTATTTAAATATTTGATTTCTGGTACTTGATAAAAAACAAAAAATATCTATAATTTAATCATATATTTCTCATTTCTATTTTTTATGGTTAGAAATAGGAAATAATGAATTAGAATAATGTTGCATACAAATTATTAATGAATTTTCATATCATTTAGCTCTCTACAATCTATTACCGTAATCGTTTCAAATCTAACCCTTGATTGCAACCAATAAACTTTCATTATAACAGTAAAAAATTGACAAAAACTACACTGATTACCGTGAAAGAGCTCGATAGAGTTGTTTAAGTCCATTGGTTTATTAGGATTTTGGATTATTTTCCACCTTTTGACCGCTTTTCCGCTTCAATAGCAGCAGGTGCGTATTCTCACGATAGAGCTGTTAATGTTGAAGAATATTTAGTGAAATTGTAGTTTTAATTGTACTTCTTGGCTACTATTTTGTATAAAATATTGATAAAAAACATCCTCGGTAGCAATAAATACCGTACAAAAAATTATTCGTTTATTTATTTCTAGAACATTTATAACTGTTTTAATCATTTGATTTTATAATAGTTATATTGGATTAAACGATTGATTTGATTTATATTTTAATATTAAAATTTAAGTTTCATATAATTCGAGATGTCTTTTCTTAAAAAACATAACTATTTTTGGTATCGCATTTTATAATAACACTTCAAATCTCACTTTATTTAACACTTTAGCAATAAAACACTTTATATATAAAATTATATTATTATCACTAGATCTATAACACTTGCCCTATTTCTCTATTAATTTACATTTAAATATTTTAATAGCCTATTTTAAGTCCCAAATGCGAGTTAATCGATCCACTCAGCTAGAAATCTCAACTGATTTTGATCGTCGAACCGATGACAATTAGGTATCGCTTTCAGTTATTTAAGAACTTCGTGGGATTTTGTTTTCATTATTAGTTAGTTTAAATCGAATTATAGTTTTTATTATTTAACTAATAGTGCCTATATTAGTGTGAATATTATAAGAAAATTGATATTATATAGGAAGAGTTAGATTAGGCTCTCTTAAATATCTTGTTCAGTATGATAGAGCTTATGGTAGAGTTTTAGTTTCAGTTCATATTATTTTGTATTATTATTATTATTTAAATAATAAGATAACGTTTTTTTTTATTACAATTAATAAATATTACTTCTTACTATCTTACATTTTACTAATATTATAAATGTGAAAATTTAGATATTTGGATGTTTGGATGGATGTTTGTTACTCAATCACGCCAGAATGGCTGAACGGATCTGGATGAAATTTGGCACAGAGATAGATTATAGTCTGAAATAGCACATAGGCTTTTTAATGTCGTAAGAATGCACGGTTTCCGTGTAATAGATTTGTTTAAATTGAAAGATAATTATTGAAGATATTGTCATTATAGCTAGATCTGAAGGTGTATTCATCATTTTTGAACATACTTCGTATTATAATTTTTATTGGTAGTGACAAGTTGTAGGTGTGATAGTTATTTAATAACGGATCGAATAATTTCTTAGGCTGAAATGTTTCTTATTTAAACTAATGAAAAGTATGAGAAATGAAATTAAAAAAATATCTAAATAAGCATATTGCTTGAACAGTCATACTCAAGACTATAGTAAAATATTTAATCATATCTAATGATTCTACAATAACTAAACATTTTTGTCCTAAATTTGAAAATATACTATCAAATACGTCTCTACGAACTACAAAATGACACAGATTGAATAATTATACAAATGAAATCGCCCATACTCTTAATAACATCAATTTCCCGCTCTACATGAGTCTCTACATCTTTACACATAATATAGGTAAAGTTGGGAATGTAAAACAATCTGGCATGTAATATAAATACAGCCGGTCTGATACACGCGTATCGTATAACGTAGAAATAAATATATTATATCGAGTATCTTATTATATTATCTTCTGTCTTCAGTTATTTGAATGCTTATTAAATGTAACTTTAACGGATGATACCTTTTATGGTTGTTTGATTTTTGAAGCTTTAAAGTTTTGAAGCTTTTTGAAGTATGTGATAGTTATCTGTGATTTAGTATTATTTGTAATATTATATAAAAAATATGAAATATGAGAATATGTAATTCTATGAATAATCTTTTGTGTTAATTTTTTATTTGTCTATATAAAAAACAGCACTATTTTATATCTTTTAATTGATAAGCGTTAATGTTGGAAAGATATGATTTAATTAATGATTTTTAATATTTTAGCCTATATTTTGAGTCTATAATAAAAGTTTTATTTTTTTATTTTATAAAGGTAGGTTTTTTTGTAAGAATTTAAAAGTGAGAAAACGAATCCTTATTTTATTTTAATTTTTTTTTGAATATGTAAATAGGATCTTTTTTGAAATCGTATTAACTTTAATAAGATTAGATTTTTCAATACTATAATAAATTTTATAAAATAAAAGTAAATGATTGCCCAAAGTGGAAGAAAATGGGTATAAAATGTAGGTATTAGAGCAAAATTGTACGGTACCTAACAATCTTTGTTTTCAAGATAACCATAGGAATGAACTTTATTAGTAATTTTTTATGTGATAGCTCTAAAAAATTGAATTAGGCTTTACATTTATATTTTTAATATAATCACTTTATAACGCACTTTCAATTTTTTTACGTCATAATCACTTTTACCATTTCATTAAACATAACACTATTTATTCAAATAACCATCCTTTATCACATACACTTACGCACAAAATTTTAAAAAAATCGATTTTTAGATAATTATTATTATCGTTCACACAGGTGCAAAATAATTAAAAAAATATCGATTTTAAATAAATAAAACGAATTTTATAAATAATCCCGATATCTCGACTATTCGGGAACGGTCTCGCTCGACCGCGCGCGACGCTGTCAAAACACCCTCTAACGCGTACACGTGGCGAAGCCCGTTCGTACCCCTAGGGTGGAAGATTCGCGTTTTTGAATGATTTATTATTAAATATTTGATATTTCTTAATTTAACTATAAATATGTGGTAACAGATTCGATTTTAAAGCATGCATGTGGAATATTGTTTACCCTCATCACGTAAAACTGAAATGTAAGCAGTACGAGCGGAAAATTGAAAAATTAAAAAAAAAAAAAAAACTCATTAGCCTATTGTCTTATTTCCTCAAAGTTTGTTTCAATAATTAATCTATTTTTATGTAATATAGCGAATATTAGGAAATGTAACCTATAAATATATCAAAATTTATGTAAAATTAAATTCAGTTAGATATTTCTTTATGTATGGTAAGTTCTAAGAACTTTCAGTGTATAAATATAATATGCATAGGAAAAGCTCACTCTCTATTCTTTTCACTCAAACGTACATAATTCGATGCAACCAGTAAGAGATCAGCACAGAACGCAGAACCAGTTAACGTATTCTACGAGGCACAGGTCCACCATCAACTAATAGAATAATAAAAAAAAACTATAAAAAAAAATAAAAAACTAATAGAAATAGAATTTCTAATTTTTTATATTAATAACAATAAATCTCGTCAATAGCTACTTAAAAAAAAGAAAATCGTTTGATAAACAGGAGAAAAATGTATTGAGCCATTAAATAAAAAATTGAATTGAATTGAAAAGGTATTTAACTGTTTTGTCTTTGCATGTTTATATATAGATAACTACCTATATTAATTTATTAAATAAAACCTATATGCATTCGTAACACTCTATAGCTAACTTCCGTATTTGTTACTGATTTGAATCTAAATTAAACCTAATTATAACTATTTTAGTCGATCAATTGAGTCATACAAAATTACGTGCATTGTTATAATTACATGAAAATACCGGTTATATAGCTATTTCACGTTCCATGTAGTAGTATTGAAGCTAGCAGGTTTATACTTTGATTATATGTATTGACTAGCATTTCCCGCGGCTCCGCCCGCGTTCAGATAATATAAAAAACCAAATTCTTAGGTTTTACATATTAGTATACTCTTACATTGCAGTTTTTGCATTTTTTCTCAGAAATGAGATATTTTCCCGTGGTAAAAAGTATCCTATATATTGACCCGGACAACTAGCTATCACCATACCAAATTTCATCAAAATCCATCCAGTGTTTTTTCTGTGATGCGGTAACAGACAGACAGACAAACGGACAAACAGACAAAAATTCTAAAAACTATTGATTCGGTCTCTGTATCAATAACAATGTTTATTTCAATAAGATTTTCCAAAAAATATTTAATGTACAGATTTGGCTTAGTTACAATTTAATTAGTATATCTATAGATATCGTTTTCATCTAAAAACTGGATAATATTAATAAAACACCTGTATAGTTAAGGAGTTAAATTAAAATAGGTTATTCTTAAGTTCGACTAAGAAATTGTACATTTAAAAATAATTATTCTTCCATAAAAGTAAACTTTTTGTTGAAATTTATGTATTAACTAATGAATCTATAAACACTTAGATTATAAAGAGACAGAGTTTGTTTATTTGGTTGTTTGTTTGTTTGTTTGTCTGCCGATTTCAAAAAATCTTTTTGCATTAGATAGTCGGTTTGTTGAGGAAGGCAATAATCATAAAAACCATTTCATAATTAGCGAACATATCGCGAAGTTTCTGTTTGTAAATTCGAAATAAAAGATTTTTACTATATGAATATGAAATTATAAACAGCTCTTCTAAGAAAAACACATTTTTTTTTAATTTTTATCTGTCTATCTGTCTGTTTGTTCCGATGAATCTTTGAAACTCCTGGACAGATTTTGACGAAACTTTTACTGGCAGATAGTAATATTGTAAGGAGTAACATAAGCTACTTTAATTTTAGAAAAAAAACAGGGTCCCACTCAAAAAAAAAAAACGTAGCTAGGGACGCACTCGAGCGAGGCGAAAATAAATTTAATATATAACATTTGATCTTATATTCTTTCCATTTTATTAATATAGAAGTTTATATAGAAAGCAAACGAGCAACGCCAAGTGTAGAGCTAGTGTTAGCTAAAGCAAATAGATCGCTAATGGCGAGTTATTCTATTATTAATTGATAACAAAGCCTCGCTAATGCATTCACTGACAAATTACACATGGCTTTTATTAGGTTAGACCGCGAAAATTATTAACATATTGCAATATATATTCTTATATGCACTTTCTTTAAAAAAATAGAAAATCTATCCTACCTATATTTACAGACAAATGTACTAAAAAGTTCGAATTTAAAATATTTCTTGTTACATATAGAGGTATATTTGACAATTTATAATGGTGCGTCTAGATAATTACGTTTTAAATAGATATGTATAAGAAAACGTAATTGTTTTTCGTGAATTTTTCAGTTGTTTTAATAGCTATTCGGGGCTGAGACAAATCTAACAAATCAAAGATCATGAAAATCGGTCCAACCGTTCTTGAGTTCTAAATGGCGTAATTAACCCGACTTTTATATATCTATTATATAAATTAATTATAGAAAAACAATTAAAAAATAGTTATCAAGTCCACATTTATGGTAATCAAGCGATATCAAACGTGTATACCGATTAGACAGTAATGTATTTGTTACCTTTGATAAACTCTATGCTTCAATAGACGCCATCTCCTATACAATAGTATGCTATAGGTACCTTTGTTGTAGTTCATGTCATGTGTACACTAATATTAAGACGTATGTGTTCCAAAATGGGAAATTAAACTTAAACTTAACTTATATTTCATATATAATCTATACATATAATAATATGTTAACTAAGTCGAATCTTTATATTAAATATTTTTTGGAAAATCTAATTGAAATAGTCATTATTATGGATACAAAGGCAATTTATAGTTTTTAAAATTTTTCTCTACCTGTGTGGGAACGCATCACGAGAAAACCACTGAACAGGTTTTGATATTTGGTATGATACTAGCTGGTTATCCGGGTCAACATATAGGATACTTTTTACTGCGGGAAAATATCTCTTCTCTGCGAAATCTACACTAACTATTAAGATGTAATAATGGACGAACCCAAGCGGAGCGGAGCTATATTTCTTTAGATTATCTTATTCTTTTTACACTTTTTATATATTAACTAGCATTACCAGCGGCTCCGCCCGCGTTGAGATGACCAAAAACCAAATTCTTAGGTTTTACATATTAGTATACTCTTACATTGCAGTTTTTGTATTTTTTCTCAGAAATGAGATATTTTCCCGCGGTAAAAAGTATCCTATATGTTGACCCGGATAACCTATCACCATACCAAATTTCATCAAAATCCCTCTAGTGGCTTTTCTGTGATGCGGTAACAGACAGACAGAAAGACAGACAAAAGTTCTAAAACTATAGATTCGACCTCTGTATCGATAATTATGACTATTTCAATAAGATTTTTCAAAAAATATTTAATACACGGATTCGGCTTAGTTACAATTTTATTATATGTAGGTAAATATAAATGACAATGTTCTATATTTTTTTATATATTTTCTTAATTTAAATAGTAGGTAGGTACCTACTTCTTTACTTTTAAAGAAACTAACCTATTTTAAATTTTTAACAGTATGTCAGTTAGCATATTAAAATTAAAATTAGAAAGTAGTGATACGATTTTGAACATTGCTTCATTACTTTGACGCCAAACAATAAATAATAACAATAATGGTTAAAAACAGAATGTAATAAATATTAATAGAATACTCATTACGATAAGTAAGTAAATTTTAATAAATAAAAATAGCATTTTTTTTATTAATTAGGTACGAGTATTTCTAATATAGAAAAATATAAATAAATGGCAATACTAAAGTTCGTTAAATCTAAGCAATTTAAATAAAACTATCTTTTCGGATTATTTCGCGTATTTATTTTGATTTTTGGTTCCCAACGTTTCGAATGCTTTACAGCAATCCCCATGCAAGCATGGTCCCTCCCGCGACCATGATTGCTGTAAAGCATTTGAAACGTCAGGAATCAAAAATCAAAATAAATCCGCGAGAAAAACCGATTTTTTTATATATTTTTTTATAGTTTTAATTTAATTACTAATTAATACAAAAGAATATGTATATAAAAACTGTGAAATAGTTTGTATGATAATATCTCTTATTATTCGAACGTCTACTGCCATCTATGATAATAACGAAGAACTTTCTACACAAAGCTTTATTCGAAAGCACATTGGTGTGACGTCATTTGATACTCACTATTGTATAAGTTTTTGTATTAGATTTATTACGAAACAATTACTATGATTTGCTATTACTTTAACAGTAATAGTAAGATTATTTTGTAATTAAAACTATATTCGTATACTATGTAAATAAGTAATAAATCATTATAAACAATTTGATAAATAAATCAATAAAAGGAATGTGATAATAAAATAAATTTAAAAAAATCTTTATTTTCTCTAAAGCTTCCTTTCTGATAAATCGGTTAGTGATATAAAAACTTACAAAAATAGACTTTATCTTAATAACGCAAGGTCTATTTTATAGTACAACAAAAATGCTTTCAAACAAAATATAATACTATTGAATGTAAGCTGTAACTTTTAACTTTAAAGTTCATTATTGATTGTATATTATCTGTACTAGCGCCTAAAAACTAAAAACGACTAAAAACAAACACAAACCATCCCACGGGAACTGTATATTTTTACGAGATAAAAAGTAGCCTATGTGCTATTCCAGACTATAACCTATCTCTGTACTAAATTTTATTCAGATCGGTTCAGTCGTATTGGCGTGATTGAGTAACAAACATCCAAACATCTAACCTTCAACATTTATATTATTAGTATAGAATATAGATTGACTCTACAAATGAAATAAATTCTTTATAAGAAAAATCAAAACAATTAAATTTCAATCTTAACTATATGTCTATAAAGTATATTTTTGACTAGCATTACATCATGCATCAGCATTATAGCATGACATATTTCTAAGCCAAGGGAATTGCAACTTTATATGCAGAGATGACGTTTTTGGTGTAAATGTCAGATTCACTAACAAAAAGTTCTAGAGTTCAAATCGTTATTATTTCTTATATACTATAGAGTCTTATACCTACTACTTTTTAGACTATTATAGGAACTTAGTATTTGTTAGTATGTTTGTTTGTTGGTTTCGTATAATCTCCAAAACAACTAGATACATGTTGGAAAAAAACATCAGAAAATCATAGATATAAACTTTTTTAAACGCCACGATTCATCAGCATGCATTTTTCACATAAAAAGACGAATAAAATTTTAAATAATAATATATGCAAATGAAGTAATTAAGTTCTGGGTAAAACCATATTTTTCGTGTTAGATATTACGTTAATATCCACTGCCAATTAATATAATAATATTACCTTTTTACTACAATAATGATTATAGCATAAAAATATAAAAAAATATACTATATTATATAAAAAAGGACAGCTGTATTATAAAACTCAGACTGCTTGAAAGCTTGTTGGTATTTAGGGCATTTTGACATAAGGTTACGTAATTAAATTATTTAAAATCTCTCAATATTAATCTTTTAAATGAGAAAAACTGACAATGATATATAAGCTTTATCATAATGCATTAAGGCTTAACTTAGAATAATAAAAAATGACACTTATGGTTTGTTTAGATAAGTGAATAAGATTGTTGCGCGTACATTTGACCGTGATTGGTCAATGAGCTGTCAAAATTTATACTGAGGCGGGTCTTTAAGACGGTTCTTATATTTGTATATCTGTCTCGTTCTTAAATCTTTTTGTTAAACAGATTTTTATATTAATCCAAACAATGTTATACAAATATGAGTAGTTCATCTGTACTACTTTGTATACTTAAACGCAGTTAAAATATAGTATTTTCTTTGAATTTGAATAATTGTACATTTTTATACCACATATCTATTGAATATTATAAATGTGAAAGTTTGTGAGTGTGGATGTATGTTTGTTACTCTTTCACGCCAGAATGGCTGAACGGATCTGGATGAAATTTGGCACAGAGATAGATTATAGTTTGGAATAACGTATAGGCTACTTTTTATGTGAAAAATGTGTAAGTTTTATTTATTTTGAAGTATTAGTTATCCATTCAGTCTTTACTTAGGTGGTTTTTAATACGTTTATATACAACTCTAATCAAATTATTAATATGTTTACAAGATTATGAAGAATCTTTTCTTTCAAGTATTTAGCACAAAAAGTAACTGGTTGAATTGTTGAATTGAACTGGTTGAATATAAAAAATAACTATGTATACAGAAAAACAAGACACAACGCTTAAAAATATAACATTAATATAGGTATACCTATAGACAAAGATACGAATAATATAATATTAAAATTCATAATTCAATTCTAATTCTCTTCTTCTTCTTGATTAATATTGAAATAAAAAAATTATTCAACATTAAATCATCGCAAATAATGAATGAAATGAACACCACGAGTCTATCACCAGTTCGGAAAGAATAAAAAGTCAGTCCTAAGAAGAACTAAGAACTGGTGAAAGAAACTCATCGGGGCTAAAATTACTTTTAATTTTTTTCTATAAACTCATTTATTATATTAATAGATAATAAATAACGAACCATACAAACGTACTTTTTTTTAAATTTATTAATTACGAGTATCTATACTATTTATCAATAAAATTGTAATTGAATTGAATTTCATTGAATTTAATTGAAAATCAATAAATAGGTACATACAAGTAAAATCACAGCATATATTAAATATTTAAAAAATATGAGGTATCAGTATCCCAAATAAGACTTTGTATCTTAAATACTTCTCACATTTTCAAACTACCGAGTCATCGCATTAGTTCCGGACCGAAATCGAACCAGTGACCTTATACACTAAATGTTATCCTTTACGCCTGTTTTTTAGATGAATCCTTTTATGATTTTGATGAGACTTTCACTTTTAAACATTTTATAACATAATATAAAACGTCAAATTATTATTTAATAATATATAGGTAAATCTTTAACCGACTTTGAAAAGGAATTCCGAAAAAAATGGATTGATTATTACTATAAAGTTAAATTATTATACCTCAGGACTATAAATGAAAAATAAAAATGAAAATTAACTTTAGTCCTTTGGAGTGACTGTTGCAATTACTGTTAAATTATCATTACTATAATATTAAATCCTATATAACCAACAAGCGCTTTCCCACGGTTCAATTTTGTATATCTAATTTCTATATCATTAAAAAATACTAGCTATGTGTTACTCAGATGTATACCTAAGCTATATTACTTTAAAGTTTCATCAAAATCCATTCAGTACATTTTGTGTGAAAGTGTATCAAACATACATAGGTACATAGTCACAAACTTTCACGTTTATATTATTACTTATTAGTAGGGTTCACTAACAAGTAAAATTTAAATTGACTTTACCAACAAAATCATCAACCACGGAATACTTTCTTAAATAATAAAAAATATAAAAAAGATAAGTAAGAAGCGTGTGTACGGTGGATTCGAACTGGTTCCCAGGGAAGTTGCGGTCCGGTGTCGGTTACATTACTGAACTATTAGGATTGTTCTGGAGCATATTATTTGATTTTCGTCAAATATATCTTACATATACCTATAATAAATCCTACTAATATTTTAAATTAGTTTGTAAGGATGTCTGAACGTATACATGTATGGATGTTTGTTTCTCTTTCACGCAAAAATTACTGTATGGATTTTAATAAAACTTTACATTAATATAGCTAATACATAAGAATAGACTTGTTTTTAATTTTGTAAAGACGAACCCGAGCGAAGCGAGAGTGAACCGCTAGTATATAATAATTTTAATTTACGTATACGTTATGTGTATATGTCAGATGCACTCTTTCAAACTGTATGTCTATATAATACTTTCTTAAATTTACGCGAATATTTGACATGTTAAATAAATCTTTTTGAGTTTTTTGGCGGATGTATTTAGATTTTTGGTTCCTGACGTTTCGAATGCTTTACAGCAATCATGGTCACAGGAGAGACTAAGATTATAGGTAGCTCAAAAGTTACTGTATAGATCAAAATAATAGTAATTCAAATTAATATTTTTCTTTATAAATGTAGCAATATCTTTGCTACATATTTGATGTATCTTATATTCAGCATAATAAATAAATGAATGAATAAATAAATTTAAGTTGGCTGAACCCTTTTTGGTGAAATATTAAGTATAATATGATAACATCATTTAACACATTAACAGTAAATGGTAAAGTTTGTGAGTAAAGGACTCATACACTATATATGTTACTTCTTCAAGCATTAGGGACAAAAATCAGAATGGAGATGGCTTATATTCGTATCTTGGATTTAAACGGGCTGATAAATTGTTAGATGAACTTTCTTACCGTGCTAGCGGACTCGCGAGCATAAATAAGTTACAAATCCTGCAATATATAATATGTAAGATATACAAAAAAAAAATTATTATTTTTAGAATTACTGACTACTATTATTAATTGTTAAATCATAGTAAGAATTTTCTATACAAATTACATAATATACATAATATTAATATTTTTTTGTATTTATACATACCTACTAGGTACATACAAATAAATAAAATTAAAAAGTATATATGGTATTATAAGATAAAACAATTTTTACAAGTCTGTTTGTTCCAGCTAATCTCCGAAACGACTGAGCCATTTTTGACGGGACTACACCACTGGCAGATAGCTGATGTTATTAGTAGTAACTTAGGCTACTTTTATTTTATAAAAGGATTAGGGTTTCGCGCAAAAAAATTAAAACCCATAAAATTGAGAAAAAAAAATTGCGTACATAAACGCACCCGAGCGAAGCAAGGGCTCTTTCTACATCTATAAGCCAGGTGACATAAGATTTTTCTAATAAACTTTCACTCGAAACACAAAACCCAATATCAAAACCTTCTTGACGTCATAACGGCAACCCTTGGTGCGGTGGTCACGTACCGTTTTTTCATACATTTTCGCTTTCTGTGCTGCGCGTGAGCATGGCTTGGAGAACGGGTTACAAAAAACCTCTATTATACTTTAACATTGTGAAGATTTAGACGTTTTTCTAAGTTCCAATCGTTTGTTGCTTTTTGGTGTTTAAATTGAGTGGTAATAATATCCTGGGTTGTATTGGTACTTAAGTAGCACTTATTATAACTATGAAACTGAGTGTATGTTTGTTTGTTACTCCTATAAGCTGAAACGGCTGAACCGATTTGGATAAAATTTAGTATACAAATAGACAATGAAATAGAGTAACACATAGGCTAGCAACTATTTGGCATCTTAGGACGCACAAGAGCGAAGCTATAGTAAGCCGCTAGTACAATGTGAATGCAACTCGGTCTTTCATTTTGTTAGGTTTTCAACCTTTAACCGCTGAACGGATTTTGATAAAATTTAGTAAAGGTGACATAGGGATGAAAATAAGCTGCATTCAACCCCATCCCGCTTACCATGCGAGCTGAGTCGCAGGCAAAACTATTCTGAAATTAAACGTCTAAAAAATTATATTTATCTTTTTGAAAGGACCACAATTTGACACGAAATAGTCACAGCGATTATACGATGATATAACAAAAGGACTCCATTTGATACTACTTCCAGTTTTAACCGAATTTCCAAAAAAGAGGTGTCTACTTCAATTGCCTATATTTCCAATTTTACAATATAAAGACGTGCGTAGCTAATATAAAGTATAAGTAATGGGCGTTACTACAACAGTTAATTAAAATCTTGGCGCAACTAAAATTGTTTTTTTACACGATTCATGCTCAATTTTGCGTAGTTGGTTTGACTAATTACATGTAGTAATTTTCCTTAGCTATAAAGCTAATGTTTGATGTTAATTATTTTTCTTAATATTTTAAAGGTGAAAAAAATTCATTACTCAGAATATAATGATTAACCTATACATATAAAAAACAAGTTATAACCGCGGTGCCGTTCGCATACTGTGTAAGTTGACAAATGATTGTGACGATCCATATACGTTATCCTACTAATATTATAAACTTTAACTTTAACTGCCTCGATGGCGTAGTGACTTGCATGTACGGCTGCACACTCGGAGGTCCTGGGTTCGAGTCCCGGGTCGGGCCAAGTTTAGTTATTGAATATTTCTGTAAAGTAAGTCTCAGTAACAGCCCGGAGTTGGGAAGTTGGCGGTGTTTCACCCCCGTGCCTCGGAGAGCACGTAAAGCCGTCGGTCCTGCGCCTTAACTCTCACTGGTCGTGTCGAGTGATCGTCCCACCGGAGTATAACAGTCACAGAAATAGGGAGTGCACTTGTGTCTGCGCGTATACTTGTGCACTATAATATCTCCTGCGCAGTTGGTTAGTCTCAATGAGATTGACCGCCGTGGCCTGAATCGGTCAGGAGAACATCATCAATATTATAAACGTGAAAGTTCTTGAGGATGGATGCATAGATAGATGTTTGTCACACTGTCACGCAAAAACTACTCAACGAATTTTGGTGAAACTTTACACTAATTATAGCTTATACATCAGAGTTATACATATGTTATCATTGTTAAAAAAAAAAATACATAATTGAACTTCACTTGCGGAGCCGCGGGGAAATTTGTATATATTATATTTAATAATTATAAATAAAAAATAAAAAAAACCCTACGCAAATTAATTGTCATTTGACGATTGCACTGTCACGCGTGAAGCACTTAATCGAGTAATCATACGCCAAAATGCCTTACAACATTTTGAAAAAGAGCTGATATTCTTACATTGCTGGACCGATATTAACCAAACATAGCTAACAACTACCGCAAGGAACTGGCTTTCAAATGAAAAAAACCCGGATCGAAATCGGTCCATCCGTTTGAGAGCTACGATGCCACAGACAGATACGCACCCACACAGACAGACATCGACGTCAAACTTATAACACCCCTCTTTTTGCGTCGGGGGTTAAAAAAAACAAATTTCACTCAAACCTAGGGCTAATAATGAAGAAAAGTATGAAATAAGTTTTTTTCAGAAATACAAAAATATATAAAAGTCATTAATTAACATAAAAATAAACTTTTCCCTGTGATTTTTATTGTAAGGTTCTTGCTCATGCTGGTTTTTTGAGCGGAAAGAAATAACATATACTCTCTCAGATTATCGTTTGTTCCTTCACACACTTATAAAATGTCATATTTATAAAAAAAATTATGATTAGGTATCTAGATACTCAAGTTTATTATATTAAGTTCATGAGATATATTTTAAAGTGTTTCTATCTACACCGACATTCCATGTGTTTTACTCTTTCATTCAAGCCACGTCGTGTATCGAGTGAATGGAGCGTTTTTTTGGCAGTACACTTGACTAAATCGCTGTGAAATTACTTGCCCGCCGGCGGATGTTTTGTTTGAAAGCAACGTGGTGTGCTTACTAGAGGGTTATATAGCGAATAAATATTGTGTGTTTTTTTAAATAAGCTTTAAATATCATAAATGATAAAAGTAAAGATATATTTATATGTTTTTTGTTTTGAGTAAGAATAATAATATTTTTTTACATAAATAGTGCTCAGAAATAAACTATGTATTTTATTTCGTAAACATGAGAAACAAATATTAAGTAATTGCTATAAACAAAACTAATTATATAACTAACAAAAAAGCACTCGTCATCAAAAAAAAACTAACGTTTAATGCAAAGTATAAATAAATAATTAATTCAATTTAATATCAAATAAAAAAAACAATAATTCTAATAATAAATAGAAAAATCTCAAAATCGCTACATCTAATGAACCCGCTACCACCTGCACCGCCACCACATTTCTTCGTGTACTGATACAGTAGCTGACTCATCTGTTATATAACGTGCGCTACAACTGTGTGAAAGTTGATGTCTTAGGTCATAGTCATGATGAACTATAGCTATTATCATTTTTGATTGACTTCAACAAAAAAAGTACTTCAGATGTAGTGTTTTATGTATGTATGTATGTAAGTATGTACGTATGTACGCAACGTTATGTTTTTGCCATAATGGTCAATTTTTTATGATTTGATTTAATGAATAGGGCTTATGTCAAGGGTGAATGAACGGTGGTTATATATACGATGAAAAAAATCCACCCCAAAAGGTGGATTTTTTTTTTCTAATCTCTATCTTTTTAGTTAAAAACCAATTAAATAGATTTCTATAGCGATAGTAGAATGTCGTCTCGTCTAAGCCCGAAGCTTATTTATTTATGTTATTATATAACTTTTTAATTAGTAATTTCAATTATTATACTTTCTCCGTCTTCACTTCGAGAAAGAGCGCTATATGGTTATTAGAAAAGGACTACTTTTTATACTTATGTGTGGGATAATACTTTACATTATTGATTTATGTTTGTGGGTCTCTACATTTTAAATGTATACCAATTAAATTTTACCAAAATATATTTTATAATTAGCATTGTCTGCGGCTCCGCCCGCGTTCAGGTGACCAAAAACCAAATTCTTAGGTTTTACATATTAGTATATTATTACAATGCAGTTTTTGTATTTTTTCTCAAAAATGAGATATTTTCCCGCGATAAAAAGTATCCTATATGTTGACCCGTATAACCAGCTGTCATCATACCAAATTTCATCAAAACCTGTCCAGTGTTTTTCTCGTGATGCGGTAACCGACAGACAGACAGACAGACAAAAATTCTAAAAACTATAGATTTGGAGTCTGTATCGATAATAATGTATGTCTATTTCAATAAGATTTTCCAAAAAATATTTAATGTACAGATTTGACTTAGTAACAAAACAATTTTTTTAATTAATTTTTTATTATATGTATAGAAGATAGTCTATTCGAGCCAATTATTGCTCGGAGTGTCAATGCATGTGCAAAATTTTATGCTTATTTTAATTATTCATATTATACTTGATTTAAAAAAAAACACAATTAATCCAAAGTTATAAGTTTTCGCTTCTGTTGGCAGTCCCATGACTGCCTATTTAAATATTTTTCCCTCGTCATATATACGAATAAATGTAAAATATAATAACTGAGCTAGATAAAATGTAGAGTTTTAGCAAAACATGTACTCACCGTCCCCACTCTGGTTGCTGCTGTGCGCGTGGTACTGCTCATCTGCGAATTCATACTCTATGTCAGATTAGACACATCTGCTCTCGACCATAATATTCTTCGATATATATTATTTAGATAATAAATATTTGATATTAAAATATTTTATTTATTGTTAATATATTTTTTTTATTTAAAATATTATTTTTTGTTGCTTGTATATTAACAGTTGGTAAAAGTAATTTTATCCTATAAATATATTATAGATGTAAAGTATATGGTAAATTGTTCCAAAGTTTCACATTTTTACCGACTTCGCAAATGGATGTTAGGGTGTATTTTATGTCGTTGCTACACGATATCTTTTTCAATTATATACCTTAAAATCGTTTGGTCGTAAATAAATAAGGTAAAAGTACTTACTCGTACCTACTGCAAAAGATTTTTATTCAATATAGATTTTTATAAAGTAAATCATTATATAAACAAAAAGTTACTAATAACATAATTATTGATAGCACTATACTTGTAATAGTTCAAAATATAATTATAACATAACATAGCACTTTTTCCTCATAGATATATTTAATGTAAAAAAATATAAGTCTCAAAATTATTACAATAATCTCACCTCCATTCCTATGATCGTTGCTGATCAATTCCTGGCTTTGTATCGGGGCATGGATGAGGACCTTCTGCTGAGGGCTGTGAGGATCCAGACCTTCGACCTCAAGTAAGGGCGCGTGAGTTTCATATCCATGAACGACCAAAGGAGGTGCGTGCAAATCCATTTTCAATTACACACTAAAATCTGGCACTATATCGTTGCGAATGTTCTATAATATATAATGAATGTCACAAATTGGCACTATAACTATAATAAGAGGATTGTTGGAGTATTATTAGTTTTATTTTCTTATAATCACATTCACATTTTGACTGTCACCGAAACCGTTTCCGAATCTTCCCTCGCATTTTCAACATTGTATCTGTAATTAGAAAAGGAAATTATTCATGTGTTTAAATTTTGATCAATAAATCGATTTTAACATATTTTTAACTTTTAAATAAAACTATTTATTTGGATTTTTTAAGAAACTGCTTTCATACTTGCTATATGATACATGTACAATATACATTCGAAACAATTTATATAATACGATTACCTACATTTGAAATGTCGCCAACCTAACCATGATGCGTCAATAAACAAAAATCTTCTCAAAATCTATGTTTTTGAACGCAAATCAGGAATACTATACCTATTATAATGAAGAAATATTTAATTTTAAATGCATTGTGGACACTTATTTTTCAGCTCGAATACTGTTATTTACTCGTACATTTGCCGTTTTCATACATTAAAAGTAAACGTTGGAATATAAATCACGTGTTCCGCTTAGCGAAATGTGAGTATTTGTTTAAACCAAGCTTCGTGCTGCGGCAACCCATTGTTTTCTATCTTGCATCTGGGAGCTACTAAAAGTTTAATACATAGTACCTACATATATATATATATATATATATATATATATATCTCCTTGCTTGGCTTCGTCGCTATGTATTTATATAATACATACATTATGTAGTTTTACAATAATATATGGAAGTCCGCCCGATTAGTTGACATTTATGATTACTGCTCCGTTCCCTTGGGTAGTAGCATGATGACATATAGCCTATAGCCTTCCTCAATAAACTGGCTATCTAATGCAAAAATATTTTTTCAAATCGTATTAGTAGTTCCTGAGATTAGCGCATACAAATAAACAAACTCTTCTTCTTTATTATAATAATAAAGATGATATAGACATATGTGTAATTTGTCTTTATTTAACCTTCTCGAAAAATATAATACTCTTTTAGATTTACGCGAGTATTTAGCATTTTAAATAAAATGGTCTTTTCTATTTTTTCAGCGGCTTATTTTGATTTTGGGTTCTCGACGTTTCTTTTCCAAATTCATTTCATTAAGTTTGAAGGGTCTACAAGTTTTGAGGATATAAATATCGTTTCCCAAGTTTTGTTACTTTTTTGAAGTCTTAAGCGGTTAATTTCTAAAATAATATTGATATTATTAAGATTCTGATGGTGAAGCCGTTCATATGGCTATGTGGGTAGTGGAACTCTTTAACGGCTACAAGTTTTAATCTTTAGGGGCTTACATTTACTTGATTCACATTTTGACACATGTCATGTCCTTTTTATTTTTTTATTATAAGGGCATTAAAAAATAGAGATCATATTGAGATTTTTAGTTTATCTTGTTGATGGA
Organism: Brenthis ino; assembly: GCA_921882275.1. Lineage (NCBI taxonomy): Eukaryota > Metazoa > Arthropoda > Insecta > Lepidoptera > Nymphalidae > Brenthis > Brenthis ino. The sequence goes on along the minus strand of OV170229.1, from coordinate 11,790,856 downwards.
TAAAATATGAAAATCAAGGGTATCCAAAATCAGCCCTAGTTCTTAATAGGTGCAATACTGCACAATTCATCAATTTCTTTCTACAAAGTATAATCTGAAAATTGCCTATAAAATATTATCAAATAACATCTATACATAATATAATAAAACAGTAATTTAGCGAAATTGATGTGCGCGATTCCCGCAAAAAGTACTGAACCGATTTTAACAAAAATTTGTGTAAATAAACTCATAACTCTGGTTAACATTTAGGATACCTTTTATTACAGGAAAATCGTTCATTTGAGTAACGAGTCCTTCTTAGAAATTTACATGTCTTAAAAGAAACATCAAAAGAATATTCTAGAAAATTGTAGACCTTAACAAGGCCTACAGAAAAATCTGCAATAGAATAAGTCTTTCTTCTAAGGTACACTCGCAATAACTATTTATATCTATTTAAAACATACCTAGGGACGCATCCGAGCAAAGCGAGGGTGAGCCACTAGTTTTTAATATTATTTTGATACTATTTTATGTCACTTAACGATACTTCATATAATTGTTTGAATTAAATTATTATAAAATTTACTAAATAAAATACCACATCCATTATTTCATTGTTGTAGGATCGTAACTAAGACCTCTATCTACTGCTATAGGAAAAGGTTTTCATATTCAAATGCTTACAATGTAGTAACTAGGGTTTTAAAATTGGTCTTGCTTTTGCACGTTACTATTGTAACTATTGAATCCTTTACAAAAGCCATAGAGCAGAGTTTGAGCTTCGACTTCTAGGTCTGTAGCAGGTTCGATTCCCATAATAAACCGATTAAGGGTAACCAAGGCATACGAAATCACAATTCATTTAAATATATATCTAAGAAGATAGAAAGCTAATGTAAAAATTCTTAGAAACAAGACTTATTATTCCAATAATAAGGCATCAAAATGTTTGATGTACGAGTACATAATAACATAAAATCGACGCAGCTTAGTCTTCATTACAACAGGAAATTGTTCGAATTATTTAGCTTAAATTTGCACTAATAGCTATATAAAAAAATTAAGGAAATGTAACAATACATTTTAACATGTTCAATTCAAAGAAATACATTAATTAAATCAAACTTATATTTAAAAAAATCTGTAATTCAAGCAAGTCACTCTCTTTCAATACCTAACTTCGGTTTGATCATTTTTTTAAATATACATCATAAATTTTGTTCTACCATGAAATCAAATATTATAATAAGCATCTTGTAGATAGGTATACTAATAAAATAGAGCACTACACTATATTGCTGGACTAGGATAATATAGTGCTGATAACACTCCGTCGTTGGTTTAATAGCGGTCTAGTATTTTTATTCAATAAACTTTCCTAGAGTGATTCGACCAAAGCTTCAATGTTACTGATTGTGTCAATGCACTTATTGTTTCTTATATAAAAATAATTTGTATTCGACTCTTTTTAACGTCCCACTGCCCGTGCCCAGGCCTCCCTTCAACAGGAGGGGGATCAGGCCATAGACCGCCAAGCTGGCCAAGTGCGTGTTGGGGGAATTCACATGTCTTTCGTAAGCTTGCTAGGTTCTCTAAAACGTGCAGGTTTCCTAAGGATGTTTTCGTTCACAGTAAGGCAAGAGATAATCATGTTGGAAATGATTCGCACATGAAAATATCAGAATTTGAACCCGCTTCACTCGGCTTGCCTAGCGAGCGTGTTACCACGGGGCTACCACTGCCTTCATTGGCTAAAAGTACTTTACCAGACTAATATCGGACCAAGAACGAAATAGCACTATAGTGTGGTTTGGGCCTCTCATGTAAACCAGACCAGTGATTTTCAATCTATAAGAACACACACGGACAAAGAAATGTAGTAGGTACTTAATAAGAAGGAACAAATAAAATAAAGAATTTCATACATTTGAATTCATATAAGAATATTTTTACAACTCTCAGAATTACAATAATATACACAAAGGTTAACCCAACAAGGCTATGGGAAAAGCTACACAATGAACCAACACACGCGGTGATGTCTTGAGATATGGTGACAATATAATAATTATTATGATTTAAATAACATTTAATATCAACTTAATTGAGCTGTCAATTGTTTTTTTATTAAAAATAAAATAATAAACGAAATAATTAAAAAGAATGGACTTTAAACTTACTTTTTATGCATTATTAATATAAAAATATATTTTTATAGAAGTCTAGAAAGTATTTAAGGCATATTTAATATTAAATTGTCAAATTAGGGTAAATTTCGCACATCGCTCAATAAAAACTGTGCGTTATTTGTCGGTCAATGTTACGGGTAATATGGAGATTATTCAAACTACTTTTAGGGATTCTTCATTAGCAGCAAAGGATTGAATTATTTTTTGATAGACTTCAAAAAGTCATGGTATGCCAATGGTATACCCTAAGCTTTAAATAAAATAAAATGAAAAAAAAACCAACCCGCAATAGGCCAACATGGTGGACTATGGCTTAATCCCCCTCAAATTGAAAGGAGGCAATGGGATGTTAAAAAGGGCTGAATAGAATCTTTAAAAAATATCAAAATCATTATTAACAATAAGCTTATACGCGTCATAATTTAAATGTTACTCCACTATCAACTATTTATCATAGATTAGAAGTTCTTATATCGATTAAAAATTACTACAACTAATAGAAACCGCAAGAATTATCTAGTATTTTAATAATAAGTAATATTATCGGTCTCTAAGCTACATGTTCACTAACGTACTGTTCACACGGTGATGAGTATCGTACATCCGGTCAGGGATCGTTCGTGAATCACTTCGGTTTTATAACCAGTGGATAAGCTATAAAGTATTATATGTATATTTTTGTATGCATATCTTTACATAGTATAAAATGAAGACACTTCCGCTGTCTGTTCGCCAAGATCTTTTAAACTACTCAACGGATTTTAATGCAATTTTCAGCAAAAGACAGAGTGATTTAAGAGGAAGGTTTAGATGTATAATAATACATGCATATTATAATACAGAAAAACCGAAATATTCAAAGATTTGTATTTCATACTAACGGTTAAAATGTACCCAGGGACGAACCCGAGCGAAGCGAGGGTGAGTCAATAGTTAAAATAAATTTTAACTAGGAACTAACTAATACTTTCTTAAATTTACGCTAATATTTGACATTTTAGATAAAACTATCTTTTCGATTTTTTTTGCGAATTTATTCTGATTTTATGTCTTAAACCTTAGACTCTCCCGTGATCGTGATTGCTGTAAAGCATTCGAAACGACAGGAACCAAAATCAAAATAAATTCGCGAAAAAGTGCGAAAATATAGTTTTATTTAATAATAACTAACTTCCAATATTTATATTATTGCATAGCATAAAAAATATTTAGTCAATCATTTTGATCTTTTAAATGCACATATATATGCACTCGTATGTATGTACGAATGCAGTTGAGTCACGCTCATTTGAAAAAGCTAGTGAAGCGAGTTCAAATCTCGGGTCTCGCACCTCTGACGACCTCTTGCTAATACAATTATAGAAATATTGTGTAGAGATCTGCATGTTTGAGAGACCTTACTAAGTTTTGGTAAAACAACCCGCATTTTCCAACATGATGGACTAAGGCCTGAACTCCTTCATTTTGAAGGGAGACCCGTGCCTACCAGTGGGATGGTCATAAAACAAATATTAAAACTTAGAATAATTAAAAGAACTCATCATACAGCTATATAGGAAAATTAACATCAGTACTACAGTACATCAAGTACTTTACTAACCATTGCACTTTATTTTTCGACACGTAAAAGTATGTACGCTTAAATAATTCGAAAAGTTTTCTCGTTACAGCATTCAGTTAACAAGTGCCATCTGCTTATATTTTAACAAAATAAAAAAGACACGATATAATGACGTGAGAACTGCGCCTTACGTCGACACCCATACACAAGTGACTTTTAATAGTATACCATTATAAGATTTACATTTGATTTCGAGAAAAAATTATCTATACAGATAAATAAAATTTAAGTGTCTGTTTGTGATGTCAAAATAACACCTTTTTAAAGTACATACATACGGTACTAATAATTTTTTTTTTAATTTTTGTCTGTGTGTCTGTTTATTCCGGCTAATCTCCGAAACGTCTGGGTTGATTTTGACGCGACTTTCACTGGTAGATAGCTGATGTTATAAGGAGTAACTTAGGCTGTTTTTATTTTCGAAAAAGAATCAGGGTTCAGCGCAAAAAAAATGTAGCTAGGGACGTTTAAACCGTGTTTTTTTGTTTTTTAAACTATTTTATTTTATTTAGTAGCTTTGGACGAGCTTCTGTACCAATTATGGACATATTTTTTTTATTTTTATTTATATACATAGATAGGTAAATTCTATTCGAAATTTGAATAAAGTATGAGTAATCATTAGTTTAAAACATCCTGTCATACATACACAATATGTTATGTATGTAGTTATTTATTTATCGCAATCAAGATGGCCGATTCTCACGTGGACAAAAACAGCGGCATTGAACTGTGAGCAATTGTTCCAACCGAAATGTTAGACAAAGGTATATTTAATTATAGTTAGGGTGACCATAAGTTACAATATACAGGATAATGACTTTATATTTATGGGAAATTCTATACCATGTACTTGTACGTACATGATAGATATGTTGTAGACACCATTTCAGTCGTAAGAAGGTTCTATTTTATATAAACCAATGTATATTTATAAATTAAAAATAAAAATTACCTTGTTTTTTTACCTACGGAAATGCTCTTATCAGTGATAAGTTATCACCGTATATTCTTTAGGATTCCTTTTGATACTATGTTTTTATGGGATCTCCTAATTATTTCGTTGTTAAAAGTGGCTTCGAGTCTTATATTTTTTAAGCGGATAAACTATTATTCTGATGCAAAATAATGGTCTAAAAAAATTTACATTTCGTTCACAAAAAACAGGGAGTTTTAAGTATATTACCATATAACATGAGATATTGGTAGCAGAAAATTGCCCTATAAGTAAAAGCAGAGTGAGGCACAGGTAATTAATTACTATTTTGTTTAAAAATTATTTTTCTATAGTTTACCTATTAAATTTTATATTTTTCCTCCTTCTAATTATACACCAATTAATTATCTCATCAAGGATTATATGCTTACCCTACTCATTACATGTTTCAGTGGAAACCTGTCTTTATTTATGACGTCAGTTTTCAAGGGCAGGCTAAATGGATTTTTAAAATACGTTTGATTTGTAATTAGACTGCCAAAATGAAGATGTTATCGCCTAGCTTCTATGGTTATATTTCCACGAAAAAGTTAAAAATATTACTAGTAGGTACTTACTAATATATTTGACTATTTCGTGGACTTCATTTTTGACAATTTTTGAAGTTATACTTCTTTTGGCACGTGTGGAATAAATTATGAGAGTAAAATTTTTACGTAGCGCGCGCACATCGACAGCCAAAAAGCACCATGATGAAGTTAGCTGCATCCCTTTTACAAACAGAGAGTTGTGACATACGGGATGAAATCTTTAGCTATTTTTGTTTTGTTACGCCAAAGAAATGTAACTTCTTACGTATGTACATAAGTATAAACACACGTTTTTTTTTAACTTTTAAAGTAATTTTAGAATGTAGTGACTAGTGACTACGGTACTATTGCTATGCTAGATGTAGCAGGTTCGATGGTTATACATGGGAAATATTTTCATGTCCACATGGTATTAAGCTCTTTTAACATACACTGCTGAGTGCTGTGCACGGGCCTCCCTTCAATATAAGAAAGATCAGGTTATAGACCACCACGCGAGAAAAGTGCGGGTTTGCGGACTGCACATGTTTTTCAAAAACTTGCTAGGTCCTCTCAGACATGCAGATTTCCTCACAATGTTATCCTTCACCTTAAGACAAGTAGTCATTATGTTTAAAATGATTAGCACATGAGAATATCAGAGGTGCGAGACCTGAGGATTTAAACCTGCTTTACTTGGTTTGTCAAGCAACCACGTTACCACTAAGCTACCACTGCCTTTTATATCCACATGGTACCACTCTCATTAAGTAAGTGCGATGTTAGGTTGTCTGTTAAGAAGCTATGTTTTTAAGTCTGAAAGGAAATAGAGTAAATTGATAATGTTACAACTGATAGTGCACTAATTAATTGTCTTTAAAGTAATAAATTTAAATAACACTAAAGCATTGAGTGTGTGGAGCGATAACAATTATAATATTGCTGTAATGATATTGAGATTTGAATTTATATTAAAACTGAAATGTTGATAATAAACATAAATTGATTGATACATTAAAGACATATATTTTTAACTATATCGTTGGTCTAGGCTAGCTTTTTCGACTGCATATCTAAAATGCTGGATCAGGCCACATATAGTTACAAGTAGTACGTACCCCCGTACCTTGTAAAGCGTGTAAAGGCGTGAGTCGTTCGTCATCTCACTGTTTGTGTAAAATTGTCATATATTCAAACTGTGATACTTAAAAACTCGTTAACTATTTTTGCCTGAATCAGGATTCAAACCCAGAACCTCACGATCATAAAAATAGGCATATTCACAATAGATATTTAAGCCTTATCATCACGTAAATCGACTTTTTCCCCTTTACTATAATCAAAGTAGACATAAAATAAACATATTAATCAATTTAAATCAACGATAATTATTCATTTATAACTAAACATAACCATTTCCCACTTGTTATAGGAAATCAAAGTGAATATGTGCATTTAATCTAATTGTCACGTAACTCAGGGGTAGGTTTGACTATCGGCATTCGAGGGTTGTTAATAGGGTCGTAAGCGATAACAATTTTCTATGGGAATTTTCAAATTAATATATTTAAATTTATGCACAGGAAGTGAGGTTGTTAGACTGAATTAGTTATTTTTTGTTTGTCATATGCAATACATATTTGTATTATGTATATCGAGATTCGTAAGTTTGATTCTCGTGTAAGTGAAGTATTTGAATTTACGTGAATGGTTTTAGTCTAAATATTTAAAATAATGATAAATAACAATTTTAGTTATATAATTTATGATTTAACCCATAATACAGTAATACTTTCTTAGATTTACGCGAATATTTAACATTTTAAATTTTATAAAAATGCTTAAAACTAAAATTAACAAATATTGTAAGGTACCTTTTTTTTTTTTTTTAACGTTGGGAAATGCATTTACGCACGAAGTGTGGGACTCACCGGCGAAGCCAGTACTACCCACTAAAACCCAACAAAACCTTCCTCCGTCTTAATGGGGCGTCGCAGGATCGCTTACGCATTCAACTACGACGCCCCGAATTGTAAGGTACCTACTTTAGTATCATTTTTTAATTTCATGAATTCATTTTGTTATTTTGTATGTAGGCTGTCTGTAACAACTATATTATGCCTTTGAGACATCTAACTTAGTATCTCCTGTGACCATGATTGCTGTAAAGCTTTCGAAACGTTGGGAGCCAAAAATCATGGTAAATCCGCGAAAAAATCTGAAAAAATAGTTTTATTTAAAATGCCATAATATATTAGTTCCAAAGAATACCTACATTAAAATTATTATTTTTACCTACGCCATTATAAAAATTTCAAAAAAAAGTTCTTTTAAGGGCAGAAAAATTAATTTTAACAATTTTACCCAATTTGAGCGTAGTCATAATAAGGAAAGCTTTAATTCTTAAACTAAGAACTTTTAATCTATATATGGGTAAATTGGTAAAGACAAAACAGTTTAACACTTTTTTCCTCTCTATTTGTCAACCGATTGATTTTCTCTTATTTTGTTTAATAGCTATTGACAAGCTTTAGTGTTCAATAGAAACATTTAGTTTTTTTTTTTTTAATTATTCACATAAAATATGGTTTCTTAAAACTTTGAATAAGAATTTCGATAATTAAGCGAACAGTAAAAGGAGAAGCTCCAATTCTTAAGCTAAGAAATTTAAATAATAATTATTATTTATAATTAAACAGGGTAGTAGCAACCCCGATTGCCTTTACATTTTTCGACATGCGCACGAGGGGTCAGCGCAAATGTAGCATAAAATTGCTATTGTTTACAAAATAACTCATTTTTAACAATTTTTTTTTACTTTTCGTCGGACCGTCACGCTTCAGTCGTAATTGGAGGGTTAACGTGAATGTTGAAATAACTTGACGTTAATTTTACGTAAGTATTGACTTAAGCTTATTATAATAATAACGAAATATTTTTCAGCGAAATAAAATTTTGCTTATGGTGAAGGAAACATCGGAAAACTTGCAAGTCTTAGGAAACCTAAGTTGCATATCATATGGAACATCTTTATATTTTAGTAATAAAAGTTAGTCTACATCGATCTAATATTATATGCTATCTAATAACTAAAACTTTTTGTGCTTGAACCTAAAGCAAAACTTCGTGAAGGAAACCCGCATGTCTGAGAGAAAAGAAGAAAGAAGAGAAGGACATGTGAAGTCCGCCAACCCGCACTTGGCCAGTATGGTGGACTATGGCCTGAACCCCCTCGCATTGAAGAGAGGCCCGTGCCCGGACATTAAAAAGGACTAATTATAATGCTAATACTAGACAATGGATACGATCTTGTGATATTTAATTTATGTTAGACAAACCACAAAAAATACTGACCAAAATATTCCTAAAAATAAGAATTTTATAATTAAATTGCCAAATTCAAGAATATATTTGCTATTATTATAAATAAAAAAGCTTTTACTTGCATAAATGAAGTAATAGTCATAGTAAATGAAAGTATTTTTCCTTTCGAGCGCACTATATTATGACATAATGTAGGTTTCCCACGACCCCGGCATTGAATGCGTGGGAGCTGCTTTGTGGGTTACATTGCTCTTGACACGATAAATCTAGATCTTTTTCTTATGTAAGTGGTTTATTGACTTAATGTGACTATTAGATTGAATTATGGAAGGAGCTTAGAATTGAACTTGAAAGTTGGCTTTCATGACTCAGGATTCGAACTTGTGCCATTTGAATAATATTCACACAATTTACTTACAGGCCTGGAGATATTAAGCCTACACGATGAAAGGACCTGGGTTATTTTATTACGGTCTTTGGCCTGGACTATAACTTAATTTTATTTAAATTGAAGACATAGACACAGTAGGTATTTCGGACGGATAGTAATCATAATAATAAGTAATAATTAATCTGTTCTAATTGATGGTTTAATTTGAACTCTAATATACAGCTAATATAAAACTTTTTTGTGTAGATATTCAAGGAAAGAAAAATATTGTCGTCCTGACTGCTTTATATTACTGCGAATAAATCTCACTGACTAATGAGGCTTTACAGGAAATATTATAATGCATAAGTGCATGCGCAAACGCAAGTTTTATATCATTCGCATTTCTTTCTCAAAGTCCTTTATAAAGAACTACGAGTACAATTCAACATATTCGGTATGAGATTAGACATATGACCGACTGTTTAACGTGCTCTGCAACTGTACAAAGGTTTTTCAGGGTAGGCACAATCCCAACAGGCTTATTCCGGGTACAACTAAGAATTATTTGATAAAAAAGCTAATAAGTCTATTTAGGTGGCATCAAGTACTTTAGATAACTGAAAGATAAGCAATAAAATATTATAAAAAGTTAGGTCTACTTTGCATACTACAAATACTAATAGGTATAGGATATAAATTTTTTTATGCAAATATAAAATTGAACCCCCGACCCCTGACCAGTACCACTGAAACCACTGGATTAGACTGTCCATAAAAAAAACTAAACGGCATTTATTGAACGGTGATTATCTATTGTATAATTAAATTTTTCTCATCATTGTTCTGGGCAATTAACTGGGGTGAATGACCTGCGATCACTTATCGATGCTACTATCAATTACAAAACAACTACATTTTAACTAAAAAAGTACATCGACTTCAAAACCCTTGTAAATGTAATACCACCTTTAAGGGTGGAAGTTTCTTTTGTATCTAGAGATATGGCTTATTGAAAATAAATGATTAAAATCGGTTCATAATTGCTATATAGAGTAACTCCTACTTTTTTTAAGTTGGTCAATAATGAATGAAAAATAATTATAATATATTTAAAACTAAAGATGCACCCTTGCTACGGCCAGGTTCGTCCCTCATTACGTTTTAACGTTTAGCATAGGTATTTGCCCGCAGTAAAAAGTATTCAACCTATATGTTGACCCAGATAACCAGCTATCGTCATACCAAAATTCATCAAAATCTGTCCAGTGGTTTTCTCGTGATGCGGTAACAGACAGATGGACAAAAAAAAACTATAGATTCGGCCTTTGTATCGATAATAATGATTATTTTAATGAAATTTCCCAAAAAAACATTTATAATACATATTCAACTCAGGCAGAATTTTATTATATGTATATATAGGTTTGCATTAGAAGCAGAGGCACGATATAAATGAATCAAAATATAATATAGTGCCTAAAATGCTTTAAATTGAAAAATTATTAAAAAAAGCCGTATCTGATTGATGTTTTAAATTTAACAAGTATACTTTTTTTCAACTATCGAAAAAACAAGTTCGGAACTTATAATATTTCTACAATGCTGTAAAGATTTTTTCGTTTTGTTAATCTTTTATCTTGTAAACGTCGATCAAAAAAGTACTAGATACACAATCCCATGCAAAAGTTCTCTTAAAACCAATTAGGTTTAGGTAATTCTAATTGAAATAAACATACGACAATGTAAATTCAACCTTAAATACAATAATTAAAGTTGTTTTCACAAAAAAAAATTAATAACGCGCTCAAATGTTCAAATGAGTGCTCATTCGATGAGGACATTTTTTGTCGTTGATTGTGTATCTAGTACTTTTTTGATCGATGCTTGTAATAAACTTATTTAACGGTCATCTGGCGATATCATTAATTTGACGTTGAAATTCGTAAGATCGACTCTTGTTTGTAAAAGTAATTGATATGGACAGTTCGTTGCAGTCTAAGAATAAACTAGTTTTTGCATGAAGTTTGGAGTCTTTATCATCATCATCACTAGGTTTTGTAAGGTTTATACAATTTTTGGTTACATTTATTATTAAAAATCTATACATATAATAAAATTCTAAGTGAGTCGAATCTGTACGTTAAATTTTTTTGGAAAATCTTATTGAAATATTATCGATATAAAGGAATCAATACTTCCGAACATACCGAATCTATACTTTATAGGATTTTTGTCTATTTGTCTGTCTGGGAACGCATCACGAGAAAACCGCTAGACAGATTTTGATGAAATTTGATATGATGAAGGCTAGTTATCCGGGTCAACGTATAGGATACTTTTTGCTGCGGGAAAATATCTCATCTCTGAGAAAATTCGTAATTCTAATCATAAATAGCCTACAAACTAGAGTCAGTATAGACTTTTAAAGCTTTTTTTTTAATTTATTTAAGCGATTGCAAAGTATGAAATTTTATTAAATTTATTAAAATCATATTACGTAGGTACCTATTGAGGAAAGCAAACTGTTATTATTATATCTATTAAAATTTATATTACTAATTAAAAACCTAAGATTGAGTATTTCTGAACTTTCTTTCTAACCGTTAAAGCACTAAATGTCAAATCCAACCTACCCCAAGACACAAAAGCTTGAGAAATAAAAAAAAAGAACACAGTCGTTGAACCTGTAGGTCGTTACACCCACCTGCGGCACGGGGGTGGCACCTGACGTAACGGACACGTGTTCGCGCCAAAACGGGATTACATTCATCCCCGATTATCTGTGATCACGTCCACAGATTAAAAAATTAAATAGATTTTTCTAAATGAGATATAAAATTTTCTTTTATGTATACATTTTTTGGTGATATTTTTTTTGTCAATTTTTGAGTTTATTTAGTTTTGTTTTAGTTAGCATTCTATCTTTACTAAAATGGTACTATTGTTGCATATTGATCCTTATGATTGATTTTCATCTAACAATAAACTACACCCTAGCATTCGTACATAGGTACATATATACTTACATAGATATACAAATTACTTTTTTTTCTGGAAAGACACTTATATAAATAAACTTTAGAAGCAAAACCTTATCTAAACAGAAAATTCGATCCAAATCGTTAGAGCCGTTTCTGAGATACACGGAATAAATCTATATATACGTATAAAAGAATTGCTCATTTAATATTATAAGATAATAAAACTCGAAAATTAGAAAGCTACACCGACTCGTAAGTACCTAACATTCAAGTGAAGCCGCGCCAATATAATCTGTTAAAGCATGGCCGTTAACCCTATAGCTTCAGTTAATATTATTAAATCGTTTAAAAAACCATTTATTTAAAATAAAGGTCATTACAAATTAGCATGCTACCCTTATAGGTTCTTTTATCTTTCCTTAGGTCTAATAAAGTACTTCCTAAGATGCTACAGTATGTAAAGCGATTACCAACACCTGACGTAACGGAATCCGCGCATGCGCCATAGGGTTGCCAGGCAGTGACAACGACATTTTAATGAAAAAAAAACTATTATATCTTCCTTAGTTGAATACATAAAAATTATGACAATAATAAGATATTATATATATTGAAAAATATTTCTAGATTAAAAAACAGCTTTTTGAGAATAAATTTCAAAAAAATATGATTTTGTATCTACGTACTTATCTATGCATGTTATTTCATAAAACTAAAATATTCCATGCAAATTATTTCCCACATAAATTCAGCACCTGTTATACAGTGCGTTAAATTATTTAAATATATTCAAATTGTTTTAGTGACAGCCCTAAGGGGTAGATTCCTATAATCATACATTATTTATGTATCTGAATCGACGCTGTACATTAAGTTATTTAACGGAAAATCATAATTTCTAACGGATAAAATGGTAAGATTCATCAAAATTTGTACAGCAATTATAATATACTGCGTCTCTATGTTACTTTTTTATAGTACTGTATTTCATATTCAGCCCATTTTGGCGTCCCACTGCTGGGCACGGGCATCCCAATACGAGGGAGATCAGGTCATAGTCAACAACGCTGGCAAAGTGAGCGTTGACGGACTTCACATGTCTTTCGAAAACTTGCTAGGCTCTCTCAGACATGCAGGTTTCCTCACGATATTTTCCTACACCGTAAAATAAATGGTAATCTTGTCGGAAATGATTCGCTCATGGAAATATCAGAGGTGCCAGACCCGGGTTTTAAACCCGCTTAACTCAAATTCACGAGCAAGCGCGTTACCACTGGACTACCATTGCCTTTTAAAGTAAACAGGCAATTTTTGTAATTTATATGATATTTTATTATATCACGAGGGATATGTTTATGATTTAGCATGAACAAAAACAGACATTTGTTATAAAAAAAAAACTATGAATGTTTGTGAGTGAACGCTTGCGTTTGCATCTTCTTCATGCTGTAATAGCTCAAAAGATGTGTCTAATTCGCAAATCCTGGTTTAAAAATAGGGTTTTATAATGTACGTAAGACGTGAACGGAGACGCGGGTAAAAACTAGTTTTTTTTTAATTTATTTGCAAGATAAACTTTTTGTCGTTACTACCTATATAAAACAAAAAGAAGTATTTAAACTTTATATACACCAATTAAGTCTTAACATTTTACAGATTCTTAAAGATAGTTATAATGCATGTTAGCTTATTAAAATTAAAGTATACTAGCGACTCACCCTCACTTTGCTCGGATTCGTCCCTAGATAGATTCCCCATACAAACTTTCATCCTCATATTTACCCTATATAAGCTCGGGATAAGAACTATCTTATGTCCTTCTCAGGATCTCAAACTATCTTGTTACCAAATTTTATCTATATCGGTTTAGTAGTTCCAGACCTTACTTCCTACAAACAAATTCACAAACTTACAAACTTTATAATATAAAAAATATGTAGTACCTAGTATGGAAGTTACATGAACAGGTGTGCTTCGTGATTTTTTAAAGAGGGCGGTAAATGTCAAAGGTCGCATTTCTGACCTTCGTTTGTTTTTAAATGTTTAAATTGACCTTTAATTACTTAGGATATTTAGTTATTCCGGAGTTTCTCCGAGTTTTTCAATTGATTACCTATTATAAATTTACCTATTTTTTAAAATTTAATTAATTCGGAGTTCGATTCTGAAAGAAATATGCAAACTCAATAGTCCAGTGGTAACGTAGTCGCTTGAAAAGGTAAGTGAAGTGGGTTCAAATCCCAGGTTTAGCAGCTCTGAATTGTTATGTGTGAATCATTTTATACATAGATACTCGTATAGTTCGAGAAAGTTTCATGTCTAATCGAAGCAGACCATGGCCTGCATTAAAGGAAGTCCGCTGCCAAGCAATGGGACTTTTAAAAGGATATGTATACACAAACAACATACCTATTGTTATGTAAGTCTCGAAGTAAGCGATTGATCGATTATTTCTACAGATAAAACAGTTATACAATTCAATAACTATTAACTATGTAGATAAAATATTATATATTAAGTTAAAAGTAGCCCCTAAAACCGTCGATGCACATGTTACTATACGAAATGGCTTTTTTCTTTTATTCAAATACACGGCACGTGTTTATCACGCTCAATTATAAGGGCATTCACTTCCTGCAATGACAATAATACGGAAGCAGATTAAAAACTAAATTTCCGACAGATATAATAATGTATCTAGAATAGTCTTTACATTTTCTAAAATATATGTTTATTTTTATGACAAATACCATTTAGTTTAAAGGCACAAACGTCAGAATCTAAATACTATCTTTTTTTTTTATCTTACCAACAGACTGAATTTTTATATTATACAAGCGATTACCCTCGTTTTGCTCCAGTCCGTCTCTTGGTACGGTACGGTACAATATTTTAAATAATATATAATAAATAATTTCAAATAGATAAAAATAGTTATTGCAGAAATGTTTTTTCCATTTTTTAATACAATATGTTTTATCGCAATCAAATGAATGGTATGGCATGAAATAAGAACAAATAAAGAAACAGGGATTTTTACACATACCTATATTATAATATTATTTACGTTGCAATGAATTTTATATATAAAAATAATTAAAGTTTATAAATAATTAAAAAAAACCGTGTTAGGTCAACAGATTATATTAAATTTGCACGCTGTCATTTAGCCATTTTTCATTTTTTTAAATAATTTCTACCAAAAGTTACATTTTAAAACATGTGTTCAATTTTTTTTTATTCAAATACTCGGCACGTGTATAAGGGCGAACGCTTCCTGCGATGACAATTAAAGATATAAAAAACGTAATTACCACTTCGTAACGGAATGGGGATTTGGCGGGAAACTATTGACAGGTTTTGTTCGTTTTTTTTATTTTTAACCAAGATTAGATGAAGGTCGAGGATGGAATATAATGGACTTTTTTATATAATTTATACGTATTAAGATATAATTTTCATCATATATAATATAGCGACTTATTATTTTTACAATAATAAACCAAATATTCTAATTTAAATTGTTTATATTCGATTATTTATTATTAAATTAAAATAGTCCCACCAGCACACGAACTCTTGGCGGGAATCTTTCGAAAGCTAGGTTTTTTTTGCTGTACTCATTATTAAAAAAATATTGCAGTACTACGTGCAATTACGAGTACAAATGCTTATACAATATTTAAAGTTATAGATATTTTTCATTTAACTCATTATACGAGTAATAATAGTATTTAGTTTTTTTTTATATTTTTATGTACCTAAGTAATGTTTTCAAAGTGTTTTCCCATACAGGTCATCACACTTAGATGACCTGCCAACAGGTGTCTAGGTCCGTTACAGAGCAACCCTTTTAACCCTTAAACAAGTTAGAAGTTAATCCTTAAAACTTTCTAATAAGGTTCAGTTTTTAAAAGTTAAATTTAACCGTTGAGGTATAAGGAAGTAATTGTTCATTTCTTAGATATTTATTGTCATCTACCGTTATTTAGGAACTAGGTACATATCTTTATTTCTTCCGTTTTAATAATTTTATTATTGATTGCTTTGTTGATCTAGTGGCTAACATGTACGGCTGGAAATCGAGAGGTTCTGGGTTCAAGTCCTGGGTTGGGTGGAAATAGTTATACTGTCATTTAAATTCAGTGGCAGCCGGCGGTCGTCAGTTATTGCCTCTGCACGTAGCTTGACGTACTCGAGGCACAGGCATCAGTCCTGCGCCTTATCTCTGAACGGTCATGTGGAATTAAGAGGAATAGAGTTAAGAGGAATAGAGTTATGCGAGACGTTTCTTTAAGCTTATGGTACGCAATATTTTTGCCAATTATTATGATGAACTTATTTTCATGATTTTTTTTGATGATATAATCTATGCATATAATAAAGTTCCAACTGAGTCTAAAATAGTCATTATTATCGAAACAAAGATCCAATCTATAGTTTTCAGATTTTTTGGCTGTTTGTCTGTCTGCCTGTCTGCATTCCCAACGCATCACGAGAAAACCACTGGACAGATTTTGATAAAATTTGGTATGATGATAGTTGGTTATTCAGGTCAACATATAGGATACTTTTTATTGCGGGAAAATGTCTTTTCTTTTAGAAATCTATACTAAACGTGAAAACGTAACTAGGGACGAACCCGAGCGGAGCGAGGGAGATTCGCGAGTAATACATATAAAAATCACTCGTAGTTGTAACTTAAAGTAAATTGGAGTCGGTGAAACTTTTTTGTTATAAATATAATTAGGTATGATGCTTGTACTTTCATTTTTTGTTATTTAATTAATTTAAGTTAGCCTTAATTACTAAGTATTTTATTTTGTATTTGTTATACTGAATATAGCTTTACTTAACGAAATGAGTTGATAATAGGATCAACAAGCGATTAAGGAATGCTTCGCTCGAATGTGTCCTGAGGTGCGCAACAATAACATATTTTATTAGTCCAGTCATCATTTTGTCTCTTTACTAAATTTCATCCTTTGTTAAGGCGTTTCATCATGAAAAATACAGACACAAACATATTATATATAAATTTAAGCATTTAAAAAGTAATCCCATTCTTATTTTTAAACTAGCGGCTTAGCGACATCCCTAGGTGCTTTTTTTTAATTTTTTTGAGCAGAACTCAAATTCTTTTTCTAAAATTAAAGTTACCTAAGTTACTCCTTATAACATCAGTTATCTAAACGTGAAAGTTTCGCCAAATTAGTCCAGTCGTTTCGGAGATTAGTTGAAACAAACAGACACATAGAACGTCAGACAGGCATACATACAAAAATTGTGTTTATCTCATAAGTACTGTAATTAATTTCATATGCATTTAGTAAAAAGCTTTTATTTCGGCATTACAAACAGACACTTCAATTTTATTTATCTTTATATATATTAATTGTTGCATTACGTTAACTAATCTGTACGACAAATATCTGCTATATTTTATAATAGTTCAAATATAATGAAATGTATAATAATATTAAAAGCAGACGTTTTCGCTCCAGGCAGATTCAATGTAACCTAGATATACTAAATTACAGCCTAGGATAACTCAGCGTTCCTGAGGTTACTCAAACCTTTACAGTACCGTTATAAAATAAATAAAGACTTATGTCAATGTTTATAAATTGAGGTTGTAGGTTTGATTCCGTCTTGAGTAAATAGGCTTAAAATTCGGAATGAAAATAGCTAGAGCAGACTAAAGTATTGTATAGGCGAAGTCCGCCAAAAATTAAAAATAGTAGCGTAATTTGCTATTCATGCTACTATTCTCGATTTTGCTATACAGATCGTTTACTTTATTCAAAAAATAAGGGAAATTTTATATAAATATTAGACGTTAATTTATAAATTTTGAGAATAAAATAAAAAATGAAGTATACGGGAAAATTTCTACTTCGAAGTTGTATTCGTATCGTTTATGTGTCAGGCTACAGTTAGTAGGTCAAACCACGATGCACCTGCAAAGGCAAGCCCTTAACCGCAATTATGAATGATGTATCTCAGATTTTATTTTTACAATCGAAACTAAATTATATAAAAAATATCGATATTAGTAAGTATAAATGTATATGTCTGTTTGTTTTATGAGCAGCAACAGATAGAAGTAAGTTTTGACCGACTTCAAAATATAGGTGTACCTTCTATTTCCCTCATACTCCACCTTATTTATTCATGTGAATTATATTTTTTTTTTGTATTTTCGTCAATTGTGAATTTTTCATAATTTTTTTAATGAGCAGTATACTTAAAATGTCTATAAATGTAACTCAAGGCTGGTGCAACCTATAAGTTAAAAAAGTTCCACCTCTTTTCTTTAGGGTGGAATAATTGCTTTTAAGCGATTTTGAAGTCAATTTACATTTTTTTTGTTTAAAAGTGACACAAAACATACATTCATTCCAGTAAATAAAGTAGCTATCATAAATTATAAAACATATTGTAGAGCCATTTAAGTAAATTAGTGAAAAGTACTTATTTGTAATATTAAAGTAACGGATGTTCTAAAACTATAGATAATAATATCATTACAGGCTAGATTCAAATAAAATTATTAAAAAATAATAAATGCAATCGAAACCCAATATTGTATTTTCTAATTCCAAGTAGGAGCTGCCGTTTCAATTGATAAGTGATGCGCCGATAAAGATTATCGATAAATTATTTTAAATCTATAAAATATTTATTTCTACCATCAACGGTTTTAATTAACAGCTTAATTATAACCGTCTACTTTAATAAAAATAAATATTAGACTAGCTAGAATGTTTTAGTACTATAAATATGAATCTATAAAATACTAAAAATTTTCATGGGAATCTATGGTTTTAGTACTAAAATATTGGTATACTTTTTGTCCAAATAACATTTTCCATTAAAATTTCAAGATATAGTAATAATCAATATACAGTGATAATATTATACAAGTAATAATATGGATAATATTTATCATAATTTGTATGGAGCTTATATTAAATATCTATCTATAGTGAGGAAAATTAAGTTTAGATAGATTATTGGGATCCACCGATAACCGATTAATACCATCACTAGTGCTAACCACAGCGATTAGCGGTCTGTTTACCATTTCAAACCATTATTGCCCCTGTAGTGAATGTTCGCACAAACTATCTCAATAAATTTATTATAAAATTGTAAAAATCGATTGATTTTATTTAAAATACTAATATAAATTATAGAATATATTATATAGACAATTTTTTATTAACATCCTATTTCTTTTTAACTTCATAACCATTAAATCAAGATTTCTATTCTAAAAATTCCTTAATATGTAGAGCTATATTAGTAACTATGATAATTCAAATATGCTTGCAAATTATTGTTTTATGTTTTTTTACTAAGCAAATATTTAGTGATGTAAAGTCAATATATAGTTAGTCAATTTCACCGTAAATATTGTATTGCAATAAACACACGCAAGACTAGTAACTCTCCTAAAAAAGTCTATATAAAAATCATATAAATCTAATCAGTAGTTTCAGAGATATAAGCTACAGACGGTACAGACTGATTCAGACTGTGTTAATATGTAAGGTTTCTAGAAATTTAAATACATAAGGAAATTGAGGGAAATCCATAATTTATTACGCTTTGTGAAGCAAAAATTAGTGGTAAATTTAAATAGCACCACTATTTATAAATAATTAACCTATTTCAATCAAAGTTGAAGAATTTTGAATAATAATCTAACTCTGTCATTAAAATTAAAGACCACAAGTTTTGTCAATGACTTTTGATGTTAAATGCTTACGCTTTTAGTTTTTATAATATTTTTTGCTTTTCCAATCTGTTAGATACATTGGATTTACCAGTAGTTTTAAAGTTATTAAGAATAATAAACATTGAATTTATTATATACTAGAAAAAAAACGTATCCCACGGAAATCGTACATTTTCTAAGATGAAAAGTAGCCTATGTGTTATTACAGACTATAATCTATCTCTGTGCCAAATTTCATCCAGATAAGTTCAGCCGTTCTGGCTGAAAGAGTAACAAACATCCTTATATCAATACTCACAAACTTTCACATTTATGATAAGTATTAGCAAATTATTGCAAATATTTCATTTTTGTATGTTAATACCTGATTACTTTGACCTTTGGTCTTAGCTTTTAAATTCATCATTTTCTCCCACTTTTAAATCGACTATCGTATTTTGGTACATAATATCATACTAAATAAATATTGTATTATATAGTATCTACATAATAAATGAGTAAATTGATGTGAAACTATACCTTATAATTTAATAGAAATTTAATCAAAATCCTTACAATCAAAGCAATACAAGTGCAGAGAGAAAACAAAAAAACTAATCACTTCAATCTCAATCAACAGGCCCCAAAATACCATGGTCCGGAACATCCTAAGGGAAATCCATTTTACTCGCTCCCATTTCCCATGGACTGACAATGCAGGACAAAATGGCGGGTGGTGACGTCACCGGAAACGGCTCCGTTTTGAATTTGGGACGGTCGAGCGAGCAATGGCGGAACATCCGGCGAAGACGTTACAATGAGTGCGCGCGCGACGGTAAAATTATAGATCGATTATGTATTGATTTGATCTAGTTTCGAGTATTGTTGAGGGATTTCTTATTTTATTTATTTTTTATTTACTAATTGTTAGTCTATGGACATTTCGAATTGACTAATATGCCACAGATAAAAATATATTAGTATAAACTCACGTATTACTTAAAAGACAGGTAGACTAACATACATTTTGCATTTATAACAATATTAACTATGTATCTTTTTATAATCCTTTCTCATAATTATATGGTCAAGTTGACAGTATAACACAATCCCTATAAAAAAATCCATGCTTTACTGGTACTTCAAACCAAATAGAAATTGTATTGCTGCTACATATATTTTAAATTTTAAAAGTTCAGACGATTCTGCATTATAATAATGCAAATGTATACAGAGATATTGCAAGGAGATTGCTGTATACAACTTACGTCACCTCTTCCAAGGTCAGAATATAAAAACTGAATGCTATACGTACTATAGGTTTATGATGTTGATATATATATATATATATATATATATATATATATATATATATATATATTAAATATAGGTTGATTGATTGATGGTGATAGTGATCTATCGCCTATGATTAATTAGACATACAAAAAAATCAAGGGGATATCATGTAACATACATAATTACATACAAAAAAGTTCTCCTTCTTCTATTAACTTGGTCAAAATAATGGGAAAGACGAGTTCCAACCAATGCTTGAACATTTTTATTCAGCTTTCCATAAACAATAATGATTTTAAAATATGATATTTTCAAAGCTCTTCAACCCATTACTTAAGCATTATTAAAAAACATATTTAATACTAAATTTAAACTAAAATTTAAAACTCAAGGTATTTTTCTTCTTTCCTTACTTCTTATATTAAAAATTAGATCATCAAAAATGATTTGGTTACATATAATGAAGATAATAACGTTAGACAAAAAAGTTTTATACCTAGAGTGACTCACGTGTTTTAACTTGTTTCGATCTGTATGCTATTTAACTTCAAATTTAAAACGTAGGTCTGCACTCTACTTAAATAGAATTTAGGAAAAATTTTATACGTTTAACGTTTAGTAGATTTCTCAGAGATGAGATGTTTTCTCGTATTTAAAGTATCCTATATGTTGACCCGGATAACCAGCTATCATCATACCAAATTTCTTCGGCTTCTGTATCGATAATAATGACTATTTCAATAAGATTTTCCAAAAATATTTAATGTACAGATTCTACTCATAACTTTAACATCAGAACATATATGTCACATATTCGCGTAAATCTTAGAAAGTATTATCAATTTAAAATATTATAAAATTTTAGTCAGTCCGTGATGAATCGGAAGCCAGAAATGCGGTTCTAATGAAAAAAGCTGGAGAAAATCTTAACAAAATTTATTTAGACTTTGATTATTTTATTATGTAAATATATTCTCTGTCTCTTTTTAGATCTAAAAATCTTTATTTAAAAAATATTTTACGTAGGTACTTACTAATTTTGTTTTCGATACAATACTTAATATAAATTAGTTTAAATCGCCTTCAAAGCTTTGAAAACAAATTAAAAGTGAGCTTATATAAGCGTATTAATCTTAAAAAAGCTCAATTTTAAAGTATTACCTGTACTTCCGTAGTAAAATTGCACAGACAAATCAACAAAACGATTTCGATATACCTATTTATCTGGCTTAATTGTTTAATTATTGATTAAAAAACATCAATGTCATTCACTTAAAAAATCAAACGTAAAGTAGCTAAAATGTTAAAAAATTGGCCGTTAACAATTGTGTGACCTTTAAAATTATGCGAACTTGGCCTAGCCTCGAAGAATTTCAACAACAGATCACACTTGACAGTAGAATTAACTAGAAATAAAAGATTAAGAAGTGAAGCCACTTTTGAGTCTCTCAAATCCTTATCTTACTTTCAAAATCTATATTTAATGTTATAAAGAGGTAAAGTTTGTGAGTTTGTGAGTTTGTGACGTTGTAGGGGGGTAATCTCTGGATTTACTGAAACGATTTAGACGAAATTTGGTAAGAAGATAGTTTGAGACCCTGGATAGGATACTTTTTACCCCGGAAATCATTTCTTAAGGGTGTGAAATTGGGGATGAAAGTTTGTATGGGGTATCAAGGATGAACCCGAGCGAAGCGAGGGTGAGTCGCTAGTATTCTTAATAGTTATAAAAGAAAACATAAACTAATTAATTCAATTATCACATGATCTTATAAAACTACTATCGGCTCAACCTTGCTTCGCTTGGGTTCATCCCTAAGTACGTTTTAACGATAAGTATGGAATAGATAGACTATATATTATATGATATATAGTCTATAGCCTTCCTCAATAATCGGGCCATCTAATGTAAAAAGAATTTTCCAAATCGGATTGAACAAACAAACAAACTCTGCCTCTTTATAATATTAGTATAGATATAAACGATTTTGAATGTTTTCATTGTTTGAAATTTTCGTATTGCTTCTAAAGTAAAATATATTCTGGATATGGCAAAGACAAATCTATATCAATAATTAAGTTTTACTAAAAAAAGTATTCCGATTTTAAAATCACATTCAAGTAATCTACCCGAAAGACTCGGTTTTACTATTTTTTTAATTCGAGCTATTTTTCTAATTACCACTCTCAAACCTTTATAGGTAATAAAAAATATATAAAAATCCGTTTAAAATTGGCAAATATACCGTGTAAGATACACAAAAAATATATAGTTGTATTGAAATGACACATAAGCTGTTAGCCACTTAGGAATGCAACTTAAAAAAGCAAAGGCAAACCGTTAGTTAAATGGAAAAAATAGTTATATTATTAATTTTGGTAACCAATTTAAGTTAAATTTTACTAAGTCAAGGCCTTCCCGCCCTACTCCAGATCTAATTGACCCCAATAATCTTTTAATCAAACAAAAAATGGCCGTCTGAACATCCCTAACAAAAAGCGAGGTTGACTAACAATTTTTTTATCTATCTCGATTACTAGCGAGGTTATCGAGCGTTTGCGCAATCGACACTTAGTTGACACTATTTACCTTATAAATAAATAAGTATTTACAATTAATATTATTATGTTATTGCCTAAGATATATCAATGAAATTTTCATTTTACTTAAGATTTTTTTATATAACAAGTTCGCCCGATTGAATATCCCATCAGACATATAAAGATATACGATTTAACGATTAGTATGGAATAAAAATAAAAAAATAAAAATAAATGTTTACAAATTACAAATAAGGTTGAGATCGCCTTTTAAGTATACAAAACACCTGTGACAGACAATCTCGCTCTTCTATAGCCAAATCAAAAGTAACTTGTTATAGCAAATATGTTATAGAATAGATGGACTATATATGGATTATAAGTATATATCTATACTAATATTGTAAATGTCATGTCATCAAGTCCATACTAACCGTAAAAACGTACTTATGGACGAACTTGAGCGTGGGTCGCCAGTATATAAAAAAAATTGTACTATAATTATAAAGCTAAAGCTCTAAGAAAGTATAAAGCTAAAGCTAGTATTAATTTGTATATATGTACTAATTTTCAAAATTTGAAAAATGTCTTCTAATACCACACTGTAGGCAGTTGTAGCCCAGTGGTAACGCACACGCTTTGGAAACCGAGTGAAGCAGGTTCAAATTCCGAGTCTCGCACCTCTGATATTTTCACGTGCGAATCATTTCTAATACGATTATTACTTGCCTTACGGTGAAAAGAAACATCGTGAGGAAACCTGCATGCTTGAGATAACCTAGCAAGTTTTCGAAAGACATGTGAAATCCGCCAACCCGTACTTAGCCAACGTGGTGGACTGTGGCCTGATTCCCGTCGTATTGAAGGGAGGCCCACCCCCAGCAGTGGGACGTTAAAAAGGGCTGAATACAATATCATACTATGTGATAGATCACACCCTTAGAAGCGTAATAATTATACATGAGTTGTTTTTTTTTCTCTTTCCTTTTATGTTTGTGATAATTTATAATGTATAATCTAGTGAGTGTAAGTGGCACCACCATTCTAATTAGATGTAAATAAATAAATAAACAAATGATTAACTAAGCGAGTGGAGCTACTGGTAGAAGCTAGTTCAAAAAATGAGAGGGCGATACAGTTAGTAATTATCTTAAATATGTTACGCTCTACATCCTGTTTTCATAGTTTAATGTAAATTTTGTACAAAATTAATCAAAAAATTATAAATTTAAAGTCTGGAAAATAATAAAATATCTTAATTCTAATTGCTGGCAGTAAGCATTTACTTTTTAAAGATAAATTGTAATCAACCATTTAATTTGTTAGTCCCAATGATCTTTGTTTTTATTTATTACAAAGTGATATAAAAAAAAACTCAAATTTATTTATTAAATTACAATTATTAATGGGGAAAATTGTATATATTATGTATGTATGTATATTTGTTACTCCTTCACGCTGTTAGGGCTGGAGAGATTTAGATGGAGTTTAGTAGGTACACAAATGACTATGACCTGGAGTCATAGGCATAAAAGTAATATTTAGGAACTCAGAGGCACACTTGAACAAAGTGACGGTGAATTGCTAGTTTAAATATAGGTACTAGTATCCGCTCAGTGGTCGAATTCGGCAATAATCATGATTGAAAATTTAAAAAAAACATATGTAGGTAAATTAACAGAATTTACCCATCTATATGTATAAAAAATCTGTTTTTAATTTTTTTGTTGATAAAACTAAAGCTCGTCTATAGCTCCTAAACAAATTAATAATCGGTTGACAAACCGAGGTAAAAAGGGCACTGAACCGTTTTGTCTTTGCCTGTAATTTATATATAGTTCAATTAGAATTAAAATTATATTAACACTGTTTACTTTTTTTTAGTATTTTTAGAAAAAATTTGACAACGTCAAACCAAAATTTATAGTGTGATTAAAATTTATTTTAAAATATATACGAAAATAACATTAAACTTCAATTAATAGTACAGAAAATGTTTTAAAAGACAAAGATATCGAAAGTGTATCATATTACAAGACATAATCAGAGATATATATAAGAGACATATCATAAGACATATTCCGCTATAAACAATAGCATTCCCAAGGAGGGTTGACGTCAGGCAGGCGGCCGGTCGTAAAACTTTTGCCAAATCCTATCGGCAGTATAGAGGATGTACTGCGCCGACCCCGAGTAATTGGGAAATGGGCAGGGAGAAGAAGAAGAAGTGTTTACTTTTGCTTAGACGACCTAATATATGTAGAAGTGTTATGTTATGGATCAAGTGATTAATAGGACAATATTCATAATGCCCGGACATTTAAAAAAATGCCCAATATGTGTATGTGAATCAATTTGATAATAACTATTGAAATAATTAAATTGACCTGGTTTTATTAGTAGTCTTTCACAAGGTGATTAAATAATGAAATTTAAACAAATATTATCGCTTGGCCCGATTTAACTTGTTATCTATACTAATATTATAAAGAGGCAGAGTTTGTTTGTTTGATTGTTTGTTTGAACACGCTAATCTCAGGAAATACTAATTTGATTTGTAAAATTATTTTTATATATAATATATAGTCTATCTATTCTATACTAACCATTAAAACGCACAGGTAGAGACGAACGAGCGAGATTTATACAGACCAGGCATTATAAATAGTGCTTTAAATAATCATTTAGCCCATAACCTTATACACACATTAATCATAGTAGATTTTGTTGTTAATCCAAGCTATTATTCATACTGGTTCCCAAATTCGAGATGATTAGATAACATTCCACAACCACTATTGCTCAATTCAATTCAATGACTTCAAAGCGTGCCAGTTGAGCACAGATTACTTCGCCAATGACACGTAGAATGGAGAATACATGAGGGAGATTGACCGGTAACCACTATTGCTAATGTATAGAACGAAACAAAATTTACAAATATATAAAAAATACTCATCCAAATATTATATCACAGCGTCAGAATACGTCACTTTCATATTATTTTTTAGTTTTCTATTAAATTAAAATTAAACATCATGAGCCTACTTGTTTAGAAAGAAAACGCCTGATTCCGAAGAACTGGTGAAAGCTAGCCAGAATTAAATTATTATTTATCATTTTTTTTTAAGCAAAAGAACTTAGAATAATTGTCGAACATTGAAATAGCCTAACTAGCCCAAGTTAGCGATATCGCTTGTAGAAAGTCACTTGTAGAAGGAGGCAGGTCGTCTAACTTTGTTACGTCGCATCCCAATGAGTGGGTGCGCAATCATTGAGCGAATCAAACAGTCCTGCGTCCTTCACTGAAGCATGCGCCATGTGCTTGCTTCATGGTCAAATGACCTATGGAGTGGAGTTACTTTACGTTTTGGTTGTTTCACGCCTTGTCGAATAACTGTATTACAATTGATGTGAGAAAACTAATAACGTAGCTTAAAAATATGGTTAAGATACTTTTTTTTGCGTTTTAATCCTGAAATGATATTGCTAATTTCACAGCTTTTTTTGATACCCATATACTACAATATTTTTTTTAATGTACCTACCCTAAGGTAGTGCAGTCTTAGGGCTTTAATAATTAAATTACATAATTTAGATGGTACGAGCGTTGATGATATCGTACCTATTCAATAAAAGAAAATACTATATATCCGTCACAATTGGTGAAAATCGTCTAACAGAATTTCGTGAAATAAACTTACAAAAACAAATACCCGAATTTTGTACTCCCCCTTTTAAAGATATAAATCATTGATATATAAAAAATATAGATACAAATTTCCTAACAAATATCTCTTGAAAAAGTGGTGTCGACATGTGACGTTGTCAAACCAAAGAATAAAATTCAAAAATCTAGAGTTCTAATTTTCTAAACACAAATTCAAACTTACGCATACGACACAAAGTAGTTTTTAAACTAAACAACGTGTGTTTAATTTTGTCACTCGAAAAGCAAAGAAGAAAAGAGATTTGAAAATAGCGCACAATTTCGAGTCGTGCTCTTCTTTTCGAGGACTATTTTGAGACGCTAATTGTGTGTCTTGTAGTTTTTGTATATCAATGATATAAATAAATGAAGATATGAATGAAGAACAATATGTGCAGTCATAGAGCGAATCAAGCACTGGCCAGCCAGCTGACGTCGCCAGACCATGAATTCACGGATTTGAACCAATATCGTGACCGCGTACGTATTAGACTGTGTAAGACTATGTCATGTCCATTTTGACTGACTTTAAACAAAGGAGGTTCTGTGTTTTTATGTATTTTTGGTTACTATTTTTAAGGGTGGTTTTAGTGAAGGGTGAATTTGCGTACGCTATAGTAAAAAATGTTCCATGACGATCTCAGATTTACGCGAATATTTGACATTTAAAATAAAAATGTTAGAATTTAAAATAAATACTCTTGCCTATATTTATATTATTTTCCTACTATATGGATTGTAAGAAAAATAAACTAGTAAATACTCTTTGACAGAGGACAGTAATAATGTTAGTATGGATGACACCGGAAACGAATGCCTTAAATGAACGCCCTTATTCATAGGTCGAGCTTGCAAACTGTTGAACCCCCTAATTTAACGGTTATAAGGGATCTAGTGCTTAAAGGGGCTTATGCATTATAATGTTTTAGGTTATATTAAATATACACATATGTATGTAATACTAGCGACTCATCTTCGCTTCGTTCGGGTTCGTCCCTAGTTAAAAACAAAAACGGATCTATCCCACGGGCATCGTACACTTTTCCGTTATAAAAAGTAACCTATGTGCTATTCCAGACTTCTATATCTATGAAAATTTCATCCAGATCCATACAGCCGTTTTGGCATGATTGAGTAACAAACATCCATCCAAACATTCGCATTAGTAATATTGTTAATTAATGGGATTTGTGAAGAAAAAAATTGAATTGTCTTGAAAAATTAAAATAAAACTTACAAAATGCCTAAAGTTGTATTACAATCGATTAATTTTCATTACACAATTATATTTTAATTAGCTTCAGAAGCTATAGAGTAGTTCATGTAATGGGTTAATTTTATTGGAATTTTAGCTATAATTTGAGTTAAATTTAAAATCGATTTACTATTACCTACTAAAAGCATGAGTATTTCCTTTATTAATAATTATTTTTGATTATACCCAAACAGAATTAAACATACTTTTTAGGAAAAATAAAGACCAATTTATATTCTAAAAACAATAATCTATACATATTATATAATTCTGAGTGGAATCTGTACATTAAATATTTTTTTGAAATATCATTATTATCGATACAGAGGCCGAATCAGTAGTTTTTACAATTTTTGTCTGTCTGTCTGGGAATGCATCACGAGAAAACCACTGGACATATTTTGATGGAATTTTGGTATGATAAATAGCTGGTTATCCGGGTCAACATATAGGATACATTTTACTGAGAATAAATATCTCATTTCTGAGAAATCTATACTGAACGTTAAAACGTAACTAGGAACAAACATGGGCGGAGCGAGGGTAAGTCGCTAGTTGCTTAAAATTTCCTTATAAAAAGTTATATTTTCTTTCACTTAATGAGCACAGCTTATAATTTTGTATTGATATATATGTTAGTACATTTTATATAGAAAATATGACATTAGAAATAGAATATAGAATCATATCGTAGCGAAACATATAACAGCAAGTGTATTAAATGTTAAATTTCGCTCGATCAATTCGTGTATTGACGGACGTTTAGAAAGTGCTACCGTTCTGTAGCAGTTTTGTTCATTTTTTACCAACAAAAAGCGTAAGAAAGGTGCCGTGTTGCATCGCTTAGATTTAATTTTAAAATATTTTACTTATTCTTAGTTTGAGTTGATAGTTACTTCGCGCATTTTGATAGGTTTAACCAATTGTATAGTTATTGGACTAAGAGCCGTAGAAACAAGTACAGATAATCTAATCCACGTAGTTTAAACTGACACTTGTAATACAAAATATGAGAGCGACAAGAGGCTAATCTTTCATCTCTCTTATAACCCATAAACAGAATAGGATAGATATAACGAGCCTAAACAGTGAAGCTTATATTAAATTTCGTATACTACTTTGATTTTCTTTAAATTTAAGGGATATCACTGATATACTGTTAGACCAAGAGAGGAGTTATTTTTAAGGTGATTTTATATGGCACTGTGAGGTTCATAGGTTCGATTACTATTGTACGTTAGTGCTGATTTTAATAAAACAAAGAACAATGGGGAATAATTAACAATTCCTATCGCATTTAATGTTCAGTTCGAACATTTTAAAATATATTTAGATAAAAAACTGAAGTAATTAACATAATATATATATATATATATATATATATATATATATAAAATTTAATTTTAACAGGAAATGAAAAAGATAACCAAACATTAATTTTAATAAAACTCATAACTTTACTCTTACTTAATAGATACAGAACTCACGACGCATTATGTCTGGCGATTAGAGGTTAACTGATGGGAAAATTTTAACAAAAGCTAACCTAGACCCCATACAATGTTTCACACACTTGAGTTTAAATTAATGTTTTCACTGGGTTATGTAATTTTTTGTATTATTTAACTTGACGTCTGCTGTATATGAGATGAAATTACCTATTAGAGCTTCAAAAATACTGAAATTCAAAATAAATGTTCTTAATTTAGTTACGACTAGCATTGCCCGCGGCTCCGCCCGCATTCAGATGACCAAAAACCAAATTCTTAGGTTTTATATATTCGTATACTCGTACTCTTACATTGCAGTTTTTGTATTTTTTCTCAGAAATGAGTTATTTTCCCGCGGTTAAAAGTATTCCATATGGTGATCCGGATAACCAGCTATCATCATACCAAATATCATCAAAATCTATATAGAAGCTTTCCCGTGATGCGGTAACAGACAGACAGACAAACTAAAATTCTAAAAATTATAGATTTGGCCTCTGTATCGATAATAAAGTCTATTTCAATAATATTTTCCAAAAAATATTTAATGTACGGATTCGGCTTAGTTACAATTTTATTATACGAGTATGTATAGATGTAGAATTTTTAGATAAAACTGTTCTCGCATTTTCAACCGACTTCAAAAAGGAGGAGGTTCTCAATTCGACTGTATGTTTTTTTTTTTTTTTTTTTTTATGTTTGTTACCTCAGAACTCCGTCATTTATTAACCGATTTGGACAATTTTTGTGTCGTTTGAAAGGGTATACTTCCAGATTGGTCCCATTTAAATTTCAAAAAAAAATACCACCCCTAAGGGTGGAAAAATAGCGAATGATGAATTTAACCTACTTCTAATTGTCATATTGACTTGAAACTTTGCAAGTATTTCTATTTCCGTTGATAGTACAGTGGTTCGGTGTTGTTGACCTGATCTGATGGCAAGGCCAGAAGGTGGATAGGTGGAACTCTTCAACGGCTAATAGTAGATACTTTGAGTTTGGGCTTATTTTGTTCGATTTGACAAGCCTAACACGTTAGAATCCTTACATTGCTACTACTGTCTACACTAAAAAGGGAAAAATAAAAACTTTTTAACAAAAAAATAAAAACCGACTTCAAACAAAAGCACTAAAAAGTAAAAAATAACTGATTGGTAGTTTTCATTTACTATACATACCTAATCAAATATTTTCGAAGTCGGTGTGCTTTGGCTAAGTAATTAAAGCCTACCTATTACATACATACCTAATCAAATATTTTCGAAATCGGTGCCAGCCCATACAAAGCATAGCACACCGAATTCGAAAATATTTGATTAGGTATGTATAGTAAATGAAAACTACCAATCAGTTATTTTTTACTTTTTAGTGCTTTTGTTTGAAGTCGGTTTTTATTTTTTTGTTAAAAAGTTTTTTTTCACAGATTGTCTCTAGCTATTGGCTCTTGTTTCGACTACTTTACAGCAATCATAGTCACGGCAGAGACTAAAGTTTTAAACGTCTCAAAAGTTATTATAGTATAGATATTACAGACGGCATCAACCCACAAAATACAATAATATGGGAGAATGTGGAAAAATCCATAAAATTTTATTTCAAATGTAAAATATTTGCGTAAATCTAAGAAATATATATAAGATATAAAAATTACAGATATGTTATCGTGTGAAATAATAAAATGCGGGATATTGTCAGCACAATTGATGGGTTTTAATTACCAAATTTGTAGAAAAATCTCCAAAAAAATATACTATTTGGTATAGAAGTCCTAAAGAAATTTTCATATAATTAATAGATAACTGCTTCTATAAAATTTTAATTTCAAAACATTATGTGATTAACAGAACAAATAGTTGTTATATCCGTTAAAAGAATCCAAAGTAAAATACATAGGATCGTCATTTAGTGAATTCAGTAAGTTAAAAATAAAGTTTATTAAATTGTTTTAAAATTTAACCTTAAAAGCTACTATTTATTCGGCCAATACAAAATTCAATACAAAAATTACCAAATGCTTATCGAAATTGCTTTTATATGAATAATTTAAAGTTAGTTACTGTGATAGTGTCGGAATGTACAAGGAGAGTGTTTGACTTGGTATAAAAACATCCTGTATATATTTACCAATCGATGATTATTAAACTTCTACACATAAAATATAACATAACAGCTCATATATCATAATGAATATTAATATATTTATTTTAAAAGGTTAAATAACAAAGATTTTCAATTAATTTTCATATTTTTCAACTTCCGACGGGCTCTATGAGAGCGGAATTCGATAAGTTTCTTGAGAAGACAATTTTAGGATATAATAATAGATTAATATTATTTAAAGTTCTTATCGGTTAGAGATTTTAACTTAATATAGAAAGCTTAAAATAATAATTTCATTAACTTATTATCGACTCTACCGAATATATCTAATATGGAGTCGAAAATATTCTTAAATAATTTCCGGTGCATTCAATTCGAAACATTTTAAAACTCTTTAAAATTATATTAAATTAGTTTATATATGTATTATCATATATACAAATGAAATATGTAATAGGTGTTAATTACAAAACATATATAAATTCCAGCATAGAATTTCCTTTCCCCATTTATTTTTTATTTAATTTTATTTTATTGTTATTCTAATATGTGTATGTATGTATAGAAAAATATCTACAAAATTTATTAAAATAAAACTTTTTGATATAAGAAAAACACATCAGTCACCTTACATCATTTTCAATATTTTAGCAATCGGTGGTCAAGGGCTTTATAATATTTTGTTAGACAGCGTTACTAATCATAATACTCTTAGTAATTAACTTTTCAATTTCATTGTACATTGCCACAGATATAATTTATTTAGTAACAAACTACAGCGATTTTCTTTCAATTTATATTGGAAATCGATATTTGTATAACCTAAATTTATTAAACTATTTCATATTTTAGTGATTTTTAATTTTTTAAGGCCTTATGAAACTGTAAATTAACATAGGTCCTTAAATTGATATGTTCATACCGGTTAAGTCGATTACCCAATAATTTCATCAAGGATTTCAGATTTTTATAAAAAGTAGAGCTACCAAATATTAACACTTACAATAAAAAGGCTATAAAATTAAAACTGAAAAGTCTTATAGGAACATTTTCTTTTCCCGAATACGTTTACTTGCCGAATATATTATCTATTTATAGCCTAACACCATCAGTAGCTGAAAACTAAAGAAAATCACGACATACCTTTTCTAATAAAGTACTTATAATCACTGATCACAGTCAACACTACACACACTTTAAATATTTTATTGGGTATTATTGTCCTGTACAACACGTCCAATCACGTCGACGGTCGCAACTCAAATGCGACTGAGTGGAACAAGTCGACTCCCGCGCAGCCTGTATGTAACACACACTAACGTACTTATGTAGTCATATAATTTTAAAGCGGCAAAGGGATATCATGATTTGTGATTACGTTGACAGTTCACTCTTCAATTAATTGCTTTTAGGTTTTAATGCTCTTATAATTAAGTATTTGTTGGCATTAAATATATTAATTATTTAAGTTAAGGCGTTTGGTAGAGTTTTTTTTAATGGCATTAAATATATTTTTTTGCTATTTACAAATTATACATAGTGAGTTGCAAGTACAGCTTTTCATTGATATGTTTAATTTATTCTAAAGCAACATTTAATGTACTGTCTAGTATATAGCATTAAATACAAAAGTCATAATTTGAATAACAGTCAGTGTATGTACTAGGCATCTTTTTTATAATTATCTGTGCATATAATAAAATTCTAACTGAGTCGAATCTGTACATTAAATAGTCATTATTATCGATACAGAGGCCGAATCTATAGTTTTTAGAATTTTCGTCTGTCTGTTACCGCATCACAAGAAAACCACTGGACAGATTTTGATGAAATTTGATGTGGTGATAGCTGGTTATCCGGTTCAACAACAGATAGAATACTTTTTACTCCGGGAAAATATCATATATCTGACAAATCTATACTAACTGTAAAAACGTACCAAAGGACGAACACGAGCGGAGCGAGGGTAAGTCGTTAGTTACAGAATAAAAATTATCTTGCTCTTATAGACGATTACATGAAAAAGAGACTTATTTGTTTTTTAAATGTTTTTATAAATTCTACGGTAGAGGCCTAGGAGGTTTTTAAAGAATAATATACGAATGTGTTCATACTTGCCATAATACAAATATAGTGGTTTTATATTGTTTCAAAGAAACCAACGCAAATAATGAAAATTATTTTTTTACTATTATATAAATACATTAAAATATTAATTTGTTACTACTTACAAATTAACATATAGTTTCATATTTTATCTATACTAATATTATAAAAAAGCAGTTTGCTTGTTTCTTAGTTTGTTTGAACGAGCTAATCACAGGAACTACTAATCCGATTTGAAAAAATCTTTTTGCATTATATAGCCCGTTCATTGAGGTAGGATTATATGTCATATAGTCTATCTATTCCATACTAACTGTTAAAACATAACATACATATATTTAAAGTGTATGTAGATAAAAATTTATAAAAACAAAAAAATTACATTCAATCTTTCAGAGAGCATAATAAAAAAATAGACAGCTATTTTTACTACCTAGGATAAAAAAGAGACCCGATTGATGAAAAATAAAATGTAGCGAGCTAATTATTATTATTAAGTCATTGAGTTATAATCAAGTGATATTATCCTTATTTCTTGTAATGTAATGATAGTATTATTATAAAATTAATATATAATATATATATATATATATATATATACATATATATATATAGAATCTAGAGTATATATATATATATATATATATATATATATATATATATATATATATATATATATTTGTATGCTCGTTTGTTACGTCTTTACCACCAGATTTAGTGTTATCAATAAAAAAAGAATAATGAATTTCGACCACTTGTCGAACGCTAGTTTTATTAGATATCTGCAAGGAAAAGTTACTGAAGGTCTCTTTAGGTGAAGTTATGACCTGAGTTAACCAAGGTCGCGTCTTTAGCAATACATAAAAAAAGTTTATCTTATAATACAATATATTTTTTGTATGTATTAAGCCCTTTTTAACGTCCCACTGCTGAGCACGGGCCTCCCTTCAATACGAGAGGGATAAGGCTATAGTCCACCACGCTGGCCAAATGCGGGTTGGCGAACTTCACATGACTTTCGAAAACTTGCTTGATTCTCGCAGATAGCAGGTTTCTTTACGATGTTTTTCGTCGCCGCAACTCAAGCGGTAATCATGTTAGAAATAATTTGCACATGAAAATGTCACAGGTGTGAGATCCGGGATTTAAACGGCTTCACTCGGTCTACCAAGCAAGCGCGTTAGCACTGGGCTACCACTGCCTATATATTTTTTATGAAACATGATGTTTTGTTAGGAAATATCTTCGGTTGTTTTACTTGTTAGTACTTATTAGTAAATTTACAAAAAAATAAATAAAACATATAGTTTTAAATATATGTAGAGTATGAAGTAGTGGTACGAAACCCACGTAATCGTAACAAGACTCGCACTTGACCATTTATACTGATTTATTGCTAATATACATTTAATAGATAATCTACAATGTTTATCAAACTGATTTTAAATGGGTTAAATCAAAGACACCTAGCTCCAAGCGATGTACTTTCATCGTTCCACTTTCTTTAATCGTTCTTGTCATTTTCTTCGCCATGCTTATCATTATATTGACATCTATTGTCATGATAGGTTCGAACGTATATTTCACTAAAACTAGTTTTTGTCTATTGAAATTTACTAAAGGAATTTAAATAAAACTTTTAGAATTCGTCTCAGCTTAACCGTTTATTTAAAAAAAAATACTTTTTGTGAGAGTTGACGAGTTGTAGTGTCATTTAGTGCAAAGTTTTACCAAAATGCTTACTTACATGTTATATGCTTATACCTTTACCTAGTAAAAATACTTAGGTATATGTGTCAAATTTTAATGCAATCGTTGAAGAATTTTGAAGATTTGAAGCTTCGTACAAACGAACATTAACATTTTTATTTACATATTATGTAGATGGACCTAAAAAGATTTGATGATACATATATTAATTTCTAAGTAGTATGAAGGTTACTCTATATTTAACTTGGATTTTTTCTTTTAGAAATAGAAATTTAAAAATAACAAAAAGGAATTCAGTAAATAAATTAATGGAATTGCATATAAATTATATAAGTACGTTTAATTAAATTACTCAACAAATATTAGATCGTAAAAATATATTACACATACTAATAATAGTAATTTTTAGACATATATTCATAATAGATGAAGATAAAAGACCCTACAATAATCAAACTCCACGATTAAACATTGTGATGAACGTATAAATAAAAACGTAGTCGACTTGAAATCGATTTTGAAATACACTAAAAAGTACATGACAAAGTGGTAAGAACTATCGACTTGGCGACTGCTAATAATAACATAAGGTCAATCTACATACAATGTAGAGTATGTAGAGTCAACAATACCGAAGTTACGTTTAGTTTTAAATCATGTCGACTAAATCATTCAAATTAGGTTTGCAACTATTTCTGAATTAAATAAAACACAATTAATTTAACTACAGTTAGTAATATATTGCAAAAGTTTAAAAAAAATTACAGATTACAGCATGAATCGTGGTCAGTATTGCACCATTACGATCGTAATTAGAGACAAAAAACTAGAAAAAAAGATGGCTCCAGCAGGTGGATGTAGTGTTGTCTCACTCTGATGTACTGTTGATTGGTATCGCCATCTCGCTTACCGGAAGAGTGAGTTGATGAATAAATTGTAACGGCTGAATGTCGTAACTGACTTTTGTTGGTAGCGTCCCTCAAACTAATGGTGTAGTTAGAATAATGCTGTAATATAATTATTATTTTTGTATATAATTATATTCAAAATAATTGTGAATGTACTGCATTACAAAGTACTTTAAATATTACATATTAAAATACTCTCTATAACCTACAAGTAAATACACATTTTCAATTAAGTTATAAAAAAAACGTTTGACACAGGTATATTTTTAGCACAACTTACTATTTAACACATCAATTTATTTCTAGCTGGCTCGTCTCTCTAGGAATTTAATTAGCATCTATCTATGAAAAGAAAAGTTTGAAAACCAGTGACATTATAACAAAGAATTACGCTACCGGCGCACGCGCAGACTGGCAACACTTTTAGATTTTTTAAGATAACCACATTACTCAGAACGCAATATTTATAAAAAAAAACAATTTCTTCTTTGCTTAATGGTCGTAAGCATTTTCCTTATGGTACTAATATTTTTAGTGCTAATTGAAAGTTATTTCTTCTTCTAGTTAATAAAATAAAAACAACAATAGGAATTCCCATCAACAGTAGAACAGCAGTTAGCATCGATTTCTTTTGACAAATTCATTTGACATTCGAAACTTTATATAAGTCATTCAAGAGATACATTTTCGAAAACCATTCCTTAACTCAATCACTCAATAAGGCACTATTGTGGGAAGTATCATGACTAGACCTAGACCCAGTGGGTTAACTTAAGGGTTTAATGTCAGTCAGTGTTATAGTTTAGTACGTGGATAGACTTATGGGAGCTGTAAAGATAATCAAAATAAGCGAGTTTACGAAAAACAATGGTTAATACCAAACTTATTCTTTGAGATTAATATAATTTATATTTTAATAGCTGCCATTTAGAACATTTTAGTAAAGTTTAACAATAAAATTTCTTGAAACATCTTGATAATTATAATAATTGGGCTATTCCAATATCAAAACAGTCTCTCTAATTACTTGTAGGTACTTACAATTAAAAGTAAATTGCTTTTCACTCTACGTGTTGATATCATTTTAATATGTAAATCTAATTCTTCTCATTAAGATAACTCTACTTGTGAGCTCACACATCAACTGTCTCCATTCGACTTTACTTAAATCATCCATCAGATATTACGATATATTTACGATATATAAAAATATATATTTTTATAATTTTTAATAATACATACTATTACTATGCTATTTTCTAATGTCAGCGTTACATAAATAATGCTGTTAAGAAAAGACTTCAACGCGTTACTCTTAAGCAAATCGTCATTTCAGTATAGATTTAATGACAATAATTGAAGAGTTGTTGTAAAAACTATGTACAAATTACATGTGTTTCAATAATAAAGTCACAAAAACTTTAAGTAGATTTAGTATATGTTGAACTAACTATACAATTTAGCAACTAAAATAAAAAAGCACTTAATGGCACATTCATGGTACACGAACTGCAGAACACTATATTAAAGATTAAAAAAAAAACATTTTATATATTAAATAGTCTATAAATAATAATATTTATTATATAAAATTTAAATAACTATTATTATTAACTGATATTATTTTAGCTCTGGACGATTTTTAAACTTACTGTAAAGTACCTTACAAAATTTACTTAAAAGCTTATAAAAGCATTATTTCCAGTAAACCATTTAATAATAAAGGAATTCGTAGTTGTCTATCAGGAGTCGGGCTAGTGAGGGGAAGACGCCGCACAATTATCATACTTCCGCTGCAGGACCGTAGTGATGTTACCATGACCTTAGGACCAATTCATCGATATTGTTTGATAATACTGCTTGAATTAAGATTGGTATAATTAAGTATTACCATAAGATATAAATATTTTTTAATAATTCAGAACAGAAGGCAGTGGTAGCCCAGTGGTAACGCGATCGCTTGGGAAACCGAGTAAAGCGGGTTCAAATCCCGGGTCTCGCACCTCTGATATTTTCATGTGCGAATCATTTCTAACATGATTACCACTTGCCTTACGGTGAAGGAAAACATCGTGAGGAAGCCTGCATGTCTGAGAGAACTTAGCAAGTTTTCGAAAGACATGTGAAGTCCGCCAACCCGCACTTGGCCAGCGTGGTGGACTATGGCCTGATTCCCCGCGTACTGAAGGGAGGCCCGTGCCCAGTAGTAGGACGATAAAAAGGGCTGAATACAATTCAGAACATACAGCTCTCTTGTTAACATTATTATTTTCAAACACGCTAAATGCTCATAAGATTAAATCTAATTATCCCGAGGTATAAAAGTATTTAAGTGTCTTAGCTTTACTCTGTTCTCGATTTAATCTATTTGTATGTAATCATAGTTTAAAATATTTAAAACAGACCAAGATATTACATTGAATGTATGTTCAATATAAAGACGTGTTGACAAATTAACGCGAATAAGCAATCTGCTGCTTAAATAGCAAAAGGGTCAATTTATTATATGTTTATATTTTTGTACCTAAAAAGGCACCTAGTTATTTTACTAATTGACAACAACAATTTTTTTAAAGTATTTTATAATTTTTGGTTTCGAACTTGAGTTGATATAACACAGTACATCACTAGCGTCTGCGCACGCGGCGGAGCGAAACGAAGAAAACACAACCGTTCCAACTGCCCACACTCGAAGAAATTATACGATTGTCCACAGAATATTACTATAGTTACTTGTTTTTGCATATCATAACCCTTAAATACATCATAATTAATGTATTTATTCTCATATATTGTCCTAGAAAAAAATATTTTACTGGAAGTTTAAGTACTGATTCGATTTTGATGAAAATTCAAATTGATTTTATCTTGTATATATGTTAAATTTTAAATTTATCAAAACAGTCTTTATATCATTTTATAATTTCTTTTTAGATTTTGAGTGACTTTTTTTATAAAAGCTTATATTTATAATAGCTTTTTTTATAATAGCTTATATAAATTTCATTATAACATACACTAAACTTGTTTGTTTTTAGGCAACATTTTTTTATAAATAGTTGTAGGTAAAACAAAATGATAGTAAAATCGATACAAATATTTGTATCTACACAATTTTCAAAGTAAGTACGAAATTTTTAACTTTAGTTGTAGATGAATTGCGAACTGTACAGTGCACATGTGAGCCACGTGGGGAAGTCGAGGATGAAGGTAGCCGTTCCAACTGCCTTCACTCGAATATATGTTTATACTTATATTACAATATGTCAACAATATTACAATTTACTTACTTCTTTTCCATTAATTTCTATTCATCTATATTAATATTATAAAGAGGAAGATTTTTTGTTTGTGTATTTGTTTGTTTGTAGCGAATAATCTCCGAAACTACTGCACTGATTTAGATGAAGTTTGATAAGAAGATAGTTTGAGACTCTGGGTAGGACATAGGCTAGTTTTTACCCCAGGAATAATTCCTGAAGCGGGTGAAAATGGGGATGAGAGTTGGTGTAGGGAAGCAATTTAGGGACGAACTCGAGCGAAGCGAGAGTGAGTCGCTAATTTATAATATTTATATACAGATTGTTTGGATAAGAGAATTTCAATTAAGAAATGTCAATGTTTTTATATCAAGTTGCAAAAGGCCTAGTACGTAAGTCACTAGTAGTTTATGTAGTGGAGAGTTATATGAACTACTTTTAAATGTTAATACTTGTTTATTGCAACAAAGTTTACTAGCACAATAAAAAATTATGACATGCATGTGTATCTTGTATATCTATATGATTTCCTCATGCAATTATAGATGATAATTGTAAGGATAATAATATCTTTATATAAATAGGCAAAGGCAAAACCGTTCAATACCTTATTCTCCTCTCTTTATCAAATGATATTATTATTTAGGGTTCCGTACCCGAAAGGTGCCAACAGAAACTTATTACTATGCCTTCGCTGCCCGTCCACTCGTGTGTCAGAGGGTTGTAACTCATGAATCGTAATAGGTAGAGAATTGTTTTTTTTTACACAGTTTGTATTTTTATTGCCTCTGTAACAACAAATAATAAAAATAAATAAACATTTTTTAATCGATCATCGAAGTTAATATAATACAAGTCATATTAATAAAAAGTACATGTACGATTGTACGGGACCCTTCGTGTTCGTGCGAATTCGGCTCGCACTTGACCGGTTTTTACATTTTTTTTTGTTTTAAACAAAAAAAATGTAAAAACCGGAGTTTTTTTTATCACAAATGATTATGCTCGAATACCGACCACTAGACGAACACTAGAAAAACTAAATAGATAAAATCCATATTAACTATATAATAAAATAACATAATATTTAAGTAATTCGTGAATGGATTTTAAATTTAACTCAAGTCGTAAATAAACAAAAAATCTAATAAAAACATTTTATTTAAGTTTAATTGCAGAAGTAATATTTC
This sequence comes from Brenthis ino, assembly GCA_921882275.1. NCBI lineage: Eukaryota > Metazoa > Arthropoda > Insecta > Lepidoptera > Nymphalidae > Brenthis > Brenthis ino. The sequence goes on along the minus strand of OV170229.1, from coordinate 11,749,589 downwards.
CTTTCTAAATTACATACTAAATCACATTGGTCAAACGGAACGCCGTATTAATTAATATGACCTGTACGTGCGAGGGAGAGGGAAATATAAACGGGCGTAAAGTTAGAGTGAGACAAGTGTATATTTCATATATCGTCGCATGCGTCGACTTTTTACACACACTCACACAACCGTACGCACACATTAACAATATATGATTGTGTGTGTGTGTGTATATATTTTAACGGAAATTTCTAGAACTTGTGATTAATGTGATATACAGGGTTGATATAAAGCAATGAGATCGTACTCATATTCTATTTAAGAATACATTAGAAATATTAAATCTTCTTATATTTTAATTTAAAAACAAAAATGCTAAAACACGTATTTATTAAATTTGTATTGAAGAGCAATAATACCAAGTTTCAAGTAATTCTGATGATAAATATTTTTTTTGGTTATATTATAACGTGTTTTCCCGTGGGAATGAGATAATCTCCCGCGGTAAAAAGTAGCCTTTGTTATTCTCTACCCCTCCAACTATCACCACAAAAAAATCACGCCAATCCTTCACTCTGTTTTAAAGTGAAAGAAGGACAAACAAACAAACGAACAAACAAACAAACAAACAAACAAACAAACTAACAAACAAACAAACAAACAAACAAACACACTTTCATATTTATAATATTAGTATGGATATGGATTAGTATGGATATGATATATGCCATATTTCTTTTATGTGTTTTGATAAAATTTAAAGACATAAGTACATACATATTATATCAATTTCTTTTAGGGTATTTTGACTTGATAACTTATTTTACTTGATAACAAATATTTGTTTTTTAAGAATCTGCAGAACATTTGTTTAAAAAAAACCAATTATAAAACTTACGAAAAGTATTTAATAATCTCAACCTCGTTATAATTTCATAGCCATTCTACTGCTACTAGGCTCATGTTCTACTTGCTCTTATTTTCAAACGAACTTTTATACATATTACATGAAAGTAATTAAAATTTATAGAGTATTTAAAACATACAAAAAAGTAAAGTAAGTCTTTATATTAAAAAAGTTTCTTCGAACTAGCTTACCAAAGAATAAAATCACCAAATTCATTCCAAATATATAAATTAATTTAATAGTGCATGCCAACCCTAAGTTTGATAGACATATATAATGATAAGATGGTATACATACAGTTATTATAAAGACAAAGCCTACTTATATATTGAAGTCGTGTAACCCATCCCTTAAATGTGTATTATAAATGCGAAAGTTTGGATGGATGGATGTTTGTCAATTAATCACGCCAGAACGACTGAACGGATCTGGATGAAATTTTGCACTGAGATAGGTTATACTCTGGAATAACACGTAGATTACTTTGTATCCTGGAAAAATGTACGATTCCCATGGGATAGATTGGTTTTTGGTTTCCATAGACCAAGGGATCGACTATCTATTCCATACAAATCGTTAAAATGTACCTAGGGACGAACCCGAGCGAAGACGGGGTGAGCTTTTATTTAATATTTTCGCTTTTATTTAATATTTTAATATAAATTTAAGCTACAGTCAAGAACAAAGTAAAATAGTATGGAATATTATTTGTATATAGAGATACTCTACAAATCACTCTCTATCACTTCAATTCTCGAACCACCCGATTCTAGTAGGTACAAGAAATCTTTGAGAGTTGCTTTACTGTTAAAATTATAATATTAAATGCGCAATTCTTTTATATATATTACGCGAATCTCAGAAACGGCTTTCGAGTTGGATCAAATTTTGTATTTATAAATGGTTTTGCTTTTTGAGATCATCTGTATAGGTGTCTTTTCTATTTTTCGCAATTTTTCGGTCGCCCTAGTATTTTAATTTAATACAACGAAACAACTGTAAAATAAATGCAATGGAAATGTGATCTTGTAGGAGGCATTACAGTTTTCTGAGTCAATTTTTACTTATAGTATTAACAATTTAGAGATACCTATGTAACGCTTAGAAAAATACAGTAAAATACGTACGGTAGAAGGTTTAAAATCAATGAATTACTGAGAAAAGTACTTTTGATAACCAAGTGCTTATCTATACATCAATACATATAATAAAATTCTAATTGAGTCAAATCTGTACATTAAATATTTTTTAGAAAATCTTATTGAAATAGTCGTTATTATCGATGCAGAGGCATAATCTATAGTTTTTTTGAATTTTTGCCTATCTGTCTGGAAGCGCATCACGAGAAAAGCATTGCACAGATTTTGATGAAATTTGTTATGATGATAGCTGGTTATCCGGGTTAAATAGTTAATAAGGATACTTTTTACTGCGGGAAAATGTCTCATCTCTGAGAAATCTATACAGACCTTTAAAACGTAGGGACGTACCCAATCAGAGCGAGGGGTTATAGATAATAAAGATAGTTTTATTAATATAATATTTTCTGCTTTCTTTAAATATCTATATTACTAGTTTTTGAATTCAGCTTCGTTCACGTGGTAAGTGAGGTAAACCAAAGGCTATGGCTGTCCCCAGAATGCAATTTAAATTCTCAATAATAATTACCGTCTGATTTCGGTCACTGGTCAAATTCTAGTAGATTGGAAAGACTTACGTATTTTGTATTTTAATACATCCTTGTTACGTAGAACTTAGATAGATCAGAAAATAAATAAAATTTCAAAGTAAGACTGAACATTACTAACGGCTCAACGTCTCGGGCACTGAGGCGTGGAACCCCGCAGGTGTAGGGGTCAATTGGGGTACTTTTTACTTAAGATGCTATATGGCTAGCTTATGGGGCAAGTTATGGGAAAACTTTTATAAGAAAGAGCATGGTCTATGTAGAGTTTTTATTGTCATATAAAAAATTGTAAGCCTAAAAAAATACTATATTTTGATTGTCAAGATGACAATTTTTCTTTCTACTTACTTTGCTTTTCTTAGGCGCTATAAAGATTGTGCTCATCTTTGTTACTGATATATATAATTTAATAGTTTACTCTCAATATTTTCTCAGATTTACGCTAATGTCTGATATTTTGAATAAAACTTTCGTTTCGGAATTTTGTGCGAATTTATTTTGATTTTTGGTTCCTGTTGTTTCGAATGCTTTACAGTAATCATCGATTTTTTTTTAGAGAGAGAGAGAGAGAGAGAGAGAGCTAATTTTACCATTAATTAACTTTTATAAACTTAGTTTTACCACAAATATTCACTAAGAATGATTTATACTTTTATTTACCTTTGCATGGTTTAAATATTTGTTATAGACTATGTGTTCTTTACATAGATTTGTAGATGACTTCTATATTCTCGCTTTATTGATTTATATGTATGGTAAAGTTAGATGACTTACAAATTAGTATTAATATGGGATCATACAACTAACTACACCTGAATGTAATAATTAATAATTTTTAATCATCTGTTTCTGTAGAAGGCAAACTTACTTCCTGTTTATGAAACCTTTCTTATAAAGTTATTATTAAACTTTCATATTATCATTTTATATGTATGAGTTTACTAAATAAATTGAATGAATTTTTGTCCGGTTTTTGTAAAGGAAAACTTTGGTGTACAACTCATCCGATTGCGATGAAACTACATATTATAGGTTTCAATGTGTTCGCCCGCGAAACATGTTGATATACTCGTAGTGTCATCAATGCATGATAGATCGAGTAACAAGTCATTTTTAGGTAAAATCTGAGTAAATAGCTTGTGTATACAATGAATAAAATCCATATTAATATAGAGATAATCCGTATTAATATATAAATGTGAAATTTTGTGGGAATGTTTGTTTCACGCCAGAACTGCTAAACGAATTTGGATGAAATTTGGCACAGAGATCGATTATAGTCTGGAATAACACATAGGCTACTTTTTATTCTGGAAAAATGTACGGTTCCCGTGGGATAGCAGGGATAGGTTTGTTTTTGTTTTCCTAGAGGCGAACCCGAGCGAACCGAAATTAAGCCGCTAGTATAATATATTGAAACTTAGCAGTTAATTTCTATACAAGTGACACATGGTATATGAAAAATAACGTTAGTTTCTTTCACCGAATTGAAGATGTAAGAACTCTACGCCATAGACTTCATTACATGTTATATAGTAATCTGTTTCACAACTCCATTTTGTTTGTAGCTAATAAGTAGTTTTTGCAATAACGAAAAAATTACAAGGATATTTTATATATGTAGCATTCATAAATAATAATTATTATATTTTTATATTAATATTTTAATTAATGGAACTCATACGATATGGCAATATGGTGAAGTTGGTTGACCTGTGTTGCGCACGCGTCGTTTATTTATCAATTACGGCGGAGATTTGAACTTCTCGCTCTACCACCCAACTGTGGCCGCTCGGAACAAGCCCGCTACGTACAAACGCAGGGGATTTGTGAAATTTTACCATAATATTTTCTTCGTTTTAGTTTTATAAAGATATAGCTGGTTTTGAGTAGTATTAGAGTGGCGTAGGTTAAATTTGCAGAAGAAAACGAAGATGTCATATAACCAACTAGAGTAATTTTCATCGAATTCAAATAGTTTTATTAACCCCCGACACAAAAAGTGGGGAGTTATAATTTGAACATGTATATGTATGTATCTGAATATGTCTGTGGCATCGTAGCGTCTAAATAGATGAACCGATTTTGATTTAGTTCTTTTGTTTGAAAGGTGACTTAATCGAGAGTGAAACTTATCTATAAATCAAGAAAATCCGTTCAGCCATTTGCAGGTTTATCAGCTCTTTTCTAGATGGTAAAAACATATGAACATCTTGAATTGAAACAACAATTGATTAGAAATTTGGTATCCTATTACTTTAATAAAATTTAATGATATGGTGACCTTGGCCTGATGCTGCAGCGTCATCTGTAATCTGTAATATACCGAATTTTTTACTAAAATACTGCACAGATATCATTTTAGTTTAGGCTCATTGAAATGGTCTCAATGAACTATTGTGTCGAGGTTTTTTTTAAGAATTAAAAAATGTTAGTGGTACCTACTGTAGATCTATTTTTATATCTTTACATAACTCAAAATTTAAACCTTCTCGGTAGAGGCAAAAACTAGTTGTTTATATACTTTTTTATCACGGAAAATGATATAATGATGAAGAATGAAGATATAGTTTCTACAAAAATACGTAAAGGTATGTCGTGCAAACGTAATTTAAGATGGTGAACGGATTAAAGTTTGCAGAATTATTTTGAAGAAGCATCTTATAATAATTTTATATTGCTTCCCATACAAACTTTCATCCCCAGTTTCACCCTCTTAAGGAATGATTTCCGGAATAAAAACTATTCTATGTCCTTTCCAGTGGCTCAAACTATCTTCTTACCCAATTTCATCTAAATCGATTCAGTACTATCGGAACTTATCCGTACAAGCACACAAACAAAAAATTCTTTCCTCTTTATAATATCGTACCTCGTATAGATTAACATTTTCACCGACTTCTAAAACAAGATTGTATTCGAATCAAAACATACATGTTTATTTGTGTTTGTTACACGATATCTTCGCCAATTGTAGAATGATTTTTATCATTCTATTTTTAATAAATAGACTATTAAAACTACTATTTTTTTACAAAAAATTACGAATAATTCAACTACTAAGGAAAGAATAATTATTATTAATATTATTTAGAAGTGTTTGTAACGTTTTAGTTAAAGGCTATTTTAATTTTTTCGGTTATTTAATTTTGTCTAAACAAAACACTAATAAATTAAATCTAAATTTTCATATTATATACATATATTTTTCATACATATATATTAATAATATAAATTATAGCTCCTGCAAACCTCCTGCAGGTGTACACCGCACAAGTAAGGCACACTTAGCGCAATTTTTTATTCTCTCCACAATTACTGTATGCCTGTAAGTGTACGTGTATGTATATAACTGTTAAGACCGAGATTTTATAGCTTAAAACTTTCTGATGATGAGATTACTGTTTCCTGTTTTATAAAACATTAAAAGGTTTATTTATTAACTTAGTTAAGTTAAATATAACTAAGGTATCTATGGGGTATATGGGACTTTGACAAAAAACATGATTTTTAGAAAACTTGTACTTAAAATCCCTAACGGTTTTGATAAGAAATAAATAAAAATATTAAAAGACTTAAATATTAAGAAGGAAAATAAAGAATAAGAACGATTAGAAAATGTGATTGAAACTTAACTATGAGCTTTTAAGCTTCTATATAACACAAGGCTTCGAACTATTTTGTTTATTTTGCTTTTCGTAACAGTTTACTTATACGAGTACGTATATATAACATGCAGCAGGAATAATAGCTGGAATGATCTTAAAAAATGATGATTATAATACCTCTTTAGGCTTCAAGATATGCTACACGCTTCGTTTATCTTTTTATTCGAGAAGCTAAATTATTGTAGCAACAGTTAACTTTTGCTCCAGTTTTTGTCTATTTCATAATTATTCTCTTGAAAACGGACTCAACTTTCAGACGGATATCGGTATTTTTTTTTAATTTATAGTTACTTAATTTTCAATATTAACTCGGTACGTCAGAGATTTTTGATCTTTCCAGAAAATAACAAAAATTAAGTATATTACTTTAACCTTTTCTGCTAATTTTAAATAAAACTATCTTTTCAGATTTGTTCGCGGATTTATTTTAATTTTTGGTTCCCGACGTTTCGAATGCTTTACAGCAATCATGATCACGGGAGAGACTGACCAAGACTGACCGTGACAATGATTGCTATCAATATCAATAAAGTGTCAAATGATTATGATGTTGGAAAAATTGCATAAAAAATGAAGAAACACTTAATATTTTATACTTAACTGGAGTTCTAGTCAATGTTGTAATTAGCAGAGTTTTACTAAAGACTAGGTTTGTTTTTGCAGATAAGATCAAATGAACAGAAATGCGAATAATTAACTAGCAAATGAGTGTATTACAATGATGCAACAAAACTTTAGTTCTATCATTTTTAAACTCTATGATTGTGTCGCTTAAACATGATTAAATCGACTCAAAATCACAATATTTAGATTATTTTTTCTATAGTGACACCCTTGTTTTGGTCGGGTGCATTGCTAGGTGCCTTGTATTTATAGTCTCTTCCGTGACCATGATTGCTGTAAAGTATTCGCAAAAATCCAAAAAGATTTGAAATTATAATCATTTCTAAACATAAAATAATCGTGTTGAATTAACATATTCATCTTGTTCATACTATGCTTCGTCCGAATCACGAAAAAGATTTGGATTTCGACGCTGTAACTCCTAATGATTACTTTAAAGGGTTGCGCTTTTTTTACCCCAGTTTTTAGCTTTAAAGGAAAGGAGATCGATCAGTAGGAAATGCGGTCAACCCTAACTTTCCTAACTTAAAGGCTTTTTTCGGAATCACTAACAATATTATCTAAAAACTAAGTTGTTTAATAGACATGGATATTACAAAGGATATACGTACTTATAGGTACATCGAATTGACCTTAGTTATTTCGTTAGCTAGTTCTAGGTTTGAATTCCGGTAAACGTATAGTATCAATTTAGATATTGATAAACTTAAAAAACAAAGTCCTTTTCTAAATACAAAGTGTGATCCAAATCGTCAGAGCCGTTTCCGAGATACACAGATTCCGACGTACAAGAATTGCTCATTTAATAATATAAAATGCAACTTTTGGCTACAAGAAAAGTGTGTTTATTTGCAAAATTGGATAGGTTTCCTATTGGATATATGGCTATCAAACAAAAATAAAAAAAAGTCTAAGGAAAATTCTTTGACTTTTTACTTTAATTCTTTTATACATATAATAAAATTTTAACTACATTAAATATTTTTGGGAAAAATTTATTTAAAATAGTTATTATTATCGCATCACAAGAAAACTACTGGACAGTGTCATCCGGGTCAACTTATAGAAAACTTTTTACTGCGGGAAAATATCTCATATCTGAGAAATCTATACTAAACGTAACTATAAAATCATTAATTATATAATAAACCTTTAGCACACAAACGTACTTTACCAATCGGGAAAAAGCAGGTCAGTCATTTTCTCAAATCGATTTTCGATCTAACCGTTTGCTATAGCATATAAATTACAACTACATCTATTAATGCATTTTTTATTCATATAATTAAGTATTCAATTCCTGTTAAGTAGGTGGACGTGCAAAAACTCGCTGTGATACATCACTTGTGCATTGGGGCGTGTATTTATTTACATTACGCGATTTTTACCTCTTCCTAAGTGGAACAAATTATAATAATTTTATGTACATTTCTAATATATAAGGAAATTGATCTTAAAATTCTTTAATTTTACTTCAAAGAGCTATCAACAGCTCAGTGATAAAAGCGTTCGGTTGGAAAACCAAGTGATGCGGGTTCAAATCTTAGGTATAGCTATTCTGATGTTTTATGTGTGAATAATTTTCAATATCACTTGCCTAATTGTAAAGAGAACATTGTTAAACCTGCCTGTCTGAAAGATCCTGAGACCTAACTAGTTTTCGAAAGACATGTAGAGTCCGCCGAATGTTTGAACTCCAGTTATGGGTGTTTATATTTATAATATGTATGTATTTAAAGTTATACAGGTATGTGTGTATTAACTATCTGGTATCCATAACACAAGCCTCGTAGCTTACCATGGAACTAGACGGTGCTGTATATTAATCTCCTAACATATTTATTTATTTATAAATATTTGAATCACATGTGTTTTATTAAGCAAAACAAAATTTATAGTATGATTAAAATTTTTATTTTAAAATATATCCGAAAATAACATTAAACTTTAAGTAATGGTATAAAAAAAGTCTTAAAAGACAACAAAATCGAAAGTGCATCATATTACAAGATAAACATTAGCATTCCCAAGGAGGGTTGACGTCAGGCAGGCGGCCGGTCGTAAAACTTTTGCCAAATCCTATCAGCAGTACGGAAGAAGTACTGCGCCGACCCCAAGTGATTGGGAAATGGGCAGGGAGAAGAAGATGTGTTTTATTAAGCAATGCCATCTATAAACGATTTAAGATAAACAGTTTACTTTGAAGTGTACATATTTTTTAACATACTAAAATAGTACAGTACAGAATTATTTTTTCAATATATATATTTTATTTTCAATAAATATTCAATATATTATATATTATCAATATGGTACATCATACCAAACACATAACAAAGATTATATTTAATGTGAGTATTTAATGGGTATCATAAAATTCAACTAGCGCTGCTTATTACTACCGTGGGGCCTCATCAGATACACAAAAACATGTTAGTTTGAACAAATGTCAATAGATGGCGCTATATGCATCGGTATTATTAAAGTTTTTTGTAAAATTATCAAAACATAAAAAATTCTATCTAATAAGATTATTATGCTCTGGCTTAGAAAAGAAAAATCTTAAATTATACTTATATAATTTTAGTTTTTTTTACATTATGTTTATTTAAAACTAGCATTGCTCGTGGCTCCGCCCGCGTTCAGATGACCGAAAACCAAAGTCTTAGGTTTTACAGATTAGTATACTCTTACATTGCAGTTTTTGCATTTTATCTTAGATGAAATATTTTCCCGCAGTAAAAAGTATCTCATAAATAATCTTATATGTTGACCCGCATAACCAGCTATCACCGTACCAAATTTCATCCAAATCCCTCCAGTGGTTTTTCTGTGATGCGGTAACATACAGACAGATAAAAATTCTAAAAACTATTGATTCGGCCTGTGTATCGATAATAATGTTTATTTCAATAAGATTTTCCAAAAAAATATCTAATGTACAGGTTCGGATTAGTTACAATTTTGTTATATGTATAGATTATTTGTCCTACGTATAATGTTTTATCTGATGGTCAGTTCCAAATATAAAATATACAAATATTTCCATCTATCGAAGTTCCTTGGAAACTTTAGTCGTTGATACCCAAAGTGCTAAAAACTACAGCAGAGGGCTATATTACTAAAGAAAATGTTGTTGTAATTAAAAACTAGATGTCGCTTTTAACGATAAGCTTTATAAATAATAAAATATGATCAAATCTGTTGTTGTTTTAGGTTTTTTTGAAGTAGAATTTTGAAGATTAAACACTGTTAATCTTTTTTGTATGTAAAACTTTATATTATTTACTCTACAATTTTCATGTGCTCTATTTTTTTCTGTTGCTCTTACCATTTATTATACATCTATGTTCTTTTGTTTTATTTTAATTATTAAAATATTAAAAAAATAGTTTTTACTTGCCTGGTCCTACGGAATTGATATGATAATGGTCGAATTTCAATTACTTAACGAATACTGCTAATCATGAAAATCATTAAAATATATCCTCTCTTAGACGCGAACTTAACGCTGTTACTTTTGGTTGAAAAAAAATATAGAATAGAATAGTTGATTGACAGGGACGTACTATACCTAATATGACGACGAATGGCGATGGCGAAAATAATATAAAATTTCTCTACAGAAAATGCGATGTTGTCAGTAGATTAAAGGCTACCTTGTTCATAAATTTATCATAGAATGAAGGAACGACTTATAATTACGAGTTAAACTGGGTAACTTTAAAGCGGAAAAGCAGAAAGCCTGGTATCCGGATATCTACTGGTTTTTAAACGGGAGAATAAATAAAAATCAATAATATCATTATATACAATTAAGTTTATTTCTTTTCTTTTCAAAATAACAAAGAATATTTTAGCTAGAGGTTCAAAACCGAAGACCTTACAACATTACAACGTTAGCGATATACTTACATTTAATTGCTTTCTTTTTCACTCTCACAAATTATTGTAAAGCAGAAACAAAGATTTACTTAGCTTTCACTGACAAAATACACAATATCTCTATGTATTCGTATCTTTTTTTTTACAATATATACAAAAAATTAACAATAATATTTAATAAGACAACCAACCATGTAAAAATTATTCATACTGACGGCTGCATACCTATACGAAGATCCTGAGTTCGACTCCCCGAGTTGGGTCTTGTTTAGTTTTTATGTTTTTCTCTTAAGAAATTCTCAATAGCAATTCACGTATATCTCAGAGAGATTTTACAGATTTTTTAGATTTTTTATCTCAGAGAGATATGTAGGTTGCTGGAGACGTAGAGCTGTCGCTCCTGCGCCTTAACTTTCACTAGTTGTGTCAAAGTATCATCCTGTCGGAGTGTGAGAGTGACAGGAATAGAGAGTGCACTTGTTTCTGCGCCCATACTTGTGCACTATAGTATCTCCTGCGTAGATGGCTAGTCTCAATAAGATTGGCCGCCTTGATCGAAATTAGCCACGAAGACATCTAATCACGTTTAAATTTAAAATTACTATAGTAAAACTTCATACATATTAGAACATATATTATATAAAAATAATAGCTAATGACATCCAAATGTATGTATGTATGTCTCATTCATATTATATTATTTTCTTCTTACCTCCAGGATTTAGCCAAAGACTTTAGAAAAGTCTTTCAATAATAGAAAACTATGAAATATGTGGATGCGACGGATCTGAGCGTTTTTATAACCAGAATATGTCAATCCAATAGTTTTAGTTTTCTATCACCGATATCGATTATGGAAAAACTTTTCTAAGTCTATATCTACTAGATAGACACTGCTCTTGAGCGGTAGTTAAATATGCTACCATTATGCTACTATTAAATTTATTAGACTTAAAAGTAAAGAAATAAAATTACCTCAACGCAATTCCTTTTGCTAGAAGCTTTTTCTTATTATTTAGATTTTCAATCTAGAATACTCTTATTTTGATCCCATCTTTCCACTATTGTCAAGACAACGTCTTAAAGCTAAGTAAACCTTCATTTTCGCGTTAAAATTATAAAGGTTCAGGTTTAAATGTAAGTACATCGCTAACTTAGTTCACAGTTAAAACTCGTCGACACACACATATCTATCTATAGTTATAGTTTCACTGTCAGTACTAATATAGCTTAACTATGACGATAGCTCATTTATGACATTTTAGTCTTTTTTTACTAAATTTTTAATATTTGTTGGTTATACGTCATCAGCTCTCAATAATTTTGTTTTTATTACGTAAAACTTGAGGGCTCCCGTATTATTCAAACTTTTCTAGTAGATTGACCACAACGTTATAGTCACTGTGGTTAATCTATTAGAAAAAAGATTTTAAAAAGTAGAGAATGAACAGGTAATATGATAATAGATGGGAGAGATGGGGATCCTCCCAGCACCTTTTTTGTTAAAAGTGCGCAAAACTGTTCGTCTAACGGGTTAAAGTTACTTGAAAGTCCATTTAGATATTATTTTATTCAAGTTAAATAATAAGCAATTATTTCTACTAACTTTGTAGTAATGCAATGTAACATTTAACTTCCTCTTTCAGAGCTCTCATCTATATATAATTATTAAATATAATATCTCATATAAAACTCTTAAATACATACATTTTATAAATATAAATACCCATTACTGGAGTACAAACATTCGTGCTCAACACGCAAATGAATACCCCCAGCGGGACTCGAACCCGCGACCGATGGCACAGCAAGTAGGGTCACTATAAATTGATCCATTATGTCGTTGTACAACATTGTGCATCACTATATTATGCATCAAGTCGAATATGACAGACAGACACGCAAGTAATTGTAAAAACTGTCTTATTGGTCTAATGACTAGCAGATACGACTATACTTTCGGAGGTCCTGGGTTCGAGTCCCACATCGAGTCAAGCATGGTTATGGAATTTTTCATAAAAAAAATCTCAGTAATGATTCGAAGCAGTGAAGTGGGCAATGTCACAAGACAAGTAAAATATTAGGTAGCAGGCAAGACCTGACATGCTCCTTATATCTTACTAGAAGGGCAAAATTGTCATTGTACCGAGTTCTGAGTAAAAACAATGGCCTCTCAGTAAAAATAAGTGTCTAATTTTAGTGCATAAGTGCACACTTACGCACTAAAATATCTACTGTGCAGATGGCTAGCCACAATGAAATTGCCACCGTGGCTGAAAACAGAAAGACAGTACTAAAAATTTTCTACATATATCTGTATGGAACCCTCAAAAGATACTAAATATTTTAATAATCCATTAAAATTAGTTAAAACTATTATTAGTACCAACAGTTTAACAAATATAGTTCATTGAACATATAACATACTTTGAAAGTTCGACATTTTGCACCACATCAAATACTACAGAACTCCTTTGGTCCAACGACACTCTATGGCGTGCTTGCAGCAAAAACGCACTCTTATAATTTATAAATATCATATTTTATTATATACTTATTATTTTTATTATAACACTTTTCTCTTTACTTTCATCGAGACAATATAGACAAGTAATTCCTATCGATTATCGTTAAAAAAACTGTAATTGTACGAAAATGACATATTTTGACATAAAATTTAGATTTTATTTCCATACATTTTTCATGTTTCTATTAGCGACAGCGATTATAGATGTTTTTCTTCTATAAAGACATTACTTTCAGTTTCTACCTATTAAGACAGTGTTAGGTAGAAATCACATTGTAACTCCATCATAATTGGTAGTGCCGGATGATGTAAATGCTTATTATAGTCATGTAAAATTAGTGTTGTTTTTTGCCACACTATACTCCCATGCAATTACTTATATCTCAGTTCTATCCTGAAATGTTTATAGTTCAAAAGTGATAGTTCACTAACTTTTATTTAAATAAACTCGAGAGAAATGAAGAACACAAAGAAGATTGATTGGTGGTATATATGTATATTTCTGTTTGTCATATATATATGTATGTGTATGAGAAACATAGAAATGTACTTTATTACAAAAAACAATGAACCAGTGAACTCTGACATAGAAACACCAGACATATTTTCCAGATGGCCACCACATGGTATAAACTGTCCACTTCAAATGAAAGATAAAGTATAAGATGCGTTTCAGAGACAAGCAGCCGATTCAATCTCACTGGAAAATCTCCGCACATATCTCCAAAACTAACTAACTGTGTAAGTACTTATGTCACATTGATATTTTTTAATATAACTTTCAATTAATCTATTACTGTACCAATAATTATTTGTTATAACTATAAACTTCAGAAATTATTATAATTTATATTCATAACTAAGTAAAGTTTGAGAACTTGATCGAAATAGTTTGACCAGTTTTGGTTCAGGCACAGACATTACAACCTTGTATTGTCTGTGCGTTCAGGTAAATGTATAAGCAATTCAACTGTTACTTTGTGAAATATTTTTTAGCGTCTTCAGGTATCTTAAAGATATTTGTTAGGAAGACGGATAACTTAGTTGAAAAAGTATACTATTTTTTATTTATTTAAACTAATTGTGATCCAAAACTAATCAAAATTTAGACCAAGCATTTAATAACATAAAAATTTCATTTTCAATTCCTACTTATGACAACAGATGTCGCTACCATTAACAGAAGAAGGACAACATGAAGATATTAAAAGTATCTTTGGCAAACACATTGGTGTCATTATTTCATTAAAACTATAGTTAAGATTACGAAGTAATCAAGATTTTATAATAAAAAGACGCATTAGTATTTTTTAGGTTAACAATAACAGTGATAGGCCATTAAACGATATTTGGTAACATATACTCGTAATTATATTAAAAAGTAAAAAAAGCAGTCATGAGTAGGTACTGCCGACAGAAGTGAAAACTTAAAACTATAAGCAAACAGATGTTATTTTTAGATATTCAAATTAATTGTTTGATCTTAAATTAAATTTTATAAATTAAAACTGTTTACATTTATCTGGTTTTGACATCTATCGGCACTCTGAGTGTTAGCGTTAACACGTCACGTGACCATGTCGATGACGACTTACATGTGTTTACTCCCCATCCAAACCTGCCTATAGAAAGTTTTCACTTCAAAAATTATAATATCAATTAAATAATATAATGTATTAGTAACAACATATGCATAATATATTAAACAGCCATAGAATCACAGGGAGGAATATTTTTTTATTTTTAAAGGTTATTGATATTTATTATGAAAGTAAAAGTGGTATAGTGGGGTAATTTAATATCGAAATAAAACTATTTATTAGTCTATGGTTAAAAAACGGTGCATTAATAAATATAGCCTCTTTAATTCTATATGGACAGGTAGAATATAATATTTTAACAGATAATACTAACAAACATCGTATCTGTCGCCCTCTTACCTTTATATGAAAAAGTTTATATATTAAATGACTGCTTTGGCAGTTAAAAAGTATAAGCTCAAAATATTTAATGCCATAAGACATGTAAGAAGAAAATTTTTATACTACGTAGATGTAAAATAAACAGCTTTAGGATAATACCTAAATAATTGCAAATAGTTTAATATTTCACAAGGACATTGGAAATTTCCATTTTACATACATAATGAAGTAAGAGATCAATTACTATCTAACCGACTCTTAATTAGATTTATTAATTACCAAATTTATTGAATATTTCATTAAACTTTAATAGAAATGGCAATATTTTGGAAGAGATATTTTAACATCGAATTCGGTTTATACAAATAACTACAAAATATTATAAGTTTCTCACAGATAAAGTCAAAAATACCTATTTAACCTCCGCCTACTTCTATATTAAATTATTTATTTTAAATAATTTTATTATATCTACTATAATATTTGCTTTATTTGTGACAAAACGTTGCGTTTTGATTCCATTACGCTCTCCATCTGTGAAAAACTTTTTTGCTACTAAAACATGCATCCGATGCAATAGACACTCACAATAATTACACTTACATCTAAATTGTAACATTTATTCTCAAATAAATCTCTATTTTACCACATAAATCATCTATCTATCTATACATAACATTCTTTAACTATGCGATCATAAGACGTCGATAACTAGAATTAAGTAAGGGATCTACATTTAAAATCAACCATAAAATTTCATTGTTTAAAATTCATTGCGTGGTTCGACCAGTCGCATTACGAAACAGTTGACTAGATACTGCAATGTACAGCATCAAATGACACGTAGCAATAGGCAACATGATGGTTAAGTATAATATAAGAGCTTCAAATTTCAAACTCTATAGTAACAGAGCTTTAAAGCTATAATTTTGCTATGAATTTATTACTTTATGGTGTTCTACAATAGAGACTAAACGATGAGCTGTTACCAAAGTTACCCTGACTGAGTAGGTCAAGTAACACCATTATAATACCATGCTACGTGCCTAACGCCCGATTAAAATAATATCATTACAAGAATATCTATTTTCTATTATTCACTAACACAGAGTAACAGTTCACAGAGATAAATCATTTTACTCTTGGGATTACGAAGGCACTAGTGACCTAGTGGATTTAAACAAATATAAAGAGAGCTACTAGAGAAATTTTTGTTACCAATATTGATATGACTTCAACTATTGACTAGAATGAAAATTTCAAAACCTAATTTGTCTTTTACTAACGATTTTCAGAAGCGGTAAATCCGAAAACCTCTTTGTGGGGCAAGATTCGTTCCAACCATTCATTTTATATTTAAAAATCTTATCAATACTGTTTATAACTATACGAGTAAAAGAAACTATGGTTGGGACAGATGTTACGTTCCTATGGAGACCTAAATAATACCTTATTAATTAGATGACGAGATGCTTTGATTTGCAATAATGACTCTTTCCAGAGATCTAAATACTATTCATAACATCTTATTTTATTTAACTATCTATGTCTTAATAGAATTACAGATAATTCAAATAGTTTACAACATTATAGTTACTAGATAAAGTTTTTATTATAATTTGGATTTATTTTAAGAATCCACGACGACGTTACCATTTCATCCGAGTATTGTCCATATGGTAACATTGATTAAATATTCAAATTGACCCACTTTGGACTAACCAACTTTTATCATAAGAAGTTTAGTATAACACCAGTATTATTAAGTCTCCATTGGAAATGTTCAAATCCTCGATACAAATATGATATCCATTTTATATTAGGCAGTATCGTGTTAAGAGTAAAATCTAGTAATTGTTTGCGCGATTGTCTTTCATCGACCGTACTCGTTTGGTTACCACACTGATATATGGGAACATTCACACAGTAAACACCCATGTGTGGGAACACATTAACGTCATTTCACACGTAGCTCTCAACGTGAGCGCTAGTTGTCGGGTCCTAGAAAGACGCTTCCACAAGATAAGTCCCGTCCATTGCTACTCCAGTCTGGTTTCCTTGAACTGTGCTTCCTGCTGGAATGTACTTGCCGCATGCTTGCTGTAATAAAAATTTGTTCCAATGAAAATACAGAAAAAACGATTGATATTCATTCGTTACAAGAAATTATGAGCTTGTAATGAATTTGTTACAGTTTAAATGAACTTCTGAAAAAAATTGATGAAGTAAATTATATTTCAGTATGATATATGTAAATTTTTGTGGTATCACATTTAAATTATTTTGTAATATATTATTAAATTATTCTTGTTTATTCAATTTTAACTTTACTATTTAAAAAAATAACACAAAACATTTATTTATAAGCCAAAATTTAATCAATTCATCTACAGTACAAAAGTGTTGTATAAAGCATTCAACATCGAGAAAAAGCTAGGGAACATATTGATAGACAGAGGACCATAGAACATACATAAAGATAGATACGCCAAAAAAATATTTCGATAAGGTGAGAGCGAGTCGCATAATGTATATAAAAAGTGTATAATGGTATTTGTGCTGGAAGCATGCCGAACTGTAAATAAATAAATATTTGTTTTCTTATGTAGACCCATTAGTGTGTAATGAAAATTAGTGTTTAAAAAAATTCTGTGATATATGAAAATGTACCGGACTATGTCAGAGTACAGAAATATATTGGCCCTTTATGTGATCGTGCGTGTCGTGGATGTCGAGTAAATTTAAATATTTTAACACATTGAATAAAAAAAAATGTTTATATTGTAAAGTATATTTATTAGAGAGTATACCTACGGCCATTTAGAGTAAATAAATGAAACCAGTACTTTTATATATTCCCTTCCATTGCCATAATGTGTGCAGTGTGTTGGCGACTGCAGCATTATTTTTAACATAAATATTTGCAAACTACAATAGTAGAACTACGACATCCTTTTTAACAATTACAACACTTGTGGATCTACTTTCAAATAAAATCGCATTATTATTTCTCTATATTCAAAATAACTGGCAACATTAAAAATTTGATTTCATTATAATAATATTGCGATTTATTAACAATAAACATTATAATACTTATATAATAAACAAATTTTCAATTTTGGTAACAATAATTAAATTACGACAATAGCACCATAGCACAAGCTTACAAAATACATAGAGACACTTATTACATACAATACTTATATCTATATAAAAATACCGATCAAGCGACATTACAGCAGCCAACACCCTGCAGACATTGAAAGCCTTTTATTTCAGATACCACACAGCGACTAATAAACTTTCTTAAAGAAATGTGTAACGCGAACATGTTTATGGAAAAATAACACACTATATATTATTTTACAGGCATATCGTATTGGCCTATTAGCCTTTTTACAAACGGCCCCGTTCATTCGTCCATATATATATTTTTCTTAAATTAAAAAACCTTTATTGCTCACACAGTCTCATATTTACAATATAAAGAATTACAATTTGCCTTTGACATTTTGCAAACAGACGACGCCGCATGTATGACTAAATGAATGATACAATATGCCTGCGACATATGTATACATTATTATAAGATTTTTAAATTACTTAGAAAGTTAGAAGTATTTACAAGTGCTTATTTAAAAACTTATTCACATCAAAATGTGAAACTTTAAGATAGTTTCATATAAAACATCGCTGTGCAGCAACACTGAAAGACGTACTGGTAAAGGGTCTTCACTGGGGGCCGCTGAGACAGAGGTATCCGATGGTCGAGAAGTCGCCGTATATCTCCTAGCGCCTCGCGCTCGTTTTCTACTTGAGTCTAAAAGCAGGACCTGTCAGCCAATTTGATGTCCGCTCGTTTTAGATGAATTTTATTTTTGTTTGTTCGTTCGTGCGTTTTATTTATATATTGTCAAAATATGTTTCAATTAATCATGTAGTAAAGTGTAAAAATAGTTGGGTAAAAATGGTACTATTAGCAGTGTCTAGATTCCAAGATGTATAGGTACAAATGGTATACTCACCGTACAACACAAATAACAGAGTTCATTTAGCTTTAAATTTCGGGAATATATTACAAATTTAGTAATGTACAGCTTTTTTGTTTGGGACATAGCAAGCTCGGCCGATCGCCTGGCATCAGGAGTCACGTCGATTTGTGTGGACTTAGCAGACATTGAGCGCCATTTTGTGCTTACGAGAAAAATGCGGAAGCTATATTTATAGATAAAAGGTATTTTTCGTTTAAGCACTTAGGGGACATAACACGAGGTCTAGCCACACAAGCAACATACGGGCCATCACGTATTCAGTCAATCCTCATTTCTATGACCAAATTTTAGAATAAATAAAATATATAGTTTTAATTCCTTAATCATTAAATAATTTGAAAAGTTTAAATTATAATATAATCTGTCAAATTTAAATTATTAATATTATATTATGATTATTACAATTATTTTTTAATAAAAAAAAAACAGTTTTTTTAATTACAGACGGATTCAAAGTTATATTATTTAAAAAAAATCTTTTTATATAAAAAAAAAGATAACATAAATTTCATCTATTTATTTACTATTTCCTGTATAGTAAAAGTAATTTTTGGCCATAGAAACAATACGTAATTGGTACGCGACATAGCGCGTGCGTTTATACCTCACGGCGGGGGCACGACGCGAGGCCGATCGGACTGATGCATCGTACTGAACGACGGCGTTTCTGTTCAAAACACCGGTATGTGACATATTTTGATGTTAAATTAATAAAACTTGATGAAAAATTACAATCTAATAGTGGTCTCTGTTAGAAAAATCAAAGTAAAATTGATTGGTTAGTAATGTTAAAATTTGTGATTTTGTGAAGTAGTTGTACCTATTTAAATTATCTTCGATTCGATTTACACACGTCATTTTTTATATC
Organism: Brenthis ino; assembly: GCA_921882275.1. Taxonomy (NCBI): domain Eukaryota; kingdom Metazoa; phylum Arthropoda; class Insecta; order Lepidoptera; family Nymphalidae; genus Brenthis; species Brenthis ino. The sequence goes on along the minus strand of OV170229.1, from coordinate 11,729,464 downwards.
TGTTCGTCTGTCTCAGTCATTTTCAAAGCTTGACCTTTCTTTAATTTCGTAAAAATTGAACACCCCAAACAATATCCTACATATACACTTAACATCTATATATAAAAGGTATACCTGGTATTTCTGTGGACAGCACCCACAGCGAGCGCAACACGCAAGCAAAGCCGGGGCGCGGCCCGAGTGTGCGGGTGATGCGAGAGGAGAAGGCGACCCAGGCCTCTTCACTGCACCATTGTATGGATTTTCCATCTCTACGAATTCTCGATCCTGAAATTAAATATTTCCTAACATTTTAAAATAATATTTTTCATAGTACTAACTTTTTAAATGTTTTTATATGTTTTTCCTTTAATAGGCTAAGGAAATATATTTTTAATTTAATTTTGAATTCTAATATATCATTCCAAATCAATATGAGTGACCATCACATAATAATAACATCAATTCATTATTATTTATTCACATTTACTAACAACTTTTTATTATTTTTCACGTAAAACATAGCATAAGTTCATATGAAGACGACACTTTAAATGAAATACATTTGGTACTAAAGGTTGATAGAAATACACTCATAAATGACCACGTCTCAGCAAACGCAGTGCAGGACGCCCTCCAGCAAAGTGGAGCGACGATATACGTAAAGTTGCTTGCAGCTGTTGGATGCGTAGGCCTGAAGATCGAGTTCAGTAGCGTGCCATAGGAGTCTATGTCCCGCAGTGGACGAAAGCAGGATTTTGAAGATGGTTGTATGGCAACATCCTCTATACAAAGCAAATATCCCTATTAGCAAACTATTTGTTTTATATCATAAAAACGACTTAATACGGTTTATTTAATGGTAAAATAGATCCATTCGTTATCATCTGAGATTAACAGGAAAGGTAAACATGGATTTGTTTCACTGATATAGAGTCAGGCAACCTTAGTAAGCTTATGACGGAGTACAAAAAAAGTAATTTGGTTAAATGTTTTTTATGTGTGTATGTGACGCGATATCATCAATTATGAAACATATATTTAGAAATTAATGGTAGGAAGAGGTGAACCCATATTAATAAAATTCATCACAAAGTATAGAATAAGAAATAAAGACTTAAAGTGATTTTGAATTCAATAGACTTTTTTATTTAAGACTTAAATATTTCACACGTACCGTAGTCCGTTCCAAACACCTCAACAGATGATGATGCTGCAATTCGAAAATATCTTCATCTCGTCCCGCGTCATCTAACTCTACGCCCGACTCTTGCGCAGCGAGGCGAGCTTCGGCAGCTTTCTTCTTAGATACAAACGCCGCGCCGGACGAGGCTTTGGCAATACGTATGCGCGCCAGGCGAGCTTTCTGTAACGTAAATATTACTTATAGGTATTTCATTTTACCAATATCACTTTCATCATTTACATGCTATTGAAAAGTCTGTTAAATTCAGCTAAGCTGTATGTTTTGTATCTTCTTCTTCCCCGAGTTAAATTAAATAACCTGTGCTATTTTAGTCCAATCTTTTATTTGCCACTGAATTGCCAATCGTTTTGTAGGTTAATATGGAGTGCACAAAAAGATAGATTGGTAAAAAATTACAATTATAAACACGCCTGAACCTGATGATGCGTTTAATGAATAGGACATAATCAAAATAGAGAATTTCTGGAAAAACAAATTTCACGCAAAGCTAAAATATAAAGTTAGAAAATTTTCTATTATACCCTCTGCGCCTTCCTCTTATCAGCTCGCTGGTTCTGATGGTAGATACGAGAGAAGTTGGACACGATGACAGGCACTGGAAGAGCGATTACCAGCACACCGGACAGAGAGCACACGCCGCCCACTATCTTGCCCGCAATAGTGCCGGGCACCATGTCGCCGTAACTGAAAATTGGATGAGAATTAAAATATTAAAATCGTTTTTTTTTTCACAAGAAAAAAGCGAAAAAAAGTTTCACGGCAATTTCACGCAAACGTGACTTGTATAGTAATTATTAAGTATACATTTGTTTTCTATGTTAAAATGACAATTATATACTTATATACGATAAAATACGAAATACCAACGTTAAGATTCTGATTTGGTTTGATGATAGTTTCTATAATTTAGGTGGTCACTAATAAATAATTAATATAAGATCGAAGATAAAACTGATTTTATGGCCAAATCTTTATATAATAAAAATATACGTTACATAAAACTATAAAATATCATATAATATTTTTTTATATAATAAATTTTCTGGTACAAAACATAAAAAAAATACAAAAGGCGGACTTAACTCAACAAGAAGGTTTTACCTTCTCTAACCGTCAACCTTTAGGTCATTTAGAAAATCCATACACATACATATGTATATAGATGCGATAATCATACTCGTAATATTATAATATTATATGTCATTCCCGCATATTTTTTATCGTATACTTCAACGATTTTAGCATACATCTTTTCTAATCCTTCTCGTTCAATTATTATAATATTTATTATTATTATATTTTGATAAGGATAATAGAGAATACTTTCTCAGATTTACGCGAATATTTGACATTTTAAATAAAACAAAAAATAATTAAAAATTTTAATATTCTATTATGGTTATACTAAGTATAATAATAGCAACTCTTAATAATATTAGGAATTAATAAAGTTTGAGCAAAATTGTAATGTTTATAATAATAACAGCTAAAATTAAATCAATAATATTGCTATATTTAATTATAATACTTATTAAACACATTTAAAATGTTTTGAATTAAATTTCAACAAATATTGTAAGGTACTTTGATGCCATTTTTGAATTGTTTGAAATCCTTTTTGTAAAATAGTGGGTAGGCACTGTTTGTAACAAATATGTGTTTAAAACGTCTATAACCTTAGTCTGTCCCGTGACCATGATTGCTGTAAGCCATTCAAAACGTCGGGAACCAAAAATGACAAAAATCCGCGACATAATCCGAAAATATGGTTTTATTTAAAATAGATGATACAGATTTTGCATGACATACTTCAATAAAAGTTTTTTTAGGATTTTAGAAGATTCGCAAGTTTCATATAAATTTAACAAAAAATATTGCGTTTTAACTTTTAGGTAATTCAATATTATATAAAGTGGGTATAAGATTCCTTAGCCTATAAAAGATAATAAAAGACGTGCAAAGCAAGATTTTTGTGTGTTATTATGAAAGGAACAAGTAAGGCGTGTTATTATTCCGTACATATTTTCATCCCGATTTCAGGCCCGACCTACTCTGCCTAATGGAAAATCCAACGTTGACGATGTTATCTTTAATATACTAAGTGATATCAGAATTTTATGCACAAATTAATTGAATTTTATAATAAAACATACTAAAAAATAAAAAATCGGATGACATGTCTAAGTTATTTTATCGTTTATAAGTCTATGGTCCAAGTGCATTCATACCTATAAAAGAATTAAGATATACAAAAAGTTGTAGAATAATGCAATCATTTTCGTCACTCTTTCAAACATACAAGGCTTCTTGAAAAAATATATAATATGAAGTTAGTGAAACCGTTTCTCCATTAAAGATACAACAAAAACTTTTGCAATAATATTCTCGAAAAACAAATCGGCGAAATAATTGTGAACGCTATTGTCATTTTGTTCTTCTAAAAATCCGCTTAGGCTCGGCGACTAACATGTTCTTAGTAAATAGTACTAATAACGGCTGAGCAAAGAAATATCTTGCCATTCTTTTCTTAGGATAACATAATTAATACATTATAAAAGTTAAAAAAATTGCTATCATTGAGCTTTTTTTTTATCTCTCTACATCTATTGCTTAGATTTAAAGTCAAAAATATGTTTTTATTTTTCCCGAAAAATGGTGTTTTTGCAGTTATCATTTTATTCTACGGGGGCGGCGATATGTGGATATATTTTTGAATTTTTGATAGTTACAATGTTCTTTGTTTATGCATATAAAGAGCGCGGTAGTGTGTCGATGGATCAGTTGAAGTTTGGAGCTAAGAGAAGATTGCGAAGAATTTAAAAATGAAAAAGTGAAGCGTGAAGTGTACGTGAACAGCCACAAGTGACTCACGTGAAGCTAAAGCAATAAAACATCCGTAGTGGAAGTGACGCGCTCAATTTTCCGATCCCAGAACTCTAGTAACACAATATCCTACCGTGTAGATGTCGATATTATTATAAGACATCAGCAAAAACCCTACAAAATTGAAATTTTTCTAAGAATCGCTGAAAATCCGTTTTACGAGTTCTGTAAAGATGTAGTAGGGAAATCGTTATTTGATAAACAAGATAAAAATTGACGTATTATCTTTGATCTTCAAACATCATAAGACGCAAAACAAATTGACTACATTTCCATTGTAATCTATTCTAAATTAAAAGATTATCTCAGGAAGTATACTCACGGAAGAAAACCGTTTTAAAAATACAAATATGTAAAATTTATGTAGTATATTACTCTCGTTATTGTATATTAGTCTCGCTGAGATTCTTTCGCCTGTTCTTCTTAGTTCTGAGACTTCTTCTTTCTAAACTGGTAGATCTTGGCTTGGCTCATGGCGTTCAGTAAAATTGTAATTTAATGCTAAATTAAATATTTTGAATTTGAATATGATAAGTTAGCTACAATAGGGATGCCCAAAATCATGCCATTATATTAAAAGTCTTTATTAGAGACAATTTATCTATATCTCTCTATACATATAATAAAATTGTAACTAAGCCGAATCTGTACATTAGATTTTTTTGGAAAATCTTATTGAAATAAACATTATTATCGATACTTTTTTTGCAATTAGTCAAAAACTCGAACTCACTCCAGAACTAAAACTATATTTTACAGCATATTTTTGACGAAAATGGAAAGAATTTCAATTAGATCCAAACAAATATATTTATATACTGCATCAAAAATCTATATAAATGAGACAAGATTTCAGAAAGAAAGTTCAGTACCTGTTTCTCCTCTGTTTGTCCTCCGTTTTTTTTTGTTTAGTAGCTATTGACGAGCTTTAGTGTTATCAATAAAAATATTTTGGAAACAGATAGTTTTTTTTATATATAGATAGGTAAATTATATTCATGTATGTATTCCTCAAATTTTCAATAATGATTATATACGAATTTCTATCACCAGGCGAGCACTAATAAAATAAATTATGCACATACTAGCGACTCACCCTCACTCTGCTCGGGTTCGTCCCTACTTACGTTTCAACGTTTAGTAAAGATTTCTCAGAGATGAAATATTTTCCCTGTCATCATACCAAATTTCATCCATATCTATCCACTGGTTTTCTCGTGATGCGTACTCAGACAGACAGACAAAAATTCTAAAAACGGATTTGGCCTACGTATCGATAATAATGACTATTTCAATAAGAATTCCAAAAAATATTTATTGTACAGATTCAATTCAGTTAAAATTTTATTATAATATATGTATATATAGATATAGAAGTAAAAAATTCCAGTTAGGCTATTTGTAAAACGGAACTGCCAATACTAGAACACTTCGTATACGTTATAAAATACAAGTTTTAAAATAACTATATTAAAACACAAGTATTTCATTTTATACTCGTCTTCAACAACTGACATTTTAAAAGTATGATAACCGGAAATCGTTCTATCTACGGAGGAAGTTTATTTTAATGATAATATGTGAAAATAAAAAAAGATAATATTTTTATGCAGCTTTTACTTTTTTTATTAGTTTCGATCGATTTTTTAGTTCATTATAATATAAATTTATACATATACGAGTAATAAAATACTTTATTATATTTACGTGAATAGTTGACATTTTAAATAAAATTGTTCTCTCTCGTGACCATGATTTCTGTAAAGCATTCGAAACGTCGGGAACCAAAAATCAAAATAAATCCGCGAAGAAATCCGAAAATATAGTTTTATTTAACATATAATAAAATTCTACAACTAATGCGTAGCAAAGACAAAACAGTTGAGTACCTTTTTCTTCTCTGTCTGTCAACTGGTTTTCTTTTTTTTGTTTAATTAGCTATTGACGAGCTCTAGTGTTATCATTTAAAAAAAATCTATATTCGAAAAACCAGTTCTGGTAACATTACAAAATCACTTCATATAAGTTATAAAAAACAAATTAAAAAAAACCATTAAAAACATTGAACAAGTAGATATTTCATTTCTTACTTCTCTTTAGTTTTTACGTTTTTAATAGTGGTTACTCTTACGCGGCTATCACTATTTTATTGCGATTTTATAACCCCTATAATATATATATAAATTACTATTATAATAATAAAGTTGCCCACAGCACTGTTTGTGTTTGTTCGGGCAAATTTTAAAAACTATCGTACGGATTTGCATGCGGTTTTCACCAATATATAGAGAAATTGATCCCCCTCATATTGAAGGAAGACCTGTGCCCAGCAGTGGGACGTTAAAAAAGCTGAATACGTAGATTAGCTGGGAAGATACTAGAAGCTATAATGAACGTTTAAAAATAAAGATTTTGCAAAAATAAATTACCGGTCGTCCCTTCTGAGAGCTACCATCGATACTAAGATTATAAAATATGTGAAAATAGGTCTGTCTGTTACCTTTTCACAACTAAACTGCTGAACAGATTTCAATAAAACTTGGCAAGGACATACATAAATTGCGTCCTGGGGACACAAATAGACTATCTTCAATCCCATCACATACCACAAGAGCGAAGCCGTGGTCAAAAACTAGTCATATTTTAAATTGGAAGGGTCACTAGTATAAAGAAAATCATTGAATAAACAAATTTTTACCTTGAACTATTCCAGTTTTGCCGCAAGAATAACTTGAAAGCTAAGCGGAAATTAGACTGCAAAATAGAATTGCCTTTTACGTGCATTTTGTGCATTGCGATACTATGCAGCACTATTTATGCTCTCAATAGAACTTATACTCGTGGGCAGTGCTTAAGAATTGCTTTTGAATATGAGTTCAAATCGGGCTACTCTTATAATTGCGATTTTATGTGTGTATGTTTGTTTCTTCTTTATACTAAAATGGCTGCACAGATTTGGATAAAATTTAGAATACAAATACATTATAACATTTTTTTTTGTTTTGGGAAATGCGTAAATGCATTTACGCATATCACCTGTAAACATGTACAACTATGTGGGAATCACTGGCTAGAAAAGCCAGTACTACCCAGTACCCACTAAAACCCAACAGAACCTCCCCCTTCTTAATAGGGCGTCGCAGAATCGCTTACGCACTCAACTACGACACCTCGACGGCAGATCTACTGAAGCAGATCACACAAGCAAGGAGTTGCTTCCATGGTCCACTCTGATGTCAGAGAAGTATCAGGAGCAACCCGCATAGCATGTCTTAGGCATTACAATAAAAAAAAATGTATTCTACTTATCATTACCATCTAATTATTATATTTAAATGATGCATGTCGTGTTTACCTGTAAGAGGCTTTGCATTTTAGATTTATATCCTTACTATGGTTTCTTGTGTATGTATGAAATGTAAAGTTGTTGTTGAACCTAATAAAGAGAAAAAAAAATGTACACCACCCACCGAGGTGGGCCACCTTCCAGTGCGTTTATTGGCTTCGCGCCCGGCTGAGCTGCCGGATGTTAATGAACCCCCATTACGACAAGTGAACGTACGTTGAAATGGAAACAGTCTATGACTTGGAGTAACACATAGGCTATTGTGAGACACCTAGGGATGAACTCGAGCAAAGTGAGAGTGAGTCACTAGCTAAGACATAGGTTACTAAGACTATTCGCCTTCTGAGATTACATGACCATTGACCGACTTAAAAAAAATGTGTTTGGATTTTTTATGCATAGATATATTTATCGGTATATTTGCTATTAAAATTTTTCCTATTTCATTTGAAGCTTAAGGTAGTGATTTTGGAGCTTTGACAAGTTTGAACCCATTTTACTTTAGTAAACTAAATTACTGAGTTGAAAGTTATTACCTAAAGAATAGTACTATAGTTCTTTCAAACATGATAAGCACAACCTTTATGTAAATTTTCAATAGTTTTAACAAATTCATACAAATAACACTCTTTCAGATAATATTTTACAGCATATTTTTTATGTGCTAATTAGTAAATTTTTTTGATGTGTTATAAAAGTAACTTTCAGGAAATATTCTGATAAATTATTTTGGTTATGTACATATGTAAATATATATATATATATATATATATATATATATATACTAGCAGTAAAAAGGCAATGGTAGTCCAGTGCTCACTTGGGAAACCGAGTGAAGCAAGTTCAAATCCCGAGTCTCGCACCTCTGGTATTTTCATGTGCGAATCATTTCCAATATGATTACCACTTATCTTAACGGTGAAGGAAAACATCGTGAGGAAACATGCATGTCTGAGAGAGAACCTAGCAAGTTTTCAAAAGACATTTGAAGTCCACCAACCCGCACGTTAAAATTAAGGATTTCCATGCAATGTAGACGTATAAGATTCACGTTAATGCTACCATTAGTTAGGAAAGAAAATGGTTTCATCTTGAAAAGGAACTCGACATTTGGACGAATAATGTAATGTAAATAATGTAACTTTTTTCACAGATTTATACAGCAAATCTAAAATAACACGATTGTTCTATTTTTGGTCTAAGTTTTGATAATTTCTTTGTGTAAATGAGCAAGACCTTTAACTACTATAAATACACTAATTCTAAACAAAAAAATATTCTATTTTATTTAGGATCTCCAACAAAAGATACACAATATATACATCATCATTTAAAAATATAAAAAGCAATGAAGACTCGCAACATGTAATATAATCAACATTTTCGTAGTTGCGTAATAAAGCATAAACTTACAAACACACATTCGCATTTATAATTATAAATAAGTACAGCGATTGTTGGTTTAACTTAGCTACGGGCTTAGACTTACTAATGCCAAGCAAGATGAAATTCTACAATCGTTTACGCTAATATAACACAAAAATATATATAGGATTAACAGATATGAAGGCAGTGGCAACCCAGTGGACAGCGCATTAGCGCTTGTTTGGTTCAAATCCCAGTTCTCGCACCTCTGATATTTTCATTTGGGTATCATTTTCAATATGATTACTATTTGCCTGACGGCGAAGGAAAACATCGAGAGGAAACCTGCACCTCTCAGAGACTTTAGCCAAGTTTTTGAAAAACATGTGGAATCCGCCAACCCGGACTTGACCTGATCCTCCGTGTATTGAGGGGAAGCCCATGCCCAGCTGTGGGACGTTAAAAAGAGGGAGCTGAGATGAGAGGGATCATTTAATATAATTTTCAGTTTCTAGTTAGCGACAACTGTAATTGTTGTGGAATGTTATCTTGACGATAAATAGAATTGGAAAGTATGCAAGTATTATATTTTCGCAACTTTTTCTCATCATCAACGAACTTTTGACTTTCAAACTAGAATGTTATATCTGCTTTTAATAAACTTTTATTTTATTTTTATGTATAGCAAACATTTGCAGCTTTAAATTGCTTCGTTCAAAAATATATTCTCTTGAGTAAACCCAACATTATTTCGTACATTTCACCCCGTTTCAAATTTTAATAAATACTTTTTATCGTATTCCAATTTTCTATCAACTATTGAAATAAATATAGTTCAATATATGTATAATTTATAAATCATTTCAATAAGACAGACTGGTGGACGAAAAATTATATATTTATTAATATTACAGCTGAGGCAGGCAGTGGTAGTTCAGTGGTAACGCGCTTACTTGGAAAATCAAGTGAAGCAGGTTCAAATCCCGAGTCTCGCAACACTAATAACTTCATGTGCGAATCAATATTCAAGACGATTACTACTGAAGGTGAAGAAAAATATCATGAGGATACCTGCATGTCTGTAAGAACCTAACAAGTTATCGACAGACATGTGGACTCCGCTAACCCGCACTTGGCCAGCTTGGAGGACTATGGCCTAATCCTCGCATCATGGGATCGTGCCCATCAATACCATGCCCAGCAGTGGGGCATTGAAAAAAGGGCTCAGGACAATACAAAATTATAGAGCAGTTCAACTACTTACGTATGAAGAAAATATTTATATCAATAATCATTAATAACAACCCTACACCACATCTCATTTTATCATTGTCTCAACTCTAAACTTAACAAATATTTAAAGACTTTTAACATTGAAGAGTGCTTTTTAAAAGCATCTATCCACATAAAAGTTTCTCCACACAATTGAGCGAAAAGTTTAAAAACTGGGACAGTGATATATGGTCTAATCATCAGTTCTATCCATTTTGCGGTAGAACCTTACAACGGGATCGAGAAATGCAACTTCGAACATTACTTTCAATAACGTTGTTTAAGTCGAAGTTTGTATAAGCCATAAAAATAGTAATAAATGCTTCGACGGATATTAAATATAGTTTACTTCAGAGCAAAATCTAGAATCTTTAAAATATACATTTTCGAACATCACAGTAATATTATTAGCGATTTTGTGTGTTTGTTTGTTCTTAAAGCTGTAACTGAAAAATATTGCTAATCTTACTAATAAAAAAATTATAGACATGTGGATGGTTTGTTACTAAATCACGCCAGAACGGCTGAATGGATCTGGATGAAATTTAGTAAGTGATAGATGATAGTCTGGAATAGCACATAGGCTACTTTTTATCCCAAAAAAATGTACGGGGATTAGATCTGTTTTTATTTTATAAAATAAAAATATTTAAAAGTCATAAAATTGTTCTGTTTATATATTTCAAAATAATAATCATAGCAAGCTTTCGAAAGCCATGTGAAGTCTACCATCCCACACTTAGCCAGCGTGATGAACGAAGGCCTGATACCCCTTGTATTTAAAAGAGGCCCGTGCCCAGAAGTGGGACATTAAAAAGGGTCGCATACATAAAATAATATAATTACTTCTTAATAAAACTTCAAAATTTAATAATTTACCTCATGTACATTCTTAAATTAAAAATAAATTTTTGTATAGGCATTATCCTATCAGCAGTACCAAAGATGTACTGCGCCGACGCCAAGTGATTGGAGAATGGACAGTTAGATGATGATGATGCCTTATAATTTCTCTTTGTGATATTAAAAAGACAATTTTGAAATTTTGTTCGCAATTGGCAGAGATATCGCGTATACAAAGAAATAGTATAAAAATACGGGTATATACCCGAATTAAGTCCTCTATTTTAAAGTGGGTTAAAAAATAAATTTAATATAATAGAGTTCACAGAGCTACTAACTTTATCATTTAACGTCCTTTTTTTTTTAACGTTGGGAAATGAACGTCCTAACTTAAGCAATGAAAGCTTATGTGTTCGCTGTAACTTATAAGACACATCTTTTCCTCAAAAAATTAACCAAGTAATGCAAATAGCAATTTCCCCTGACTGAAGAATTTAACCCTTTTGGGCGTTTTTCGGTGATACAGATAACTTTATGAAGACTGATGTATGCAAGACCATATGTAGTATGTTATTTTTATATATATACTGTGATTTCTTTTTTAACTTTATTTCCATATTACCTTGTACTTTTCTGCTCCGCTAAATGACAATGAGAAATATCTCGGCCCCTAGGTTGACTGGAAGAGATCTTTTCACACATTTGCCGTCAATTTTCTACTAATATTTGTAATTTATGTTTTTTTAAATGTGCAAAAAAGAATATATATATATATATATATATATATATATATATATATATATATATATATATATATAATCTAACTATCTAATAATATATTCAATATTTAATGAAAAAGCGTTGTTATTTAAAGTAGATAGCTATGTTTTTAATTTAGACAAGTCCATACGTAATATTATTAGTATTATAGGTATATATTACTTTTTTTGTCCTTTTTCTCTGCGAAATCGAGCTGATGTATGTAGTTTTTTGTATGAAGATAGTGGGTAGGCTGAAGAGAAATATACAGTCAATCTTCTTGTGAAAAAAATACCTCAATCCCAGCAAAATATGTTATAAGATTTTTTGTTTGGAGAAAGTTTCATGCGTCGTTATTAACTAAGGGATGAATGAGTACTATTTACCTATGTATATAAAATGTACTAAATTTTTAAAGGTAATATGTAGTTAAAAAATTCACGTAGAATAATCAAACCTGCACTATTCATCCACTTAAACTAAATCTGGCACCCAGCCATTGCAACAGGCGGTCAAATATGCTTATGTGCAAAGCGAAAAGGCTATTTGTTTATTCACGTCCATCTCTGAGCCATACATCCGATACAGAAAATTCTTTTAGCATTAGAAAGAATGCATTTTTCGTAATACTTATTACTGGCTTATATTACTTTATTATTATTATATACTGGCGTCTTACCCTGGCTTTGCTTGGGTGCATTCCTAGATACCTAACAGGAGTCTAAGTGCTAGTCCAGGTTATAGCTGTATGCCTATTAAATTTCACCAAAATCCGTCCAGCCGTTAAAGCGTGAAGGAATAACGTGTGTTTGGGGTTGTTTTTTGAGCGAAGTCGAAGAATATGATGATGTTCTCCTAGCCGATTCCGGCCACGGCGGCCAATCTCAATGAGACTAGCCAACTGCGTAGGAGATATTATAGTGCTCAAGTGTACGCGCAGACACAAGTGCACTCTCTATTCCTATCACTCTCATACTCCGGTGGGACGACTACTCGACACGACCGGTGAGAGTTAAGGCGCAGGACCGACGGCTTTACGTGCTCTCCGAGGCACGGGGGTGAAACACCGCCAACTTCCCAACTCCGGGCTGTTACTGAGACTTACTATACAGGAAGACGCAATAACTAAACTTGGCCCGACCCGGGACTCGAACCCAGGACCTCCGGGTGTGCAGCCGTACATGCTAGCCACTACACCACCGAGGCAGTTAATATACATAATTCAGTTCAGTTAATATAAGATAAATATACATAATTCATAATCATCCCATTATCATTATCAAGCGATTCTAGTAGATAAAAGTTGCAATAGTATTTAAACCAACAATTATGTATGCAAAAATTTGTATGTATGTATGCACGTTTGTTAACAGTTAGACGAACTTAGATGATTTGTTTTACTTTACGAAATTAAAAATAAAACAAAAATCGGTTCACACTTACCGAAGATATAGTATATCCAAAAACAGGCAAATTTAGTTTCTCCTACTTCACTTATTACAACAATAACGTTTTCTTTATATTTTGAACCACCTTCAAAGTTATTGAAATTTTCATAATCTATCAACAAGCAATCTTATTTCACACCACCTGCGCCCTGTACTTCCTTTTGAAGCTATTTCTAATATGATAATAGAGCACGAATATCTATCGCCTTAAGTTCGGAGCGTGATTTCGGATAGCTTATATTTAACCTTAAAATTATAAAGATTTGTATTTTTGTATGTTTGTAACGAATAAACTCAAAAACTATTGGACCAATTTAGATGAAATTTGGTTAGAAGATTTTTTTTTCCGGAAATTCTGCTACGTCTCGATATATCATACTAGCGGCTCACCCTCGCTTCGCTCTGGTTCGCCTCTAGGAAAGCAAAAACAAACCTATCCCACGGAAACCGTACATTTTTCCGGAATAAAAAGTAGCATATTATGTGTTATTCCAGGCTATAATGTATCTCTGTGTCAAATTTTATCTAGATCCGTTCAGATGTTCAGGCGTGAAAGAGTAACAAACATCCATACTCACAAACTTTCTCTTAAAATATTAAAATACGGATACTATTATCATATATATAAAGTTATTTGTTTATTTTTTCCCATAAAAAATGACAGGAAACGACTACATAAAAAAATACATATAAATAATTTCATAAGCACAGACAGAGTAGAAAACTACAATTAGTTATAAATAGCAAGTGGCGTAGCGTCATAAAATTTTTGGTGTATAGTTTACGAAGGCGTTCATGTAAACAAATGTGCGCGTGAATAAGTAAATCATTAGAGAACTTCATGTTCATATTCTATAAATCAAATCGGCCTTAACCTTTAAAACTAGTATGAAAAGCTATAAACAATAATAAAATATAATAAATAATAAGTTTTAGTTATTGACCAGAAATGTAAGTGTTTTTACAGTTTTTTATCTGCGTCGTTATTCTGTTCTAGGGTTGTCTCATAGACCTAGAGTAGACTTGTTTCTTTGACATGTTTTTTTAACATTCTATTTCTGAATTCAAATTGAAATAAAAGATTATTGAATAAAGCACGGTCGCTTTCCCTCTTTCTAGAGAGTGGTCGATTTCATAAAAGTATTGCTCAGTCCATTCTCATATTCTATGGGTTGTCTGTTAGGGTTTTTTGTAAAAACAGTCGGGGCTTAGACTAGATTTTTTTAGCAAAATAATATTACATATACATATCACAAGCTATTTCACCTTTAGCTGTGCTTGTATAGTCTTATCATCTTGCACTCAAAAATGACGGTACCTCAAAAAAATATTTTCTGATAGATTTTAATCCCTCCACGACCGCGGACACGTCGGCGTTACAGTTAACAATAGATTTCTTAGAAATTTAGTAAATTTCTTAGAAATTTACCTAGATGTGCTATTTTAAAATTTCTACTGGACTACCCCGATTTTATTAACAAACTAGCGGCTCACCCTCGCTTCGCTCGGGTTCACCTCTAGAAAAAGCACAAACAGATCTATCCCACGGGAACCGTTCATTTTTCCGGGATGAAAAGTAACCTGTTGTTCGACTGGCAATTAAGGTATCAGCATGCCAAATTTTACGAAATTAGGTGCGTAAGTTGTTGTGTACTAACTGTATAAGTTACTATAGTTTTTTGGACTATCCCACGGAAACTCTTTAATTTTCCGGGATGAAAAGTAGCTGATTTGTTTTTGTCATGTATGAACTATATTATTGTAAAGTTTCATTAAAATCCAATCGGTAGTTTTTGTGTACTAAGATGTATAAGTTGTTATAGTTTTTGAACTATCCCACGGGAACCCTTTAATTTTCCAGGATGAAAAGTATCTAAGATGTTGCCCGGGGATATAAGGTACCACCATGCAAAATTTCATTTAAATAAGTCTAATAGATCCGGAGATTAGCCCGTACAAAGAGAAAAACAGATAAACAGCTCGCTCGGGTTCGTCCATACCTACGAATATGTTGTATTATCTCTTTAACCATTTGTCCAAATTATATGCAGTAAAAGGGAAAAGTCTTTTGTTTTAAACATTTTAGACGATAAATTTACTTATTTTGATAAGAATTCATAATTGTTGATAATATGACCAATAAACATGACCTACCGATTTAAATTATTTTTTTAATATAAAAAACTACTTTTTGTGACTTAAATATAAAAGTTAGACATATGCTGTCGCTGACTTTTTTGTAGACATTATTAAGCTCTACAACTTTTTTCTAGAACGTTATCATATATCTCTCATCGTTAAGGCAGCGTTCGTAAGAAACGTTTTCGTTCGACCGTTTTTTCTCCGACTTACTTTGCAAATCCGACTACCATGAAAAAGCCTTGTCATTCTTCGGGTTATTATATAGCCTATGACACTCAGAAAGAACGTGACTTTCTATTGGTAAAAGAATTTTGTAAATCGGTTCAGTAGATACAGAGATTACCCCCTACAACGTCACAAACTCACAAACTCACAAACCCACAAACTCACAAACTCACAAGATCACAAACTTTACCTCTTTATAATATTAGTATAGATAACATAGCAGTTATATAATAATTTATAATTTCACAATGTCCGTCTGTCTCTCCGCATGTAAAACCATTTTACTCGTAAACTATTGGACTTATGCCCGATTTCACTAACAACCCATAAGCTACCACCTACGTATGGGATCCCTAGCTTAAAATTCCCCTAAACTAGCCCCTAAATTAAATTTCGTTTTACCATCGTCTTTAAGTCCATATTTCGAGCACCTAAGTTTAGGGGGTCTTAAATTGCTAAAATTAGGTGGGTAAATGTCTAAAATACGCGCATTTTGCGTATATCGTCATTCTATCGAACTGGAAGGAGTCCTACACAGCAGTACGTACAGTAAAAGAAATAAGAAACATACGAGTATATCTGGATTAGATTTCTCTTCTCTTTTTGAGGGGATCTTTCGTATTTTTTTACTTTAGTACATAATATGACATTCTCTGTTTATTTTCATATTTCTTTTGCTCCTTTAACTTTAATAGTACCAAACTTACCATTTATTATTTTCCAGATATTATCAAAAAGGAAAGAATGAGTGATATCTTTATGATAACAACACAATTTGGCATAATTAAGATACAATAAATACTCAAAAGTTACTCGTATTTCATTTAATAACTGAAAAGAAATGATTACATGAATAAATCTCTTCTAGATAACACAAAACAAAATATATTGTATGCAAGCTAAGATATACATATATGTAATTATTTTATCATTACAAGCATTACTCCCTTGCATTCAGCTCTTTGTAATGTCCCACTGCTGGGCACGGGCCTACCTTCAATACTAGGGGGATCAGGCATAGTCTACCATACTGGCGTGGTTGGCGGACTTCACATGTTTTTCGAAAACTTGCTAGATTTTCTCAGACATGCAGGTTTCCTCACGATGTATTCCTTTACCGTAAGATAAATGATAATCATATTGGAAATAATTCGCACATGAAAATATCAGAGGTGCAAAACCCGGGATTTGAACCCGCTTCACTTAGTGTCCTAAGCGAGAGCGTTACACTGAAATACCACTGCCCTACACTTTAACATTACTATTACTACTTTACAAGAAGAATTATGTAAATGAGCTTTACAGTCTCTTTGTTTCATTTAAAGTAACAAATTTCGATTCTCTAGGACCTATTTGGAAGCACTAGTCTAGTACAATCAATTTGCTTACACGTGTACCTAAACTAAACATTGTAACCTCTGTTAGGTTATTGGACTGTTTCAGCTTTGCTCACGGGCTTATACTGCAACTTTAAGTAGTGCATGCAACGTACTACCACAGATCATATAATACTATACTAGAACTACTAACCTTAAGTCTAAATTTACATTTTAATTGGAAGCCAAAAATCGTCAATTCTGTGGTAAATGGAAGAATTTTTTTATGAGTAACCTCATTAATTAATTTATTTAATATTATTCATATTTTTTAGTTTTTTTTGTTATATAAAAATTAGCTACTCATCTTCGCTCAGGTGAATCCCTAGGTACCTTTTGCCAAATTTCTTTGCCTTAATTTAGATCATAGTCTATATGCGTAAAAAAATCATCTAAGTTCGTCTAACTGTTAACAAACGTGCATACATACATACAAATTTTCGCATACATAATTGTTGGTTTAAATACTATTGCAACTTTTATCTACTAGAATCGCTTGATAATGATAATGGGAAATTGGGATGATTATGAATTATGTATATTTATCTTATATTAACTGAACTGAATTATGTATATTAACTGCCTCGGTGGTGTAGTGGCTAGCATGTACGGCTGCACACCCGGAGGTCCTGGGTTCGAGTCCCGGGTCGGGCCAAGTTTAGTTATTGCGTCTTCCTGTATAGTAAGTCTCAGTAACAGCCCGGAGTAGGGAAGTTGGCGGTGTTTCACCCCCGTGCCTCGGAGAGCACGTAAAGCCGTCGGTCCTGCGCCTTAACTCTCACCGGTCGTGTCGAGTGGTCGTCCCACCGGAGTATGAGAGTGATAGGAATAGAGAGTGCACTTGTGTCTGCGCGTACACTTGAGCACTATAATATCTCATGCGCAGTTGGCTAATCTCATTGAGATTGGCCGCCGTGGCCGGAATCGGCTAGGAGAACATCATCATCATCATCATTTATTATACAAGATTTAAGTGCATTCGATCTTACGTGTATTCGGAATAATAATTTAATAATTAATTAAATTAAATTAAATTCAATATTTTAATAATTAAATAAATAAATAAATACGTTGGGACATCACCATAAAAAATCAAAATGAAATCAGCCCTTTTTAACACCCGCCCATCTCTAACATGCAGATTTCCTCATGTCGTCCTTCACCGTAAGGCTTCCTTACAAAATGATTCCCGCATAAATATCAGAGGTGCGAGACTTGAAGTGAACTTATATCACTTGATTTTCAAAGCAAACGCGTTAATAGGTACCGCTGCTAATATTAATTTATTCCAAAAATTTATAAAGAGACGTGAATGTTAGCTAATAAAGCGATAAATAATGTCTATATTAACTTCTAATATAACAAACAACCACACAAAAACTTACTTACCTTTTATATATAGTGCGTAATTTTCAATCGGATCTCAGGTCATCTGGCTTTGTTCCAAAACGAAACGTAAACTAAAGAAAAGTCTAGTTACGCCCATTAATGTAAAAATCTTAATTTTAAAGTAATCACGTCGTCGCGCCAAAAGAAACAATGAAGCTCTGTTGTTTGCGTCGTTGTTTATTTTGCTTTTGCATAGTCTTTGACCGAAATAAAGCTTTTTTCTTCAACTTTAAAGCTTTCATCCCATCCTGTTATTGTAGTTTAATTGAATGGAGTAGAAATTTATAATTATAAGTTCTTGCTATATTAAAACTTTGTAAATTGTAATGAAATTTTATCAAAACCAGTTCAGCTTAGCGTAAATTAGTTACAGTTAATAGATACAATCTTTTGTTAATAAGTTGTTAATTTAGTCTTTAAAATTATATAAAACGTATGAGTTATATGCATATAGTGGCTAGAACCGATTTTATAGGAAAGATCTTATATTATAATCAGGCATATTATGATGACTCTTTAGAATAATGAATATGTTTTATTAGTTTCTAAGTAGCTATACTGTCATATAATATTATGATGTTACATTAACACACAGCACCATCTAGTTCCATGATAAGCTACGAGGCTTATTTGTTTATACACTACACATATATATTAACTTTAAAAACATACATATTATAGATATAAACACCCATGACTGGAGTAAAAATATTTGTACTCATCATACAAATGAATGCCCCCAGCGGGACTTGAACCCGCGACCGCTGACACAGCAAGTAGAGTCACTACAAACTGAGCCAAACGTATCGTCAAACCTGTTCGGATGGTAAACTTGTGTGAATGTTTCAAAAAAATGTTAATGCCATCGCCCTATGTAGGCCGCGCATTAATGTTCAATGAATTTTTCTTTTTTGCTATAAAGGTTATTTTTGCTTATTTCGGTAATAAAATGTTGTTATTTGACGACTTAGTGTAGATATAGTATAAATTTTAAATTAAAACAACATATTATGCTTAATATAAAGCCCAATTATTATCTACAAGTTTTGCCCGTGGCTTCATTCGCGAGGTGAATGTAGTGGATAATCAGAAGGTAAACTATTTCAATGCTCAGGATACAATCTATGTCTTAGTCAAATTTTATTAAAATCTTTTCAGTAGTTTCAGCGTTATATACAGATAGATTTACTTTCACATTTATAATATTAAGTATGGATGTGCCATAACGATAATTTGCCCGCGAATTCAACTCCTATTTGACCAATAAATTTCGTAAATAAAATGAAAATTAACTTTATCCAATTAGACGTATACAAGTACTTTAGAACTCAACCAAACTCTCCAATAAAATCAACATCATCAAAAATAGTGTTCATCTAAATTCCAAAGTCACAAATGTAAGCATTTAAGTTTCGTGAACAAGAATAATCTCAGCTTTCATATAAGCCGTAAGCTTACTATCTACTAGTTGTACAATTTATGTGTAGACTTAAAAGATTACATGAGCTTAAAATCGATTCTCCGTATTACTGCAATGAAATCTGTTGTCAGACGTTTTATTATTTACAAAGCCTAATAGGCTATGGAAAGGAAACCATTTTGTATGAAGCAAGAAATTATTTTTACTAAATCGCTGAGTTCTAACTTCAGTTTGGAGTTTAACATTAAAACGAATAATTGTTTTTACCTAAAGAGTACATGAATTTATAGTCATTTTAATGTTATTTTGGCGCTATTTTGTTAAAAATCAGCAAAAAATTACCCTTGATTTTTCCTGAAAATATCTCGAAAAACAAGTCTATTTTCATCATCCATGAAGAGTAAATATGATCAGAGAATCATTGTTATTACGTTATTTATAAGTTCTGTTCAATGAATTCACTACAGTGAAATAGCAACCTCGCTTTAAGCAGACTATCACTGGATTTCATGTCGTCTTTAACAGTGGTGATGTTACCATCGGCTAGGACAGTTCTGCAGAGAAGAACCCGCAAGACTCAACAGTTATAGTACTCAGAAATTATTTTGTTCCTCTTAACTTCTTCATGTATTAAGATAAACAGCTATCTATCTATGTATGCTAGACTTATAAACTAACTTGATGAAAAAATACGTAGATTAGTTTCTGCTTTATACGCGATTTGTTGAAGTAGAAATGTAATAAAAAAAACAATGATCAATTTTTGACAAGGCGACCCATCTTATAAGACCAGGAAATTGCACAAAGTATTTACGAGTCCAATCACAAACTTAAGCATTCCTGTCACTCTCATACTCCGGACAATTCGACACGATTTGTGATAGATCAGGTGGATTTACGGCTTTACATGCTCTTCAAGGCACATCACATCCTAATTCCAATCTGCTGCTGAGAATTTCTTAATAGAAAAATATAATAACTACACTTGGCTTGATCTAGGACTCGAACCCAGGGTCTTCTCATTTGCAGTCGTAAATGTTAACAACTAAAACAACGAGACAGGATATCGAAAGTAATAAGTGTTGGCAACCTCAAGTTATAGGTGCCATCTATTTCCGAACAAAGTTAAACGTCATAGATGACAGCGCCATGGAAACAAAGCTGTCATCCCCCACTTTGATTACGTTACCTTTAAATACGGCTTCTCTCGCTAAGAACGATTCATTCCTGTGCAAGTGAAGTTATGGTGTATAAGTGTCAGTGTAATATAATCAGTGAAGTGTAGTGATTAAGTGAATTATTAGATAGATTTATGAAATATATAACAAGTGAATAGTGATTATAATATGTGGTGTAAATGAGAAAGTTGGAAATAAATAATGTGTAATAACTATTGAGTGTTTATATATATACCGTCGTTTACATCAGAAGAGGGAAGTGAACTATGGGAGGACGAAAATCACGCCGTAAGAGGGTTCGCTCACGATCCTCTTCTAGCAGTTCTAGTGCTGCTACGCCGCCACCGCCACGGGCAAAAAAGGTACCACGTAAAGCTGATGCCAGAACTGTGAGTACTACTAATGCCATTACTTTGAACAACATTATCCCGGAGTTCGATCCGTTAAAAGATGACATTAATGCATGGCTTAGTATTATCGAAACATATGCTGTAACATTTGCTTGGTCCGATGAGATGATCCGTTACCAGGCTTTAAATAAATTAAATGGCTCGGCTAAACTATGGTACGACTCCTTAGTACGCACGGTTAGAGAATGGCCATCATGGAAATGGAATCAATGGAAATTGAAATTAGCCTCTAGTTTTCAAATAAATAGGAATATGTTTGAACTGTTAAAAGAGTTAATTAATAAGAAACCACTTGAGAATCAATCTTTATATGAATTTTATTTTGAACAAAAATGTAAGATAGATAAACTGCATTTGAACTTTTCAGAAAAAGATATAATTTCGATAATCGTAGGTAATATTGCAGATAGTAATATTGGAGCCACCATAGAGGCTAGTAATTTTAGTACTTGCGATAGCCTGGCCAGTTTCTTACATAGTCGCATTTATAAAAAGATTTCTAAGCAGAATAGCAGTTATGATAGTTCATCTCGAGTTAATAATAACAAGGAACAGATTATTGAAAAACCATCTCCGTCTACGGATTCTAAGAGACCGGATCAGCTAAATAATACACAAACTAATTTTATTCGAAAACCCACCAAATGTTATATTTGTGGGGGAAATCATAAACGTCATCAATGCGATGCGAATAAATGCGATTTCTGTGGTAAAAGAGGACATTTAGAAACTGTGTGTTTTAAGAAAAATGCCGTAAAACCCGAAAAACAGGAAACTAAATTCATTTCGACATTAAATTCACGGGATAAATTCATTAAACACGTATTTATAAACAATTTTACCCATGAAGCATTCATTGACACTGGAAGTAGTTGTTCTTTAATCTCAGAATTTTTAATAATAAAACATTCATTAGAGAAAATTCCGTTACCTACACCAGTTTTGCTACAAGGATTTTCTGAAGAAGGCTCTAAATCAGTTAAATTTAAAGTCAAAGTTAACATGAAAATTGATTCTGTTCAATTATTTGACGTAGACTTATATATTATTGATAAGATTGTTGGTTGCGATATTCTTATCGGTAGAAATATTACCGAACGGAAAGACTTGATGTATTCACGAATTGGTAACGAATTAAGATTTGATTATGCTGAATTTTGTCTTAATCTAAATGAACTTCAATTAAAGGCAGATGCCCCCCATTACAAACAATTAGTAGAATTATTTACGACATATAGAGATTGTATAGCAACTAATATAAAAGAATTAGGAAGAGTAATCAATCATGAGATGGTGATTAATTTAATTAATACACAACCAATACAATGCAGGCCCTTCAGGTCACCCAACGCTAATAGAAAAATAATACGTGATATAGTAGCGGAACTACAATCATATGGCATAATTCGCGATAGCAAATCACCTTATGCCAGCCCAGCTTTACTTGTAGACAAAAAGAATGGAGAGAAAAGGCTTTGTATTGACTATCGTTTATTAAATAAAATAACTGTTAAAGATAAATACCCTATGCCACGTATTGAAGACTTAATAGACAGACTTCAAGGCTATAAATATTTTACTAGCTTAGACTTGAAAAGTGGATATTACCAAATAAGTATGCACAAAGACTCTGTAGAAAAAACTGCATTTATTACAGAGGATGGTCATTATGAGTTTTAAGGCTCCCATTTGGTTTGGTAAATGCACCATCGTGTTTTCAACAAATGATGAATAAAGTTCTGGGAAATTTACGTTTTGGTAAAGTAATCGTTTATCTGGATGATGTTTACGTAATAAGTGAAACAGTAGAAGAAAATTTATTGTTATTAGAACAAATTTTAAAGATATTTCGTGAAAATGGTCTAACATTGAACTTAAAGAAATGTCATTTCTTTAAAACGGAAATCGAATTCCTTGGATATAAAATAAGACCTAATTGTGTCATGCCAAATGAATCAAAAATAGAAGCTGTACAAAATTTTCCTGTTCCTAAAACAGTCCATCAAGTTCGACAATTTCTTGGCCTTATCAGTTATTTTCGCAAATTTATAAAGAATTGTGCGTTAATTTCAATTCCCCTAACTAGATTACTAAAGGAAGACATAACGTGGTCATGGGGGAAACCTCATCAGGAGGCCTTCGAATTATTAAAAAGTAAGCTTACTTCTCAGAGTATACTAACGATTTTTGACCCAAGTAAACAAATTATTTTATATACAGATGCAAGTAGAGATGGCATTGCCAGTATTTTAATGCAAGTAACAGACGGAGGCGAAAAACCAGTTCACTATTATAGTAGACAAACCTCCGAAGATGAAAAGAAATACCATTCATTTGAATTGGAATTGCTAGCTATAGTGTGCTCATTACAGAAGTTTAGATTATATTTACTAGGCACAACGTTTAAAATCGTTACGGATTGTAATTCTGTTAAATTTGCCTTAACTAAAAAGGAAATAATTCCTCGTATTGCTCGTTTGGTACTATCAACTCAAGAATATTCTTTTGAAATAATACATAAAGAGGGCACACGAATGCAACATGTGGATGCCCTCAGTAGAAATCCGGTTCATGCCGGTGAAAAATCAGAAGCTGAGATATTGCTGTCAATAACTGAAGCAGATTGGTTATTGTCTGTACAGTTACAAGACCCCGAGATTACTAAGATTAAAAATATATTAGAATCAGGAGAGGCCGACAATAACAAAACTATATTTAACGAATATGAACTGTTGGGAAATAAGGTTTATAAAAGAACATGTTGTGGTCGCCGTTGGGTTGTACCAAAAAAATGTATTTGGCAGATTATAAAATGTAATCACGATGATATAGGCCATTTTGCCCTCGATAAAACTCTTGAAAGGATAAGAAATCGTTATTGGTTCCCCCGAATGCGTCATGTTGTTAAAAAATACATTAAAAATTGCATAAATTGTATATATTTTAAAAATAAAGGTGGTCCAAAAGAAGGACAATTATATCCTCTGCCTAAATATGCGCAACCGTTTCATACAATTCATATTGACCACATAGGTCCATTTGTATTAACAAAACATAAAAATCGATATCTTCTCGTTATTGTTGATGCATTTACTAAGTTCATTTTTATTTCACCGGTACCGTCAACAGAAACAAGTAATGTAATTAAGGAATTAGACAATATTTCAAAAATATTTGGAAACCCCAAAAGAATTATTTCTGATGCAGGCACATGCTTTACTTCGAACAATTTTAAAAAATATTGCAATACTAAAAACATACATTTACATACAGTGGCTACCGGAATGCCTCGCTCAAATGGACAGGTAGAAAGATTTAATAAAACTATCCTAGAAGCCATGAGAACGATAGGTGCGAATACAACAGATGACAATTGGGATCAATATGTTAAAGTATTACAGCAGGGTTTAAACAGTACTATACATAAGTCAATAAAAGCTGTGCCATCAGAAGTATTGTTAGGATACAGGTTACGTACAGACAGTGACGGTTTAGCTCCTAATTTAGACAACGAAAATATAACAGATATAACAGCATTACGTAAAACTGTTGAGGAGAATATTAAAAGCAGTGCACAATATAATAAAGATAGATTTGATAAACCAAGAACGAAAGCAAAAATATATAAAGAAGGTAGTTTAGTTTTGATTAAAATACCAAGTCAAAGTAATGAGGGTCAAAGCAGAAAACTATTGCCAATTTACAAGGGACCATTTAAAGTAAAAAAAGTATTAGGTCACGATAGATATGAAGTAGTGGATTTAAGAGGTAGCGAGAGGAGTCAAAAGCCTTATACGGGTGTAGTAGCCGCTGAAAATATGAAGGCTTGGATTTGCATAGACGATTGGGACACTGAATAAAATATTAATTTTGTTTATAAATTTGTACTCCGTGTTGGCAAGGTACGTGGTATCATACTATCTTTTCCTTATTATCTATGTTCAGCGAGTCCAAATCTAAACTTTAAAAATATTTTATAGCTTATACCGTGCTTAGTGTAACAGTCATAGGATTCAAAACTTAGCTTGGAAAGCTTAAGTGTGACAGTGATCCTTTAAGTACAAGCGGTTTTGAATGAAAGACTAGCCTGGTTCGCTAAGTGTGACAGTGTTCCTTTAGGTGCAGGTAGTTAGTCTTGCGAAATCATCCTTTTTCTGTTGCACTAAAGCCATATGCTAACACTAATTATTATTTATTAACCTTTGTTTGTGTAAAGACGAGCCTGGTACACTTACAAAGTTTCTCTAAGTGCAGGTGGTTTTTAGAACATTCCATTGGTATTCAGCAATATAGCTGATCTCGAAAGATCATTGTCATCATTGTCATTCTCTTTACTACAAATAAATAATAATATATGTACTTAAATATTTTCAGTGTTTAGATTCAGACTCGTGGGGTGCCTGGGACAGACACCATGCAGCATGGCCGTGTTGGCAACCTCAAGTTATAGGTGCCATCTATTTCCGAACAAAGTTAAACGTCATAGATGACAGCGCCATGGAAACAAAGCTGTCATCCCCCACTTTGATTACGTTACCTTTAAATACGGCTTCTCTCGCTAAGAACGATTCATTCCTGTGCAAGTGAAGTTATGGTGTATAAGTGTCAGTGTAATATAATCAGTGAAGTGTAGTGATTAAGTGAATTATTAGATAGATTTATGAAATATATAACAAGTGAATAGTGATTATAATATGTGGTGTAAATGAGAAAGTTGGAAATAAATAATGTGTAATAACTATTGAGTGTTTATATATATACCGTCGTTTACATAAGCAAAATATTCTTAGCGAATATTTCAGCAGTGTCCAAATACATATAAACAAAAGGAAATTTGTTACAACCATAACTACATAGTTTCATATTTAATGCGTTGAATAAATTCTGTCAGTTTGTTTGTCGTTGGTAGATCGTAAACAAGGCATAAATAACGTAGAAATAATAAACAATTGTTTCACACGGCCACTTTGTACCGTCGTTACTATTTTGTGTGGACTTGGATTATTTTAGTGAAGTTTATTTTGTTTTGTTACTTCATTTCACTCGTGACTGGTGACGTAAATTATGGTATAGGAGAATTTTGTTTGGAGAGTTTATTCAGGCTTTAGGTTCAGGCCCACAATTATTTCAACTGTTTTGACAGCAACTGTTAAGTTTCTTGCCGGCTCTTCTTAGTAGCATTGTCCTCTGCGCCGGTGGTACCTATATTTCTCACAGATTTACATACTGACATTTAATTAAAATTTTAATAATGTAAAAATTGACGATTCAAAAGTACTTGTAAATGTCTATTTGAATATAGTATATTTTGATTTGTATTTGATTCATGCTTTTGCTAGAGACTAACAATAATACAGTCTTACTGAAAGATTTCGAAGACGGCGACCAATCTCACTGAGATTATCCATGTGCACTGAAAATATTTTATAATACTAAATGAGTAATTCTTGTATATATGTACATGTATAAATTTATTTCGTGCATCTAGGAAACGGCTCTAATGATATGAATCAAATTTTGTATTTAGATGAGGTTTTGCTTTTTTAAAACCTATTTAGGTGTCTTTTCTGAAAAAAATGCATTTTTTAATTTTTTTCCAAAAAAACGCCGAGCGAAGCTACTCGCCCAGGTACTTATAGTTTATAAGCGTTAAAGCAAGTAAACTATCTATGCCTTTCACTGGCAAACGTACAGGACTAAAATTTGACACGGCGGTTGAGAAAACAGGTACAGAACCGACGGCTCTACATACTCTCTAAGGCAAGGGGCTGAAACATGAATAACTATCCAACTCCGATTTGCTGCCGAGAATTTTTTGGCGGAAGCCCTAATAACTATGCTTGGCCTGACCCGAATCTCCAGCTTTGGATCAACTACCTACACCTGTACATGCTAGCTACATGAGTGCAAGGAGCATACAGATTAATGTCCCATGAGAATCAGAAGAATTTTAGCGTCCTTCCACTTAATACTCCTCCTCCATGGAATGAGACAGCAAAAAAGTCCCATGAATGTCAAGACAGATTTCCCTAAAATATTCTTATTTTTGATTCGATTTTGTGTGTATGTTACGTGAAATCTTCGCCAATTGTGATTTTTTATATTCGTGAATGATTTTTATTACTAAAAAAATATTTAAAATTATTAGCGGTTTTTAAACAAATAAAAAAACCTACCGCAAAAGGTTTAAAATTACTTTTAACTAACTTTAAAGTGTATATACCTTTTTTTAGTTCATACTAATTATACATGTACAAGCCCATCTGTTACTTAACAAATGAACAAATATTTAAAAATAATAAAGCCGTCATAATCTCCATTTGATGTACGTTCAATCGTTTCATTGGCACTTGTAATATTTTCGGTATACCTAATGTTTTTACGTTCGTCCGACCTTGTCTCATTTAATAGCAGTTACTATTTTGTCGAGGCCGTTTATTGTTAAGAATCGTTGCGAAATGACTGTTTACTTTGTTTTTGAATGTAACAGTGAGATTAAGTGTCTTGTATGACAAGGTGTGCTTTATAATGTTCTACCGGTGACTTACCCTCGTCTTGGGAAGAGTATCACTAGAAGCCTTTTGATTTATACAAATAGGAACATGATATTTAGTTAACGCCACTTTTTGGTAAATAACTAATATTAGTACCTATATGTGTTACTCTAGACCATAGCCTATGCGTATGTATTCAGCCCTTTTTAACGTGCCACTGCTGGGCGCGAACCTGCTTTCAATACGAGGAGAATCAGGCCATAGTCCACCACGCTGACCAAGTACGGGCGCACTTCCCATGTTTTCGAAAACTTGCTAGGTTTTTCCTTCACTAGCTTGATGGTACCAAATTAAGAGAATGACATTTGGTCTAAGAATTTCACCTTACATTACCAAATACATTTTGCCCTCAGTTTAGAAATTACTCAACATATTATATGATAAATTACCGCATTAATTACCCACTACATCCTGTTAATATGTACGTTAGCTTAAAACTATTTTTAATAAAATTCAAAGTTTTAGAAGCTTAATTTCAAAGATCGTTTTCTTGAAAGCTTGCTAACGCAATCTTTCTAAAAGCTTTCGCAGTTTAAGCTTTAACGTATAGGAATAAGGGAGATTTTTGAATCCAATCCGTCACATATGCATTTTGACGGCAGTTCGAGTGACATTGATTTCACCGCCTGCATTGCGGTCTTTAATAAAATGCTTTACTTCATATTTCTGTAGTTTTAATAACACTTATAACGTCAGAATACCGAAATACCAACTATATTTTTCAATTTTCATCTTGGGATATAGTTTTTAGGCCCATATAAAAGTATGGAGTGTAAGCAAAGCAAATCCTGCAGTTTATCACAGCGTAAGGGTTAAGTGGGTTACTAAAATTAAGAGGCTTACGTCTCTTCAACTCCCAGAGAATTTGTATAACGTGTAAAGCTTATATTTCAAAACAAAGCGCTAATACATTAAGTGTAACGTTTATATCGATAGGAAATATTAATTTTAATAATTATTATATTTTTTATAATTTAAATTTAATAAATTCATCATATATTACTAGTGTTAGCACGCTTGCCATCAGAAATCGCACAGAAATATGAATCCTCGCACAACCTTATATATACCTTATGTAATGAAAGTGAACACTAAGAAAAGTTTGTTTATAATTCACCATAATTTTAAATTAAAAATTTAAAAAACCCCCTGCGCAAATTGTCATTTAACTATTACACTGGCACGCGTGAAGTACTTAATTAAGTAATCATACGCCAAAATGCCTTACATGATTTTGGAAAAAAGCTGATACTGTTTCACTGCTGGACCGATATTAAACAAACATAGCTAAGAACTACCGCAAGGATACTGGCTTTCAAATGAAAAAAAATCGCATCAAAATCGGTCTATCTATTTGAGAGCTACGATACCACAGACAGACACTGTGTATGTACACACACAGACACACAAACAGATAGACATCGACGTCAAACTTATAAACCCCTCTTTTTGCGTCGGGGGTTAAATTCACTATTTAAAGAGATTAAGGGATGGAAGTATGATAGTTAATCTTACCCTTATATAATGATAATAAAATCATTACTGGACACTAAGAAAAAAAAACTGAAAAAATAGATAATGCACAAGAGGCGGCTTTATCGCTAAAACAGCGATCTCTTACAGGCTAGGCTACCTTTAGGTGTAAGAAATAGCAAACTGTAAAAGTTGAGGCAGAGTTATATTACAAAATAATAGAAAAAAGTAGAACATATAAAACACTATAATATACTAATACATAAAAATACAAATCATTGTTACTGAAATAATATAACTTACATAATATGTATAATAAAATTTTACTGAAGTCAGACCTGTATTACATACTATGTGTTGAATACTTTATTTTTT
Source organism: Brenthis ino (assembly GCA_921882275.1). Taxonomy (NCBI): domain Eukaryota; kingdom Metazoa; phylum Arthropoda; class Insecta; order Lepidoptera; family Nymphalidae; genus Brenthis; species Brenthis ino. Next base: position 11,699,820 of record OV170229.1, on the reverse strand, counting down.
CAAATTACACTTATGTTATAAATACTTTTTTACCTCATAACAGCATCACAGATTAAAGTAAAAATACAGAATAAATCAGCATATAGACTTTTCTATCGACATACGTACAAACAATTTACTCTTTCCCAATCTGATTTCTTATAAAATACTATTACCTTCCCCTTAAACTTTTTTAATTTAGAACATTATTTTCCCTACAAATTTTGTCCGTCCGTCGTAATCCGTTTAGGTAAAATATCCCTAATACTTATAAATAATCTGGGCGATTATCAGAAGGGCGAGTAATTTTAAGTGTATAGATTAATTTCCAACTAGAAATATGATATTATCGTCAATGTGTTAGGAACTGGCCCATATCTCGTATATAATAGATCACATAATAATGTAACACGATTGGTAGCACTTTCATAGCATTTTAATAAGTATGTATTAATCGTAACAGCTTTATCTAAAGCAAATTCTTTCACCATCAATCAAACTATCTTTATGATCAAAGGGTTGCATTAAGTAGGTTAATAAATTGCCGCATAAAATGCTTCATCCACTCTAACTTATTACCGCTCAACTTTGTAATTTTATACTAATTTTTCAAACATTTTATCTAACATGGCTTTGAAAATAAAGTATTAAAGTACGTAAATAGTGTCAATAATTACACTATGCATTTATTAGATTATGCTTATTTTTAGGGTTCCGTACATCAGAAGAAAAAACCTATAAAGGATCAGTTCATCTGTGCGTCTATCTGTCAAGTTTATAACTGCCTCGGTGTTTTTTCTAGAAACAAAGTGAGGCTGAGTCGCCATTTTTAAATAAATAAATAAATTTCACTCTTTTTCCACTCTCATTGCAGTTAAGATGAATTTAACGAACACTATATGTTACAATCCACTAATTTGTTGAGGGAACGTGGAAAAGATATACGAGCATATATGAACACGCCAAAAGTATTAGTTTTCTTTTTTATAGTTAACCCTATTGTTAAAAAATAATATATTAATATAATAATAGTACCTAATATAATATGTTGGAACTAGCACTATCTAGTTCTATGGTAAGCTACGAAGCTACGAGACTTGTGTTATGGATACCAAATAGTTCGTATAAACATTCGTGTTCATCACACAAATGAATGCCTCCAGCGGGACTCGAAACCGGTTTGTGTGTAGGAGGGTCACTACAAACTGAGCCAACTGTGCCGTTTTTTTTAATTATGAATATGACAATAATATAAGAAATACTTGCTAAATTAGTATAATACAATATCGTTAAAATATAAAAAGGTGCCTAAAATCTTAGTCTCTCCCGTGACCATGATTGCTGTAAAGCATTTGAAACGTCGGTAACCAATAATCTAAATAAATCCCGGAAATAATCCAAAAAGATAGTTTTATTTAAAATGTCAAATATTCGCGTAAATCTAAGAAACTATTATATCATTAAATGGTAAAACTATGGGATACTAGTTTCCTATATATAAATAGCCAATAGAACTAGACATATTACAGTGTTATATGATGTTTTATTACAGTCAGTTTACGATGCAGTTTGTGATCACGCAATGGCGGCGTAAAAACTGACGAGTTGTTACTTTGGGTGTCATATTCTTGATAACGTATATAGTTTCAGAGGCTCTTACCAGTGTCATGAAAAAATATAGGAATCTAGCAGAACCCGCGGCTTCGCTCGCGCTGAAACTACAAAGAAATATATCTAAAAAGATAGTTTCATACAAACTTTCTTCCCCTTTACCCCCTTATAGAATAAATTTCGAAGAATGCTGTAACACGTATTTATTTAATTTTACTGAAGAGCATTAATGCCAAGTTTCAAGTAATTCTAATTATAAATATTTTTTTGTATTGTATTATAATATGTTTTCCCGTGGTAATTAGATAATCTCCCGCGGTAAAAAGTAGCCTATGTCACTCTCCAGCCCTCCAACTATCTCCACACAAAAAATCACGTCAATCCGTCTCTCCTTCGACGTGAAAGAAGGACAGACAAACAAACAAAAAAACAAACAAACAAACAAACAAACAAACAAACATACAAACAAACACACTTTCACATTTATAATATTAGTATGGATAACACGGTAATATACGTATGTATATGTCAGAGTTACTTCGTAAATGTCATTTATAATAATATGTTTTAATTAGATGGTAAGAGACCTGATGGCCTGTCGCTGGTTCCTTGGGAAAGGGGACGGGCCCTATTGTGGGACGCTACATGCGTTGACACATTGGCCCCGTCCCATGTCAGGGTGACCGCGTCTAAAGTGGGAGCTGCGGCGGACAAGGCTGAACTACTTAAGTTGCGTAAATACACCTCCCTTAGTCAAAATTATGTTTTTATTCCATTTGCTGTAGAAACCCTTGGCCCATGGAGTCAAAGTGCTAAGGTCTTCTTAGAAGACATAACACCCCGTCTTATCACCTCTACTGGTGACAGGAGGGCTGGCGCATTCTTTGCCCAAAGAATCGGCATTGCCATTCAACGGGGGAATGCGGCTAGCATTCTTGCCACTATTCCACGCGGACATGACTTGTACAGTAATAACTAAGTGTACATTTATTTTGTATATGTGATTAAGTATATTTGCCAATAAATTAAATTATTAATTATAAATAATTTCATTAAACTTGGCTACATTTTTAAATCTGATAAAGTAATAGAAATTTAAGTTATTTTTTTGTCTCTAAATCTTTTTTTGTCTCTAAATTATTCTAAATACTTATATAAAATCCATTTAGATATATTCACGCAACAAACTATAGATGAATGGATAATAAGCCGAAATAATAAAAAATTTACTAAAAACGTACGCCGACTTTAGAATCGGTCAAAAATGTCCTTATTCAAAATCGAACTCACATCGATGTCCCAAGCCCCACCACTTTACCAGTTAGCGAATAAATAATAAATAATAATACCAAAATTTACTACGATTCATACATCTACATATGACATATCTCGTATTTATGATTGCGAATACGCATTATTTATTCGAACCGCATCGTGCCAACATAATTTATTCTCAGGACACTTGTGACACGCGTGCCTCTGATTCACAATACATAGTTGTATGTATTAATATAAACATATGTATGAAAATTTGTTTGTATGACATTAATAGGGAGCTTATTTAGCTTTTTTACAGCAAAAGCTCGTTTAAATAACATGTTTAATCAAACATAGGTAGGTAAAACAATAATGTATATGTCAAAGGCAATTCGTATCATTCGCCTTCCTACAAACGGCGGCGCAGCGTCTCTTGTAAACGCTAGCACGTATATAAAATGGCGAAGGAAGAATTTGTAAAATATTATATGGTTATAGAACTGTGGATAATAGAAAAAGAAATTTAAAAAATCCTACATTTTATTCAAAATCATATTATACGAGTATAAAATATACTTTACACATTTTTTCAAAGTAATTTATGTAGACGTTTCCTTGAAGGTATAACCGATACGTTAAAAAGAAATCGAAAATGTACATGCAGATGTACATTTGAAAAAATCGAAATGTCTGCTTATATCTTTATATATATAAAAGAGAGTCGGGTTTGTTACAACATTCATAAATCAAGAACGGCTGGGCAGATTTTTATGAAATATAATTTGTTGGATTTGTCTCTACCCTGAATAGCAGAATAACTATTAAAAAATCGAAAATAAATACGAAAAAATAATTTAAATTTATATGGCTATTATTATTATTATTGTGTTGGGTGTGGTGCCGAGGTCGGCCCTAGCTACATCGACCAGTTTAGGTCCATTGTAGCTCCCTTTATAGTGAGTTCAAAGTTCCCCGCTTAGTCCTGTTGACTCCAGGAACTTCCAGATTTTCTGAGCGGGGAGCATCTGTATCTCTTCCGGTTGCATAATATGCTGCCCTAGATAGATACTTCTGCGGTGCTTGAGTGGACCGCACGAGCAGAGGATGTGCATAGCAGTTTCCTCTGTCTCATGGCATAGTCTGCACATTGCAGTCTGACTGAGGCCGAGGGTAAACATATGTTTATTGAGTTTGCAGTGACCAGTAAGTATTCTGGTTACTGCACTGGTTTTATACTTGTTGAGTTGAAGCAACTCTTTTGTAAACTTTCTGCGATATCCCTTAATTAGCGCTTTAGAGTGTATTTGTCCAGAAGTGGATTGCCACTCTTGAAGTGCTTGGCGATTGCAGTGAATTTGAGAATTGAATAGGCATGTTGTTTTGCAATACCACAAAATGGTTCTGGGCCACATACTGGGGTTTCAGCACCCCTTCTTGCCAGTGCATCAGCCTTTTCATTCCCATCTATGCCTGAGTGACCCGGGACCCATCTGAGGGTAACTCTGTTGGATGTGCCCAGGACATTCAGATTTTCCTTACAGTCTTTGACCAGCTTAGAGTTGGTCTCAAGAGAATCTATAGCCAAAAGTGCTGCTTGGCTATCTGAGTTGATGTAGATATTTTGGTTTCTCAGCTTCCTCTCCAGGATGACTTCAGCACATTTGTTGATGGCGAAGACCTCGGCTTGGAAGATGGTGGCCTCCTTGCCCAGATTGACACTCATGTCAAATCTAGGCTTAAGGCCATAGATACCGCACCCTACATCAGATCCTTTCTTGGATCCATCTGTGAACCAAACATGACTGCCCTTTTTGTGAGACTCTTGGTTTTTTAGCCACATGTCCCGGTTGGGAAGATCTATTTGGTACTGTTTTGCGAAGTTAAACTCTGTACTCATGCCATCGACTGGCATTTTCAGAGTTTTGTGTTCGAATGTCAACTCTTTGAGTTTGTTCATATATTGCGATTGCAACTTTACATTCGATTGTGTACAGAGCCTGTAGAGGCAAGATTTAGCTTCTTTTTGCACGTGGAGATATAGCGGAGCTATGTCCAACAAAGCATTTAGAGCGTCGCCTGGTGCCGAATGGAAGGCTCCCGTGATGATTAGACATGCCATCCGTTGTATGCTGTCTAGTTTACTCATAGTTGTCTTTTGTTTGGTTTTGTTACACCATACGACTGAGGCATATGTTATGATCGGCCTTACCACGGCGGTGTACATCCAGAGAGCCATTTTGGGTTTGAGGCCCCACTTGGCTCCAGCCATTCGACAACATATCCAGAGGGCCATTTTGGCTTTTTGTATAATGTTGTTGAGGTGAGAGTTCCAGGTCAACTTTTGATCAATAGTGACTCCAAGGTACTTTACCTCATTTGATAGGTTAAGGGTTTTGCCATTGAGTCTGAGTTCAGTCAGCCTTTCAAGCTTCCTTTTCCTGGTAAATGGTACAATAACTGTTTTATCAGCGTTTATTGATAATTCATTTTCTCTGCACCATCTTGTGATGGTATTGAGAGCTCCTTGTAACCTGGTGGAAATTGTGTTCAGGCAGGGACCTCTTACTACTACAACAAGGTCATCTGGATAGCCCTGTGTATCGTAGTCAAGATCTGCCATGATTACAAGTAGTAGGTCTACAGCTAGTGTCCATAATAGGGGTGAAAGCACTCCTCCTTGCGGACAGCCTCTTGTAGTGTGGAAGTTGTGCGAGTGTTCGTTTAACGTAACTTTCGCACACCGGTTGGAGAGCATATATTCCACCCATCTGGTGGTTGTGATATCAACACCTTTTGCATTTAATCCTTTCAGGATGGTTGCCGTAGGTGTGTTATCAAAAGCCCCCTCAATGTCCAAAAATGCATTGCATGCATTTATATGGCTAACGCTGACTAATAAGTATTTATATCTATATAAAACGTACCTAGGGACGCACCCGAGCGAAGCAAGAGTAAGTCGCTAGTATAATATAACACAATCTATACATATAATAAAATTGTAACTAAGCCGAATCTGTACATTAAATATTTTTTGGAAAATCTTATTGAAATAAACATTATTATCGATACAGAGGCCAAATCTATAGTTTTTAGAATTTTTGTATGTCTGTCTGTCTGTTTGTTACCGCATCACAGAAAAACCACCAGAGGGATTTTGATGAAAATTGGTATGGATAGCTGGTTATCCGGGTCAACGTATAGGATACTTTTTACCGCGGGAAAATATCTCATTTCTGAGAAAAAAAATACAAAACTGCAATGTAAGAGTATACTAATATGTGAAACCTAAGAATTTGGCTGTTGGTCATCTGAACGCGGGCGGAGCCGCGGGAAATGCTAGTATTTATTAATAAGAATTACATAAAAAAGTATTAAAGCCGCTGGTAAAACTTATTCATTTATAAACAAAACAAACAATTAAACTTGTAACGATCGTACCGTTGTTCTCGATGCCTACCTGAAGTTTTCATTGTTAGAGTTAAAAAAATTATATAAACTCCTTATAAATTATACTAAATTTCTATCGCTACTAAGAAAATCCACAGATAGATAGGTTATGAGGATCCGCCGTTATTTAATAATCTTAGATAATAATTTAATGTTAACTAAAAACTAAAAATGTACACCTACTTCTTTTACAAAATAGAACCCTCGCAAACCCCACCACAGACCACTTTACCAGACCCACTTTACTTTGACGAATAAATAATAAGTATACTTTAATACATAGATCAAAGGTGTAAAATGTTTATATAAAAAGTGTACAAATAAACAGTTTAAAAGTTCTTGTAAAAGTCTATTTGAATAAAGGATAATTTGATTTGATATGAACAAAACTGCACCCAAAACCTAGTCATTCGTAGACAAAGCAAATAACCAACCAACATTGTTTTAAAGTCAAATTTCAAGTAGTCTACATATAGAAACACTCTAAACTACAAGCAAACAGTATTCAAGGATTCAGTAATCCTTATAAATAAACTTGTTTACACATCTGTCCCATAAAATAAGGAAAATGTAACCTATATCATAATTAAAGTAAACGCACTGGTTAGTAGATTATAATAACAATACATACATACTATAACGGTCTACTACGAGTGGTATATGTATATACAAAAGTTTGTATATTTGTATGTAAGTTTGTTTATTACACATTCATACTTAAACGGTTGGACAGTTTTGAATTAAATTTATCACACAAATTGACTATGTGTGAGGTAATTAAAAAGATAAAAGTTACGGACCCCAAATATTGTACAATTCTACTACGACCTAACATGTATATATAGAGACTATTTTAAATTAAAATGGATATAGTATGTTATCATCGCGGACTTTTCTGTAGACCTATATAAGATACACAATTCCATCGTAAATTATTTTGTTATATCTCTAAGGGTTTAGGCAGCGTTTTCGCTGAAAGCTCCCAGACGGCTTATTTTATTCCGACACCTCCAACAAATATCGTTATATTTTAGCCAATGTATACAAAAACTTAACAAATTATATACTAAAACCTTCCTCGAGAATCACTCTATCCATTAGTGAAAACAACATGAAAATCGGTGCAGACAGACAAATGCGGCGGAGGACTCTTTTATAATATGTAGTGATATGAGAGTTATATTTCTAATACATATCTATTCTAATATTATAAAGAGGAAAATTTTGTTGTTTTGTTTGTTTGTATTGAATAGGCTCCGAAACTATTGAACCAATTTAGATGAAATTTGGTAAAAAGATAGTTTGAGACCCTGGGAAGGACATAGGAGTTTTTTATCCCGGAAATCATTCCTTAAGGGGGTGAAAGTGGGGTTGAAAGTTTGTATGGGAAAGCAACCTAGGTACGAACCCGAGCGAAGGGAGAGTGAGTCGCTAGTATTATATAAATAAGCGGCCAGTATTTTTACAACAAACACTCTCGATCAAGTTCATCTTTTAACAAAAAAAATAATCAAAATCGGTTCATCCGTTTGGTCGCTATGATGTCATAGACATATACATAGATACACAGATATAACGATGCACACGTTAACCTCATAACTCCCTCTTTTTGCGTCGGCGAATGTTAAAAATATGGAAAGTCTTATTATAGTTGTGTATGTATTTCACGCAACGCTTAAACATGCCATTTCCATATAACTTTATCCAAAAGCTTTTTAAATTGTAGAATGATATCTTATTTATCCTGCTGTTTCATTCATTCTTAACGGACTATCCACTTCTGGACCGACTTCGAAAAAGAAGACTTACTCCATTCGGTCGTATATTTTTTCGTTTTTACCAGTTAATAATCGATTTTAGTATAGATGTGGACCTCTATAACTTAAAAATAGTAGGTACGTTTTTGTGCAATTTACACATGGTCAACATATAGGATACTTTCTACCGCAGGAAAATATCTCACTTCTGAGAAAAAATACAAAAACTGGTTAGAATAAAACCACGATGATACCTACTATATATATTTTAGCAAGGTAACTTACGAAATAAGGCAAAAACTATTAGAATTAGCTTATTTCGGAAAAAAAACAATAACGCTATTTTATTTGGTTTTTGGTTATCTGAACGCGGGTGGAGCCGCGGGTGGAGCCGCGGGCAATGCTAGTATTATAATATATTTGTCAGACAATTACAACGGTAACCATGGCAATATGGAAATATATTCCATCTCATTCTCTCGCCGGCTTAATCCTACTTATTTATGGGTTTGTCTCTTTATAGTGTCGCATTTCCGTTTCATAGAGTTTTAAATCACATCGATTCTAAAGAAGTTTCACATCAAAATCCGCTCTTAAAGGATCAAATAGTTTAATTTAAGTGTTTTCTAAGGTTATTTTATTTACTTTTTCAGTAAAAAAATAATTCCACAGTTGCTATTTATTGTAAGATATCATTTAATCGTTTGAAATTGAGTATTTTGTGTAAATATAAAAATAATTGTACATACTCAATTAAAAGCGGCGTAAACATGTTCGAGCACAATTAAAAATACGATCGCTTGCGTTTGTACTAGATTTACCTAAAACTATAACATGCAAATAGGTATTTAGGTCAAAATTTAGAAATAACACCATGTTTTGTTGCTGTAATTTATTGTTTTAATTTATTTTATTATGTTTTTGTTACAAGGGCCCTTTTCCCTAAAATATGGGTTTTTCTAGTTAAGGGTGTGTTCGCACTAAACGTAAAATTAGCCTTTTTTTAATACTGCCCACTGCTGTGTTAGCCTACTGCTGGGCATGGAACCTTCCTAGCATTCCAGTCTATACCCATCATGCTATATATGTTCACAAGACAAGTGTCGGACTTCACATGCTTTGTCTTTCGAAAACTAGTTAGGTTCTCTCATCATCGCTTAACATACAGGTTTTTTTTTCGCTGTTATTCGATTAGTCAACATGTTGATAATGGTTCTCTAGTGAAAACTCAAAGATGCGAGACCGGGATTTAAACCAGCTTCGGACATCCTCCAGACATTTGAAATAAAACTATCTTTTCGGAATTTTTCACGGATTTGTTTTGATTTTCAGTTCCCAACGTTTCGAATGATTTACAGCAATCATGTTTACGGGAAAGACTAAGGTTTTAGACATCTCAAAAATCATTATACCTATAGTTGTTACAGACAATGCTAACTTAATTTTGAAATAAACTTCAGTATAACCTGATGCTTATAATTTTTTATTGTTTAGAGCTCACGAACTCTAAGGAACCCGGTACTTTGCGTCACGACGCTCATTAAGAGAATAAGATTTGTTTAATGTTTTATGTAATTTATTATCACCCTTCATACTATATTATAAGCGCAAAAGTTTGTGTGTGTGGTTGTACGTATATATGTATGTATGGACGGATTTGAGAGAAGTAATACTTGCTAATAACTTTGGCCAAAAGGTGACACTACTTGTATATTCGTACTTAATATTATAAATGGAAATGTTACTCTGTCTGTTTGTGTATCAGCTTTTCACGCCTAATCCGCTGAACCGATTTAGATGTAATTTGGATAAGATATTTTGAGACGCTGGGAAGGGCTTAGGATAGTTTTTATTCCGGAAATCAATCCGGTTAAGAGGGGGGTGAAAGTTTGTATGGGGAACTTAAATATCAATCATTTCTCAAGAAAGGGATATTTTTTTAAAGTACTTACCCTATTTTCTATACTTAAATATGTACATATATATATATATATATATATATATTCCATACTGACCGTTAGGACGTACTTAGAGACAAACCCGAGCGAGGCGAGGGTGAGACGCTAGGGTAGTAATAGCTTTCTCATAAAATTATATAAATTATTTATTTTCATTTCTAAACAAATAATATTTTAAGGAACAAATGAGGCTTTACAAATTATTATCATAATAATACTTTCGACAACTTGGGCTCTGGTGCTTTAATAACTTTTGTTTTAACATCGTGTCTTGTAAAGTTCAGTAAAATTATCGTAAATTATTATGCCTTTAATTAAACTAATTAACCTTACAAACAAAAAGCTAGTAAGAACTCATTACCATAACACTCAAACTCATTACCATAATTTCAAAAAATCTAAAAAAATATCGCTGACTTCTACAGAAAAGTAAATAAATATAAATAAATATGTTGGGACATTAACACACATTACCATCTAGTTCCATGGTTATCTACGAGGCATGTGTTATGGATACCAGATAGTTGATACACACACATAACACATATATAACACAATACACATATATACATGCAAATCTATTCTAATATTATAAATGTCAAAGTTTGTGAGTATGGATGTTTGTTACTCTTTCACTTTAGAACACAAATTTGGCACAGAGACAGATTATAGTCTGGAATAACATAGGCTTTTTTATCCCGGAAAAATATATGGTTCCCGAGGGTTAGATTTGTTTTTTTTTTCTATAAGCGAAGGTGAGCCGCTAGTTATAAATATAAACACCCATGAATAGAGTACAAACAAATGTTTATTACACAAATGAATGCCCCCAGCGGGACTCTAACCCGCGACCGCTGGCACAACAAGTAGGGTCACTACAAACTGAGCCCAACATGTTATCTTAACTATAAGTATACATATGTATATTAGATGAATATCACTAATATTGGCATATCACTCTAATGTAGGCATTAAGCAAAATAAGCAAGCAAGCATGACTTACAAAAACCACAAACGATCATCTAACGTTTCCTGCTTCATTCAAAGAATTTATATAACCAATGAATTGCATTTTGTTCAATTTGTGCATTAAATTAATATAGTTGAGTTTCTACCATATAATATTGCTACAAACATATATATATATATATATAAATTTTGCTGACGTATATTCCTCATAGGATATATGCCAAAAAAGGATTTGAAATGCAACCCTTAAGAGCAGTAGCTTAAAAAGGGGAATGGGCGTTTGAAAATCCGTTATTAATAATCTATGCGGGCGAAGTCGCGGGCAAATCTATTATTAAATGTGGAACTGCCTTTATGTCAGTTTCTTGATTTATTCTTGTTTAACGCAGCAATAGGGTAGTTATGGTTTGTTGCGGTTTTTCCATAGATAGACAGGAAAATGCTATGTAACCTATACTTAGTACCTCATGGATATAAAATTGTTTTTTTTTTAAATAGTAACACAGGAAAAGTCGCAGTTATTGTTGACAGATCGAAAATTGACGAATATATTTTTTTTATCTGATTATTGGTTTTATAAATGATTTTCTAGAAGACAGTACAGGTTCTTTTTATTTTATTACCCGAATGCGCGACGCAATGGGGGGTAATTTGTTTATCAGCCTATGTATGTATGTATGTATGTATGTACTAAAAGAATAGTTATAGTATAATAAAGGACTATAACCCCGTTGAGTGTCTTTTGGAAGTTGTTCTTAAGGATTTTTACAGAACCGTTGGTAGAAATTTTAACACACTAAGTGTATTTCTGAAATAACAATATTAAATAATTTACTTTTTTTATATGATATTAAATAATCTGAAATTGAATACTAGCAGCCAAAAAGAGATTATATTTCTATTAAATAATCACTAGATAAAGATGTCACTTAAAATTGATGTATGTACAGACGCTTTAAGAATAGTATAAATGCTTTTTGAAGTCAGTGCCAATCAGGGCAACGATGCCTTTTATAACAATATCTATTATTCGTGCATACATCGAGTAGTAAAATTTAAAGTATTACTAGCACTGCCTACGTCTCCGCCCGCGTTTAGACTACAAAAAACCAAATTCTTAGGTTTTACATATTAGTATACTCTTACAATGCAGTTTTTGTATCTTTTCTCAGAAATGAGATATTTTCCCGCGATAAAAAGTATTCTATATGTTGACCCGCATAGCCAGCTATCACCATACCAAATTTCATGAAAATCCCTCCAGAGGTTTTTCCGTGATGCGGTAACAGACAGACCGACGGACAGACAGACATAAATTCTAAAAACTATAGATTTGGCCTCTATATCGATAATAATGTATATTTCAATAAGATTTTCCAAAAAATATTTAATGTACAAACGCGGCTTAGTTACAATTTTATTATATGTATAGATTTGATGTATTTAATGTATTGAGTCAGTTAAAGAAATTAAATCTAAATTTTTTTGATAATTTTATAGATTTTAACACCATCTGTACTATGTGAATGATAAAATATTGTCTTAGTATCTCTCCTATCCCAATTATATAAAACATAAATTGAATTTCATACAAAGTAAATAGATAAATAATATGTTTTTAGCAGTAGCTTAAAATTATCTAAACTTTTGGCACGCCTGATGTCTATTGAAACGGTATTCCATAGGAGATGTGGAATTCTTAAAGTACGTACAAGTACCTTCGAGTTTTAGCTCATTTAAACAATATTTATTTTATATGTTCCTCCCTATTTACGTTTTAATGCTTAGTATAGATTTCTCAGAGATGAGATATTTTTCCGCAGTGAAAAGTATCCTTAAAGTTGGCCCGGATAACCTATATACCGGATAGCTATCATCATATCAATTTTTTTATCAAAATCTGTCCAATGGTTTTCTCGTGATGCGTTCCCGGGCAGACAGACAAAAATTCTAAAAACTATAGATAGGTATATAATAAGGTAGTGTTAGTACGAATAGTAATCATTATAATTGTAATCCAAAGCCATATGCATTTTAAAGCGATATTTTAAATAAACGGGGAGACTTAAAGAGTTAAAGAAACAGGAGAGGCTCTCCCTTGACCATGAATCATGATTGCTGTAAATGATTCGAAACTTCGGGAACCAAAAATCTAAATAAACCTACGAAAAAACCTGAAAATATCGTTTTATTTAAAATGTTAAATATCCACGTAAATCTAAGAAAGTACGTTATGCTACATATTAAAAAAAAAATATTCCAAGTTGGTAATTTAAACTACCTTTACTGTTTTTCAAAAACTACCAGTACTTGGATTTTTTTTCAGTTTTGAGAAGAGCCACGGAAAGAAACTTGATGCAAGTTCAACAAAATGATATTCTAATAATGCTATCTATACATATAATAAAATTATAACTAAGTTGAATCTGTACATTAAATATTTTTTGAATAATCTTATTAAAATAGACATTATTATCGATACACAGTCCGATTCTACAGTTTTTAGAATTTTTGTCTGTCTGTCTGTCTGTTACTGCATCACGAGAAAGCCACTGGACAGATTTTGATGAAATTTGGTATGATGATAGCTGGTTATCCGGGTCAACATATATACAAAAACTGCATTGTAAGAGTATACTAATACCTATGTAAAACCTAAGAATTTGTTTTTTTGTTAATCTGAACGCGGGCAGAGCCGCCGGCAATGCTAGTCGTTAATAAATACCTTAAAAACATACAAACATCAATACTTAACATTATAGAGGAAAGATTCATTTGTTTGTTTGTACCGAATAAGCTCCGAAACTACTGAATCGATTAAGATAGAATTTGCTAAGAAGATAGATTCAGACCCTGGGAAGGACATAAGATAGTTTTTTTCCGGAAACCATCCCTTAAAGGGGTGAAAATGGGGATGAAAGTTTGTATGGTGTAGCAACCTAGAAATGAACCCAAGCGAAGCAAGAGTGAGTCGCTAGTAACACATATAATAGATAGTCAAAATATCATCTTCTAGTATGGCCAATTTGGCCCAAATTCAAAATTATTTCTATTTATTCAGCATTTAATTATTACATTTTGTTACTGAACGTCATAAGTTCACCGTTAGTTCGGAATGAAAAAGCCTTAGTACTGAGAAGAACTGGCAAAAGTAGTTTTACAAGGTTGGCCAATGATCTCAAACCCGGAAATTTTGAGTGTTGGTTTCGATTTCGTTTTGGGTCATAGTCAATACTACAGAAACTGAGTAAACGTCCAAACTTCTCGCTCCGCTGGCAAATGGCCATCTCGCCTGTATCACTTTCACGTTTTGTAACATAACATGATACTTTACACCTTTATTTTTTTTTTAAGTCCTTTGCTTTATATGAATGTATATTTACAATAAAGAAAATTATAAATATGCTTAATTATATATACAAAACAAATGTATACTTAGTTATTACTGTACAAGTCATGTTCGCGTGGAATAATGGCAAGAATAATAGCCGCATTCACCCGTTGAATGGCAATGCCGACTCTTTGGGCGAAAAGGTGCCAACTCGCCTGTCACCAGTAGAGGCGATAATTCGACACGACCGGTGAGAGGTCAGGCGCAGGATCGACAGTTTTACGTGCTCTTCGAGGCACAGAGGTCTTTTTTCTTAACAGAAAAATGTAATAAACTTTATCGACCCGGAACTTGAACGCGGCATCTCTGGATTTGTAGTTCTACTTGCTAACCACTAAACCATACAGGCACTTTTATTTTATTTACCTATATACGACTAGATGTAGGTATTATGTAGAATATTAAATTAATACAAGGTAATAAAATAATTAACTTATCCTTTAATATGAATTAAAGAAATAAATTCGTATATAAGGCTGTTTTTCTATGAGCCATACAACCGAAAAATATTAGCTTGCTACCCCATACCAACTTTCATCCCCATTCATCCCCATTCTCCCTTAAGGGATGATTTCCGGGATAAAAACTATTTCACTCACACACTTTTCATATCATAAGATTTAAAAAAAAATCTTATTTTAGTAAAAAAAATTTTTAATTTTCTTCTGTACAAAACTTCCTGATAATAACAAACACAAAAAAAAAGAATTATCCAATTTCGTGCAGTCGATCCGAAGTTACGCGCGTACATACATTTCGGTGATTCATTTTTGTTTATATAGATTATACATACTTTGCCATTCCTTTTCAATTTTAGCGGGTTAATTTTAAGAAAAAATCTTTTTAATATTAGCCTATTCTGCGATTTGTAGTTTTACACGAACAAACATACATACATTCACTAAAGTGAATAATGTTAATAATACTCACTCAATAAATTAATATTATAGTTGAAAATGCCCCTTCAAAAGACTAAGTTACCTAAAACTAAACATTTTTTATTTCATACTCATATTTATTTCAAAAGTCACTGCAGTTCTATATTTTAGGGAAATGTCTAAAATGCTGCAGCAAATGTACGAACAGCTGCTGTAAAAGTATGAATTGAATATAACGTTAATTTTCGTGAAACCTCTTTGCTATAACAATAAGTAATATTTTAAGGCTTATTTATATAAAAACATTACTTTTCCATTTTTATGATATAGTACTAGCGACTCACCCTCAATTTGCTCGAGTTCGTCCCTAGTTATATTTTAACGGTTAATATGGAATGGATAAACTATATATACATAGGTATGATAAGTTTTATATATAACTGACTTGAGAAATGATTGATTCTCCATACAAACATAAAATACTCCTTCTCACCCCCATAAGGGATGATTTCCGGGATAAAACTATCTTATGTCACCTGGGACAAAAGTTTTTTGAGACCCTAGTCTCAAACTATCTTTATACATTTAATTCGGTTAACGGATTTTTAGTTTATCCATTACAAACAAACATACAAAAAAAAACACATTTTTTTTCTCTTTATAATATTAGTATAGATAAATACTCTATTAGGTGTTTTTGTATACTTACAATTATACCTAATGCCTATATAACATTTTAGTGTAAAAATTTTAAAATATCCTTACTTATAAATTTGATTAAAATTTGACAGTTTCAGTCAATTATTTTTTTCTCCGCCTTAAGATGCGTATTCTTCTTCAATTTTAATTGGTGATAAGTACCTCTAAGGATCTTTCTATATAAAACAAACTTATTTTACCATTTTAATAGTATGAAATATATTACTTTACCGGACCAATGCAAACAAATTAGAAAGCATTAGTACAATCTGAACCTGTTACCTTTATGAAGCAAAACGATGACGTACTTAAACTACAGTTATATAAAAATAATTAGAAACATTATAAGACTTTAAAATAATTTGTCTTCTATAACCGTTTACTTCTTTAAAGCGGCTTAAGATGACCTAGATCTGAGTTTTCACTATTTGACCTCTACTTTGAATGAGGGAGCAAGTACAAATAGAAAAATTCAAAGTAGGTTAGTTTATACCTTAGTGATTGCTCACAACGTTTCATATTCGAAAGTTGAAAATTAATTTTAACTAAACTTCTTATAAAATATATTACTTTATAAAAATACTAGTTTGAAGCCGCATTTACTCTCGTATGGTATATAGTAAAACAATAGAACCTATGTATTTCTAGGAAAACAAAAACAAATCTATCCTAACCATACATATTTCCGGGATAAAAATAGCCTATGTGTTATTCTGATGTATGAGATATATTATTGTAAAGTTTCATTAAAATCCATTTAGTAGTTTTTGCGTAAAAGAGTAACAAACATCCATATATCTATACATACAGACATCCATACATCCACACAAACTTTCGCATTTGTAATATAAGTATAGATAGGACAGCCTCATTAATTGTGGTCGGCATTTGAGAGTGAGAAAGAGTACCTATCGACTTCCTCCATGGAAACCATGTAAAATGGGTTCGAGTCTCGTGTCGAGCCAAAAGAGCTATTTTCTAAGCCACCGTAGTTTCTATCGGATCGTATCAGCTTACCATTCCATCGCTCTAAAGGTGAGAGTAAGAGCAATTGGATGTAAACACACTTATTTTGTGCGCAATAATGTCTGCCACTACGACTATTTTCATTCATTTATAATCTAAATTTTGCTAGAAAGGCAAGTGGTAATCATTTTGGAAATGACTCGCACATGAAAATATCAGAGATCCGGGATTTGAACCCACTTTACTCGGTTTCCCAAGCGAGTATGCTAACACTGCCTTTATTTATATAGATTTATTTATTTTTATATACTATACGATTTATAACTTTTACTGTTGCGTGGTCACTTAAAATCAGCAATAAACTTTGGGGGTCATTGCTTGCGTCCCCAGGGCTTCCAACACAGGTTGAGCGACCTTCCTTTTTTGATAAGGTACTGTTAGCTGTGTAGATTTATTTGTTTTTACTAATAATTTCTTTTCTTTTTATTTTTTTTTATATACAAAAGGCAAAGCTTTATTCATACACTCATTGATACACGTATGTATACATGCGTATATATTTCGTTAGCAGTGTTTGTCTGTAGTTTAATTTATATGTACATAAATTTTAAGGCATTGTTTCAAAAAAATTTTTTATATGTATTTGGCCCTTTTAAACCCTTCCACTCGAAAGCGACTCCCAAATATCTTTCAAAAAAACTAATTAGGTTGACTCAAAAATGCATGTTTACGTTCTTTAACGCTTTCTCTCATCGTAAAGAGCTGTAACCACGTTAAAAAATGATTCCCACATCAAAGATGCGAGACCTGATTTTTTAACTCAATTCACTTGGATTTTCTAGTAATTATAACAGAAATCGGTAATCACTTCAAGGTCCATTTGAAGGCTACAATTCTAAAAATCTAGTTGAATTTTAAGTTAAAACTAACTTCATCTACGTGAAGTAAATTAATGTAACTACCTGCGCTCGGCTGAAACGGTGAATAGCGTTGATCAATTCCAACACTAATATTGCATTGGGGAGAAACTGGAAGTGCATTGAATTCTGATTTTAAATAGCGACTTATCCTGACTTTGCTCGTGTCATTAGATCAATAAACATTTTCGGTTTTTTTTATACAGATTACATTGAATAATTCTTAAGATTTATTAAGATTATTAAGAACTACACGTTCAGCAGCAAAAACAATTTCGCTTCTCATAGAAATACTATGAAATACAAAATTTTAGCATTCGAGAATATTAATATTTTAGATATCTAAATATATACACTCATATAAACTTATATATAGAAAAAATATAGTTGGACATACAAAAAAAGTTTAAAAGTGCAATTTTTTATATTTCATATGAATTCGGAAAAACTCATACAATGAAATGAAACCAAAAAATAAGTATTAAATAAAACAGGTATAGAGTTTCAGAATAGGAAACAAAGAAAATGTATTCAACCATATTAAATAAAATTCAACAAAGCCTTTAAGCAAGATAGAAAATATCACATAATATATTATGTATATACAAAGCTCTAGAGTTTGGACTTTACCAAACTTTGAACCTTTACCACGAACGCTAAACTTCTCGCCAATTTCAATTAAAACAATAGCGATTTGAGACGACGTAAACTTCGCTCTAGTCTCATAACTACTCAAAGTGTATGAGTTAAACGACTACTAACTAAGCTATTTGCTTTTAGTATCAACGATACATCTATTAGTTAGCTACATTCTGTATGTATATAATTTTCCCGCGGTAAAAAGTATCCTATATGTTGACCATATCAAATTTCATCAAAATCCCTCGAGTGGTTTTTCTGTGATGCGGTAACAGACAGACAAACAAAAATTCTAAAAACTATATATTCGGCCTCTGTATCGATAATAATGTTTGTTTCAATAAGATTTTCCAAAAAAATTTTAATGTACAGATTGCGCTTAGTTACAATTTTATTATATGTATAGATAATGTAAACTTAATTAAGTCATTTAGTGACAAATTATTTTCAGACATTCAGACAAATTAATTTAACTATATATTTTTCTTCCACAACACTTATTGCATTTAAGTAAAATGGTTTTAGTAATTCAACATATTGAATGCGCACTCGTTTGTACAACTTTTTAAAGGGTGTTGCCAGCATTAAAATGACTCAGTTCAATAAAATACTCAGAATGGGATTTATTTCATTGGCTGTTGATGAAACAGACGACGCGGGAGGCGTAAAGTAAACACCAACTAATAATATATAACATGAATTAATTTTAAAGGTACGCACTATTTATAATAAAAATTGCTGCTTTTACTGTTTCTAGATTTCATTTAAAATATAGTCCAATCAATCAAATATTTTAAATTCTCAAAGATAGAATGAAAGAAATAAGTGTGGCCATGATGTGTATAGGAAATGCAGTATTTTTCATCTTATTTTCACAGCCCTTTTATTAGATCTTTTAAAATTCTGAGTCGCATCTGTACATCAAAATATATTTTTTTGGAAAATCTTATTAAAATAGTCATTATTATCGATACAGAGGCTGAATCTATAGTTTTTTGATTTTTTGTGTGTCTATGTGTGTCTCTGGGAACGCATCACGAGAAAACCACTGGACTGATTTTGATGAAATTTGGTATGATGGTAGCTTTTGTATTTTGGTTAACCGGGTCAACATTTAGGATATTTTTTTAATGTAGGAAAACATCTCATCAGTGAGCTAATCGTTAAAACGTAAGGACGAACCCGAGCGGAGCGAGGGTGAGTCGCTAGTTTGTTTGTAAATTTTAATAAATTATAACAAGCTATGTTTAATTTTAAAGTATTCTCACTTCAAAAGTATATCTTTCATAAGGTTTTTATAGAACCTCTTATAATTAAAGAAAAACGTAAGAAAAACAAAAGAAACTGTTAACCAATCCCACCTTAGCTTTCTTTAGATCGTAAGTTATACAAAAACTTTTTGTGATACTGTGAAATTTCACCAACCCACTTGTTATTAAGGTAAAAATAGCCTACCTATCTTCGTCCCAAAACATCTTCATAAAAATAATAATATCTATAAATAAACTTAAAAACAAAGAACACTCTAAAAGAATCCAATAGAGCCAACTAAAAGGGCTATTAAGTCGAAATTTTTTCTAACACCAGGTCTGATCATATTTAAAAACAATATCAATTAATTTAATAAATGAATATAATAATTAATGAAAATTTGAGGAAAACATATACGAATAGAATTTACCTACCAATATAAAACTGTTCTGATCTTTTTTTCATTGATAACATCACAGATCATATATACACTACGTATATGTATGTAATATATGTATATAATAGCTACTAAACAAAAAAATTGAAACAATAAACAGAGGAGAAAAAGGTACTGAACGGTTCTGTCTTTGCCTATTTATATATAGATTTTTCATGCAAAAACGGATAAACGGATTTGGATGTAAAGTAGATACATCGGATACGGTACGTACTGCAATACATACGTTCATATTGTGTTCATGTGTACATATAATACGGTATGAACTACGACTTGGAGTAAGGCGTAGGCCACTGTTGGGAATCTAATCTTTCATAAGCTCTCCGTAATTTCGCAGTCGTGGGTTCGATTCCGGCGCACGTGGAATTGCTGTGAATTTACGCTATGATATAGGTAAAGAAGTAAAATGAAAATAGAACAGAAAAAAATATATAACCATAGATACCCGAATTTTCAACCAGAAACTACGTTACAAAGTAACAAAATATGTCGCAGTTTTAACTTTTTCATACAATATTTAAACAACACTCTAATGGACACAAAAGGGGAAGCCCCGGTAGAGAGCTCTCGTGATGACGTGACGTCACAAAGAGTCCGTTTAGACACTTAACTGGCAATTTTAGTAGAACGTTTTCAAACATTTTTAATAATATTATATAAAAAAAAACTTTAGTGGCTCTAACTTTTGTTCATTGAATAGTATTTTAAAATAAAACTATCTTTTCGGTTTTTTCGCGGATTTATTTTGATTTTTGGTTCCCAACGTTTTGAATGCTTTACAGCAATCATGGTCATGGGAGAAATTGAGGTTTAAGATTCTCAAAGGACGTATATATAAATAAATACTTGTTACAAACAGTGCCTACCCACAATTTCACAAAATGATTTCAAAAGTTTAAATTTCAATAAAGTACCTTACAATATTGATTTTTTTTTAATCCCTCCACGACCGCGGACACGCCTGCGTGTCAGTTAACAATAGATTTCTTAGAATTTTAATTAATTTCTTAGAAATTTACCTGGAGGTGTTAAATGAGAATTATAATTATTTAAATGTTTTAAATATAAAAAAAAGTTAAATAAGTATTGCTAGCTATTATTATGATATGAATATAAAATGAATATATAAAGATAATTAAAAATATTAATAATTATTTATTTAGCAATATTAGATAGTTTTATTTTTATTTTAAAATATCAAATATTCGCGTAAGTCTAAGAAAATATTATATTCATTGAATAGTATTTTACAAGCACACAACATTGTATGTGTATTTGACGACACGTTTGACTCAGTTTGTAGTGACCCTACTTGCTGTGCCAATTTACAGTGTTGCCAAGCGGTCGCGGGTTCGAGTCCCGCTGGGGGCATTCTTTTGTGTGATGAGCACGAATGTTTGTACTCCAGTCATGGGTGTTCATATATAATATGTATGTATTTAAAGTTACATATGTGTAGTGTATCAACTATCTGGTATCCATAACACAAGCCTCCTAGCTTACCATGGAACTAGATGGTTTTGTGCGATAATGTCCCAACATAATTATTATTTATTATGTATATTTGTTACTCCTTCGCTCCGCTGAAAAGACTGGACGGACTTGGATGAAATTTATTTCACAGATAAATCTAGTCTATGACCTGGACTAATAAATAGGCTAAAAATAAAAAAAAATACTTATTACCACGGGAAAATATCTTATTTCTTAGAAAAAATACAAAAACTGCAATGTAAAGAGTATACTAATATGTAAAACCTAAGAATTTGGTTTTTGGTCATCTGAACGCGGGCGGAGCCGCGGGCTATGCTAGTAATATTATAAAATTCTAACTAAGCTGAATCTGTACATAAAATATTTTTTGAAAATTTTATTGAAGTAGACATTAATATCAATACAGAGACCGAATCTATAGTTTTTAGAATTTTTGTCTGTTTGTCGGTTGTCTGTCTGTTACGGCATCACGGAAAAACCACTGGAGGGATTTTGATGAAATTTGGTATTATGGTAGCTAGATATCCGGGTCAACATATAGAATACTTTTTTTGCGGGAAAATATCTCATTTCTGAGAAATCTATACTAAATGTTAAAACGTACGTAGAGACGAACCCGAGCGGAGCGAGGGTGAGTCGCTATTATATAATATGTATGTATTCATCATTGTTATTTTTGTTACTTTGGTGTCAAATCGTAAAAAGCACATTTTTATAATAAGTATAAAAACTTAAAAAAAACCGACTTCCAGGCACTAAAATTTAAAAAAATAACTAAATATTTTCAAAGTTGGTGCCAGCCGATGCAAAGCAAATCTAATATATTTCGATACATAAAATAAATATTTACCTATATATTAGATATTCATATCGTAAAATGTGTCTGTCTGTCTATACGTCTTTCTGAGAACGTACCACGAGAAAACAATTGGACAAATTTTGATGAAATTTGGTACAATGATAGCTGGTTATCCAGGTCAACATGTAGGATACTTTTACTGCGAGAAAATATCTCATCTCTGAGACATCTGTACTAAACGTTAAAACCTAACAATCGAGAGTGAGTCGATAGTTACATATAAAAAGAAAGAAAACTTTTCGAAGGAACGAAAATTTAGGAAATAGCAAAAAGAATCTATTAGTAAGCTTATTCCTACTAAAACGTAAACAAAAATATTACGTAGTTTCTGTACAAAATGGCGAATTGCCAAAACATACGTATTCATTACGTTTTCAGTCACGAACATAGAAAACGATGCTTATAACCTTTACAATATACATGGACTTTTTATCTGAAGTTTAGTGAAAAAGTACAGGAAGTGTATATCTTTAGTATAAAAGATGTGATGCTATGATGAAAGTTTTTTTCAATAAGGAGCTTTGAGTTCAGAAACTATGTTTATGTAGGATATATTTAACGATTTTTTTTTTATAAAGGTCAAGTGCGAGTCATACTTGTCTAAAAAAGGAGTAGGTAATATATAATCATATATTTATGCTTTTATTCTTTTTTATTATGACTAGTGTTTGCACAGTAGTCGAAATACGACCATAATCATTATTGAAAGTTCGAGGAAAACATATATGAATAAAATTTACCTATTTATAAAAAAAATATACCTATATATAAAAGTTATACCTACTTCTTTTGGCACGTTTGGAAAATATTATAAGAGTCAAATTTCTACGATGCGCGCGCACACCGACACCAAAAAGCGACATGATGAAGTTAGCTGCATTCCTTTTACAAACAGAGAGTTGTGACATACGGGATGAAATCTTTAGCTATTATTGTTCTGTTACGCTAAAGAAGTATAACTTCTTACGTGTGTACATAAGTACACACACACACACATTTTTTTTATTGATAACACTAAAGCTCGTCAATAGGGGAGAAAGAACTGAAGGTAATGAACTGTTTTTTTGCCTATTTATTTATATATATACCTATACTATATATATTTTATTCAATCGTGTCGTCGATGTTGTGCTTTTGATGTTTCCATTTTGATTTTATTAAGATTAGCTTGATTCCCCACACAAAATTTCATCCCCATTTTTACCCCCTTAAGGGATGATTTCCGAGATAAAAAGTATCCTATGTCCTTCCCAGGATCTCAAACTGTCTTCTTACCAAATTTCATCTAAATCGGTTCAATAGATCCAGAGATTACCCCCTACAACGTCACGAACTCACAATCTCACAAACTTTACCTCTTTATAAAATTAGTATAGATGTTATATACTCTTAATGCCATTCTATATTTGAGCCATAGCTTAAAACTTTATCGCTAGTGCTTAGAATATTCTCTCTCAATAGTTTTATTTCTATACATTTATTATTTACAAAGTGCTTACCACTGAATATTCTACAAAGACACAGATCCCAACGTGTTTTACTTTGAACTTCAGTTTTCTTGCTTAAACGGTATAAATAAATAGTTTAGGCAAATATTTCTTGTAGTAAGAATAATTTAGTAGCAAGAATAACTTTTAGCACTGTGTAAATTTAAATATATCTACATATAATAAAATTGTAACTTGAAATAAACATTATTATCGATACAGAGGCCGAATATATAGCTTTTAGAATTTTTGTCTGTCTGTCTGTTACCGCATCACAGAAATTCCACTGGAGGGATTTCGATGAAATTTGGTATGGTGATAGTTGGTTATCCGGGTTAACATATAGGATACTTTTTACCGCGGGAAAATCTCTCATTTCTGAGAAAAAATACAATGTAAGAGTATACTAATATGTAAAACCTAAGTATTTGGTTTTTGGTCATCTAAACGCGGTGGAGCTGCGGGCAATTGTGTATATATAAAAGATTTGATATTGGACTTCTTAAATATTTTATTTATTTACTTACGAATTACGAAAGCATAAAGAATAGAAATTTAAAAAATATATGAAATTATTATTGAAATCTATTCAATAAAATTTTAAAGTTTCTATTTTCTGAAGATTTTAAAAAGACAATATTATATGGGTTTATTTGTTTCACAGCATCCTACTAATATTCTAAACGCGAAAGTTTGTGAAGATGAATGGATGTGATTTACTCGTTCACGCAAAAAATACTGAATGGATTTTGATGAAACTTTCCAATAATATAGCTTATATATCAGAGCAACACATAGGCTGATTATAATTTTTAAAGATATAGTGAAACACAATTGAACTATGCGTGTGGAGATGCGGGAAAATTCTAGTTATGTATGTATAATCATTGGCAGAGAAATGGTATACAAGTATAATAATAATTAAAATCATACCACTCAGTCAATATTTACTCGATTGTGAACACAACGAGCATTCAGCATCTACCTAACGACTGTTTGCACAATCATATCACATTAATATTTTAAAACAACGTTGTGATTAAATAATTATGATCTTTCAATGATGAATAATGAATTGACTCAATTAATTGAACTGTTTGTTAATGAAAATATAAGCTTTTTTAACGTTTCACTGCTGGGTACGGGACTCACTTCAATCCGAGGGGAATCAGGCCATAGTCCACTACGCTTCTTCTAAAACTTGCCAGGTTCTCTCAGACATACAGGTTTCCTCTTTTTTTCTTCAGAAACTTAATTTGCGTGTATTTGTGACGACGCGTTTGGCTCAGTTTGTAGTAACCCTGCTTCCTGTGCCAACGGTCGCGGGTTCGAGTTACGCTGGGGACATTCATATGTGTGATGAGCACGAATGTTATGCAGTCATGGGTGTTTATATTTATAATATGTGTGTATTTAAAATTATATATATGTAGTGTATCAACTATCTGGTATCCATAACACAAGCCTCGTAGCTTACCATGGAACTAGATGGTGCTGTATATTAAAGTCTCAACATGTTTATTTATTTATTATTTATTTCATTTTTTTAACGCTACTATAATTTTCCACAATGGGTCAATGTTACTCGGCATATTTTGAACCTTTGAACTCAAGGAAACTATGTCAATTATGTTAATCACACAGGGAATGTCAATGTAAGGGAATCGAACTTGCGACTGCTAATGTATTACGCAATGCCTATCCAATGAGGCTGTTTTTATTATTATTTACTAATCTTTACACGCTGCCCTGCCCATTTTATTGAAAATAATGGACAAAAATGGCCATCCCTTTTTTAAACCCTCTAGCGATTGAATTTTCTAAAATCATTTTTATTGAATATCTATTCCGTAAGTTGTTGCCAAATCTCAAATTAACTTACTGAGATTTGGTTATTGATCAGTGAGTGTTATATATTCTACATAGTATACGAGTATATATAGTTATAGGTAGTAAAAGCTAACACAAGAGTAAGTCAACTTGTTAAAGCTCGCTCGTTTTGCAACTTCCGGGTTAAAATCGCACATAATTTTAAAGCTTTCGATATTGAAACTGGTGAAAGCGTACATTTTATGGCAGCGATTAATTTCTGCACAAGTGTTCTCAACGTGTGTGTTCTTTTTATAGAATGCTTACTTTATACGTTACTTTTCTAATGATATTAATTTTTAAAGCGTTTATATACTGTATAAATAAAATATATATTTATTATATGTATGTTTTTAAAGTTATATATGTGTAGTGTATCAACTATCTAGCTTACCATGGAACTAGATGGTGCTGTATCTTTATGTCCCAACATAATATTTATTTTATTTATAAGGCCATATATACTCTAAAAGCTTTAATGTAGCTAAAACTGACTTCTACCCGTATGTCATATCGGGAGATATTTGTAGCATCATTTTGAAAATTATGTACCTCACTAATGACGAAAAGTAACCGATTAGTTTAAAATTCGTGTTTGTAATTATTTAATCTTTATAGATTCTCGAAAACGCCATCAATTAAAATCACGACCTGTGCAAAATTTTCACACACGTCATCTAGTCTTATTTTTAAAAAATCATTGTCTTTTAAATTTTCTATTTCTTAAATTTAACTATATGTTCACATTATTATCGTATAATTTCGTGGGTAAATACCGTCTATACGGTCTATTCAACAATTTTTGAAACGTAATAATTTCTTAGATTTACGCGAATATTTGACATTTTAGAGCATTCGAAACGTCCGTCGGGATCTAAAAATGAAAATGAATCCACGTACGATAGTTTTATTTAAAATTTTAAAATGTCTAAAATCTCAGTGCTTCTTCTACCATGATTGATGTAAAGCATTAGAAACTTTGGAGACAAAAATTTAAAATAAAAACTCGACAAAATCCGAAAAGATACTTAGTTTCATTTAAAATGTTAAATATTCGTGTAAATTTAAGCAAGTGTTGCACCAATATCTATGGCCCAAAATAATATATAATACGACTCATATCTCTATATATCACTCATAGCGACTCA
Organism: Brenthis ino; assembly: GCA_921882275.1. Taxonomy (NCBI): domain Eukaryota; kingdom Metazoa; phylum Arthropoda; class Insecta; order Lepidoptera; family Nymphalidae; genus Brenthis; species Brenthis ino. The sequence continues at coordinate 11,672,787 of OV170229.1, read as the reverse complement.
CCTACGCCTTGATCGGGTTCGTCCATACTGTACGTTTTAACGGTTAGTATAGATTTACTCAGTGATGAGATTTTCCTGTAGTAAAAGGTATTCTATATGTAGACCCGGATGACCAGCTATCATCATACCAAACAACAAATTTGTCCAGTGGTTTTCTCGTGATGCGTTCCCAGACAGACAGACAAAAATTCTAAAAACTAAAGATTCGGCCTCTGTAGGTATCGATAATAATGTGTATTTCAATAAGATTTTCCAAAAAATATTTAATGTACAGATTCGACTTAGTTAGAACGTTATTATATGTATAGATAAATTATCCAGAAGGAGAATTGCAAAAAAATACTCAGTTTCATATTAGATATGAAAAAAAAATTTCTAGGAAAATGTGTTTTTTCAAATACTTCATTTATATACAAAATAAACATCACTTGTTCATGCATAAAATACAAATAGCTAATATCCTCTGTTCATTTCTTCAATACAATACTGTTTTTAGACAATGGACAATGTGTAAACAAAAAGATTTTTGGACGAACAAATATTTGGTATTGTAAAGGTTGCTTTTAGGAAGCTTTTAGTTACTTTTTACTCGCTTTTTGACCGATTTCAAAAAGCAATTCGATTAGGCTTCCGGGATCCAGCTTTAGATTATTGGAACTACAAAATATAGACATATCTATTAACAAATCTATTAGGGCTTCCAAACAACAACTTATGCACCTAATTTAGTAAAATTTAACATTCTGATACCTTATATTGCCGGTCAAACAACAGGTTACTTTTCATGCCGGAAAAATGAACGGTTCCCGTGGGAACTAATACATCTCTATTAGTAGGCGAACCCGAGCGAAGTGAGGGTGAGCTGCTAGTATTAAATATTTTTCGGAAAATGTTTTTGAAATAGTCATTATTATCGAAAATTAGGCCGAATCTATAGTTTTTAGAATTTTTGTCTGTCTGTCTGGGAACACGTCACGAGAAAACCACGAAACAGATTTTGATGAAATTTGGTATGATGATAGCGGGTTATCCGGGTCATAATAAAAGATACTTTTAACTGCGGGAAAATATCTCATCTCTGAGAAATCTATACTAAACGTTAAAACGTAAGTAGGGACGAACCTGAGCGGAGCGAGAGTGAGTCGCTAGTACGTACATAATTTATTTTATTAGTGCTCGCCTGGTGATCGAAATTCGTCTATAATCATTATTGAAGAATTAAAAATTAAGAAATAAGAATTTTTGTCTGTCTGTCTGTCTATCTGGGAATTCATCACGAGAAAACCACTAAAATCTGTCATTTTGATGTAATTTGGTATGATGATAGCTGGTTATCCGTTATCCGGGTCAACATATCATAGGATACTTTTCACGGCGGAAAATATCTCATATTTGAGAAATCTATATTAAGCGTCTATACTTCGTCGTAACTAGGGAAGAAGCGGGTTATTATTTTAAAATGACCCTTTTTACATAGAAAAATAGCACAAATAGCATTGTCTCCAAATTCATTTTCAAATTAAAATTATTTTATTCAGCATTAAATTATTAAAATTTTTTACTAGACGTCTTAGGTCTACCAGTTCGGAAAGAACCCTCAAACAGAAAGAAACTCAACAGGATTAAAATATCTTTCCATATAAGATACATTGAAAAATGTGTGAAAATAAACAAAAAAAGCTCCTGTAACTTTTTATATAAGACTGTTTTTATAGTCATTTGACCTTTGGTTCATAAATGAAGTCTTTAAAAATGCAGATTGAAATTTAGGAAGTTTTTTATCCATGATCTTAGAAAGACGCTAAGAGTTCGTTCGAGTGGTCCCTCGTGGTACTGACATATAATGATGGGATATTTTTCATCAATATAAAATGTAAAAACATTTTTCTTTCTGTTGGAAGGGTCTAAATTCTCTTATTTTTAATCGTTACCAAGAGTGCAGTTAAATATAACAATTTAGGGTCAATAGGTTCGTAATAATACTTTTAACACATTTTATTATACAAATCGATTTTTATTAGCGATATGAACAAATGAAAAAAATATTAACAAAAATGTATTCTGGCTACGTGGATATTGATAATTATTGATATGATATAATAAATATAAATTAAGTACCGACTCACCCTCGCTCCGCGTAGGTTCATCTCTATTTACGTTATAAAGGTTAGTATAGATTTCTCAGAGATATGATATTTTCCCGCGGTAAAAAGTATCCTATATATTGACCCAGATAACCAGCTATCATCATACTGAATTTCATCAAAATTTGTCTAGTAGGTTTCTCGTGATGCGTTCCGAGACGAACAGACAGACAAAAGATCTACAAACTTTAGATTCGGCCTCTGTATCGTATAATAATGACTTTCAATATGATTTTCCAAAAAAAAAGTTATGTACAGATTTGAATCAGTTAAATTTTATTATATAATCACAATACCACAATCTTTTCAACGCTATCATATTTATGACTAGCTTGATTCCCGAGATAAAAAGTATCTTCTTACCAAATTTCATCTAAATCGGTTCAGTAGATCGAGAGATTACCCCCTACAACGTCACAAACTCACAAACTTTACCTCTTTATAATATTAGTACTCGTATAGATTAATGCTGGAAACCAGAAATTATTATTTAGCTAACGATTTTTAGGTGTGGCACTTAAGAATATCTTACTGTGCCAAAAGAGCCTTCTTAAATAATGTCGACCTATGTATATTGTCAAATAAGCGTTTTATTGCGTCTTATCCCTATAAAAGTACCTACTTGAGATTCAATCAAGCGAATATTTGCTTTGTGCGTTAATCGAATTTGTAACTCTCTAAGTAGAATACAAAACCAATATAAATGACATACTTTGTTAGGGTGCGTCCCTAGGTACGTTTTAGATAGATAGAAATATTTATCGTGAGTGTACCTTAGGAGATAGACATATGCTATTGCAGATTTTTCTGTAGGTCTTTTCAAGACCTACAATTTTCTAATATATTGTTTTGATGTATCTCTATGGTTAGTTTGTAAGGACGACTCGATAGTACCAGTTGTGTTTTCCCGTCGAAATAAAATATTTTCCTGTAGTAAAAGAAAACCTAAATTTTGATCCGAGTAATAAGTTACCATGACACAAAACTTATTTAGAATTTATTCAGAATTCCATTTTTTACGTGAAATGCACACAGACATATACATATAGACAAACAAACAGACAAAAATTTAAACAACGATTGTTTGTTCTTTATGCTGTACGCAATAAGTAACAGTTATAGTTTTAAAAAAATATGTCATGTACAGATTTAACTTTGTTACTATTTTATTATCTATATATTAACACGTAAAGCGAAATCACATATGTATATAACTTTAAATACATACATATTATAAATATGAACACCCATGACTAGAGTACAAACATTTGTGAATGCCCCCAGCGGGACTCGAGCCCGCGACCGCCGGCACAGCAAGTAGGGTCACTACTCACTGAACCAAGCGTGTCGTCAAAGAATATACATAGAAACTCCGTAATTATACTTTTTTGTCGCAGAAACGCCTATAATTATATTAGCGAGTAAAATGTTAATGAAAATTACAATACAAATGTTCGAGCAGACGCTATGTTTACAATTTTTCCTATTGAATCATGTTTTTTTATGTTACATGTGTAGGGTAGCCATATCATGTTTTATTCATTACATGAGTATTTTTCTTTGTATTTATTTAAATTTTCAACGTCCAGACCATTTTGGCCCTCAGTTTATAAAAACCCATAAAATGTAGAGAGATCAAGCTATTGAATTGAAGATTTTTAGTTATTTATATTTTACTCGAGATTGAATCAAAATTTGAACATTTAATAAAACTATCATTTCGGGACTTTTCGTAGATTTATTTGATTTTCGGTTTTGGACGTTTCGAATACCTTACAGCAATATTTTCAGGAAGAGACCGCACTTTTCTCCAGTGACCATGTTTGATGCATTCGTACGGTATTTTTAACATAAACACGATAATATGTTATTTAAATAAACATTATTATACTAAATATTGTCACTCTACAGATGAAATTTTTGGCAATTGCCCAAGCCTTAATGACTACGATCATAAAATAGAGTCAACGGAAATCGGTTAAGTATTTGTTAGGTGTTAAGGTCACACTTTGATGTTTTTTGTAAATAAATTCAAACTTCTTGTCTATAACTAGTTTTAAAACGCATCTATACGCGTGGGCACTTAAGTAGTTTAGCTAAACACTTTTGATAGCATTAAATTTTTCATTTCTTGTTTATTTTAAAAACGACTTTTTAATAGGAAATGCAGTCACTGAATGATTTTTTTGTATGTTGTGATATATTTAGCAATTCCTTTCTTAGTGAATTGTTTAAGTTTTTCCATATAAACTTTTAGAAAAGGCTTCCGCTATGTGACTATATAATGTATAATAATATTTATATATGAGATAATTATTTACATACTATTTCATTGAAATACATGAATATTACGTCTGAGGTTCGTTTGCCAAAATTCTTCTCAGATTTGAGATAAGATAATACTATTCATAATAATATATCAGGCTGAAGAGCTTGTATTTTCGTTTGTTTTTATTTAGACATGAAAAAAAAATCAGGTTGGGTTGCTGCTGGTTTAACGTGAAACGTCTATATTAGCGAGTAAGTTTTAGTGTTTTTGTTTTGTATAAATATTTTGTATATTTGAAAACAAATTATGGATCGAGATCCTACTAGAGAACATACTAGCGGGCACATTTTAATAGGCAGCCCAGTCAAAGCATATTGTCCCTTTTATTATTGTATATAAAAAAATAATTTTGATTAAATATGCTATGAACGTAGGAATCTTGCAACGGGGTATTAGTCCATTAGTAAAAACGTATGTTTCTGTGTGATTTTAAAGACGTTTAACGTCAAAAAAATTAAAAGCAAAGAATTATTATCAGTAACAACCAACAGTCAATGTATCTATCATTACTCTCTTAAAACAGTAACTCTTAAAAATATATTACGAATAATTTTAAAACCACTTTTCAACAAAAGTTAACAAAATATTAAAAATTACACATTTCGACACATTCACCCAAAATACATAAACAGCTGTCAAGAGATATCTATACAGATAAATAAAATGGAAATGTTTGTTTGTAATGTCAAAATAACAGCTTTTTACTGAATACAAATAAATATATACTTCACTTTGCTTCGGTAATTTATAAGAAAACATTTTTTTTTATTTTTGCCTGTCTGCCTGCCCGTCTATCTAATTCCAGTCAATCTCTGAAATGGTTGGACCGATTTTCACAGAACTTTCACTGGCAGATAACTGAGGTTATAAGGAGTAACTTAGACTACTTTTATTTTAGAAAAAATAAGATTCCGCGCAAAAAAAATAAACTCATGAAATTGTGATCGAAATCAGCGTAACTAGAGACGCACCCGATCGAAGCGAGGTTAAGTCGCTAGTTATGAATGATTCTAAAACCATTTCTCAACAAAAGTTAACAAAATATTAAAAGAATACATATTTCGACACATCTACTCAAAATAAATAAACAGCTGTAAAGAAATATTTTAAATAAATCATTACTTTTTAAACGATTCCAAGTCGAATCAAAACAAATGGGTCAATGCCTTGAAACACGTCATGGGCCGATGTTTGATTTCCACAAAACATTTTGAGTTACTGCCGTTAAAATTATTATTTACATCGTAATTTTGCTGATGGGATATATAAATAAAGAAATGTAAAAATGATGAAAACATGTGATTTATAAGAGTCCCAGGTTGAGATAAAGGTCATGTAAGAAATTCTCTTCCAAATAGTGAAGTTGGAATATTATATTTGGGCAATTGTATGTTTATGCTTCGGAGAGTACGTTCGAGTCTCTTGTAAGGATTTGAAGCCGTAAATAAATAAAACCATCATTTCCTTAAACATCCGAAACGTCGTAAATCAAAAATCTAAATAAATTCGCGAAAAAATCCGAAGAGATAGTTTTATTTGCAATGTCAAATATTCCAGTAAATCTAAGAAAGTATAAACTGTAAATAAAATACGAACAGCTTACCATTTTATGTAGATGTCAGCGAGCATGTCGTAACGGTCAATAGGTTAAACGTTAATAATAAAACGTAAAAAAACTTTAGAAAATTGAAGTCGAGAGCAAAACTTCCGCTGAGCAAATAAACAAATGTATAAAAATATTCTAAAACATGTAAAAAGAGGCTTTCTTAAGTTTAAAAAGAAATGAATTTGGTAATAATTCTAATGACGTTGAGAACAAAAGTTACTACTATACAGTATAGTGTATACAGCACTAGACATTATGAGTACATTTACTGCCATTTAAGGGTTCTAAAGCGAACTCGCCAAAAAGATTTCCAAGGGCCACTTGCTTCGTTGAGAATATTGGATTCACGCCAAACTATTCAATAAATATATACTGAAATTTCTAGAAAACATCGAATTGTAAATACTTTTCTCATTTATGAAATAGATTTGTTAGATAAATCAAATCAAAATGTACTATATTCAAATAGACTTGTCCGAGGACTTTTGAATCGTCACTTTTTACGTTATTAAAATTTAAATTTTAGTATGTAAGTTTGTGAGAAATCTACCACCGGCTTGGAAGGCAGTTTTGCTGAGAAGAGCCGGTGAGAAACTCAACAGTTGCTCTTTTAAAATAATGTTTGTTTACAATATTGCAAGACAATAATTATCTACTTAGCCTACGTAATTATTGTATTGCAATATTTTAAACAAATATTATTTTAAAAGAGCAACTGCTGTTAATGTGTTAATGTACCTGAATGAAAAACATATGCCACTCTCCACCTAACTACTAACTACCAACCTACCTACTAACTACCTCTATGTAAAATATTTGGCCGATAAATTACTTCGTTATTAAGTTAATGATGAACAGTATCATATTAAAATTGTGATATTTTTTCACCTTTATCGATACCTATAATAAAATTCTGAGTCGAATCTAATAATTAAATATTTTTTTGAAAATCTTATTGAAATAACCATTATTATCGATACATGAGGCCGATTCTACAGTTTTTAGATTTTTTGTGTTCTTTCTGTCTGGGAAAGCATCACGAAAAAACCTCTGGACAGATTTTGATAAAATTTAGTGTGATGATAGCTAGTTACCCGGGTCAGCATTTAGGCTACTTTTTCTACGGAAAAATATCTCATCTCTGAGAAATCTATACTAACCATTAAACCGCACTAAGGATCGAACCTGAGCGGAACGTGGGTGAGCCGCTAGTATTATATAGGTACATATTATATTGCCATGCAGAATAAAGATGGAGTGGTCACTGACGATTCTTAAAGTATGTCAAGTTATATGACTTTTAAAATTTTGTCTTAATTTTTTGACTCACTTTAGGGCTTTTCAGTGACCACTCCACCTATATTCTAATTTTATGGTAATAGCCTATTTCAAAGGATTTTCTGAACTTTCACTGGGCTTCATACGACATAATCTCGTACGATGGTGGCTCTGCGGGATTTTACTTACGTAAATTTATTGTAACTTAAGAACTTAAAAAGGTTTCTTCAATTTATATTTGCAGATTATTATTTATTTATAGCCTAAGCTCCGAAGTAATGTCGCCTTTCACATATGTGTTTACCAAATGAAAAGTACTTTATGTTAAAGATAATATAGAAACAAATATATATACACACATATATAATAGACTAATAACAGAATATCATCACTAAATGATTATAATGGGGATTAACGCGTCAGGTAAAGGATCAATTGAAAGTGATATAGGCTAGTTTTTATTATTAAATATAACCTTCCGGTAAGGAAAATATTATGAAGTGAAGTAACTCGCTTCACTTCTAGTTAAGTTAGTTGCTAGTGGCTAATAAATAGTTTATTAAACAAGCAAAGTCATAGGCTTCAGTAATACATATATATTCAGCCCTTTTTAACGTCCCACTGCTGGGCACGGGCCTCCCTTCAAGTCAAGTGCAGATAGACGGACTTCACATGTCTTTTGAAAACTTGCTAGGTTTCCATAGTACATAAAGATTTATTCACGATGTTTTTCTCCACCGTAAGACAAGTGATAGGTAATCATGTTGAAAATGATTCGCACATAAAAATATTAGAGGTGAGAGACCCGGGATTTGAACCCGTTCACTCGGATTCCCAAGCGAGTCCATTACCTGTGCCTTAGTAATATAACCATATCTAAAATGTTATTTCATGACAGCCTCAGGCTCTAAACTAAATTATGCTAGCTATGAGATGATACGTCACTCCATACATATATGCAGTTTGGATGAGATTAACATTAAATATTCATATAGAGTATTAAAATAGCTTCCTAAAACTGAGGGAATTGAAAATTTTTAATATAGGAAAAGCTTTAAAGCTTTTTATTTTAAGTTTATTTTCCTTATAAATAGAACTAGCCACTCACCCTCACTCCGCTCGGGTTCAGAGGGTTCAGAGGTGTGATATTTTCTCGCAGTGAAAAGTATCCAATATGTTGACCCGGGTAACCAGCTATCATCATACTAAATTTCATCAAAATCTGTCGTGGTTTTGTCGTGAGGCGTTCGCAGACAGACAGAAAGTCAGACAGACAAAAATTCTAAAAACTATAGACTCTCATCGTTCGATCGATACAGAGAACTATAGGTAGGTCTATGTATAAATAATAATGGCTATTTCAATAAGATTTTCCAAAAAATATTTAATGTACAGATTCGACTCAGAATTTTATTATATGTATAGATTAGACTTTATTGAACACCACGGCAATGTCATAAAGATGGAAAACAAACCAAACCAACCAACCAAACAGGCCGGCCTCTAATTGGCGGTTACTAAAAATAAAGATTCATCTAATATATAAAATTTTCATGTCACAATGTTAGTTACCGTACTCCTCCGAAACGGCTTTACCGATTTTTACCAAATTTTATATGCGTATTCAGTAGGTCTGAGAATCGGCTACTATCTATTTTCCATACCCCTAAGTGATAAGGGTGGCCCACCTTAGGGACGAACCCGAGCGGAGCGAGGGTGAGTCGCTAGTATTTTATATATTTAAGTTTTTTATATATTATCATATTCGTAGCTTTCAATATCACGAAACGTTAAGTTTAAAGAGCATTCAAATTTATTTTGTTTTGGAACAAACTGTAAAAGACAGTCATAAAGAGGAAGCGGCGACGGTTTGTCTCTTACATCTAATGTTCCAAACACATTGACCTAGAAAACTTTGTTACGTAACATTGTAAGGTGAAATTTTTCGTTTTTATTTGATAATATTTTATACTAGTGTATAGTAAATACAGTAGTATAAAATATACGTAGTATATATATACCTATGTAGTATATAATATAACTAGCGACTCAGCCTCGCTTCGCTTGGGTTCGTTCCCAGGTTGATTCCCCATACAAACTTTCATCCCCATTTTCACCCCCTTAAGGGATTATTTCCAGAATAAAAACTATCCTATGTCCTTTCCAGGGTCTTAAATCTAGTCCTTATTAAATTTTATCTAAATCGGTCCATTAGTTTCGGAATTATTCAGTACAAGCAAAGAAATAAACAAAAAAATCTTTCCTTTTTATAATATTAGTAATTACTAAGAAACAAAGCTTATATTTTATAAACAAATTTTTGCCAGTGATTTCGCTCGCATGCTAGGCAGGGCGGGGTAGCCAATTCCTGACCCCATAATGCAATCAATATCTTAGCCAAATTTTATCGAAATCTGTTCAGAGTTTTAGCGTAAAATGATAACACAGAGATTCTTTCACATTTAAAATATTAAGTAATTATGGATATTACACAAATAAATGTTTAAATATTATAATTATTACAATAAAAAAATAATATATGTTGGCTATTATTACATAATTAGGTATTTAATAAAATAATATCGCTAACCCTACATAATAAAGTTCCAATCCATATTTCTTTCTTAATATTATCTATATATAAACTCACTTTTTTCAAAGTGTATCAAATTCATTTTCTAACGGTTTTTCCAATCCATGCAACACTGCGTCAAAATTGCTTTGTGGGCATCGATCAAAAAACTACTAGATACAAAATGCCTCTCAAAAATTTATCTTAAAACCGTCACCAATTATGTTTAGGTAATTATTCTAGTTGAAATAAATATATAACATTGTAAATTGAACCTTAAGCAATGTTTGAAGTTGTTTTTACAAAAAAGTGTTCAAATGAGCGCTCATTCGGTGAGGACATTTTTTGTTTCTAGTATATTGTGTATCCAGTACTTTTTTGATGGATATATTTTGGTAAAAAATCTGCTTAGTTCTGGACAAACTGACTAAATTATTTCCGTATATATTCAGCCCTTTTTAACGTCCCACTGCTGGGCACGGGCCTCCCTTCAATACGAGGGTATCAGGCCTTAGTCCACTACGCTGGCCAAGTGCGGGTTGGCGGACTTCACATGTCTTTCGAAAACTTACTATGTTCTCTCAGACATGCAGGTTTCCTCACAATGTTTTCCTTCACCGTAAGGCAAGTGGTAATCATGTTGGAAATTTCTGTATATCGTTAGATAATTAATATTAGAATGACAATTTTCAAGTACCTATCTACTTAATAATTTTCACATCCTGTTTTGCAAATTAATGACAGTAATGATGTATCGTGTTTAGAATTAGATAAATCGATTATACAAATTCGTAGTTAAAATCATTATTATATAAGTGAGTAAATCAACCAACACTGAATCCAAAAAATACTTGTTCAACCCTCAAAGATTTCTTTTTTTTACAATATAAAGGCTCATGACAATCAGTCCATGGTAAAGAAGATATCACATAACATACGTACAAAATAATACACTGCTTAATTGAAAGCTTTCATAATCATTTAACAACTCGTTTGGTTCAGTTTGTAGTGACCCTATTTGCTATAGCAGCGGTCGCGGGTTCGAGCCCCGCTGGGGGCATTCTTTTGTGTAATGAACACGAATGTTTTTACTCCAGTCATGGGTGTTTGTATTTATAATATGTATGTAATTAAAGTTATATATGTGTAATGTATGAACTATCTGGTATCCATAACACAAGTCTCGTAGATTACCATGGAACTAGATGATGCTGAGTGTCGATATTTATTTATTTGAATTTTTTCATAAAGTCCTTAAAAACATGTAATAATATGCTATTATTTTAAAGCAAGCCGCAATATAAAAAAATCTTCTAATAAAGTTCCTTATCCCATAATTATATTAGTAATTTTTCATTCAACCATTTTTACTTTGAAAGATTATTCGGAAATAGCTAACGCCAAAAAAACGCAGAATTTTTGTTTGTTTAAGAGGAATTTTAATAGAACTTTTTGGTACAGTTTATTTACAAAACTAAAAGCATTGTTTAATTTCATCTGTGTTCAGTGTATTCAAAAATAATGCTGTTAATTTTTTTTCGTAATAATTGACAACCATCAGGGCCGGATTTGATTTCTTCAGAGCGAAGGCCCTGGCAATTAAGAACGAGACCTCTAATAATATTGCTAATCTAGAAGATTAGTATAATAAATAAATAGTCAAAGATAAAACAATTCAGTACCGTTTTCTCTTCTGCTTGTCAACCAATTTTCTTCTTTTTTTGTTACATCAATAGCCCATCAAAAGCTACTAAGCAAAAAATCACTTCACTAATACAGGAGAAAAAAATAACTTAAAGAAAATTAAAGTGACTTAAAAAAAATTGTAAAATGTAAAAAATAACTGAAGGGGGGTTTTCATTTACTATAGATACTTAATCAGATATTTTCAAAGTCGGTGCCAGCCGATGCAAACAAAGCATATCTATTTCGTTACGTATAAATACATCACAAATCGATGTATCGATGTATAATATTTTAACTATAATTAAAGTCCATACCTTGTCATATTTACCTATTAAATATTCATATCTTAAAGCATTGTTGACTGGCATCAACTTCGAAATGATTATCATATGTGAATATTTTGCAGTTCCAATAATAGGTATTACATACATACTGTAAAGCATTCAAAACGTCGGAAACCAAAAATCAAAATAAATCCGCTGAAAAATCCGAAAATATAGTTTTATTCAAAATGTCAAATATTCGCGTAAATCTAAGAAAGTATTAAAAAAAATTGTTAATTTTTTTTATTTGACAGCTTACGAAGAAACGGTCGACAAAAAATCGTCAAAATTAATGTACTATGACGTACATAATTAAACCTTTACGCAAGTAAGGTCTTTACTTTATAAAACATTTTTCCTTTCGGATCATTCTTATCTCCGACCCATCTTAGGCTTTCATATGTGGAGATGAAAGGATTTATTCATATCCTTGCAAATGATCACGTTTACTAAAGGATATAACTTTTAGAAATCCTGCTTTAGTTATATTTGAAAAACCCGCCGTTAATTTCATATATATCACTATCGACTCACCCTCGCTCCGCTCGGGTTCGTCCCTACTTGCATTTTAACGTTTAGTATAGATTTCTCAGAGATGAGATATTTTCTCGCAGTAAACAAATCCTATATGTTGACCCGGATAACCAGCTATACCAAATTTGCTAGCAGCAAAAGCTATAAAAATCCCTCCAGTGGTTTTTCCGTGATGCGGTAACAGACAGACAGACAGACAGACAGACAAAAATTATAAAAACTATAAATTCGGTCTCTGTATCGATAATAATGTCTATTTCAATAAGATTTTTCAAAAAATATTTAATGTACACATTCGGCCTAGTTACAATTTTATATGATAAATTATAGTATATATAGTATAGATTATAAATTTTCCTCTCCACAGTGCTTCACTGTAATTTTGCTTTACGACATTAATTTAAAGTGAGTCATTTCTATATATGTAGCTTTTTATTTGTATACAGTAGGCAAAAACCAAACAGTTCAATACCTTTTTCTTCTCTGTTTGTCAACGGATCAATTATTTTCTTAGGCTATTGGCAAGCTTTAGTGTTATCAATAAAAAAATTAAGGTAAATTCTATTCATGTATGTTTTCCTCAAATAATGATTACGTTCGAATTTTGGCCACTTCAAGAACACTAGTATAATTAGACTAACTTTAATAATAATACTAAACTATTTTACTAACTTTCAAGATACAAAGTTCTATTTGATCAATCCATACAGATAAATAAATTTGAAGTGTATGTTTCTAATATCAAAATAACAGCTTTTGACTAAATACATATGAAAATATATGCGGTACTTATAAGAAAAAGAAATATTTTTAAAATGTTTGTCTACTTGTCCCAGCTAATTTCCGAAACGACTGGACCGATTTTGACGGGACTGTCAATGGCAGATAACTGATGTTATAAGGAGTAACTTAAGGTGCTTTTATTTAAGAAAAGGAGTTAGAATTCCGCAAATATAGCAATATAGCAAAAAATTTAAACCCCATTAAATTGTAAACAAAATCCGTGTAACCTAGTCACGCACCACTTACCAGGCACAGAGAGAGTAAATCGCTTGTCTAACTAAAGAGTGTTTTGAAAGTTACCTATTATACTTTAAAAATTTTAAAGACCACACCCCTAATTGTAAAACGAACTTAATCTTTGATTTTAACTTACATCTTAATATTAAACCTTAATCTTTTCGGATTTTTTCGCGGATTTATTTTAATTTTTCATTCCCGACGTTTCCATTTTTTTTACAGCAATCATGGTCTTATGGACAGAAAATGCCTACCCACAGAAATACAAAATGATTTAAAAAATCCAAAAATGGAACCATAATACCTTACAATATTACAGCTGTTACAATATTATAATTTACAGCTGTTAACTTTGAGCTTAACTACCCTTTTACAGATTAAATAGGAAAGCGGAAACTTGAATAGTGTCATAATCAAAGGCTTTTCAGTTCATTTATGCAGATGGTGAAATTCACTTTTCTCGTAATAGTACTGAAAATCAGACTAACCATTTATGATTTTTAACGATGGAAAGTAGTAAAAGGTATAAAAGTTCAATTTTCTTTTCAATATTCGCCTTTTGAAGGGGATTTTGGGTTTGAATCTCGATTGAGGCAAATATCTACATTAGTACGTTCTTCTTACGTTTGGTATATGCTTTTTTGACATAAGTATTTCATATACATAACCTACATGTGAGATATTGGCGCCCATTAATATATTAGTAATTGTATCTTAAAGTTTCTTCTATCTATAGACGTAATAAAATTCTAGCTGAGTTGAATCTATACATATACACAAGACGAATCTATAGTTTTTAGATTTTTTTTTCTGTCTGTCTGTCTGGATGGGTCTCGCACTACGAGAAAACCATTGGACAAATTTTGATGAAATTTGATATGATGATAGCTGGTTATCCGGGTCAACATATAGGATTCTTTTTACTGCGGGAAAACATCTTATCTCTGAGAAATCTATATGTCTCAACATATTTATTTTATTTATTTCTAAGTATAAAAAGCCTTTAAAAACGTAACCAATTTTTTTTCACAAAAACAAATTCAAAAAGGTCGGATTTACGTTGTAATAAAATTTAAAGTTAGACGCCGCGATACAACGAAGGTCAAATTAAAACGATCTTATCGACTGAAGTATGCTACGCATTTGAACACGCAAAAGTCGCAAGCAACAGATTGTTATAAAATACAAATAGATCGACATATTTATTGATTTATGTACAATGATAAATGTACTCGATGATTCCTATTTCCTTTAAGATTTACACAGATTATAAACAAAATAAAGGAAACGGTATGATAATAATGACGTTTTGTTTTTTTTTTCAATAAATAACTATGGGGCATGTGTGTGACTGATATTGCCTATATTTTAAATAGATTTCATATCAAAGCAATTGGCCCAACTGGAACGATCAGATGTTATAAAACAAAGAATAATAAAAATATTGTGATTTTTCATCGAACGTAAAGCTAATTTCTGCTTTTGATATACTTTGGAAATGGAATGTATATTTCGTCTGTATGTTTGCATGTATATTACGTGATATCTTCGCAAATTATGAATCAATTTTTATATTTATTTTTAATACATATCATAAACCTCACGGGTGGTAGGTTATAAATTTAAGATGAATATGTAGAAGTAAAATGTAATCACTGCTCTCCAGCTTTTCTTTGTCCGTATGGAATAGATTTTAATAAAAAAAGCTGTCAAGGAAGCTTCTAATATTAAATAATTAGAGAATTATGGTGTTATACTACCTCGCTTGCATTTTATGCTTATTTATTAGTAAATTTATTTCTATATAATATTTCAATTTCACATATAATATAGGTATACTAGGATAAGCTTCTAATAAAAGTTGAAAATGTGCACCTAAAACAATCCTTATAGGCTGGCTAAATTTTGCAAAAAATATCAATGTATATGTTAGATAAAATAATAAAATTTTATTGTACAAGAAAAAATACGTTAAACATACTTAATAATATATACAAAACAAATGTACACTTAATAATTACTGTACAAAAATCCTTTTAATATGAAAATATCGATTTATAAATTGGTACCATTATAATATATAGTCAAACACTAATATATAATTAATATTAAATCGATACAATGACAACGTAGCACATAATCGCTTTATAAATTAAATAAAAAGTTGATTACAGCGTGTCGTTTTGCCGGAACGAAGTCACAGCTTAAACGCGTTTAAAAGAATATTTTACGAGCTCACACTCGTTCGCAAATGAAAAGGGTCAATTAAAACACGTTTCAGCATCAATTTTTTACGCTTTAAACCCTTTATGGCGAGAACTCTGCACCATGACAGTTAATAATTAAGTTTTTAATGCTATCTGCGTTAAATATTAAAGATGAGGTAAGAAATTATAGTAAATATACTTACCCCAAAGTAGTCATAGTCACGATGGTGTACCAAAACGCAGCAGGAATTGATGTGAAGTTGGTATCCTGTTCGTTCTTCTCCGCGTAGAACATGACAGTGGCGAATATAATGATGGCCATCGCCAGTGAGAAGACCAGGAAACCCAATTCGCTGGCGCATGACTTTAAAGTATATCCTAGAATCCGAAGTCCTTGCGAGTGCCGCGAGAATTTGAAAATACGGAACACTCTAAACACTCTCAAGGTCACGAATGCGCCTGACACGTCGTCGTTGTCAGTGATCCCCAATCCAATGTAATATGGCAGGATAGCTACCACGTCGATGATCGACATGACAGATCTAACAAATTTGCAGCGATCCGGCGCCGCGAATAATCGGAGCAAATACTCAGCCGTAAATATCATAACACAAGCTGTGTCTAGACAAAAGAATACTATTTTATATCTCTCGCCACAAGGCAGAGTGCCCGCCCGCCCAGGCCTGTGCCCACACGGGACAGTTTCTACAACATTAGCCATCACAGAGACGGCGATGAAAAATCCAGTCACATAGTAAAATACTAGAGCGGCTGTAGATGTGTGAGGATTTTCGAAAGCCCTCCACATCTTTTGCCGTAAGTCAGTCAGTTGCGGCAGGCTCTGATCTCCCGCTTCGCTTAGTTTATCATCCATTAAACGTTCCGCATTTTCACGTTTCCTATCCCTGTAGTCCTCATAACAGCAATCGCCAATAACATCTGGCAAAATACCGAAAAACGCGAGCTCCTCATCGTACCCGGTTAAACACTCATGTTTTGGGTAGTGAAGCTTTCCAGTTCTGTAGTAATTGAGTATATGTCTGAATATATCTGGATCTCTGTCGAAGAAATACTCCCGACTGTCCTCGTCGTAGAAAAACTCGCGCTCCGAAGATCCGAGGAGAGAGTCGGGGTACTTCTCGAGGGTGTTTCTCCATGTTTCGAATCGTCTTCCGGACACATTGATGAGGAGCTTCTCGTCTTCGGCACGTCGGCGGTCTTTGGGCACGGGAGGGGGAGGCAGGGGGTGCGTGGCTATAGGGACCCAGCCGATGGCGGCGGCGCGCGCGAACGGCAGCCATGCGGCGACGGACGCCATCGCGTGCTGTCGGCGCCACCGTCGCCGCGATACTGACTGTAGCCGTACCCCCCCGCGTCGCGCTATTTCGGGCTACCCGCCCAGATGACGCTGTGTTACCAGCTTCTTAACTGAAATAGCCCATACACATGTTTCAATTTTATTGCTATTGGTTTTATTATAGACGTTAAATTAAAGTTTGTGTATAAAATATTTTCACACCTAATTTTTTTTAATTACTATGTAAACATTTCTTTTTTTTTATTACTCTCTGTGCACTGGTGACTTGACTCAATCTTCGATTAAAACACTACTAGTGGGATTACAAAATACACCGATATTTATTTCAGCAGTAAACGTATAGCCCCGTAGCATTAATTTCTTTAATACCCTATGAAAAAGCAAAACACGCACCCCGCAGCAACCCCATCCCGGGTAAAATAGAAACACGCGTGCGCGAATCGTGACGTCACCATCTAATAAATTGATTTTCAGCTACCCATCCCTTTCTCTTGCATATCATTCTCGATCACGCTATCCACCTCGCACCTGGCAAGCGCGGGTGACCTTTTGTACGTTTTTCTTAGTTTCCGAGATTTTTTTTAAAAGGCCTTTGTCTTTGCATGTGAAAAGACTGGATGCCTTAGGACCTATTTCTTAAATGAGTTTCTCTTTTCTCGAGGCGTTTATACTGTCAAAAATAGGTCTTGAAAACAGGTTAATGATATTAGGCTTAGTGCACATTGATTTGACGGTTTTAGACCATCGGCGCGTTAATCTCGCGAGCTATCTAGGACTGCTATTAATGGTCCATTCATTTTAATCAATAGATACTATATAATATATAATATTTATATAATAATATATGTATTTTATATATGAATAACATGACTGCTTCAGCTCCATATAATGAATATTTATCGACGTTTTGCCTTTTAAGCTCCGTCGTTGTAAAAGATTATTAATATCATTATCATATAAAGGTCAATTCTTTATATTAATTTAATACATAATTTTTTTTTATAAAATTAGAATTATTATTATGAGATACTAGTTACTAAAGGTTTAAAACTTTGCTGATCGCGATCCGTTTTGAATAATTTATTCAATATTTGTATCAGCTGTGAAAATGTAAACAGATGGACAGATTCAATTTTATATTATTACTAGCGGACCCGAAAGACGTTGTCCTGTCCGAATACTTAGCCTTTTGTTTGGGTGGCATAATTGATTTTGATAATAAAACAAATAATATCAGATAAACACGCAAATATTATCAAAATCAGTCCAGCCGTTTAGGAGGAGTTCTGTAACATTCACACATACAGAAGAATTAGTTAGAGCAGGACAAAAGGTCCATGGGTTCCGATAATAATAAAAATTTAAAAAATCCTTTAACCCGACTGCTACGCCATCTACCGGGTCGAATTGTGCATCTAAACCATCCAGGGAACCCTATAAATGCGCACAATGAATTTCTTCACAATCAGTTCAGCCGGTTAAGAGGATTGTGAAGTACCTATCGATACGCGGTGCGAGTAGATTTAAAAAAAAATGCTATCTGTTTCATACAGCTCACTTTGCCAATGTTGTAAGTTTTTTTTTAGTAATTCAGTATAGTTTATTTAAAAAAAATCACTGGAGGTTGTTTTTAAGTCAAAAATACAAATATTTAGATGCTAATAACTTCTATCATACACAATATTTCTTGTATACGCAATATGTATCTTCTATACTATAATAAAACAGTAGAGGTCGAATGTCTGTACATAGCAAAAAAATGCTATAAACCGAGTCAGGGGGATGTAAGAAGACAAATAGAACAAATCCAGATTTTTTTCTTTTTTTTTTTGTTTCTCTGTCTATTTGTCAGTTTGTCTGTTTGTATGTTTGTACGGGCTAATCTCCGAAACTTTTGGACCGATTTAAATAAAATTTTGCATGGTGGTACCTTATATCCCCAGTCAACATCTTAGATACTTTTCATCCCCAAAAATTAAAGAGTTCCAGTGGGATAGTTAAAAAACTATAGTATCTTGTACAGCTTAGTACACAACAACTTATGTACCTAATTTAGTAAAATTTAACATTCTGATACCTTATATTGCCGGTCAAACAACAGGTTACTTTCATCTCGGAAAAATGAACAGTTCCCGTGGGAACTAATAGATCTTTATTAGTGTTTTGTATAATATAATTATATATAAAAATTACCGATTTGCATTTCCGTTATCCCTGCCGTATCTGGGTCATGACTTCGATTCATAACGTAGGTACTTTTCGCGTGCGGTGAATGAAAGCTTCATGGGTAAAGCTGGTCTCACAATAATTGTTATAATGTAGATCAAAAATAAACATAAAATACATTTCATTTTCATCATTTGTAATATAAGAAAAATAATACGGTATTGAAATTTAATTTTGTAGCTTTGATATTTAATTTAAACAGACATATTCGATGATGACTGTATTTATTTAGGGCTTTCCCGGGATTTTGACCTCTATACGTTCCTTTTAATTATTTCAATTACTGAAAATTATAGAAATATCACTTACTAGCAACTCGACTTCGTCCCTAGCTTGCTTCTCAAAACAAACTTTCATCCCCATTTTCACCACCTTAAGGGATGATTTCCGGGACCAAAAGTATCCTATGTGCTTTCTAGGGTCTTAAACTATCTTCTTACCAAATTTTATCTAAATCGGTTCAGTAGGTCCAGAGATTACCCCGTACAACGTCACAAACTCACAAACTTTACCTCTTTATAATATTAGTATAGATACTGAAGTGAAATAAACTTTATACAATTAGACTTTTTACAAGTGTTTTGATAAGTCTAATTGAATAAAGTTTATTAAGGTTCTATTTTTATGTTTTATCCAATAGTGATTACCTTAATCAAGAAATTTTGGTAAAAAAAAATATAATTTTCCATATTTTATCTGGCTAACAAATTTTGAAAAAAAAAGCCAAAATAAATTGCTTTAGAGTATAGTTTGCCTAAAGTATAGTGTATGGTTTGCTTAAAGCGATGAGGATTGTTTTCTAATATATAGATAACATGAATGGTATAGGAAAAGATTGAAAATTATAAAATACAAATTAAGTGCATTGTGTGGTGTACCAAATGAAAACGATGGCGTCTTAAACAATATAATTCTACAATCGTTGAAATGTAGATATTTAAGAAAATATATGAGAATAGTATAATATATTATGATTTTATGGTAGGTATATCGTTTTTGTATAATAATTACACTACGGGACTTAAACACGTGAATTCGTTAGTGCCTGTATACCTTAGTCCCGATGTTACGTCGTTACGTTATAACGATTTTTGTCTTTTAAATACAATTTTTAAAATTTCAATTCTTTAACGATTAAGCCCTGTTATATAAAGTTCTTATTTAAATACATTTTTTTTAGAATGTATTTTCAATTCATTTTTTTTTTAGAATGTAACGGAATTCAATAAACGTAAATTAGAAGGCTTTGTCGTTTTCGCTTAAATACATCACAGGTTCGATTATCATGCAGAGCAAATACGCAATTATTACAATTAAAGTAGTGAGAAAAATAATTAATAACAATTCGGTCAAGGTACAAGCCTAAGTAGCGCACTACGGGTTTCAATACGCACAATAATGTTATTTTCTGAATTTACCAATAAAATTGGATTCAAATATATCGAATAGCGATTGAAATCCCTAGCGATTCCAACTCAGGCTTGTCCAGGTTTATTATAATAATAATATGTACTTTACACTGGCTGTAGTACGCATAGCGTGATTAATTCCCATCTACAATATATATATATATATATATATATATATATATATATATATATATATATATTTATATTTATATAAAGTTGCTATCTGCGTCTGTCTGTTTCTCTCACTTACTTCTTCTAAGCCACGCAACTGATTTTGATACGGTTTTCAATAATGGAAAGAGCGATAAGCAAGAAAGATTTTTTGTTTATAATTTGGAAATATTGTATACAAAATCAATGATTCTAGACGGTGTTTTTTCTAAAAGACTGTTTATGTACGGCTAACTAAAAGGAATATATCAAAACAATCTACTAAAAAATTGTAATTATAAAGGCCTACAGGAAAGTCCACAATGGTAAGTTTATATCTCCTAAGGTACGCTCACAATAACTATTTTTTTGTATTTAAAACGTACCCGGGCGAAGCGAGGGTGATTCGCTAGTATATATATAAAAAGCAAAATGCATATTTTTTTTTGCTAAATTTATAAACCCGTAGTGACAATGCCAATAAAGAAGTAAAGTTTCTTTTAAAATTTCACTTATTCGTTAGTTGATTTTAATTTCAGCTTTTCAGTTTCAATAGAGCCTTTATGAATAACGTTGACATTTTCATCGCAGTAATTAAACGTTTACCATTTTGCCAAAGGTGCTCGAATTATTACAATCTACTCTGTACTTTGTGTCATAAAGTCTGTGGTCGGCTGTTTTTTTAATTATACATTAATTATATCTAGATTTTTTTATTAATCTACAGTATATGTATATAAGAAAGGGTATTCTGTCATACTGTTTGTTATTATAGACTGTAGTTGTATGGAGATGAGTGCCGGTTCAATTCTGACTGGGGCTAATTTTATTTTTATTGAATATTTATAGGTACATGCTTATATATTTATATGTAATGGAAACACTCCATATCTGGTTAAACCCTTTTAGAGTTTTATTCATACTAAGTAAAATGACCTATTAACTGATTTCGGTTACAGCGATAATCTTATTGAAACTAAACCATCACCATCCATCGCAGAAGATATTGTATCGCACAAGAATGTGCACAAACACAAGTGCACTCTCTTTCCTGTCACTCTCATACTCCGGTGGGACGACTACTCGACACGACCAGTGAGAGTTAAGGTTAAGTTAAGGACCGACAGTTTAACGTGCGCCCCGAGGCACGAGGGTGCAACTAACTCCAACCCAACTCCGGTCTGCTACTGAGAATTTATAAGCAAAAATTCTAAATACATTTTTCTTAGAGGCACGACAAAGAGTCTTCGTCAGAAACCACAAATCAAAATAAATCCGCGAAAAAATCGGAAAAGATAGTTTTATTTTCCGAGATTCAAACCCAGGATCTGCAACCGTACGAGTACATGCTAGACCATCAAGACCGTTAAAACTCTCATATAAGTATTCTCCATATACAGGTGAAACAAATGGATGGGACATGGAAGGAAAGTAAAACTTAAATATTGAGTTTATTAAGTTATACTCTAAGGAAATATTCCTTTTTTTTAAACAAATAATAATGACTGCATTTAAATTTATTTTAAAGTTATTTTATTCGAAATGCTTCCTATTTTTAACCGACTTCCAAAAATGAGGATTTTCTTTATTCGTCGGAATCTTTTTTTTATGTATGTTCACCGATTACTTGAATACGCCTGAACCGATTTGGAATTTTTTTTTGTTTCAAAGGGTATACTTCCCAGGTGGTCCCATATAAATTTTATCGAAATCGGTCAAGCGATTTTTTTTAAAATTAACAAATAAATTATTTTTTAAATAAATTACTTAATCGAACATGTTATTAAAAAACTTTATATCTTAAATTTGAAGTTACTCTTCGAGTTACTAATTTTGCAATTATATGCTTAAAAATAAATCAAATAGTAAGAAATTAATAATATTAATTTACATTTAAAAATTATGACAAACTATTGTTTTATTTACTATAATAAAATTATAAACTATGAATACTTAACTGATTTTAAAGGATGATATTGTAAAATTTTAATTAAAATGTCACTTCCGGCTGATTGATATAAAACCGTTGGAAGAGAGAGTTTTTTTGGACGGAGGTTCATTACGACAGAAAAGATAAGTAAGTATTAGTTGTTAAAATAATTTTAAATTTATGTTGGTAAACTTATTGTTCAAATTAATTCAATAATTTATTATAGTTCCACTTTGAAAAAAAAAACATTTTTTTTACATGTATCAAAATAGACTTTTTCAATTTTGCTTTTACCTAGATTAGAATGCCTCAACTAGGTCACACAATAGCTCATTTAACTTTTAAAAGCGCTTTTAAGTTTAGATTTAGATTGATTTGTCTTATATTTGAAATTAACAGTTCTATACCATATTATTTAAATAATATAAAACTATATAACACTATCTTTATAACGTGTTTTTTTTACGTTTTAAGGTTTAGTATAGATTTTCTCAGATGAGATATTTCCTAGCAGTAAAAAGTATCCTATATGTTGACCCGGATAACCGGCTATCATCATACCAAATATCATCAAAATCTGTCCAGTGGTTTTCTCGTGATGCGTTTCCAGACAGACAGACAAAAATTCTAAAAACTATAGAATCGGCCTCTGTATCGATAATAATGACTATTTAAATAATATTTTCCAAAAAAATTTGAATGCACAGATTAGATAGCTTACATGTAATTCGGATGTACTCGTAGATATCTTTTTTTTTAAGTCATGATTCATCAAAATCCAATCAGTAATTTTATGTAAAAAGTAACTACATCCAGTCAAACTATAATATCTCCATCCTTAAAAAACTTCTTTCTTTTTTTGTTGCTTTAAGGAAATAATTATAAAAAAAACGTAATTTATAGTACCTACTGTTAAGTTTTTATTTTTAAATGCCCTATGTAACTACTTAGGCATCTCGTGGTTACGTATGAGTAGACTTAGACTTCCTTTGTACAATTATGTATTTTTGTTAAGTTACTGTTTATCATGTTAGTATGTATGTACTTAGTAATCATATAAAAATATAAATAAATAAATTATTGGAAGACTCATTTTGTTATAGGCACAGACTAGCTACTTTCCATTACTTAGGTCTTAGGGCGTGATCGCACTTGCACTTTATCTCACCTATAGACTACGTTTGTGTTTTTAACTGTCATATCTGCAAAAATAGATCCATTTAATAAGGCTAAGGTCTAAAAAAAGGTTTCGACGACAATCAAAACGGGAATTGCTTTAGCCGTGACTTTTTTTTTCAAAGTTAACGTGTATTGGGCTATAATTTTTAACAAAAAGGTACACCACCATATAATTTAAATAGAAAGAGTTGGTGCGGTTTTTACTATATCGTTAATCAACGTACTATTAATAGATTTGCACGTGTGTTTGTTTGTTATTCCTTAAAACTGGAAATTGCTTGACAGATTTGGATGAAATTTATTACAGACAGACAGGCAAAGAAATAAAAAAAAGCGTTTTTCTTATAAGTAGCGTATATCATTTTATACGCATTTAGTAAAAAGCTGTTATTTTGACATTACAAACAGACACTTTAATTTATGTGTATAGATATAGAATATGACCTGAAGTTACATATAGGCTACCCCTATGGACCCAAGTAGAGCGAGTGTAATTCGCTAGTAATATTATAAATACAAAAGACAGACCCAATAGTAAATATATTATCTTAAAAATCTTTAAATACGAGTATCTACTAAATCTGTATATTTTTTAAGCGAAATATTAATATTAAAAATGGGTTTTTATAGTAACTTTTATAAGTAATTCACTCAGTCCCTGCTCCACTGGAAGCTGGAAAAAGGTCTCTTTTGGGAACAATTTCGTTAAAGTTAAGACCTCAACACATAAGGAAATACAAAAATGGGAAATTATATTTATGTGGTTTGACTTAATATTTTTAAATTTTACTTTTCTTTTAGTGAAGTGAATCCTACTAATGTTATAAATGCGAACGCAGTCGTCTTACAAAGTCCAAGAACGAAGAAAAAACCCGTCAAGCTGTCAAGTTTAGGTGAAGACGAATTAAGACAAATTACACCGGAATTCTATCTATACAGATAAATAAAATGGAAGTATCTGTTTGTAATGTCAAAATAACAGCTTTTTTTCAAATTCTAAACAGTAGGTATTTATAAGAAAACCATGATTTTTAAGTTTTTGTTGTCTGTCAGTCTGTTTATTCCGGCTAATCTCTTAAACGGCTGGTCTGATTTTGATGAGACTCCTGGCAAATAACTGAGATTATAAGGAGTAACTTAGGCTACTTTTATTTTAGAAAAATAATTAGGGTTCCGCTCAAAAAAATTAAAACATACCTAGACACCCAAGTGAAGCGAGGGTTAGACTCTAATGTAACATAAAGATAGGAAACAATTATAATAAAATAATTTTAAAACGCAACTAACCTTATTTCCCTTATCTAAGTCTAGAGCTTCCAAACTAGATTGATTTTTAAAATCGCTTAACCATATGTATTGTTGTTATATTAATCTGTATGACTCTTTATTATATTGTATATTTTAAAAACCCACATTATTTTATAATTTATAGTTTTTTAACATGTCCTCAAAGGCCATTGGAGATTTATACAACACTAGCGAAACTCGCGGCTTCGCTTGCACTAATACTACTAAAATTCTCTGAAAAAGTAGGTTTCACACAAACTTTCATCCCCTATTTTACACCCTTGCGAGATGAATTTCGAAAAACGCTAAAACATATATTTATTTACTAAGGATCTCCAACAGAAGTACATATAAAAATACAAAGAATGCAGCCTAAAACAGCCTATGTCACTCTCCAGCGTTCCAACTATCTCCACACAAAAAATTAAAGAGTGAAACTTCTGTAGGTTATCGGTACTCTTTATGAAATTCAATTTATATTTTAAACAATTAGGATAGGTGAGATACTAAAAAAACGTGTGTGTACGTATATACGCACGTAAGAAGTTATACTTCTTTGGCGTAACAAAACAAAAATAGCTAAAGATTTCATCCCGTATGTCACAACTCTCTGTTTTTAAAAGGAATGATAAATTTTAATAAAAATAATTAAATAACGCATATTAGGCAAATTACAATCATATATTTATAGAATATCATTTAAATGATATTTCGTTAAGGAAAGAATATAATATTATATATCATTTGTTAGACAATAACAACGGTTACCATGGCAACAAACGTTCGCCTAGCCCAATCGCACTTTTTGTAACGCTCTCGTCACGCATTCGCCAGCTTATTCCCCAAGTCAAGCGTGCGTAAAGAAGTCTTACAACAAAAAATCACGCCAATCCATCACTCTGTTTCGAAGTGAAAGAAGGACAAGCAAACGAACACACTTTCATGTTTATAATAATACGTATGGATTTAACCCTTTATTATAGAGATTTTGAGAATTGGCCTCGATATTTGGAATGTGAGAAATTATACTATTTTCATTATAGCATGATGCGGGTTACACTTGTCAGTACTACATGAATTGGGAAGTCACAATCAATATAGTTTGGAAATTTATTGGTTTGGTGGTTATAACTATGAAGTGGCTCACGAAGGGGCAGTATGAAAATTATTAAGACAATGTCTAGTAAATATAGATTATAGTATGTAATTATAATATAATATATAATAGGTGTTATAGGTTAAATTACTTGGATATAAGCAGTTATTAATTACTCAGTACCTTACGCTCATAATATTTAGGTTAGAGAAATATTATGCCATATTTGTAAATCTCTATGATTGCATTAGTGAAAAGGAACGGTTTGACAAATGTCATCCGCACCATGCTACAATCATATGCATAGAGAATGGACTCTCCAATACCCTCTTCAAACCTAAAGAATTGAATTGAATTGAAATTGACCACTGTCTAGAAAGAGAGAAAGCAAACATGCGGCCAACACCTGTCTTTTATACCAATTTGAATTTTTATATGGGATGTCTAAAAATTATAATACAGTGTGATAGAAAAAATTAGTTATGAATATTTATGTTCATTAATCGTATTTTAATTAAACCAAGGATTTTATATATTCCATAAACAGGATTGTGCACTCACCAATAAAAACGAGCAGAGAGAGAGGTGAGTTATCGGTAGCATTGTCTCTTTCTAGTAGGGTAACCATAATATTTGTTTGCTAGGAAAATCTAGGCAAGCTTTATCTAGTAACTAAGTAAAAGTGATAACTTCTTATTGAAGTAATTACTTCTTATGGGAAGGTAAACTGGTACGTAATCACGGCGGCCGTTTAGAATTGGGGACTTGGCCCCTAGCGGAGTGGGTGGTATTTCTGGATAAGGCACGTGATAGGGAGTCGAAATGTTAAATAAATTTTTTAATACAACAAAAGAGTCAAAAGTTATTGAGACTTAAAGTTATAACATTTCCATACATTATTTTGACATTACTACCATTTAGACACTTGGAGTCAAAACGTCACTTTCAATTGTCAAAATGATCTCCAGATGATTGTCTTTATTTGTACTTTGCGTGAAATTCGAATTTTCTAGTTTTCTAGTCATTTATGGCACTCGCCGGCCGCTACCGCGGCACGCTCGCTTCGCTCGCTCGGCTCGTGCGTTGTGGCAACTGTTCTAACCTAACCTAACCAAGATATGACGAATAATTAATAAATAATCTTAAATGTTCTAACCTAACCTAACCCAGATATGAGGAATAATAAATAAATAATCTTAAATGTTCTAACCTAACCTAACCCAGATATGAGGAATAATAAATAAATAATCTTAAATGTTCTAACCTTTTTTTTTTTTTTTTTTTTTTTTTTTTTTTTTTTTTTTTTTTTTTTTTTTTTTTTTTTTATAGTTGGGAAATCCTATTACGGATACCACCCGACTTCCCCCGGGGTGGTTATGTGGAGACTCTCCGGCTAATGAGACCGGCATACCCACTAAAACCCAACTTCCCCCCCCTGCCGCCATGTGGGACGCCACGGGATCGCTCTCGCATACAACCGCGATGCCCCGACGGTTGGCCGAAGCCACCAACCATGAGGCCGCCCCAAGCGGGACAACCCCATTATGGGAAGACTCTCAACCCAAAAAAGTGAGGCCGCTCCTAAGTCCACTCTGCTGATCAGAGAAGTACCCGGAGCAGCCCCACACCACACAAACACCGCCCACCGAAGTGGGCTACCTGCAAAAATAATAAACCCCACCCAAATTGGGCAAACCCCCCAAAGACGCCCGCGAACGAGCCCAAACACAAACGGCTGCAGGAGAAGAGGATGCGACAACGCCGACACTCCCCTTCCCCTGCAGCCCCACCGCGTCCACCATCAACGGTGGTGGCCCCGCTAGACCGCGGGAGATAGGGACGAGCGGCGCATCGCCATACCGACACTCCTCTTCCCCCGCGGCCCCCCTACCGTCGGCCCACCTCCGGACCAAAATGGCTGCCGACATCCCTCACCATACGCAGGACCACCGAAATGGCCCCGCTCCAGCCGCCGCACCGACGGGCTAGCCCCGGCAGTGTGGCCCGCGCAGCACCTCTTACCGCAAAACGGCCGGAGACACCGCGCTACCTCCAAGAAGGAGACGGCGCCCTCTAACGCCGCTCCCTCAACCTCCCCTCCTGGCTGTTGGTCCGCGCCGGATTGCTCCGGTACCACAAGCTCCTGTTGGGTCCAAACAGGTGCGAGTGGTGTTCCCCTATCCGCCACCCGGGGACGCGTCCGGTAGCAGTCAGCCTCTGCCCCGGATAAATGTTCTAACCTAACCTAACCAAGATATGACGAATAATTAATAAATAATCTTAAATGTTCTAACCTAACCTAACCCAGATATGAGGAATAATAAATAAATAATCTTAAATGTTCTAACCTAACCTAACCCAGATATGACGAATAATAAATAAATAATTAAAAATATTCACAGATAAAAAAATGATTTTTTTTACTAAATGTACAATTGTAAAACAATATATTTTACATAAATCAAATAAAAAGTTATAAATGTATTTATAAAGTGAAAATAATATTTTTCTTTTTATTTATTTATTTATTAATATTAATATTTTACCAACAGAAAAAGCAAAAATAATCAAATATAATCTGTTGTCATTTAAGCGGTAATATAAAACAAAGTGTCAGTTTTGCTTTTGTCAAAATGTAAGATCATTTTGTTTGTGTTGTGAAATTATTAAAATATTAAATACAATAAAGCATTAATTGTTGTGAAAATGTGTAATGTACATAAAAAAGGATGCGTACTATTCGTTAAAGGTATGTTTATCTGTTGTAATCACTTATTTAGGTAAAGAAATGTATGGAAATGTGTTAGATATGTTATAACTTTAAGTCTCAATAACTTTTTAGTCGTACGTTTCCTCCAAATATTTTTAATATATTTTGACTCTCTGTCACCTCCCCTATCTAAAAATACCACCCACTCCGAATGGTGGTAAAGAAATATATGAAAATGTATGGAAATGTTGTAACTTTAAGTCTCAATAACTTTTGAATCTTTTGTTGTATTAAAAAATTTATTTAACATTTCGACTCCCTATCACGTCCCTTATCCAGAAATACCACCCACTCCGCTAGGGGCCAAGTCCCCAATTCTGAATTTGTGCCGTAATCACTTCTGTCGGACGTCCTGACTAGTCCCGAGACGCACATATAAAAAAAGGCTCGTTTGGTTTCATAGTCACTGTGCGTATTTACTGCAATAAAAATAATAAACTACAAACTTAACTATGCCTTTCCACTGGTCTGGATTTCGTTTATATTCCTCTTCCTAGGTAATATCTAAATTTCGGTATAAAAAATATCATTACTTCTTTCAGAGATTTCGTTTATATTCTTCTTCTTAGGTAATACCTAAATTTCGGTACAAAAAATATTTACTCCAACCACCTTCATTCCTCTCCCCATTTAAATAACGTCACCATAATTTAAAAGTCAGTGTTGTCATCATAATAAAAGTAAAACTACTGATCGTATTAACGCAGCGTAACTAAAAAACTGCAGTGGACAAAGTCACGCGAAATGCCGGTTTTCGTCATTGGCGCAGGGTTGTCACATTTTTTTTTATTTATAATCGTTTGTTTCACAGTTTCACATTTTTTATTGATAGTACTTTTATGTAGGGTACTAGTAGGTACCATGAATATGATGTAAACAATAAAGTTTCGTTGTGAATCCTTTTATTATAAACAAAAATACAAAATACATATTAAAAATTAGTTAAAGTAGTAAAATTTTAATAACAATGTGATTCTTTCGCGAATAAATAATGGTTTATTGATTAATAGCAACAGTTGCATTTTTGTTGAAGTAAAATTGTTATAACAATCATTATAGGGTACTTCACTTGTTAAGCATATGAAGTTCCGTCCACCTTTTGTTATACGTTAATGATAACAATACATATTACCATTGTACACAGCCTATAACGGTACCTACACGTAGTATGAACTATTTTATTATTATTATATTAATAAACGATACAATTAATAAAAATGGGTCACTGCTGAACGGTGTGTCCCAAGTTAGAGTAGTGCAACTTGGGCTGGCTACCTCCACTCTCGTCCCGCGGCCCCTGCACGATTGAGCTATCTAGACGCCTCCGTTGGCGCAAATACTATGGTTAATATAATTACAGATAATTATAAGTAAGTAA
Organism: Brenthis ino; assembly: GCA_921882275.1. Classification (NCBI taxonomy): domain Eukaryota; kingdom Metazoa; phylum Arthropoda; class Insecta; order Lepidoptera; family Nymphalidae; genus Brenthis; species Brenthis ino. The sequence goes on along the minus strand of OV170229.1, from coordinate 11,642,345 downwards.
TGGTAATAGCTGACGTTACATACATAAACATTTTTTATTCACTTGTACTATGATGAATCAAGAGATTACTGGATAAAAGAAATCGTAACAATTTTTTTTTCTAGGTTATAAACTACCAATCCATTTATTTATTTACTCTAGCAACATTAGAAAGAGAAAGCGCTACCGCTAAGACCCCTTTCGCTTAGCTCGTAAAGTGAATGATAGGGAAAAACAACTTTATGTCTGCGTAACAAGATATATTTTAGTTTGTGTTCAATGTGCAGTGCACAATCCTCGTTTATGGAACATATATAAAATCCTTGAATTAAACAGAAGACTTCTGGCCGCACATTCGTTTTGTTTCTGTCGCACCTTTCCGCCATTTTTAGCTGACGGTTGGCAAAGAAACCCAATCCACTCTCTATGTCTGTAGCTACAATGAAAATATTATAATTTCTATTTTTGGCTTATCTTAATTACAGAGTTACAATGTTGTATCTGTATCTTGTAGGTGACACTAGTGTTATTCTTACTCGAGATTTACGCGAATATTTAAAATTTTAAATAACAATATGTTTTTGGTTTTTTTCGCGAAACCAAAAATCCACCAATCAAATAAATCCGGTAAAAAAATCGGAAAATTGATTTATTGAAATCTTATCTTTGATATTAAGCATGTGTATGTAGTTCTTTCCGGGTACGATAGATGGCGTGCTGTTGTGGAATAAAATGTAAGAGATTGATGTAAATCAGTAAAGTAATTGTACAAATCCAATTCAATTCAATGTTCTTGTCGAAGGTACAAAAAGAAAGTGTGAATTGTGAAAATAGCGGCAAACTGAGCTGTTATCTTTTTCACCATTCTTATTTTACATGCAATACTATGTTATGATTGATATGTTTATGTATAAAAAATCATAATATATATAATATTAATTAATATTGTAAAGTACAATGGCAGAAGTTACCTTAAAATCAGCTATATTGCCATAACTGAAAGGAGAAGGAACTAAGCCTCAGACTAAAGAAGTATATTCAACTTTTCGTTTGTTTATTGGGTTCTAGGAGGGCCGTGTTAAAAAATTATATATTTTATACATAGACGAAGCCAGCCAAAAACGTTAAAGTCAAAAATAGCAGCGTATTTTGCTGGTTTTGCTATTATTCTCGATTTTACCATACATATCGTATACATACATACTTTCTTCAAAGAATAAGGATTTTTATATAGGAATTAGTCGTTATTAAATAAAACTATCTTTTCGGATTATTTCGCGGATTTATTTTGATTTTTGGTTCCCGACGTTTCGAATGCTTTACAGCATCCATGGTCACGGGAGAGACTGAGGTGTTACATGTCTTAAAGATATAGTTGTTACAGACAGCCTACCCACAATTAACAAAATGAAAATTGCACCAATTACATTACAATATTTTTAACTTTAAACATTTTTACAATTTTAATTATAATTGAATATGGAAAATTATTTATTTAATTTTTGCTATTATTTTTATAATTATTACAATTTTAAAAATATTAATTAGTAATCTATATTTAGTGTTGCCATTATTATATTTATAACCATAAATAAAAATTTAAAAATATAGTATTAATTATTAAAGCCATATAATTGTTCTATGTGTAATTTAAAAAAGTTAAAATTAATTAAGGATAATCATTTTAATTTAGTTTGTTATTATTTAAAAACAACTTACTAAGCAACACTATTAATATATACTTTTACAAATGAAAAATATTAATCTGATAAGCTGTAATATTTTTCATTTGTAAAAGTATATATTAATAGTGTTGCTTAGTAAGTTGTTTTTAAATAATAACAAACTAAATTAAAATAATTATCCTTAATTAATTTTAACTTTTTTAAATTACACATAGAACAATTATATGGCTTTAATAATTAATACTATATTTTTATATTTTTATTTATGGTTATAAATATAATAATGGCAACACTAAATATAGATTACTAATTAATATTTTTAAAATTGTAATAATTATAAAAATAATAGCAAAAATTAAATAAATATTTTTCCATATTCAATTATAATTAAAATTATAAAAATATTTAAAGTTAAAAAAAATATTGTAATGTAATTGGTGCAATTTTCATTTTGTTAATTGTGGGTAGGCTGTCTGTAACAACTATATCTTTAAGACATGTAACACCTCAGTCTCTCCCGTGACCATGGATGCTGTAAAGCATTCGAAACGTCGGGAAACAAAAATACAAATAAATCCGCGACAAAATCCGAAAAGATAGTTTTATTTAATAATGTCAAACATTCGCGTAAATCTAAGAAAGTATTAATTAGTCGTTAATTTACAATTTTTGAGAAGAAAATATGAATAGTGCTAAAAATAAAATTATATTATTTTTTAAGCATTAATGCTCTTCCCCTTAAAAGAAGTAGCATAATATGAGCTCATTTTTTAATATAATATATAATCCTTTGGGTATTTTTATTTATTAGCATTTATTTACTTATCAGAATAATTTTCTTTTTCAAATTCTATAAGTATGTTGTTGGCTTTATATTTAGTTCTATATTCGATCTAAGCTAAGGGACTTGAAGGGTTAAGCAATAATCATGGTTCTGTCGTAAATGCAATAAGCTTTAACAGGCTGTTAGTAATTTCGAATATTTCAAGATGATAGGTAAAGTCATTATATTGCACATTTTTCTTAAATCACATATTATTACTGTATAATATAACGACTGCATAATACTATGTTCTTTCGTTACTTGTTCCGATCTTTTTAGTTCGCTTTTTACACAGTCTTTTCACGTCTTTTTTTATTTTATTTTTTATTTACAGGTTTTTAGTTTGGACAGTTAGACATTTAGAGTTTTATTTAGCTACTAGCGCTCCTCCTCGCTCGCTCCTTGCTTCGCTCGAGATCTTCCCTAGGTAGTTACGTTTTAACGATTAGTATAAAGTAGACATATATGTACAATGTACATACATAGGTATAGAAAAGTAGGTAAGTACTTAAAAGAATAAAAATTTATGTTCCTTACTTGAGAAATTTGATTCCCCATACAAACTCCCACCCCCCTTTTGACCTCCTTAAAGGATGATTTGCGGGATAAAAACTAACCTATGTCCTTCCCAGGGTCTCAACTATACAAAATTTTATCTAAATTGGTTGAGCGGATTAGGCGTGAACAGTTTACAGGCAGAGTTACTTTCGCATTTATAATATTATATAGTAAGGATTTCTAATCCAAAACTAATTTTAAACTTATAAGTTGTTTATATTTTTTTTACATTTACGCTTACAAACTTCATTGATGCCTCACTCGATAGGTTCAGAAGAAATTTTTTTTGAAAGAAACTGGCGCCTAAAATACGCCATTTTGATTATTATTTTTTTCTATATACTAGCATTGACCGCGGCTCTGCCCGCGTTCAGATGACCAAAAACCAAATTCTTATGTTTTACATATTAGTATAATCTTACATTGCAGTTTTTGTATTTTTTGTCAGAAATGAGACATTTTCTCGCGGTATACGAGTATGTTGACCCGGATAACCAGCTATCACCATACCAAATTTTATCGAAATCCCTCCAGTAGTTTTTCTGTGATGTGGTAACAGACAGACAAAAATTCAAAAAACTATAGATTCGGCCTCTGCATCTGTTTATTTCAAAAGGTTTTCCAAAAAATATTTAATGTACAGATTCGGCTTAGTAACAATGTTATTATATGTATAGATGACACGCGTTTCGTAATTACGAGGGAAAAAGGATCGTACATACATACTTACATATATACATACATACATACATACATACATACATACATACATACATACATACATACATACATACATACATACATACATACATACATACATACATACAGGTCAAACATATAACCTCCTTAGGCTTCGCTGCAGCCGGGTAAAAAGACGAGGTGTCTTTTAACCCGGATTGGTATTTTTACCCACAGTCGGATAAAAAGAGGGATCCAAGTAAAATCAGTCTTAATAAAAATAAAATACTGAAAAAAAATCATTTCCAAACTATCTAGAAAGGGGGTAATCAAAAAAAAATGTAGCACTTTATAAAATGTACATTTAATCTTACATATCCACGTACTATGTACAAAGAGAAAGCGCACTATACATGCACAAAAATATTTCATTATCTATATATTAGATATCATAAGTTACAGACAGTGAGTGCATCAGAATATTATAATAAACCACGACTCAAAGCATTTGAACTCAATAATAATTATTACTTTTCATACTAATTTTGTGTATATAATTTATTACTAACAACACTTTGGTTGATTTTTCGTAATTTTTCGCATGTATGAACATGAGTAAGAGAGTAATGCCAATCATTCAAAAAGTTTTCTTCTTAGGACTGAGGCATTCATTTTCCGAACTACTGGTAGAGCTCTAACAAACAGTAAGTGTATTGCTGAAATACCATGATATTGAATAAAATGTTTGAATATGAATGGTATACCTACTTATTGGCTAATTTTAATCATTGGCCACTTAAAACATTGTATTTTTCCTCTAATCACGTGTTTAGACAACACCTTTACGTATACTTGAAATAAAGATTTTAATTACTAAACTACTTTCTTCTTGTTAATGTCCCAACATATTTATGATTTGTTTTCGGCAAGTTGATTACTACAATCGATATGGCTAATAGTAAACAAAATATATGGGAATCACAATATATTCTGGTCACGTGACATTGCGCTCCATATAATTTCCATAAATTATTTTAATTTTCTATTAGCGATATAGATAATGTCATCTTGTTTAAGTACCAAGAATTCTTGGAACTCGATTAGGAGAATCATACAATTGTACGACTCTCTTAATTGAGTTACATTTAATCTTATCAATGTATTTTTTGAGAAATTTACAACAAGTTTGCAGTTAAAAATCGTTTTTTTTAATCATGACAATTTTTATCTATTTTTGTGACAAAAAAAAGATTATACCGTTTTCGTTTAATTTAATACAAACTGTAATAAAATATGATTAAATTGATAGTTGACAGCGGATTTTCTTTTATTACTATAATAAAAAAATCAGCGTCAGCTTTTAAGATATTTTTTTTTGAATATTGAATAAATAATTTTGATCTGAAATTTTTTAATTAATTCTAGTTTAAGCCGAATTCAATACGATAAGGTTCACCAATATTGTCAATTGTGGATCAAATTTGAAAAATATTTTTTTATTTGGAAGAGTTAACATCTGAGACGGTCATTTTCACCAAGTCATTGTCAAAAAATATAAACGCGTAGATATACAGTGTTTGTTAATTATTTATAAAATATTTTTGTTCATGGCTTTCACTAAATAAAGTCCTAATAAATTCAAGAAGCATGAAGAGATAAGCAATTATTTAGTTAGACTTTAGGTAGTTCGTCTTTTACAATATTCTGATGTACTTATATATGTAATTGGCAAAAAATATTCGTTATTAGTCGAGATAAAAACATTACTCAAATTTTCGAAACTGAAAAAATTAGATTCGATTATTTAAAAAAAATATTATTACATACAGATATTTTTCAGAAAAAATGTCTTTAATGTTTTATAAACTATATGAAAATTTAAGATTAATTAATAAATAATTATCATTTTAATCAAAGATCAGTATAATTATACAACATTCATTAACTTCATTTGAAGGGGCGTTAGTAAAAAATGATATATTTTTTGTGCGCGATTGGGAGCTAAAGATATGATTAATGTAAACTAAAACTACTATATGTATCAAATTTACCAAACATTTGAGTTTATTTGTCATGCTGGTAACGTTTGCAACGTTATTTTAAGTCCAAGTGTAGTCCTTATATTTAAAAAAAAGTACAAAACAATAGAACTGGTATTAATAATGTTAAACAAAATGAGCTTTTGCTTTTTTATTCAATAGACTTATAAAAGCAGTGTTACCAACACGAAAATTAGCACAAAAACAATGTTTTGACAACAATTTCATTTTAGCTCCCTTTCCCTTTAAACTGGTAAAGAAAATGCGCTACACAATATTATTTTATAACTCAGTATTTTTGTACACTTTCCTCCATATTATAATAATCGACGCTTAAAATTAAAAAAAAAACAATAAGCGTCCAACGACAATTGCACTTCTTACTCCTTTGGTATAGATAAGGTACATAAAAAGTTAAAATGTGTAAATAAAAATCTTAAACACATTTATACTACAACTTTACAATTTAAAAAACACAAATTAATGACTCCATATTAGGGATAAACGAAGGACAAGGTGAGGACACTAAGTCCCGCAATCCCGCGAATTCCGCCAAAAAAATACATACATATTCATAGAAAAAAAAACTAAAAATAAAATTAGGCGATCTACTACCACGTAAATAGGTCTCTATGACCAAGACTGACAGAATTTACAGCCTAATATAGGTATGTAAGCCTTTATTGATATTATCCTTCAATAGTCTACATTTGCACAACTCGGACTAGAATTCTTATAAATACGTGAAGCCTTAAATAAGTTAAATCTAAGTAACATTAAGTAATATCACGCACGAATTTGCTTTCATTGTTGTTTATACAACTCTCAAGATTTGGAATGTTACTGAGATCTCTTGACTAGAGGAAAAATAAATTACATATACTACTTGTCGAACGAAGTACAAAATTTGATACCGGGATATAGTTTATATGAAAATATAACAAATTTCATAGTTACAGGTCATACAAACGCAAATATTAAAAATTCTGGTAAATATATAAACATATTTCGTTTTATATCTAATATAAGAAAGCAATTGCATCAAATTTTGTTGATCGAGAATTATTTTTACAAAATAAAACATTTACTTATTGTATGTTGTTCTTCGTGATCCGATTTAATCGGATATTTGCACTAAACCGCTTTAGGTCAGTTTTTTTGATATCCTGACCGTTGTTATTGCGTTTTCTACTAACTATGAAAGCAAAAAATCGTTTGAACACATTTAAACTGACAACAAAGATAATAAGACTAGAACACGATCAATTAAAGTTGCTGCTAATGTAAATAATAAAATCTGACACAATTGTAAGCAAAATAAAACAACGCGACATTAATGCTAAAATGTGTTCGAACGATTGTAATACGCTATAAATAAATATAACTCATACATATCCTTTATCTAATACTGAAGAACAACTAAATAGCTATTTGATTACGTTTGACTAGAAACATTAAATATTTTAGAGATCAGTTTATTTACCAACGCCATCACACTAGAGTCCTGTACTGTACACTTAAACCTGAAGTTGCCTATCGGATATTCGAAGTTGTATTTGCTTCATCCAAATTACGCAAATAGCATTTTTTTTAAGTTTCTTTTTTTTAATTCAAATTAGTATGAATTTCCTGTCTCAAATAGTAACATTTATAGATGTAACAAAACTCATTTTTCCTTGGACGGATTTTAATAAAAAATTCATTGTCAATAGCTCATAACTAAACAAATGCAGTCAAATACCAGTTTTCATACATCAAATTAAGGAGAACATTCGAAATCCGAGACAACTCCATATTCATCTCAAAGCACTAACAAATGCTGCTGGGGTATAGGGCGTCACAAAAGGTGATCGTCTTGATCATCATGGTCTTCCTCAGACTCTGCTGAATCTAAACTTGGGACATGATCCAAGTCTTGAACCTCACATTGCTGGTCTAGTTCTGTTGATGGTGCATCATCATCTTTCCACTTATCCATAGATCTTCTTCGCGCGTTCATAAAGAAATTACCAACTGTAGTCGGCTCTAAGCCGAGTTGCCTCGCTATCGTTACTTGCATTTCTTTTGATGGTCGCTTTGTTTCCTGAAATTTTTATTTCAAATTAAATGCATTATTTACGAATTCTTAAGATTACTTCTTACTATATAATGTTAAAGAAAAAATCCAAACTAACTTTTTAAAAAAGAGACTTATTTTAAAATATTAAATTATCGCGTAAAGCTACGATAGTATTATCCAAACAAACTACTAAAACAGACATACAAACAGTATGATGAAAAAAGAAATTGTACATATTACACCTTAAAACAGAATTCTAAAATTTATTTTATGTTAATATTTCTTTATAGCACACCTTAAAAATAGCTTGCAGAGTACGCCGCTGGAGGTCTGTGAAAACCAAACGCGGCTTCTTCGGGGAAGGCAGAGTATCCGAACCCATATCCTCCTTGCGCTTGCAGCCTGGAATAATAAGAACAAAATTTAACTATAATGAATTTTGCATGAGTGCATGAATGCAAAAGTTTCATATCTAGTTTATACTGCAGATTGAAATGGAGGTCATGACTTTTACACTGTAACTAGTATACAATTACTCGTCCCTAATATAATAGTGGATTAAGATTGTGTGTCTCTAATACACAATACTAAAAATTGATTGGAATTTTTACCGCAAACAAAACAGAAATATTTCTGTGGGCTATTTTAAATTGCAAACAAAATTAACAACGTCAAAGCTAACCCAAAATGCCAAACCCAAACGGATCCGAGCTTATAATTGGATAAGAAAATATTGTTTAACACTACTTTTGATCGTATTGAATTCAAACTTATTTCATTTGCGCAACGCGACAGTGACAAGGAAAACAACTGAAAGAAGCCTTTTATGGCATACAAAGAAAATATTTAATATGACCCATATGTTGGTACTTACTGCCTCTCTGCGGAATCTGGGCCGCTGTAACAAACAAAGATCATAATTTTAATACTTATAAATTCATTCTCATTTTTACTTCTCCTATTTTCTAGACGATTTGAAGCCCTTGCAATCTATTGACAACAATCATGCCACTAAACATTGACTACTCTTAAACCTTCATTCGCACAAATTTTGCTAAAAATGCATATTTTATTATCTTTTAATTAAAGATATAAATAACGAAAAGAAATACGAATGAAGACTTGCAAGTATGATTATAAATCTAAAAAATCTATTCACAAAACTCTAAATTCTCTATTAAACGTAACTCAAAATTTTACATTTGGCTTCGTAGAAATCAGTACCCTATGCAATATGACAATTTCATCATCTAAGATTTGGTAACGTCACAGATACAACATAGTATACATATCTGTTGAGACATTTTGGAACAGGAGATTAAGTCGATCACTGTTCCGAACTGCTCAATACAGTCTAATTATGAAATTATTATAAATGCCTACCTGGCGACAATGTAAACAACATTAATAAAGGATCTGAAATCACGCAGGCACCTATAAAATCATATTTTAAAATCTATGGCAGCCCGGGCGCGGGGGGAAAATAAAACGGGAGGGAGAGGGGCAGCAGTAGCAGTCTAACATACATCTTGGCTTCTTGAAGCAACCAAAATACACTTACCTAATGCTAAAAATATTATAAAAACTAAAACAATAACAGTCCCGTTGCATAGGCAGTATCGTTGCCTTATATGGAATAATCTATTTATTATATTAAAAGCATGGGGAATGATACTGCCTATTCAAAAGTAAACATCTATAAAGAGCGGATCTCTATAATTTACACATTTTAATAGTTCAACAAAAAAAATCGTAGACGTTGCTTCCTCTAAAGGCTTGTCACAAAGCATGTTGTGTGAGTTACATATATACTGCTATAACAAAAGTTTCATACAATACATACGTATATACGATATTACCTTTGCAACAAGCTATTCAGACTTTGTAATACCTATTAGAAACCAAGTCCACTGCTACGCAGCCAAGGATAGGGATAGGATATACGGAATCACATAAAGAGGAACTCAAAATTAACATATTTGACGTAACAAAACCTAAAGCAGAATTTTGCAAACATAAAAAGAAGAAAGATTGTAAAAATAAACTTTACAGGTCATTAAAATCAAAGGTATAAGCTTTAGAGGGATTTGAAGAGGATCTATAGGATTTCAATCCTGGATTCAAATCAGGGAAGGACTCACAAGCATGACACATCCCCGGCAGGCTCATAGGCCGGCGTTTCCCAGGGCGGGGGCGGGTACATGGGGCCAGGCACGGGGGGAGCCTGATACTCCCTGGGATAAGCCTGCTGCTGCATGTTGTTTACATTGTCGCCTTTAATCGTTTGGTTGGGCGCATCTGTAAAATTATACTTAAATCAATAGCGTCAGTGGTATGGTACTAATAGTAATAGTAATAATCGTTAAATATCAAAGTCCTGCTCGAAAATAAGTCAGATTTTAAAATAGTGATAATAGCAGAAATTTATTTGGTAAAAAAACTCTTAAATGTCATGATATATAATTAGTTAACTAATCACATAATATTGGTCGGGATATTACTAGCAATATAATATAAAACCCATGAATAATAATAAAAAACCATAAGAAGTCGAGATACCTAAATAACACTAGAATAGTCTACGAGGGGGTCGCGCGATCGATACAGCGGGCGGGGCGTGACGTCACAGGGAGGGGGTGGAGCGAGGGGGACACCATGTGCTCAGTGCCCGTTCTCTAACGTTATAATGCTGTTTTAATCTTTGTATGTTTTAGGAAAGGTGTGGATTGGGTTTTTACAACGAATATGACACATTATGGGGCCAAATCGGCATTTTTCAACAATTCAAAGTGTTTTTTCCCCGATTTTAATTTTTTGAGGTACCATAATTATGAGCCTGGTTACAATTGGATGTGTTGAGCAAAATTTAATTATTTTTCTATTTTACACTGATTTCAGGGTAAGGAAATAAATTCGGACATATATTTATTACTTCTTTGCCAATTATTAATAAGTAATTTTCATGATTCTTTGTTTAATGAATAGGTCTCAAGAGGTGTGATGAATTAAATGTTTATAGTGAACAATTTGATAGCAGCATTGTGGCTTTTGATGTTTACATAGCAATAAATTGATCAAAAATATAGTAGGTCGGGTTTTACTTTCCTAACATATATGAGCCATCCACCATTAATATCTTTATGCTAATTCCAAAAGGAATGATATGTTTGTAATGTAAATTATAGTATCAATGCAGTAGATATATGTATCTAATATTACACGTTCTTTTTTATCAAACAGCTATACAAATAAACAGTTTCCCATAATTTTAGTACTCTAAAGAACAAAATGTATGCAAGTAACAAAAACATTAATAAAGCTGTCGACACTAACGAACGAATGGGCGGACAAGTGATATTAAATTATAAGTTTTAAACTAAATGACTATCGTGGCAAAGTGGAATTTGAATGACTACATACAATATCGAAGCTAGCTAGTTTATTTCCGTTCATGATGAATATTTACAATACCTATATTTACAGCAAATTCTTGTATTCTCTTATTTGTTTTTCTATTTTTTTTCTCATCTAACATTTAAGTTTTTAACGTTTGACAAACAGATATTTTTTAAACTGTAGAAATAACAGACAAATTATGTAATAATATAAGAAATTATGAACTCAATTGCTAATTGATATTAAATGTTGTATTCCCATAAGTTTAATTATATTCAAATTTAATTAAAATTTTAACATTTTAATTCAAATTCAAAATATTTTATATAGCAATAAATTATTGAAATTTTTAACTGAACGTCATGAGTCATCATCTACTACCAATTCGGAAAGAAGAAGCCTCATACTTAATGAGAACTGGCGAAAGAAACTTAGTGTGAATATAAAATAACAATACTAATAATTTAATTTTCTGAGTCATCGGTAAAAGTTTTAAAATACTACATCCATGAACGAATTGTGTTTAATTCGTTCATGACTACGTATAGATATATACGTTTAAATAGGCAAAGACAAAACAATTTAGTACCTTTTACTCCTCTGATTTTCTTTTGTTATTGAGAATCTTTAGATGAGATTTAGTGTTATCAAAAGATTATGATCAACTTCCGACCACTGATCGAACCAAGTCTTAATAATCGAGCTAGGATAATAGATTATGGTGTGTTTTCAGTGAATGAAACACCATGGATTTGAGGCTTCTAGGGCTAACCAATAGCTATTTCACGCTTCTGGCTGGCTTTTATTAGTTGTCCAGAATAGAGGGTAAGAAGTAAGTATGGTTGCAGAACTTAATTTACGTGATAAGGGGGCAATACACGACCTTTCTCGCGATAATACATACCTTTAGACAATCTTAGCTGACCTTAGATGCTTTAGATGCTAGCTGTGCCTTAGATACACATTTTACATCTAAAGTATAACATCAATTTGTGAGGCCTATGTAGTATGAAGCATGTAATCAAACTTTCAATGTTAGAATTTTAAGGAAGCAGACGTCCGGTGGACCCATCGATATTTTAGATTTTGCACAGTTCTATTTTTAGTTTGCCATATATGTATTTCAAAGTTCTGACATTAGTTTTTTTTTTTTTTTAACGTTGGGAAATGCATTTACGCACGACGTGTGGGACTGACCGGCGTAATACAACCAGTACTACCCACTAAAACCCAACAAAACCTTCCCCCGTCTTAATGGGGCGTCGCAGGATCGCTTACGCATTCAACTACGACGCCCCGACGGCAGGTCTGCCAAAGCAGACCACCACAACCATGGGGTTGCTCCAAGGTCCACTCTGCTATCAGAGAAGTACCAGGAGCAACCCGCAAGGTACACCGCCCCCCGAAGAGGGCCACCTCCCACCGCCCACCGAAGTGGGCAACCTCCCTGTGCGTTTCTTAGCTTCGCTACTACTACTGAGCCCCCCCACCACGACAAGGTGAACGCACGTTGGGGGGGGACATTAGTATTATCCGGTGACTATTCTTAAGTAATAATTTGCTATGGTTAATCATGTCTATTTAGTTAAGTTATGGCCTGATCCCCCTCGTATTGAAGAGAGGCCTTTGCTAAGCAGTGGCACGTTTAAAATGCCGTAAACACAATCTTAGGCCAATCCCGATTACTGCTAACATCTATTAAATTTGAGTATTTTTAGTTCCTCCACATGTTGGACCTGCGTGCCTATACAAACCAAGGCCAAATGAATAAACTGCCCTTGACATCAATCTTACTATATTTAAACAATACAATAAATAATAATTATTTTTTAATATAGATTAAATAGTATAGACTAATATTATAAAGAGGTAAACTTTGTTAGTTTGTGAGGTAGTAGGGGGTAATCTATGGATCTACGGAACCGATTTAGATGAAATTTCGTAAGAAGATAATTTGAGATGAGATCCTGGAAAAGACAAAGGATATTTTTATCACAGAAATCATCCCTAAAAAGGGTGAAAATGGGGATGAAAGTTTGTATTGGGAAGAAAGGTAGGAACGAACCCGAGCGAAGCGAGGGCGATTCGCGAGATATTTATATAATTATAGTGTGTACATCTGAACTAGTAAAAGTAGAAAATAAAAATTAAAAATAAGTAAAAAAAACGATTTCCAAAAGTTAAGATATCGTATAAAACACAACGTACACCTCTATCGTAAACTTGTTTTTTAGGTTAAGGCTATGAGGTAATTTACAGTTTGATAAGTTTTCTAGTTATACATTTTGGTAAAATTAAATAATGTTTTTGAATATCCAACGCTGTGTTACTAATCACAAGATATTAATTAAGTTTAAAATGTCTCAATTTCAATAGGAACTCTTTAAAATTGAAGCCTGAGACCAATAGATCTTACGGAGTTGTAATTCCATTTTGCAATAATCAAGGTCAGTCCGCGAAAAAACTTCGAAATGAAACGCAATAGCCAACAAAGAATTCATATCATTGCTAACTGCCTGCTGACATATAAATACCAAATCAATTTGCTTCCCAACTAAAGCAATTGTCAAGGAAGACTACAAAAACAGAGTAATATCACACACATACAAAACGAGTTAGTACCAAAAATTTGTTAAAAACTGGAGCAAACTTCACCATTGCATAGTTTTTTTTTTAGATACATACTTGTAAATAGTAGCGTGCAATATGTAAGAGGATGTGAAAATAATTTATACTTAGTTAACGCAAAACTCATTTATAGAAAGTGGGGTTTATACCATAAATATTGTCGCGTAGTGGAGAGTATCAACTTCAGTGACTCATGTGAACCAGAAGCAATGAAATGCTATAGTGCTGAAGACTTGAACTCATAGAATGTAGCAATATGGTAAAGAAACTTAAGCTCTGCCAGTTGGTACCTAGGCAATAACTATAGCCTATATTGTTTACAGTACCAGGGTCATCCCTCGGATGCTATCATATGAAAAGAAGATAAAACAGATGGGGGATTTAGAATATTAGAAGATATTCACATTTTTTCGACTTACTTTTACAGTTTTGTATACTATTTTGTTTGTATAAAAAACCAATGCTTTAACTACTATTAAGAAGTGAATATGTCATATGTTTAACTGCCTCGGTGGTGTAGTGGCTAGCATGTACGGCTGTACACCCGGAGGTCGTGGGTTCGAGTACCGGGTCGGGCCAAGTTTAGTTATTGAGTCTTCCTGTATAGTAAGTCTCAGTAACAGCCCGGAGTTGGGAAGTTGGCGGTGTTTCACCCCCGTGCCTCGGAGAGCACGTAAAGCTGTCGGTCCTGCGCCTTAACTCTCACCGGTCGTGTCGAGTGGTCGTCCCACCGGAGTATGAGAGTGATAGGAATAGAGAGTGCACTTGTGTCTGCGCGTACACTTGAGCACTATAATATCTCCTGCGCAGTTGGCTAATCTCATTGAGATTGGCCGCCGTGGCCGGAATCGGCTAGGAGAACATCATCATCATCATGTCATATGTATGTATGTTTAAGTCCTATCTATATGAAAGCCTCGGTGGCGTAGTGGTTAGCATGTACGGCTGCACATCTGGAGGTCCTGGATTCAAATCCCTGTCTGGTCAAGTTTAGTTATAGAGTCTTTCTGTTTAGTAAGCCTTAATAACAGCCCGGAGTTGGGAAGTTGGCGATGTTTCACCCCCGTGCCTCGAAAAGCACGTAAAAGCGTCGGTTCTGCGCCTTAACTCTCACCGGTTGTGTCGAGTAGTCGTCCCACCGGAGTATGAGAGTGACAGGAATAAAGAGTATACATGTGTCTACATTTGAGCACTATAATGTCTCCAGCGCAGATGGCTAGTCTCAATGATATTGGCCGCCGTGGCCGGAATCAGTCGTCAGGACATTATTATTATTATAAGAAAGCCTAAACCGGTTTGGATATATAAAAAATAAACCTAACCTAACCAACCATGATTGCAAGTAAATTAAGCTGCAAAATAATTGTTTTTTTTTTAGTTTATGACAACTATTGTCCACCCAGTTGCCAAAATTCGACCATAAACATTATTGAAAATTTGATTAAAACATATACGTACTCGTACATATGAATAGGATTTACCTATCTATATAAAAGAAGAAACTGTTACCAATATTTTTTTGGTAACGATTGGAAGAAAATAACTTGACAACACAAGAAAAACGTACTGGACTGTGTTGTCTTTGCCTATTAATATATAGATTACCAAAAAATTTTTTACTTCACTTTCAAATGAATTAAAAAAAAAAACATTTTAATATTATGCTTATCAATACAATATCTTAATTCCTGATTGCTAAAAATATACTTTTTTAATCGTTAAACCCCTTCATTTATCGTTTCGAATAAAAATAGCCATTAAAAGAGTTTAATATTTGATATCAACTGACAGCATAGTCTAAAACTGAAAGGTCGCAGCCAAAATAAGCTACTTACTGTAACTTGTCATAACGTTATATTAATTAAAGAGATAATTGAAAAACTTTTGACGTCTGATGAATCTTATTATGTTTATAAATAAAGCACCGCCCGCCCGATGATGAAAAAATCTTACCTTTTATCAAGACAATTGAGTTATTTAGTTTTGAGGAGTTTATTTTAAATATTAAGTCTATATCTAAACTTAATATTATAAAGAGGAAAGGTTTTTGTTTGTTTGTACTAAATAAGCTCCGAAACTACTGGACCGATTTAGATGAAATTTGGTAAGAAGATATAGGGATAGCAGGATAGTTTTTATCCCGGAAATCATCCCTTAAGGTAGTGAAAGTGGGTATGAAAGTAGAATGTAAGGGGGAATCTACGTAAGGACGAACCCGAGCGAGAGTGAGTCGCTAGTTTCAAATAAGCACAAGCCTTTTGATTTTCATAGGTAACTCCCACATGGCTAAAAAAAAATTAATATATGTAGTAGGAATTAACATAAACATAATATGACTAAATATAAATATTAGACAGTTGAAAATAGCAGTATCTTATTTTGTTAATTTCGATAAGTACTTTATTTAAAACATCAACTTGATATAGTTATAACGTGAAAAATGTACACCCAAATTACAAAAGCGACTTGACAATTAATTTCTATGGCATTAATAATAAGAATATTATGCACCCCTTTTTATTTCAATGGACCATTAGCACCCCTAGCAGAATTACTATAAGCCCTAGCGTCGGTCCGCCGTCATAGTGACGTTCTTATCGATCGCGCAGCTATCGATTATGAAGAATCGATACCCACAGCTGATGTTTGTAAGCTTTGAAATCGATTTTTACTATCGCATCTTAATGGAGTAAGTGCTACATTCCAAAGTAGGCTCGACCGATACATATTGGTAATATGGATTGGATCAAAACTGCAGTCTTACAACAAGTCACAGTAGAGTTTGATTAACTATAAAATTTAAATAACAGTTAATTTTATCTGTTTATTTTATATGTTTATTTTATGTTAATCTGAAATAATTATACCCAATATGTATACCAATTATTTCTAAGCCTAATGATTCCCTGCACCTGACATTTGAAACAAAGTATTAGAATAACTGTTGTTAGAAAATAAAAATAATAAAATTATCGATAAACACTATTTAAAATTAATTGAATTTATCGCTTTATAATTTATGATATTGACTATAAATAATCTAAAAAATCAAATTTATATTTTAAAATAAAAACTCCAAATATAAACAGACAAAACATTCATAGAAATAAAAGTAAAAAGGGAAAATAACATTGTACACGTACTATAGATTAGCTATAGTTGACCTCTATAGAGTTCACAAAATGTGTACCAAACAACCCTAACAAATCCGCTTACAACCCTAGCTTCGTTTTCATCGTCATAGTGACGTGCATCGACCGCGCCGCCATCGATTGTCGACAAATCGATGCGACAGCTGACAGTTGTGATGTTTGTAAACTTAGATATCGATTTTATTTAAATTCATGCTAATGCCCCCATTTCGCAATTATCTGAGATGTTTCAGAGGCAAAATGCCTGACGGAAGTTAATTATCTAGAATTGAATTCATTCAAAATTTGCAACACTGTATATTTTACTTAGCGCCAAAGTTCTTATGTGGCCGTTTCTACAGGTTACGAGTACGAGTAACAATTTATACATCTTCGTAATTATTTAAAATACCTTTTATGTGTTTTGTAAAAATAAATAAAATCCCTTAATATAAAAAGGGTAATTAAAAGAAAAACAATATATTCTTTCATTACTTCTTCAAATAAAATTTATGTAGTCTATCAAAGCTTTAAATTATTCGTATTTTTAAATACTAATTCAAATCTTGAACATATTAACAATCATGCACAACGTACCTGCTAGCCTCAACGCTGACATCCTTTGAAATTCTGGCTCTTGGAGCCATTTCCACATCCGCCTAAAGGTCTCCCGGCCTGACTTGAGCTTGGACCATGGCTTTGGATTCCGTAGCAGGTCACTTAACGTCCCTTGCGACCGACAGAGTACCCTCTGCGCGAATATCGCCTGAGGGATCGAGTACCTCTTCAACTCGCCACTTATCCTTTGAGCTAGCTCCTTTGTATTAATCTCTTCAGTATCATTCTGCGCTTGAGCCTGCTGTTGTTCCTCCCTCGCCTCCCTCGCTAAAAGCGCCGCATTGAGGTCCAAGCCCGGGCTGGGCAACGGAGGGGTGGGGGAGCGCCTTTCAAACGAATTCGGAGACGCACTACGTCTGCTATACGCTGATTGTGGCGACAAAGGTTCATTATATGGTGCGGGGGATAACGAAGCGTAAGACTGTTGCTGTTGAATAACAGTAAAAGTACCTCCAGCATGGTACGCGAATTTGTCCGAAACTGTGCTGATTGGGGGTAAGGGTAGAAGAGGTGTGAGCGTTGCGTACGACGCTGGCTCTAGTCCTGGAGGTGTTAGACGTCCGTTGACAGCAGATAGGGGATGAAAAGCTGCATCTCCATCGGGTAGCAAGTCTGCAGGAGATAGTCTGGGGGGTGAAGCGTTGCTGGGGGCGACTATGACGGTGAGTGGCGCTCGGTCACGAACTCTAGTCTCGTCCATGGCGCGCGGCCGGCGGCGGCGGGGTCGCGCGGGCGACTGGAACACGCCTGCGCGTCGCACCCTTCCGTCCCCTCGGTCCGCCTGCAAACACCCCTACTCTGTTACTAATACTACCAAAGGTCCTATATCCACTAAAATCGCTCCAATTTCGACTTTAATCTATCTGAATAAAGTTTGTATTGCTGTAAGCAATCACATCCAGTCCTGTTTTATGACGTGAACACTACAATGCACCCTCAGCTTACCCCGAGGCGCTGAAATATCCATATAACTAGCTTTTCTTATAGTTTACTGTCCATTACAGTTTTTTGCCTGTTAAAGGAACTTCACGCGTTTTTCAAACAGCAATGTATAGCAAGTAGGGACATTGTGCGTGAGAGTAAAATGTACGTGTTATATGGCAGTAATGTATGCCCTCGTTCGAGGTACTGTCACTCGGCTACGCGCTACCTCGTGGTGGAAGTTCCAAAGGAAAACCATCTTATTTAGGTCCGATTCATTTTTAATGATGATTTACACGAATGCTATAAAGAAGTATAATTACAGCTGCTCTAGCAATAACACTTACAGTTTTATAAGAGTTTGCTTAAATATACTTAGTTATGTACTTAATTCTTTTCACATAAAAATCTAAAAAATAGTAAAATCTCCTTTCTTTGAAGTCGGTTGAAAATAGAAAAAAAAGATTTTTTACGCAATACGCACGCACGCACATACATACATGTTATTAATACATAGTTTTCTACTTTGTGTAATGAATAGAAAAGCCAGGCATATTTTTCCCAAACAAAAGACATCTAATGTTTTTTTGTATATTACAATAATAAATTAAATGTATATCCATACTAATATTATAAATGTGAAAGTGTGTTTGTTTGTTTGTCCTTCTTTCACTTAGAAACAGAATGACGGATTAGCATGATTTTTTGTATGGAGATAGTTGGAGGGCTAAAGAGTTAGGGCTAAATAGGCTACTTTTTACCGCGGAAGATTATCTAATTCCCATGGGAAAACACGTTACAATACAATCCAAAAAAATGTTTATGTTCAGAATTACTTGAAACTTGATACTAATGCTCTTTAATAAAATTAACTAAATACGTGTTTTAGCATTTTTCACAATTTATCTTATATGGGGGTAAAATGGGATGAAACTTTGTATGAAACCTATCTTTTTGGAGATTTTTTTGTAGTTTTAGCGCGAGCGAAGCCGCAAGTTCTAGGTAGGTAGGTTGCTAATATTATTATCTTTATATTTATAATTCTTCTGTGAGTGTGTATGTCACTGAACTTCTCTCAAACGACTGGACCGATTTTGATGAAATTTTTTGTGTGCGTTCAAGGGGATCTGGGAATGGTTTAGATTCACAATTTGAATAATAATTTTCATCAAAAAAAATAAAAAAAAAGTTTGAAATTTTCAAATTAAAGACGTGTAGACAGGACAACGTCTGTCGGGTCCGCTAGTATACGTAATAAAATAAAACTACCTTAAATAAGTCAAAGTGAAATACTATCTTGCAATTTATAGATAAAATATTTTATATGAAAAATATTTTTCATTTAAAAAAAAGAAAATTTAGAATTAAAAAAAAAATTAAATACGCTCCTTATGTCTCTATACTACGTTATGCCAACGTTTATGTAGGATATAAGCTATCATAATACCGAGTTTCCGTCATACCCGTAATGCGTAACAAAAACGTAGACTCATTCTCTCACTCACTCACGGTCTGAGTTATTTTCCCAATCGTAATATCTCAATACATACGTAATGAAAACTTAAAAATAGGCTTTATGTAGTAGATAATAAAAAAAAGAGATGATTTATTTTTTCTTAATCTCATCTATACATTTTAAATAATATCTCATCTATACATATAAAAAAATTCTGTGTCAAATCTGCACTTTAAATATTTTATGGAAATCTTATAGAAATAGTTATTATTATCGATACAGAGGCCGAACCCATAGTTTTTATTTAGAATTTTTGTCTGTCCGTCTTGGAATGCATCACGAGAAAACCACTGGATTTTGATAAGATTTAGTATGATGATAGCTGGTTATCCGGGTCAACACATAGGATATTTTTTTCTGCGGTAAGATATCTCATCTCTGAGAAATCTATACTAAACGTTAAAACGTAAGTAGGGACGAACCCGAGCGGAGGGAGAGTGAGCCGCTACTCTGTATAAATAAAACAAATGTTTTTGTATGTTTATACTCTCAATCTCAATCACTCATTCGATTATGATAAAACTTTAGTGAGTTGTTTTGCGTACGCCCGCGAAGGTTCCTGTTATAAAAAAAAAAAAATTTTTCTTTGCATATTTTTTTTGTATGTTTGCCTTTACACGTAACTAGGCCATTCATCTCTAGAGATGCACCCGAACGAATCGAGGGTACAAAGATAGTTTTAAATAAGAACTCGCTTAAAACTTTTACATAACTCCTGTGTAATTTAGATATTTTTTGTTAGAAATAGTTAAAAAGGCAAACACTTTATATTAGCTTATACTGAAATTTGCCCTGAAAAAATATATAAAAAATAGTAAACTAATTTTGCTTATCAAAACTTAAATTATTTAGTAGAAAATTTACTATCAGACTATTTGATACTTCAATCCATAACTCAAACTTGTTGAACATAAAACCTTAAAAAAATCTTTAGCTAGGTACCTATTTATCTTCGTTAACATAAAAGGAGAGCCGAAGCATGAAGTTAAGAGTCTCTTCCAAATTTAATCCTCCTCTTATACCTTAAATAAATCATCCATACTTCCATACTTAATATTATAAATGCGAAAATAACTCTCTTTGTTTGTGGGTATTTGTTTGTTTGTTTAATTGTTTGTTTGCTTGTTACCTTTTCACGACTAAACGGCTGAACCGATTTTAATGAAAATTGGTAAATAGTTTGGAATTCTGTGATAATTTTCATCCCGGAAATGATCCTTCAAGGGGGTGAAAGAGGGGATGGAAGTTTGTACAGAGAATCAATCATTTCTCAAGTAAGGGATATAAAACTCATCATATTTATACTAACGTATATATAGTCTATATGTTCCACATTAACTGTGAGTCGCTAGTTTAGTATAAGCTAAAATATTTATCTTATCACATTAAACATGCAAAAAATATACAAATATTATAAAAGAGCATCTTGAAATTAAAAAAAACTAGCCAGCTCTACACAAAAGCCTATTGTATGTGCATAAATTAATACTTCATACATTATTCTAATGTAAAACATTAAACAGTAACGCTACAAGTAAGCTGTAATGCACAGACGGCCACGCGCCTGACCCCGCTCGACACCTGGCGCGCGACAAAGGGGGATAGTGATGTATACATTTAGTAGTTTATCAATGTCAAATATTTCTAGTGATCGATCCGTAGTCGAAAATCGATCATAATTTTTTAAATTCGATTTTATTGAGGTTCTTTTGTCAAAACTACATAAGCCTGTAACTTTCCTCGATAAATAGATTATGAAGATTTGTTTAAACTGGACTCATAGTTCCAGAGAATATGCGCAGTAAAACAAGCAACCATTAGATATGTATGTTACTATAAAAAACTTTTAGAACCAGTTATATACCTATAGACTACACTGTTTGCAGTTCCTTGTTTTCAGTGTGTCTTCTCCATATGCATAACTTTGTAAAAAATCATAGTCGGTACTCGTGCATTACAGAGAGCTTCTCTTTATCGAATTTTCCAAAAAATATATAAAATCACTTACACCTACCTACTGTAAACCAATAAAACTCATTCTAAGTAATAAAACTGCCAAAAAATATATACGAAAATATCGATACATTTAGAAAGCTTCTATTAAAAATATCGATAGACACATTTCCCTCTAAGGACATAGCACGCGCCGCCCCTACTTTACCACGTCCTGCCCGCAGTAGCGGCTGAGCTCAGAGTTACGTCACGATACACATTCACTCAGTTCATTATTTAAATAAAATGTCACATACCTACTTAATAAAATGTTATTTGTAAAATATTTTTTTTAATATACATATATCTATATTAACGCTATAAGGAGGCAGAGTTTGTTTGTTTATTTATTTGAACGCGCTAATCTCAGGAAATACTAATCCGATTTGAAAAATTATTTTTGCATTAGATAGCCCGTTTATTGAGCAAGGCTATATATGATCCCGGAAAAATGTACGAGTTCCGTGGAATAGATTTGTTTTTTCCTAGGGACAAACCCGAAGCAAAGCGAGGGTGAGTCGCAAGTACGTGATATATTAAAAGCATTGTGCTAGTTTATCATCTAGATCAAACCTATGAACCTAAAGAGCTGACATCTGACTTTCTCCTGAAATATTAGAAATTGTTTATATCAAAGCTTTTATCTTTAACTAAGGCTATTTTATATGTCAATTAGAAAACCAATATAAATGTAAAGAATCAAATTAAAAACTGGCTTTACAAATGGCATAATATAGCAAAAATTGCAAGACACTAATAGTTATTTTAATGTTTTAGGGTTCCGTAGCTAAATTCCTTGTTAATGATTTCTGAGCGTGTCATCATCAAAACAAAAAGGAGATAGGTCGGTATTATTACCAAAATAACTATAATAAAATAATAAAGCCCACGCCTATACAAAAGTATAACGACCTAAGGTAAAAAAAAAAACAGAAATACATTTGCTAAAACACAAAAAGTGACAATGATAACGATCATTTTATAAAAAAAACTTAATATGCATATTTACCCTAACTCTCGGACCCCCTTTTACTATGTAACAGCTGCGCATGCACCCGCTATGTGACGTCACATCGATTTTTTCCAACGATATCGATCGCACACCTGTCCCACACTATCTTCCGTGTGCATTGACCTCACCATATGGTTTTGCCAACTTAAAGGGTTTCGAGGTAAGGAAGAAATTCAATATATCAATATTTTTAAGGGAACCTCTTCATGAAAAGTTCAGATTTCTTTTGCAACACGATCTTACCCCTAACTTTGCCTATAGTCTGTTATGAGTAAATACTATGAAGCCCTAAATTAAGAATACTAAATGATCTACTCGACTTCGCTCGCGTTATTGAACCTTTATTTCATTGTAGCTTATACAACGCATTATGCATTAACTTAATATAGGCTAGTAATATAAACCCATACTTATGTACATAAGTTTAATTTTAATATTATATGTAATCTAAATAGCAAGCTTACAATTTAAATAAAACTATCTTTTCGGATTTTTTCGCGGATTTATTTTGATTATTGGTTCCCGACGTTTCGAATGCTTTACAGCACCCATGGTCACGGGAGAGACTGAGGTGTTACATGTCTTGAAGGTATAGTTGTTACAGACAGCCTAACCACAATTAACAAAATGAAAATTGCACCAATTACATTACAATATTTTTAAACTTTAAAACATTTTTATTTTTATTTATTTTTAATTTTTCATTTTTTTTATTTTTTATTTTTTATTTTTTTATATAAAAATATTGTAGTAAGCTAACTCAAATAAGGCTGAAAAAAATAGATCTACATATCTAATGAATATTGTACGACGCATTAAAGTGAAAACAGTAATGAGCATGACCATAACTTAAACAAACGTAAAAAGTGTAAAACAAACTATTTAAAATTTCAAATAGGTTCTTTAAATAAAACAAAAATTTTAAAAATTCACTGGCCCTAAATAGTACTCAACTACCAGCTAAAAGAGAAAATACTTAAAAACCTTACATACATATTATATTCTAATAAAAACCTTACATACATATTATATTCTAATAAATTAATGGAGAAGATTTGACGCAAAAGAATAAGTCGATTTATAGTGAGAAATTGTTTATCCTGAAGCTTTTACTTACAACTTTACATTTAATCTATGGTTAATTAAACTAATTCTAATTTTGTCACAACTGAAAATAGAACTTGCTACTTTAGCTTAGCAGTTTTTTATATAATTTTTTCACTCAGCGCAAAATTACAAATCCCGTTGATCCTAATCTAACGCGATTATCTCTATGGCAAAAGTAACATACATTACCTACGTTCTTTTTAATCCGTATTAATATTATAAATGTAAAAGTTTGTGAGTATGGATATTTGTTACTCTTTCACACCAGAACGACTAAATAGATCTGGATGAAATTTGGCACAGAGATAGATTATAGTCTGGAATAAAACATAGGCACTATCCCGGAAAAATGTATGGTTCCCGTAGGATAGGAACAAAAACAATTTGTTATCCTATAAGCGAAACCGAGCGAAGAGACGGTGAACCACTAGTAATAAATAAACTAATTAAATAATACTAAGCAAAGCAAGGCGAAGTTTAGTATTTTAAAATATAGTATCCAGTAAATATTTTAATGGACTAGCTTTAGCCTACAGCTCTCCCTGCGTAAGTTTTTTGTTTTGTATGGAATTTCACGTACATTAAAGTAAGTCTTAGCTACGAATGAGTATGTTTTATTGAACCATTGCATATACGAAAAAAATATATATATAAACCTTAAAATTCAAACGTTCTCGAATAAAAGAACAAAAACAATCTAATTTTTTTACATCCCAAACATTAAATAAGTAAAATAAATAAATTAAACATTTATTTACAATTTCCCTTTAACCCCGTTGTACTTTTATAACATGTTTCACATGTAAATACAAATAAAACATGGCTCCAAATATTTAAATATGTATTTTTAACTAAGTATTATAAATACCTATGTTACTAAAAAAAATGTAATTTCACGTAAATTAGTAGAATGAATAATTTTAATATTGATACAAATAAAATAAGCTAAACTAGATACATAATACCTAAATAATTAATTTAATTTAAAACTTCAAATTGAAAATTTTATCTTTGCAACAGACATTATTGATTACATAATAAATGTCATTACTACGTCAAAAAGAATATCTTACCAAATCAATAAAATCATTTTCTAATAAATTATCTTCATTTCGTATTACAATATTAATATTTTCTCTTTTTACAATTAAATTTAATGTAATATTCATCATGACCTACAAATATCGAAAATTGATAACTACGATCATATCGGTTTTACCCTGTGTAACCGTTGCTATGACAACCCCTTTCAATCTACACTGCAAACATATAGCCGTCTCCCTCTATCTCATATGCGAACTCTGTGAACGAAAGAGACAGGTATATAAAAGTTCGTTCGGCTCAAAACGAGTAGCCCTTAGTAAAATCGATATCGCACAAGGCTAGGCGTCGATTATCCGGTCTATTCAAAATCGAATCCATAACACCGTAAGTTCTGTAACAATGTATAGGAAAATAAGCTTTATATTAACTCGGTAAGGGTGGTTTTTCTGTGAAATGTATTGCTTTTCAGGCATTCATGTTGTGGTGTACGCTTTGTAGGCCCACCGCATGTCACGACATCGACTATTGATTTTCGCGATCGCTACCAAATGTAACTTCGATTTATTGGACGTTAGAGCGTTTCATTACGTTCGATATTTTTATTTCATCATTTCATTTGAAATTTTCATTTATAATTTTAAGTTATAAAGGAATAACAACCTATTGTGTCATATTATATAGTATTTATCTAGGTATATTTAATTTTATAAAAAAATGTAAAAACCCATTTAGAGTTTCTCTTAATATCGCGAGAGATCATCTCATTCCCACGGGAAAACACGTTATAATACAAACCAAAAATTTATTACTGATCAGAAGCTTGAAGAAATAAACTTGGTATTAATATTCTTAAGCACAAATAAATAAATACGTGTTTTAACGTTTTTTGAAATTCATCGTAAAAGGGGGTGAAATAGGGGATGAAAGTTTGTATGAAACCTAGGTACCTACATTTAGAGATTTTTTGTAGTTTTAGCGCGAGCGAAGCCGCGGTTTCTGCTAGTACTAAATATTATCTGATCCACTTGGAGACTCACATAACAAATATAACCCAGCCACGTGCAAATCGAACCCGTGACTTGTGACGTGACGTGAGGTTTGTTACACAAAAAAAATAATTAAATAAAAATCACATGGCTACTTTTTAACAGAAGTCCTTTTATCTGCTACTAGCAATTTACCCTCGCTTCTCTCGAGTGTGTATAGATATCTCAGCAATGTACCTATCGTGTACTAGCTTTCATACAAATCTTCCAGCCGTTTTAGCGTGAAGGAGTAACTGACCTACAAACATACATATATACATACAAACAAACTTTTGTATTTATAATAATAGATGAAAGTTCCCAATTATTGCATTATCAGGACAAATATATAGGTTAGTATGTCAAATTCTGAATAATATTGTCAGCTATTACGTATTTAGAACCGGAAAAAGAGCATAAATAAAACAAGTTAAAAAAACGTTCTAACTAGAAAGATCCCTTAACTATAACTAAAAATTAATGTTAATAAAAAAAATTTAATGATAATGCTTTAAAAATATAGAAATAACCGAACTTCTTTTCTGAAGTTGGCAAAAATGTCTTCAATTAATGATACAAATGAATAATGAGACTTTATTATTAAAAGTTTTTTGGAACGCGCTCTATGGACAGTAAATCAGGATCTAATAGGGTGCCTATTTGAGGGGTTGCGTCCCCTAAGTTATCAAAGGGGTATCCTCCAATGCTAGGTCTTTTAAAAGAACACTGTAGTGGTCAAATATTAAAGTTATTATGTGTTCTAAAATATATTTCTACAATTTTTGTATACATCCCTTGGTAATTATTGTATAATTACAATACCCAAGGTATCAAATCTATACATAATCTATATAATAAAATTGTAACTAAGCCGAATCTGTACATTAAATATTTTTTGGAAAATCTTATTGACATAAACATTATTACAGAGGCCGTAACTATAGTTTTTAGAATTTTTGTCTGTCTTTTTTTAGCAAAAATATACAAAACAGATATGATTAATTTACAGTGGACCTATAATAATGGAATATAAAGATACTTATAATTTTACAATGGACCCACAAAACTGTTTGCACAGTTTGTCTGTGGGATCAGAGTTTCACGGTAATCTTCCATTATGATATTTAAGGCTTCTAACTAAAGTATGTTTAATTATGTTAAGCTGTCCATATAATGTTTTATATATATATAAATAATAAGGTACGGTAGACGTTTATCCAGTGTTCGATCGCTATAATAATTATGTACCCTTGGATCAATATATTTACCCGCTGATACTGACCTGGTACCTCGCCGTGGCCGGAATCGGTCAGGAGAACATCATCATCATCATCATCACCTTGATCGTGTGTCACCAACAAAGAGCGCTCCAGACTGCTTTGGTTGCCTGTCTGTCTGTTACCGCATCATATAAAATCCACGGGAGGGATTTTGATGAAATTTGGTATGGTGATAGCTGTTTATCCGGGTCAACATGTAGGATTCTTTTTACTGCGGGAAAATATATCTGAGAAATCTGTACTAAACATCAAAACGTACGATGAACCCGAGTGGAGCGAGGGTGAGTCGCTAGTTTAAAATAATTTTATTTAAAATAACAGCCCCCTAATAGAAAATGTCTACTTTATTACGTTAAAATATTTTTCTTTACAGGTACCGATGTGTAAATTTGGATCGATAGAGGTATTAAATAAAACTCAACTATGTTTGTTTCTTTGTATTGCATCAACTGTAACACTTTCAGTTTTCATCGTTATTGAGCAAAGTTTACCTACATTATTATAATTGCCCGTCATTTTGTGCGGAATCGTTTCCCATTGGGCGTTCAATGATAACCTTGTACGGACGTATTTAACAAACTATTATTATTATCAAAAAAAAAGATTAATATATATATTTATATTGACGTTTTAAAAACTATGGCTAATATTGTCGTAACGCGATCGTTAGAATGTAAACGATTCCGCAAGCAAAGTCGGGATAACAACGCATGCTATGTCGAATGCTCCGAACCTTCATGACAATACACACTCGGCACGAACACCGATCACATTTTTTTAAGCTGTAAGCACCAATTTTCTTTATAACAAGTCGTTCGAAATAATTAAACGACTAAAATTCTATAAATATCTTACTATGTATAGGTTTAAAATACATGTTATAACATTTTTACAAGTCTATCTTTAGTTATCGTTGAAATCAATTGGTACGTCGCGTTTGTTTATTCACAGTCTGCTTGAAAGTGCGTACCATTTGATTTACAGACTTCAAACACAAAAAAATAATAAAAAAACTTTAAAAAAATGTAAAAAAGGGACAAATAACTCTTAAACGTGTACTACATTTTAATACAAATACAAAAATTATAAATAGGTACCATAAGATATTTACAGAGAACCATGACGTGGACAATCAAATAATATACTACTACAATAAAATAATTAATAAATTCGCTAAATAATTTATAATTGCACATCAAATTCGATGAACTAAGAATCTCGTAACTAGATGTATTTTTCTATTGGTTAATAATAATTATCTTTACATTTATTATATTTACGTATGTTATTCAGAAATCCAAAGAAACTTAATTTAAGACGGATTTTTGTTACATTATTATATAATTATATTAGGTAGAAACAAAATATGATTATAAATTACAAAACGTTTGAACAATTCGATAGATATTAAAAAGCGTCGCCAGAATTCAAGGATCATAACTACAGATTCAAATAAAAAGCGAGCCTAATAGAAAATTCGCGTAGATTAAGATATACATGCCAGTAAAGTACATAATAGGTACGTAAGTGGGTATAATGTAGGTAAGTACTAAAATTATAGAATATATTAGAAGTATTTATATTTCAGCGAAACTACGCATCAAAGCTTACTTAATCGTACAATAATTGTTAAGATGAGGGGGTTTTATCTCGCATTCTGGATGCAAATCAATTTCCAGACTGCTGGTCCAGGATTGTCTCAAATATACGATGTACATTTGCGAGTGGAGTCAGGAGAAATCCTTCGAGAAAGGAGAGTCTCGGGGAAAATTTAAAATGACAGTAAATCAGCAATTGGGATATAAAGAATCGAGAAAGAGATCCATATAAAGCCTTCGCGTAAAACAATTCTAACAATGAAGTTACGAGGACAAGGCTTTAAAAATAACGATAATCATTTATTTCTAGTTAGCACGTTGTATAGAACGCATCATAAATATACAATATTGTTGTATCTAAGGCACATAATGTTTAGGCTTCCAATTATTACTCCATATAGTAATAAAGGTGCTAATCAAATTTTAGAACAACACTGTGTTGCGACAAACACTCTATTCATATGTTATATTCGTATCCAAGCAGGCAGTCCTCATTATTCAAAAGCCGATAAATATAACGCGTCCATATACAGCTTTATCATAATCGATTCAGTAATTTCAAGCGTTCACTTTAAATTTGGCATAATACGATAGGATGTTTGCCGCAAACACACCAGCTATTGCAAAGCTATTAATAAAAACACTACTGATCTACTGACGCTGTCAATAAAAAACTTTACCTCTCATCTTTAAACTTGGTTAATTCCTTAAATTTGTATTAAACAAATGCATTACATACAACGTCGTGTCAACAATGTATGAATAACTAACGTCTACACCGATGGTGTACGCCAATCATACAAACGTCTATTTCAATATTCAATATAAGACACGTCCCAATGAACAATTTAATCACAGTCTAGAATTTTCTGCACCAATGAACTTTTAAATTCGTCATCGGCCGTCGCTACAAAGTTGTGCCGTCGACGACGGGTCGGTTCCGTTTGTTGAAGCCTTAAGATGACTATTTAATCTGTATTATATCGTCTAATGTCTATCGCTAGCAATTGACTAACTCCGCCCTAGTCGTACTATAGCTGTATATAACTATCTGTGATACCTATTTTAATTGTACCAAACTGCTTAATTTATAGAACTCAGTTCTCTGGCATAGTGTCTATAGAAAAAATATCGCGAGTCGACTGTTACTTGAATCTCTACCTCAGTACCAATAACTAGCTTCACTAAAGCTGTATCTATATATTTTTGTTCATTTATTGCTCGTCGTTTATTGCTACGTTACCTATTCTCTAATCTACGGGCTTAGATAGGATGGCTTTCTACAATCGTTATCGCTAATAGAAACTGAAAAAAATGTCACATCTAATCATTATGTGGTCAGAATATGTTGAATATGTAATTCCTTGTGTATTTCCACAAACAGAGTGGACTGAGTGTTTCTTTGCCAGCTGTCAGCTAAAAATGGCGGAAAGGCACGACAGAGACAAAATGAATGTGCGGCCAGAAGTGTTTTGTATTCATTGAAATACGATTGATGAAGATAGATATTCATAACCATTTTACATACCATTGTAATATTATATATTTTTTACATTCTACTTATAAATTCCAATTGGAAAAAAGACAGGTATTGGCCGCACGTTCGCTTTCTCTCTTTCTAGAGAGTGGTTAATTTCATGAGAGTATTGCTCAGTCCGTTCTCTACGT
Organism: Brenthis ino; assembly: GCA_921882275.1. Taxonomy (NCBI): domain Eukaryota; kingdom Metazoa; phylum Arthropoda; class Insecta; order Lepidoptera; family Nymphalidae; genus Brenthis; species Brenthis ino. The sequence goes on along the minus strand of OV170229.1, from coordinate 11,611,588 downwards.
CTATGTATATTTCCAAGTTTTTTACTAATGATAACTTTTGTAGAAAGCCAATTTGTCTAAGGCTTCTACTTATTTAGTGGATAGTGCAACTGAAATTAAATTTCAAACGAAAACGTCTAAAACGTAATTTTAAAATTGAAGAACGAAATTAAAACATACGATGTAACTTTGAAAGGATGTTTATAATTATTTTACGTTCATGTCTTGCGTTTTAAAGAAGTGGAAAATAAATATGTAGAACTTTTGTAAGTAAGAAAAGTATTGATAAATTGAAAATTTATTTGGTTGGTTGGTTGGTTTGGTGGTCTTTTTTAATTCTTAAAATTTAGTAAGTAGTTATTTCTGCATTAAGTACTGAATATATTAATCCATTTTTTTTAAATAATAATTATCTACTGCAAGACAATGAAGTAAAATATAAGAAGGTGAACGTCAAAGTTGAATAACTGAAGGATAAACCCTACTCTAAGTCTATTAAAACGTGTATATATATTTGGATCTCATTAAGTGTAATTTGGCCACAAATTTAGTTCACATCCCTTAATAAAAATAAGGGAATATATGTAAATATTTTTTTCTTTAAGTACAATAAATTTACATTGTAACTCTAATGACTAGTTTTTCTCGTATGGCCACGGATTGCTAAGAATGTGATAAGAAAAAAAAATGTATATTTTGCAACCAAAAAGTTTTACTTCAGCTCTAACTTCTTTGGCTCCAAAATATTTCATTGAGTCCACGGTTATTTTGAGTGGATGGATTTATAAAAGAAAACTTACACAGTCCCTATTACGTAAGTATATACGATTTATAAAAGGCACCTATAAAATGTTCATCGACCACTGTCGAACTACTTCATCAACTACTATTGCTTTCGATTCGAATTCTCATAATTGACAACACAAGGCGATCTTATTTTATACTAATTATCTGTTCAAATCCATTAGGATCGTTTAATATATGACTAAGGAAGCGAAAACTAATTTTTTAAAGTATATTATCGAGATTTTATGTATTGAAATTTCGGATCGAAAAGGCAATTCAGTTGATAGCACTTGGCTTTCTATACTACTAAACTATCATAAGCAAGGCTCGTCTTTCTTATATATTCGTTCAATAAGTTAAAAAAATCTCTGTAAACTATTTTCATTACGCTTAATATCTAACTTTTAACTTTTTTTTCAATAAAAAACGCACAACAATAAAACAAAAAACAACTTATATATCACTTTCAATCTAACATTTTTCGACCCTATGGAAGCCACGTTTCATCGCTAACTGCCTTAAAGGTCAGCAAAGAATAATTTATAAGCTGCGATATTATTAATATAATTCACTAAATTACTGGAAGGCTCGATCATATTATACTCGATTTTATATTCTATAAAAATATTAGAATATAATATGTTGTTTTTTATTTTTCGTAACGTCATATTTTTACATATATTGGAGTATTGAGTTATCACCTAATAAAGGAAGTATTGGTTGACGGTGTTCTAAAAGACGTCCTTACAAAGTCACCTCGTCAAAATCACGTAATAATATTATAAGAACGTCACAATTTGCTACAAGAACGTCATATGAACGCTGCAAGAACGTTACGAAAATGGTGCGAGAACGTCACAAGAACGCCGTCAATCAATAGTAAATTCCAAATTCAACTACAACCATTGCCGAGTCCAATAATATTTACACCGCCCATTCCAAGTCCAAATGGCGACAAAGAATTATTAAAATTCTCAAAAAATTATATTTTTATCTAAAATGTAAGCATTGTAAGTAAAATTTAATCAAAATAACGTAAATAATTTTATATTACAACGAAAATTGTCTAATTTTAGATTAAAATATTGATATAAAGATTATTATCAATCAATGAGAGATTTTCCTCAACTTTCTTGTACCATACGTACAAAATGGTGGTATACTGCCATCGATTGAAAGCAAACTTTAAAAATTATTTTAAAATAAAATGTTTCTAACATCCATATATCAGTTTTAACATTGACAGTTATATGTTGACATAATGCGAAGTATAGTGATAACTGTATAAGAAGAGCTATAATTTAAAAGTTTTATATAAAGAAACTTCGATAGAACAACTAAAATGTATGTTAAATACATTACTCATTTTTTTAGGTTATAAATTAATGGCAACTAATAACTATATATAAAGTTCGATAAAGTTCTAGCAATTATTATTGTCTTTTAGATTACATTTCATAATATATTTAGGACGAAAACTCAACAGATAACTGCCAACTCCTAAAACCCAAACATATTATAAACTATAAACTGTATCAATTGCCAATAAACAACAAAAAGGATACAAACTAAATCCCACTATTCAGCCATTAACCTTTCCATCCAAATCACAATTAAAAAAAAGCAATCAAATTTCGAAAACCACGAATTTGAATTTCGAACATTTAAACAGTCCGATACGTGTCCCATTCAAATCACATTTGAAATAAAAAAAATCATATTACGAACACTACGAATTTGAATTTCGAACGTTTAAACAGTCCGATGCGTGACCGGGCGCCAGTGGGGGAGAGGCGCGGGGGTCCACCTGAGCACAGTAGCGTCCGAGCCGTCGGGCGGGACGGACGTGTCGGACGCATGCGAGGATCACGGCGAGCGCAGGTCGGGCGCCGGCTTGTCGGGCGCGATATCGTCGTCGACGGCCTGCGCGACGCTCGCGCCGGTGTCCATTGGCGCGTCGGATGTGATCACGTTCGATTGAAAGAACCGTTCTGGAATGTAAAAGACTTCGGAATTATGATTTTCCCATATGTTTTTTATAAGTGGCTTTGCTACAGCTATTTACATATTATATCTAAGTATATATTATGATAATATATACTGTGAGTACAAAACTCAGAAATGAAATAAATCATGTTTTGTATTTGTACTTAAAGATTTTATATAGTCCCATTTTGGGTGCCAATTTTTATCATTTAGCTGTTTAATCCCTCCACGACCGCGGATACGGCGGCGTGTCAGTTAACAACAGATGTCGCAGCCTTTTAATTAATTTGTTAGAAATTTACCTGGAGGTGTTAAAATTTTAAGAAAATGCATATTTTTTAATATTAGTATGTAGTAACTATAATGTAAAATTACCATCATCTAATAGTACGACGTGGTCAGGTCCCGCTGGTGCTGTCATTATATTAAATTCTTCCTCTAGAGTTGGGAATGGAGCGTTCCACCTGAAGTAAAAATTAACGTAAAATTATAAATATACATAACACAACTAAAAAGTTTAATTATTGATAATTCAGCCCTTTTAACATCCAATTTCTGTGCTCGGGTTTCCCATCAACGCGAGCGGAATCAGGCTATAGTCCACCCACTATGACGCTGGCCAATTATAGGACGGCAGACTTCAGACGTCTTTCAAAAATTACTTAAGCACTCTCAGACATATTAATTGCCTTTTTTACGATATTTCCTTTTACCGAATAAGCAATGATGTTGAAAATAATTCGCAAATAAAAATGTAATGAGTTACAAGACCCGAATTTGCCCTCGTTTCAAAGTTTCAAGATCGAACGAACTCATAGCTAGCATGAGACATCCACTATTAACAGTGGTGCATAAAAAAATGGGTAAAAATTAAATAACTATATTATTTGAACTAAAAAATCATTAAAATATTTTTGTAATACAATATATAGCTTTACTCCATATCTGATTGATAGGAGTACTAATTTATGTTGTGTTATAGAGTTGATATAGAAATAGCTGGCCATAAACAAAAGTATTATTGGAGCATTACCTAGGAGGTGCTCTTGGCGGAGCCCGAGGCGCGTAGAGACCGAGCCCGCCCGGGGGCGAAGCTCCCCCCACTGGTCCGTAACTAAACACCTGTAAATACATTGTTAATGTTGTGAAGGGTTTCCTTTAACATTTAGTAAAATCAATAGTTACATACATACGTTGAATTTTAACCAAACAATAGAAACAATAGAAACATCAGATAAATAAGTAAAAACAACCGAATTTAATATAGATTAATAAAAATTCCTTATTTTATTTATTTCAAATAATACCTATTTTTCAATGCGCTTTACAGCGCGGTCTCGAGAGGTTAAAGCTTTTGAGTTCTCAAAAGTTATAGTTGGCGGACAACGTTTGTAATAAGTTATAGTTATGACTTAACACAAACGTTGTACGCACATAAAATTATACAACAATTTGGAACAGAAGTAATTCTTCTAACACCGGAGTGCCGTGAAACGTCTATAAAATGTACATTTAGACATCATGTGTCATCTCCAAACTACGTGACATTGGCGAAGTCATCTGTGCTCAACTGGCACGCTCTGAAGACATTAACTAGGGAATTGAATTGAAATTAGACATCAGCATATTCACGCCACGGAAGCCTATAAAAGAATTTTGTACTTACATTTAGACTTAATTCAATTCTCTTGTAAATTGCTACAAAGCATGTCAGTTGAGCACAGATTACTTCGCCAATGTCACGTAGAATGGAGAACACCATTTAGACTTACTTGTTGAGGCTGTGTATGAAAATGGTTGAAGTGTGATATAGGGGGGTGGCAGTCGCGGTAGTGCGGCGAGCGGCGGCGCGGCGATGCGGGCGGCGAGCGCACCTCCGGGGACGAGGGCGACCCGCCGCCCACACCCACGCCCACGCCCACTCCACCTACTTCACTCGCTGAAATAGTGAGCGATAGAGATAACAATATTATTTGTTTGTTTTTATTCATTACACTTACTACACAATGAAATGGTTTCTTTTTTTAATAATAAAAAACCTTACAAAATAAAAAATATACTTTCCGTCTTACGAGATCAAAAAAAGCGATTGCTTACTAGCCAATAATGATAATTTCAAGAAATACGTATATAAATGTAAAGAGAATGTGTTATTTAGCCTAACAATCGGACTTCGACCATAATTTATAAATAATTAATTGTAAACGTTCTTTTATCAAAATTACATATATATTATAATCTTCCTTAAAAAATGAATCTATACATATAATAAAATTCTGAGTCAAACCTGTACATTAAATATTTTTGGAAAGTCTTATTAAAATAGTCATTATAACCGATACAGAGGCCGAATCTATAGTTTTTAGAATTTTCGGCTGTCTGTCTATCTGTCTGTGACTGCATCACAGAAAAACTACTGGAGGATTTTAATGAAATTCGGTGTGATGATAGCTGGTTATCCGGGTCAACTTATGGGGTGCTTTATACTGCGGGAAAATATCTCATCTCTAAGAAATCTATACTAAGCGTTAAAACGTACCTAAGTAGGAAAGGGAAAGGAAGTACGAACCCGAGCGAGAAGCGAGTGTGAGTCGCTAGTAATAAATAATTATGTAAAATAAAATAATTGCACTAATATGTTATACAGATAACACATACCTGTAGATCTAATAATGGTGACAGGTCTGGCCATGGGCGGCAGCGGGGGCGGTGGCAGCATCGAGCTGCTGAAGTACGGCTTTGGGCTCCTCGACAGACTATGCACCTGCAAATTTATAAATATATTTCGTAAAACATCTCGAAATTTATATAAAATTGATGTTATTCTAACAAATATTGCTTTACAGTTACTATTATCTATATTTAATTCAAAGGTCTGAAACCTAAAATCTAAATCTTCAAAAAGTAAAACTGATTTAACTTTATTTTCTTTAACAATTGGAAGGGTAAAACTAAACTTTGAAGATATTTTTGCGAATAAAAAGTGAAACATTTACATTAAGTGAGCTCATGTTAGATAATTAAATTGATATTAAACAGCCTGATCGAGAATCAAGTCGAGAAGTTAGTGCAGCCTCCGTGCCTCGGAGAGGTGATATTGGTCCTGCACCCAATTTCTCAACGTGAGTGTTGAAGTGTAGTCCCACCGGAACATGAGAGTGCACTTGCTCAAACACTTTTGTACTATACTATTTGTACTGTACATACCTCCAGAGCAGTTGGCTAGTCTCAATGACATTGGCTGATGTCCCAGAAGTCGGTCAGGAGAATATTAAAAAAAAAGAGATAACGAGTCATTATTAGTCCCGCTGAGTTTCTTTCGCCCTCTTCTCAGGTCTGAGGCTTGTTCTTTCCGAACTGGTAGTAGACTCATGACGTTCAGTAAAATATTGTAATAATTTAATGCTGAATAAAATATTTTGAATTTAAATATTATTATACCTGTAACTGTTGAACGTCTGTGGGTTCTTGGCACACGAAAGTGACGAAGTCCCCGAGCGAGTCTTGCGGCGCGCTGTCGTACTTCCCACTCGAATGTTGGCTTGTTAGTGCTTCTGATGCTGAGAATGAAATTATAAGGTTACAATTAGACCACTATTATAAACGCGAAAAATTGTGTTTATGTTGGTGTGTGTGTGTGCGTGTGCATGTGTGTATGTGTATGGGCTAGTATGTGTATGTGAGTGTATTTATGTTGGTAATTCTTTTCTTTTACTTTTCAGGTGGTATTACCTGTATATAATGTCTATTGACATACATTATATAAATATGTACGTATAATAAAAGTATAACTGATTGTTATCTGTACATGAAAGATGTTTGAGAAATGCTTTTCTCAAGCTATTATTGGTCATTTTTATTATTGCAATATAACCCAAAACAATGATTTTTTTAATTTTTATCATTTTGTCCGTGCGTTTGTAGGCGCTATTCTTAGAAATGACTTAACCGATTTGGGTGCGGTTTTCATTAATGTATTGTGGTAAGCTTTTCACTTAACATTTTATATTTCTTTTATTTCAATCGATTCATAAATAAAAATATGTACCTACTAAGGATACACTCGAGCGAATCGAGGGTAAGTCCCTTGTTCCTAATAAATGAAACTACTTTTTAACAGCCACTTCGAATATGTACTCTATTACAATATTTGTCCTTATATTTTAAATTCTTCTTTCTAAAGAAGAATTCAACCTTGAATTATGAATTCTTTCTAGGAGTACTGAAAGTATTATAAAATTGGGAGTACGAATTAAAGCCGTTAAAAAGTAGTTCCAATAATTTTTACCAGTGGGATGTGTGTCCGTGGGAGGAGGGTGTTGGTAGAAGATTGTGTTAGACGGCACAAGCGGCGCTTGTGCTGCAGTTAGTCCCGCAGAACTGTGGGGGATACCTGGAAATATATGTACTTTTTTAAAAAACATGTACAGCAATAACTACAGCTATAACAAATAAATACAAATGTAAAACTGTATAATCATTTATATTTTATATAGTAGTCCAATATAAATTTCTCTTGATATGTTTAGATATGTTCCAACGTTTATTATAGATTTCTCAGAGATGACCTATTTTCCCGCAGTAAAAAGTGTCCTCTATGTTGACCCGGATAACCAGCTATCATCATACCAAATTTCATCGAAATGTGTCCAGTGGTTTTCTCGTAATGCGTTCCCAAATAAACAGACAGACGGACAGATACAGACATACAGACAGACAAAAATTTTAAAAATTATAGAATCGGCATCTGCATCGATTATAATGGCTAATTCAATAAGATTTTTCAAATAAATATTTAATGTACAGATTCGACTTAGAATTTTATTATATATATATATATATATATATATATATATATATATATATATATACAGATTTACAGTCAGTTACAAAAGTCATAAAAATAACGTTACAATAAATAATAATAAATAAAAACCAAGTCAGTGACCGCAACAATGAACCTTAACCATAATAAAATCAATGCAATGATTCATAATATAATCTTGCCCCGCATTTAGTAGGAGAGCCGTGTACGAACACGGACACTCCTTGAATGCTAATGAGGCTTTAATTTGTATTGGGCCTTTGTTTAGTGGGTACTTGCAAATATATGTATTGTACATGTAATGATATAAGATTATTAGATTAAAATATGTTAGGCATAAAATTTGACTTAAATAGATCATGGTCTAGATAATTGACTTTTACATTATTAGAAATATTTATTTGTTTTTTAATTATAATTTAGATTTTGGACGTAGTTACATCAGATACACCTCGGTTTTCATTTAGTATACGTAAGTGTTCTTAATTTTATCATCCCTATATACCAGCTGACATAAGTAAAATATCAGTATACCTGATGCCATGGTACTTGATACAGCGTAGGAATATCGTACGTACAAAATTATATTTTGACTGGATATAATTTACTAAAAAACATCAAAATAATCGTTTTATTAATGAAATTATCGCGTATCATCTAATTAATTACTAAAGTCGATTAAAAACTAAATAATACTTACTGAAGCACTGTCCGACCAGCATAGCGGAGGGCGTGCCGCGGTCAGTGGGCGGCTCGAAGGGCGCAGGGCTATTGTACCCGTAGTACGCGGACTCCAACTTGATGCCCGACCCGCCCGGCGACTCTGACCCCGTCTCTTGGAGGATAGAGGCTGGGTGGGATAACGTTATGTTAGCTATTTATCTATCTTAGTATATACTAAGTTATATTTTATGTTAGTTATTGAACCAGAAATATACTGTGATACCACAGTGTACTAATTCATTCACTTATCTAACGAAAGCCTCTAAAGACATGAAGTACATTTGACAACATTTCTGTTTAAATCAATGGGCTTCTGTAGGTATATATTTTATGCTGTGGTGGTGGTACACTAAATAAGGCATCCTTACACAATAATAATGAGATAAATAGAATGCGCTGGAATCAGCTATTAATTGTATTAATATTATTAACATCTGTTTATCATAGCGACTTGGATGTTTAGACTGACTTAGACCCTAGCCTGTAGTAGTGTACTAAATTTCATCCAAATCTGTCCAGATATTTCAACGTGAAGGAGTTACAAACAAACAAACAAACAAACAAACAAACAAACAAACAAACAGACATACACACACATGCTTTCGCATTTTAATTTATATTAGATTAATATCTAAAAAAATATTTGTATTGAAAGTTTGCGCACGGTATTGATATTACATATAACAATCATTCCCTTCAAATCTCTTACATTTTTGCTATGTTTTTATATATTTTTTGTATCTTAAATATTAGCTTACACTTAGTATTATATGTAACTATGAAAGTTTTTCATTTCATCAAAACGTACATAGATTGAGCAAAGCCGTCTGCAATAACTAGTTAAAAATATCAATGTATCGAAATATTTTAATACTCCGTTTAGAAACACGGTTAAATTTTACGTTTCAATTTTTAATAAACACAAAAAAACACTCCACAGTCGTTATTTTTATGGTGAAACAAAACTTTCGTTAATTTGCAAATTATAAGAGTAGAAATCATAAAAAAATTAATAGTCGAAGCGAATTCGTTAAATCTGATACGAGAGTGTAAATTTGTGAAGTACTTAAATATTTTTTTTATAAAATTTTTCACTGAAGATTGTTTCTATGCAGAATTGAAAAAAATTAAAAAAAAAAGAATTGTGTTAATAAAGATGTATTCTATATTCTATTCTAATTTAAACATATAAATAACTATACAATATAATGTCATTATATGCCTGTTTTGTAGGCATTCTATAAATATCAAATTGTTATTTTTAGGGTTGTCAACACCCTGATATTTATCAAATATATTATATAAAAATATAAGATTACTTAAATAATAATAAAACTGTACACACCAAGCATGCAAAAGTGGTCACCAAATGAGATAATACAAAACAATTATACATACAATAATTGTTTTGTATTTTCTGTACATAGCATAGAAATAACTAACAAACTTTAGATTTGTGCCTGGGAAAGTTGACAACCCTATTTCCATATCACAGAACACAATAAAAACATACAAACAAAATTAAATTTCATACAGTTAAAAACTAGACTAAAAATGAAATAAAACTAAAAAGCATTTTCAATTACCTTTCGACAACTTCCATAGTTCCTTCGAAGAGAAGACACCGGTCGCTAGAATGATATCGTTGCAAATAACACCGTTGTATGGATTATGGGTATAGCCTGTAACCCATTCGATATATTATAAAAAAAACAATTGCAACTCAATCCCATTCCAAAAAATCGGGACTAAACTATCACTAGATAAATCAGAAAAAACAGGATGAATTTACACAATGTTGGTGACGATCGGACATTTTAATTTTCTATGTATATAACATACACCCATCTACGAATTTGTTATTTTAAAAGTGCATAAAAAAACTAAGGAGTATAATGTAATAATCAATTTATAGTATAATACTCGTAATTCAGCAATAACATCCCACTGCTGGGCTTCTCCTTCTTGCGAAAAGGATCAGGCCATAGCCTGCCATGGTGGCCTAATGCGAGTTAGCGGACTTCACATCATGTGTTCCGGAACTACTCGGGTCTTCTTAGGCATGCAGGTTTCCTCAAGAGATTCCTACACCGTATTAGCACATGGTAATCATATTGGAAATCGCATATGAATATGCCTTAGTTCCAAGACTCAATTTTAAAAAGTTTTTGAATTTAAATACTTATCATTTTACATATTATTATCATAACACATTATATAATATATACATACTTACGTCTTAACATTTAGTATCGATTTCTCAGAGATGAGATATTTTCCCGCTGTAAAAAGTATCCTATATGTTGACCCGGATAACCAGCTATCATCATACCAATAAAAACTATAGATTCGGCCTCTGTATCGATAATAATTACTATTTCAATAAGATTTTCCAAAAAATGTCTAATGTACAGATTCGGCTTAGTTACAATTTTATTATATGTATAGATTTTATAACTTCATCGATCCTTAGTGTTATACAACCAACCATTTGTTTCTAATTTAATGTAGAATCATTACCAACTTCGAAAAATTCCGAGTTGCCCATTGAGTACTCTTAATAGTCTATTAACTAAAGTAATTTACTCAGCACTTTCTCATTCCAAAAACGTTTAAAAAAAAAGAATACCGGCTAAAGTTCAAACATATAACATCCTCATTTTTGGAAGACGGTTAAAAACAGAAAGTTTGAACGTCATACGAGAGTTATACGTCAATGGTAATAATTAATAACCAATGACCCCTTTAACTTCATAACCTAAATTCAAAATGCACTTTTAAAATAGCATCGATTCATATATATTCCTTGTATGTAACTTTTGACAGCTTTATCTCGAAGTTAAAAGCGGTTTAAGAAAACCTCCACTCATTTTACTTTAAACGTGATCTTTTCTAATAAAACCTAAAATATTGCAATTGCTTATTATATTTACAAAAGTATACACTTTTAAGATATTACAAACTATATGAAAATCAATAGAAATATTAAAATTTCAAACTAAAAGTTAAAAAAATTGAATAACATAATGCAATATATTGATTCACGATCTACAATTTACAATAACTTAGTAGATATTAAAAGTTGTTAATAGTTACATAAAAAATATAATTACAACAAACAAAAACCCGACTGCGTGAAAAGCGAACTAAAATGGAGGGAACAAGTTTACGTAGGAACATAGTATTATGCAGTCGGAGTCATATGCACGTAGCAAGACTCCCAGTAAGTATAAAAACATGTATGTCTCCGACTGCATAATATGTACACAGTCTACTAATCCATACAGTCGTTTAACGTAGGTCTCTAGACAGGGAAAGACGGGGAGGTTCGGTTGGGTCTTAGTGGGTAGTACTGGTTTCTTACCAGTGAGTCCCACATAACCACGTGTATGTATACAGGTGGTATGAGTAAATGCGTTTCCCAACATTAAAAAAGGGGTATCGTAAGGGCGTTCAGATTGAGGGGGGAGACGTGAATGACGCGATACCGACTGTCATACTTACTTTTATATGATAGTTGGGAAAAGACTTTAGGGTTGGCATATATAATTATAACTTGCAAAGTGTTTTAATTTTAAAACTATGAAAATTGGTTTAGATAACTTTTGCATTTAACAGCGTTTTCGTTAAAATCAATGCGCCTACTGTAGGGATTTTTATACTGTGGTACTATGTTCCTGCGTCATTTTATTACTATATTTTTAGTCCGCTTTTTACGCAAATTAAAATAGTGAGAAAGAGAAGGAACACCGACTACAGTACAATAAAAACGAGCAACATCAAGTTCCAACACGAAGTAAGCATGAGGTGCAAGCGAGTACAGGTTCAAATCCAGATGCACAAATCTAAAATGGTGACCACAATTGTGCAAAACCAATCAAAAACTCTCAATTTTACATGTGACTAAGAATGGTGTTTATTGTTTAGAAACTAAAAACTATAGTTGTAATATCAATTATTTCTTTTGTTTATGAAAAATTTATTGAATAAAATTTCAATTTCACATCTTTTTCCACAAATGACATATTAAGATCTCTCATTTAAAAATCTATTTTCTGTAATATTTTAAGGAAAATACAGCTAATATCATTTAAAGCTTAAAAGTATCGATTCAGTTCCAAAAAGCTCGTTTATTTTGGCGGCAGTTCCTCTGCGACATGTAAATGAATACCTGTTTTTATAAGCCAATACATACATATATACATACACCCTTGATTGTGCACAGATTACTTCGCCAAAGTGACGAAGACACAAAAACATAACTTAAAAAGCAAAATAAAAGATAACATTCGAAATTTTCAGAACAATTTCTTTTTTTTATGAACGAAATGCTAGCTTATTTATTTATTCGAAAAAAGTTATGATGATGTCAAATATAAACATCAACAACTACTAATTGTTACAATAATATTAGATCTTGAGTTAGATATTATAATATTTTAGAAGATAACCATTTAAAACTTTCCGCGCGTTAAAAGCTTTATAAAGGCACCGCAAAGAATTTTCAATTCTATAACTTTTAACAATGTGTAATGGTAATATATTGAAGGCGATATCAATTTATACACAAAATCGGCTTTTTTTTCTCGATCAAAAGTCCTGTCTAAGCTAAATTCTGGACTAATCTAAGATATTGATAACTATACATACATTTGATTTGCCTGAAAACTTTATAATCTTTAAAGAAGATTCTTTTCTTTTGAAACATATAAAAATAAGCCAATTATAATTTATTTTTTAATAAAATCCAAAGCTAGTATTTCAGTATGAAACACCATTCTTAATCGACGGACACGACACGACACCGACACGAGGTTACCTTTGTTTTTAGCCTCGTGTTCATTCTCTTTGTCCCTAGTGGGGTGTGGTGAGAGAGATCCGCTTAGAATATCTGAAACATATCGATTATATGTACTACTTTAAATACATCTACTTATGCTAACAATCCCTTATAATGTCTAGAAAATAATAATAATATATAGTAAATAATAATAATATATAGTAAATAAATAAAACTGACTTCAATAACTTTTCTTTATGTACATTAAACCAAAATTTTGCACCCCCATATGGGTAAAATCTTTTTTAATTTAATTAAACCTCTTTAAAATAAAAAAAAATAGTTTATAAAATAATTCTTTGAACATCGCCATTTGAGAGCATCGCCTCGCCTATTTTTGAAGTCAATTTGAATAAATTGTGTGTATTGAGAAGTTCAATTTCTTTAGCCATTTATTTATATTATTACCTATATATACAATGAGTAGTTAAGTAATTTTTTTCTTTAACATTTCTCTAATCATTTTTTCTAGTCTTTTCTTATCTTTCTTCTCTGAGAGCTTTTGCGTCTCAATTTTTTTTTTCGCTTAAAAGCTAAAGAAGTTTATCTTCATCGAACAAATAATTATATCTCGCGAATAAAATTACTAGCACTACTGCAAATTAACCCTTCATTTTTATAAGCTTTAAAAAATTAGGTTAGTATAGTGCAGGAACATAAAATAAAGCTAGCAAAAACTACGCAAGAGTTGATGATTTTAGAGTTTAGACTCCGAAGTAATAAAAAAACGTAAAACATTTATATTAAATCTATAAAATATTTGATGTAATAAATGACAACAGGACCATACTTCCTCATTATCAAACGATTTGAAAAAATTGTCAAACTAATATTAGGATAACGTATCATCCAAATAAGCATAGTCTAGGGAAACTGATTATCTTGGGCAAAATTGATGGCAAAAGAGCACGGAGAAGGGGTACCTATGAGGTGATCGGACACAATAAAGAAGTCAGTAGGTGCAGCTCTCCATGATGCAGTCCAGGCATCACTGAACTGATGATTGACAGACTGGAAAAAATCATAAGTGGTCGCGATCCTCATCATTGAGGGAACGAGGAAGAAGAATCACCCAAATAAATATTCATTCACGATAGAAGAAACAAATTCTCAAAGATATATGATATATATATATATAAGATATACAAGACTAAACATTTCCTCCATATCAGAATAAGAAGATTTGTAAGAATATCAAAATACCAAAAAATATCCCAAAAATCATCAACACCAGCGTAAAAAGAACCGTAAAAGCAATACAAATATCACTGAGCGAGAGACCTGGCAGACCGTCGCTCCCATTACCATAGCTGTTGATGAAGTTAGCGAGATACAAGTCTAGTTCTCGGACTGACACGTTGATGTGGTAGGGGTTCACACAGAGTCCTGGTTGCGTGCATTCTGGGTGCTTTTCTAAGCGCTCTCCATCTGTGCTTTCTAGTGGTATAGCTTTAAATAGGATCACCATTACTAGATCTAGACGCCAGACCTGAAAAGAATTTGGATAAAAATGATTAATGATACTAGCGACTTACCTAAGTATCAATTAGTAGCATATGTACAGTCTATCTCTGTACTAAATTTTATTCAAATCTGACCAGCCACTTTAGGGTGAAGGAGTAACGAACATACATACACATACAAACTTTCACATTTACAACAGTAGGCCGATACAATATATTTTTTTCAGGGTCAAGGTGATTTTTCTAAGGCTTTATAATATTCTTAGGTTCAGGGGAATTTAAGGGTTTAATTACTAAATAAATCTTTAGATTTTTATGTTTTGTAAGTCTTTTTACTGAATTAAACACGTACAGACTAGATCTATAGATTAAACTAGAGTTTACCCAATAATCTAACATACTTGGATGATTTAGATACCTACAAGCCTTTTTAAGCCCAGTAATATGGTGTATAATTGGTTTTAGATATTTTTCTTTATATTTTTATTTTGTTATTCCATAATTTATAATAGGGAAAATATATATTACTTTCATAGTCCTCACCATAAGGAGAACATTTTCAATTAGCGTCATAACTCAAAAAATGCTTACGTTATTGTCTTTTTTACATTAAATATTTACAATTTAAATATCTCAATCATTCTTAATCATATTGAGTAACTTATAAATATTAACTCAAATTGATTAATCGTGTCTATCACCATCTCTACATTACCCTCACCTTATCAGCTTGTCTCAAACAGTCTATCCTCCTCATTTTGCCCTTCTGGTCGGGATTGGAGAGGACGCACACCGCCGGCCTTTTCCCCGTTATACTCAGTACGAAGTCCTCGCGGCAGTCCTGAGTGATGTCCTTGCGTAGCTTCCCGAGTAACCGAGATGCCCATTTCTGTTTCACTTCTGCTTTTTCGTTCTGGAATTTGTTGTAGATAGTTTAAATTACCATCTGATGATGAATTTTAAATATTGTATGAATTTTGCTTTGTCGAATTGAACTAGCAGATTGTTTTATTTTTTATTTTAAATGTTATAAAACAATTTTATATGAACGGCAATCCTGAATGGTAGCGGTAGCCCAGTGTTAACGCGTTTGCTTGAAACATCGAGTGAAGTGGGTTTGAATCCCGAATCTCGCCCCTCTGACTTTCTCATGTGCAAATCATTTTCAAAATAATTATCATTTGCCTTACGGTGAAGGAAAATATCGGGAAGAAACTTGTATGTATGGGAAAACGTAGCAAATTTCGAAAGACATATGAAGTTCAACAACCCACACTTGACCAGAGTGATAGACTATGACCTCATATTTAAAGAAAGCCCATGCTCAGCAGTGGGACGTTTAAAAGGGCTCATTACATACATAAAAAAACATTTTTTATGAGTACTTCCACAAAATGAGACGTCACTTAATCAGACTAAACGTCACGTAATCAGAATATTTCATTAGTATATTTTTCGTTTTGTTTGAAGAGCAAAAAATCTGCCGTACATATGTATATGTATATGTATATCTATAAAATGATATTTCCATTTCCAAAGTATTGATTAATATAATGAATAAGATTTTCTCAGCTCATCTCTCTCATACCCATATTACTTTTTTTAGGCGACAAATTTAATTTTCATGATAAATAAACTTGCTAAATACTATTAATAATAGTAAAAGTAGGGTATGCTCGTATTATTGTATAGGTATAATATTTTAATTATTCATACTAATAAATAAACTATAAATGATATAACAAAATATCGCATTGCGGCAAAAAAAATCGTCACCCAGCATATACGATTATCTGAGTAAGAGAAAATGGAGAGTGACGTTCTGTGATGCTACGGTGAGTGTAGCGCCCTCGTACTGTAACCCTTGTTGCAGTTTTAGAACTATTTTATTTACATTAATTTATTTTTACAAGTATTGCTGTGCAACTTTTTTTCTTTCTGAAATATTTTAATATTCTACATATATTTAATATTCAATCACAAAGTTTATTAAATTATTATTTTTTTCATTTAACAAATATTGTAAGGTTCTTTTGTGCCTTATATTTTTGAAATCATTATATAATTTAGTGGGTAGGTACTGTGTAATAACTATGTAGTGGCATTTGAGACGTCCAAAACCTAAGTCTCTCCCGTAACCGTGATTGCTGTAAAGTTTTCGAATCGTCGGGAACCAAAAAATAAAATAAATCTGCGAAAAAATCCGAAAAGATAGTTTTATTTAAAATATTAGAAATATCTCATTAACTTGTAAACTTTCAACTACTTATGATTTTTCAGTACTTAATATAATAATAGCTTAAATGTTAAATAAAACAATATGTTAAAAAAACTATAGACTCTACATACATATTATTATCTATACACTTTAATAACACATGACGCTTTTAGCCTTCATTTAGTTCAAGTAATTAATCACCTCTTGTTATTCACGTACACTCATTAAACGGTCCATTTGTTAAGAGCCTTAGCTTAGCTGACAGCTTAGCTTTTTAATCAATATAGGAAATACGTGCGGATCGACATACGATAATGTTATTATTATAGATAATCCGTTGTGTTTTAACTACTATATTCCCGCAGCTCGATTCATTTTGAACTTCAACAAAATAACCTAAACTTAAGGTAAGTACAGATTTTTACTAAGAATATTTACAATTAATACAATACTTCAGACTATAACCTCCGAAATGCAAATAAATAAAGTCAATACATCCTTTATAATATCATAGAATAAATAGTATCCAATATCAAAAAATATCGATATCAGACGGTCATTCAAAATACCTACAACTGTAGGTACATATACGCATGTTATTCTAATCAAATTATAAATTATATACGCCTTCTTCGGAAATCCACGCTCCCAAACAAATAAGTCCGCGTGGACCATCAAAATGATTTATACTGCAGATATAAACCAAGGCTCTACATTTAAAACTGCGAAGTTTAAAAAATGCATCCATTACTTTATTCATAGCACACAAAATTATGACCACTTTATTATAAGAAACTACTAACCGACTCTACATTGTACAATTCAATGTAAAAACAAATAATTCTAAAGTAAAACGCTGCCTGGACTAAATACTAATTTTGTGAATTAGCTTTTAAATCATGAGTTGCGACGTAGGAATCCTACATTCAGCGAATATCTTTACCGATAGACGCATTGCGACTGCCTGGAAATGCAGACATCTTTGTTTTGTATCTTCCGCATCGAAAATTTGTTAACTCATGTTTTTGTTGAAAATTTTTTGAAGATGTAGAGTTCGTGGGTTTATATGAATTGTATTTTTATATATAATTTGTTTGTGTTTAGATATATTTTGATGTATTATCTTTTATGTTATAACAGCAAGTAAGCTTTATGATATTCATCAACAGTTCAACTAGTTTACATAAATTATGATACTAAAAGATAATACGAACGACGACGCATTATAAATTTATAATGTAAATAATTAATTAATAAGTATTTAAAAAACATAATTATACAACTTGATTAATTTTAAAACTTAAATGTCTTGTACTCTGTTAAACATTAAATAAAAATATGTCTTTCGCACAAAAAAAATCTCAAAAAAAAAACAATATTTTACTATAAATATAGAGTCATTACTGAAATATTGAATTAAGAAAAATCATTTTAAAAAGTTGTTCATGATACCCGAATATAAAGTCAATCTATCAATATATCATGTCCTTGCTACTCTATATCTTTTGTAACCTTTGTTCAGATGCGAATCAATAAGAATAGACCGAGACGAATATGTATGAGTTTATCCAAAAAGTTTCAGTGCGTACATTTATCACGTCTGTGGTTAAGAAATATCTCGAGAAAGCGTGCAATGTTTTCTAATATTCAGTGGACTATTGTTGTAAATATGGACAACGTAGGTTATTTTCTTGTAAATGACAGTTTGAGATATTAATTTATTATATTATTGTAAATAAAATTATTATTTATATATAAACATATTTCTAGAGCTGTATAATATATATCAAAAACTGTACAAACGTGTTTCACAGATTCTTTATTTTAAATCCTAAAATACATGTACAGCAGCAAAAATATATAATTTTGACATTTTTAAAGGCAAAAAGAGTTATTAGTGGAGAACGCATGTCCGGCAAATTCATTTTCTGAGCGTGAAACATAACTTGTATAGTACAAAGCTTTGCATTCTCTACCAAACAAAAATTGCCATATAACTACAGCTTGTACATGTGTAATATTTCTATTTTATAATAAAAGTCACCAACAATATCCCCTTTAGAGTATGCTCAAACGAATATGATCTATTTTAATGAATAAATGCGGAACATTCTGAATAATAATATAATTAAAGTATATCTAATTATTCATATAATCCGCATTTTGTTAACAATCCGATGAATAAAAAAATAAGTTATACTTCTTTGGCGTAACAGAACAAAAAAAGCAAAAAGTTTGTAAAAAGAATGCAGCTAATTTCATCATGTCGCTTTCAGCTAACTTCATAATTTCTTCTTTTGGCTGTCGGTGTGCGCGCGCATCGTAAAAATTCTACTCTCATATGTTTTCCAAAGGTGCCAAAAGAAGTATAATTTCAAAAATATTCGTCCGACTAACTGATGTTGGTGTGTGTATTACGACTGCAACTATTTTTGTTTCTATAAAAAACATCTAAAAGAATAAGTTTTGAGCGCGGTAGGTTAAGGTTATAATACTTTCTTAGATTTACGCGAATATTTGACATTTTAAATAAAACTATCTTTTCGGATTATTTCGCGGATTTATTTTGATTTTTGGTTCCCGACGTTTCAAATGCTTTACAGCATCCATGGTCACGGGAGAGACTGAGTCTATTCCGCGAAATAATGCGAAAAAATAGTTTTATTTAAAATAGGTTAAGGTTATTTTTTGGCGTATAATGCCTACACCTAAAAATAAAAATCATTTATTTTATATTAGAAAACAAAAAACTTAAAAAAATAAAATAAAAGCCGACTTCCAGGCACTAAGATGTAAAAAAAATAAACGTGGGTTTTTATTTAGAATAGATACCTAATCAGATATTTTCGAAGTCGATGTCAGCCGACAATATTTTAAGATATGAATATCTAATAGGTAAATATGCGTTTTACGTATCAACAAACAAACCACAAACCAACAATAATCGGATGAAAAATATGTTTTTTATTCATTCGATTATCGGACGAATAGCTACAGGTTTTTATAAATTATAATTTTTGACTTTCCTAGACTTAAGAGAATATGTAACATTTTAACTAAAACTATCTTTTCAGATTTTCACGCGGATGTAGAATACGTTAAAGCTTAGTCTCTACTGAGACCATAACTGCTGTAAAGCATTTGAAAGTTCGGCAACCAAAAATCAAAATAAATCCATAAAATATAGTTTTATTTAATATTATAAATTTTGTTAAAATTTTATCTCAAAATCTTGAATACTGACAACAAATTATGATTTCTACTTTAAATAATAAAACTTAATTGTATACAATAAAAGAAAAATATTTATTTACCTGCAATTCATACTTTGTGTGTCGCTCCTCCTCAAGACTCATCCGCTTTTCGTGTTTTTTGTAATATTTCCTTTTGGCCGCTTGTAAATTGAACCACGTGTACGAAAAGGACTTTACAAAAGGCATCAGGGCCTCTATGAACGGATGGAACTCGTCCTGGAAACATTCAAACAATCGAGAACATTTAAAGAGGTTTTTTGAAACTGCAAATAGCGGCGCCCAATGTGGGGTAGTCTTTATAAACCTTTTTTTTCTATTACATTTTTTTTTAAATCACACAAAAAAATATTGACAAATTGACTATATCTATTTTGAAAAAGATATTAATAACAAATCGTTAAAAATATACAATTACATCTATTGTTCTTGCACTCGAACATTATTTACATTCAAAGCATTCATAACGTAAGGTAACATAAATCATCAAAGGCATCGAAAAGTCCATTTATATGATACGAATTGGTGTTTTTTATAATGAAATTTTGACATAGTACATTGCACTCGTAACGTTGCTACAATAAGGCTTAAAGTAAAGAATAATTTTAGTTTATATGATTTAAAATATGTACTCCGAGTAGGAAGTTTAATAGTGGGATTTCCCATCGATACATTCTATACCGTTGCGATTACTAAGCTTTACAATGCATATAAAAGAATACCGATGTCTATCTCTACGTTGTACGATCACATATTCTTCTTGGAAGTCTACGAGCTATGTTTGTTGCTTTTAAAGTGCTTTAATTGCTGAAGAATTGTAAGTGAAATTAGTATTATACGTACTTTCGTTTTTGAGGTATGTGTGTGTGTGTGCATGTGTATGTTATTTATAGTAGAATGACAATAAAATTATTAGCACTAAATAATTTCTTTAAGGAAAATTAATCTATATAGCTTGTCCTAGTGTCAATATATTATAAGTACAAAATGATTCCAAAACATTCTTTTCACAAAAAATGAGACTTGCTAAATGTTAAATGTGAGAATATATTGGTTTAAACGTGTTTATCTATGGTATGTTTTCGGACCCCCAACATTGGATCAAATTGTGTTAACTATGATATACATATTTATTAATATTATTATGTTCAAAGCCACTATTACAGAAGTCACTCAGGAAATCTTCCTATATGTCAACTGAGCGAGTTCTTAGAAGCACTCACGTATCAACTCCCTTCGAGCAATAAATAAGTCCTTAAATCATAATAATATGATATGTAGATACAGAGATGTGGATAAATTTAGAAACTTTCAAAAATAGATACCTTTACTCTGAATTAGCATCATAGTATACATAAATAATATTATTAGTTCAACCAAGTAAAATATATATATAGATAAATGAAAAAAATGAACACTGATAAGGGTTACTTCAGGTAATGTATACAAATAAATAAAAACGAAGTGTCTGTTTGTAACGTCAAAATAACAGCTTTTTACTAAATAAGTACATATGAAAGTATATACGGTATATATAAGAAAGAAACTATTTTTAAAATTTTTGTCCGTCTGTCTGTCTATTAGTTCCAGAGAACCTAAGAAACGAACCGATTTTGATGGGATTTTCAATGGCAGAAAGCGAATGTTCTAAGAAGTAAATTTTATATAAGAAAAACAAGTAGGGTTCCGCTCAAAAATATTAAAACCCATGAAATTGTTAATAAAATCTGCATACCTACGGACGCTACTATGGATCACTAGTATACAAATAATTTCAACTTTTAAGTCTTGTTTTGTAAAAGTCACTATTTAAGCTTTCAGGACTATGTGTCTTTATGTTACAACTAGCAGAGCCCGCGGCTTCGCTCGCGCTAAAATTACAAAAAAATCTCTTTGGCTTTATGCAAAAGGTATTTTTAAAATGGGCAGAAACTTCTGAAGTTTCTGAGCATAACACACTTAAACATATTATGAACAGCAGTTTTACAATAATATATGGAAGTCGGCCCGATTTGTTGACATTTATGTTTACTGCTCCGCTCCCTTGGGTAGTAGCATGATGAGCTTCCTATAGCATTCCTCAATAAACGTGCTATCTAATGCGAAAATAATTTTTCAAATCGGATTAATGGTTCTTGAGATTAGCGCGTTCAAATAAACAAACAAACAAACAAACAAACATACAAACTCTGACTCTTTTTAATATTAGTATAGATATGTAACTATAATTCATTTTTTGTTGATTATAATTATCGATATTATATTACTTTTGCCGACACGTTTGGCTCAGTTTGTAGTGAGCCTACTTGCACTGCCAACGGTCGCAGGTTCGAGTCCCGCTGGAGACATTAATTTGTATGATAAACACGAATGTTTGTACGTAAGTCATGGGTGATAAACACCCATTCATGTCATGGGTGATAAACATTTATAATATGTATGTATCTAATGTCATATAAAGTTATGTGTAGTATATCAACTATCAGGTATCCATAATACAAGCCTCGTAGCTTACCATGGAACTAGATGGTGCTGTGTGTTAATGTCCCAACATACTTATTTTTTTGCTTGGTACCTTAATTTAGAGACAAAGCAAAGGGTCAGAGCTACCAATAAAATCGGACATGTCAGTTCTGTGTCATAAGTAAAATTCGAGCTAATCACGTATTCATCGAGTAAGGATGCTATTGTTGTTGTTGCTTGATTCATAATATAATATATGCAAAGGTGTCGACTTGATTTACATGGAATTTGCTTGAAAATCAAAAATACTTGTAACTGTAAAAAAATCGTAAAACCCATTGTATTGTTTGTCATTCAATAAGCGAAGAGAATAAATTCTTGGAAAGAGGCGTTGCATTCAGAGAAGTGCATACGGTAAGGTCGTGTTAGAACATTAACATATAACGTTAAGGATTTGTTTAAATTACCTCTGACATGTAGTTGCTATGACTCGAGTGGAAGTTAATAAATCAATATGTTTAAATATGTTTGGACATTAACATAGTACCACCTAGTTCCATGATATGCTACGAGGCTTGTGTTATGGATACCAGATAGTAGATACACTACGCATATATAATTTTAAATACATATTATGTATTATAAATATAAACACCTCACGGAGTACAAACATTCGTGCTCATCACACAAATGTATGCCCCCAGCGGGACTCGAACCCGCGACTGCTCGTACAGCAAGTAAGGTCACTACAAACTGAGCCAAACGTGTCGTCAAATGTAATGAAGCAATACCACATGCGTTATAAAAACTTCCATATAGCAGTAGCTACGAGTTTTTTGAAATAATTTAAGTAATGTAGAAGATTATGAAGTATTAGAATGATAATTATATTGCCTATTTTGACTGCTTCAGTATACCTAAAAACAAAGTAAATGAAGGGATATTCTACCATATTACCCTTAAAAAAATGGTTACTAAAGATAATTATAGTTATTCAAAATTTGTCTTTCTAAGTTTATCATAGTATGCATTTATATTTTATAATTTTAATAACGTCAACAATAAAACCATTCCCTATAAAACGAACATTAAAACCAGCGAAAACAGTATCCAAAGAAATCTCTTCATCAAAACTCCATGAAACTTGCTATAAAATTCCCAATTCCATATCATTTCAATATGCGAAGCTTACTACGAACACCCACACAACACCTCAATGAAATATGGAAAATACCAAGCGTTCCAACGTATAAACAAAAGATCCAGTCAAAACATCGAATTGGCGAGGACGCTAGACGAACCGCCGCTCTGCCAAGCAGTGTTGGCACCTGAAGCCACGTGGCAAACTTGCCAGTAACTTGACCATATGTTGAGGTGATTGTACTGGTTTATTAGGTGGTTCAAGGATTTTGTTATAAACTAGAGACGAACCTGGTTTTGCTCGAAAATGTCCTGAAGTAACGTTTTCACAGGAGTAATCTAACAAAAAAGTCTTTGTCACTCTCTTAACTATTTAACTATATCTATATGAAAAATAACGTCGATAAATTGATAACGTGTAAAAGAATGACAAATAAACAAACAGACTTTCATAATATAGCACAGATACAGATTGAAAGCTTAGACACAAAATTCGCTTTTGGATTTATGACAATGCAATTTTGCTTTTAGTAGATCTAGGTTTCAGTGTTCTTCACATAACTTTAATTTTATTTATTAATATGTATTTCAAAAACCAGAAATTACAACTATTAACATTTCTAATATTAAATAAATACGAAAACTAAACGTTAAATGTAACTCAAAGTAAAACGAAAGTACCCATTAAAAGATAATATCAATACAAAGCAATACTAGCCTATAGGAAGTATAATATTTTTTTACAATAATTCATGGCATTGATAGAAAATACAATGAAAAAAATTAAAAACTTTACATCTATACTAATATTATAAAGAGACAGAGTTTGTCTGTTTGTTTATTTAATCGCGCTAATCTCAGGAACTACTAATCCGATTTAAAAGTTTTTTGAGGAAGGCCATAGGCTATATATCATTCCGAAAAAATGTACGGTTCCCATGAGATAGATTTGTTTTTTGCTTATAGACGAACCCGAAACGAAGTTGAGTCGCTAGTATGCACATAAATGTAAGTAATCTTACATAAAATATCAATAATGTAAATGCTACACAAATAATTCGCACAATATTAAACGAAATATTTGTACCATAGGATAAATTATAGCTTACAGTAAGTAATTTTTGTTAAAATCTAAAGGAAATAAGAAGAAATATGGCTTGTCCGATAAGAAATTTAAATAATACATAAACATCCTTCCCATTGAATGAAAACACGATGCATTTTATTAGAAACACAAACACACATCACATTAAATAGAAGAGGTAAAGATTGCGTCGTAAAACTATCGAAAAAGTGCGAGCTTCGCATTTGAAGAGCATATTCTAAATAGAAGTTGGCAACTGCTAAAGTTAGAAACGTATTGGAAAAGAATCATGAAATTTCAGTCATTTTTTTATACATTCAACGTTCTTTATACACTATCCATTCCTAATTTATTCAAGTCCAGGTTTATTCAACATTTCTAGACTTTTCACGTGTAGAATTAGCGTTTTGATTGACGAAATACTAAAACAATATAACAAAACTAATAGATATTAGGGATAAAACTTTTCCGTTTCGTATCATTTTTTGATTTTTCCCAAAAAAAACTATCTAAAAATACTTTTTTGTTTTAGCTAGATGTTTAGTTAAATAACTAAAAAATCTTGGTCAAATGAATCATTCCGCCGGTATCGAGTGTTGGAATCTTGTCGAAGAACGTTAATATGTCATATTCCGTTAACAATGACTATAAACAAATAAATTCACAACGCATCAATGTTTTCTTGTTTAGTTCATTCTTCTATACTATCCCTATCTATACCAATATTATAAAGAGGCAGAGTTTGTTTATTTGTTTCTTTGTTTGAACGCGCTAATCTCAGAAACTACTAATCCGATTTGAATTTTTTTGTATTAGATAGCCGGTAACCCATTTATTGAGGAAGGTTATAGGCTATAAAACATTATGCTACAACACAAGGAAGAGCGACAATAATCATAAATGTCAACAAATCGGGCTGACTTCCATACATTATTGTAAAACTATATATATACAATATTATATAAATACATAGGGACGAATCCGAGCGAAGCAAAAGTGAGTCGCTGTATAAGATAAAGCCAAATGGTTTGTATTGATTGAACGCGGGCGAAGCCGCGGGTTCTGCTAGTGTATTATATAGGATGAGTACATATTGATAAGATCATCTCAGCACTGCTGGACATAGGCCTCCCCGAAATTTTATCTTTACGTACTTTATCGACGTTTCAGAAGGAATGTTTATATGAAGCGGTAAAAGTGTAAGGTAGGTATTTTTGATCTAACGCAAAATATTTCCGTACAATTTTTAGTATAATATTAGGGTGAATGATTATAGAATTTTATCTTGTCAATGGAAAAATCTATTTTATTATAGATAAAAGAAAGTAAGATATAACCTAAATAAATGTTACCTTAAAACACAAATAACTTATCAAAGCTTCTATCCAAAAGCTTTAAATTGATGATGACGAGAAACGTATTGTTTTACCAAAAAATAATAATATTACTAGTATATTTTTTTTAGAATAAAGCTTATTACTAGAAAAAAAACAGAAAATCCTCTCATCTAGCTTGTTTGTAAACTGACGATAAACGATCCCTTATCACTCGTACTATTAGGAAAACTTCCAACCGTCACTGCCAAAACACTGGAGTGCATTCACCCTGAACATTTTGGCGGCAAATCTCGATTCCTCCATTATTTTTTCATCTCAACCGAATTTATTTTATAGATATTGGCTCTGGTTCACCGGGGATGCCCGGGTGGACTTGGCCCTGGTACGGCTTGGCGATACTAACTAGGTCGGCGACGTCACAGGAACGCTGGCCAAATTTACGCAACACGAGGTATACGCCATGAAAAAAGCCACGCGTCGGCTCTACAAGTTCACTTCGCGGACAGGACACGTAATTCTACAATAAATCCCATTGTTGCAAACTGAATGCTAAATTCGATTATATGCATTTAGGTAGTTAGCCTGCACGCATCGGGAATGTTAATACCTGCAGCTTTAAACGAAGAATTTCTATAAAGCCCATTTGAACACAAATTCACTACATTACTACTAGCGAAGTAAGTAGGAAATTGATAATATTTTATGTCGGGGGTTTATAATGTGCCAACTAATTTTGTTTGCAAAAACTATATGTACAGTATTTACAGAAGATATTTGTATTTCATTCTTTTTTTAACAACACTTTGTCAGTATTAACAAATTTATAACTTTGATCTACATGACCAGATATTAGTTTCACTTTAAATATTCTTACACGTTTACACTACTATTATAGAGAGGAAAGATTTGTATTTTTATATGTTTGTAACGAATAAACTCACAAACTAGTGATGGATTTAGATTAAATTTGGTGAGAAGATAGTTTGAGACCCTGGAAAGTATATAAGATATTTTTTATTCCGGAAATCATCCCTTAAAGGAGTGAAAATGGGGATCAAAGTTTGTACAGGGAATCAACCTATAGACGAACCCGAGCGAAGCCAGGATGAGTTGTTAGTCTGTTGTAAAAAGATAATCTAAAAATAATACTTTGATAGATGAAGTAATCAAGTAAATCTCGGGAAATGAAACGAGGTCACACAAAGATAGTTCAAAGGTCCTAAAATTGAAAAATACAAAAACGTAGCACGCCCTGAAAGAATACAAATTTTACGACACTGTCGGTCGTAAAGCCCGCTGTAAAAACACCTCGGAAATCAATCCGCTAACTGACCATCAAAGAGCTTTTTACGCAATGAACACATGGATGGCCTTGATTTTATTTCTTATATTTAAATGAAGGTTTAAAAGTTCATCATAAGATAGAGCTGATATATTTCTAATAAGGTACTTGAAAATTTTCTAAATTAATGAAAAAAACTATATTTTAAATTATACATTCTATTATTATTATTTTGTAAAAAATAAATTTTCTTATTTACCCTTAAAAGACCATAATAATTTTATTATGAACTAGATATCTCTTTACTTTCATTCCTGCCTTTTGATTAATTCTATTTCGTAATAGCGCTTCTTTTGTTTTAATTAAAAACTCAACAAAGTGCATAATTTAATATACATACAAATAATATATTACTTCAACATGTCTATACATATAATAGAATTGTTACCAAGCCGAATCTGTACATTAAATATTTTTTGGATAATCTTATTGAAATAGACATTATTATCGATACAGAGGCCGAAACTAAATTTTTACAATTTTTGTCTGTCTGTCTATCTGTGACCGCATCACGGAAAAGCCTCTGAAGGGATTTGATGTTTGGTATGATGATAGCTGGTTATCCGGGTCAACATATAGAATACTTTTTACTGCGGGAAAATAATGGAGTGAAATATACTTTTTTTATGGCACACAAAAAACCTACAAAACAACATGTTTTGATCGCTTCTTACTCTGAAACTTTTTCATATTAAAAATAATACTTTGAAAAACACAAATCCATTTTCAAATTATTCAGTCGAATATTCTCTAAGATAAATGTTTCTTGAGCATCTGATATACTAGCCTTCATATAAAGCTGGAGTTTACTTCAACAGTCGTGGAGTAAATATAGGCAAAGCCGAAGACATTAACTAGTTAACTACAACAGACATCTCAAAACCTGCCCTACATTCAAACGTAGTTAAAATCCAATCAAAGTATTATCCTAGTGAAGGTGTATTTATATCGTTTTACCAACAAGTTGAAGTCCAACGGCAGCTGAACGGTTTGTGCAGAAATAGAAAATAGTTTCAAGAACTAAACGCGCATTTGTAGTGATAGCGGTTTGTATTTATAGTAAAACGTACAAAAGATGAAGATATATTGACATTGTATTTTTAATTATTTCATAGTTATTTTTTGAAGTTATATTTCTTTTGGCACGTTTGGAAAAAATTATGAGAGTAAAATTTTTATGATGCGCGCGCACACTGACAGCCGAAAAAGCGACATGATGAAGTTAGCTGTAAGTGACATAGTGAAGCTAGCTGCATTCCTTTTACAAACAGAGAGTTGTGATATACGCGACGAAATATTTAGCTATTTTTGTTCTGTTAAGCCAAAGAAGTATAAATTCTTACGTGCGTACAAAAAGTACACACACAGGTTTTTATTTTTTTTTTTATATTACATGCAATATACCTATTATTAAAGTTATTTTTTCATAAGCATAACTGAATAAAATTCAATGTAATGTAAATCAAAAGATCGAAACTATTTTTTTCTTTTTCAAAATGTGTTTATATTCTTTATAGATTAATAAAACCTCCGTAAGTGCTTCTTGAATCACATTAATAATATCTTGTAGAAACTACTTTATGTATCGTAATAAAGAGAGGCCTGTACTACCGCCATAAATTAAATTAAAAAAAATAACGCCAATTCGTTTTCATAGGACAAATACAACAAAAACAACAATACAAAGAAATATAGTTTCGTATGTAATAATATTTACTTATTAAAATAGTATAATAAATGATATAAATATAATAAAATCGCTGCCACTAAGACCATGCATCAAACTGCACTCGAGTCAACCTTTCTCATAAGAGCTTGGTATCAAATATTCCAGTCCCATTACAGTTTGATATTATTTCAACTAAAATTATCTTCTCTAGACAAGACTCTCTAAAGCGCATTAAATACTTAAATAATAAACATGGAATTATGTATGTCTGTTTATCTATTTGATTTATTATAAATCTAAAACGATTTCGAATATCGATTTTATAGAACGAATAATATATCTGATAGAACTTCCTCCTTAGACAAGCTGTAGTTTTTGTACACAATTAAAAACATGACAATTCTTTCTGAACAAGGGATGTAATGATTAGATTAAGTTTTTGTATTTTATTTTTGTAGGGATAGCGTTTGAAGAGTATCATTTTGTATAGACTTGAGTACTACTAAGAACTAGACTTCAATACAAATATGATTGGCTCAGACATTCGATGGTGGTTAGAAGTTCAATTCTTTATATATAATATTTGTATCTGTTAAACACTTCACACTTTTTGACATTATGGCAAAAGGGATATTATTATGGTATTGAATAGATAGTCGATCCCTTGCTCTGTGAAAAAAAATCAAATCTATCCCAAGAGAACCGTACATTTTTCTGGGATAGAAAGTGGCCTATGTGCTATTCCAGACTATAATCTATCCCTGTGCCAAATTTCATCTAGATCCATTCAGCCTATCATGATTGAGTAACAAACAAACATCCATCCATCCAAACTTTCGCGTTTATAATATTAATGGGATTAATGGGATCCATTTCAATTATTTATTTTTATTTTACACAAGTTGTATTAAAATAAGTTCGGCATTATAGAAAACAGAGACCATATTTTTTGAAATAGTACAACTGTAATAGACTAAAGGCACATGTTAGAAATCACTATACAATGTCCGCTAATTCAAAGGCCGATCTATTTTCGATGCAGCTCGAGCCGTATAAATAAAACATGTACATGTACATAATTTGTCTAGATATCAATAAAATAATATATTTAGATGTTAATATGTCATAGTATTATATCAAAGCAACCCAACTGATAACAAAAAGAAGGTATGTATTTTATAAATATTCATATTACAGCGAATAAGATTTCAATAGTTTTAGAGATTATAAATTATTATTATTTTTATTTATTACACTATAACTGAAATGATCATTGTTGAAATAATAATAAAATATCGCGCATGGAATGACGGACTGGATTATCTTCAATTATTTTATTTTCATTTTATTTCAAAAACGTTTTCACATAAAAACACTTTACACACCCTTAAGGGATGATTTCCGGGATAAAAAGTATCCTATGTTCTTTCCAGGCTCTTAAACAATCTTCTTAGCTCATCTAAATCGGTTCAGTAGATCCAGAGATAACTCCCTACAACGTCACAAACTTTACCTTTTTATAATAATATTAAGTATAGATAAATACTACGTCTATTTGCCTTTATTATTATTTATGATCATATATATTTTGTAATGAATAATTAATTCGTCGTAAAATTTTACAAATAAGAAACACTAAAGATAAAATTATTCCAAATAGAATTTTTTTGTCGTTCTGAAATGTAGTAATAAAGATAATACAACGCTAGTAATTCCTTGAGAAATATCGCTTGAAGTGACATCTATACATATAATAAAATTGTAACTAAGCCGAATCTGTACATTAAATATTTTTGGAAAATCTTATTGAAATACACATTATTATCGATACAGAGGCCGAATCTATAGCTTTCAGAATTTAGTCTGTCTGTCTGTCACCGCATCACAGAAAAACCACTGGAAGGATTTTGATAACATTTGGTACGGTGATATTTGGTTATCCGGGTCAACATATAGGATACTTTTTACCCCGGGAAAATGTTTAATTTTTGAGAAAAAATACAAAAACTGCAATGTAAAAGTATACTAATATGTAAAGCCTAATAATTTGGTTTTTAGTCATCTGAACGCGGTCTGGAGCCGCGGGCAATGCTAGTTTAATTATGTAGTAATATTTTTTTTTAATCAGGCCATTCTTATAAGCAACAATATCAAAATGGACGCATATAATCTACGGTTTTAAGGTAAGATAATCTTTTTTCATTTTAACAAGACAAAGTGACATCCTTTTAATACAGTTTTAGAAAAAGAAATGATTGATATTTGAAAATTTAATATTGTTTATAAACTGCAATGCAAAAATATTTTTAAATTAGGGAAAAACAAAAACCAATTATCCCACGGGAACCGTACATTTTTCGAGATAAAAAGTAACCTATGTATTATTCTGACGTATAAGCTATATTAATTATTATTGTAAAGTTTCATTAAAATTCATTTAGTAGTTTTTGCGTTAAAGAGTAACAAACATCCATACATCTGTACATCCATACAACCTCACAAACTAGCATTTATAATATTAGTAAGATTTCTTAAACACAGATCGCTTTCAATATGGCCGTACACATGCACTCAGCGACCTTCCTCGTAAGAGCTTAGGTATATCAGCGCTACAACTCTAATGCAACACGATTGATATTATATTTATACCTACCTACACGTTTTACAAACATGCATTTCAATAGATTTTATTGTAAAACAATTTAGAATAAGGAAAATAACTATAAAACACTTAACGACTCTTAGACGTGCTAGTGGTAGATCGCGAGTTCGATTCCGTATGACGCATGTTTCTAAAGATGAAAGATAATACTTTTTTTAGATTTACGCGAGTAATTGACATTTTAAATAAAAGTATCTTCTCGCAATTTTTGCGGATACATTTTCATTTTTGGTTCCTGACGGTTGAATTCTTTATAGCAAACATGGTCACGGAATCTCCCGGGTCATGTCCGACCAATCCCAAAAGTTAGTTTTATTTATATTGACGAGAGATAACTGAATTCCGCCAACGACCTCGCTCGCTTTGATAAAGGTAGCACGCCCGCCCATATGCAAAAATATAGGTACGTATTTTACATTCTGTGCATTTTTATAAATTTTAGGCCAGAAAAAAAGTCTTATTGCAATTGCTTTTTCATTATAATTATCATATTTTATTATATCACTTTGTTGAAGGTACCTAAATTAAAAAAAAAGTTTTTTTTTAGACATCTTAGAGCTATCATCGAGCAAAAATTTTTAATGAAAAAAATTAAATTCTCATTCTGAGCTTACATTTCCCAAAACAGAAATAAAAGTCAAAAATTAGTAAAAAAATCTAACGTATTATATTATGTATTGTATAACAATATTGTTATCAAAATTAATTTTGATAAAACATCTGACATTTCGATAAGCAAATACCACCAGAACATGTGTCAAAGTACCACAGAGTATAACAGATAAAATCTGCTTTCAAGAAGCGACAGCGATCGCATTAAAACACATCAGCTTTATTAGAATTCCTCTCCGTGTATGTACGTGCCTCCTGGCATACATCAGTACCCCAAGACATCCGGGAACCGCACTTAAACTTTGAATGTTTGTGTCCGGGTGCTAGAGTTACGGGTTAAGTAATTTAACTGTTAAAGAGACTGTTCGGGATAAATTAATCTTATAAGTAATGGGTTGTAAAGTTGTGTCTTATATAGAAAGAATAGGTATTAATTTTTCTTAGTAATCATTTTCTAATAATACTTTCTTAGATTTACGCGAATATTTGACATTTTAAATAAAACTATCTTTTAGGATTATTTCGCGGATTTATTTTGATTTTAGATTTCATTCGAAACGTCGGGAACCGAAAAACCGGGTGCTAGAGTTACGGGTTAAGTAATTTAACTGTTAAAGAGACTGTTCGGGATAAATTAATCTTGTAAGTAATGGGTTGTAAAGTTGTGTCTTATATAGAAAGAATAGGTATTAATTTTTCTTAGTAATCATTTTCTAATAATACTTTCTTAGATTTACGCGAATATTTGACATTTTAAATAAAACTATCTTTTCGGATTATTTCGCGGATTTATTTTGATTTTAGATTTCATTCGAAACGTCGGATACCGAAAATCAAAATAAATCCGCGAAATAATCCGAAAAGATAGTTTTATTTCAAATCATTTTCTAAATTGTATAAGATTTGAAAAAAAATGTGATTCAATTCAATTTTCTTGTTAATGTCGTCATAGCGTGCCAGTTGAGCACAGATTACTTGGCCAATGTCACGTAGAAAGAAGAAGACAAATGTATGTGATAGAAATATTTTCAATGATTTGACATCCATACCTACTTCCATTCTTATAATATTATAAATGTGAAAGTGTGTTTGTTTGTTTCTTTGTCTTTCTTTCACGTCGAAACGGCTTCGCGGATTGGGGTGATTTTTTTGTGTGCAGATAATTGGAAGGCTGGAGTGTGACATAAGCTACTTTTTGCCGCAGAGGATTATCTCTTTCCCACGGGAAAACACGTTATAATACAATCCAAAAAAATATTTATGATCAGAATTACTTGAAACTTGATATTAATATTTTTCAATACAATTAATTACATACGTGTTTTAGCATTTTTCGAAATTCATCACATAAGGGGGTAA
The DNA here is from genome assembly GCA_921882275.1 of Brenthis ino. NCBI lineage: Eukaryota > Metazoa > Arthropoda > Insecta > Lepidoptera > Nymphalidae > Brenthis > Brenthis ino. The sequence goes on along the minus strand of OV170229.1, from coordinate 11,577,849 downwards.
AATAGCGGATGAAAGTTTGTATGAAACCTACCTTTTCAGAGTTTTTTTTGTAGTTTTAGCGCGAGCGAAGCCGCGGGTTCTGCTAGTATTTTTTTAAATTAAACTATTATTAACATTTTGTTAGTCGAATGCTAGTCGTCAGTTTTAACTTTTTCGTTAATTTAGTTACGTCAATTTAGTTATGAAATGGGTGGTCCGCCAGCACTTGGCCAGCTTGAAGGACTGTAATACATAGTATGTACGTACTACATAGTGTATACAATTTAATACACATTCTACTACATCAATATAGTAAATTCAATTAAATTGAAAATATTAGTAATTTCTAATTTACGACCCGTCAAACTTACAAAAGCAATCTCGTTTAACGTGGTCAGTAGCAAATCTTTAGCCAACAATTTCGAGACATGGTGTGTTGTGCGAGTCATAGGAAAGTTTGAGAAACTCCTGAATTATTTGGCAACTCACAAAATGAAACTTCAAGGTTAGAAAAGAAATAATTATAGTTCTAGTTTTCATTTATATATTATACACCACCGACATCCCCTCGCTTTGCTCGGGAGCGTCCCTAGCTAATGTATTACTTCAAGTCATTGTCCATTTGTGTTTGTAACTTGATAATTCATACAAAATTCCTTATTTAAAACCTTACAGAAATGAATTTAAAAAAAATCTCTTCTTAAAGTTTACCATACAAACGATCCCGTTAATATAGTATTCAGTATCATAAAAAAAAATTGTCATATATATAATTTATCTATATGTACTTAATATTATAAAGAGGTAGTTTGTTTGAACGCGGTAATCTCAGGAAGTATATGTATGTATATATGTATGTTTCCTTTACATCGAAAGAGCTGGATGAAGCTTAGGATCATAACCTGGAATAACACATAGGCTACCTTAAATAAAACTATCTTTTCGAATTTTTTCTCGGATTTATTTTGATTTTTGGTTCCCGACGTTTCGAATGCTTTACAGCAATCATGGTCACGGAAGAGACTAAAACTTGCTGTAAAACATTCGAAACGTCGGGAACAAAAAATCAAAATAAAAAACATGGTTTTATTTAACATGTCAAATATTCGCGTTAATCTAAGAAAGTTTAACGTAGGCTACTGTTAGGCGCTTAGGAGGCGCCTGATTAAAGCGAGGGTAAGTCGCTAGTACAATAAATAAAATTCTAAAAATAAGACAGGCTGTGTAATCGAGCATTACTCCGGAACGGCCATACAGATACCAATACATTCTTTTTTAATTTCAGATACTAGTCTAGACGTATAACATAGATATATTTCAATTGTCTAACAAGTCTGTAGATATAACTTCAACTACCAGTTCAACTACTTCCATATAAACATTTTCATGTTAGGTTATTATACAGGCAATAAATGAGATTACGAGTATTCATATATAACGATAAAAAGTCCTTACAAGAAAGCTGTATAAATAACTAAGTGCATATATACTTAGTATATGTATATTACTTAAATGTTCAATCTGCATTAGCTGATGAGGAAACACAAAAGCTCAAATATAAGTCAGCTTAAGCCCCGGCTTCTTTACTTTACTAAGTGGAAACTTAGAACGCTCTAATGGGACATCAGTTACGTTTGACTGGAGGGTCGGTAATGAGTTTAAGGGGTGTAGTTAAAATATTTATAAGTGCTAATTTTGATGAGGTTTGAGTAAAATAGATAGTTTTATATGAATATGATGTTTTATTTCTGATTTATTTATACTAGTAGCCTAGTGGGCAAAACTCGACCACTATTAATGACCGCTAATCATTGAAAATGAAATTTTGAGAAAAACGTATATGAATAGAACTAGTGACTCACCCTCGCTCCGCTCGGATTCGTCCTAAGATAAGTTTTAATGGTTAGTATAAATTTCTCAGAAATGATATATTTTCTAGCAGTAAAAAGTATTCTATATATTGACCCGGATAACCAGTTATCATCATACCAAATTTCATCAAAATCTGTCCAGTGATTTTTCTTTTTCTTTCCCAGATAGACAGATAAAAACTATACTAAAAACTATTTCTAAAACCTATAGATTCGGCCTCTATTTCAATAATAATGACTACTTAAATAAGACTTTCCAAAAAAAAATTATTATACAGATTCGACTTAGAATAAATAAATACATAAATATGTTGGTACATTAACACACAGCACCATCTAGTTCCATGGTAGGCTACGAGGCTTGTATTATAGATACCAGTTTAAACACTATACATATTATAAATAATATAACATAATACATAATATAACTAATATTATAATTTGACATATAAGCTCTTTGCAAATTATATGAACCCGCGGCTTCGCTCGCGCTAAGGTTAGGTAGGTACCTAGGTTTCATACAAATTTTCATCCCCTATTTTACCCCCTTACAGGATGAATTTCGAAAAATGCTAAAAGTCGTATTTATTTAATTTTATTGAAGAGCATTAATACCAAGTTTAAAGTAATTCTGATCAGAAATAAATTTTTGGTTTGTATTATAACGTGTTTTCCCGTGGGAATGAGATGATCTCCCGCTATAAAAAGTAGCCTATGTCACTCTCCAGCTCTGAAACTATCTTCACACCAAAAATCACGCCAATCCATCACTCCGTTTCGACGTGAAAAAAAGACAAACAAACAAACACACTTTCACATTTATAATATTAGTATGGATATGGATTCCTATCTCTTATAACACTAATAGACAGGTTATTGATATTTACTGCTACTACTTTTAGAGTATGTAAAAGTTAAGTATTTTAGAAAAAATAGGATTTATTAACCAACTAGAAACTAACCCTCGCTTCGCTCGGGTGCGCCCGTTTTACTAGATACGTTTTATTTATTTTTTGAGTGGAACCCGGATTCTTTTTCTTAAATAAAAGTAGCCTAAGTTACTCCTTATAACATCAGCTATCTGTTCATAACAGTCCATTAAAAATTGGTCCAGCCGTTTCGGAGATTAGCAAACAGAAATACAAACAGATAGACAAATTTTTTAAAAGATGTGTTTTTCATAAGAAACTGTACTTATAAAAGTACAGTATATAATTTTTCGTTGTTATTTTGATAATACAAACAGACACTTCAAGTTTATTTATCTATATAGATTATTGTAAAGTAGATATTGTTATAAAATTGTATTCAGCCCTTTTTAACGTCCCACTGCTGAGCACGGGCCTCCCTTCAACACGAGGCGGATCAGGCCATAGTCCACCGTGCTGGCCAAATACAGGTTGGCGGACTTCACATGTCTTTCGAAAACTTGCTAGGTTCTCTCACACATGCAGTTTTCCTCACGATGTTTTCCTTCACCGTAAGGCAAGTGCTAATCATGTTAGAAATGATTCGCACATGAAAATATCAGAGGTACGAGACCTGGGATTTGAACCCGCTTCATTCGGTTTCCCAAATATAATACAATTATTATAGAATAGATATTTTTTTCATCTGCAATATCCAATGCTATTCAACTATAGGCGCTTCGTACGTTCAGTAGACTAAGCGGATCAAAAGATTATAGAGTCGGAAGCGATTTCGCTAACAATTAATATATCTAGTTTAGCGATGTTTAGAAAAAATCTTTCAATTACTACCTCTTTGTCTATTTATTTTTTTATATACGTGTATATATATATATATATATATATATATATATATATATATATATATATATATATATATATATATATTTTATAAGTTATATATTGAATTAAATTATTTAAATACAAGTGAACAGCAGAAATCATCCATTCATTTAATAATAATTATTATTATTATAGTTTAGTTAAACCGTCAAAACAAAAATATTTTATACAAATAAGAACTCGAATCACGTAAATACTATTGTAATATGGAATTTCAAAACAAGACATTCTACAGTCTCTAGTGCTAAATGAAGATTAAAAATGTGTGAAAATGACATATCTAAAAGTTATGTCACGTGGTCAGAATACGTCAGACTTAAATTTGTATAAATTGTATACATCCCTTTTTAACATTTTTAACATACTACTGTGCACGGGCCTCCCTTCAATACAATCAGGCCATAGTTAGGGCAGGTCAGACATACACATACATATTATTTCGTTTTCTACTACCAAAATGAATAGTACAATTTGTTTAAATTATATTTATTCGCGTATTTTCGCGGATTTGTTTTATTTATTTCAGCGTTTTGAAAGCTTTACAGAAATTTCGTTTGAATTATCGAATTTTCGCGTAAATCTAAGAAACTATTAAGTGAAGCCACTTTAAGTAGAAGACCGAAGCATGGCTTTGAGGAATACCACCCACCACGCATCTCTAATTTTTAACCACGTATTATACATATACTAATTGAAATGGGGATGAAAATCCAAAAAAATAAATAAATAGTGATGTGACCATTCCGGGATCCGTGTACCGCTATTCAAAAACGCGGATCAACAAAAGCTTGCACCGCTTTATATTCTCCCCGCATCATACAAGGTGAGTAGAGGCCGATGCACCGGTTGCGTACCATTCTAATCACGATCGACAATTTTTTTCTCTACAATGGCCAGCCTCGTTGTATAATAAATGTTATGTTAATACGCGCATTGTAATTGCTATTGTTTACTGGTGTGTCATTGCGTAACGATTGAGTGACGTTTTTTTCGCGTCGATTTCGGGTCATCGGTTATTGATTCTTTTGTTTCGTTTCGAATTTCTCAAAATATCATTTGGACTGTCTTAAGAAGTCTCTATAATATCTTTATAATAGAATGCTTGCTGTTTCCTTTGAGCGCTAAGAAAATTAAATTCTTATTTGCAATTTATTTCAAATTAAAGGTATGGAAGAATCCACTTATTAAACAAATCTTACATTTACTCCACATTTATATTATAACACGTTCCGCCGCAATCACTAGAAGATAACTCGAACAAAACTGTACCTCACGATCGCAATCATGTAACTTGCACTTGAAAACGTGAAGATAACTCAGAAAGCGGCCATTAGTGTAATAGAAGTCGTTGAGCATCCAAAATCATGCAAATCCTGCAATCAAGCTCGAAAATCGGCGAAAATTATTCACGTGCAGTCTAACTCCAAATCCTGCTAAGACGACGACGTCTCGAACACCAACGGATGACGTTTAACGGCAATCGTATGCAAATACATCCCTGTGCTGTCCCGGGATACTACGGGATTACAACTACCCACATCACTAATCCTCGTGTAAGTTAGCTCACTGTTGTCGGGGGCTTAGGGTAAGATATTGGGCTCGTATGTTTGAATATTGGTTTAATGTATAGACTGATAAATGCACTAGTGACGCCGAGTTATGACAATATCGCCTCGATAATTTGCTCTGCGCGGTTAGTATAAGCACTGTATAGCATGTTGATAGTGATGTACCGATTCCGGGAACACATCGACATTCCTGCAAAGCAATAAAATTATTATTACCTAATCGTGTAATGGTATCCAACTATAAATCATTATTAATAAGACATTGCTAGTTACATGAAAGACAAATGAAGATGGCGCCAGACGCAGAATACATTGAAATCATATATTGATCATTAATTCATCACATAGATCACACTCGGAGAAAACACTTGAAATGCTACGCCGTCCTTAATACACCTACGGAATAGCAAGTAGCCGGAGTACGATTCAGCTCCGCATCGCCCTTTATTAAAATTAGACAAAAATGCACTTCTGCAAATAAAGAAACGAAAGTCACGTCTACACTTAAGTGCCGCCTGTTTCAATAGCCCCCGACGTCATTAGGAAGAAAGAAGTAATTAAAAGTCCGATAAAAAATCTCAAGAACAACAGTCGGCGTATCGGCGCGGGGGCGCGGAAGCGACTAGTATTGCTAGTAAACAATCCATAATCAAAAAAATGTGCAAGTATTGAACTATAAACAAGATAGTGTTTGGCAAGCTGCAAGGCGCTCCCGATTAGACTGCGCCATCATTCCGTCGGTTCATTCAATATTTTTTTTACCGAACGCTGTAATTTCTTGGCTCGAACGCATCCGTTTACATGCCAAACAATAAATTTATTAGTCGAACGGAGGAGTGGCAACACTAAACCGCGTCACTCGTCGATACGTCATCGATTGCGTGGAATTTTCAACATTTTGGAAATCGATTTCAACCCGCTCGATCGATTCGCACGCGTCCATTATATAACGCTCCGTCAAGGTGACTCGTCCGAAGCCACTACTGTATCTATTTTAGTTCGAATTTCATAAATATCCCGTGACAGCTCATCTCTCCTCTCCCGCGTTCTGCCGCGCTTCAGCGGCCATCTTCGATGCGAGCTTGCGTAATGGTCGGGCTCCGGTGTCGCACCGAAATATCGCCGGAGCGTCGTTCCGAAGCGGCGTCCTTGCTAATTTTAAAGTCCTTTCCTAAAGTTTATCGTTTATGAGGTAATAGAGGTGTGACGTAGCTTTGGCAACTCGCCGGACGCGTACGGCGGTTGGACCGAGAAAAATTGTCGAGACGCCCGCGTGCGAGGTTATATTTAGTCGCGTCCCCGACGCACCTTGAGGGATCGAGCGGAGCGGATCGGCACGGCCCTATCGTATAATGGGCTCGATAGCATCGGAAAACTAATCGTATATTACCACGCGCGTGTCCGGCGGCAGATGCGCCGACCGAAATTGCCGGCGACCCACCATCAATATAGCCGACCTAATTGAATATTATACAGCAATTTGTGTTGCCGAAAATCTGGCTGGGAGTATGCGGTGGCCATATATAACGGCTAACGGTGTTAATGTTTTCTATGGGCTTGACACGATGCGATGCAGTGTTGCAGAACTAAATATAGACGAGCTGTTTTAGTTCTGGGCTTTAGCGTTTGCGCAACGTCGCCTCGCCGCCGTGCTGCGAGCGAGACACGTTCTATTATCGGAAAAATGGACCGATATGTTGAGAAATATTGTCATTTTCTCTCTTTTACTACCTCTTACAAAATTCTTAGGAGTTTTCGAATCTCATGATCTTTATTACAACAAAAGATTTATATATAAAATTCTTTTGAGAAAAGACAATTTTAAACTTTTAAATACACATAAATCGTGTTGACAGAATCAGCATCCCGCTTATAACATTCATAACTATTCAAAAACCGGGTCAAACGGCTAGTTAAAATATATAATGGTAGGTCGACAAGTCCATATATTAGATTAAATCGAGAAATGCAATATACTAACAACCTATTTTTTTGTGTAAAGTCGTAAACAGAATTTTGTAGATTTTAGTTGAACGCTCCGTTGCTTTAAATAATATAATAGCTAAGTGTATGACATATATAGTGCTCATTATGGAATTTTGCATTGAAACATCGATAAGATTTATAAAAATTACTAGCGACTTGCTCTCGCTTCTCTCAAGTGTTTCCCTAAGTACGCGGATTACAGACACAATTTCATTTTTTTGCGCGGAATCCTGATTCTTAGTCCAAAATAAAAGTAGCTTAAGTTACTCCTTATAACATTAGCTATCTGCCAGTGAAAATCCCGTCAAAATCCATACAACCATTTCAGAGATTAGCCGGAACAAACACTCGGACAGACAGACAAAGAATATAAAAAATGGTTGTTTTCTAATTAGTACCGTATATACTATCGTACGCATTTAGTAAAAAGCTATCATTACAGGATTCAATTTCATTTATTCAATTTTATTTATCTATATAGATTTGAGAATATAAAGGTACCATTCATTCATTGTTATAAGAATGCATAAAAATTTTACGAAAATTTTGACATTTTGTTTTCTTTAGCTAACTTGTGTAATATCATATGAAAGATATATTATTTATACCAGTGATTTTTTTTACGTAATTCTTAAATTATGTTTCAAACAAAACCTAACAAACGAAGCTTTTTCGTAAAGTATGTATTTTTATTGATGATAACTATAAAATTTATTCCAGTCTATCTATCCTTAAAATAATAAAAAACATATATTTTTGAAAAAGTATTTTTTTTTTTAAAGAAGAAGTTGGTTTTTATTCTATGAATTCTATTCTTATTCTATTCATAAGAATTCCATTCTACGGAAGAGTCTCTCCCGTGACCATGGTTACTCACTGTAAAGTATTCGAAACGTCGAGAAACAAAAACAAAATAAATCAGCGAAAAAATTCGAAACGGAAAATTTAAAATGTCACATATTCGTGTAAATCTAAGAAAATATTTTTTTCGATAAAACTATACGGTCATAATTCTCATATACCCAAATCACATTCAAAGAATTCAAAAGAAAACAGCAATAAGCAATATTGCCGATAGAGATAGAATACACCATATATTACCCAATTACCTTACCCAACTGTGCATGACAATATTTTAAATTATTATTATTGAACACAAGCTGAAGGACAGGCGTCCTAAAGTAACACAAAAATATATAGAGTTTTTACTCTAACCTAAGTTTTTCTTAAACTCCCCAATTTCCCAGGCAAATTTTCTAATTTTTCTCCCTAAAAACCTTATTTGAATTATCATTAGTAACATTAAAAAAATATTGCCAAATCCGCCCAGCCGTTCTCAATACCTTTATAAATGAACAGCGTTTCTTTTTTATTACATAGACTAACATTACCTGCGGCTCAGATGATCAGAAACCAAATTCTTAGGTTTTACATATTAGTATACTCTTACATTGCAGTTTTTGTATTTTTTCTCAGAAATGAGAAATTTTCCCGTGGTAAAAAGTATCCTATAAGTTGACCCGAATAACCAGCTATCATCATACCAAATTTCATCAAAATCCCTCCAGTGGATATCCCGTGATGCGGTAACAGACAGACAGACAAACAAAAACTGTAAAAACTATAGATTCGGTCTCTGTATCGATAATAATGTTTATTTCAATAAGATTTTCCAAAAAAATATTTAATGTACTAATTCGGTTTAATTACAATTTTATTATATGTATAGATATAAAGAATTATTTTATCATAATGTATATTATAAAATCATCCATAACAAAATATAAATATTCAGTATGAAATTAATAATAAAATCTATCAATAACAGTTGTAATATTCCATAAGTTTATTTTCTGAGTGTATTTTCCAACGAAACATCCTAAGCTACTTAATCCCTAACCAAAATATTTACAGCCACAAATTAACGTCAGATACAGGAATTATTATATATAGACAATGAAAATTGCGCATTCAAATTGCTATACTACTTCTTATCGTTGGCTTCGTCTATTAATATTATTTGCTAGTTTTTGCTACTTCTCTCTCATTATATACATACAAATCTCTTTCACTTTTATTTATAATTTTATGAAAGTGAAGTATGTTTGTTAGTTTGACCTTCTTTTCGTCGTACCGTAGAGGTAATTAGTCTCTATTTTTATCCGACTTCAAAAAGGAAGGGTGTCCGGTTTTAATGTCTTCGCCAATTCTGGATTAATTTTCACAATTATTATTTTTATATAATTAATGTATGAATAACTTATACCTCAAGATCATTTTTTTTTTCAAAAATTGCACCCCTTAAGGTTGCAACAGTTACTTCTTAACCGACTTCCAAAAAGAAGGAGGTTATACATATAATTCAGCCGGTATTTTTTTTGTATACATGTAGTTAGTATATACTTCGATCATTCCAAGGTATTTGAGCCGATTTGCATGATTATATAATTTAAGTTGAAACTTTAAAAAAAAATAATCAAAGTATATAGTTCATAAGGTAATCATATGCTAATTTTATCTTTATATATAAAATAATTGACGTAAGATAACCGTATACTATAAAAGTTAATGATGAAGAAGTAGTGAGTAATTAAGGCAAGAGCAAAACGAAGGTCTCTAGATAAAAAATAGTCATTTTTAGAATCACTGTACTGCACTGTAACGCAGTAATACTGCTATGCTTTGCTACAGCAAAGATTACGGGTTTGATATCGACATGAAATTAAGGATCAATGCAATTTAAAATATGAACCCAAGTATCTATAAACGATAAAGTAAATAGAAATTGTATGGGAGTTCCGAGAACTGTGACTCGGGAAATCTTATCTACGCCCATATTGCGACGTGACGATGGTTTGACACGACCGAAAAGAGATCACGCTGTATGTGCTCTTCGAGGCTATATAGCTATATAATTATACCAACTTTTCCTGCTTTCGTTTGGGTACCTAGGTACCTAACAGCCTGTCTTATTCCAAGTCTAGTGTATGTATCTATGTACTACATTTCACCATTCATCTTTTACCATTTATAATTTCATTACGTTTATAATTATAGAGTAATTAAACTCCTAACTCTGGGTTGCTTCTTGATAAAAAGCTCTAAAACTGTTTGAACAATTTATTTTTTAAGTGAGTATAGGAAGACCACAGACTTTTTGTCCGTCCGCGCCTTTTTATGAGCTTTTGTTTTATTTTTATTTATTTTAACAATTAAGGTTACACAACAATACAACCTCGCATACAAATTTGAGAATTAAGGAGTTTTATAAAAATTTAAAATTTAAGTTAGATTAGCCCTCAGATTCAAAAGCTCCAAAATCTGATATTCGAACCCACTACTAACCTCGCCTAACCACTAGACTAACGTTGCCTCCACTAATCTACAAATAACATCTACAAAGTATAAGAGTCATGGGAAGAATAAGTGGCCGATATAAGGGAGGTACAGATAACATATCATGAAATCTGTAACTGAAGCATCCTCATGAACAGACATAGTCTATTATAAAATGATTCCTTAAGGTTTTTATGTACTAAACATTTATTCATGCTTTAATTCTTTAAAAATACTAGTGTAGACGACTCGTTTGGCTTTGGTTTGTATGACCCTACTTGCTGTGCCAGCGGTTGCGGGTTCGAGTCTCATTGGGGGCATTTATTTGTATGATGAACACGAACGTTTGTAATCGGAGCTTACATTTATAATATGTATGTGTTTAAAGTTATTTATGTGTAGTGTATCAACTATCCGGTATCCATATCACAAGCTAGCTAGCGTAGCTTACCATGGAACTAGATGTATGTTAATATCCCAACATATTTATTTATTTATTTAGTGTTGGACAAGTGGGGTCGAAATTCAACCGCAATCATTATAGAAAATTTGTATGGAAACTTATATAAATAGAATTTACCTATATATATAGAAAAGCTGTTTCCAAACAAGAGTTAGTTAGTTCTCGTCAATAGCTACTTAAAAACGGTTGAGAAACTAAATACTAATATTATAAAAAGAAATAGTTTGTTCGTTTGAACGTGCTATTTCCAGGAACTACAAATCCGATATAAAAAATTCTTTTTGCATTAGATAACCCGTTTATTGAGGAAGGCTATAGGCTGTATATCATATAATATATAGTCTATCTATACCATACTAACCGTTAAAACGCACCTAGAGACGAACTCGAGGGAAGCGAGAATGAGTAGCTAGAAGCTACTAAACAAAAAAAAAGAAAATCGGTTGAGAAACATAATTGTATAGTTATAAAATTTTAAACAGTTATACTTATTAGTGTTATAGTCAATAGCATTTCCAAATCATTTGGTTTAAGAAAAATAAAAATAAAACGTCATATTAATGGCCGCCCAAACACTTAATTTGAAGTCAAAACTTTACGACTTTTCGAACTTTCCCCATAATTTTTGACTAAATATGGGAAGCCTATCCAAAGATAAAGTTTTATTGTCACTACTTTAGTCTACTAATAGTTAAAGTTATACAGAGATGCAGCAATTTGATGATAAATAACTTTTTCTCAGGAACAGTTAAAAAGTTAAACAATCAAGTGCGTGGAAAATCAAAATATCCAATATATATATATATATATATATATATATATATATATATATATGTATATATATAGTATAAATAAATAAATATCTTGGGACATTAAGACACAGCACCACCTAGTTCCATGGTAAGCTACGAGGCTTGTGTTATGAATACCATATAGTTGATACATTACACGTTTATATAACTTTAAATGGATACATATTATAAATATAAACACCCACGACTGGGAGTATTAACATACATGCTCATCACACAAATGCCCTCAGCGGGACTCGAACCCGCGACCGCTGGCACAGCTAGCAGGGTCACTAAAAACTGAGCCAACATGTTATCAATCAATCCTAAAATCTCTATATACGACCACCACAATGTCATGTATTATAGTGGTCATATATAGAGCTCTTAGCACTCTATAACGTATCACGAATAACTTAAATTTTAATATGTATATACATATATTATATGTGTGCTATGTCTATAGCTTTAAAATTATTAAAAAATGGTGTCAGTAGTAATATAGAATAAACATTGTGCATATAAGTTCGAAAATGTGAGGCAATTTTCATAATCTTCTTTTTAATTCATAGATTAAAATCCTATCCTAATGAGAAGATTTCATAAAAAGGAAAAAAATTTACCCTGAAAGGGTAAAATAATAATTACAGTAATATTGAAGTCAGCTTACTTTATTATTTCAAAAGTTATTAAAGTCGCCATAATTGAAATGAATGCTGGGACATTAGTCTTACACAGAGAAACTTATAGATGGGACTAAGCAGAGTAATCGAAGCCGTTACCTCCGAGTAGTGATACAAATCGTTATACATTCTCTAAAAAAAACACTCGTCTCTAAAACAAATACCTTAAATATATATAACTATTATTAAAAACTATCTTTCAATTGAAAAAAAAATTCAACTTTTTTATTTAAGGCAGATAAGTTAAGGCTATTGTGGCGTTATCAGTGCAGGGGTAGCTTATGTCGATACTGTGTGTACTTATCGCGATCTGTCGCTTACACGCTGAGATATGTACGTAAAGACAACTTGCAGCAAACAGAAAACTCTTTTCCTACACTTTGTATAGGAATTTTATAGCAATAATTGGAGTTACTATTATGAAAGTGACATTTTATATGTGTCTGTATGTTTGTTACTCGTTCAAGCCTATGCGATAGTACGGACGGTTGGGTTAAATTTAGAACACAGATAGACTACGACCTGGAGTAACACCCATGTGTTACTGTAATCACGTGACCATCATTGCTGTAAAGCATTCGAAACGTCAGGGATCAAAATTCGCCAAAAATACAAAAATATAAAATAAATAAATAAAAAATAAAAGCACACTTTTATTTAAAATGTCAAATATCCGCGTAAATCTAAGAAAGTAATAAAGCATCTATTTAGTCTATTTTTAAGTTTGCTTGTTTTTTCTTATCTAAAGAAAAATAACGTAGCAAAAGATCGATATTTTTCGTACAAATAGTATGGGTTATACAAAAGATACGAATGCGTCTGTTCGTTGTAAGAGTGGTTTTTTATAGTAGGGTATCAAAAGAAATTAAAGTTTTACAGGTAAAGTTGTTTTCAAATATTAGTTAAAATAGAAAGTAAAACCTAAAAAGAACAAGGTGACTGCACTAGTATTAAGACATAACTGAGAAAATCGTACTGTATAAGTAATAGCAAAGATAGATATATCGATAGAATATCTTAAATCAACAGACGAGGTGTTAAACAGCATGTAATACGTATTCTGTAGACACAAAGTTTCCCTGCATTGATTCCATCTTGTGAAGTTCGAAACTTGCCAACTTCACCCGCTAAGTATTGAGACAACGTTTGAACTGATTTTGATGTCTCTTCCTGGCTTACAAACTGTAAACTTAAACAAATATTAAGATCCTTAAAATTTACTTATGAATGAATGAAATTGCTTCTTAAAATACTAGCGACTCACCCTCGTTTCGCTCGGGTTCGTCCCTATATTTCTTTCCCATACAAACTTTCATCCCCACTTTCATCCCCTTATGGAATTATTTCCGGAATAATAACTATCCTATGTCCTTCCCAGGGTCTCAAACTATCTTCTTACGAAATTTCATCTAGATCGGTTCTCACAACGTCACAAAAAACCTCTTTATAATATTAGTATAGATTAACTTAAATATTTTTTAAATATTTTACATTTCACTTCTGTTTTCCAGTGATTCTATTTGCGTATTATATTTATGTACCCATAATAAATCGTCTTCTAAGGGTTACAGTATGATGCTTACTTATAGGCCTCCCGAAAAAGAGGCTATATAATACAAAAACAGTTTTTCAAAATGGACTACGAGTCAGTTCCAGACATTTGCGCATTCAAACAAACAAGACAACTCTTTTAACTTTATACAGAAGTATAGATGTTTCATTTTCGAAACTCAATCAAAGAACTTATAATCTTCAAATGATCATTAAAATCAGTATGTAATCAAAATTTACAACAACATTAATAGGAAAAGGCGACCAATTACTAAAACTTAAACCCAAACCCTAAAAAATATATAAAATAAAACACCCGTAACGTTGAATAGAACAAAACTAGTTAAGAAATATTTTCACCATTGTGAAATGTCTTATTTACAACGAAGCATTTGCCAACTCCTGGCAACTAATGTAAGAGTCAGCCTTGACTCTGGTCACTGTCAATGCCATTCATCAAAAATATGTATATGAGAAAAGGCAGGCTTAAATATCATCGAATGTACATTAAAATATAAGAAGTGACGGTTATAAACATACTATTTTATAATTAGTTGCTTCCTCATACAAACTTTCATCCCCATTCTCACCCCCTTAAGGGATGATTTCCGGGATAAAATCTATTTCACTCACTCATATCATGAGATATAAAAAAATCTTATTTTAGTAAAAAAAAATTTAATTTTCTTCTATACAAAGCTTGTCCTGACAATAACACCGAAAAAAATAATTATCCAATTTGGTGCAGTCGATCGGAAGCTATGCGCGTACATACATATTGGTCATTCATTTTTATTTATTATTTATATAGTTATAGAATTTAATTCCCATTAAAACATAAAATTTGAGACCAAACACGCTTAAGCACGTTCCTTGGTAATTTCTTGTTGATGCAAATAACTTACAGTAACTATTACTATTTAATGTATGAAATAATAATTCAGCCTTTTTTTAATATCCCACAGCTGAACAATGGCTTCCCCACAATGGGAAAGGGAACCAATTATAGTCCACAACATTAGGCAACTACAGATTTATGGAATTTACACGTGTTCTAAACTGAATATATATAATAAGGAATTAGACATGTTGTTTTCATTACGTTGTTTTCCTTGGTGATATAAGCAAATGGTAATCATATTAAAATGAAAATCATAAATGAAAATTCAGAAATGCGTGACTCGGCGCTTAAAGTATCACTGATATCGAACTACTTAACATATTAGAATTAAAAGTCTAAAGCTACTCTCCGGCTCATAAAGTATCTCTATGTAAAAAATCACGTCAAGTCGTAGCTTTCTTGTGGATACATGCCAATGAATTTCTTATGAACACAAAACTAAACAAACTTTCACAATTATAATATTTATTCTTATCCTGATATGAATTTTCATACTGATGTGATTAATAAGAATATATTTGGTTAAGTCGTACGTAGTTTTATTAGCAAGAAAAAACATGGAAGAGGTGACATACACAAAATAGTGTTGAACTTTAAAAAAAAAATTACTACAGATAAAGTAGGGTTCAATTAACTATTACTACAACACGTACGACCTCAAAATAAATAGAGGTTACAGAGGTGAAATAATCACTTTTCCGGTGATTTTAAGAAGTTAAACTTTGTAAAAAAAGAAACTTTGGTTTCGAAACCAAGTCAAATAAATAAAAAAGTAAAATTATTTTTCTTTATATAGTATCTTAAAAAATAACCTACTTTTGTTTTACAGTTAGAGCAAATATCACATAACATACCGTTACTGTTAAAGTCGGATAGAAACAGGATTTATTTAGATTTTTGGTTCCCGACGTTTCGAATGCTTTACAGCAATCATGGTCACGGGAGAGACTAAGGTGTAAGACGTGTCAAAGGCATTATATACTTGTTACAGACCGCAAAATAATCCGAAAAGACACTTTTATTTTAAAATGTCAAATTCGCGTAAATCTAAGAAAGTATTAGGAACACTCTTAAATTCAGTTTTTCATAGCAGATTATAGTTAAATACCGATTATATTGTCAATTCACAAAAAAAAAAAAACATTTTTTTAATGTATCTTGAACAACTAAGCTTAGACAACAGATAACCAAAACTAGAAAAAAATTAGATAGACTTTATTACCGTTTTGGTATATAATTATTATTTCCATCTATACCATATGTAGGCCTTATCTTAGTCTCCTGGTATCACAGATCAACATTATATCCATTTACAAATTAAACTCATTTATTTCTATTATAATTCCTACTTTTGATTTTTGGTTTCCGACATTTTGAATGCTTTACAACAATCATGGTTCCGGGAGAGACTAAGGTTTGTCTGTAACAAGTATATAACGCCTTTGAGACGTCTAAAACCTCTCCCGTGACGATAATTGCTGCAAAGTATTCGAAACGTCTACAACAAAAAACCTAAATAAATCCGCAAAATTATCCAAAAGATCGTTTTCTTTAAAATGTCATTTGCTTCTTGTATTTTTAAGGCAAACTACATACAATGATATAACAGGTTATAACTAGGGCACATACATTCATATATTTTATTCCTTCAGATATCAGTTGACAGGTTATGCTATGGACTTAGCTATCGCACACATTGTGGGCACGTAAGCGCCTTGTATATTAAAGCTTGAGTTGATATAAATCTAAGCAAATAAATAATATTGAAGTCTAACTGACTTCATTTTCTACTTTTCGCGGTACCGTAATAAGAATTATGAAGTCCTCACCATTTTTTTAAAGACTTATTTTAATAGTTTTATTTAAAGATCTATACTAATACTATAAAGTAGCAGAGTTTGTTTGTTTGAACGCGCTAATCCTAGGGACTACTAATCTAATTTGAAAAAATCTTTTTTCATTAGATAACCCGTTTATTGAGGAAAGCTATAAGCTATATAGCATCATGTTCCTACCTAAGGGAGCGGAGCAGTAATCATAAATGTCAACAAATCAGACAGACAGACTTTCATAGATTATTGT
The DNA here is from genome assembly GCA_921882275.1 of Brenthis ino. Lineage (NCBI taxonomy): Eukaryota > Metazoa > Arthropoda > Insecta > Lepidoptera > Nymphalidae > Brenthis > Brenthis ino. The sequence goes on along the minus strand of OV170229.1, from coordinate 11,560,827 downwards.
AAAACTGATGTTTATATATAATATGTTTAAGTGCTTTAAGCTCAGAAACTACTGAGTTTATTTCAAAAATATTTCAGAGTTTTTTTATAGTTTTAGCGCGAGCAAAGCCGCGGGTTCTGCTAAGGTCAAATATTGGCATAAATATAAGAAAGTATTATGTCTGAATGCTTAATTTCATGAATTTTTCCGGACGTAGCTAAACGAGAGCGTCGCATTATAATGCTCTATAATCGTAAAAATGAATCGTTGTATTATGAGAGACGGATTTAGTCTCCGACACTGAGTCAGATCTAATTAGATTGAACTAATATGTCACTATAATTTATGTATGTATGTACGTTGTAACTTGTAATATATTTTATTGTTGACCGACTACAAAAAAGGATGGTACTCGATTCGCCTGTACGTTTTTTCGTATATATTATACGAAATTTTTATGATTATTTTTTAAATGATTCGATTATACTAGGATTATATCAAGGATGATATCATATAAATTAAAACAAAAAATGCACCTTTAAATATAGAATTGATACTTTAAAATTGGTTTCTAAGTTGATTTAGCATTATAGTTAAACAGAAAGTAATATGTCACAAAAAAAAATTACATCGTAATACATTTTGTTGTATGTTATTATACCAACTTCAAAAGGAGAGAGTACTCAACACGTGTGTATGTTTTTTTGTGTAGGTAATGCAGTAACTTCGGAAATAAAAAATCAAATTTCCTTTAACCTGTTTAATAAATAGATTGTGACCAAAGGGTGCTATAATAAATTCCAAAAATAAATCATAATTACCTAAAATATTTAAAGTGAATTTGAAAATAACTTATCTTTTATTGCTAAATAAATATTGTCTATTAAACATAACATATAAATTCTATACTCGTTCTTAGAGTAAAAAATAAAAATGAGTTTGATAATAATTTCTTGTTAGTATTTACTTCTATTTAGTTAGAAAGATTTACTTTTAATTTTATATTATTAGAGTTCAACTGACTACGATATAGTATAAGTTAAAATCTTTATTGGACAATGCTTAATAAATATTCACTTACGTCGCACAAAACACAAAAAGAACATGAAAAGTACGCGTAATATCTTTATAATTCCAAATCCTATATAAACAAAACTATCTTTTCTAATACAAAATTTTAGTAAAATCAACATTTTATCATAATCATAAAAAAATAAAACAAAACGAATTTAAATTTCGCTTTATACTTAATTATTTCTATAGAAATAATTAATTTATAAAGGTATAATTAAGTGTTAAAGGTTTAGTATAGATTTCTCAAAGATCAGATAACCCGCAGTATAAAGTATCCTATATATATTCATCAAAATCGGTTCAGTGGTTTTCTCACATGCGTTCTCAGACAGACAAAAATTCTAAAAACTATAGATTCGGCCTCTGTATCTATAACAATTTTATTTCAATAAAATTTTCCAAAAAAATTTAATGTACAGATTCGACTCAGTATATTATAAGTTATATGTAAAGATATTATAGAATAACAAAAACTTACCTTTATTCATTAAAGTTTGTCGATAATATTCATTGTATTTCAATATCGTAGGCGGACGCTACGAGTACGTGCGCCATACTACTATAATAAACGAACCGACGGTAAGCTGATAGCTATTACATAATTTAATTAACCATCCATAAAGATAATTGATTGTCCATCAGAGCTTAAACCACAGTTTTTCATCAATACCAAAAACACCAATTCGCTAATGGAATTCCCTTTGCCTTTGATTTAAAAAAAAATTAAAAAATTAAAAGGGTACGTGCATAACATTCTTGCTGTAGGGTAGTGCAGGAATCATGCACATTTACAAAATTCAAAAATTCGACTAGAAATATTGCTTTTCTGTTTAACTTTATACAACTTTCACGTAATTATTTTATAATCTGTATAAAAGCGACATAACTGTCAAATACGAAATATATTATAATTCTAGTCGAATTTAAAAAAAAAAACAAAATCGAGATAAATTATATACAAATAGGTTTCTTGCGTAAATCATTATTTGTTTTGTTTCGGAATAAAATGTTTATTCCGAATTAAAAGATTTAAATTAAAATTGAAAATGATTTACACAGGATTTTTAAATAGTAACTAATATATAAGTACAGTAAAGCTAATTGTTAGTAGTTAGATTTTAACCGATCAATTCCCAGAATATAAAAAATATAAGAAAGTACATAGTTTAAATATAATGATTTTAAGTATAATGTAACTGATGTATTTAAACTAGGTTTAAACGTCGGTTAAAGTCTTAGAACAATCAACTTGATGTCAACATTAACAGTTAGTGAAAACATCCAAACACCGAAAGTGGCAAGAAAGGGTGATAGAAAGAGAAAAAAACAACACGAGAGGGGGGGCTGGGGTAACATCGAGTATATTTCTTAAAAACACCGATGCGCGGGCGCCGAGCGACTACCGGCCGGGTATTTTTGGCTTTTTTTTTAATATTTTGATAATTTTTTTGTATGAAATCCACATTTTTTATGACTTATGTCATGGATTTTAAATAAAAACTAATTTCTTTATGTAAATATTTTAGATCATTTTGAAAATTTGTATGTGTCTTTTAGCGTCGATCATTTTTTTTCGGTTTGAAGATTATTTTCAGATTGTTTTTTGTAAGCATATTATTTTTATTGCTTCTTTTTGTAAATTTAAATTGTTTTAATTTAATTTATATATATTATAGGTTTGTATATTTCGTACCTAACACAAGCATATCGCTTTTCAGAAAAATCGATAGATACATTTTTAAATTTATATTTTACCTTAGTTATAGTATATATAACATATGGATTGGATTACTATGGATATGGATAAAAACTGTAAATAAATATATGTATATGAATGTAAAAATAAAAGAATTATATAATATTAATATATCGAGTGTAAAAATCAAATTAAAGACCATTTTCATGAATTATCCTGCTATCACCTGGCTTATTTCTAAGCAAAATATTGCTCTACGGCCTTATTAATTACTTAAATATCAAATAGTGTAGCCCCTTTACATCAGAGCACAGTAACTTTTAAGGTATACTAATTTACCATAAGAAAACAGACAGCTTAAATATAAGCTCTATACCCAGTATAGTGCATTTGAAACCAACTGAAATAAGAACAGTAATAGTTTATTCAAAGTTGCCTTGAAAATTTTTATTCAAACTAAACAAAATGCATAGTCCTGTTCAAGTAGCGTAGTGCTTAGTTCCTAAGCGCTACCGTTTTGCGGTGCATTGAAAGTGCCTGCTTTTTTATTTACCTTGCTATTTTATATATAAAAAGGACTCATTTATATGATGACTTTACTTATTATGAAACATTTCCGTATATCCGTTTGTACGGTCAAAACTGACCATCATGACAAGATTTTTTTTTATATAGAAATTCGTATTGATAATGTATCAGAATGTATCAGAAGCGATTTTATCCGACTTAAAATACCAATATCATCATACCGGTAATTAATTATAGTATAATATTCATAAACTGGCCTTTCTAGCTAGTTCCTCTTTGTATTGAGCGGAAACTGTATAAAAATTCGTAAAGTAGTTTTAGAAAGTACCCAAGACAGTGTGTCGGAAATCATAATTTATAATACGTTATCTGGGAGCATTTACATTGATATTTTGATAGATTAATAATAGTACTGAAAAAGATTTCTTTTAATTAGTAAAAACAGGATGAGTTTGTTATAAAAACAATCTTTTTAGTTTTCAAATATAAGAAAGCTGTGAATATATGCTTAGATATGCTAAAAAGAACTTTATTCTAGTAAAATGTAACAAAACGTTCGATAAGCTTCACATATTTTAAATTCAAAGTAAACAAAAATCTAAACAATCTTATCCAGACGTAGTGCTTGGGTTGCAAGACGCCCAGCAACCAGCAGAGCGTTGAAATGAAATTTTAGCTAAATTCTATTGTGCTGTAACTGTTTAATGCTATTTGCTTTTACAATCCTTTAAAGAAATTCGTTTTAGAGATCCGTATACATGATAAGGAATCCAAACCAAAAAAGGTGTCCTACTGCTAAAATCTCCGAAAATTATATCATGAACAAAGTTAAATTTTGGTTCAAGTACAAGTACATATAAGCAGTGATGGTGAAACTTAGTGGATATAATAATACTTATGTCAGGTTTTTTTTATTACTTCCCCACATTTTCCCTGCCTGGATAGAAAGAGAGAACGCAATGACTCTTCATGCCATTCTCATACGTTAAAAAAGATACGTTAGATAAATAAATTTAATATAATAAACTAAAAAAATAAATACTTCTTTTTACAATGTCACATAGGATATGATCTTCTAATCCAATTATTATAATCTAAAGTTTAAAAAATAGGGTAATTTTAAGTCTAGGTATCAAATAATATAACTAACATGTCACAATAATGAAAAAATGCCGCCTTTGATGAGAAATTTTCAAATATAGAGTTAAATAACCCAATCCCATATGTATAGCACAAATTAATTTATTCTAATCGTATCAAATATAAGCCTTCCGAAATAGCGATAGCTCTTTGAAGGAATTCACAAACTAATCTAAAACTTTTACCATCCTAGCTTTTAGTTTGAAAGAGCTTTTATCTCATTCTCGCCATTGCTTTAACTAAGATTAAAACTAATATCACAAATAATTGTAATGATAGCTTTATATAAACAAAATAACTAAATACTGTTATAAAATAAATGAACTGTGACCTTTATTTTAATTATAATAATAATTAATATTGGCAAATCCTGTAGATTGATCTAGAAAGACCTTTACAATTTCCTATTTCTTTTGGGGTTCATTCTATGTTAATGGTGTATCCCAATCATAAGCTTTCAAGTTTAAAAAATAATTTATGATATTTTGGACATCTAAACATATAATAATCAATAATAAGTACTTTCGATATTGCTAAATTATACGAGAAAAAACCTATTTTGCTTCAAACATTACATGCTATAAGCTTTTCACCACACTCTATGTATTTGTACTCGTATTTTAAACTAAAATAAGAGCTAAATGCTGAACAGTATTTGATAAAATTTAATTATGCACATACATTTTTTTTCGGTGAGTATAATTTTGTGAATACGGAGATAGAAAGAGTCTATACGATATAGAAAACATATAGATTTTTTATCTCTATGTTATATTTTTTATTGATAATAAAAAAGGTTATCAAATGAAAATTAAATTATCATAGAAATTAACAGATATCATCAGAATAACAATGATTTTGTTTAAGCTAAGTAAAATTTGAAAGTATACAGCTTTTGTTGGCTAAACTCTGGCACGCGGTAGAGCGTAGAGACGTTCGGGTACCTTTGCAATTGTATTATTTCTTTAGAGCTAGCAAGTTTAGTAAGCATATTTACGTTGTTTTGAAAACTGCTTTTAAACGTATACTTATAAAACGTAGAAATTTCTTTCAATTTTACTTATAGGTTCTTTTATAACACAATTTTTTAAAGGTTATTTGCAAAATTCAAAATGCAAATAGTAGGATATGCTTAAAAGAGGTTATTAAGTTTACATAATCATTTATAATAATAAAAATATTTCTGGAGGAAGAGAAATAGTGATTTCCTTGTAACAATAAGTCCTAAAAACAATAGTATGATGATAATAATCTACGAACGTATATTTGATATAACTGACGTACAAAAAATACTGTAATTGTCATCTATGTTGTCATTTCATTACTTTTAAAATTAAACAGGACATTTTCTGAAATCATTTGGTGACCATCACTTGAAAAATAGATATATGGAACTTTATCGAGACTGGTAGTTGTTTTTATTTCTAAGGAGCTATAATTTTATAGATTTGAGATTTAGAAATTGGATGATTAGTAAAAATGCTAGATAAAATATATACTAATATATATGTGATGAATGAACATATAATAATTTTTTTATATTGCATAATATACATATGTGATAATAAAATATTTTTTGACAAATAACTAATGTCAATTGATGATATAAGATACTATTAATATTTCGTTAACATAATTAAATTTTACATACTTTTAAATATAAAATCGACTTAAAAGCATCTTAGCCATTTTAATTTTAATATTACCTATTAATTTGTTTTCAATATCCAAAACATAAAGGATTGTAATATATAATTTTAACACGTAATGTACTCGTATATAGAGCGTGCTTTGGCAAACACTCCGCCATCAAACTATCCAACTGATAGCATATAAATTTGTGCAAATCGTTTGAAAATTATTTACAATGACATATAAGTATCGACACGTTAAACTACGTGTTAAAACACGTTCTCTTTTATTTTTGTACTGCCAATGGTTATATTATAATTACTATATTATTGATATATATATAAAAAGTAGATTATTTCATTACTTAATATTTCTTTTATATATTATAATTTATAATATAATGATTTATAATTTTACTATCGGATCAAAAAAAGCAATTAATACGAAGTCTTTCTCTGTAAGTGAAAGTGCGACATTCAGTATCAGAATTTTCATCTAGAAACTAGAACTAAACATATAATTGTATCAAATAAATTTCTCAGAATATTTTTAACCATCACGTATAGAGTAAATTGGGTTTTTTATCTATATATTATACGTATATTAAAAATTATAAATAACTCTAAACGTACTACATAAATATAATCATATAATTTAATAAGTATATACATATATTAGATATAACATAAAATATATAAAGATATACTTAACATAATACATAGAATAGAATAAGCAAAAACCATAACACCCACCCCATCCCCATGAAAACGCGAGATAGACTGAATTTCTATAAGAAAATCCTATAAGAATTCTGACACTGCAGAGCACGGCACTATGGCGTAGTGCAGTTACTCACCCTATTGATTTATATTTACTACAGGATAGGTTTTTTCATAAAAAAAGCTTGTGATGAGCTTTTAGATAGTAAAAATTTTCAATTTTTCATTTGATTTTTGTGGAAAAATATACAATATTATATTTTTACCAAAATAACATTATAATTTTCTGTGAAAATGTTAATGATTCGTTTTGAAGCAAATAATATAGATATAGAACCATGTATCATTGGTTTGGAAAATTCTGTATTTATTTCATGAAATATTACTTATTATATGCATAGTTTAAAACATAACTAAGGAAATAATTTTGACGTTATGAAAATATGTACCTACAACAGAAATGTAAAGGACTTATATACGAAAAAATACAATACTGGCACGTTCGACTAAGCACGTGGTACGCAATATCGATTTACTCTTCTATACATATATGAAAATTCCCGATTTTTTATCAATGAAAAATCCTTTGAAATCAAACATTAAAATACGATCACTCTACTTTAAAAGCAGCTTCATTCTATTAATCCAATAAGGGCTAGTTCAGCATAACCTTAAAAGTACTAAGTACTTCCGTATAGGGATGTTTATCCTGAATATTACAAGTAGAGCTTTAGGCTTATCGTAACATTTTTTTGCTTTATAATTAAAAGCTGGTAGAAAAAAATACTTACGTGTATTTCATTGAATTTAATTTTTCTTTTGCTTTTCAGTGACTGATTGTATTATGACAACATTAAATGCTGGCTTATTGGTAGTTAAATTTAATAACATTTTGACAGTTTAAAATTATTATAGTTGAAAATATGTTATAGGTTGTTGTCTCTACGTACATTAAAAGCGCTAGGTTTTGCCATTACATCGAAATAAGTTCATGAAAATGTTCTTTATTAAAAGCTATTGCCCTACTTTACATATTTGTGCAATCATTTATACAAAGGTTGCAATAAAAGAAATAAATATACGAACTCAGCATAATTTCAAATAATAGAAACGATAAAAACTATGGTTTTTAGTGACCATTTGATAAGTTTTATCAACAATTAACGTACATTTTTTTAAGCATAACCTATACGTTAAAAATATATGTTCTTTAGATGTATTTCATGTGAAATTAATTTCTGAAATTCCTAGTTTACTTTGCAAATTGACGGTTTTAAAATAATATTTACTTCTACGAGAGTAGAGCTTTCGTAGAGGTCATTTTTTTAAATTCTCTACGAGTACTATCGGCTATAACACATAGACTTAGACTTTTATATCATATTTATAAACATTTTTCTTTTTACTATTTATATAATTCTATGATTTTATTATTTTGTTAATGCTTATAACTTATTTTTTTAATATATTGTTATTTTTATTTTTTGATATTATTTTTGTTATTTTTTGTTAAAGTATTATGTATATTTTAAGTAAAGTATACTTTAAGTTTTTTATTTAACTCAAATATTTGGACTTATACCTCTTACTCGTGATAAAGTACTCTTTTGTATTTCATCTCATTTTATTTAGATCGAATGTAAATTACCGTCGGCAATAAAGTCGCGTATTTTATACGTTGATCCGATGTGAAAAACAAACGTAACTTTGGGGAAAACATCGCGCCCGGAGCTTACCGAAAGCTAACTTCAGCCTGTTTATTGCTATCGATCTGTTTACAAACTGTAACACAAACACATTCACCAATAAAAACTGTGATTACGATCAAAAAAAATTACTTCGCGCGTAAATTTGACAGATGACAATTATTTTTTTTTCACGTGCGCCGAAAATACTCGGGCGGCGGTCGCGGCCGTAAGCGACATTAGCTCACAACATCTGTTAATATGATCATTGTTAATTACATATGGGCGTTGTTAATATATTTGCACCTGTCCCGAGGAGGGCGCTTGCAGGTACGTCGCTACGTCGTCCACCATGCAGGCTCGCGGGAGGTCGGGTAGGAACATAATACGCTAAAAGGCGCGCATCGCGTGCGGGCTGCGCGGCGCGCCGCGTCCGACTGACGCTGGTTGCTTGCCCCGTTCCCCTCCCCCCGGGATTAGGGTTGTGCGGGTTTTCCGGGTGGGAAAATAATTTATGCATTTATTTTTTTATGTATATGTATTATTTTTTCTTTTTTTTTGTATGTTATTCGGTGTTAGTATAGTAACAGTTAGTAAGTTTTACAAAATTTAGGACTAGTATATTTTTACGCCTCATAATATGAATAATCTAATCTTTAAATTTTATAGTGTAAACCATATCCATGCTATTACTATTAATGTGAAAGTTTGTGAGGATGAATGGATTCATGTTCGTTATAAGTGTTAAAACAAGAATTTATGGATGGATGTTTATTACTCTTTCATGCCAGAACGGCTAAACAAATCTGGATGAAATTTGACACAAAGATAGATATAGTCTATAGTAGTCATTTTTATACGAAAAAATGTACGGTTCCTGTGAGATTAATTTTTTTTGGTCTAGGGACGAACCCGAAGCAAAGCGAGGGTGAGTAGCTACCTAGTATATAAATAAGAAAAAGTAAAAAAATATTTGAATAAAATATCAGCGCCAAACAAAAGTGTAAAACATAACACATTATATTGATTTATTATTGAAGAAGAATGCCTCATTAACACACGATGACGAATAAATCATCTATTTATAAAACAAGTTTTGATTGGTATACCATTTTGGTCTCATGATTAAAATATTTAGACTACAAGATAAGAGATACTAGACTACAAGACTCACGTCACCTACTTAAGAGAAATAATTTTAATTATTATCCATGTTCTAAATAGCATGGACTACAATAAGCTGCGTCATTTTAAACTATATAACGTATTATCAATATCTATCGCTATATAGCGCTTTTATATATACTTATTATTCAAACATTAAATATATCCATATAATAATTATACAAGAACTGCTAGTAATAATAGTAATACTTTAAAGAAACTCCAAAATAATATATCAATTATACAAAATGTATTATTTTATTTTTACATCGTAACATAAATAAAACACCATATTTTCCGCCCCACCAGCCCTAACAGCGTCGTAATGCATTCGGCACTCGCTGCGTCTCGGCGCCGCTCGGACTCGATCGGTACGCGCTCGGTTCCCTTCGGAAAGCTCTTTCGCATTCGGAACATAGACATGACATATCTTTTATACACCCACATATAATATTCGACCTTAATCCCAATAGATAAAGAAAAAAATTGCTCAACCCCAATAAACGTTCAAGTGTTGTATTCGACTTTTGAAATATCCTAATTTATCGAACTCACTAGCAAAAGTATGCGTTCTTATTTTTACATATTTACGGGTGATTTTCGCTTGCAAATACTTTTCAGCTGACGCGTCTATAAATGTCACGTATTGCACATGTGTGTGTGGTTGTATGTGTGTGAACGTTGAAAACACATCTTGGGCGGATCGTAGCGTTGGGCAGTTTTTTTTACTCGGCTAATCTAATATTTCACGTTTTTGTAACATATAAAAACTTGGTAATAAAAAGGACTTATTACTTTATTTCTATGCTTGTATTTTTTATTAATTTATAATAACATGATTTTTGGTTTGAATATAACTATCATGTATTTTCGGATATTATTTTAAGGAAACCGAATTAGTTTTTTATAAACTAAAATTCGTAATTCGATTTCCCTATGACACAATCTCTACATTATATTCTAACAATAACAGTGTATTAGTTGGAAGTCGATTCCAAAAATAGTACATACATACGTTAATGGTATGATGCAGATGTGTATTACTGCGCCTTGCGCAATAATCGCGAGTTCGATTCCCCATTGAAGTTAATTAATTGTACCACTAATTGGTCTGAAGCGCTAAAATTAGAATATAGAGCTGCACGTTCGGGAATTACTATCGAAATTAAAGCACGTCTTATCTCATTTATGCTATTACTTTGCTGTAACACAATTTATGATTTTTACTGCAGATACTTACTAAACCTTGAAATGGATCCGCAATAAAAATGTGAAAAGTTAGATAGTCGTTTTTAAAAGAAAACATTTTGAATTGTTTTAAAGTTTTACAAGCTTTTTAGTTTTGCTGTGGCAATTATATTTTTTACTAAGATATTTTATAACAGTTTACAAAAATTTGCATATCAGCTATGTAATTTATTGAAGTATATAATTTAATAATAAAAAGATGGTGGATAAGAATATCATAATTTGTTTTGTTCATCGAAAACATATGTAGTTTGTTAACATCTCAACAATATGTTATATTTATAGAGAAATAGGTAAAAATTGCGCATCAATAAGCAGTGAATCGCCTAGAAAAAAAAATAAAAATTTTGTACTACTCCGTTGGCAAGACTTTAAAAAAATATATTTACAAATATAATTAATCTCTGTTACCTTGTCTTTGTTTTTGTGATACAAATAGCAAGATGTCCGTAGAGGGACTTTTTAGAGTTCTATTTATCCCAACACATTAGGTGATTCCCTTGAAATGAAAGGTTATATATGCTAGCATTGCCCGCGGCTCCGCCTGCGTTTAGATGACCAAAAACCAAATTCTTAGGTTTTACATATTAGTATACTCTTCCATTACAGTTTTTGTATTTTTTCTCAGAAATGAGATATTTTTCCGCTGTTAAAAGTATCCTATATGCTGACCCGGATTATACAATATTGTATTTTTACCAATTTTTTGAAAAATCTTATTGATTATTATCGATGCAGAGGCCGAATGTATAGTTTTTAAAATTTTTGTCTGCCTGTCTGTCTGTTACCGCATCACAGAAAAACCACTAAAGGGATTTTGATGAAATTTGGTATGGTGATAGCTGGTTATTCGGGTCAACATATAGGATACTTTTTACTGCGGGAAAATATGTCATTTCTGAGAAAAATATAAAACTGCAATGTAAGAGTATATTAATATGTAAAAGAGTAGATAAGTAAGAATTTGGATTTTGATTATCTGACCGCGGGCGGAGCCGCGGGCAATTCTAGTATGATATAAAAACTGTTTTTATCCACAACTTTAAAGTACGTAAATAATAAGACAAACATTGTTTTAATTAGTTTAATTTAAACTATATTTATCACCATACAAATTATTGCCTCAAATAGTAATTGAAGTAACGTCCTTCTTATTATCCTTCTTATAATATTACCGCAGCACGTGACGGACAAACATACATAACGGACGTGACGGACAAACAAAACATAAATAATATATATAGCCTAAAAGACTATGTAGCAATTTGAAATAACCAATAGATAGCCCCTTTCCCGAGCTATCGCAGAACATAAAGCCGGACATGCGAAATTAAAAAGAGTAATTGCATCGATGCCGCGGGCGGGCGGGCGGTTTTTTGTTTCGGGAAAGCGATATTACAAGTTTTTAGAGCAATGTGAAATAGAAGTAATATTGAAAATTAAATTAAAAAGCTTCGCTTTGAGGATTTAATGGATGAGAAATAGATTGGTGATCTTTCATTGTTATGGGTATTTTATAATGGTTTTTAGACCATGAAATTTTAGTTTTTTTTATAGTTTATGAACACGTTTCTTAAATCTTTAAATATTAATCTACTCTACTATTAATTATGTTCTATGCAGACTACCTTACAATAATATTTTGGTTTAGAAATCTTCCGATCTAACAGTTTTATTTATATTTTCATTTAATAAATCATTTCCTCCTTTAAATTATACTGTAGAGGCGATATTTTGTTTGTGGGCTTAATAAGTAAATGCATTAACATTGACCGTTTAAAAAAAATTGACTTCTTTATACTATTAGCAGATCCCAATAGCTTGTCAATCTATACATATAATAAAATTCTAACTAAGCGGAATTAAATATTTTTTGGAAAATCTTATTTAAATAAATATTATTATCGATACAGAGGCCGAATCTATAGTTTTTAGAATTTTTGTCTCTCTGTCTGTCTGTTACCGCATCACAGAAAAACCACTGGAGGGATTTCGATGAAATTTGGTAAGGTGAAAGCTGGTTATCCGGGTCAACATATAGGATACTTTTTACCGCGGAAAAATAAAAATATAATAAAAAAAACTATTCCTATTTTATTTATTTTTTAGCTTAGGCTTTATAAATAAAACAAAAAAATCGGTTAAAAATTAGAGAAGAAAAAGGTACTGAACTGGTTTGTCTTTGCCTATTTATATATAGATAAGTTTTAGTAGCAATTTAAAAGTTTAATCAAATATAGCTCAGTACATTATATATTGATTCCTCGTAGGACTCGTTCTCATATAATTCTTAATAGTCGGGACACGATGCAATTGCTTCATGGCTTGAATAATAATGTTAAGAATGTATGGCATTTATGAAAACAACGCAAAATTGTACATTTATGCATGCAATGCAATATAAAAAAAATTACTAGTACCCAGCTGTGGCTTTACTCGGATTGAATTATTTAGTCTGTGGTAGCCCAGTGGTAGCGCGCTTGCTTGGGAAACCGAGTGAAGCGGTTCCCGGGTCTTGCAACTATGATATTTTCATGTGCGAATCATTTCTCACATAATCGTCACATACGTCGAAGGAAAACACCGTGAGTAAACCTGTATGTCTGAGAGAACCTAGCAAGTTTTCGAAAGACAAGGGGGGCACATGCCCAACAATGGGACGTTAAAAAGGCTGGATACAATTTAACCTCATAATATTTTCTAAATATAAGATGAGATACAAATATATGTCAAACGCAATACTTTTTACCCGATTGCTAGGAAAGGGTTATGTTTTTCGTGCCTATCTTTGTATGTTTATTTGTAATATTCTTTATCCCCTCATATCTTCCAAATTCGATTCGAATCGACGGATTTCTTTAATTAAGTATCATTAGATTCGTGTCATTAGTCCAAGTGTTCTTAGATAGGTGACAAAAAAATTAAATATGGATCTGCTACATTCCATAATGTAAAAAGAAAATAGTGCCAAATTATGAACTACTAAAGTGTTGAGCATTGTGTGCCACTAATAAGCTACCCTCCTTACTCCTCTCTGGCTTTTAAAGTGTCGGGTGGAAAATCCTAAAAAAGCATTGAGCTAAGAAGCGTTTAAATTAATATCATCGAAAATTATTTTAAAAAAGATAATATATTGAGTAGTTTTTAGATATTAGATATTTTCAATTGGCCAAAAAACTAATTTGTTTTTTCTATAACTAAAATGAACGTATGTAATCAACAAATTATGTTAGTATAACATTTTTTTTCAAATTTGTTTTGATGTTACGGAACCCTCGGTGCGCGATTTGTCTCACATGTGCCCGGTATTTTTTTAATTTTTTTAATATATTTTGATTGATTTAATACTATTCGCCCCACACACTTCTAACAAAATACGAATAAATCAACCCTTTTAATTTGTCTTACCGAAACAAACGACTTTATGCAGCGACAAGTATTATTTTCATACAATTAATTAAGTAGAAGGATATATGAATGCGGCTGCACTTAGCGCATTGAGTTAAGTACTGATAATAATTTATTCGAAGCTGATTAGTACTAGGGATGTAAAGAGCAAGAATATTACGCCAGTAGTTTTGTGATGTAGAGTAGAGTTTGGCAGAAGCTACGGCGAATTGAAGTAAATTGGGTTGTTAGATTTTCAAGGCTTTACCAAATTGACCGTACACGATAAAACTTTAGACAATGTGACAGACTGCAGATAATATATGAAAAATATACTATATATTTCACTTTCTTTTCAGTCAATAAAAATATATACTATACTATTGATTAAATAATATTATAAATACTAAAGAACAATACTAGAAATTTCCATACTAATATTATAAATGTGAAAGTGTGTTCGTTTGTTTCTCCTTCTTTGATTTTTTGTGTTGAGACAGTTGGAGAGCTGGAGAGTGACATAAGCTACTTTTACAAAAACTATCCAGTGATGTACCGACTCTTAAAATGCGCCACCACGATAAAAAATAAAGTCATCTTGACAAAGACACTTGATAGATTGATGTAGTCACAGATTATCAAATATCAAAATAGTGAGTTTGTCCTAATATACTATTTTTTTGTATATTTTAAATTAAGCTATCTTCTGTTGTGTGTGTGTGTGTGTGTTTCTTCTGTTTTATATTTCGGTTCCCAATGAATGCTTTACAGCAAACAGTCATGATAAAATTCGATAAGATAGTTTCTTTTCAAATGTCAAATATTCGCGTAAATATTATTTTATCTTCTGGCACTCCTGGAAGCCACTAAACAAAAGAATTGAATTATTTTATCTTATATTTTGGTGGTACATGAAAAATACGTATTGCTTCACCACGTCATTCATGATTTATTTAACATCAAGCATTGTATTATTATAATACTCGTATTTATAATATATATCGTATGGATTGATGTTCTCCTAGCCGATACCGGCTACGGCGGCCAATCTCATTGAGATTAGCCAACTGCGCAGGAGATATTATAGTGCTCAAGTGTACGCGCAGACACAGGTGCACTCTCTATTCCTATCACTCTCATACTCCGGTGGGACGACCACTCGACACGACCGGTGAGAGTTAAGGCGCAGGACCGACGGCTTTACGTGCTCTCCGAGGCACGGGGGTGAAACACCGCCAACTTCCCAACTCCGGGCTGTTACTAAGACTTACTATACAGAAAGACTCAATAACTAAACTTGGCCCGACCCGGGACTCGAACCCAGGACCTCCGGGTGTGCAGCCGTACATGCTAGCCACTACACCACCGAGACAGTTAATTACCATACATATAATAAAATTCTGAGTCGAATCTGTCTGTACATTAAATATTTTTTGGAAAACCTTATTGAAATAGTCCTTATTATAGAGACAGAGACCGAATCTATGGTTTTTAGAATTTTTGTCTGTATGTCTGTCTGTTTGGGAACGCATCACGAGAAAACCACTGGACAGATTTTGAAATATTTTCTAAATCTTCTTTTTCGGTACTCAAATAAAACCGTGCTGTGGCTCAGCTCGCGTAGTAAGAGGACAAACTAGCCTATGGGCTTATCCAGGATATAAACTATCGGAAATCAGAATTTCAGTTAAATCAACATCATACATATAAGCTTTCGAATTTATAATATTTGTAGGGTTATAATAATGCATGACGATTTATGACTTAATAAGCTTTGGGCTTTGACACTGATACACCATGTCCAGGCAGGTTTTTTACCTAAAAATAACAAAAACATATCATGTGAGTTTAAGTTTATTTATTTTAATACTTTTTTTAAAACCATAATATTTGACATTTTAAATAAAACAATCTTTTTGGATTACATCTCAGGTTTGTTTTGATTGTTGATTCCCGACATTTCAAATTTCTTCGCTTTACAACAAACATGTCGTAGATGGCGCTGCAAAGAACGTTAAGGAAGAATAAACAAAGCTTCTAACATGAGCAGAAACTAGTAACGTATAAGAAACGGAGACACGACAATAATAAGATAACAAGATTATCACTATTATTCATAAAATCATATTTCAAAAAAATACTTGTATTTGTAAACCTATTCAATTTTCGGCTGGCCTATTTCAAATACTATCTTTTACTATTTTTACATAACAAATTACACAGAGATAACTTATTTGTATATATTATTCACTCCGTTCTCTCTTTACATTTTTCGTCTCATTCAGTACATTTAACATAGTGTTAATCACATTCCCTTCCATAGCACAATGGCGAAAATGTTTATTTTAAATCAATATATACATACATATTTCTCAAGTCTCTATCGACTAATTACTCTGTGGATAATCACAGAGCAGTAAATCTAATATAACACAACTAAGAGACTCAAAATCCAGGGTCGTATATTATATTAGGCCCGGAACAGACCGGCTAAATTATTCACGTGCTCGTGTGCACTCGGCTTAAATACAGATTTGATTTTCACTACACGTTCCTTGAGCGTACGCGAAGAATAATAAAAGTTTCTAAATTGCAGAACTAAGCAAAAATGAAATCTACAATAGATATATAAGGGTTAGGGTATGGTTAAGTGACGTTAAATCTAGTTATTTATTGGATGGGTAGGTAACCATATTATTATTATTAGTGAAAGGTTTCATATAGGTACATACGTTTTTATCAATTTTCGTCAATTTAATGTTATTTTTTTCAGTGAGAGTGGTAGTGGATGACATCTACACTATTATTATCTATACTATAGATATTCGAAGATATTCTTTCTTTTTTGGTTTGTTTGGACGCTCTAATCTCAGGAATATGCAGTCATCCCCCCCAACGTGCGTTCACCTTGTCGTGGTGGGGGGGCTCAGTAGTGCCCGGCAATCCAACCGGGCGCGAAGCTAAGAAACGCACAGGAAGGTTGCCCACTTCGGTGGGCGGTGGGAGGTGGCCCTCTTCGGGGGGCGGTGTACCATGCGGGTTGCTCCTGGTACTTCTCTGATAGCAGAGTGGACTGTGGAGCAACCCCATGGTTGTGGTGGTCTGCTTCGGCAGACCTGCCGTCGGGGCGTCGTAGTTGAATGCGTAAGCGATCCTGCGACGCACCATTAAGACGGGGGAAGGTTTTGTTGGGTTTTAGTGGGTAGTACTGGCTGTATTACGCCGGTGAGTCCCACACGTCGTGCGTAAATGCATTTCCCAACGTTAAAAAAAAAAAAAAAAAAGGAATATGCAGTCATATTTAAAAAATATATTTTTATTCTATAGCCGTTTCATTAATTAAAGCTATATAAAAATAAACTTATATTTATACCTAAATATATTATATAGTGGAGCAGCAGTTATTAATAATAATGTAATTTTTAGGTTATAATCAAAAAGTCTATCCGATTGTTTGTTTAATGCAAGACACGTAAAATTGACTTAATGTTTTTTTTTTACCAAATTAAGACAAAATATATTCAAGTTTCATTTCTATCCATTCACTAGATCTATAGCTACTTATTGAGCTATCTAAACTATGCAATTCCATATAAGGACGAGTTTCATTTGAGAGTTACGGACTATTGAAATACACACAGTAGCGAAGCCAGGATAGATACTAGTTTATTTACATACTATCGACTCACCCTCACTCCGCTCGGGTTCGTCCATACTTACAATTACGTTTTAAGGTTTAGTATAGATTTCTCAGAGATGAGAGATTAGTAGTAAAAGGTATCCTATATGTTGACCCGGATAACCAGCTATCATCATACCAAATTTCATCAAAACCCCTTCAGTGGTTTTTCCATTATGCGGTCACAGACAGACAAAAATTCTAAAAACTATAGATTCGGCATCTGTATCAATAATAATCTCTATTTCAATAAGATTTTTCAAAAAATATTTATTGTACATATTCGGCTTAGTTACAATTTTATTATATGTATAGGTAGATAAAATACAATTTAAAAATGACAACTGTCTTACTGAGTGTTGCAGGTTTCTTATTGATAACTATTTACTTCTCTGGAGGTCATAAGTGTGACTTCTCTACGAAAAAAACGTATTGATATGAACGCTTTATTCAGAAAAAGCTCGTTATTGAGACCCACTAACACGCTATGTTCTAACTGTGGCGAAAGCGAAAAAATAAAAGAACGTGATATAAAGTACACTTTTTTTATTTTCTATAAAATAATTTTATATATTATTTTTATACAATTTACGTTTTAAAATTTAGTAAAGATTTCTCAGAGATGAGATATTTTCCCGCAGTAAAAAGTATCATATATGTATGTTGACCCGGATAACCAGCTATCATCATACCAAATTTCATCAAAATCCCTTCAGTCGTTTTGCTGATGCGGTCACAGACAGACAGACAAAAATTCTTAAAACTATATATGGAAAATCTTATATTTATATTATTATTTCCTATATATAATAAGATTTGCCAAAAAATATTTAATGTATATGCGGATTAGTTACAATTTTATTATAATATGTATAGAATATTTTTATATTATTTTAATTTTTATTTAACAACAAACATGGTCACAGGATAGGCAATGTTTTTGACATCTTACAATGTTATAGTTATTGCAGATGATGTCAATCCCGTTCCAACAAATAATCATTTGGAGGAAAAGAGAAATGGCTCCGTAATATCTTACAATTAAAAAAAACAAATAATTCTAATTAGTATCACTGTAATAGAAAAAAACTTTTAAGTATAAATTTGAATAATTATTCGCGTAAATCGAGTTACGTGTTTTAATTAACATAGTGCATACAATCAAAAATTTTATTATACATAAAATTTAACGAACTGTAAGCCCTAAAAAATCTCAAGACACATTCTCCACCAAAATCACAAACATAAACATATAAAAGCAAAGAAATATCATTATTGCCAGTAGTTAAAAAATTTCTACAAAAAGCTTTCTTTAATAAAAATCGGGTAAAACCTTACAGTATTACTTCCCCACTAATTACGAATGAAAATAAAAGGCCCGTATCTCGCCCGCGGCGTCGATGCAGTTACTCTTTTTAATTTCGCCTGTCCGACTTTATGCCCCGCGATAGCTTGGGAACGTGCGCTATCTATTGGTTGTTTGAGAATTGCGGTAAATGACGATGTCGGTGCTAATTTATTGGATTGCGAAATAAAAATGTTATAAAATATTATAACTGTTAAGATATATGTATATACCTATCAAAAATGATAGTAATCTATATTAATATTATAAAGAAGAAAGATTTTTTGTTTGTTTGTTTGTACCGAATAGGCTTCGTAACTACTGAACCGATTTAGATGAAATTTTGTAAGAAGATAGTTTGAGATCCTGAGAAAGACATAGGATAGTTTTTATCCCGGAAATCAACCCTTAAGGGGGAGAAAGTTAGTATGGGGTAGCAACCTAGGGACCATAATTCGCTAGGAGGAAGCGAGGGTGAGCCGCTAGTTCAATATAAATATATTTTTTTAAAAAACAAATAGATATATAACATAAAAATATACGATGATTAAATAAAACGCGCGCGGCCTCGGGCGTGTGAATAACACCCTGTCGGCGTTATGTTCCGCGATAGCTAGACCCGCTATCTATTGCGGACGTATCGGTTATGACTATTTGGAAATTGTTGTAAATTACACCCTACGCTTATGGCTTTTATATATTTGTATGTTATATTCAAATGAGAAAAATCATTCTCATTTCACATTACTTTTATAAATGCGAAAGTTTGTATGTGTGTATGTTTGTTGAAGTTAAACTTCTTTAGAATCATTGTGATTTAAAACTCGATGAAAATAAAATGCGACACTAAAAAGAGACAAACACGTAAATATATAGGATTAAGCCGGCCATAAAATGAGATAGAATACATCGTCATTTTGCCATGGTAACCGTTGTTATTGCCTGACAAATGTATGTTTATATCAAATAAAATGTAAAATAACTTTTAAACTTGGTAAAAATATTATTAAAAAAATAAACCTTATAACTATTATATTTATCTCATTCTCTCGCAGGTTACTTTTCTGAAGTTTCACTTCTACCATGTGTGAATTGCACACACACGCACTTTTAATTTTTTACTTCTTCACACTGAAACGAGTAGACAGATTTGGATGTTTAGTACACAGATGAATAATAAATACACAGGCTATTCTTAGTAATAAATTTGCTGAAAGATAGCGCTTCGTGATATCTCTATCTTATATAAATAGAATTTGATGTTTGTATGTTTTTCCTCTATTAGTTCCTAAACCATTGCTCCGATTGTGATGAAACTGGTGGTTTATGTCTGTATACCCCTGCGAAGGTTTCTGGAGCAAAAAATAATTGTTTATTTGGACGTTTGTCTTTTATGCGTTCCTAAACCATTCTAGCTTAGGGACGAACCCGAGCGAAACTTCTAATAATATTTAAAAATATATAATAATATTAGAACTACTTTTTAATTATTGTATTTAAGTTTAACTAATTGCGGCAGAAGAGAGTAAATATTTTTCAAATGTGTTGTGTAACATTTAATGTGTCGTTGTTTTTCGTGAAAATAATTTAGAAGACTGAAAACGAGAGAAATCGAAGCGATTGCAATAATATAGGATAAGTATCAAAAATGTAGTAAATAATGAATTGCAAAAAAAAATGTTATTTGTTTATTATACCTTTTTGACATAAGTTAAAAAAAAACTTTTAGAAGTAGTACATCAACATTAGATATTATTCATAATAAAGTTCCCCGCCGCGCTGAGTTTTGTGTTTGCTTGGACTATTCTCAGAAACTCCTATACGGATTTTCATGTAATTTTCACTTCTAAAGAAAGGGATTATTTAGGAAGAATATATATAGCCTTAATTTGTGAACTAAGTAAAAAAATGGTTCCTTCTGAGAGCTTCCGTTATTTAATTTACACTTTTTAATTATCAGACACTAATTACAAAATATTCATGGCCATTTTTTTCGTTAAAAAAATATCAAATTCTATATAAAAACCACACAAAGTAAAAATAAATCTACTTTAATATCTAATAACGAATTATTTTCATAAAATACTATGCGTCAGACTAAAAATTTATCCAAAAATTTGTTCAAAAGCCTTTCACTTAAGGTGAAGATATTTCCCCCTACTTTTATTTAACGCGGCGACACGGAGCAGAAGATTGCAATTTGGTCCGCATTAAAATGGCCAAGAATTTGTGAATATTGGATGGGAATTTATATTAGATGTAACCTCGCGGACCGAGCCTGCTTCGGGAACAGGAATGTGGTAGAAGTGGGCAGCTGGATAAAATTTTTGTGTTAGTTTTTATAATTGTGTTAGAAAACAGGTATTGGTAAAGTATCTAAAATAATTAATTATTGTCTTTAACATCATTAATTACCAAAAATTTCATGTTCTTTATAAACTTTGCATTAGAGTAATTTCAGATGAAAAAGACGTTATTATTAATTAGAGTGGAGTTTATGTTAATACGGGCTAAACTCAGAAACTCCGAACTGTTTTTCATACTGTTTTTATCAGTAAAAAGAGGCACAATCTAAGAAGATTATAGGGTGTCTTACTAATATTATAAGTGTAAAAGTTTAGATGGATATTTGAATTTTTGGATGTTTGTTACTCAATCACGCCAGAACAGCTGAACGGAACTGGATGAAATTTGGCACAGAGATATATTATTGTCTGGAATAACACATAGGCCATTGTTCCGGGAAAATGTACGGTACCCGTGGGATGGATAAATTATCGTTTTTCTAGAGGCGAAACCGAGCGGAACGAGGGTAAGCCGCTAAAAGAGTAGAGGTCGAATGTCTGTACATATCAAAAAAATGCTAAAAACCGAGTCAGGGCGATGTAAGAAGACAAATAAAACAAATCCAGATTTTTTTAAATTTTTTTGTTTCTGTCTGTTTGTTTGTCTGTTTGTACGGGCTAATCTCCGAATCTATTGGACCGATTTGAATGAAATTTTGCATGGTAGTACCTTATATCCCTGGGCAACATCTTAGATACTTTTTATCTTGGAAAATTAAATAGTTCCCGTGGGATAGTTAAAAAACTATAATAACTTATACAGCTTAGTACACAAAAACTACTGATTCGATTTTAATAAACCTTTACAATAATATAGTTCATACATGATAATAACAAATCGGCTACTTTTCATCCCGGAAAATTAAAGGGTTCCCGTGGGACAGTCAAAAAACTATAGTAACTTATACATGCTTAGTACACAAAAACTACTGATTGGATTTTGATGAAACTTCACAAGAATATAGGTCGTACATCAGAATAACAAATAGCTTACTTTTAATCCCGGAAAAATGTTTCCCGTGGGATAGATGTTTTCGCTTATTTGTAACGTATTTTGTACACAACATAGACCCCAAAACAATAGTTATTAAAAAAATTGTCTGTTTGTCTGTTTATTTGTCTGTTTTTATATGCGCGTTTCACGCGAAATTCACGCGAACCGATTTCAACGAAATTTGGTGAAGTTATAACTTATTTACTTGAGTCAACGTTTAGGATACCTTTTACTTCAAGAAAATCTTTCTTTCTCCGGAAAGATACAATAACTGGTTATAAATATTTTAACGACTCTACACAAAATTATATAAAAAAATACCTTGACTTGACTGGAACGGGTGCTTCAGACGGAAATAGACGGAGATAGACGGAGATAGCCGGAGATAGCCGGAGATTGCCGGAGATTGCCGGAGATTGCCTGAGATTGCCTCTGAAACCGATTTTTACCAAATTTTATATGCGTATTCAGTAGGTTCAGAAGTGATAAGGGTGGCCCACGTTAGGGACGTTAGGGACCCGAGCGGAGCGAGACAGAGAAAATAAAATTAATCTGGTAACGTTATGATGAACTTTGTGAACAAAGTTTAAAGAAATCCTTTCTTTTTTCCGCAACCAAGCAGAGCAAGCACTAGTAATAATATTATTTTTCAATATATTCGTGCGTAACAATCTGCTGAAGGTAGTCCGTCAACTATAACAGTATTATAATAGTAATTGTTTGTTTTTTTTTTTGTTTTTTATATGTTAATTTCTGGTCCATCAGTCAGATTTGAAGTTTACATTTTTCATTATATATCCTATTTATTGAAAAAGGCTACGATCAACAAGCTACGATTCTTAAGAGAACAGGAATTATGCAGAAATAAGCTCCACAAGCAGAGCAGAATACTTAATTTGTCTAATGAATAAGTTAATAAGCTACATACATACATATATGTGATTAGCAGTACCCGCGGCTTCGCTCGCGTTCAAACTTCCGATCGCTACCAAATTTCACAGGATCACCCGCTGAGCTAATTTGAAGATTGCCTGAAAATTTAATAATACGAATCGTACAATAATAGAAAAATCGTAATAACTGAAATAAAGTTTTATTTTGTAAAAGCTCTATAATTAAAAAAAATAAAACAAAAAAGCACATAAATATTTATTCTGGTAGGTATGTCTACATATTCTAAAGACTTCTTCACACGAGATTATCTTTTGATGTAGCAGCGCAGTGCAAACTTTGCAATTTATCGTTTATACCAGTGACGCAAACACATTACCTATCAGTATTACATCGGTTAAACTTAAAAATCTTACTTAAAGTTTCATCGAGAATCGCTTAATATATTATATTTAAAAAATTTAGTTAATAAATGTGCTTTTATAAACACCCATGAAAACTAATTAATTAAAGTATAAAATAAATTAATTTGCAAATTCATTCCATTCTGTAGGGGTTGCAGCTAGCGCTGTTTCCACAATTACACGCAGAAATGGTTTTTACAGTTTTAATTATGTATACTTTTTTTATAATAATATTTATCTATTTATATATTTAATTTAATAGTAAATAAAAAAATGCATATATGCATCTGTGTGGTTCGTCCCTAAGTTGTTTTCCCATACAACTTTTCATCCCTTTAAGGGATGATTTTCGGGATAAAAAGTTTTTATGTCTTAAACTATCGTCTTACCAAATTTCATCTAAATCGGTTCGGTAGTTTCGAAACTTATTCGGTACAAACAAACAAAAAAATATTAGTATAGACTAGTGTTCGCCCAGTGGACGATATTCGTCTATAATCATTATTGAAAATTTTAGGAAAACATATTTCAATTAACAAACCTTTTTTTTTTGTTGATAACATAAAAGCTCGTCAATAGCTACTAAACAAAAAAAGAAAATCGATTGTCAAACAGAAGAGAAAATGTACTGAATTATTTTTTTCTTTACTGAGTTATACATACATAGATGTCAAAGATGATCCTACATATGTATATATATTTCAAAGAAAAACGACCCTAAACAAAGAAAAATTACTTTTAAGTTGAAAAGTAACAGTTAGTTAAAAAGTTTATTGTAGGTACTTATAAGGTACATATTTATTTGTCTTGAATTGACAAAGTAACCAAAACTTCATGATGCTACCGAGGATAATATGGTCTGTAGAAAGCATAGATTTTGTTTAAAAAAAATTAGGCGAGATAATTTATGTTTAAGTTTGACGTTATAGTTCTAATAATAAGGAAAAATAATCATTTAATCTCTCAAATAAAACTATCTTTTCGGCTTTTTCGCTTATTTATTTTGATTTTTTTATTCTCGACGTTACGAATACTTTACAGCAATCATGATCGGGAGAGAGACTCGAAGTATCTCGTGACCGATGTTTGCTTTATTTAAATTGTCAAATTCAAATATTTAATATTCGCGTTAATCTAAATCAGTATTAAGATATAAGATGAATAGCAACTTATGTATCGTAGTTTTTTATCTCCTAAGCCACTTAATTTACTGAAGTAAACAAATCCAAGAAAAAATATCCATAAACTCGATGTAAAAAATCCTTCCATGCACAATCCAACATACTTTGACATAATATAAGTAATATTATTTTGTACATATTTTTAATTTTTACTGTATTTTCTTTTCTTGAATGAAATAACGATGATATTGTTCTTCTGTCCGGTTTCGGCCACGACGACCAATCTCAATGAGATTAGCCAACTGCGTATGAGATATTTTATGGCACACTCTCATTTCAATCTCAAATCTCGATAGGATAATAATTCGTCACCACTGGTGAGGGATCAGGTGCTGGACCAACGGTTTTACATACTTTCCGAGTCAAACACCGCTATCTTCCCATCTCTGTGCTTTTACTGACTTTCTTAATAAAAAGAGTTAATAACTAAACTTGGCCCGAATCGGGACTTGAACCCAGGACCTTCTGGTGTGCAGCCGTACATGCTAGCCACAACACCACCTTAACTTAGGTTTCAAGCACCGAGAATTAGAATCTTATAAGTTTATTTGTTATAAATATAACTAAATGATCTGTGAAAAATAAATTCATCTAAAAATGCTAACTATTAAACTAGAGTGCTTAACAGTATAACGTGGGTAACTTGAAAATAAATTATAATATATAATAAATAAATACTAATATATAAAATATATATAATAAATAAATAATTGAAGTATTCTATAATAATATATGAGTGACAAAGTAATCGGCGTAGTCAACGTGCGGTAGCTACGGCTTCGCTACGAAAGTTCGTAGACTCAAACCTTGAAGCGTGAAAGACATCAAAATATTATTTTAAAGGCTGTTGCTATTCACACTTAAAATAAGGATGAATAAAAAATAAATATTCATAATAAATAAAGAAGGCCGTTGTTATTCGTGTGATAATCGGATGAATAAAAAATATAAATATTATTTGTTCGGCTATTCTCGGTTTGTACGAATATTTACCACTTTTTTGTTTTGTAATGTAAAATAAGTGATTTTAAGGTGCAGGAGTTTCTGTATGCAAAAAAAATCTCAACCGAGCGGAGCCGAGATACTTATTCTACTCGTCCATCCATTTATTAGTCTATTCGTCCATCCTTATAATTTATACATACATTTTATAAAGAACGAATAATTATTTTTTATTTGTCTTATTAAAAGACGAATAGACACTCCGTATTTTAAATTTGTAATCACTTATGATGTTTGTTTATCGTGAAAATATTGAATTTCGTAAACTTTAAATAAATACAAATTGGGCTAGTGCAAGTCTGAATTACAACCAAGGGTTTCGTAGCATGAAACTTCTTTCTTATATTTTAACATAAGTAAGTAATTGTTACGTAAAATAAAACAGGTAAATATTCCATCTACATGATACATTTTATTGATAGCAAACAAATCCTACGTTTTTACGATATTTTTATGAGATACCAAGTTAGTTTTACCGCGAATCGTATGGAACCAAAACTTCATACTTATATTATCAATGTGAAAGTGTGTTTGTTTGTCCTTCTTTCACGTGGAAACGGAACAACGGATTGGCGTCATTTTTTGTGTGGAGATAGTTGGAGGGTTAGTGAGTGACAAAGGCTACTTTTTACCGCGATAGATTATTTCATTCCCACGGGAAAACACGTTATATAATACAACCCAATGGGGTAAAGTAAGGCACGAAAGTTTGTATAAAACCTACCCTTTTACAGTTTTTTTTACAGTTTTAGCGCTAGCGAAGCCGCGGGTTCTGCTAGTATCCCATACTACAGTACGTATCTAATTGAAAATAATTATGCCATCTTTCCCACTTTATACTTTAAAAGTTATATTCGCACTTGACCTTTTTATTATTTACTGTCACTAGACAATGCTGAAATAAATAAGGAAAAATAATATAATGTAGGGTGGCATCTCCATAACTGTATGAGTAGCTTTTGATATATGGGATCATTTGGTTCCGCGCTTTCTTAATTTAGCATTTCTATTCCCAATATTTTATATAATATCGTATGTATTTCTAATAAATAAAATATTTTGACGTACTAACTCATTTTTGCTGTAACTATAAGAAATATAGTTTAAGGGTAAATATATTATTTTACTTATAAAATAACAAATTAATTGTCCTTAGAATTAGTGCAAGAGTCGAACTCGCACTTGTCCGATATGTTTTATACTAACAACTGACAAAACAACATTGTCCAAACAGATAATTTCTGTTTATTCAGAGCTTAGAACCCTATAGAAACAGTATATACAATAAAAGCCATTAGAAGAAGCATTAAAAGTTTTATTTCTCAAATCTTACTTTTCGTAATAGATGGTAAGTACTAGAGATCCTTTCAGGTCATGTCGCAATATATAATTATTTATTAATTTATTGACGATTGCTAAAAATAACGCACTAAACGTACGAATAACAATTCAAGAAACTTGTAGTTTATGTTCATTAATAGTGCCCTCGCTTTACTTACGGTAGAACCCAACAATCAATCCATCTGTTATTTTCCTTAAAAAAATATATCCAATGCATATCTTTAGTAAGGAGAAGCATAGATAAATTAATATTAAAAAAATATTTTTAAAAACAAGCTTTTATGCTCTTAAAAGAAGAAAATAAACTTTCAATTAAATCAAACCTAACAAGTCTCTTTTGATCCTTTGTTTTTCCACCTATTTTCTTGTTTTCTTTTTTTGTTTAACAGCTATTTGCGATCTTTAGTGTTATCTATAAAAAAAAATTGAGACAGATACTTTTTATATACACAAATTCTATTTATATACATAATTATGTTTTCCTCAAATTTTTATAATAATTATACTCGAATTTCGGCTACTGGATGAACACTAGTACAGATAAAACTCTAACTTAGCATAAATGCCCTAAAATCATCCTCAATGTTGAATGTAACTCATTCAATAAACACTACAGGAAATCCTGAGTATGTATGTATTCAGCCCTTTTTAACGTCCCACTGCAGCTGCTGGACACTGGCCTCCCTTCAATACGAGGGGGATCAGGCCATAGTCCACCACGCTGGCCATGTGCAAGTTGGCAGACTTTAACATGTCTTTCGAGAACTTCATAGGTTCTCTCAGACTTCCAGGTTTCCTTACGACGTTTTCCTTCATAATACATAAGTGGTAATCATGTTGGAAATGATTCGCACATAATAATATTAGAGGTGCGCAAGCCGAGATTTGAACCCGTTTCACCCGATTTCTCAAGCGAGCGCGTTACCACTAGGCTATCTCTGCCCATCGAGACCCTAAGTACGGGAGCCAAACCATCGCTAAATGACATCAAATTTTAAAACCACTCATAGTATTCCCACTCTTTAAGATACTTATTTGAAATTAAGAAAATTTTCGTTTCTTTTACAACTATAACTAAACAGTATACAGTATCAACAAACCTATTTTTGGACGACTCTATGTAATATTATTAACAAAGGGCCCGCACATTCAATCTTAACAAATAAGACATTTTACGAACTCTATCTTATCTCTTAAAGACCGCAGCCTACTATCATAAAGCCTGTGCACAGCAGTGTTTTTTCCCTACTGATTTATACTACGCTTATCGCGCCTCTGAATTTATTTGTCTGCGCGCTGCAGCACACCATTGGTGGCTTTGTGGATTGAGCTATAAAGATAACAGATGTGATGTTTCATATTTATTTATAATATAAAATATTAAATAAGTACAAATATGGGTTTCATTTGTGCTCTATAATGCGAAGAAGGTCATAGGTTCGATTCTCACATCAGCAATAGTGATTACTAATACAATTATGTGAAATGCGTTGGTGTAAACATGTAAGCATTTTACGATACCACAAAATAATAAATTGAAATAGTCATTATTATCGATACAGAGGCTAAATCTATAGTTTTTTGAATTTTTGTCTGTCTGTCTGTCTTACTGTATGTCTGGGAATGCATCACGAGAAATCAACTGGACTGATTTTGATGAAATTTGGTAAAATGATAGCTGATTATCCGGATCAACATATAGGATACTTTTTGCAGCGAGAAAATATCTCATTTCTGAGAAATCTATACTAACCCTTAACTTAACTATAAAATGATACAAATTTCATACATGGGAATTTACTCATACTACATATTTAATATCGGAATTACGAATACCTATTAAGAACACCAATCTGCACCGACAGTAATATGGCTGTCATGATGAACATACATACATGATGAACTAACACGTAATCGTCCAAATACTAAACTGTAAGTTATTGGTGAGCGACAACACCACGTATCTGATTTCAGGTATAACAATGGTCACTAGTACGAAGTAACAATAGTAAATACAACCGTTACCCATAGGCACCAGTATGGGGTACAGGGGGGTGCACTTCCACCCCTTACCAAGAAAGAAAATTTACAGAAAAACTTATAAAAATAAAATTATATTTTAAAATCCTCGTTTAAAATATATATGCAAAAAAAACATATACCCCACACATATTTAAAAAAAATAAAAATTGAAAAGTTAATTATTTAAAGTTTAGTTTAATGTGAAGATGGAGATGAACCCCCTGGAAATAAAGCCGCCGCCCATACCATTACCGCGTATCTAAAAGTTCGAAGCTCTATGTACAGTAGTCTCGAGCGTGGTAATTGCACAAATTATAAACATGTGACCGAGTGCGCGACTGACGCGGATTACAGCCGCGATGCAGACTATTGTTAAATTTACTTTATTTATTACTTCATGGTGTGAACGGTAATGAATATTTGGGGTGTCGACGTTATCGTGTTAAAGCTTTAAAACAATTAGGAAAAGGAATATTATAATATGAACAATCATTACGTATTCGGCATTATCTAGGAAGATAGGCTATCTAGTTTATTAGATTTTAAGTTGCAAATGTAGTCTACCAAAAATACCCTGTGAATTAAGTCGACAAAAATTATCTCTTCTAGGGACTCACCCGAGAGAAGTTTGAGTAAACCACTAGCTATATATAAGCTGGTAATCTTTATTTTCTTAAATTGTACACGAAAAGCTCCAAGTAAAAGCTAGTATAAATATTTTAATACAAGTTTTTACGAAATATTTCGAACAGATAATAGAAAAATCGGACTAGAGCGAACAAAATTCCACACTAAGGTTTTTATAACCCTTAATATAACCTCGCGGTTAATTTCTAAGAAATTAATTGCTAACCGAGCCAAGGTGGTCGTTGACAGGATATATTTTCTATTGCCTGCCTCGGTGGTGTAGTGTCTAGCATGTACGGCTGCACACTCGGAGGTCCTGGGTTCGAGTCCTGGGTCGGGCCAAGTTTAGTTATTGAGTCTTTCTGTATAGAAAGTCTCAGTAACAGCCCGCAGTTGGGAAGTTGGCGGTGTTTCACCCCCGTGCCTCGGAGAGCACGTAAAGCCGTCGGTCCTGCGCCTTAACCCTCACCAATCGTGTCGAGTGGTCATCCCACCGGAGTATGAGAGTGACAGGAATAGAGAGTGCACTTGTATCTGCGCGTACGCTTCAGCACTATAATATCTCCTGCGCAACTTCGCAATTTTTCAATCTCATTGAGATAAGCCAACTGGCTAATCTCAATGAGATTGGCCGCCGTAGCCGGAATCGGCTAGGAAAACATCATATTTTCTATTATTTATGTTGTACACTTGTATGTTACTAATAAAACTTATATTTATAAAGTAATTGATTTTTTTGGTACGTAAATGTTGTATTATGTTAGAGTTTTTAACTGTACATACCAAGTAAGCCTAATACTTGAATTCGTGTTTTTGCCACTTTAAGACTAGATTAAAACGATAAAACATTTGTATGTGGACCACTTTAATCATATAACTTATTTCTAATTCTTATTATTTGTAAATTAATTTTGGCACAATTTTTAAGAATAAGAAATCGATCGATTCGGTATCGGTATCGTTAATCGGTAGAGCGCGGACAGAACATATGCTTTCTAGTAAGGTCCAGACTTACCCTTCAGACACGGAACCCTAAAAAGCAAAGTCAAATATCGGCATGATTGCAAACAGTAACAAAAAATCTAATTGGGGACAAAATGGGTACAGCAAAATGGGAAATTGCGAAGACTCGGTCAATAAATGCAATAATTGACGGAATAGACGCCTAATGTTTGCTCTCCAGCGCACTTGCAACATATTGCTATTTTTTATTAAGGAAAGAAAGAGATCTAGATCATTAGTATTTTAATTTTGTATTTGAAGTGCCTTTTTTATTAGACCAACACATATATAATATAAGAATATTTATATAGGACTTTTTTTTATTATGTACCTTACCTAAGCTAACTACAAAGATTTATATTCATGAACTGAAGACATTTGATAAAAACTATATTTTCCACTAATATCCAGAGGGCGGTAACATTGCTGTGCTTTCTGTAGCAAACCTATACTATCTATATACATATAATAAAATTGTAACTGAGTCGAATCTGTACATTAAATATTTTTTGGAAAATCTTATTGAAATAGACATTATTATCGATACAGAGGCCGAATCTATAGTTTTTAGATTTTTTGTCTGTCTGTCTGTCTGACTGTCTGTCTGTTACCGCATCACAGAAAAACCACTAGAGGGATTTTGATGAAATTTGATATGGTGATAGCTAGTTATCCGGGTCAACATATAGGATACTTTTCACCTCGGGAAAATGTCTCATTCCTGAGAAAAAATACAAAAACTGCAATGTAAGAGTATACTATTATGTAAAACCTAAGAATTTGGTTTTTGGTCATTTGAACGCGGGCGGAGCCGCGGGCAATGCTAGATAAACTATATTTTTATTTGTGGGTTTCCGGTCATATTATCTTCTGAGAATTGTAGTCTATGTAATCTATATAATGTATAATAAAATTCTGAGTACAATCTATACATTAAATATTTTTTGGAAAATCTTATTGAAATAATCATTGCATGAACGAATTGAGGCTAATTCGTTCATGAGTCATTGTTATCGATACAGAGACAGAATCTATAGTTTTTAGAATTTTTGTCTGTCTGTCTGGGAACGCATCAAGAGACAACCACTGGACAGATTTTGAAATCACCAAATTGAAATTTGGTTTGATAATACCTGGTTATCCGGGTCAACATATAGGATACTTTTTAATGCGGGTAAATATCTCATCTCTGAGGAATCTATACTAACCGTTAAAACGTAACTAGGGACGAACCCGAGCGGAGCGAGGGTGAGTTGCTAGTACACTTACTGTTACTTTTACTTAAACCCATTGATATACAAAAACTCTATATAAATGTTTATACCTTAAAACTATTTTTAATTATTCGGTCCAATAGGACCTCATATAGGATATCATAAGGATAGTTTTTTTTTTATTAATGAACAAGTATTTTTTATTTATATTTTATTATACCCTCGAGTAAACCGTAACAGCTCACATATGAAATGAATACAGCCATTATAAAATTAAAATTTAAATACATTTACATATATTGTATGCTAACAAACCACAGTACAGTCATATAGAAGTGCATAGGCATTTAGCATTTGGACTCTGAAGCTAAAAAGTAACGGCGTCGTTATGTAACTTCCTAGGCGGGCACTAACTGCTATAGACGCGAGCTCAGAGCTACGAAATTTAGATGCACCCCTTTAGTTCTTTACTATTACTTTTTACGTAATTTAATAAAGTTAATATGATGACGGTCCTTTTGTAAGATCAACTTGGAAGTTAGGTATAAGTAATATACCAAAAAAAGATTCTAAATCCTATAAGTAGTCCTACTCACAAACTCTAATTCAATTGACAACATTAGAAATGCACGTAATTATAATTATAAATTCTAGGTATAAATATACAATAATTATATTCTATATTTAAAATGAAATATTAATTAAAATCCTCCAGACCTTTCGGTGACGGCTACCAATGTCAATCATTAATGAGATTACAACTACAGAAGAAGATATTGTGCAGTGCGCGTACGCACCGACAAACTTGCACTTTCAATTTCATTCACTGTCGTCGTTTCTAGAGTATCTTCAAGGCATAATCGGGGCTACATCGCCAATTTTCCAGGACGAGCCCCCAACCTTAGGATCTGAAATCGTATTTGCAAATCTAGACCAATCTAGGCAGTAGGTAAACTGCCCACGATAACTTAGTGTAGCAGAATAAAAGTAGGCATTACCCGAACTTTTTAAAATATTAGTAGAAACTACTTTCCACCTCAAACTCCACTCGTACGATAAAAAACACAAATGCAACGACGAAAAAAATAATCTACTTTAAATTGTAATTTTCAAGACACATTCAATAATAGACAAGAGAATAAGAAAATACCACATCCACATTTACCAATCCTCAAATACAGATTCGTTTCGCGCCATATCGCCGAGTTTTTCCTCGCTAATTACGCCGTACCAACGCCAACGCCGTTTGTGGCGCGACCCGAGTCCCGACGGCTAATCGCACTTTTGTAAGATTACACACAACTATCTATTTTAATGACGGACGTAACGTCTAAAGAGAATCGCTTTTGTTATTAACAAAATACCATGCTTAGAATTCTGGTAGTTACAGCTTTGGGTTAATCGTACAGGGTACTTAATTGTTTCAGCTAAAACAAGCTTAATATAAAAACCAGGGCTAGTAAACCCGTTTAATTTTTTATCCGGGTTTGGTTATTGATCCCAAACCGAAAGGTTTTCAATTTAAGGTTTCGGTCACGTTCTTTAACCGGTTAAAACCCAGAAAACGGATATTCTTGGGTTTTTTACTAAGTTTATAGGTATTTGAATATGTTATTGCCACATCTACAATCATCGAGAACCAAATAGGTAGGTACGGGAAATGCTATGAAAACTGATACTCTATTGTTTACATATATGACCGACTCCGCGAGAGATCAACTCTACTTATTAAAAAAAAATACGTTTATTATCTTGCGTGGCATTTATTTTTTAAGGTGGGGGGTTTTTAAATTACTTTATCTTTTTTCAATTACATTTTAACCGCCCTGGGTTTTTTTCAAAATTTTTAATTTTGCTTTTTAGTTTAAAAATTGTGTCAGTACAAAACTTTATAATATTTACTTATTACCTATTACTTAGTTTATGATAAGAAATCATTTTTTTCGGCTTCTAACTATTCCTGAGCTTTCTTTAGTAACTTCTTACAATGCTCTACATAAGGCCCCAAGGGCTCATTTCATGCACCGGTAATGCCTATGCTCAAACTATAATAAAAAGATGAAACCGACATGCTGACAATAATAATAATTGAAGCCTGAAATAGTATTAGAATTAGCCATTTTATAATAATTAATTAATGTTATTTGTGCCGTTATGCTAACAACACATGCAATGAAAGTAAAATAAAATAATTATGGCAACTAATTAAAAATTAAACCATGAGAAAAAATTTAAGTCGCCAGAAAAAATACGAAAACAGTATATTAACGTGGTGAGGATGATATATTTATGTATATGTGTTTTATATCAAGAGACCCACAACCACCTACGCCTTAATGGAGCAAATTGATGCCGAGATTTAAAAAAAATACACATATTTAAATTTTAAAGTATTACTTCCTATAATTCACCCTCGCTTCGCTTCGGATTCGTCCCTAGACAAAAACAAATCTATCCCACGGGAACTGTTCATTTTTCCGGGATAAAAAGTAATCTTCGTGCTATTCCAGAATATAATCTATCTCTGTGCCAAATTTCATCCAGATCCGTTCAGCTGTTCTGGCGTGAAAGAGTAACAAACATCCATACTTCCTCCAAAGAGGTCGAATGCCTGTACATAGAAAAAAATACTAAAAACTGAGTTAGGGGGATGTCAAAAGAGAAATAGAACAAATCCAGATTTTTTCAATTTTTTTGTTTCTCTGTCTGTTTATCTGTTTCTACGGGCTAATCTCCGAAACTGTTGGACCGATTTAAATGAAATTTTGCATGGTGGTACCTTATATCCCCGGTCAACATTTTAGATACTTTTCATCCCGGAAAATTAAAGAGTTCCCGTGCGATAGTTTAAAAATTATAGTAACTTATACAGCTTAGTACACAAGAACTACTGATTGGATTTTAATGAAACTTTACAATAATATAGTTCATACATCAGAATAACAAATAGGCTACTTTTTATCCCGGAAAAATGTACGGTTCCTGTGGGATAGATTTGGTATGGTTTGGTTTTGGTTTGGTATGGTATGTTCGGGCTATTTTCCGCAACTGGACGAC
This sequence comes from Brenthis ino, assembly GCA_921882275.1. Taxonomy (NCBI): domain Eukaryota; kingdom Metazoa; phylum Arthropoda; class Insecta; order Lepidoptera; family Nymphalidae; genus Brenthis; species Brenthis ino. The sequence goes on along the minus strand of OV170229.1, from coordinate 11,525,471 downwards.
TATGCGCCTATTTTGCGTGTGTAATGTGGGATAGATTTGCTTTTGTTTGTCTAGAGGTGAACCTGAGCGAAACGAGGGTGAGCCTCTAGTTTATATTACTATGGTTTTACTATATATTAATTTCATTAATTTAGCACAAACTCATAAAAGAATATTCAACATTAAATAACTGTATTAAAATTGATATTAATGATGTTCTTAATTATAATAAATATCTATCTTAATATTCTACCTTAGATTAGATACTTTATTATTTAAGTCAAAATCTCAAATTTCAAACTTTAGAATATAAGATATAATAATTAAATTTAACTCAGTCCTAAAATTGAAATATGAAAGATTATTATCTATATATAAGTCTTCACAACTTTATGATTAATAATTTAATTTGCCTTTAGAATTCAAAAATTGCACTAGACTTTGCTCATAGTTTATTTTGAATTAATATCTGCTTTTAAGGATTATAGTACATATAATGTTACATAAATGACCTTCCCCAATAAATAGGCTACAATTTTTTTTTTTGTTAAATCTGACTAGTTTCTCCAGATATTAGCACATTCAAGCAAACAATTCAACAAAAAAACAAACAAAATATATTATTATATATCAAATGCATTTATAAATAAAACTTTTGTAATAAACACACAAAAAAACAATTTATTACTTATTTTTTACATTCTTTTTCTTAGATTTAATTAAACTATTTGAATCGTCATTTAACTGTTGGAAGAAAGCCTTTGAAGTTTTCAAGGTTTTGTCATTACTTTCAGGGCCTTTTGTTGTATTTCTGTGATTTGTTACATCAGTAGGATGTCCCTTTTTGCGTTGTAATATCTTCTTTTTCCTTCTTTCTCTATTTTTGTCAGTTTGTGTTCTTTCTTCTTTACTCATCAACTCTCCTTTGTGTTTTCTCTTAACTTCTTCAGGAGCTAATAATGCAGCATCACTTGTAGCTACCGGTGCCACTTCTTCCATGGATATAGCTGGAGTATTACTTACAATTTTGACTTCTGCTTGAGGTGGTTTAGGAGTGTAATGGTAATGGCATAATGCATCTAGTTGTGCAAATAGCTTACTCATGGCATTACGAATTTCAGTATGACTTTCAGGTTCTTTTTCCTCTTCAACATCTCCTGATTGAGCTTGTTTTTGTTTTAAATATTCAGTTTCATAAACTTGGGCTAAACTTAGCTTGCTCTTTGAATGGTCAAGTACCTCGGGCTTCTTGAACAGTAGCTGATCATCTACTGGTTTCTCCTTTCTTACAACATCATCCCAGGCCTTATCTTTTATTCTCTGTATTATCAAACCTTCTAAAGTGACAGTTGTTTGTTCAGTAATTGTAGGAGGTGGTCTCGTTGTGAGATCAAAGTCTAAAACTTCTTCAAGTAATGAATTCTGAGGTCTCTTACTTGCATCAATTTCTCCTTTTAATTGCCAAGGAGCTTCAGTGAGTGTTTTTTCCTCTAATTTGGATATCTGCTGTTTTAATCTTTGTTGTCTCAACTCAAATTCAGACTTCTTTTCATCTTTTTCCTTGTCTTCTTCATTTATTTGCTTATTGGAGATCTCTTCTGTACTATCATCAGAATCGGTGTCATCAGAATCAGGCTGTGCAAATCTGCCTTTCTTATCAATGTGTGTATCTTCATCGTCTGACTGACTTCCTTCATCAGACTCAGGTTCTGCAAATCTAACTTTTTTATCATTAACTGTAGCTTCATCATCTTCATTGAAATCACCATTTTCATTACTTTTATCATATTCTTCACCATTATCATCATTAAAAAAATCTGAATACATCATTTCTTTGCCACCTTCATCTTCTGTTCCTTCACTATCTATATCTTCAAACATGTCTATTGATCCCTCATCATCTTCTGTATCTTTTTTGCCTTTTTCCTCCATCTTCTCTTCATTTATTAAAAACTTTTCCATATCTTGTAATTTGAAAAATTTATCATCTACTATAGATGTTTTGATTTTAGAGTTTGGTTTATTTTCATGATTTTTAATCTTTGTTTTACTTTTCTCTTCAAAGTTGTCTATAGCTGATATATTTTCAGAAATAGCCTCTTCCTTCTCCTCCTCATTATTTAAAACCTCCATCTCATCTTCAACAATCTTAACTGGGAATTTCAGATTATTTCTAGTAGATATACAGTTAGCAACTTCCCATACAAGATGATCCCAGCACTGTGAATTTTGGAGCTCGATTTGCTGCCATATTTGTTCTTCATCGAAATCTTTTACAATTATTTCTGATAATGCCTGATTTGTTTTGGACTTACCACTTTGCTCTTGCGATTTCGTAAAATCGTAAAGAGATTTCACCAAGTTTTGAATATCCTTTTTTATATTCTTTTGCACCTCCAAATATTTCACTGGTTTTTCAGTTAATGTAGTGAATTTATCAATGATATTCTCCATGTTAGCGCTACCCATTATTTAAGTTGATATTAAACTTATTTAAACAACATTTATACGAATAAAATTTAAATCTTGGTTAATGTTAATAATCACAAACACACGAGGTTGTACATGTTTGACGTACAATGTAAATTTTGACATCTAAGAAACGTGTGATTATGACATTTCAATGTTGCAACATTAGAACAACTCGATATATTATATCTATCGGTTTGATTTGCGTAAAAATATATTTTATATTAACGATCTAAATAAACTACTGCAGTCACTACTATTAAAACAACACAAAAAAATCAAATATTCCTATCATTGAAAAAGAATACTAAATAATTTAATAACATATTCAGATGACAAGCTTTGAATTTTTCAACCAATGAGTTCTTAGTTCCTATTAAACTAAATCTATTTAAGCAGCTGCACGTCTTCATATATTCATTAAAAGCAACCCTTTAACTTATATCTCTGACTAAAGATTTTAATGATTCTAACCCGGAAAAGTTAGAGCGACCTGATTGTATGATGATTGTATGACAAAAATCCGAAAACTTTTGCAGATCAAATGGGAGAAAATTCTTTAATTGGCTACACTCTTTGATCTGTCGGCCATCTTTGTTTATCATTGTCAGCGTTCTCAATTCGCCGTTCTCACTTCTCAATTTTACAGTATCAATTTGTCATGTAACGTGTTTATGTATTTAATTTTTCATTTTCTTTCCTTTTAAAGTATATTTTAGAGTACGTTCGTATGATTTCTTCAATCCTACGTTTATTATTGTCGTATATTTGACAAAAAACATTCTTTTTGTGAACGATAAAAGGTAAGAATATATAACTGTTATAAGTGCAAACTGCTAAGGCCAAATTTTTCTACAACAGTGATTATCACGATCTCATTTTTTCATTGAACTCAGTCTTCCGCCTACGTACTGTCAACCTGCTTTAAATGCCAAGCACTTTTAAGATAATCAAAGTGAAAGGCAATATGTATGTTATCTTCCGTAGTGGCAATGTACTGCTGTATAATTAAATTATATAAAAATAAAAAATATAAAAGTGCATGTGGAGCGCTGTAACAGTTTTAGATGTACCAACAGTAGAAAGATGAACAGCGATGTTATAGCATTCTTGAGGAATCTAACAGGTTTTGATTATATCATAATGCAGAATACTTAAACTTACATTACAAGTTTAACATAACAAACCATGATATAAATTTAATATTTTTAAAAATACATTTTATTTACATAATACATGGTTTGGTAAATATCAAACCTATTAGTAGAAATAGATGAAAAAATTATTATTAATTCCCTATTTAATAAATAGACATTATAACCTTTTATCACATTATTTTCAGTCAATATGGAGGCGCAAGATCAAATGGAAATGAAGTACAGTGCTGGTAATGAAGTTGGTGGCTTAGAGCTGTGCATTGTATGTGGTGATAGGGCTTCTGGTAGACATTATGGTGCTATTAGCTGTGAAGGTAAATATAACTTATAATAATTTCTTATGAACAAAACCCTGTTAATTGAGGCATGGGGCTCTTCAAGAGTCATGTCCTTAAAGGCCGGCAACGCATTAGTAACTCTCATGTTACACATGTCTATGAGCGGCAATAGCCACTTAATTTCAGGTAGATTATTTGCTTAGGTGCTCCTTTTACTATAAAAAACTTGATAATTTATAAAACAATGGTAACATAGTAACTGTTGTTTTTATTATTTGTACAAAAATAATTTATTTTATATACTTATTACCATTTCCTTAATAAATGAATTAGCTGTCATTTTATTATCCATTAATTTTGATATGGCGTAGTAGCAAGCAAAAAGCTGTTCAAAACATGTTGCATGTTCAAAACAATCAATTGTATAGTAATATGATATAGTATATAATATGATTTAAATTAAATAATGAATAAATAAATAAATTAAATAATACTCGATTTCATATGACATTTTTTTACAACCATAATTATATTAAGTGTCTTTATTCTTAAAGCACTTGATGCTATCTTCTAATGAAATTCATAAAAAATAAGCTGTAAATTTTTAGGTACTTTTTTTTAATATTCTGATATATTATGTTGTTTTACCTTTTCATATACTCTTTTGATTGTCATAATCTATAAACATTATATATAACAACTTTTTACTAAATGCATATAAAATTATTTATGGTACTTATATGAAAAAGAAAATTTTTAAAATTTTTGGCCATTTGTCTGTTTGTTCCGGCTTATCTCTGAAATGGCTGGTTTTGACGGACCTTTCACTTTAGGGACGCATCCCAGTGAAACGAAGGTATGTTGCTAGTAAATAAATAATAAAATTGTTTTCCAGGCTGCAAAGGTTTCTTTAAACGGTCAATAAGAAAGAAATTAGGCTATCAGTGCAGAGGCAGTATGAACTGTGAAGTGACAAAGCATCACCGTAACAGATGTCAGTACTGCAGATTACAGAAGTGTCTGGCGTGCGGGATGAGAAGCGACTGTGAGTATCAGCTAGGTTTGAAAAACTAAACAATAAGCAAGAAGTAATTGTATTATTAAGTAATTTATTCAACCTCCAATTTTAAAGTCTATTAAATAAAGATAAATTAGAAAAAATGCATTATGTACTATGAATAAGTTTAGTTCCTGATAATTTTGTATGGGGAAAATATACTGTACTAGTGACTCACCCTCGCTACGCTCGGGTTTGCTTTTAGGATAACAAAAACAAACCTATCCCACGGGAACTACATTTTTCCAGGATAAAAAGTAGCCTATGTGTTATTCCAGACTATAATCTTTCTCTGTGTTAAATTTCATCCAGATCTGTCCATCATCAAATTTCATATTAATAATACAGATTAGTATAGGTTTATTGTAATGTACCTGCTTTTTCATGCTAATCTTGTGTAGTACTTGATATTTCAAACAATAAGTCTAAAGCAAAAGACTGCATGCTACAAATCAAAAGTTTGTCCATACTAATATAATGAATACAAATGTAACTCTGTCTGTCTGTTACCTTTTCATGCTTAATCCGCTAAACATAAGATGAAATTTAGTATGGAGACAGTTTGAGTGACTAGGAAGGACATAGGAATTTTTATCCCAGAAATCATTGATTAAGGGGCTTGGAAGTTTGTATGGGGAATCAATCATTTGTGAAGTAACGGATATAATTGTATAAAAAAAAAATCACGCATATTCCCTATTGCTGGATTGTTTATTAGTTTAAATAAAAGCTCTCGACGAGCAGTAATTCTTGCTCTGTATGGACAGCGGTTCAACACGAAAGGAAGCCAATAGTGGATAAAGTGAAGGGTGAAGCGCGTGACGTGCACGAGCGACAAGCTGCATACTCAAAACTATTGGGACTCGCAGGACAAGCGCAGAATGCACAGGTATGAAAATTGACAGGTTTTTGATTAATATGTTGTTGTTTTATTTACTATAGCAACTCACCCTCGCCTCGCTCGGGTTCGTACAAACCCATCCCCATTTTCATTAATAAAATTAATAAGGGTTAATTTCCGGGATGAAAAAATATCCTATGTCCTTCCCAGGATCTCAAACTATCTTCTTACCTGTTTAATACGGTCCAGTGTTTTTGAGTTTATTAATTACAAACATAAAAATACAAATTTTTCCTCTTTTTATATTTATTTAACTAGCGTTGCCCGCGGCTCCGCCCGCGTTCAGATGACCAAAAACTAAATTCTTAGGTTTTACATATTAATATACTCTTACATTGCAGTTTTTGTATTTTTTCTCAGAAATGAGTCATTTCCCCGCGGTAAAAAGTATCCTATATGTTGACCCGGATAACCAGTTATCATCATACCAAATTTCATCAAAATCCCTCCAGTCGTTTTTCCGTGATGCGGTAACAGACAGACAGACACAAATTCTAAAAACTATAGATTCGGCCTCTGGATCGATAATAATGTCTAATTCAATAAGATTTTCCAAAAAATATTTAATGTACAGATTTGGCTTAATTACAATTTTATTAAATGTATAGATTATTAGTATAGAATATAGATATTAATTATTTTTTTGGGTTTGCATTTGGTTTTGTATTTTAAGAAATTCTAAATTAAATAAGTATAAGGAGACTCATTAAGAATTAAATTTTACTCCTAAATTATCATATACTACCGACTCACCTTTACCTTTGTTACCCGTCCCTAGGTACGTTTTAACGGTTAGTATGGATAACCCACGGGAACCGTACTTTTTTCCGGGATAAAAGTAACCTATGTCCTATTCCAGACTATAATTTATCTCTGTGCGAAATTTCATCCAGATCCGAACAGCTGTAACCGTCCTTGCGTGATTGAGTAACAAACATCCATCCAAACTTTCTTATTTATAGTATTTGTGAGATAATATTATTCTACTGGAAACTGTAAAATTCAATATTAATTTTTGTGTTTACTTTTCTGACTAAAACAAAAATGTATTTTTTTATTAAAGGATCTAAAGTAAAAAAAATAGAACATTTTTTTCATTTCAATATCATATTATATATACAGATAAATCCAAAAGAAGAGCCAAATGATGCATTTGGTGCAGTATCTCCAGCTGCTCCCGCTCTCAACTTTGCTTTAGCCGCTGCTGTTGCGTTCAATAAAGGAAATCCAGGTTTATATTTGAATTGATTTAAATACTACTTTGTCATTTTTGAAGTTATACTTCCTTTGGCACGTTTGGAAAAAAAACTTACAATAAATTTTCGACGATGAGCGCGCACACCGACAGCCAAAAAAGCGACATGAGAGTTGTGACATTGGGATGAAATCTTTAGCCATTTTTGTTCTGTTACAGGAAAGAAGTATAACTTCTTACGTGCGTACATAAGTACACACACACGATTATTTTCTTTAATAAATAATATTATAATATTAGCAATAATAAAGAAAAGTATTAGCATGATTATTATCTGTGAATGTACATTGCATACATGGAGCATAGAAGTAAGGAGGAGTCACTGTGTAAGAAATAGTGTCTGTCAAAACGCGTACAATATGGGTGGCACTGCGGTAGCGTAGGACAAAATTTTAAAGGAAGCGCCATATGTAACTAGCGTAAGATAGTGAAATAAACAAAGATTGTTATATTTACTTTATTTTAGACTTCATAAATAATTGATTTTTTGTATACTGGTATTTCATTAACTCTTTTAGTTATGATTTTTTTTAGTTTTTGAACTCTACACACTTCACTCCGTCTACAACAGCTAAATTTATATCGTAGTTTTTCTTACGCCAACGCCATCTATTTTCAGCATACATTGTACATGGACACTTTTTCAACTTGTCTCCCATATAAGTAACTCCATACTTCTATGCTCTAAGCATAATGCATATGCAATATTAAGGTTATTTTAAAAATCTTAAATTTAAATATCTTAACTTATTAATTACTCTTTCTGTCTTTAGTATTAATTTATATACATATTTTAACTCTCAACGGTCGTGTCGAGTGGTCGTCCCACCGGAGTATGAGAGTGATAGGAATAGAGAGTGCACTTGTGTCTGCGCGTACACTTGAGCACTATAATATTTCCTGCGCAGTTGGCTAATCTCAATGAGATTGGCCGCCGTAGCCGGAATCGGCTAAGAGTACATCATATACATATATTTCATTCTGTTCCTTAAACATTTTTAAATAGAGATTAGTGATAAAGAGCTTCTTTTTGTGTATATATGTAATTAATCAAATATATGTACGTTCCACAGTATCTCCATACCTGGGTGCAGGGACTCCTGGCGATGTGGAGGGTGCGAGGCGACAACAGCTCATGCTGCAAACACAACTCGCTAAAAATTTGTTCAAAATGGGACAATTTGGTATGTAATGCTAGTCCATACTACATAATATTATAAATATAAAAGTTCGTGAGGATGGAATGGATGATAGTTATGCTCTTTCACCCAAGAACGGCTGAACGGATCTGGAGGAAATTTGGCACAGAGATAGATTATAGGCTGAAATAACACATAGGCTACTTTTTATACCAGAAAATGTAAGGTTTCTGTAGGAAAGATTTGTTTTCGTTTTTCACTAGAAACGAACCCGAAGTGAAGTGAGGGTAATAAATATGTCTATATATTAAATAGCTATATGCAGCTAATATTATATTACCTGCAAATTACCAAATATATTACTAATATCTATGCTGGATGTATGTATGGTTTTACGGGGAATGAATATTTTCGTTTCATGTATAATACTGTATGTGTTTTCAATGAACTTGATGATTGAAACGTGCATCATCATCTGTTCATGTTATGAATATTAAAAAACGCGTAAGAATGCTGTTGGACTGCGTTAAAAAATCGTCTTGTACACTATACATAGCCCTCAACTGCCCTCTAACAAAATAAATATTGCTAATACATTCATATTTAAATATCTGGTTTTATCATGAGTTCTTCATTCTAAAGAATTAACAAATATTAGAATTATTTTTATTAGTCTATCTGTGTCTTTATAGGTGCAATAAATGAGTACCTACAGTCAGCTTATGGTGCAACGCCACCAGAAGTGCCATTGGGAGCTTTGCACGCTGCGGAGACACCACAAAATGATGGTATCTACATAACTAGTTAAAATCTGTTTAATAATTTGGTTGAAAATTGAAAAGTTAATTTATGAGATGGGTGATTTGTATGTAAATATAATTCCAGTCAAAATTTATAACAGCAGAATTTTTAAGAAATTAAACCGAATTGAAAACCTTCTCCTTTTTGGAAGTTAGTTGAAAATTTTAAATTAAAGACAACAATTACTGAGAGGTTACCCATTAGTAACGTTTACAAGATGGCGCTTTAAGATATTTTCAGTATGACAGTTGATAGAAAAGGGCTCTAATTATAATTAGTTATAAAAAAATGCCATATTTTGTGAAAAAAATGCGTTTTTTTAAGTAGAGACACCTATATGAATAAAATTAAAAAGTAAAACCTTATCTAAATTCAAAATTTGATCTAAATTATTAAACAGTTAATGGAGAAATGATGATACTTTCTTAGATTTAATATAATACTTTCTTATTTAAAAATCAACTATTACATTACCAAAATTAATTGTTTTCTTAAAACGATGCCAAGCTTTGATATACACATAGAAGTATATACATACAAGTTATCTTATAATATTAAATGAGCAATTAACAAAAATTCTAAAAACTATAAATTCGGCCTCTGTATCGATATATAATAAATAATAATAACTGTTTCAATATAATTTTCTAAAAATATTTAATGTACACATTCGATGCAGAATTTTATTATATGTATAGATATTACAGATTATTTATGTTAGTTATTTTCTCTATGCTTAAGTTTAAGTAAGCAACGCTGGTCATCAGTCGTGTTTGTAAGAATTGTAACGCTAGAAATAAATATTAAATTAAAAAGTTATTAAAAAGAAATAAACATGTGCGTTATGTCATCAAAACCCATATATATATATATTAATAATTTGTATATACCAGCGGAGGAGGCATGCATCCTGACGGCGGAGAGCCTGCAGCTGCCGCTGTCGCTGCCGGCGGGCTGCGCGCCGCCGCCGCTGCGCCTGCACGCCGCGTGCGAGGCCGCCGCGCGCCTGCTGGCCGCGCTAGCGCGCTGGACGCTCTCGCTGCCCGTCGTCGCCAAGCACACGTGAGTCACGTTTCTTGTGCTTTCCTTTTTTTTAAGTAAAACTTCTTTAGAATCATTGTGATTTGAAATTCGATGAAACGGAAATGCGATACGAGAAAGAGACAAACACATAAAATATATAGGATTAAGCCGGCGAGAGAATGAAATAGAATACATTGCCATGGTAACCGTTGTTATTGTCTGACAAATATACAGTATTTATATTCTTTCCATATATATGATATTTTATAAATACATGATTGTAAGTAACATGCCTTATTTAATTATTGATTAGTTTTAATTTAATTGCGATGTTTACCAGAGAAGTTTTACTTCAACCGCGCGTGAAGGTGTGTAACCTTGCACCTGTTTTTTCTGCATGTATGTCCAATACTTTTGGCCCTACTGGCCTTGACAGCGTCACCGGACGTGACGGCCAACAGAAGGCCCTGTCTAGAAATTTAGTACCGTACGGAAATTAAATTAAATGATGGTGCAGTCGAACTGGCACTATATTTGAGCATTTACTTTTTTTTTAATTTAAAAAAGAAATGAACACCTATGTTCTCTGTTAATCTTCCTCATTTAATTTAGAGTTTGAAAAGAGCCAAATATTTCAAGACTTAATAGGGTAATAGTATTGGGAAGGAGGGGTGCTAATATGTTCAGACGAAGCCTTCGTATAATTATGATAGAACTCTTTTTGAAGATTCACTTACAAATAAGTTTGTTTCATCATCAATTATATTTCTGCTTCGCCCTCGATATTAACTCAGATTACATATAGATTTATAGGGACAAAGGAGTGAACATGAGATTTTTAAAGAAATAATATTATCAGTCTTTATTTAAAATGAATTTATTATTTCTGAACAAAAGAAAAAAAAGAAAATAAACGCACATACATATGTGAAAAACAAAATAAAACTTATATATCGTTCTGTGATCGGTTTGTTACTATTAATTAATTATTTAATTTATTAATTAGAAATATAAGTTATGCTTATATGTACCTACGGCTTGTCGCGCCACTTTGTCGCCACGCGAGATGTAAATGTGAATGGAAAAGATATAATGGCGTGTGAAGTGCGTGAGTGAGAGCAAGCAGGGGAGGGGTCATGGGGGTCATAACCCCCCCCCCCCAAAGCCAAATATACTTTTTAGAGAAGTTTTATGTCTAAGAAAGGAAGGAATAACTACAATTTTATATTTTTCATTTCATAAATAAATATTTCGATAAACATTTATAAACATAAATATAAACATAGGATAAACATTTCGATTTAAAAAAAATGGTTATTATATGTATTTTGAAGATTATATTCCCCTAGTTTCATGAATATCAAAAAGTTTTTGCAGAAATCTATATACATATAATAAAATTGTAACTAAGTCGAATCTGTACATTAAACATTTAGACAAATAGACATTATTATCGATACAGAGTCCGAATCTATAGTTTTTAGAATTTTTATCTGTCTGTCTGTTACCGCATCACGAGAAAACCACTGGACAGATTTTGATGAAATTTATATAAAGAATATTTTTCGATAACATGTCACAAGCCAGAAATTAAAAAAAACTATTTTTCAACTATTTTTTGTGTAATGAGGGGGGGGGGGGTGTCTTTAAATCTCACCCACCCCAAAATTTAACTCTGGATCCGCGCCTGAGTGAGAGAGATATATAATGCCACGCCATGAACATTAACGAATTGAGAGTTATAAAAAATATTAACTGTTACTAAATTTAATGCATTATTATTCAACAGATTCGAAATCCAAGTGACTCTTCTCCGCAAATGCTGGCCTGAGCTCTTTGTATTGGGGCTCTCCCGCTGGTCTCAAGCCCTAGAACTTTCCACCCTGCTGCCGATGCTGTACAACCACCTGCAGTCTGAACTGAGGGAACGAGCAGAAACAAGGCATCAGCCCGAGCCTACTCCTGATATCACACATCCCGAGGTGAGCAATTATTTTAGTTACAAAGTTGATTTTTTATTTTAATGATTAAATAAATTGGCTTAGTTAATATAATATAGTATAAAAATCATCCAGAATATTTTAAAAATGAAAAAAATATATTTTATTATAAATAACAAAGTAATTTTAGTTGAACAAATATGAAGTTTAACAAATTAATAACTTGACATTGCCTGTCAACCATACAGATGTTTCCCAATATGCCTTTTAAAGACATATACATATATGGCAATCTGGTACGCCTCACTTGCGTCTCCGGATGCCTCGGACGATTGTCTGATCACTATGCCTTTATTAGAAGAAGTTGCTTCCCAATACAAACTTTGATCCCCATTTTCACCCCGTTCAGTTATGATTTCGGGGATAAAAATCCTCCTATGTCCTTCCCAGGGTCTTAAACTATCTTTTTACCAAATTTCATCTAAATCGATTCAGTAGAATGAGAGATTACCCTCTACAACGTCACAAACTACCTCTTTATAATATTAGTATTGATGTATGGATTAATAGACTATGTTATAAGTATATATAATTTCTTTATTCATGCTGCCATCCGATGATATTTCAATTTTCGACATTTATTTCACCTGCGTTATACAAACTTGCATATTTTACTACTTATAATTAATGAAAACTCATATAGAATTAGCATACCTACAGTGCCCTTATTATAGCTAACTTTTATCACATAACACTATACTAGTACAGATGCCTCATCCCATACAAAGAAATTGGACAGCGCTAATTCGGGCTATTTATGTTTGCTTGAATATATAATATATGTTGTTGATTCTCAAATAGTTAAAACTGTTAAAAAAGGCTGTTTACAATATGTGTTGACAAACAGATAACAATATCGGACTACTCGGACGAGCGTGTGGCGGAGGTGTCGGCCACGCTGCGGCGCCTGCACCAGCTGCTGGCCACCATGGACCAGCTGCACATCACGGAGCGCGAGCACGCGCATCTGCGGGCCCTCTGTCTGTTCTCGCCTGGTACGTTGTGGGGCATTGTTGAGTGAACATTTATATATATAAAATATATATCACATATTAATAGTTTATATATATATATATATATATATATATATATATATAAAATTAAAAAGTTTAGAATTAAAATCAACAAATATTGTAATGTGTAATTTTTGAAATCATTTTTGTAAAATTTTGGTAAGGCACTATTTACACGCCTTTGAGACGTCTATAACCTTAGTCTCTCCCGTGACCATTATTGCTGTAAAGCATTCGAAATGTTGGGAACCAAAAATCAAAATAAATCCACGAAATAAACCGAAAACATAGTTTTTTTTTAATTGTCAAATATTCGCGTTAATCTAAGAAAGTATTAAATATCACGCAATTTGTTTTTAAGAACTTAAATAAATGAAAGAATTGTAAGAAGTACGGGAAATTTTCCCGTGGATCTGAAAGCTTGACCTAATCGATCCACGGTCAGACCAGACAAATCGATTAAATAATCACTTCGAAAAAAAAACGATTTGTTTTGATTGATTGATAATTGATTTTATCACCATTATTTGTACACTACAAATAAACAGTTTAATTCAAAAATATTATTGCATTTTGTCTCAAAATTATGTAATAAATTATAAAAAAAAGATTATCTTTTCATGCAATAAATACATCTTTTAAATTTTCTAAAATTCAAGTTATTCAAAATAATGTAAATACAACACTGATATAACAAATGTCCTTTCACTCCACAGACGGTGCACCGGAGTTCCTAACACGCAAGTTGCAAGAATACCAATCCAGGGTGCTTCGGTCCCTCGCAGCGCCTGGCGGGGAGCGTGCCGCAGCCCTACTCCTGCAGCTGGCGCCACTCCGGGGCTTCCCCGCACCCTTCATAGAGGACGTCTTTTTTGTGGGCTTCGTCGGTGACGTCAGCATTGACGATGTTCTCCCATACCTCCTCAACGCTGAACGCTAGATACTATGTATTTTAATGTAATTAATTTATCCTTGGTGCTATTTTAATCCCACGGGATCGGATTTTCATGATTGGTATTGCCACAGTATAAAGTTTCATGAGTGGTCTTTGATTTAAAAGAAATTCTCCGCTAAATGTAAGGGTTGTCAAATAATATTAATTTTTGTGGTTGTGAAATTAAAGCATTGTAGTGGCAAGCTTTTGTTATTTTGGACGGATGTCAACCCTAAAGCTCATTCCCGATTTTCGTATAAAAATACGTATCACAGTCGGGTGCGCTTCGCCCGCGTCTCTACTTCTTTAAACAACTGTATGGATTACTAGACTGCGGTGTTGTTTTGTTTTGACCGACTTCCAAAATAGAGGAGGGTCTATGTTTATATTTACGCATTGGGACGGGCAAGGTAATGTCGATAATAACATGTCAGTCTTTATTCTCTCCGCCTATATATGTAAGTGCTGCGTGCATGTTTTTAGCCGCCATTTAGAAGAGTCCAGCTCAAATTAATTTCGGAATGAATTCCGTAAATTTATATATGATCTTCGAATTTTTGAATGATATGGATGACTGATTGTAATGGGATGGTGAGTTGTGGTCTCATAATAATACCAATGTGTATTGTACATTTTGTGCGGAATTAAATTATTTGTACTTAAGTTACATGATAGGCAGTTTCAAAATATGTGACAATGTTTGATACGTCGATTTACTTAATATAGATTATAGATTTTAATATTTCCCATAAAGAGTGAGTTTTTAATTGTTCATATAACACATGAGCATATAATTATATTCATATTATGTCATTTTTAATCCCTCAACGACCGCGGACACGACGGCGTTACAGTTAACAATAGATTTCTTAGAAATTTACCTGGAGGTGTTAAATAACGATTTCAACTTTGAATGTCAAAAATATTATTTTAATAATAAATATTTTAAATATAATCTATATGGTTTAGGAAATATATAGTTATGTAATTGCCAATTAGAACATGTCTTCTTTAAGTTAAAATATGTATAATTTTATTAGCGATTGACGATGACTGAAAAATGAGTGAGTGTAGCACTAGCTTTAATTTTAACAAAAAGAAATATTTTTATCCACCTTACACCTTTAACTTCCTATCCATATCCCTTCTCCTTCCATAGCCTTATCCTTTTATCCTCTTTCTCCAGATCCTCTAAAGTTCATATCTTAGTCTTCCCTATCCTCCTTTCCCGCATACCTTTTGAAATATATGTTAAATGAGTAGTTTAATAAGAGTTGAGAGTTAAAACTTAAATATTATAGGTTACAATGTGACAATTATATACCACCCGTCCATTAGTTAGGTCTTCTGTGAAATAATTATACAGTTTGATGTTTTTAAATAATTATATTTCATCCATATATGTAAGTAATACTATTTTATTGATGATATTTTAATGATAGTTTTAAGTGCCTTAATAATAAATATTATTATAAATTTTCTTTTGGTTTTCTTAACTATATTGTATTAGCCCTTTTATACGAAAACTCCGTGCTAATTTACTATTACCGTTTTTGTTTTTCAGGATAAAAAAATATATCTCCGACTTTTATTTTTAAGCTGTGTTAAAAAGTTGCGGGATCTAATGTAAAATCAGGTCGGTTAATTTATTCCGTACCTATTCCTATGGAAGCATCTATCCAACAACTTTGTCATAAATCGTTACCCAATTAATAACATTTTATAGTGTCCGTGTCAATATTATATATCTTTATTTCTTCAGTAATTAGTATGACTTGGCTTTAGAGAATTTTGTTGATGGGCGAGTCAGTGACAAAATTAAAAAACTTTGACCTGCAATAGTTCTTTATCTACATGTTCAAATTGAATGTAATTTGGGAATATACTTAGTTATATTATGTCCTCTAAGTCACTGAAAATTGAGGCTTCTAGCTTTATCCACAACTAAGTTACAGGGGGTCAAAAATGTAAACTTAGAACACTTAATTTTGACCGGAGGAAAGTCACGAAATGTGGCTTTTTATGTAAAATTTTAAGCTCTACACACTTTTACCAAATCTTTTTTGTCTAATTTTTACCGTTTTCGAGTAATTGCGAAAGAATACTTGACAATTTTTTTCAACCCTTGCCGGGGGTTGCAGACACGAAAACCTTCACACATTGTTTTTAAATCATTAAAACTACCTACATACAAAAAAATGCAAAGTTTAGTGCCAAAATTTTGATTTCAGACCATATTTGACTGGACTTAATAAATCAAAACCATAAAGATAAAATTAAACAAATAAACAAATGTGTAAAATTATTTTATATTATAATTACAAACTGTCATAACAAAAGATTGCCGCACATACTGTATAATATTACACAAATACAGCTGAGAACCTTACTCTACGTATTTACTAGACTTAACGTTACATCACATATAGAATGAGGTATTTTTTTTTTATTTGAAGGTTACTTTGTGTCGCTACTCGATTCATATTTATAAATTTTGATTATAAAAGAGAAACAAATTAATTAATTACACGCATAATTTCTATGGTGGACTGTATGTGGGGTTGAAAGAAACCTTATTATTTTTATCACAGGTATTCACTTACGTTTTCCTTTCTTATATAAAACAACAATATTTTATATAACTACAATGACTAAAAAGTTTCTATTATTAATATTAGTTATTCTATATTATTAATATTAGTTCTAGACCTAAACCCTATCTTTTGAAATCTAAAAAATATCTCCACAAACAAAAATTCTCATTTTCAACTTACGTATTCAACAATAAAAATTCATACAAAAATTCCAACAACATACAAAATTCTTTTCAATCTTACTTTAGTCAGTCTTATTGCATTACAATAGGAAATCCAATTGCAAATTTAAGTTAATCAGTCTATTATTAGAGTAAAATATACATAATAAGGTGAGATGTCAGACGTGACACATCGTATGCGACTACTGGTGTCTGTGAGGCTTGCTCGTTGTCTTTTTTATTTATTTACTTCAATCAATAAAAAGAACACCATGCCATACGTTTTTTTCAATACACAAGTTGTTTAGGCGACCCAAGCGCCGCGCCCGGACAAAAATAGGGTCTATTTATGCATCAATTCCAAAAACATCGTAGGTCAAGTGGCTTAGGTTATTAACATATACTATAGTTTGGTCCACACTAAGCATGGAAATGATTGCTATATTGCTTGCTGAGTTTTGTGTTTTCGTTGTAATTATATTTAAATAAATATATATATAGTAGTTACTAGTTAGTGTAAATATAACAATTTAGTTAAGTTTTCTGTTTTCGTTATAATTAGGTATAAATAACATTGGTGACATTTCATACTTCATTTTAATAGCAAATAATATAAAGTGTGACACCAGACCGTCGAAATGAAAAATCATTGCCTGTGAAAAATATACGTAATTTTATCATATGATAATGATTTAAAAGTAGCAATCATTTCCATGCTTACTTGCCAAGCACTCGAAACTTTGGATCACAGGATAAATTCTGTTGCAATTGCACACATGTAATTTATTTTAAACATTCTACAATTTGATGATAGTAACAAATCTATAAGCACAATAAAAAGACATGCTATCTTTAGTAAAATATTTCTAAAATCCACCACAAAACGAACAATTTCGTTACTAAATCGAAGTACATGGCTAACATAGTATGGATACGACCAATATTGTCATATCTACATAACATGAACATAAAATTAAAATAATTTAAAAATGGCAAAATGAAAATCGAGCATAGCAGTAAAAAAATAAATAAAAATAAAAAAAAGGGTACAACCAATACTGTCACATCTGAACTTAAAATGAACCTATAATTAAATAAGTTAAAAATGGCAAAATGAAAATGGAACATTGCAGCAGATGAGAATCTTTTGGAAAAAAAATAAAGCTGCAAATGAGGCATCAGACGAAACCACCACCGCGTCAGAAGTAGAACGACTAGATATCACGCCACACCCATCAATATTTACTTTAAATTTGTAAAAAAACATGTAATCATCAATAAAAAAGGTAATCTTTAAACCTACAACAAAAAATACAAATAAACAATGAAATTTGAGAGCATGTGTGATGTCTTTAGACCTTTTTTTATGATTATTTAGTGAAGACACAGTCACACCAAGAAGCTCTAGATGGTCTGTTATCGGCGGTATGGTTACATTTCGGAAGAATAAACACTAAACCTATATAATCTAGAAAATAAAGGATAGTATAGTGGATGAAACGAACAAACGTGTGGTACAAAAAATATTAATATATACATACAAATATATAAATACATACAAAGAAATATATATTTATAAATATATTATACATAAACCATATAATTATGAGTGGATAGTGACGAAACAGGGTTCTATACATACAGTTTTGCCGCAACCAACACAGAACGTTGTCGCCAGTTTTTTGCACGCTCTGCACATCCGTCGCCTGCGTTGTCTCGTAGCCTTCGGAAAATAAGACACGCGGTGACTGACATCCACGAGTTTTTTCAGTTTCGGTGCAGGCAAAACCATTGAGGGAGAAGAATGCTTAGAAAGAAGTGAGTTTACAAGATTGATACGAAACTTGCGATGAGTAAGAGGAGAAGAGTGACGATGAATGACGTAAGAGTTTAATACGGAGACATTGAGAAGTCTCCCGAAAAATTTCTTGTACCATACGTTAGTTCGTTTCCGCTCGACTGGGTACTTAGCCAGGAGCTTGTCTTTTTTATCCACCCTACCCATCATGATATTGTAATCCAATATCAGGATGGGTTTGGTGGAGCCTCGGACTGTGTGCTGCTCGATGCCATGGTATGTAGAGATCATAGCCACCCTATTAATATCTCTCCATACCATGACATCGACATCCCCTGAGGTGAGACCAGCCATATGACCTGGGGGCAAGTCACGCTTGGCGAGATTGTGTAGGGCCTCCGGAACGAACTTACGATCTGTCCGCAGGGTTCCTACACAGTCAACGCCCAATGACTTGAGGCGTCGAGCGAGACATGGCGAATTGTAGAAACTGTCCATCCACAACGTGTATCCTTTGTTTTCTAGACCTTTGACCAGCCGCAACACAATTGACAGCGTAGATGCCTCAAGCGAATCTTCTATCTGCTGCGGTAGGGTTTTCTTATGAGCGTGGACCTCAAACCGCCATAGGTAGCCGGTTTGAGGTTCACAAATCTCATAGGTCTTGATGCCTCTATGCGCAGCTTTATTTGGAATAAGCTGACTTATATCAAGCCAGCCTTTCCACATCAAAAGACTCTCGTCTACAGCTATGTTTCGCGCCGGAGTATACAGTACCTGAAATTTTTTGTTCAAATGTGACAGTATTGGCTGTATTTTAAAAAGTTTGGCCTCGGAGTCATCCAGTTTTAGCGCACACATGTCGTCATTATCGTTGAAATGAAGACATTTATTGAGTAACAAAAAACGATCGATAGACATGTGTGCGCTAAAACCGGGAGTATAAAATATGTCAGAAGTGGAAGCCCAGTATTCTTCCATTCGGGACTTAACCACAATCCCCATCGCCAAAATTATGCCGAAATAAACGTAAAGCTCATCGACCGTCGTGTCATACCACTGGCTGATGCGGCTTCTGGGATGGAGATTGTGGTTTTCGAGCATTTGGGCTGCCACCTTCTGAGCATACTTATTTGTCTCCGAGACAATGTGCTCCATAATTTGCCGATCCCATATGTCAACAAAAATGTCATATGGGTCGTCACGTGGAGTTGTCGGACCAACATTATTTTCGGAAAACTTTTCCCGTCTCAATTCAGATGGAATCAGAGAATCCGGAAAGTCTCTCCAATTAAACTCATAGCAACTCCAAGGCTGGTCCGTCGCCGTTGAAGAGATGTCATCGTCCGCAGAATCACTGGGAGGCACTGGGTCTGCGGCCAGCGCGGGGTCTCCGGTACCATAGTCGTCCTGGTCCATGGGCGTCTCCATGGTAGTCCGAAAAACCCTTGGAATACCAGTAAACACTATGGCGTCATCTTCATCACTCTCGTCAGAGTCTTTTTCACTTCCTGTAACAAATGAAAGATTGGTTTCAAAACTGATGAAAACCAGAAGTTTTTCCTATGGAAAATTAGCAGATACTTACCATAATTGTTGAGGTAGGTGACATCCTCATCTCGCAAGTGCCGAGGGCGAAACACAAACCTAGAACAGAAGCAGTGTTATAATTATCCATATATTTAGAGCATCGTTTCACAACCATTTTTATGTCGAGACCCACGAAAAAGCCAAAAAGTCAAGTAAAAAGTCTCGCGACCCCGTCACTATAAAATTATACGACTTCACTATAAAATTACATAGCGCGTTATTTTAATCACCTATACGTTATAATAGCCTTCATTGGTTTTAACCTGCGGTGTACTTGCACGAACTTGTCAAATAAGCCGCTTGCGCATCCCGTGGCACATACGCTAGGACAGGTTCGTACATGTTAATTGCCTTAGTTATAAAAACAAAAGGACGCGAGGCCGAGCTTCATTGCTATTTACATTTAAAGGGAAGTAGTATAGGGAAGCAAGTACATACCACAACTATCTTATCTCACCCCTCCAGTGTTTAATTTTTATAAATAGTAAGTAAAAAGTGGGTTAAAATGTTAAATTAAAATGGACAAATATGTGACAAAACGAAATGATCCTTCTACGTCTGATGAAGCAGTGAAGAAAAAGAACAGGTTATACAACGACACATATTTGAAATATGGATATATTGCATTGGATGACAAGCCACAATGTGTTGTTTGTTTTCAAGTCCTATCTGCGAAAAGCAAGAAGCCTTCAAAATTACAATTACTATAAACGAATCCCCCCCCCAAAGGTCGCGAGCTCCGCTTGAGAAACGATGATTTAGAGATAAATAGAAAAGTCCATAAGCAACTTACTTTGAAGTTGAAGGCACCGAACATGATGAAGATGATGGTGTTGCAACCGATGCTGAAGTTGGTGTTGCAACTGATGCTGAAGTTAGTGTTGCAACCGATGCTGATGGTGGTGTTGCAACCAATACTGATGGTGGTGATGCAACCAATGCTGATGGTGGTGTTGCAACCGATGCTGATGGTGGTGTTGCAACCGATGCTGATGGTGGTGTTGCAACCGATGCTGATGGTGGTGTTGCAACCGATGCTGATGATGGTGTTGGAACCGATGCTAATGGTGATGTTGCAACTGATGCTGATAGTGGTATTACAACCGATGCTGATGATGCTGATAGTGGTGTTGCAATCAATACTGTTGGTGGTGTTGCAACCGATGCTGATGGTGGTGTTGCAACCGATGCTGATGATGGTGTTGCAACCAATGCTGATGGTGGTATTGCAATCAATGCTGATGGTGGTGTTGCAATCAATACTGTTGGTGGTGTTGCAACCGATGCTGATGGTGGTGTTGTAACCGATGCTGATGTTGGTGTTGCAAACGATGCTGATAGTGGTGTTGCAATCAATACTGTTGGTGGTGTTGCAACCGATGCTGATGGTGGTGTTGCAACCGATGCTGATGGTGGTGTTGCAACCAATGCTGATGGTGGTATTGCAATCAATGCTGATGGTGGTGTTGCAATCAATACTGTTGGTGGTGTTGCAATCGATGCTGATGGTGGTGTTGCAACTGAAGCTGATGGTGGTGTTGCAACCGAAGCTGATGGTGATATTGCATCCCATACTGATGGTGGTATTGCAACCCATGCTGATGGTGGTGTTTCAACCGATGCTGATGTTGGTGTTGCAAAAGATGCTGATAGTGGTGTTGCAACCGAAGCTGATGGTGGTATTGCAACCCATGCTGATGGTGGTATTGCAACCCATGCTGATGGTGGTATCGCAACCCATGCTGATGGTGGTGTTGCAACCGATGCTGATGGTGGTGTTGCAACCGATGCTGATGGTGGTGTTGCAACCGATGCTGATGGTGGTGTTGCAACCGATGCTGATGGTGGTGTTGCAACCGATGGAGATGGTCTGGAATTGATCGCAATGGACATTTTATAACATAAATTAAAACTTGCTAATAGTTATACTGCATAGGTTTAGGTAGTTAACTAAAGGTAAACAAATCGTAAAACAGGTTCTTTTAGATGTCTTTCCTTGGGTATTAGTTAAATACATAGTCTGGCCATAAATACTGTTACGTAATACTTTTTTAGATTTACGTGAATATTTGACATTTAAAAAAACTATCTTTTCGGATTTTTTCGCGAATTTATATTGATTTTTGGTTCCCGACGTTTCGAATGCTTTACAGCAATCATGGTCACGGGAGAGACTGAGGTGTTGTCTCGAAGATATTATATAGTTGTTACTTGTTACAGACAGCCTCCCCACAAATAACAAAATGAATTCAAAAAATTGAAAAATGGCACCAAAGTATCTTACAACATTTTTTAACTTTAAACATTTTTATAATAATTTTAATTAGTTTTATAATTGAATATGTTAATATTATAATTATTACAATTTAAAAAAAATTCCCGTGACCATGATTAAAATGATTTGATTAAATGTTTTTTTTTTGAAAAGATAGTTTTTATTTAAGATGTTAGCTATTGCATAAAAAACTAGCATCTTACCCTCGTTTTGCTCGGGTTCATCCCTAAGTTGATTTGACAAACTTTCATCCCCATTTTCACCCCCTTAAGGGATGATTTCCAGGATAAATTCACCAAATTACATCTAAATCAGTTCAGTAGATCCAGAGATTGCCCTTACAACCTCACAAACTTTTCCTCTTCATAATATTAGCATAGATTCATAAAAAACTCATGCATAGGTATTCCCTATTGACTGCTTGAATGATATAGACTTGGCTACAATCAGGAGAAGAATGCATATATTTATATATATATATTACAAAAATTAAATGCCAACTATAGATGAAGCTATGGAAAATTTGAATAATGATGACAGCTTGCTGAACTTAAAGAGGGATTTAATATAAAGGAGACAAAGATTGATATTTAAATACATACTCTAAAACAGAATGGTGTGCTTTGGTATAGACAAACCCGATAATGTAAAAGAAAATGTATTATTACGACCACATAAGGAAATAATAATATATCTCTTTACATAAATAAACATTCACTAATTCATTTAATTTGAAGTAGATAATAATTAAATC
Organism: Brenthis ino; assembly: GCA_921882275.1. NCBI lineage: Eukaryota > Metazoa > Arthropoda > Insecta > Lepidoptera > Nymphalidae > Brenthis > Brenthis ino. The sequence continues at coordinate 11,502,293 of OV170229.1, read as the reverse complement.
AATAATATAAGAAGATGTTCTTGCAATAGGAAAACACTAATGCTTTTTTATTACAGATAGAAGTCTTGAACTAGCCCCCAAAATGCTCATATACCTAATATAGATAGATTAGATTTAGTGTATGCATAAATAATCTATGATAAAGTAACTTTTTTAAGCAAAAGGAAAGTAATTTAATTTAACAAAATATTGTACTGAGATAGCTGATCAATAAATAATTTAAAACTATGTGTCTGTTTCATTAATTGATTTGTTGAAGCCGGAGAGATTGTTAATGGATAACACACACTAACACTCCAGAAAAAAAGCAAATACCAGCAACAGCATATAATACAAAGTAATTCACATTTTTCCATATGAAATACCATATGGATATATGTATTTAAATTGAAATATATTATAAAATGAATTAAAATTTAAAAATAAAAATATATAGATATGTCTAAACCAATTTTGGTGATGTTTTGATTGTAGATGTAGATGAATTCAATAAAAATAATATATAAAAAAATCAGTTATTTTATTGACAATGTATAATATTTTTGTAATAAAAGGCTAAGCCCCTATGCACTGTTTGTTTACCTATAGTTAACTACCTAAATCTAGGGAGTGTAGACTGCAGATACTGAAGAAGAACTACTTACGTATGCCACATGCGCATCCTTTTTGGATGCATGCCGGTCTCAGGACCCCGGCCTTCCAGCAACTCGTGAATGTCGCGGATCACAAGTCTAAAATTCAAAACGATTCAATGTAATACTTAAAATGATTTAGATTACGGAAAAATAAATAAGATTACTGAAAAAATACAAAAATAGCGTAATGGCGGTCGAGTGGATTTATTGACCTAAAATGACTAATAACCTGTCTGTTAATCGATCTTCTAAAGGCGGTCCGTTTGTATTGCCTATTTTTAGTAATTACACTGTTACGCAAATCTCGTGCATTGATTTTTTAATTAAGCTTAGTAATAATAATAAGTTACTTTGCTATCATTAGTATTTTTATTATTAGTAACAAGCGGAAGAGCACGGCTACGGCCACTTTCATTTTTCACAAAATGGCTAACAATTAACAAATAATGGCTAACAAATAAACTATGTTTGTTGAAATGTTATTTTATTAGTCATCCATGGTTAAAATAGCTATTTCTGTCCAAAATTTTCTCAAATACACAATCTATGAATTAATAACTGTTCATTACTTACCCATCCATGGTGGAATGCCGTTTTGTCATTTTTGGCCAATTTCTATTTGTTTCACTCCACAAAACAAGCAAATTAACCACTGAAGTCTGAACTAGTCAATGCGCGCGCAAAAACTTAAAACAAGACTCAACTTATATATGTAGCAATATACTCTATGCTCAAGACTGAGCTGAGTGGGACTGGAGAGGAGACTAACGCGTGGCGATTGGCGAGCGGCGAGCAGCAAGTAACGCTTAACAACTAACGACCTTTGAAAAGTTTAGTTTATTTAGTAGCTGTTATTGGTGTGTTTTAGAGACTTAACATATGGCAGTATGCCATCCTTGTTTTATTCCCTACTCTTAGTGCAAGTTAGAGCAGTAAAGATATAGTTCATGCCATACAACGGTTAAAAATACGTCAGAGCCTACACAAAAAAACAATAGAACGCGAGAAGAATAGGCACGGCCCACGGATCGAGCGTTTCAACGGAACTCAGAAGGGACTTTGTATAGATTATATTTCAATATTGGTGTATTTTATACTTATTGTCTTTGGTCTCATGCTATCCTTATTTCTTTAAGTACACTTTGTGAAAGGTGGAGCGTGCTTAACAAGCATTAAGCACGCTTAGACATGGGTAACTCAATGAATTTTTATGAGCTGCAGGTCAGCTCATGAGTCATATGCTTGAACCGGAGCTGTGAACCGGCTCACAGTTCAGCTCAATTGATGTTGTATGGGTACTTATAACTATAGATTTACAGCTAATTTATGACTCTGTTCAAACAAATGACATGTATGATGTACCTAAATTATATTTGTATGTAATAAAGCAGCATTTCGAAAAAAGTTATTATAGTCATATTTTTTCGTTTTTACACAATTATAGGGGAATGCTAATTTCATGCAATTATATCTTTACGTCGCGATGAAATGTCATACCGTCCGTCGCAAAGAGTATAATAATATAGATTATAGACTATAGTACAGGTCCGTCGGCTCGGGTCCATCGAAATAGCTGACGTTAGGTGGCGCTGAAGTGATGCACGGAGCCATATTAAGTAATATTGAGCTGTGAACCGATTATCTAGCAACTGAGCCGCAGCTCAACGGCTCTAGCTACTGTGAACTGAATATTTGAACCGGCTCTGAGCTGAGTTACACATAGTGAAGCACGCTCCACAAATACGTGGCACACTGCTTAGTAAGCACGCCTCACAGCTGTCCCCTTGTCTGTTACGCCTTTATGGCAAATATGAACTTGTTTAGTTGATTTTAGTTAGTAAATTAATGTCCAAATTCTGGTAACCAAGATTCAGAAAATCACTCATTATTCGTATCTAAATACCATAATATGTTAAATGTTTTACCCTAAATGTTAAATGTTGATTTGAAGTTATAATAATATTACATATTTATATCATTTACAATTGTTTTACTGAAATTACAATGCGTACAATTTTTTTCTGGACTTTTTAGCAAAATACTTTTCTTCCTAGTGTATGGCTAATGGTACGATACTCTAAACATTAAATTAGCAACCCTGATGCGAATTGCGAAGTTTTTGAATTTTGACATAGTGATTCGCGGCCGCGTTACAGTGTTGCCAGAAGGTTACATTTTTTACATTTTACATAACTTTTGATCAGTTCATGTAACATGTATGTAAAAAACAATTTTTAGTTATATTTAAGTAACTTTTCAAAAATCACAAGACAGGTAAAAATAAAACAAAATCTTAAAAAATGAACAAACATAACGCTATATTAACGGCAATATTCGAAAATTCATATAACCCGCATAACTGTTTTCAACTTTCAGCAATAACAAGCATGGAGGACTGGTATTAAACTAAAACAATAAACTTGTAACTTTTACTGCTTTATCTTAGTAAGAGATGAATAAGTTAGAGAGAGACGTAATAATAAAGAAATTATCGTCTTCGACGATGTGAAGCCACTTTTTACTTGCTAAATTGACCAGCTGGTGAGCTTCTCTTTCCCACGGGAAACACGTTAAAATACAATCCAAAAAATATTTATGATCAGAATTATTGAAACTTGGTATAAATGTTCTTCAATACAATTAATTAAATACGTAGTTTAGCATTTGTCGAAATTCATACCATAAGGAGGTAAAATAGCAGACGAAAGTTTGTATGAAACCTACCATTTTAGATTTTTTGTAGTTTTAGCGCGAGCCGCGAGTGAAGCTGCGGGTTCTGACTTCTGCTAGTACTGTATAGTGTATACATACAGCCAGATTACAGATTGAAAGTGCTTTTATACTGAGTGCTGGCCTGACTGGTGACTGAGTACTAGTAGGTACTTAGTACTTACTACAAAACACAATTATCAATAACAAGTTGTTGTTTCTGTTATCTTTATTTTACTATCTACATAATTTACTTTAGGAGTTATCAGATAAGTTCAGTGTAGATAAAATTTGTACTACAGCATAACATACTACTGAATAACTGTTAAAAAAATTGTTAATTATTTACAAAATGACTAAAATAGCTGTCGTGACTGGTTCTAATAAAGGTGTTGGTTTTGCTATAGTTCGAGGCCTTTGTAAACGATTTGAAGGAATAGTGTACCTCACATCGCGGGATGAAAAGCGAGGAGCTGCTGCAGTCGCCGCCCTGAACCAAGAAGGTTTACATCCTAACTATCATCAACTAGACATAACAGATAAGCAGAGCATTACAACATTTCGAGACTATTTGAAAGAAAAATATGGATTTATAGATATTCTAATTAACAACGCCGCTATCGCTTTCAAAACCAAAGCTCCGGAACCAGTTGCAGTTCAAGCAGAACAAACGCTATTCGTTAATTACTTCTCAGTGCTTTCGACATGTGATATTTTATTCCCTATTATGCGCAATGGCGGTCGTGTGGTTAATATTTCTAGTTCTGCTGGTCACTTAAGCCTTATTCCCAGCGAGACACTAAGAAAACGCTTCCAAGACCCTAACTTGACCACTCAAGAACTCTCAGAATTGATGAATAAGTATGTTGAAGCAGCTAAAGAAGGCACTCATGCAGCGGAATGGGGAAACTCATCATATGTTGTTTCTAAAGTTGGCTTAACAGCCTTGACTAAGATACAGCAAAGATTGCTCAATGATAGAGGTATGTGTATAGTAAACATAGCTAATGAGAGATGGATTAACATATAATGGATGGATGGATAATGTTTTATCTCTGTAATAATATTTTAAATGTTTTATTGTACTGTGGCAGATTTTCAATTATGAACATTAAATATAAAAATAGTGTTCCACCAGTTTAAAGTTACAAAATAACTATACATTTAAAAGTTTTAATTGTATCAATAAATTGTTTCAGATATAAAAGTGAATGCAGTTCACCCTGGCTATGTGAATACTGACATGTCCTCACACAAGGGTGTGCTATCTATAGATGAGGGGGCTCAAGCACCACTGTACTTAGCCTTGGATGCTCCTGACACTGTCAGAGGAGAATATGTGTGGTTCGACAAGAGAATTTTTAACTGGAATGGAGAGAAACCTGAAGAAAAATATTAAAATATCTATAATCTTTATTTTTAATTAATACCTGCATTGAGAAATTTGTGATAGATATGTTTTCTAAATAACATGTGATATGAGGCTTAAGGTTTTTGAAGGATTTTCTTAGTATTTAAGTAGCATGTTCTTATCAGTCTTATGCATTATAACAGACACCTGAAAATATATATATTTTGCATTTCAGCTTAATCAATTAATAATTATATTTAATCTATACTAATATTATAAAGAGGCAGTTTGATTGTAAATTCTTTTTGCATTTGATAGCCCGTTTATTGAAGAAGGCTATAGGCTATATATCATACTAGCATTGCCCGCGGCTCCACCCACGTGCAGATGACCAAAAAGCAAATTCTTAGGTTTTACATATCAGCACACTCTTACAATGCAGTTTTTGTATTTTTTTCTCAGAAATGAGTTATTTTCCCGCGGTAAAAAGTATCCTATATGTTGACCCGGATAACCAGCTATCACCATACCAAATTTCATCAAAATCCCTCCAGTGGTTATTCTGTGATGCGGTAAAAGAGAGACGGACAAATATTCTAAAAAAAAACTAGATTCTGCCTCTGTATAATAGCCGCTATTATACTAATATGTAAAACCGTAAGAATTTGGTTTTTGGTCATCTGAACGCGGGCGGACCCTCGGGCAATGCTAGTCATTTAATAAAATATGATAATGCACTTAGCGCTTATAAATATATAGGTAATATCATTTTTCAATAAAATACTAAGTATTAATGTAAAACTATTTCTGTTGTCCCAATTAATAATGAAATCTATACATATAATAAAACTGTAGAGGTATAATGTCTGTACCTACGTAGAAAAAATATGGTAAAAACCGAGTCACCCCCTGACTCGGTTCGGAGTAAGAAGAGAAATAGAACAAATCCAGATTTTTTTCAAATTATTTGTTTCTCTGTCTGTTTGTACGGGCTAATCTCCGAATCTATTGGACGGGTTTCAATGAAATTTTGCATGGTGGTACCTTATATCCCCGGTCAACATCTTAGATACTTTTCATCCCGGAAAATTAAGGAGTTCCCGTGAGATAATTAAAACTATAGAACTTAAACAGCTTAGTACACAACAACTTATGCACCTAATTTAGTAAAATGGCATCCTAATACCTTATAATGCTGGTCAAACAACAGGTTACTTTTTATCCCGAAAAATGAACGGTGGGATAGATCTATTTGTGCTGTTCTAGAAGAGAACCCGAGCGAAGCTAGGGTGAGCCGCTAGTTAATCATAATATACCCATTGGGGACTGTGGACTAATATGTTTTTTTTGAAAATTTACTTCTTTTTGCCTTTGAGACATTTGAAAAAAAATATAAGAGTAAAATTTTTAAGATTCGCGCGCACACCGACAGCCAAAAAGCGACATGATGAAGTTAGCTGCATTCCTTTTACAAACAGAAAGTTGTGAAATACGGGATGAAATCTTTAGCTATTTTTGTTTTGCTACGCCAAAGAAGTATAGGTAACTTCTTATACGTACACTATCATTGCCCGTGGCTCCGCCCGCGATCAGATGATCAAAAACCAAATTCTTAGGTTTTACAAATTAGTATATTCTTACATTGCAGTTTTTCTATTTTTTCTCAGAAATGAGATATTTTAACGCTGTAAAAAGTATCCTATATATCAGTTTAAGTAAGTACACACACGTTTTTTTTATTACTTTTTATTTGCCTATAATACCTTTATGTTGAGTAAATACCTATATTGTAGATGTAGCAAATTCTGAAAAATATAAAATCTAATATTTTTATCTGAATACTTTTTTAGTGGGCACTCTACATAAATTGTAGTCTTCTTTCCTTAAACTGTGCTTTTAACTTCTTAGAATGTCTCAAAAAGGTTACCTACTTAATCTATGGTAATGTCGTTTACATGAAATATCGCGCGTTTTTGAAATTTGAATTGAAGTTCGGAAAATAGGAGGTAGGTGGATTGTTAGAAGCAGTTTATTTCACCTTGTAAATTCTGTTTTATTTTAGTTTAGTTAGGTAGTTATAAGTGACTGTGATCTTGCAACTAATGAAACAAAGATTAATAAACCTATGAAAAAACTTTAAAAAATGAGTTCCTTAGTTACCGTAATAATTGGCCAAGTTGGTGATGGTTTCGCCCCGGTTGCAAATCATTGTAAAGGGACTGTCTACATAATATCACAAGGCCGATTAGAAGTAAAAAACCTCGCTGCACTTAAGGAAAGAGGTCATATTATAAACCACCTTAATGTGAACTTCAAAAAGCTAGGTAGTTTAACTAAAAAGATCTGTATTATGCGAAATGATTTAAAACGCGATTATGGAGGTATAGATGTCTTAATAAATACTGCTACATATAATTGTGATTTTAATCCGAATGTCTGTTTGCATGTTAAAGCGAAAACAGTATCGTATTTTAATTGCTTGGCTGTTATGACGATATGTGACGAACTTTTTCCAATATTGCGAAACGGTACCAGCACTGTGATTTACTGTACTTTAAAATACAACTATGGCCATATTATTCCAAATGTATTAAAGTATCGGTTTGAAAATATAAAGTTAACTGTTCACCACATCAAGTTGTTCATGTATCAGTACATAAAAGCAACTAAACAGAGTTCTTATGAGGCAGTGTGGGGAGGCTCTCCATATGCAGTTTCTAGAGCCGGCTTTATTGCTATGTTAAATTTACATAAAAATACTCTCAACAAGAAAGGTCAGCTTTTAATCTAAATTTGTTTTTATATTATGGATTTCTAATAATAATCAGGCACTAGAGTTAATATGTAAAGAAAATTTATATATTTTTTTTTCACATATTATTAATACTAACCAAACTATTTCAAACATGCAGTGAAAGATATGGTGTTTACTTTGATCTTAATTTTTCTGAATGCTCATATATCCTTCTATTTTTTTAATATTAAATCTACAGATTTTAACAAAAAAACTTATCATTATCATTCCATTTCAGGTATAAAAATATCTTGTGACTTTGGAATCAGTGTGAGTTTAGACCCCTATCGCTTAAGTTGCCAAACTAGCATTTGTAGTGAGGACAATAGTCAATTTTTTGTTGATAATTTATCAAGTGTCACTGACTTTGAAATGCACCAAGGGATGGCCGTGCAACATAATTTACAATCTATGATAAGTAACCAAAATAGAGTGAATGCCATAATATTAAAGGAAACAACAAACATTAAAGCCAATACAAGGAAGCGTGCCATACATGATAGCACTAATATTCAAGAGGGCCCCAAAAAGCTATGCACAAACTCTATATGTACAACAAACCTAAGTAACTGTGCTAGTACTCGGGCATATTTAAATATAGCTATATCTACTAAATCCAAAAGAGACCTTACAGAAGAAGAGGCAAATTTTATAAAAGATGAACTACACAAAATTATTATTGCCACTTGCACTCAACCAACAAGTGCTAATATAATATATCCTGCATTCAACAAAAATCCATGTTATAGTGAAGGAGTATTAAAGCTGTGGTGTCTAGATGAAAAAACTCTAACTTGGTTGAAAGATGTAATATCAAAATTACATTTGCCCACAGAAGAATGCAATCTCACTGTGATAGATCAGCAAGATATACCAGGAAAAGTGAAAGTGGCTTTATTTTTGCCTGATTTTAATGGAGAGATAGATTTGTTACAACGGGTTCTTATTGCACAAAATCGTTGGTGTGATATGACATTGTGGAATCTGTGCAGCTATGAACGAACTACAATAGAAAAACCCTCTGGTATATTTCTAACTCTTAACATACCTAAGGATGATGTACCTAAAATAATGATTCGTAGACGACAAATAGCCTTTTCGATAGGTTCAGTTAGCATCAGATTTGTTACTGATACAGGCTTCAGTAATGAACCCACCGGAGCAATAAATAGAGCTGGTGTGAGTGATTGGGTAATAGCCCCAATAGATAAAAATGTGACTGATCATCATGTTTCAAATAATTCTTTTCCTTCTTTGAGAGATGCTCTTCAATGTATTGATGAATTTATGCCCATTATACCTGTCATTCAAAATGTATGGGGTGAGAGTTTAGAAATATGTTAACTTCATACACGAGCAGCAGCAGAATTATTTCCAGCGGGGTGCATCTGCTTCTTCATATTAAACTACTAATTAATCTTTTAAACGATTAACTTTATAATTTGTATTCATATCTTATTGATCACTTGTGTTATTGAAAATGTCAAAATTTAAACAGGGATTTTACTAATATAATTTTATTAGGTATTTTCCTTCATGGCAGGAGGGTGTAAGTGTATCCATTTGCACCCTCCCCCACCCCCTGGCTTCAAAACCTGCCAAGACTGCAAAGGTTTTCTCATATACTTAGTAAAAAGTAAAATAATGAATAAATCTGCTATAAGGCAGTTTTCAACTAAGAGAAGAGTGATTTATGCAGAGGTATACCATATGAGTATTTGAATAGTTTTATTTTAAGAAAACTGTTTATTTGTTACTGATTTTGAATTTTAAAAATTGTATAATCTAAGAGTTTTTTTTTTTAGTTTTAAAATTGTTTCTCTTGATTCTCTTTTACAAAATAACTATTAAATAATTATTAAACTCAAAAGTTAAATTGTGTTCAACACCCAAAAGTGTAACTTTGTTTTTAAGAATGTTCTATTCATTTTTTAAATAAATATTTTTTTATACTTTCTATTTTTTTTATATTTCCTGTTTTTTTTTTATAAGAACCCATCAAAAGCTGATATATCTTAGTTAAAGAATAAAGATGTTTTTGTAGAAGAGAATCGACAATCGAAGTACTAACGACTATACCCTCGCTTCGGTCGTCTGTTTTACTTATGCCCGATTTCACCAACATTACATAAGCTACGTATGGGATCCCTTAGCTTAAATGTTCCCCTAAATTAAATTTCGTTTTACCATCTTCAGAGACCGTATTTCTACTACCTATATTTAGGTGACGACGAACTGTCGGTGAAACAGAAACTGTACCCTAACAGCCCCCTAACCATGCTTAGGGGATCCCTTAAACTTAGGTGACGTTGGTGAAATCGGCCGTAAGACCCGATATATGTATAGTGGAATAAATGAGAATAAGGGATTCTTTTCCTAGCGAAATACCTATATTTTTTAAACCATAAAACACGACCCAGTCTTGTCGCAAAAAATATGTCTCGGCTATTTTGTTTTGAAAACGTTTAGTATGGAGATTTTTTTCGGTCGTATTTGGTAATGTTTTTTTTTTGTTTAAAAATATATTTCGATATAAATAGTGAGGGATCTGCCACACACCGGAATCTCCTACGATTAATTGAATGTAGTTATGCAAAATTGATTAAATCACACAAACTTACTTTTGAGAAAATAGGAGTTTTAGTAAAATTGGTATAACAAAATAACAAGATTGTAGTTTTTTTTAAATTCTCCTTAAATATCGGTATTTTATCTACTTTCTGTATATAAGTTGATATGTAGGTGCCATTTATGACAGTAACTCAAAAAACGGTTTTCGTGGTCGGATCTATTTTGCATAACTACGTCCTTATGAATAATTTAGTGTACCTATCTACATAAGTATCCTTTCACAGTTCACTCGACAATCCCTCTTTGTTATGGCAATAAATAACATACACTATGTACAGTATAATTAATATTTAATTATATTATTATGTAAAAATTGACCCTTATAATACATATTCTGGTAATTGAAACAAATAACAAAAACCTTACTTTATCTTAGAGATCATTAACATAACCTATTGTAATGTAAAGTACAAATAAATTAATTTACTCTTATTTGCATATATCTAATACATACTCCATATTGTTGCGCTCTAAATCCTAGTTTAGACTGAGACACTGTACACGGCACACTCAGTGTACACATAGTGTCTCAGTGTCCACGCTAGTATCTCTAATTGCGAAATTTATGGTAACACAATAATTAATATTGTATCAGCGGCTGTGTCAAGTGTCTCGTGTGGTTGAAAATTTTTCGAACAGGTTCGACATGTTTCCCCTCCCCCCAACGTGCGTTCACCTTGTCGTGGTGGGGGGGCTCAGTAGTGCCCGGCAACCCAACCGGGCGCGAAGCCAAGAAACGCACAGGGAGGTGGCCCACTTCGGTGGGCGGTGGGAGGTGGCCCTCTTCGGAGGGCAGTGTACCATGCGGGTTGCTTCTGGTACTTCTCTGATAGCAGAGTGGACTGTGGAGCAACCCCGTGGTTGTTGTGGTCTGCTTCGGCAGACCTGCCGTCGGGGCGTCGTAGTTGAATGCGTAAGCGATCCTGCGACGCCCCATTAAGACGTGGGAAGGTTTTGTTGTTTTAGTGGGTAGTACTGGCTTTATTACGCCGGTGAGTCCCACACGTCGTGCGTAAATGCAACATGTTTAATACACCGCACCGCATAGAAAATAGCACTTAAAAATGAGTTTCACGTGAAGTAAGGACTAAGGACGTATGAAAGGCGGCTCGGACAAACATCAACCATTTCCGTCCATTTATATATACACTAACATTTTGTAAGTGTGAACAGTACAGTAATGAATATCCGACATTTATGTCGCAATTTGTGTCGTAGTCTAAACATAGCTTGAGAGTAGTAGAGTGCGATAGCTAATATCTCTATCTTTGTTCTACCTACTGAATTCGCAACACTTTCGAGTGAGAAGGACAAATTATCGTAAATACGAAATTTTTATCTGTACTAAAACAATACTTGTATTAGATATATGCTTACTTTTTAAGAATTGAATTGACTAATAAACTACGTATTACAATAAAAATATATAGCATTTGTGATTTGATGTAATTCTTCGACACATGCAGAGAATAACTTTGTAGCTGTGTTGTGATAATTAAAAAAAAATGGCATTGCCAACATTCCGCAATTTTTTTTCTAAACTTACGGCGCACAATGAAGTAGATACGAATAGAAGGCACATAAATAAATGTATAAGTATTGACAATATAATGCCTAGAGTTTCACGTTTGCGAGATTTGAAAAATAACTATATAAGACGACATGTGTAAATATTGAAATTCATTAAAAATGAACTCTAATTATTTATATATCTCGAAAAAAAGTATATTTCGTGCACGGTATTAATGATATTATTTACTTATTTAAATATGGTCTCTTCATTCGTACTAGATTCATCGTACAGTTCTACTCGTACTTTAAAAAAATGCGGATTGCTATCAAATTTCATAGAAAACTGTTCGATCCCCTTTATTACTAATATAATGAGCTACAATGTTATTCCTTGATATTTTCTATTCCCATCTGGCACTAGCAGAGTATTTAAAGTCAGAAATTATTTTAAACCGACTTCTAAAATGGAGGTTGTTAATTCGACTATATTTTTAATGCGATATTGTCACCGAATATATGTAAATTCAATTTAACGAGTTTTCTTATACTAATACAGGAATCCGTTGGGGACTGTAGTAGACTAATAGGTGTTTTTTTTTACAAATATAAAATTAGTATGAAATACAATAAGAAGTATAGTCCATATGATGGCAACATTGTAATGAGACAGTAATAAGGGTTATTTTTACTTGCCATAAGTTTAAATAACTTTGTACCTAGAATCTAAAGTTTATCACAACGTTTACAATAAATAATTAATAAATCATATCAATGCCTGTTTAAGTATTGGGTTAGAGGTAGCCAGTTCGATTCTCGCGACACAATTTTTAGGGTTCCGTACCCGAAAGGTGCCAACGGGACTCTATTACTAAGCCTTACCGGCCGTCTATCTGTCTGTCAGCGGACTGTATCTCATGAACCGTAATAGGAGTTGTAATTTTCAGTGTATATTTCTATCGCTGCATAGGCGAATTTCAAAATGGCGGCCATGCAAAATTAAGATAAAAATAATACGTAGCGTTATATCTTCCACGATGGTACGGAACCCTTTGTGTGCGAGACCGTCTCGCACTTAACCGGTTTTAAATTTTAATATTAGCTCTACAACAGGTGAAATAATGTCGAACTACTTATATATTATATTATACTAACAAAAATAAGAGTTTATTCGTAACTTCACTATACATCTAATCGACATATTTAATTACACATTTGACAGCCTACTTGAACATAGTTATGCAAAATGGATCCAACCCACCAAAACCGTTTTTTGAGTTACTGCCATAAATGACACCTATATATCAACTAATATTCAGAAAGTAGATAAAATATGAAATATTTAAGAGAAATTTCAAAAAAAAACTACAGACTTGTTATTTTGATATACCAAATTTACTCCTCCTATTTTCTCAAAACTTAAGTTTTTGTGGATGAATCTATTTTGCATAACTCCGTCCAAATATAATTAAAATTATTTTTATTTTAATTAAATCACTTCATGTTATTGCATATGTCTACATATATTTAAAACGTTTATCTGGCAGTGGCAATGTTTGAAGGCAATATGAGTAGGTCAGAGCGAAAATGGCCTAACTTAAAGATTAGATTAATTGAATAAAGAAATAACGACCAAAACAAATAGATATGTCGACGGTTTTTTAAATCTACATAATATGTGGAGGTATGATGTGTATATATTTGTATGAAGTACGAGCACCATAATATCTAGACCTTGTAAAATTATTAATTACTTTAGAGAATATATTAACATTTTGTAATATCAATCGATGTTCTTTTTATTGAATAAATAAATATTTTGGGACATTGACACACAGCACTATCTAGTTCCACTGTAAGTTTAAATATAAACACCCATGACTGGAGTACAAACATTCGTGCTCATCACACAAATGAATACCCTCAGCGGGCCTCGAACCTGCGATTGCTGGCATAGCAAGTAGGGTCACTACAAACTGAGCCAAACGTATCGTCCAAAAACGAATAAACTTTCTAAATAAGCCTGTTTCTAAATAAGATTAATTTTAATGATATAGGTCGGAAAGTATTTTTCACCCTCCTGCCATCACACGGCTTTTTTAATGGCGATTTTTGTATTTTTATATGAGCACTATCCAAATAATTTAATATCATATAAATATGCATAGGGACGAACGTGAGCGAGGCAAGGGCGAGTCCCTGTATAACATAAAGCAAGAGTTTTTTTGTAGATTGAACGCGGACGAAGCCGCGGGTTCTGCTAGTAATATATATTAATAGTAATTGTGAGAGTTGGGCCATTTTAGCTCTGACCTGTGATTAAGTTTTCCATAGCAGCCATTCATTTACCCGTCAAGCACATAACTATATTTATTTATAAATAAAACAATACCCTTTAGCGATTATTCTTATTTAATTTGACCATCGTAGGAAGACTCTGATGTTGAAAATTGAAAAATTATAATATATAAAAAAAAGTATTTGTAAACCTAATTTACATTAAAATATAGTAAGGATTTATGAGCTACATAATCTGTACGTATAACAAAATTCTAACTGAGATGAATCTGTACATTAAATATGTTTTGGAAAATCATTAATATTATTGAAATAATAATTATTATCGATACAAAGGCCTAATATAGGTTTTACAATTTTTATCTGTCTAGGAAATTCTCTAAACCTTGATTTATCTATAATAAATTAAAAAAAAGTAAATTAAATTCAAACTCACTACCAGAGATCTTCCCACAACAACCAAACAAACTACACATTCACACAAACAATTAGCTAAATCAATACTCGCGCGGTATCCCTAGAAACGTTTCGAAGGAGGGCACTTCCAAATCTGGCTCCTTCTTTACTTCTATTAAACCCTCATTCCCTATATTCAAGGGGTCTTCACCGGTGCTATTGTTTACTGCGTTTTTAACTTTCGCATTCATTATTTCGTCGACATTATTCACCATTAATAATTTTCTTTTTGTCTGGGCTTTTATCTCAGCACGGGTCATGTTGAGGTGTTTTAGTTTGTAATGGACCTTTACATAGGATTGAGTTTTGAATTTCTGTCCGCATTCCATACAAGGGTACGTCTCTCCGGAGTGGCCTCGGATGTGACGGGTGAGGACTTGACGATTCTGTAATATGATATTAAAAACAATTAAATATTGGAAGAAGTTCTGTGTATGTACTATGTATAAAATTACTTACAAATATTGTATTGTGTAAAAAAATTGTTTGGATTCCATTTTTTTATTATGTATTTTATTCCTACTTAATATAGAAGGTAATATTATCATTTTCTTTTCATGAAATAAGTTTATATTACTTTAAATTATTATTTATTTATCTTCTTTCGTTAGTGCAAACCGCAAAATAAAGGAGATAAAATTGACAGTAGTATGCACAGCTTAATGTGGCACGTTATAGTGTAATGAGCCACAGGGTAGGTAGCGTGACACACAGAGAAATGTATTGTCTTACAGAGTAGTGTAGAGAGCGTCACGTATTGTAACACAAATCAAATTATACTTTATTACAAGCACTTTTGGATCGTCAATAATACAGAGTAGTGTATTGTAACACGCAGTAGTGTAGTGTGCCACAGAGTTGTGTAGTGTGCCACAGAGTAGTGTAGTGTGCCACAGGGTAGTGTAGTGTGTCACAGAGTAGTGTAGTGTGCCACAGAGTAGTGTAGTGTGCCACAGAGTAGTGTAGTGTGTCACAGAGTAGTGTAGTGTGCTGTGTATTGTGCCACAGAGTAACACATAGCAGAGCACCGAGTACCCACCGCGAAGCACTTCCCGCAGATGGGGCAGCTCTTATCGCGCGGCGGCGGGATGCGCAGGTGCGCGGCGCAGGCGTGCGCGCGCAGGCGGGCGGGCGTGCGGAACACGCGGCCGCACGCGCAGGCGTGGCGCCGCTGCTGCAGGTGCGTCCACTCGATGTGCGACCGCACCTCCGCCTTCGTGAAGTACCATTTCTTGCAGTAGTCGCATTGGAATCTGCATACACACACACACACACACATATTATAAATATTTTTCAAGCAAACTGTAGATCGTAGGTATAGCGACTTTACAATCACTAAGTATTATTAGGTTAAATAAAAAAATGTCATTTTTAAAGACCTATTTTTGCAAAGATTACGCTGCATTTGTTAATTATAAAAAAAAAGTTTTTATATTTCAATGACTCTTCAAGTAAAATGAACTTGAGGATCTTATAAGTTAAGGGTTAGGGTTGTTTTGCTTTGATTGTCTAGTGAAAATTATTGAATTTTTCTACCAAAAAAACCTCAATAATAGCCCGAAATTGAGGAGGTGACTGTGTTGCACGTTTGATATTCTACCGCAAGTTTCGAATTGTCATTCCACTAGAGTTTTAAAGTTAGAAACGTAGTATAGAAAGCGCACTTATGTCTGCACTCTGCACACATAACTGCGCACTACAATATTTTCTGCACATTTGGGAAGTTTCCCCATTATTCTATTTTTCCCATAAATCTCCAAAACAAACAGCATACACGGTGTGCAGTACTCACTTGCGCGTGTGGTCGGTGTGCATGCGCTGCGTGTGGCGCATGAGCATGGCGCGCGTGGTCAGCACGCGCCCGCACTGCAGGCATGTCGTGTTGCACTGCGCACTGACGGACAGTTATATTATACATTAGTATAGATTTCTCAGAGATGAGATATTTTCACGCATTAAAAAGTATCCTGTATGTTGTTGACCCGGATAATCAACTATCATCATACTAAATTTCATCAAAATCTGTCCAGTGGTTTTTCCGTGATGTGGTCACTGACAGACAGACAGGGAGACAAAAATTTTAAAAACTAGATTCGGCCTCTGTATCGATAATAATGACTATTTCAATAAGATTTTTTGGAACCTATTTAATGTAGAGGTTCGACTCAGAATTTTATTATATGTATAGATATGTATACATAGGAATGACGAGTTGTTGTGGGTTGTATTATAACGTGTTTTCCCGTGGGAGTGAGATAATCTCCCGCGGTAACAAATAGAACATTTGAACATACCCCCTCTCTCTCAATGGACCGGCGTAGCTGCGCCCTGTGAGATTCGGTACGATGGTGCCGTCTTCATTCCTGAAAAAAAAATGTATTAAAATTTTCCATACCATCTAACATATTCAGATGCAGATGTAGATGTCCTGGGTTCGAGTACCATATTAAGTCAAATATATTTATCGGAGGAGTTAGGAAGTTACATATTATAACTTAAAAATAAAACCAGCGTGTTTTCTTATGAATGACTATATTCAGAGCGGAAGGCGGAAGCGGCTTGGAAGCTTATAAAAAAAAGTTTTTTTTTTCTTAACATTTTCAGGTGGCCCATCGATTTTTAAAATAAATAATCAATTTAAATGTTTGGTTTGATTTTTTTTCGTGAACATCTTTGAAAACATTCAAGAATTGACAAATATAGTAATTTTCTACCTAACTTTCACTATAACGTTGCAATTTTAAAAACGTTGAAACAATAATGTTACTGTTTTTTGTAATATAGAGAAAATGACTATATTCGTCAATTCTTGAATGTTTTCAAAGATTATCACTCTAAAAAAAAATTGTGGACCACCTCAAAATGTTGAAAAAATAAAAATATTTTCAAGTTTTTTTTATAAGCTACAAATTCTGCCCTCCATGTAAAGAAAAAAAAAATCGCTCCACCTTAGTTGTGTGTGCACGCGCGCGTGTATGTGTGCGTACGTGTGCATCTCTCTCTCTCCCAGCGTGTGTGTGCATGTGTATGTGTGTGACTCACAGGCGGTCCCGTGCGTGGTGCTGGCGCAGGTGCACGCGCAGCACCTCCGCGTTCTTGAACGCGCGCCGGCAGTGCGGGCAGGCGGCGCGGCGCCGGTCCTCGTGCGTGTGCAGGTGCCGCACCAGGTACGCCTTGTTGCGGAACTCGCGCCCGCACTCCGAGCATATCGCCTTGCGGTCGATGTTCTTGCGCACCTCCTCGTTGTGCGTTCTGGAATGTTACCCATCTATTATGACGACACGTTTGGCTCAGTTTGTAGGTATCCTACTTGCTGTGCCAGCGGTCGCGGATTCGACTCCCGCTGGGGGTATTCATTTGTGTGATGAGCACGAATGTTTGTACTCGTCATGGGTGTTTATATTTATAACTAGCGATTCACCCTCGTTTCGCTCTGGTTCGTCCCTTAGTTGATTCCCATACAAACTTTCATCCTCATTTTCACCCCCTTAAGGGATGATTTCCGAGATAAAAAGTACTAATTAGTTATTTGTCCTTTTTATAACTAACTTAATATTAAAAATGTTCACAAAAATTTTTACAACAATCGTTCAATGTATCCCTAATAAAATAGGTTATAACAGCAATACAATAAAAACCGTATTTAAGACCATCGATCAACAAAGTACTAGACACACAATCCCATACAAAAGTTCTCTTAAAACTGTCACCAATTTTGTTAAGATAATTATTCTAGTTCAAATAAATATACAACAATATAAATTGAACCTTAAATGCAATGCTTAAAGTTGATTTTACAAAAAAATAAAATAAAAGCGCGCTCAAATGTTCAAATAAGCGCTCATTCATTCGAGGACATTTTTTGTCGCTGATTGTGTATCTAGTACTTTTTTGATCGATGTTTAGAAATCTAAAACCACTACTCGCCTAACATGACACCGAAACCAGCCCCTCTCGTAGAACACGCGGCCGCACACCGGACACTCCAGGTGCAGGGGGCGGGTGTGCATTTGCTCCACGTGCCTTTTCAGATACTGGGGACGCCTGGAAATAATACATTTTGTTTAGTGAATTAATGATTTCTTAGTTACTCTTATATAATAATAATAATCTACATCTACACTACGATTATAAAGAAGAAAGATTTGTATTTTTGTACGTTTGTAATGAATAAACTCAAAAATGACGGGACTGATTTAGATGAAATTTGCTATAAAGATAGTTTGAGACCCTGGGAAGTACATAAGATATTTTTTATTTCTGAAATTATCAATTAAGGGAGTGAAAATGAGGATGAAAGTGTGCATGGGGAATTAACCTAGGGACGAACCCGAGCGAAGCTAGTATGAGCCGCCTAGTAAATAATAAAATTTCAATAACCTTTTAATTTTGTCATGTTCGTTTGTCCCTATATCATAGCCATTTACTCAAAAACTGACTTTATATATACTAGCGACTTATCCTCGCTTTGCTCCGGCACGTCCCTATGTGGGCGGATTTTGTTCACAATTTCATGGGTTTTTTAATTTTCATAGGTATTTTTAAAATCATGAAAATCAACAAATAAAACAAGACTCACTTAAAATCCCGTCCACAGTGCGTGCAGATAAAGGCAGCGCCGAGATGCTCGCGCATGACGTGCGCCGCCACCGTGTCCTTGTCCCGCAGCTGCAGCAGACAGATGGCGCAGCGATACCTGTTATAATAAGCCATTTCCGAAATATATAAAATAAAAAAGATAAAATTTAATACAAAAACTGCTTATTTAACATTATAAGATTATTCTTACTTGATGTATATGAAATTGAATTAAAAATTCAAAATATTTTATTCAGCATTAATTTATTACCGACCGTCATGAGTCTACCACCAGTTCGGAAAGAAGAAGCCTCAGACCTGAGAAGAACTGGCGAAAGAAATTCAGCCGGACTAATAATAAAAAAAACTGTTTCACTTTATATGCTTTAAATTAAAAAAAATATATACCGGCGGTAATGGCGTAACTTGTGGCGGTACAGTACATCGGCCGTCTTCACGCGAGCCTGGCATATGTCGCATTGGTGGTCGCCATTCTCCTGAAAGACCAAAAGCATTTTGTGATCATGTCCCACCGACTAATTTCAGCCATGGCAGTCAATTTTATTTTATTGGAGACTCGCCAGCGCAGGAGATATTATACTGCAGAGCTAAATTTTTGAAAAAAAAAATTCAACATTAATTTGATTATAATCAAATTATTGTATTGTCAGAACGTACGCTCATAGGCACTGGAGTAAAGCACCCAAAATTGAACTGTTACTGATCTCGGTATTCTTACCGATATTTTTGTCAATAAATCTTTATTGACAAAAAAAACAAATAACTATATTTATCCTGACCGTGGAGTCGAGCCCAGGACCTGCGGATTTGCCACACAAGCTAACCACTAGACCCGATTCCATTAAGTCCTATTTCGAATCAACCAAAAAAACCTCAATCCTAAGATGAAACTGATGATAAATCTTCCTGTATTTGGTAAAACTATTAAAAATAATAAAGAAATAAAATTAAAAGATTTATCTCGAAACATACAGGCGAGTGAATCCTCATGTGCATGTGGTAGGCCTCCTCCACCACAAACCCCAAGGCGCAGGGCTCGCACGTGTAGTTCATGTGCCGCCTACTGCTGAACAGCGCGTGGTGTTCCAACAAACGCGCCGGTTCGTCTATAGTCACTATCTCTATGTGTTTCGTTATCTCGTCTGAATATTTTTGATCGTCGGCTGAAAATAAATATTAATTTGAATTTTTCCACTAATGTTGCCTCAAGTTATCTCTTAATCTTTTATAAATAGCCTTGTACCATGGTATAAGACAAAGGACAAAGGTCCAATCACATATTATATTTCTACAACATATTAGTTTAATATAGATTTCTCAGAAATGAGATATTTTCCCGCAGTAAAAAGTATCCTATATGTTGACTTGTATAACCAACTATTATCATACCAAATGTCATCAAAATGATCCGTCTAGTGGTTTTCTCGTCATGCGTTCCCAGACAGACTACAGATAAAAATTCGAAAAACTATAGATTAGGCCTCTATATCGATAATAATGACTATTTCAATAAGATTTTCCAAAAAATATTTTATGTACAGGTTTGACTCAATTAAAATTTTATTATATGTATAGATATATAGATTTAAAAAAAATAGTGGTTTATATTTTCTTGTCAAAATGTCCACTAAACAAAGAGTGTTTCAGCAATATTTCGTCTATTAGTAATTTTATAGGTGTATATCCTAAACTATAAAATAAAATGAAATATTGTAAAAGACAAGTTTTATCTCTCTTACATGATGATGAAATAATTCATATTTATAAGTAATAACGTTTTATATTTCAAATAATAATCTAAATATTACTTTGTAAATATAATCCATAAACAAAACAACTAAATAACAATGATAGCTAAATTACATAACTACATAAAGCGGATATATCTGCTAAAATAGTATTGCAGATTTTTTTTTGGCTCCATATTTGCCATACATTGTTCTCACTTATAAACAACTATTTAGATAGCATAAGCAAAGAACACTGGTCTGACATGCTAGATAATATACATAATAGAGCTAAAATACATATAAAATTCATAGGCTATAGCAATGAGATACTGTAGAGTTGCCTGCCTATCAGTAAAAAAAAAAGATACTGAAAATAGATCATTACTTAAAGAGATTACCTTCTATATCCCTAACACATCGTACGTCTACAATTATTAATGTACATAAAAAACAATATAAACTTTATAATATAAAAATGGGGTTGCTGTTATAATTCCTTTAATGAGATGTGATATAAAAACACACACATTTTGATACAACATTGTCATTTTCAATTGAAACAATTTGAAGAAATCGATATAAAGTAGTATACCCAATTCGTAAACGTAATTCACTTAACTATCATGTTGTATGAAAATAGTGCTCTATAATAACCATACAAATAATTCTTATTTGACGACAAGTTTAGCTCAGTTTGTAGTGACCCTACTTGCTGTGCCAGTGGTTGCGGATTCACTCACTCAGTCCCGCTGGGGGCTTTTATTTGTGTGAATAGCACGAATATTTGTACTCCAGTCATGGGTGTTTATATTTATATTATGTATCTATTTAGAGTTATATTATATGTGTAGTGTATCGACTATCTGGTATCCATAACACAAGCTTCGTAGCTTACCATAAAACTAGATGGTGCTGTGACGTGTTAATGTCCCAACATATTTATATTTATTTTATTATTTCTGATATCAGTAAGGATAACTTATTTTATAACACTACTATAAATATCTATTACTACTTACGTCCACATTTAGGTTTTCCCTTGAATATAGGTTTCACGTTAGGCTCTTTTTTCTGAAAAAAAAGGTAAATAACATATCAAACCTCTGTTTTTTATATAAAATTATAAATTTAGCCTTTTTCAAAGTTAATTTTCTACTTTGACAAGGTAGTTGTAAATTACTAAAAGTACGAGTAATAAAGTGCAGAGTAAAAAAGTACAGATTGTTAAACAAATACAAATGAAGCTTGTATTTGTTTAACAATCTGCATGTAGTGAAGAAATGATTTTGTGATGTGACATAGAAAAAAATGTCAAAAAAACATATTTTTTAAATTTATAATAATTTTTAACAAATGATTTATTTTTAATTCTAATATACCTATGTTGAAGTAATATTTTTTAGAATTATTGTTCAGTTTAGTAAATTTAATATTATTCAGGGTTCGATAATTATCGTTGATAATTATCTTTGATAATCATATCATTGATATCATATCATTGATAATTATCTTTGATAATTATCATGATAATTATCAGGATAAATATGGGTTGATAATTATCTTTGATAAATATAATTCAAAATATTTAATTCGCAACTCTTCAAATTGTTGATCAGCAAACCGAACTCTCTCAGAGCTGATGCTCTAAAAACTCAATCAGCAAACTGACTAATGCAGTTGAGGAGGATGAGGATGATATTCCAATCATTAAGGAGTCTGCCTATTACACCGTCTCATGCTATGACCGTGCTATGAACGTTACAGACACAGAACAAGCGACACGGACTACTACGCCCACTAGAACGTATCATTCGCGTATAAAGTTATAAACCGCGTATCATCCGCGTGTCATATGTATGGTTCCCGTTTTCTCAGTCGCAGTAGTTCACCTAAGTTTATGCGTGAGGCAGCTGCGTCAGGAAGAGCGAGTGAATATTTTTGTTACGAAAATTATTTCCTATACCTATATGATCGGTATAAGAAAATTGTCCGGTAGAGAATTAACAATTAGACGAGGAAGAAGAGAAAGTTTTTTTTAATAGTATTCAGTGACAAATGAGCAGACAGCCCACCTGATGGAAAGCGGTACCTGTCGTCTATAACACCTACGGTTTATGCACTTAGGTTTAATGTAACAAAAATGCAGAACCGCAGGTGCGTTGTCACTGTGAGGACTAAGAAACCTTATCCTTCAAATCGGAACACGCCAATGTAATCATTGTTGCTTGGCGGGAGAAATAGATAAGGGGGTGGTACCCATCCAATCGGACTCCTCAGGCTTGACAGAGTCATACCACCTGTAAGAATAACCTCAGTCAATCACGACGTTACTAGGTTATAAAAAAATATAATTAAAAAGAAAATATTACCACTAGAAGACAAGCGGTAACATATTTAAAACGGCTTAGAATGGTCATCATACGCAATTAAAACCCGTATGCTCACCGTTTCGCCGCCTGCGCGCACCAGTTCGGCAACGTCGCGTGCCACAGGCATCTAGTGGGCATAATCTCATACTTTTTATTACAAAGAATATTTTTTTGCCTGACACGGTCCTAGCACGGTCATGGTATGAGACGGTGTAGTGGGCAGACACCTTCAATTTAAATAGTGTCTATATAGTTGGTTAAATTTATTCTGTTTTTATTTCCAAGTTTGTATCTATTTCAAAATTATGAAAAAAATTATAATAAAAGATTACCTTGATTGTAAAAAGTGTATAATTTATTCTAACTAAATTATGATAGGCAAGTAGTAAAACACCAATACCTATACAAGGATTGCTAAGTTTATACCTGTTTGATAATTATCTGATAATTATCTTGATAATTATCGCGATAATTATCAAAAGACATATTTATGTTGATAATTTCATACCCTGCTATTATTCCTACACAATAATTTTGGCCAAAAACAAATTTTTCAATATAGTAAACACAAAATCTGTAGCTAAACTGGAATACCTACATATCAGTACTATACCAAAACCCTCTCCCTCTCAAATAAATTTGCATTCCTTGAATGGTCAAAGTAAGACAAAAAAATATTCATATGAAAAAAAAATACACAAAAGAAGGAAACATTTGATGCAAGAAATTTCCTAAAATCAATGTGCGAGTTTATTATAGGTATATATAGTGAGTTGAAATATAATAAAAATATAACTCATGTACAGTAAAGTTTTGTTAAAAACTACATTATGACAACATTTAATTAAATTACTTCAAATATCTTATTTAGGTTTTCGATGCTTTCATAACATACGGTTAGCACAAGCAGTTGCATTATAGTATCAATTTTTGAATCATGAAATTTTATTCTTCCTCTACATTTTCTTCATTTCTACTTTATGATAGTCCATCTTTATTAAAAGACAAAAAATAACCTATCCTATGGGAACTGTACACATTCCCAGGATAAGTAGCCTATGTGTTTTACTGATATATGAGCTATATTATAGTAGTTTCATTAAGATCCATGCAGTAGTTTTTGTGTGAAAGAGTAACAAACATCCATACATCTATACATCTCCACAAGCTTTCATGTTTATAATATCAGTAGGATATACAACAAAAGATATCAATTATCTTTAAGTGTATATGTTTTAATAATCTTATTTAATTGTCTACTTAATATAAGGTTATATCTTTAATATGTGCATAATGATTTAAAAATGTACACACATTTTTTCTTTTACCTTAAAGAAGTTTGTATATAAAAAATGTACAACTTACCTTCTTTTTAGTCTTTGAAGGTAGATATTCATCGTCAGAGTCATCATCTTTATTTCTCTCTCTATTTCTAGGTCTTGGGGTAAGTAAAGGTAAGGTCACACCATCTTAAATAATCACTGTTTTATTATATTAAATGTTTTATAAGAAACAAAAAAAACTAATGTACACAAACAACTTAGTTGCATATATGAGTAACAAAAAACTAAATGTTATACCTCTAAATACTACAGAAAAGACCTTATTTATGATAGACACTAATGCTGTATTTTAAGTATTTTTATATGTAAAAAAATAAAATAAGGATTAAAATTACCTTTAGAATGGTCATAATATGTAGGCTGGCCAATTTCCATAGATATATCTGGTAATATATGTTCATGATGTTCATTATGCTCATAGGGATTTTCATAATCATCTTCAGGTTCTATTTTGACATCTATGTGGTCTGGTAACTCCTGCTTTACTCCCACAAAATTATATGAAGCATCCTCATCATTATTATGGGGTTCTTCATCTGATTCCACTTTAAAGTTCACTTCCACCTCAAACCCTGAATCCTCTGGCTCAATTTTTACTTGAACTAAAGCCTCCATACTTATATTTTTAAAGACAGATGAAGAAACACTTTAAATAATCATCACAATAATGTTTACTGCATTAACAAGTCATGTATAAATCCACAAGCTCACTTGATAGAAGCTGTTTGTCTTTCATAAGGATAAAAGAATAGAAATCGATGGAAATAGTAAAAAAAAACTGTAGGTAACTACATTCCGTATGCCAACGCTTTTAAAATAAATTTGTTTTGTTAAAAAATAATTGTATTTCTTTATTCATAACTTGTATACGTAAACGAGATTATCAACAAGTACCGTAAACCGTTCACTGACGAATTATAACTGTAGGTGACGATGTATGTATGGCTTCCACCGCATTACTATAAAACATTTATGATATATGCTGCCACAGAACAGATATTAATAATAGTAATAAATTTTATTATCATGTCTTCTTAGTAATAATAGAGACAACTATATTAATGAAGGACAAGATAATTATTACGAGAATCTACAAATTAGCCGATAATCCTAAATCTGATGCAAAATGTCAAAACTACCGAATCTCTGTGTTGCAAGCATGCAATATTGTTTTTAAATTAGTGACTACCTTTTTTTTTAAAAAATATAAATATAATAAAAAATGTTTAATATATTTTTTTAAATTAATGTTTGTTACAAAAATGTATGTATTTTAACTTGCTATATAAGTTTTAAAGGATCTTTTTTTTATTCTCGCTATACTGTGGATGTATGATTGTAGATTAATGATTAACCTCGAAAAAATATTATTATTTACTAGAAGAACCCGCGGCTTCGCTCGCGCTAAATCTTAAAATAAACTCTAAAAAGGTAGGTTTCATACAAACTTCTATTCCCTATTTTACTCTCATATGGATGAATTTCGAAAAATGCTAAAACATGTATTTATTTCATTTTATTGAAGAGAAATAATACCAAGTTTCAAGTAATTCGTCATAAAAAAATTCATTTTGGATTGTCTTATAACGTGTTTTCCCGTGGGAATTAGTTAATCTCCCGCGGTAAAGTAGCCTATGTCACTCTCCAGTCCTCCATCTATCTGCACACAAAAAATCACACCAATCCGTCTCTTCGTTTCGACGTGAAAAAAAGACAAACAAACACTTTCACAATTATAATATTAGTATGGATGTTGGGACATTAACACACAGCACCATCTAGTTCCATGATAAGCTACAGGCTTGTGTTATGGATACCAGATAGTTGATACACTACACGTATATAACTTTAAATACATACATATCTATACATATCATAAAATTGTAACTAAGCCGAATCTGTACATTAAATATTTTTTGGAAAAACTTATTGAAATAATCATTATTATAGATACAGAGGCCGAATCTATAGTTTTTAGAACTTTTGTCTGTCTGTTGTCTGTCTTTCTGTTACAGCATCACTGAAAAACCACTGGAGGGATTTTGATGAAATTTGGTATGGTGATACTTACCTATTCGGGTCAACCTAAAGTATACTTTTTACCGCGGGAAAATATCTCATTTCTGAGAAAAAATGCAAAAACTGCAATGTAAGAGTATATTAATCTGTAAAACCTAAGAATTTGGTTTTTGGTCATCTGAATGCGGGTGAAGCCGCGGGCAATGCTAGTTATAAATATTAATATCCATGACTGGAGTATAAAAATTCGTGAATCGTGCTCAGTATACAAAAAAATGCCCCCAGCGGGACTTGAACGAAATGACTTCCTTATGAATTTGGCTTGTTAATTTATTATGGCTTAATTTTATTAAGTTCAGCATTTAGGTTCCTGATTGAGCTACAAACGTTCGTATATTTATATTTTCAATATGGAATCAGGAAATTACGACCTTTACATTCTACCTTTAGTACTACTACTTTTCTGCTCGTGTCATCATCATGTGACATGCCTTCCCATCAAGGTGAGAGTTCTTTATTATTAATTTATGGTTAAGAGTATGGGAAGGAGCAAAAAGGGTACTCGACTCCTGTGTCATAATTGATCTCGTCATTTACGAGACTGTCTAAATCAGAGATGCGCAAACTAGGTCCTGGAGTGGATTGAACATGGAATAGTTCCTTTCCATAAAGGAACTATGTTCACGAAACATGTTCGCGGAACTATCTAGTTCCGATAGTTCATCCGATCCGATCGTTCCGATTTTAACAGGTTATCACTGTTATCGGTTCCCGAGGACAGCATAGCGGGAGATATAGTTTTAATTGACCGACTTCAAAAAAAAGGGGGTTATCAATTCGACACGTATGCATATAATATTATTAGAACTGCAAGATATTAACATAATATGATATATTAGGGCTTCGAAGCAAATATACAAAATTTTATAGGTGTATAGATGTATGTATGTATGTTTGTTTGTGTGTATGTATGTTTGTCCACGCATTTCGCCGAAACTACTATTCCGAACGACGTGATGATGCCTTTTTATTTGCTTACATTTATTTTAACTTAGGGATAGTAAGAATTTCATCAAAATCGGTTCAGTGGTTTTGAAGATATGGATAAAAAAGTGTATTTTTTGTAATTACTACTTTTTACAAAAACTATTTCAGTTTTTACTTAAAACTAAAAATTACGAAATAAAAAAGGTTTTAAAAAAAATTAAACCAACTTCAAAAAACTACGGTGCTTTCGCGCGCCATGTGAATCTAGACGAACGCAACAAAGTACAAAAATATTGTGTCAAAAGTGAAAGAATATTAAAAATTTTAAAATATATTATTAATGTTTTAAAAGTTCAAAACGAAAATCAGATTTAATCAATGAATTATCGACTTTAACGCACAGTGAAGTTGGCACATTATTAATTGTAATAGCATAGTAAGAGATGACATTATAATTATTGCGAATACACGCACACGCACTAGTCACTACAGTAGTTTACACACAGTACCTACGCGATATAATGGCGCTTCCCCACAGCAGTGCAGCAGACAACATCACATACCTAACATTTTTTAACATGAAATCATTTTAAATCCACGAAAAAAAGGAGAAGGTTCTCAATTTGACACGTATAAATATATTTTTTTATTGTTTGACCTCTTCTTACTTTGGTACTAGGTATCTACTATATCTACACTAAAAATGAAAAATAAAAACTTAAAAAAAACTACTTCAAATAAATAAAAATATTGTAAATGATTGTTTAACTTATGAATTATTTTATTATATATATTGATCTTAATTTTTAATTATTTATTGTAATTAGTTTTATTAATTATAAATTCTAATTCATATTAGGTGTTGTAAAAATTAAGAAAAAAGTTTAAATTAATAAACATTCTTTATATACATAATAATTAATATAACATTAGATCTAATACTATTATTATAATATAACTGAATATGAAAGGATTTTATTAATATTTATAAATACCTACTTTCTTAAATTGTTTTAATAGCATTTACAGTAAGCGCAAGAAATGAAAGGCTTTTTTATTTTAATTTAATTATTTAATGTATTTAGTTTGTGTTCGGTGTTTGGCACATGTTTAAGATTCTCGGTGCTTGTCATAGAGTATATTGCTACATGTGGCAAGCGCCCAGCATTGTGAGGAATCACCTTAAAATTTAATATACAGCTATAGCTCGGGTAGGTTCGGCAGGCGTCGGTTACGTTCAGTTCAGTCAGTCGCTCCGGTGATCGGTCCAATATATTCGTTTACTCGCTCCATCTCACTCCTGCACATGTGGAACTATAAATGGAACTGTGAACTAGGGATGGAACATTTCACGAGTAGCAAGTGAAAAATCACGTGAAATGCGTAATCATACGTCACACCTGCTACTTAAATTCATAGTGGCTGCTACAAATCACAACTTGGTGAAATCTAGAGCTGTAGCAAACCGTATGTATTCGTTACTGAGTAACGGGTACGCCATCTAATACCGAGTACCGAAACGTTACTCACGAATGCATTTCGTTACTCGCATTTTCCGTATACATTTTCGTACTGATGTTTTTATTGATTTTTTATTCAACAAAATACAATTTTCAGTTAATACCGTTGATCAGTAAATTGGGGAGTTTATTTATTTCGAGTTGCATGATTTCGGATTCTTAGAAATATTGTTTAGAAATAATTTTAAATTAGAAACAACAATTAAATTTAGAGCACATTTTTAGTTTTTTATCCAACAAATACTTATAATTTTTACTGAATGATTATGTGTAATACGTACAGATTATGATTTAATAAATCATTCGCGCAATTGATTTTAAAATATAATATATGCATTACGACGTCACACTAACGTGAAAGATGGCGTTACTTTTCATTTTTAAATTACCTATTTTTTATTTATTATTTAATTTCAAAATTTATTCATAAAAAAATATTGTTAGTAAAGTTTTTAAAAATTATAAAGATTTATAAATAATTATAATTTCTGGGTTCTAGATATCCTGTAACTCTCCAATTGAAATGGTTTGCTGATCGTGCATTATTCCACAGAAAAATTCTTATTGCAAATAAAAACAATGAACTTTTAAATATGCCAATGTAATTATGGAACTTAGCTTAATACAATTTTACCGTGTGATTACTCTGATATATTTAAAATTCATTTAATTTTACATTGTCAGTCCCAAGCCTGTAGAAGTATGAGGGAAAGTTCATTGTTTGAAAATAGGTTCATTCAAAGCACCATGTACGTATGCAACTACGTCAGATCTATATCTCTGCTCCATATCACATCAGTAGCGCCATTGGTGACATTTCATACTTCATTTTAATAGCAAATAATATAAAGTGTGACACCAGACCGTCGAAATCAAAAATCTATGCGTGAAAAGTAGCAGGTGAAATCACGTGAAAAATTGTTGTAATTTCATCACGTGATAATGATTTAAAAGTAGCAATCATTTCCATGCTTACTGTGAACCTGTTTCAATTGTCATCGCGGATTGGAACGATATCGTTCCGGCCTAGGACATAGTTCCGGGAACTATTTCAATCCGGACCTACGCATGTCTAGTCTAAATTCATGCTTTTGCGCCATGGACAGGTACCTATTAAATAATAAATATATACTAATCTCAAATCTGCATTTCTTCGCTTTATTCATTTCACTTGCGGGCTAAATAGAAATATATATTAACATGGATGCCGCGCCTTAACCAAACAACTATATAATAAAAAAAATCATCAACCAAACCATGAGTCTATTAAGAGTACAGTTTGACAGACATTGCTAAACAAACAAAAAACTGCACTACGGTTGCCAGTAATTATATGCACTTTGTCTCGATAAAATCAATAACCCCTGGACACGTTATTAAAATCTTCATGTCAAAGTTGTGTTTTCCGGAGACTGCAACAGCTACATATTTTGACTTTTGGCTTTCAAGTTATTATCATTGAAAATACATTAACCTCTCTCATTTTAGTGATGAGCAGAACATATACGTAGATACATAAGAAAAAAGGGAAAAGGAAAAAACAAATTTGAAATACTCTTTCCTAAATTTTATTATTACTAAAATGTTACACATAACATTATAAAAAAATTAGACAAATTTTGATTTACGCGCCTTAAAAGTTTACAATACATACATTAAACGATTCGTAATCTCAAAATATATTTACTTAGCGATTTTATACAATGAATAACATTTGGTATTTCTTTTCGGTCAGACAGGTAATATTAGGTACATATTTTATGAAGAGCAATTTTATATCAATACTTTTTACTGGCCAAGTAAAAAGACATTTTGTTTTATAAAAAAAATGCTTATTATTTGGTATTAATAACAAAAACAAGTCACTACTGTAATTATATATGTATTTTTTATAATTAAATTTGATGTCTAAAAATAAATGTCATTGAACTTGTCCAGTCATTGGTTAATACTAATCTAAATACTTTCTTGCACCAGCAATTATATTATAAAAATATTGACTATCTTATGTCAGAAGAATTCAGTGTTCTTCGAAGTCTTATGGCGTAATGAAACGCAACAGCGATATTGTGCTGTGAATGTATTTTAAATACATTATTAGATTAACACTAAATTAGAACATTATTTAATTTAGAAGAAAAATAATATTTGTGCTTTTAGATCAGAAAGATTAAGCTGTATAGTGTTAAACTTTTGCCAGTTAAAAATTAGTATATTAAAAATGCAAGTACACTAATGGTTATGACATAATATAATGATTATGGCGCGAACGTAATTTTATAAATAACCTCCAAAAATTAGAGTTTATAAAAGCTAAGTCTATAAATCTTAAAATATTTATATCAACAAATAGAATATTGCATTTGCAATTAATCTTATGCTATGAGACCCTTTGCATATGGAAAATGTGAGCGTGTTTCATTAAATTCAAAAATGGTATTATTTTAAACAATAATTTATGTGAAAAGCAAAGATTTGTGGTGACATCTCCAGGTCATAGTTTAAGTTACTCTAATAATTCTAATAGTTTTTTGTTTTCTCACGTTTTAACTTTATTTAATGCAATCCTTAATCTCAATTAACAACTATCATTATCAGAGTATTCTACAACAATTATAGGTATAACAGCGAAAAATGTAAACTTGTATATAGCAGTTATAACTACTTCGATGTAACTTTGTCAATTCCTTATTATGGAACAACAGTACCAGGTGGGACATTTTATAGCTTTAAGTGTTTGTATGCGCCCTCATTCCTTTTTATAAGTTTACTGCATATATTTTTAAGATAAAATACATACATACATTTAGCTGAAACTTATAGTTCCTTTATTTATTATTAAATCATGAACTATAAACCAAAAAGCTTATTAAATATTTTTCGGATTTTATATTATATAATGTTTTTATTTCGAGTGGTAAGTAACGAAATAATGAGAAAAAGCCTTTTGCACACTGAATATTTGATCGCTATATTATTGTATGAAATTAATAAATATGCCCATTTTCATTTATGTTGTCTTATAAATGCAATTATACATCTTACTTCTAACTAAGGTGAATCATCTGACCTTTATGATATAGATATCCCTTCATATAACTTCAAGTATGAGCGAGTTTATAGCTAGAAAGATAGAAAAAGTGTAGTTCTTAGTCTATGAAAATATTAAAAAAGCATAGATAAAAAATATAGAAATTGAAAATTGGTCTTTAGTATAGTCATAGTTAGTGCAAAGTATTTAAAAGCAGATTTGTTTATGGTTTGTGCGTAATTTTGTATGAAATAGCGTAGTTATAGACAAGCTGATATTTTTAATAGTATTATACCATAGCCCGTATCGGTGGGCTCAAATCGATAAGTTGTATCACACTTATATAAAAATATATATATTAATATTAATTCCTTCATTTCTTATTCTATTTAGCATTTAAGTGTTGTTTATATACAAAAAAAAACAAGTGTCTATGGAAACGTGTTAGAAGTGAAACTTCATTGGTAATTTACATTTCAAATCTCCAAGATTGATGAATTAATAAAAACTTTTAATGTAACACTCAGACAAAAATATGATTCCAACGAATATCAAACAAAGAGAAGAGAATAATATTTTATCTCTATCTAGCTGGATTCTTACATCTATCGCATATAATCTGAGTAGCGAACTCGAGCGAAGCTAGTTATAAATATGCAGGCATATTTGAAAAAACAATCCTGTATATCATGTTTCAGACAATGACAACGGTTACTATGGCAACCTAATGAAAACGGTTACTATGGCGACCGCGACGGTTGTTCGTGACGCGACCTTAAGATTTTTTCATATGCGCGCAAAGAAGTTTCACTTCAATAATGCCTTGCTAATGTTATAAATGCGTTAGTATGTTTGTCCACATAGCGACGTGATATTTTAATAAAAATAGTGGTAGACAGAAATTCGTACTTAAAGAATTTTCATCACGCAACGTCAATTTCTCTTAATTTTATGGGTTATTATTTATTAGCCAATTACAGTAATTAACTAAGAGCCACTATTACGGAAATAATGTTAATAAAATTTAAAAGCTTTTGTGTTAAGCTCAATTTCTTTTAGTGGAGGAGTTTCATGATATTGTCAATATCATATTTAACGCAATGGAATTATAATATAGATTAAAACTAATAAATCAGTGATTTTTTTTGATATACATATATCAATAAATGACTGAGTAATTAGTATAAATTCAGGCCGTTCAGGTCGTGTGACGTCACGAAATTATTCTTACAAGCGCAACTTTAAAGTGTCATAACTTTTTCATTAGTCAAGATATTTTAATATTTTTTTCATATTTTTGTTATATTTTACTTACATTTTTATAATTAATACATTAAAAAATTGGAAACTTCTCCATTGTCCAAGACGGCACGGTATTGGTAGAATCTTAAAATGTGCATTATTATGTTACATAGGTATATATAAATATGTAAATAAGAAAATAATTAAATGAAAATTTAGTAACATTTTACATTACCTATAAATATTTTCAATTCCAATATTCTACTATCAATTAAATAAGTGTGACACAAACTTAATAAAACAAATGAAGATGAAGACGTTCATTTTTGTGCAGACAACAATATCACGTCACTCTCGTCACTTTAAAATATATAATTTATTTCATAAATTACACTTGTCACATCAATATGTGAGTAAGCCAATGCTTACACTGCAAAAAGTAAATTGTAAAAAAATTGATGTCAGTTGAGTTTTCAGTAATAAACAATATTACTATTTGCACTCTAAGCTTAGCTTAGACAAGACGACATTCTATAATCACTGTCTTAATAGACAACTAAAAAAATGTACGGAAATGATATATCTATGCGGTATGTCATTTGTCAAAAATGTCATTTCCATATATTTAGTTTGCTACTAGCGATATCGAGTGTAGAAAGTCGATTTGTCTAAGCGGACTGATGTAGATATTCGGTATATTTAGCTGGGCAGGTCGTCGAGAAATTCCACGTATGTGAAGGGAAAGTGCCCCACTTTGCCGTTGAGTTCGCCCTCCCATTGACCGTTTATGTTCATTTTTGTCACCTGAAATTATATAAAAATATTAATCAAGCTTATCAAGCAATTAATAATGCTAATATAAAATTACACTAATTGAATATAGGATTTTAACAATAACTATTATTTCTCATCAAACACCACAAATACAATATAGTTAATAATACACACATTTGATATTGCATTGCGCTCACATTATGTTTTAATTACAAAAGGATATTATGATATTTTAACCTCACGCCTCAATCATCAAAATCGGTTAATTAGATTATGCGCTTCGGTGGAACAATTTATGTAAATACATAATATACATACATAAACATACTTAAAACATTCATATTTATAGAACATAAAAAATGTTATTTTATAATGAAGATCAAGAGAACCCGAGCGTAGCGATGATAAGCCATTAGTTTTAATATCTATACATATAATAAAATTGTAATAAGCCGAATCTGTACATTAAATATTTTTTGGAAAATCTTATTGAAATAAACATTACTATCGATACAGAGACGCCGAATTTATAGTTTTTAGAATTTTTGTCTGTCTGTTACCGTATCACAGAAAAACTACTGGAGGGATTTTGATGAAATTTAGTATGGTGATAGCTGGTTATCCGGGTCACCATATATATATAATGTGGTTTTTGGTCATCTGAACGCGGGTAGAGCCGCGGGCTAGTATATAATAATTTTCAAGGATTTTACAACATTTGTCCTGGCTGCATTTCTAAGTCATAAGTTCATCATAGCTTTGTTAATTTAAATGACTAAAAGTTTTTTAAAATTTTCCTTAAATATTTATTTTTAAAGCAGTCCTGCCCCACTCCGGGGCAGTGACAGGGAGCCATAAATATATGTTATAAATATCAAAACAAGGTTGGTTTACAAAATTATTATTTTTCCCTTTATGACAGTTAAAAAGTAATATAAAAGATTCGAATACAGACAAATCTCCGTCATCTCCATTCTACGTGACATTGGCAAAGTAATCTGTACTCTACCGTCACGATTTAAAGCCTGAATATTAATAACTTTTAATTCAATTCAATTTCAATTGAATATTAACAATCTCAATAGAATTCAATTAAAAGATTGGAAGGCAACCATCGTGTATATCACCTTGAGTATGTCGCCCTCCTGCAGCTTGAGCGCGGTCTTGTCGTACGCGTTGGGCACGCGCGACTGCCGCACGCGCGCCAGCGCCGGCAGCGACCGCTGCGATAACATATAAACATAGATTACATACTAATATTATTTCTACTTTAATCATGATATTATGCTAATCATTGATATACAAAAGCTCAAGATACACAATTAACATCTCAAAAGTGTCCTCAAAAAGATGCGCAAAATTCGAAATTATGCGCTTTTTCAAATCTCTTTTGTCTATTGCTTTTCGGATGACAAAATTAAAACGCTCGTTCGTTCAAATTAAAGTTGTTTCGTTCAAAAAAGTATTTTATGTGTGCGTAGGTTCCGATTTGTGTTTAGATAATTAGAACTTTCGATGTTTGTATTTTATTCTTTGGTTTGACTTAACGTCACTTGTCGACGCCACTTTTTGAAGACATATTTGTTAGGAAATGTGTATCAATGATTCTAATTAAATGTTATATTACAGTAATTTAATGTTAATTTTTTGATTTTTTTTGTGTCTGACATTTCAAATTCCATTCGATTACATTGCACACAAATATGTCAACGGAAGAGACTAAGATTCTTGACATCTCCACAACAGTTATTAATAAATTATTACGGACGATGCTCACCCACAAAATAATAGAATAAATTAGACGAAAACGGAAATCAAATTTTCTCTTCAAATAATGAAAATAAAATCGCGAAAAAAGTAAATAAATGTATTTTATTTTAAATTAATAGATAACTAATGAATAACAAGTAACCCGAGCAACATTAATATGAATACCTGCATGTTAGTCCCCTTCTGCGGCTGCTTGTTGCTAGGCGGGCTGGGCGGGTCGAGCTGGCCGAGCGCCTCCGTGGGCGGGTACGGCACGCCCGACGGGTCTAGCAACTGGAATAAAAACATTTTTTATATGTCACTGCTTTGAGCGATATCACTACTTCGATTTCCGTCTAAGAGAAAAAGTTATTATGTCGAGGTTACTCCTGCAATAATGTGATTATTATCACGTATATTTGTATGTTTATAATCATAATTGGCCCCACCCAAGACTCGAACTCAGGAACTCCGGATCTGTGTGCTAGCCACTAGTAAACTAAAACCATCTAAATATAAGTTACAAATCACTTAATTTAAGCAATAAACTACTACACACACGGCTGAACAAATTCGGATGAAACATGACAAACAGATAGACTATGATACAAAACTAAGCCTATGTCAGATTTAAAAAAATGTCAAAAGGTGACGTTTCCTGTACATATACATCCTACTAATATTATAAACCCGAAAATTTGTAAGAATTTATGTATGGATGTATGTTTGTTTCTCTTTCACGCCAGAACGGCTGAACGGATCTGGATGAAATTTGGCACAGAGACAGATTATAGTATGGAATAACACATAGGCTACGTTTTATCCCGGAAAAATATACGGTTCCCAAGGGATAGATTTATTTTTGTTTTTCTAGAGGCGAATTCGAGCAAAGCGAGGGTTAGCCGCTATTACATAATAATACAAATCTAAACGCATTGAAACAAAGCAACGGTAAGTCACTAGTGTAAAACAAATTTTATTATGTTCTGTTAGAGTTTAGGTTTGACTTTTTTTCATTTTATATTTAGTTTTTTTTTATCTATATAATTTTCAGTTAAGTCATTTTTTGTTGTCCTTTTATAGTGTTTTTATTTTGCAGCAGTTTTTGTTACAATTTTTATTTTATTTTGTTAATTTATGTTTTTAAATAATTGTGTTTTTTTAATTTTTTATGTTTTTAAAGTTTAAACTAATTTTAATACATATCATGTTTACTCTGGCTGTGATATATTTATAGGTGGAAACTTTGCTGGTGTGTGAATGTATTAAAAATAAATAAATAAACAACATGTATACAAAACACGTAAGTGACGTACCCTCTGCACATACGGTACCGGGATGGAGCCGATCCTGCCCTGCGCGTTCCTGGCGGTCCACCACTGCTCCTCGTCCCGGTTAATCACCATCAGCTTCTCCCCGCGACAGAAGGGCAGGTCGTCTGCGTCCTGGAAATGTAAAACTATACTTTTGAACTAAAAAAACAAACAACGGATTTTAAAACACTCAAAAAGTTATAATTCCACCCTTAAGGGTGGAATTTTGTTCAACATATTCATTAAAAAAAATGGGTGCGTGTAACCTTTACGCGCGGTTGAAGTAAAAATTCTTTGGCAAATATCGCAATTAAATTAAACCAAATAAATAATTAAATGAGGCATATTAGGCATACTTACAAACATATATTTATAGTTGTGTTGCTGAGTGTGACAAGGAGGGACGGGGGGTCTACAGCAACGTGACGTTCGCCGTTCATTATTTTTCGACATGAGCGCGATAGAAATATTATTTATTATTTATGTTTGTTATAAAAGATATTTATTGATTTATTTAAATTTTATTATAATAACTAAATAAATATTTTTAATTCACAAAATTTGTTTAGTGATTGTCTGTTATAGTTTTTGTGACGAAATATTTCAAGGTGGGTCGCAGAAAGTGTCACAACCCAGCGTGACAATAGGGGAGAAGGGGGTCAAAGAAGCTGATTTTAGCGTGACGTATTTTATGAACGACCCCTTAGTAAGAATACATACGTAATCCTTTGGCACCCCATTAAGATGGGGACATTTTCTAACATTAGAAAAAAGTACATCATCTATAATATGTGGACTGAATTATTTAATATTGCTAAGCAATTTCACAAACTTTCACGATATAGTATTATCATAGGATAAGAATAAGAAGACATACATGAGGTTTATACGAATCATACATTTCTGAAAACTTTGTTCAAAAACCACAATGACGTAGAAAACGTGAGGTCATAAACATTTAAAATTATTATGAATAATAAATAAGTAAACAACTAAAATATGTCCTTAAAATCCCTTTATGTAAGTACATTTAAACTAAAAACTCAACCAACATTACGAATGGAATTATCAGTTATTAAAAAAAAAGCTACAATCTATTCACAAACGAAAAGATAATGCGTAGACGAAATAACATCCCTTTTTTTTGAAATTGGTAAAAAATATGAGTTTCATACGAGCGACGTCATGTGTCTACGCTAGTTATGTATTCAGCCCTTTTTAACATCCCACTGTTGAGGGTGGGCTTCGCTTTAATACGAGGGGGATCAGGCCATAGTCCACCACGCAGCACGCTGGCCAAGTCGGGCGGTCAGAGCATATCTTTAGAAAACTTACTAGGTACTCACAGACATTATCAGCAGATTTCCTCATGGTGTTTTCCTTCACAGTAAGATAAGTGTAATCACGTTGGAAATGATTCGCATATGAAAATATCAGAGGTGTGAGACCAGGGATACCTATTGTTTAATATATATATACTGTGTATATTTTTTCGTCCAAAAAACACGAGCGATGCCACGTGTCTACACTCGTTATACATGCATTATTTAGAGAACAAAATTCTATTACAATGCGAGACTAAACATCCCACGAGCTTTAATCTAAAAGAAACTTCATAAACAAATCGTTCCAACAGAACAGACTATCGAAAGCACTATATAATTTATTATTAGGTACAAAAAATAATACTTACTTTTAAAAAACATATTTCATTTTGCATTATTTCAATGCACAAACGACTTTTAAAGATGTCTTATCCACAAAAAAAAACGTGAGCAAAAATTTTTTTGTTAATGTAATTACATAAGTATCAAATAAATAAGGCTCAGTAGTGCCCAGCAATTCAGCCGGGCGCGAAGCCAAAAAACACACAGGGAGGTGGACCACTTCGGTGGGAGGTGGCCCTCTTCGGTGGGCGGTGTACCTACCATACGAGTTGCTACTTCTCTGATAGCAGAGTGGACCTTGGAGCAACAAATCGTGATTTGAAACTTGATAAAAGGGAAATGCGACACTGAAAAGTGACAAAGCGATATATATATATATATATATATATATATATCAAAATTCTATTACAATGCGAGACTAAACATCCCACGAGCTTTAATCTAAAAGAAACTTCATAAACAAATCGTTCCAACAGAACAGACTATCGAAAGCACACTGTACACACACACACACACACATATATATATATATATATATATATATATAGGATTAAATCGGCGAGAGAATGAGATAAAATACATTGCCATGTTGCCATGGTAACCGTTGTTATTGTCTGACAAATATATAATATTATATTCTTTCCGTGTATGATATTCTGTAAATATGTATGCGAGTATGATTGTAATATGCCTAATATGGTTTATTTAATTACTAGCTGACCCGACAGACGTTGTCCTGTCTACACGTCTTTAATTTGAAAATTTCAAACTTTTTTTAATAAGCTAAAACATTCGGGACCATTTTGATGAAAATTATTATTCAAATTGTGAATCTAAACCATTCTCAGATCCCCTTGAACACACACAAAAAATTTCATCAAAATCGGTCCAGTCGTTTGAGAGAAGTTCAGTGACATACACACTCACAGAAGAATTATATATATAAAGATTGATTTGTTTTAATTTAATTTCGATATTTGCCAAATAAGTTTTACTTCAACCGCGCGTAAAGGTTACCTATATGCACACATTTTTTTAAATTATCGATGAGATCAACTAACACAGGAGTATTAAAAGTTGCAGGAAAATGTATGTAGCATATAAAGTATTTTGTTTCTTTTTGGCCGACATATAAAAGGAGAAGGCCGTTTTTACGATATCTTCGGCAATTGATTGAAAATTGATTTTCATAATTTCATTTTTAAGGAATAAGTGTTTAAGTGGTTTTGAACTCGGTATGCCTGTTTTTGTTACTTTATAATCTTTAACGTATATATATATATTACTATATTAATATTATAGTCTACAGTTAGTATCACCATGCAGAAGACAATATTCGAATGTAGGACTGAGATATCCTACCATTTTACTTGTAGAACGATTCGATCATTCAATTATGCATATTTTTAATTATAAAAACTATGAAGATCAGCCGATTACTAATAAATTTTATGACGTTGTTATTTTAACAAGTTCGGTGAGGGAGACGATTTGATCCAAACCATCTGTATTGTAGAACAACATCCAACCAATAATATTGGTTAAAATTTATTTGAGATTTGAGACAATCACTATTTCGACATCATCATCATTATATCATCAGACCTTTTCAGTCCACTGTTGGACATAGGCCTCTCTCAGGGTGTGCCGTTCCACAATTGTATCAACCACTATCAAATTTCGTAGAAAGAAAAGTTGGGCATCTCATCAAAACAAGGCTACTCGTGTAGTTTTAGCTTGTTATTGATCATTAAAAAACCCATTAGGGACTGCAATCCATTAGCTTGTTACTAAATTACAACGGTATAGCAACTCGTTTAAAATTTATTTATAATCAAGGAATGCGCCGATTAGATATTTAGTCATCGCCATCAACCCAGTGCCATAGTTAAGGGAATCTATTTTGGGAGTTATGAGTTCACTTCCTCAAAGGAAACTAGATCATATAATGGGTATTTGGAAACATTATATTGACTAATGATACGCCCTAGTTTAGTTTAGACAAATCCGAAAGTCCGAAAGGATTAAGACATTCTACAATATAATAATGGACTCGGGCCTCTTTTCTGGCCAAAAAATAAGCAGACTCCACATATCTGAAGAAAACTATTTAAATTCTTTCACGTGGTTTCGTCACGATGATTTCTTTCATAGTAAACCAAGTGGAGTCCTCAAAGTGTGAGACTAAGTCTGAATCCACTTCACTATTTTTCACGCGAGTGAATTCATTAAAACAAAATTAGAAAAATATATTCACAATAATTCTAAGCCGAAAACTGAGAAAAGCCGAAGGTATCAAAAATATACAGACAAATTAAGCACTGCCTACATTTTAAAGTCGGTCAAACATGATTTCGTTAATATATAACTGAGCCAATTTTTGTGAGAGAAAAAAGCATTAAACATGACAGTTATCTAACGTACATAGAGCAGTTGGCTCGAAGCCAAAAGTAGCGGATTCGAATACCGCTAGAGACAAATATTTGTATTGGTCATACAAGTAGGTAATTGGCTCAATCTGAGTACATGTTTCACCAACTCATGACACAGATATTTTCTTCATTTAAATTCTTTATAACTTTAAGTAACGCCTCCGTTAATCAATAAAATTAATTAATAGTAAATTAAAGTCCTCAGAAACTACTGTACGGTTCTCATATGGTTTTCACGAATGAAGAGAGCGATTATCTAGGAAGGTTCAAAATTAAAATATATTCTGCTAATTTTATAAATGCGGAAGTAACACTTTCTGTAGCCTTTACACGCTTAAACAGCTGAACAGAATTAGATGATTTGGTATGGAGT
Organism: Brenthis ino; assembly: GCA_921882275.1. Lineage (NCBI taxonomy): Eukaryota > Metazoa > Arthropoda > Insecta > Lepidoptera > Nymphalidae > Brenthis > Brenthis ino. The sequence goes on along the minus strand of OV170229.1, from coordinate 11,460,762 downwards.
TAGTTTGAAACCCTGGGAAGGACATGATAAATAAATCAACCCTTAAAAGGGAGAAAAATGGGTGGAAAGTTTGTATGGGGAATCAATAATTTCTCAAGTAAGGTATATAGAACTCATCATACCTATGTATACATAGTCTATCTATTCCATACTAAGCGTTAAAACGTATCTAGTACGAGTCGCTAGTATTTAAATACTTTAATGAATCGAAAATGAGCTACCAGTATTACGTTATTAGTAAATTAAGTCGAAGAATGTCGTCCCTTCTGGAAGCTTTCGTGAAGATATAGGGATGCTACTACTTTTGTAACGGTAAAAAGAAAAATAAAAAAAAGATTGTCTTGGATACTACCCTCCAGTTCCCAAATCAACTAATATGTTTACATCACATCGATCAAACAAACAAAGGAACAAACACTTAAGCACTTTAAATATCAGTAAGAAAGTAAAAAGACGCGATACTTACACTGCCAACAAAATCAAATTTGGCTATAACGACTTCCAACACGTGGTACAAGTGAGGCGTAGCGGCCGGCGTCGCCTGCGCGCTCGCCTGCGACAACGGCCTCACCAACGGCGTCGTATCCAAATAGTGCAGTCTGTAGAAGGCTAAAAGTGCTGGCATATCAGCAAACAATTGGGTGCCAATCCTGAATCTGGTAGTTCCGTCTGCTGACACCACACGGTTGATTATGTAGTGGGATACTCGATCGTCTTCTCTGCAAATGAAAACAACAAAATATAATATATTTTACAAAATATCAGTCCCACGCCTCGTGCCTAAATGCATTTCCCAACGTTTAAAGAAAAAGGATATACTTATATAATATCTCCCATAACTATGTTTTTTGTAAAGCGTTCGTAAATCGTAATATCGGACACGTAAAATCTAAATAAAACTGTAAAAAAACAGTTCCTTTTAAAATATCAAAACTTTAGAATCGCTCGAATCTTATAAAATAGTACCTTCATAAATAAGATTTAAAACATACACCTCATAAGTTAATTGAAAAAAAGAAAGATGAAATACATTTGTGCCTCATCGTTCTTTCGACATACAAAGAGACTACCTACATAACATTTTCTAGTTAACCTTATGATTGCGCACAGGAATTTTTAATCCACAGCACAAGGTGTTGCTTCAAAGCTTTATTTAATAATAATTTGTACAGCCGCATTTACAGATTCTAAACTAAATTCATAACGACACGTTTTGCTCAGTTTGTAGTGACCCTACTTGCTGTGCTAGCGGTCGCGGATTCGAGTCCTGCTGGGGGCATTCATTTGTGTGATGAGCACGAATGTTTGTACTCCAGTCATTGGTGTTTATATTTATAATATGTATGTAAGTATTCAAAGTTATATATATGTAGTGTATCAACTATCTGGTATCCATAACACAAGCCTCGTAGCTTACCATGGAACTAGATGGTGCTGTGTGTTAATGTCCCAACATATTTATATTTATTTACTCTAAACGAATACGAAAAATAATTTATAATTATTACTATTTCATATTAACACAAAATTTCGTGTAAACAGGATGTTATAAATAGTATGGAAAGTTAGCTTAATTTACACAATAGGACTAATACTTTACTCTTTTCCTTACGGATAAACAAATTAATTACATATATAGCCTTAATATGTCTATTTATAATACAGCTCACCGTCACACATATTTTACCTTAATTTCGGACATCCTCGATTTATACTTTTATTGGATAAATATCATTAAAACAAACACCTGAATTAAATTACCTCCTTAAAACTGAACTATTAAGAAAATCGAGAAAAGTCCATAGAAACCAGAAAAATATATTATCTCCTTCCTGAATATATATTTTTCATAAAACTTATTGTAAATTAAAATGTTTGTACTAAAGGTATAAAGCAACAAAAAAAAACTAACATTGCGCAGTTTTAAGTTAAAAAAACTGTTTTTGTCATTAAGAAAAAAATAAAATAAAGAGTGTGTGTATGAATCTGTACACGCGCAAGAAGTAAAATTTCTGTAGGTTATCGGTACTCTTTATGAAATTCAATTTGTTTTAAATAATTAGGATAGGTGAGATACTAAAAAACCGTGTACCGATAGGATGAAATTGTCATCCCGTATGTCACAACTCTCTGTTTGTAAAAGGAATGATAAATTTTAATAAAAATAATTAAATAACGCATATTAGACAAATTACAATCATATATTTATAGAATATCATTTAAGGAAAGAATATTTTATATTATATATCATTTCTCAGACAATAACAACGGTTACCATGGCAACAAACGTTCGCCTCGTCCGATCACACTTTACGTAACGCTCTCGTCACGCATTCACCAGCTTACTCCCCAAGTCAAGCGTGCGTAAAGAAGTTTTACTTCAAAAACAGATGCTACAACCGCAGAACTTAGGAAATATTAATTTTTAATTTTTTCCTTAGGGTTGTTAACAACTCGTAACGCCTACATGTTGTCGACAAGCAATTTTCAGACCGACCGATAAGCATACCTTATTTTCTCAATAGGTAATAACAAAAAAGACAACCAGGGAATCTTACAGTAGTCACATATGATGTGTAGTTCAGGAGGATATTAATTAATTAATCCATACTAATACCTATTATAAATGCGAAAGTAACTCTGTCTGTTACCTTTTCACGCTTAATCTGCTGTATTAATTTAGATGAAATTTGGTATGGAGATAGTTTGAGACCCTGGGAAGGACATAGAATAGTTTTCACCCCGGAAATCATCCCTTAAGAGGGTGTAATGGGGTTGGAAGTTTGTATGGGGAATCAATCATTTCTCAAGTAGGGCATATAAAACTCATCATATTCTATACTAAGCGTCAAAACGTACCTAGGGACGAACCCGAGCGAAGCGAGGGCGAGTAGCTAGTATGGATATAATTTAAAATATAAAACAAACCTGACACATAACACATAATCGCCATGTATAGTCTTCGAGTCTCGCACAAGGAATACACCACTTTCAGTCTCATTGAGCAGCAATTTAGATGCCTCAGCTCTAGATAGACCGCCGAAATACCAGCTGAAAAGAAATTGTTTATAAATTAATACTCGAACGTCCCATCCTATCAATATTATAAATGCGAAAGTTTGGATGTTTGTTACTCGGTCACACCAGAACGGCTGAAAGGATCAGGATGACATTTGACATAGAGATAGATTGTAGTCTGAAATAGCACATAGGCTACTTTTTATTCCGGAACAATGTACGGATTCTGTAGGCTAATTTGTTTTTGTTTTTCACTAGGGATGAATCCAAGCAAAGCAAGGGTGAGAAGCTTGTAGATAATAAAATAAAAAATTGTTCTATTGGTAAATTTATTTTAAAAAGCCAAACAGAACATCTATTTGGATTTTTGCCAAACACCTAAGTCAATTTTATTATACTTTCAAGGACATGCAAAAACATTACCTTTGATTGTCATCCATAATAGCAGAGATTTAACAAAATTTAGACTTGTAGAAAAAATATAGGTAGCTCAATTCTATGTATATTCTTAACAGATACAAGAAAATCTTGTCTAATTTTACACTAATGTTATAAAATAAAAGTTGTAAAAGTTAAGTATATCAAACTTGAAAAAAATCAATTATTAATTTAATAAGTCCGTACTCAAAAATCCTTTAAATAATATTGAATTTACATTCTTAAGTAACAAATTTGGCTTGACTACAATAAATCAAATGGTTTTTAAACCATACTATTACACAAATGTAGACTCTTTATAGTAAAATAAATGATGAATAACAAATTGTATGAAGTTTGTGTCAGTATAACAAGGCAGTTAACCCACCTTTCAAAATCAGGACAGTCATAAAACATAACTGAAACTACAATCTGTTATTAGAATTACAATAAACAGAAACATAATTACTCACATACCTACTGCTGTTTTGTTATTTTCTTTCATATAATGGGGAAAGGAAAAATTGAATGAAAATTTAAGAGTAAAAAAATACAACAATAAATATATTAAAATTACATAGTGTTTAAGTTAGTATTTTATATTTTTACATATCTGTGGATATCCTTACTGGCTTACATTAAATTTATATATTTACCAGTACCTAGTAGTAACTTTAGTAAGTCAATGTTATAAATTTTAAAATTATTTTATTTATAAAATGGCAATAATGTTTAAATAACATGAAATAAAGATTTTGCTTATAGATATTTAGTAAAAAATATTCAAGGCATTCATTTCCAATATCTAACAACTTACTCACAAGTCTAGTATCAAGAACAAAATTGTAATTAAAATTCATCTCATGTTTGTAACTACCAATTCATACATAGATAGCTTTGCAGTATGTATCTAAAAAATACTAATCACTTTTTGTTATGATTTTCAAGAGATTAAAATGATCAATATATAAAATGAGTTTTTTTACAAAGCAAAAACAATGAAACATATTATTTTTGTTTTTATTTACATAAATTATTTTGTTGAATGTTAAAGAATAAAATATAATTCTAATGACTATTGCAAAATTTGAGAAACTTTGCTCTGCTATACTAAGATGTATCCAGTTTATTTATAAAACAAATTATTTATAATATGAATGTACTATGTTTTTGGTTTTAATGGAATACTGTAATTATGGGCCTTGATGGAATATTACCTCATAAAATATAAGTGATTTAAACATTGATTTATATAAAACTATTAAAACCTGACTATGAATGAATACTACCTATTAACATATTGGTAAATTTTCTTATTAGTCAAAAGCAGAAAATATTTGTACAACACTATTTACCTGGTCATATCATTATGATCAAACGAGGCCCCGATAGTAGGGTTCGCCATCCCGCCGTTTAATGTACGAGACTGATCACGATTACCGATACACCATCACGAAAACACCGGAAGTGGAATCAAGTTCATTACACTGTCGATATCACAGCTCCCAGACTCATGCACACAATTTATAAATCTCAACAACGTTTTCGCAAATTCCTGCAGTAATCTAACAATACTTTGCCATTCGTTGCAAGAAATAATTTCAATTTGTTGACAACTATCTTCTGGTAAATCACCAAGGTATATTCACATCGAAACACATGTTTTTGCTATTCTCATGCACGGATACAGATTCACCGCACATACGCGCACTTTTCTAACTAACTTTGGGATGCAATAAGTAAAATAAATCTATAATTAGATCAAATTATAAATAATGTTCCACGGGTCACACACGCGAAGTTTCATACGATAGGGCGTAGACAAAGTCTGGTTTTTTTTATTTTGATTTTTGACGCATAATACTTTCCTAATGAGCTATTGTTTGTGGTCATTTAAATTTAAAAATTAAATTATAATAAAGTTACACTAATTTACAATTTCAATATATATACTGGAAATTATAAAAATACCTAAATTATTCTGATTTTGATATTTTTATGAACATTACCTTTATTAGCTTTATTAATTATATTTAAACAGGTATAAAGCAAAACACTAAGCAAATATTTTTTCTAAATATTTTTATGCACATAAAATTTAGGAATGTGCTAGAATTTTTTTTATTACAATATTATTGATATTTATGTATTTTTAAATGACAACACAGACTTCATTACACATCACCTTCGAAATTTTAGTCTATGGTGTGTGTCCATTGTTTTTCTACAATGTTATTTTTCTGACTGCTGCTGGTGGACGAAAAATTTATCTCGCTGCGTCCAGTGTGGGTTTGTGCTAGTGTTCGTGTTCGATACAGTGATTTATTAGAAATAGATCACGAAGATGTCGTCACCGAGCGCTGGGAAACGTCGCATGGACACGGACGTCATAAAACTGTATCCTTTGTCATATTCCATACAAAGCAGGTACTGCGTTGGGCCTCCATGTAAATAAGTAGGTAGCTGAAGGGCCATCAGCTGATTGTCACGACTCAATACAAAATCGATACAGGCCATTTGTGTATGAATGCTTTACTTTATCGACGATAATGAGGTCTCGTTTAAACATAGGATGTATTTTTATTTAGAAAATAAGTTTTGAAGGGCTGATCAACGTTGCTTTGTGTAGGTCCGTGGGCCAATGTATCTATATATAACACGTAGATAAAGCACGATACGTTAGCGAACGGTGTTCTTCCGTGTACTTATTTAGATTGTAATATTTCGTAATTTGTATGTAGGCCACGGTCTCAATTGCGCATTTTTCTCACTCCGTCGGTATTAGCTATTAACTGAGTTATCCATGATTTATTTTTTTTGATAAAAGAACAAACAGATGTGATATAATAATCAATACATGTTTTTTTTATTAGTATGCAAAGGTTGCATGTTATTGTTCCATTGTTAATGAGGTCCTTTATGACGTCAAAAACACAAAAACAATTATGAGATACATATGCATAATTCAATATTGAGTTGATTTCAGTTGAAATGAAGTTCATGGTACTTTTGGTGTTTTGCCAAATGCTAGTAACTTCAACAGACATAAATAGCAAAGCTTCATAATTCATTTAAGAGATAAACAAAAATAATTACCAAAATAATTAAACATAATTTCATTAATTATTCGATTTAATATAGTGATATATTGTTAATTCATTAGTAATTATTTGATAGATTTGCATCATGTACACTTAGTACAATTGATAGTCTTAATTATTGCATATTGTATAGACATTAAAATGATTAAAGTAACAATTTACTCAAGCATGTAAAATAGTTTTAACAACATCAGACTATTCTAGATAATATTATCTATGACTCATATACTTAGTAGTTTTCAAATTTTACATAATTTACAAGTTTACAAATAAGCACCTATTATACAGATACTTTGTTATATCAAATATTAATTAATTAACATGATATAAAATTTATTTATTTTTATTTTATTTCATATTAATAATTACAATTAAAAAAGAAAAAAATGAAGTTTGGGTGATGCTAAATTTTATTTCGTTCATTTAGAGTTTACACCATTTCCTATTTTTTTATAATCCTGAAATTATATTTATTTAATACATGCTAAGTCATAAAAAAATTAAATGAATAGTGTAAAACACACATGCCTCACGCTGTGTCAACACATTTTGATAAGAAGTTTTATCACAAATAGGGCAATCCACAGTCTAGCATGAGTTTAAAAATATTTTCATTGAGTTAGAAGATAAAATACTACAAATTTAGACTGAGAAATCCATGTGCTTATGAAACTTTAATTTATAAAAGTGGCTTCTTACTATACATGCTTATACTGATGGTCTTATCCTTATCATTATAGTATTACATATAAACTATAATAATAAGCAGTGGTAGCCCAGTGGTAATGCACTCACATGGGAAACCAAGTGAAGCGGGTTCAAATCCCAGGCTTAGCATGTCTGATATTTTCATGTGTGAATCATTTTCCAATATGATTATCAGATGTCTTTTATTGAAAGAAAACCTAGCAAGTTTTCAAAAGATATGTAAAGTCCAAAAAAGCCCAGCAGTAGGACATTTAAAAAAAAAGGGCTGAATTGACTAATATCATAGTCATTAAAGTAGCAGTACAAGTAACTCAAATTAAAAGACGCCCATAAGTATTTAATTTCGATAAATATTAAGTGTTTAGGAATAAATATAAAATTGGAATAAAAATAGTATAATTGTGCATTTGTTTTATGGGTGTGATGTCTATAATCTCACAATATGTGAAGCCAGCTTGTAGCTATGTAATTTTCAATCATGAGCTAGCTTTATGTTTACCTTAATCAAACTTACATTAGAGAATGTCTTCACAAAAGAGAAATTCTCACTGACTGTTGATGACTGTTTTTCAAATCATTTTAGTTTAGTATATATATAATAATAATAATTTTATTGGCAAGAAAGACTTCTATTAGAGTAGAAATTATTATCTTTTATATGTTAAGTTGAGATTTCATATAAGGTATTATTATATTATTAAGAACTAGAATCACTCTCCCATTGCTTCGGGTTCGTCCCTAGATAAAACGAATCTATCCCACGGGAACTGTACATTTTTCTAGGATAAAAAGTGCCATACCATAGACTGCAATCTATGTTTGTGTCAAATTTCATCCAGTTCCTTCCAGCCGTTCTGACGTGAAAGAGCAACAAACATCCCCATCTGTCCATCCTCACAAACTTTCACTTTTATAATAATATTATGGATGTAAAATATTCTGGCAGACGGTTGTTTTTCTAGCAATAATGATCAATTAAAAATGTTTTTCGGAGTTAAATACATAAGTATATCCAAATATGTCCAACAATATCAATATCATTATTTTGGCAAATATGTAATTGAGTGCCGATAAGTGATTTTAAGAGTTGTTGTAAAAAAAAATATTTTGTACAAAAATAGTAGAAAAATATGGAGGATGATGGTTCTAACTATAAGTTTACGTTTTCATGGGCCCATATTATATTGTAAAACATTACTTTGTAAACTAATGATTCACACCTAGTCCCTAGGTTGATTCCTCATACAAACTTTCATCCCCATTTTCACCCTCTTAAGGGATGTTTTCCGAAATAAAAAATGTCCTTCCCAGGGTCTAACTATCTTCTTACCAAATTTTATATAAATCGGTCCAGTAATTTCTGAGTATATATGTTACAAACATACAAAAATATAATCTTTTCTCTTTATAATATTAGTGTAGAAGTGTAGATTATAATGCCATAATTCCGAAATGTAACACGTAGGTACGTAATTTTAGTCTTAACTTAGTTATTTTCAAGACATTTATGAAAATTTTCTTTGCTTTGTGTTGCTATCTACATTTCACGCGATATAGTGTCTGTCGTAACGTCTGCGTACGTCAAGTTCATAGTTTTATCATACTAATAATTTCAGAGTGCTTTCCTCATCATATAATCAAATGAAATAGAAACCAAATCAACAGTTTTCATTGTTTTTGTCAGTTTTTATGACCTTTTAGCTCTTGAGAACAGCTGGACGGATATTGGGCTGATGTTCTCCTGACCGATTCCGGCCACGGCGGCCAATCTCATTGAGACTAGCCAACTGCGCAGGAGATATTATAGTGCACAAGTGTACACGCAGACACAACGTGCACTCTATTCCTGTCACTCTCATACTCTGGTGGGACGAAATATTGGGCTATTGATCATATCATGAGCTTATTTCACTATGCCTCATTGGTCTAGTGGCTAGCATATACAGTTGTAGATACTTGAGGTCCTGAGTTCGGGTCGGGCCATAAGCGTTACTGGGTTTTCTGTCGTGATATATTTGTTGCAGTCTGGAATTGGTTAAAATATAAATATTCTAAGTTTTTTGTTTATAACAAACTAGCAACGCACACTCTCTACCCTCGGGTTCGTCCCTAGTGAAAAACAAAAACAAATTTATCCCACGGGAATCGTACATTTTTCTGGGATAAAAAGTAAAGTAACCTTCGTGTTATTCCAGACTACAATCTATCCCTGTGCCAAATTTCATCCAGAGCCGTTCATCCGTTCTGGCGTAATTGAGTAACAAACATACATCCATCCAAACTTTCGCATTTATAATATTAATGGTATAAGTAAAGTCTTGTTTCTTTATAACATAATTAAAGCGTAATGTTCCTAACCTGTACAATCAGCATTGAAAGTAAGCATGAGGTCACAATCCTTGGCGGCCTGAACGAGTTCTGCGTGAAGTTCTTCGGACCTCCTGGTAGTGAGTACATATGCGTTTTTTTTATTTAATATAGCATAGCCTTTAACAATACCTTGAACAAAAAAGTTTTTTTTTTATAATTATTGAAAATCAGCGTTCAGCCTTTGGGATTGTTACGTGCTTTCCCGGAGGTTTTACATAATAATAAATAAAAAAATATATAACTCATAATGTTTTAATGTAAATTATTGTTGTAATTTTTGTTGTATTGTTTACTTTTATTGGGGATTCTATGGTTCCTACGGCGAATGATGAATGAAATGATTTGATTTTTGAAGGCTGATTCGTATAGATCTCGACGAGATACGCCGAAAAGTTAGAATGAAATTTGTCGATATAGTTAGAACTTAGTTTCCGAGATATTGACACTCAAAAATCGAAAAATGAATTATTATTTTTTGACTTTTTTTGACGGTATTTAAATATATTTTCGAAAAGTAAATCGAAAATTAACACTTCGAACACGAACTCGTTGAGATCTATGCGAATCTGCCTTCAAATCGTGGCGCCGTAGGAACCGTAGACCTGCACTTTTATTCATACTGGCGACTCATCCTCGTTTCGTTCGGGTTCGTCTCCCTAGGTGATTCTTTAAATTGACAACTTTTTTTATTTATGAACCGATTGATATAAAACAAGTAGTAAATGTTAAGTGAAGCTTACTGCAATACATTCGTGGAAACCGCACCCAAATCGGTTACCTCGTTTCTAAGATTAGCGCACGCAAACGTACCGACAAACAGACAAAAAAAATCTAAAAATCATTGTTTTGGGTTCTATTGTGTTAACAAAGACCCCCAATAATAGTTTTACTTAAATATCTTCCATGTACAGATAGCGATCAATTACACTTCTATAAGGTATAGGTATGTCTGTATATGTATAGATATTTTTTTGGTGTTGTTCTTTTTGTATGTTTTTTTTTTATTTATTTGTAGCTGTGGTCGTCATAAATTAAATGTTTCTATTTCTACCTATTAACTAATTAGGCACACTGTCATTTCTTTGAAATTAATTACTTCACCCTTTAATACGGTTTTTTTATATTTGAGCGAGTGCTATTGAACCTTTTTTTTTTAACGTTGGGAAATGCATTTACGCACGACGTGTGGGACTCACCGGCGTAATACAGCCAGTACTACCCACTAAAACCCAACAAAACCTTCCCCCGTCTTAATGGGGCGTCGCAGGATCGCTTACGCATGCAACTACGACGCCCCGACGGCAGGTCTGCCAAAGCAGACCACCACAACCATGGGGTTGCTCCAAGGTCCACTCTGCTATCAGAGAAGTACCAGGAGCAACCCGCAAGGTACACCGCCCCCCGAAGAGGGCCACCTCCCACCGCCCACCGAAGTGGGCAACCTCCCTGTGCGTTTCTTAGCTTCGCTACTACTACTGAGCCCCCCACCACGACAAGGTGAACGCACGTTGGGGGGAGCGCTATTGATCCTTTTTTTTTTTTTTTTTTTTATAGTTGGGAAATCCTATTACGGATACCACCCGACTTCCCCCCAGGGTGGTTATGTGGAGAGAGCGCTATTGATCCTGTGCAACCCATTTATTGTACAAAGTATCATGAAAATCGGTTCGCGATTGCCAAATACATCACGTAACATCAACAAAACTAACGAACCTACCAAGTTTTCAAAAGACATGTGCAGTCCGCCAACTCGCACTTGGCCAGCGTGGTGGACTATGGCCTGATCCCCCTCGTGTTGAAAGGAGGCCCACATCGAGCAGTGGGATATTAAAAAGGGCTAAATACACAAAGTTCTAGGGCTTAAAGTAAACATAGATATTTCTGGCTAATATATTTAAAAATGTTTTATTAAATATTACCCAAATATCTGAATTGCGTAGTTCGAAGGTATTTGTAAACACGTTAATTCCATAAACAAGTTTTTTTTTAACATGAACATTCATTCTTATTCATAAAACTTAATTGAAAATATTTGTTTTGATTAAAAAACTATACCTACGAGTACCGATATTTATTTTTTTAACTTGTGGAACTAATTTCTTATTAAAATTCTCGTAAGATATGTATGTACTTAATTATTGTATTGCCATATTGTTAAAAATATTATTATTAAAAGAGCAAATGTTGAGTTTTTCGGCGGCTTTTCTCAGCAAAACTGCCTTCCTTAAATAAAAAAATGACGATTAAAAAATGCTTGTTGAAGTGTGTTTCAATGAAATATATTTTGATTTCGTATATTAATTTATATATTTTTCATATATTTTTCTAATATATGAATATCTCGTGTCTCGACCGACTTTAAAGATATTTTTTTTGTATATTTGGTAGGTGTGAGAATAGGTCGTAAAGTATTTTTCACCCATCTACCCCCATCCCCCATTTTTTATTTTTTTTAGTATTTTTGTATAAACAATATTACATAAATACATAGTAATAGTCGTAGTAGTCACTGTATAACATAAAGTCAAAGGGTTTTTTTGTAGTTTCAACGCGGGCGAAGTCGCGCGTTCTGCATGCTAGTATACATATATTTTATATAATTTAAGTACAATACGTACCGTCGTGTTTTATTATCTTGTTTCCGGGGTCACACTAATTAAAAAGAATTTTAGCAAAACGTTAAAGATCAATCCATTAGTTTTAATCTATTCTGTTGTCTGTTCGTTGATAAGGTATTTATTTGTTTATGATTAGCTACCATCTTTTATTATTAAATTACTTGTCCATAATCTATACAGATAAATAAAATTGAAGTGTCTGTATGTAATGTCAAAATAACAGCTTTTTACTAAATGCATATGAAATTAAATACGGTACTTATTAGAAAAATACTTTTTTTTTTACCTGTCGGTCCGTTAGTTCCGGCTAATCTCCAAAAGTTGGACTGATTTAACTCGATTTTACTGGCACATATGTAATGTTATAAGGAGTAACTTAGGCTACTTTTATTTTACAAAAAGAATTAGGGTTCCGTTCAAAAAAAGTTACGTACTTATATATATTGCTTTCCAATACAAACTTTCATCCCCATTTTCGCCTACTTAAAGGATAATCTCCGGTATAAAAAGTATCCTATGTTCTTCCCAGATTGTCAAACTATCTTCTTACCAAATTTCATCTAAATCGGTTCTGTAGATCCAGAGATTACCCCCTACAACGTCACAAACTCACAAACCTTACCTCTTTATAATATTAATATAATTATAATTATAGTATAGATGTGTTTAAAATTATATATGTGTAGTGTATCAACTATCTGGTATCCATAACATAAGCCTCGTAGCTTACCATGGAACTAGACGGTGCTGTGTGTTAAATGTTAATGTCCCAACTTATTTATTTACTGAGGTTGGCCGCCGTGACCGAAATCGGCCGGGAAAACATTAATATGATAATTTGTTGAAAATTAAAGTTGATATAAAGTGTAGAAGTGTACTTATATAATGTGCAAATTTTATAAATGATTTAAAACTTTTTGATTGTTATCATCCTATTTAGTCTAGCCATTAATTCAGACTTGCACAATCGTTATTGTAGGTCAAGATATACCTTGTATTTTATCATATTTTTTACAGATTAATTGTATTTATTATATAGTTATATTAATTTATAATTTAAATATTCCCCATGGAAAAAAAAGGTTTTAAACTCAAGGTATATATTTCGTTCATTGATTTTTTTTAAAAAAGTAGATAAAAAAAGAGTACTAGTCATACAAATATATAAAAACTTTACGGGCCAACTAAAAAATCAGCTGACGAAAATGAAACTGAAAACCAAAAATAAATATAAACCTTTTTGCTCGATAGTATCTATTTATATCAATAACTGCGGTCCCCAATAACTTATCTATCCGTGGTTTTCCTTACCAGAGATAGCCGTTTACATAAGCTCCATAAAAATTAGATTCAGTTTCTATCTCTAGTATGTAAAACCACAGATAGGCAAATGGCATTCACTGTAAGTCTTTACCAAATAATCAAATAAATTAAAATGTGCTTTTCTTACCGGAAGAATGCTTCATAATGGGTTGTGACGATACTTTCTTACTCTAATTACTTTAAATGGACAAAATAAAAATTTTACTACTATCCAGTTGATATCGCCTGCTTCACTGGAGGCCGTGGATTCGATTTCCGCGGTCAAGGAATATATGCTTACGAGGTCGTGGGTTGCTGGCGAATGTTAACGTTTCATAAATATAAATTTCATAAATATAAATATAATGGTCATATAGATCAAGGATTTTCAATGTTGCTACCTTATAAAATTCTGGATCTAGACAAAAGCGGGGTCCAATTAAGCTAAGAACCAATTGTACATAAGTATACAAATATAAATTCATCAAAATTGGTGAAGACGTTTAGATGGGGCAGAATTTCCAACACATTAACCTCGGAATTTTATATAAAAAAAAAACAATAAAAAAACTGATCATGTTGTTCAATCTTTGACCTTTATTCAGAAAGAACAGTGATAACACATTCTGTTCTTTACTCTCGGCAAAATCGAAACAAACCTATAGACAGAGGTCGTTGATCCGGGTATCGAACCTACGACATCCAGCCAGTGGCGTAGCTAGGGGGAGAGGGAGTCCACCCCGGGTTTCGCCCGATGGCGGGTGATACCCTACTTGCAATACCTATGCACACAAAAAATTCATAAGAGCTTCCTTTCTTGCTTTACGAGTGCTATTTATTTGTAGTCTATTGATGTTATTTCTAGTAGTTTAATTGGATTTTATATGCATTTTAGATGAGGTGGTATTCTTAGGCGTGACACCATCGATTATTGCTCCGGGTGTCTCTAATGTTAGCTACGCTACTGCGGCATTCTCTCTCTATTCATAGAAACTACTTCGACATTAGCTCACCTAATTCATTAATTATTTACAGTGAATTATAGTAATTAAATACTTTTTCATTATTATTAATTAACTAGCGACTTACCCTCGCTTCGCTCGGGTGCGTCCCTAGGTAAGTTTAATTTTTTTGAGCAGAACCCTAATTCTTTTTCTATAATAAAAGTAGCCTGAATTATTCCTTATAACATCAGCTACCTGCCAGCGAAAATCCCGTCAAAATCAGTACAGCCGTTTTGGAGATAAGCCGGAACAGACACACAGACAAAAATTTCAAAAATTGTGTTTATTTATAAGTACCGTATATAATTTTATATGCAATTTAGTAGAAAGCTTTTTTTGTCTACATTACAAACAGGCACTTCAATTTTATTTATTTGTATAGATTATAATTATTCTGTGCCTACTTCGTTAAGGATTTAAAAAAAAAGTAGTCAGTAAACGACATATTATAATTGATAATATAACCTTAAAGTTAAATAAAGCTCAACAGGTATATAAATAGCAATCATTATAAATATGCAAATCTATTTATTAATGTTTCCAGCCCCTTACGAGGGTGGTGTGTGGCGTGTGCGAGTGCACTTGCCTGACCACTACCCTTTCAAGTCGCCGTCCATTGGCTTCATGAACAAAGTATATCATCCCAACATCGACGAGGTCTCCGGCACTGTGTGTCTCGACGTTATCAACCAGGCTTGGACTGCCTTATACGGTAAATATGACTTTTGTCTTGCGTAGCGTTGTGTTTATATAGAGCCTAGCTAAAAAAAAATGTTATATTGCATAATCTCAGACTAAGAAATAATATAGACAGAGTGTCATAGAACTAAACATGAAACCAAACAATGTTTTAAAACAACATACAAATATTAATAGAATACTCATTTTGTCCTTTGATAAGTATGTAAATATTATTATGTTAATCGATTAAAATAGCAATGGTAACCCAGTGGTAACGCGCTCGCTTGGGAAACCAAGTGAAGCGGGTTCAAATTCCCGTCTGGTCCGGGAGATGCGAATCTCTGACATTTTCATGTGCGAATCATTTCTAACGTGATTACCACTCGCCTTACGGTGAAGGAAAACATCGTGAGGAAACCTATGTGTTTGACAGGATCTGGCAAGTTTTCGAAAGACATGTGCAGTCCGCCTGCACTTGGCCAGCGTGGTGGACTATGGCCTGATCCCCCTCGTACTGAAGGGAGGCCCGTGCCCAGCAGTGGGACCTTAAAAAATAGGGCTGAATACAAATTAAAATAGCTGACGGATTTTATTATCTATATTTTTATATTATTATATTATAAATAAATAAATATTCAATAAGCTACTATTATTATGATATTTCTTTTTCAAGAGGAAGATATAGAAGAGAACTAATGTTAAAAAATGCAGAACGATATAGTTTTCTTTTATAAATTTCGATTATTCTTTAAATAAAGTAAACGAGTTGGTAAAATGTAGAAGTAGCGTAAAATCACGCTACTAATTTTGACTTTAACATTTTTTGTCGAGCACAGTCTATAAAAAAACACACTGGCCACTTACCGTTACGTTTTAATTTTTTGAGCGGAACCCTAATTGTTTTTCTAAAATAAAAACAACCTAAGTTACTCCTCGTAACATCAGCTATCTGCCAGTGGAAGTCCCGTTAAAATTAGTCCAGCCGTTTCGGAGATTAGCCGGAATAAATAGACAGATGAAAATTTTAAAAGTTGTGTTTTTCTTATAAGTACCATATATAATATCATATGAATTTAGTAAAAAGCTGTTATTTGGACATTAAAAAGGACACTTCAGTTTTATTTATCTGTATTGATTAGAACTGAGGGTTTAAAATTTACCAATCCCTGGCAACAGAGCACAAAATATGCGTTAGTCGTTACTTTACATAAGCTATTAGTATATAGTATTATAATATAATTACAGACTTATCGAACATATTCGAGTCGTTCCTGCCCCAGTTGCTCACGTACCCCAACCCCATCGACCCGCTCAACGGCGACGCGGCCGCCATGTACCTGCACAAGCCGGAGGAGTACAAGAAGAAGGTTTCAGGTGAGTTCAAATGCTTCGTAGGTGTTATATGGTTATTCTGTGTTTTTGATGGGATTTGTGTGAACGTAAATTTTTTAAAATATAAATGTTGTTTCTTTGGTGTTTCATCTTTATAGGTTGGCTAATAATATAGTTCGTAATATTTGTATTAGAATTTCCTTGAGTTGTAACTTCCTTTTTTTGATGTTAGTCAAAATTTTGGATTTACTTTGATTCGAAAATAACCAATTTCTGCCAGATGAGTACACACAAGATGTTTTTTTTACTTTTTCTTTTTGTTATCTGCATGATATTTTTGGGATTTTTGTGCTGTTTTTTATTTTATTTTAAAAGTGTTAATTTATGATATTATGTGATCTTAAGCTTGTTTGTACCTACTATTGTTTTTTTTTTCAAATATTTTTTGTTAATTTATAATTTTTACAATAAAATTTGTATAGACCTAAAGCGATAGCTTTTAAAAATATGTATCAGCGCATCAGTTGAATGATATTTATAGAACTGTTTTCTTTTTAACAATATCATCTATATAATAACTTAAACTGAAATACTGAAAAAAAATATTGGTGCATTGTATATTTATCATCATAGTTGTATTTGAAATAGACCAGTTTAGTTCAGATCTTAATGAATTAAATAATATAAAGCTTCTATCATATTAATAAGTAAATCGGACTCAGCGCTGGTCTTTCACGGTCGAGCGAGATTGTCTTTTAGTGCCCTTTGGTCGAAGCTTTCATTCATATTAGGTCATCCTAAAGTATATTTTAGTTTATTTTAAATAAATACCATATTTTCTAAAATAAATACTTTCAAATTAATTAGCTATTTTTATAACACTCAAAAGGCGTAGCTCTAATTACTACACTGAATAGCATTATTAAAATTTTATTTTTTGCTCGACATTCATTTTCGCACCCCTCACCATCTGGTGCCTATGACGTTCGCTTATCTCGCTCTACCCCAGGGCCGGCGTTGATCAGCTAAAAAATAATATATATGTATATATATATATATATATATATATATATATATATATATATATATATATATATATATATATATATATATTTTTTAGCTGATAAAATGCGAAAATTCGTATGTGTGTCTGTTCCTCTTGCATACTGAAATATCTGAACGTATTTGCAAGAAATTGAATACATAAGTAGACTATGACTTGGAGCAACACTTAAAGGCTACTGTAAGACAACTATCAAGATAATTTCAACAATAATTAGAAACTACCCTCTCTGTTCCAGACTACGTCCGCCGATTCGCAACGGAAGAGGCTCTGCTAGAAAAGGACGCCATTACGGGCGTCGGCGCCGCGTCAAAACAAAATGGCGCCAATTCCGACACAGAATCGTCCATGTCCGAGTTCAGTGACGACGAAGCGCACGATATGGAGTTATAACGCACGGAATACGTGTGCTAAACGTTTTGTCAAATTTTGGGGCGCCCTGGACGTTTGCATCGGGTTTCGTTGGTTTTTTTATATCGTTTTGGTTTCTGTCACTGTCACTGTGTTTTTGTTTCGGTTGATTGAGGGTTGATGTCTTTTTTTATCTGGGCGTTGTGTATGGATGTTTGTCTGCTGTACTTTTTTTTGGTTGTGTTGGTGGGTTTAACTTTTTTTCGTTCACGTCAAACTAATTTTTTTAAGTTACGATTTTGTTTTCAATTTTTTTTAAGTTTGTCTTTCATAAATGATTGTTTAATTTTCATGGATTTAATTAAAAAGTATAGCAAGATTCTCCATTAGACAATGTAAAGTTTTAAAACTGAAATTTTGCTTAAATATCGGCCAAAATTAAATTTTATAATTATTTTTAATTGGTACTGTATCCAGTTACGGTTGTGCGTTCACTTTTCGCGTGATAAATATATTTTTTATATTTTCGATCGTAAATTTTCGTAAAAGTCCCCATTAACATAATATTAATTATATGTGGATTGAAATGTTAACATGTAAGAATTTGTCCTAGACATTGTTATAATATAAAAACATGGATACCCTCAATGTAAAATAATTTAACTCTATTTCTTACATCGCTATTAAGGCAGGGCGCCCATAAACATAGAGAAATTATCTTACTACCTCAGTTATATTAAAAAAAAACTAAAAGATTTCAAAAGCGTAACGTAAAAATTTAACAAACCTTTACATATCTTTAGAAATGAGTTTATTAGTTTTTACCTTTCAGACGTTAGATTGATAAGTTTTAAAAATTTTAATTTGTATCGTGGGAAAATTAAAACGAGGTAGTAACATAATGTCGTATCACAGAGTGTAAGCCAGTTATGTAGTCTACTGTCCGCTGTATACATCTGTTTAATCTATGGACCATAATATGCCAACTTTAGGATTTCTAGATCGAAAATGCTCAGAATACAACAAAGGCGAAAGTGCTTTAAAATTAAAAAAATGTATTGGAAAGTCTTCAAATTGTCTATGGCTTGTGTGATTGGACTCCACGTCACTGCCGTAAAGATTAATATAATGTGCTGTATTTTCTTCTTTTTTAATACTTTTTAAAGTGATGTGTAAAGTCCGTTAGTTTACGCTTAAGCAATATTGTAAGAGTGACGATGATTAACGTGTTGGGAAGCTCGATGGAAAATTAATGTAGGTTCATTGTAAGGACATTTATTATCTATATTTGAAATATTCTGAGTAATATAATAAAATTGCTTAAATATATTTTAATATTAAAAAAAGTAACTTAAATATTTTACACTATTATTATTGTACTGGCAACACAGCGGATGAGTGATTTTGTAAATATTTTTTTAATCTGTCCCCATAGCATAAACCAACTTATGAGCCCGTTGTCGGACTACAGTCATCACTATATCTCATAGGTATTTTTTTTATTAGTGTTAATTTTTTTTATGAATGTGTCATGTCTGTTTGTCCATCTCCCTCTAACTACATGCTTTGTAGTTTTTATATGGCAACATTATAGATGATTTGGGAATGGAAATTATGTGATAATGATTAGGATTGAACGATTATTATTAATAATTTTAAATAACCAAGAAATTGGTTTGTAATTAACACCGTCGTTCATAATTTAATAATATAAAGATTAATTAAAAAGTTAATTTCAATTGTAAATTAAAGTTTTCATACCCAAATAAGTATTTAAAATAAAAAAAGGCAATTTATCGCGGTATTATTTTAGACCCATATGTATTTTTTTTATAATTATCAATAATCGTTTGTCCTAACATATCTGTTGTTCATCTCATACTGTGATCAATCACTCTACAAGAGAATAACGTCAATTTGTTTTGAAACGTTGAGAGTAATGTTATCTGTACTTAGTATAATTGCAGACAATCTGCTTTAGCACAATCGTTTTATTCTTCGGACTTGTTTATTATGAATTCGTACATTTCTTGATATTTTAAAATCGATTAAAATGATTTTTTTTTATATATTGACAATAATACGATATAAGTTTCTCTTCGCTTATAATATGATGTTCTAAAAGCATTATCAGCTAATAGCAGTCCGTTTTACCAAATATTTAGCATTTTTATTTTATTTTTGATGACTCTGAGGCAACGTTTTGATATACCAGCTTACGTTAGTTTTGGCTCCCTTTTTAATAGTTCTTCTAATAATTTAGAAAACTAAGTGTATTACATGTTTAATTATGGTTTGTGTTTAAACTTTAGATTTTTCTTCAGATAACAGCATTAAAAACGAATAAGATTCAGATCTCTAAAAAATGACATTTTGCGATCCTAAAAGTGTTGCAATCGTCGTATAGTTAAGGCTAGGTTACTATAGAATTAACACGAAAAATATATTAATATAGAACCTATATGTATCTTCGAAATGATAACAAGCCATAATAATATATTTTGGTATAAGGAATTAACGGTTAAATTTCTTAGTTATAAAGTTGGGTTGTTTTTTTTTTGGAGTATTTCATGGATTTATTCGAGCTTTTACAAGTCCACCCAGCTTCGGGTATCGCGTGCCGATGAGCTATTATGAATGATTATTAATATTGATACCCACATTCTAAACTAGTACGAATAATCGATTTTGTCACAACTTCGCCTACCCTTTATTATCTGTACTGTATAAGCATTCATAATCGCACATCGTTGTTAATGTTTAGTGTTTGAATCGTGGTGAAAATTTTCAAATGCATTGTAAATTGTTTTTATCCGTTGACTCACTTTTTTAATCTGATAATATTTCCCAATCCACGTGCTACGTGCCACGTGCGAGAGTGTTAGCCAAAACAATAGAGATGGGACGAATAATCGATGTCCCATCACTATTGTTACTCGAATCGTCAATCGGTTGTACCAAATTGATTCTGATAAGAATGTTTATGGCTGCAGATGTGAAATCAGTTACATGTAAAAGAATAAAAGTTTATAGTATATTTTTATTTCATTACATGTAATAAACTTACGTTATTTTTAAACTATACTTGTTTTTTTATTTTTTCTGTTTTTCTGAACGTACGCTCCTTTAATTTCCATAATTAACAAACTAAAAAGATAACAATATGATAGCTGATGATATCCTTTTAAAATTTACACTATTATTATAAAGAGGAAGGATTTGTATTTTTGTATGTTTGGAATGAATAAACTCAAAATCTACTGGGCCGATTTAGATGAAATTTGCTAAGAAGATAGTTTGAGACCTTGGGAAGGACATAAGATAGTTTTTAACTCGGAAATCATCCCTTAAGGGGGTGAAAAGGGGGATGAAGGGTTATATAAGGAATCAATCATTTTTCAACGGGCCATCCATAAATTAAGTCACACGAATTTAATGACCCTCCACCCCCTCCCTCAACGTGTGACGTAATTTATGGATGGGCCCCTAAGGGTTAATTGTATGTTAAAAAGCAATGTATAATAAAGGCACAAAGATTAGAAAATTCTTTATTTACTTATAGCCTACTAGCATTGCCCGCGGCTCCGCCCGCGTTCAGATGACCAAAAACCAAATTCTTAGGTTTTACATATTAGTATACTCTTACATTGCAGTTTTTGTATTTTTTCCCAGAAATGAGATATTGTCCCGCGGTAAAGAGTATCCTATATGCTGACCCGGATAACCTGCTATCACCATACCAAATTTCATCAAAATCCCTCCAGTGCTTTTTCTGTGATGCGGTAACAGACAGACAGACAAAAATTCTAAAAACTATAGATTTGGCCTCTGTATCGATAATAATAACTATTCAATAAGATTTTCCAAAAAATATTGAATATACAGATTCGGTTTAGTTACAATTTTATTATATGTATAGATTTATTGTGTAACAAAAAAAGAGCTGAGCAATCATTTACGTCAACAAACAAATATGTACATCAAAATAAAAGTAAGGAAAGAAAGGGTGAAAAATAAAAGGCCACATGATTATTTAACATAACTCTATTAAAAATAAACAGTTCAACAACAAGCTATGTACAGTACATCTATCTACATTCATACACTGCGGGACGTCTCATGCAGACTGCACTCCAGGGGACGTACCTAATACTTATAGTATACATAAAGTTGAAGCAATGACCTTCCCCCTTACCAGTGAGCATAATAAATTATAAAACCTAGAAGCCAGATGTAAATTATATAAAATATACTTTTTTATAGTATTTTAATATAACTTCCACATTCAAAATAAACAGTGTTAATAAACTGGATATATAAGAATAAAAAATAATGTCAATCCAGTTAAGCTATGGAAAAAAATACATCAATCCGTTGCTGCGTTAAAGGTCATACCAACAAACACACTTTCACATTTAAAACTGATAAGGACTAAATACATAATATTCTTTATTTAAAGAGGAAAGAGTTACCAAATTTTTTATTTCAATTAAAAATTACTATACATATGAAATATATTGATAGAATAAAAAAATATGTTTTACTACATTGTATTACATTAAAATGGTATTTAAAATGCAGATGCAAAAGCCCTAAGTGTCAATCATAAATGCTATTCTGGTCGAAGTAGCAAAAAATATTATGTAAAAAAAATACATATCAAACAACATGAAGCTACCATTTTCACATTTTCCCATTTATATAGCTGTTTTTAATTTATTCTCGTTCATCTGTCTCACTGAAATCAGCCATCTGCATAGATAATTATAATTATTGTGCAGGCTAGTCAGTATGTGCGTACATAGTGCACTCCTCATACCTTTTACTCTTACAGTAATACGACTTAAAGACGGTGTTTAAGACAAAAAAAACCAATAGCTTGAACCCAGGGTCTCAGGATTTATAAGCGATCATAGCAACCACTAGACCAACGAGGCAGTTTGTAATAAATTTAAAACACCACACGGTTTTTTCATAATTAATATACACAAGTTTTTTTAAAGGCTATTTTTTTATATCTTACTCATACATATGTATAAGTGTTACCTGTTTCAAAAAGTGTCTCATGTCTATTACGAATCTCTTTCATATTTTTATTTTCTATACAAGATATCAAATTTAGTATTAATTCAATAACCTTTTATCCATAAATAAAGCAATTTTAATAATTTTCTGAA
The DNA here is from genome assembly GCA_921882275.1 of Brenthis ino. Taxonomy (NCBI): domain Eukaryota; kingdom Metazoa; phylum Arthropoda; class Insecta; order Lepidoptera; family Nymphalidae; genus Brenthis; species Brenthis ino. The sequence goes on along the minus strand of OV170229.1, from coordinate 11,437,620 downwards.
ATTCAAATAAAAGGTTAAACAACAAAAATTGAAAACTGTGAAAGCGGCAGCTATCACATTCGTGCCCTTTGTGATATTTATAATTCAACAGTACATAATAAATATAGTAATTTGTATTTTAAATTTATAATAATTAGATTCAATATGAAACCTTTTACTTTCAATTGTCAGCGAGCCTTGGCAATAATAAGCCAAGTCATTCCTACTTCAGTATATTGCTTGCATTATATAACTGAAATAATATTAATAATTTGAGTACATAACTCTATATTATATATTTTTATTACCACAGGTCATACACTTTGATCTATTTTAATACAAATATTTGCCAAAACTTGAAAGTGAATTCAAAATACAAGTAACTAAACACTCATTCCATACATTATTGCCTAACTTAGTGCAGCGATGCATCATGAGATATTAGGAATAACAAGAAAAAAAGCAATAGGATATAATTTCTAAATTTACTTGTTTTTTTACAATCTATTTAAAAAAAAGCTCTGATAAACTTTAAAATAAAACTTTTATTGTCATATAATAAGCAGAAATAGAAAAAATTGTCAACTCTGCCGAGGACATGGTCGGTAATGTTGTTGAAAATTACATATCTTTGGTACCTTAGCAGTTACATAATCAAAGAATAATTAATATTTTATATAATAAGCAGAAGGACAAATTAATATTTATTATTTATTGTACATAACTTATAAAAATGTGCATGTATGTATTCAACACTTTTTTAACATCGCACTACTGGGTACGGGCCTCTCTGTTTAATATGAGGGAGATCAGACCATAGTCCACCACGCTGGACAAGACAACTTGCTAGGTTCTATCAGACATGCAGGTTTCCTCATGATATTTTCCTTCACTGTAAGACAAGTGGTAGTCATGTTGGAAATGATTCTCATATGAAAATATCAGAGGTGCTAGACCCGGGAATCGAACCCCTCTGATTCCCAAGCGAGCGCGTTACCACTGGGCTACCACTGCCTTAATTTAATTTAAAGCAAAACCATTAGAAAATTTCTTTATTTAGTACAAAATGCAGTATCAAATGCTCATAAAATTTTAAAACCCACTATTAGATTCATCAGAACTCTTTATCAATTGCACAATCATTATTGTTTAATTACTTCTTAATTACAATCGTTAACATTTACTATATTTTAATATTGTATATTTAATTTAATGGAAGATGTCGGTCTCTTAGCGCCCAACCATTGAAATATGTATCACCAAAAATAAAGAAATTATTTCTGAGTATATTCTGAGTTCGAGACAAGGTTTTTAGTATTCATTTTGTGTACACTAATTTCACCTATGAATTAAATATGTTTCTAAATGAACTGTACATATACAATTTGAAATAACGGACATGCAAACTTTACACTATATATAAAAAATAATGCTCCACTATGCACAAGATACAATAAGTAATAGATTTCACCAAAGTTTATATTCTTTCACAATACCAGTTGCAATTGCTGTTGTTCACAAACCAATGCAACGACTCCCAATGTTCAAAAAGTGCCATTATTTTAAAGGAAACTGCCACTTAGCAAATATTAGTGTAAATAACATGTAAGAAATAAAGAAAATATACCGTTATTTTGCCTTTAATCTTGAATTCACTATATCACCTTGCATCACTACACTGTACAAACACTATCACTGTGACTAGCCGATGATGAGTCCACAGCCAAACTTGAACTGTTGCTTGGCCTGGTTGGCCATGCCCGAGAGTGCAAATGTGAATGGCAAGGGCTGTAATTTCTTCTCTAAAACAGCTCCAATATTCCAATTGGAGTCAACCATACCTGTAAAATGATTAAAAATAATAATTATTATTAAAGTGTCATTAATTAAAAATTCATTCACTATTCTAATACGGCACGGAAAACACTAGAAGCGTTATATGAAAAATGAATACCTTTAGACCAACTGTAACAGGACTCGGCAAAAATTAAGTGAGCCCAAACTCAAAGGTTTTAGTAGTAGCCATTTAGGAGATAGATATTATAAATATTGCTGGTTAAAATAATAAAAACGTTAAAATAAGAGAATGACCATCCATTCCATCAAGGACAGATCTGTTTCAGCATTAATTTGTGACAGAATGATAAATCAACAAACACATTCGCATAAAATATTAATTAGTAAGTATTAAAAAATAAATGTATATAGATACCTCTGAACACAAGTTCTGCCTTTGGAATAGTTACTTGGTAGCCGATAGTGCCTGTTGACTCCATTCCTCGGAAAGATGTCTCCATCTCCGCTACCACCTGGAATAAACATTACATGATTACACTATACTTATTTTTTCCTGACATGAGACTGATTTCTTATAAGCTATCTCTAAAACATAACAAACACACGCACTTACAAATTTTTGTATTAATAATATATAAATGAAAATAAGATAATAACACAGATAAGAGAGAGAAAAATAAGATAATCTAGTCGATGAGTTTGCTTGTAGCATTATTTCCAACATGATTACTACTTGTCTTACAGTGAAGGAAAGCATCGTGAGGAAACCTGCATGTCTGAGAGAATCTATCAAGTTTTGGAAAGACATGTTCAGTTCACCAACCTGCACTAGGCCAGTGTGGTGGACTATGGAACTCCTCATATAGAAGGGAGGCCTGTGCCCAGCAGTGGTATGTTAAAAAAGGATATATTACATAAAATAAAATAACCTGTAATTGTTCGCTTGCTTGTTTGAAGTAGCACACATGGAAGCTGGCCGCACCCAACGTCGCTGACACTTCAGAATCTGGAAGATGAGAAAGAAACTTTTAAGGAATAGCCTTCATTTATCAAACAATTATATGGTATTAGTGGAAGTCATTTTACCAATTAAAATACTAAATCATATGCAAGTCAAAATTTTGGTCTGACCATGACTTCAAATGCAGGATATTATAATTTGCATCCGCAAAGACTAGGCCCTAGCTAGAGTAAAGAGCCATTTAGGTTTGAAATTTTCTTTTCATGCATCTTCAGTGTGAATGTGTGTCATGAATGTTTCAAACACACTATCATACTAATTGATATGATAAAACTTTTTTTTTAAAAAAAGATTTTTTTTTGTTTTCATTTTGCCATTGTTTTAAACTTTAGTCACAATAAAATATCCATGGTACAGCTATAACCTGAAACACCTTTATCTTCTACAAACTTATCCAATTTAATCTAATTGTTCTCATTTACCTAATTTTAATGGAGCTACTTATGATTTAAGGATTTATTTATAATTATGTAAGTTTGTGTATTCTGTATATATTAAGTATTTTTGTACAACATTATTAAAAGTGAACTCATGAGTAAACATGTGTTTGTGTGGGTTGTTACCAAATTTGACTAAAATCAGGTTTAAATTGAATTATGTATGGAGATAGATACATTATCATTTATAACATATAACTTCAAGGCTATATGTGTTTTTCAATTTCCCGCAAAATGTTTTAAATTATCATTAAATAGTAATAAATAAACAATTATATATTTAACTCATACCGTCCATGGTGTACCGTGCGGCGGCGGACGCCACGGCCACCTCTCCACCGGCGATGCGCGGGCTGGACTGGTACACCAACTCCGCTCCCAATGTCAGTCTCCGGGTAACTGCCTGGGAACATGCCATAGACATTATTGTTAGATAATATCACAGATAATATGTTATTTTATGTATTTATTTTTAAAGTCTAAGGAAATCTGCTTTTGACTATCATAGTGGATGAAATCAAGGATTTTCCTTAATGGTTATAACATATATAATTTCTTAGTAGCAGTTAATGGAGATTTACTTTAGATTAGGGAAAGATAGTTGTATGATACATAATATACATTTTTATTGATAGCATAAAATATTGAAATATTTTGAATAACTATTTTTATTAAACGAATGAAAAACTGGTTAATTTACCTGTAGGTAATGTCCAACAAAGACTGAGGACTTTTCACTGCAGTCAGGCTTTCCGACGGCTAAAGCTAGTGTGTAGTCAGAACCTTTGTATTCAACTGTGCCTTGTGATGCTGTCAATTTGCATTCTTGAACCTAAAAAGACAAATAGGTATATGTAAGAAAGCCCATTTTTTTTGAAAAATAAAACTTTTATAAATTGTTCAAAATAAAACTTAAATAGCATATTTTAGAATAAAAGCAAATGCTAACCTTTGGATTTCATATTGAATCATTGATTTATTACCAAATTTAAAAATTGTAAAAATTGTTTTGTTCTTATAAGTACCATTTATACTTTCATATGCACTTTTAGTAAGAAGCTCTTATTTTGACATTACAAACAGACACTTCAATTTTATTTATATACATATAACAGTATACATAATGAATAACAAACCTGTGCAGCTCCTTTAACTCTAATTTCTGGTGTGAGTTGGTGTATAAGATTAAAATTAACATTTCCAGCGGGATCCACATCTCCCAAAACAACTGGGAATGCCTCTGTTGGAGATATTTGTTTTGTGCCGATGTAAGTTGCTCCTAGTTTATAGCCATTTTGCATTGAACTCATTGTTAGTGTGTGGGACATCTAAAAAATTGCAGATTTAATTTATTATGAATACAAATTTAAACATAACTTTCCCATTAGTAAATAATAAATCAAAATGTTAATTTAAATTTACGATATGTGATATAATGTATTATTAACTATTATAAACTTGTGATAATATAACATGAATTATCTCTGACTAGATTAATAATAAAGAATAAAATTTTTAAAATAATAAAATAATCAATTTAATTACCTGGAAATGATTTGAAATTCCTTTGTTGACCATAAGCTTCCCACCTTCAAAGTTCACTGGCATCACCTCTGAAAAATGATCAAATAGTTGATTATAATAAATTCTATTTAAAAAAAAACATATTTAATAATGAAAAATAATAATAGAAATAATTAAGGAATCCAACAAGTTTTAAAATAGTTAAAAAATATATAAAAAGTACAAAAAAAATAACTAAGTTATAGTACTCTAGTCTCTTGACTAAAGACCTGGTTTAAATTATCTTATCGGAACACAAGCCAATTCTAGGTTGGGCAAAACATTTACTACTCAAATTTATTTGAGGTTTATATATATTTATCATATTCTAGTTACTTGCGATTCTTAACTAAATATCAATTGCCATATTATATACTATAACTTTAACATACAAACTGGGCACTATTCTCAAGAAAATCACTATATTACATCACAGTTAACCAAACTTTTTCAGTTAGCCTATATAAATATTTGTAAGTATTTCTGAATGAAGAAATAAAAAAAACGTTTTATAAACATGTCGTTGGAGACGTTTTACATTGTGCGAATTTATTTAATATTATTAAGCCTTTGTGAAGCTTACCTTTGGTCTTTTTGTGCAGTTCATCCAATGTCCCGGGATTTTCACGTTTGCTTGCATTTTCTATATTTTGTACATCGGTGCTACTGAGAGCTGTATTCGAGACACGGTACCTACTGGCTATAGCGCCCATTTTAGTTAAAAATAAACACTATTTTTTTAAACTTTCACGAAAATCGATGAACATGTGCAGTGAAACACAAATCGGCAGAATAAAAGACAATCGATGTGAAGTTGACAGAAAATGATACTTATCATAGACTATAGAACCATATATTATCCCTCCACCGTTTGTGGCTTTAAAGGTGGGAATACACATGCTATCAAATCGTAAAGCTTTAAAGTAGTTTGTACGCAATGTGATGCATGGAAAAAATCAAATATTCTAAATCTGTTGGCATGCCAACCACTTTTAATGTACATGTTTGAAGACTTTGACGAATACAAATATTTATCATCTGAAATTCCTGCCTGTTGGCAACATTAAATGATAAATCATCAAAATACTAATGACTCTGTGGAGTCACGAAGTGTTGACTAGTAATGTTATTCATGGATGACAAATAAAATGTCATTTTTCGTTGACAAACAATAAATAAAATCAGACTTTAATTTTATCGTATTTTCAATTTTGTATTCTCCTAAAACACCAGTTCTAATTTTAATTAATACATCAGTTTTTACAATGCCGAAAGTAGTGTCAAGAAGTATTGTGTGCTCCGACACAAAGGATCAAGAAGAATACAATGAGACGAAGCCTCTCCATATTTATTATTGCATTTGCGGTCAAATGTCCCTTATTTTAGATTGCACTTTAGACAGATTACCGCTAAGACCAACAGACGGGGCCAGAGTAATAGATGGTTCTAAACACGCACATAAACTTACATCAGATCAAGATGAAACAGTCCATTTAAAACGCGAGAAAGGTATTGAAAGACAATTTCGACAGAAGTGTAGAAAGTGTGGTATACCTTTATATTACAAACACGATCAGAGCAGCAATGTGGTTTTTATTATGAACGGGGCACTGGTGCAGTCTGCTGAGGGTTCACTGGCTGATATTTCTAAACAAGTGGCATTATCACAACCTAAAAAAATTATGGTGACGAAACATACGAAAAATATGGGTAAATTCAGTTCAGTGACAGTGTCCACGATTGATGAAGAAGAGGACGAGATTGAGGCTAGAGAGGTTGCAGACAGTTATGCAAACAATGCTAGGATCATCGAAAAGCAACTAGAAAGGAAGGGTATGAATAAGAGACAAGCTGAAACACCAGCTCAGAATGTTGCAGAAAAACGAGTAAGGGGAACTCTAATAGATAAATAAATAAATATTTGTTAAATAAATATAAATGTTATTTTATTTGTGTTTTATTATAAGAGCAAAGGAGGTATTCGAGGAGTATTAATTGGTGGTTTAATCATTAATTAGTGAAAAATTATTTTTGTTGAAAAACATTTTAAGACATAAAATCTGATTTATTTATTTACTTCAAGTGAAGTTCACTAATATTTCTTTTTTTTTTTACTTTTTTATGTTTAATCCTTAACACCTTGTGGTTAAATTCTAAGAAATTAATTGTTAACCGAGCCACCTGTGGCTCCATGTGCTTTGACAGGTTAACTACCAATACATGTATGACACCCCAAATTAAAATGATTCTTGATAGTAAAATTTAGTAAAGTAAGGTATTGTTACTTATTAAAAGTTTGTTTAAAAACATAATGTATTCTTTATTAGAAAAACAGGAATAAACTTGCATTTTCTTCTATAATCTCTAAATTTACAATATACTTACTAGCGTATTACTTGCGTCCAAAGGTACGTTTTAACGGTTAGTAATTAGTATAGACTTAATATACGTATTTATGCGATATGTGCAAAAGTACTTTGAAAAAACTTGAAATTATCCCCTGTTTTATCTCGATTGGATAAAGACACTGAAACATTCTTTAATACTTACCAAAATTATAGGATATAACGATATTTTGTTCTTGGGAAATGATTTGTTCCTAATACAAACTTTCAATCAAATAAGGGATTGAAATAGTTCACTCCCTTCAAGTTTCATTCTTAAAAAGTAGCCAAGTCCTTCTCTAAGGTCCCATCTATCTTTATAGCAAAATTCCTCCAAATTGGTTCAGCGTTTAAGCGTAAAAATGTAACAGACAGAGTAACTTTCGTATTTATAATATTTATTATTAAAAATTATATAACAGTATGGATTATGTAGCTATTATATAAGTATATTTTTACATACTCGTATGTATGTCTCCGACTGCATAATACCTACTATATTCCTTCGTGAACTTGTTTACATCTTTTTAGTTCGCATTTATGCAGTCGGGTTTTTTATTTTTATAATATATTTATTTATTATTTTTTGTTATTTGACTACAGAATTGTATTGCGGCTGACGTGAAACATCCACTCACTAAATTTCAGTAGCTAATTTAACTCCAATGCTGTTCGGCTGTGTGGTTGTCGGGCAGACGGGCATGACGAAATTATAAGGGTTCTGTTTTAGCCATTTAGCTACGGAACTCTAAAAAAGAAATAAAACGCTCTATAATTTTCACATTTTTAATTTATATGAAAACAATTTTACAATGTTTTTTAAACAATAAATATAGATAATATAATTAATGCCTCAATTTTATGACTGACGGAATAAATATATTTTTTATTTATAATTTTTATTTACATAATTATGTACAGTCAAAAGTCCATTACGACTAGCTGCGACTAGCGAGCTAGAATATAAAAAATTTACTTAAAAAGACAAAAATTTGAATACAGATTTAATTTGTACAATATTTACATTTATTTCGAACATTTAAACATTTTACAATGATTTATATTTCTTTGTTTTCATTAAATAATAACTGAGCTGTAACAATATTTAGAATTTTCAATGCTTTTAAGCTATATGAGTAACATAAACTATATGCAAAGACACGACAACATACATAGGAAGAAAATATATAGTTATTTCGAATTTTTTTTATTAAAAAACCTAGTAAAATTTAAAAAACTAGAATTGGCACTAAATAGAATAAGAAGTAGGATTCTGGAAGAGTAACTATTTTCTCTTGACAATAAAAAAAGTGAAATAAACAATAAAAGGTTGATGATACACGTTTGTTTCATTGGCGAGGTTACGATATTTAGAATTTTAAATCACGATAATTTCCGTAGACAACGGATAGAACCATAGAGTAGAAAAATGAGAGCTGCAAGAATATGCAGTAAAATATTTTTCGACCGTTTCTTAATCCTAGAGGAATGTGGTTTGTGATTGTTCGGGAAGGACTCACATCTATTCTAAGTACACTGAGAGTAAAAGGGCACTTACTCGGGGAATCCCTACGCTACGTTACGAAATGTCCATTGAGTACCAAAAACGAACACTAGTAAGATGTAGTGCTGGGTCATCTGTGCTGGTTAGTGAATATAAACAAAATATTACATATAATATTGTATTGACAAATGTTTGGTCTGAATTTTTCTTTTATTGTATTTATGATGTTTTAGAACGTATTAACCCCGCAATACAAAAAAAATTTCAGCCTACGGACAATAATTTTATTGTAAGCTTAGGTAGAATAAATAAATGTACGGTAAAAAATGTCTATTCGTCTTTGGTACCGATCTCTCTTGATAAAATGACGATGAAATAAGCAATCGAAACTGTTGAAATTCGTCTCGTGTCTCGTCATAAATGCTGTTTCCTATCAAATATATAGATAGGTACTATTTATCTACTGTCTTTTAAGAAAATTACTTGTGATAGTCGATGAAATAGCGATGTCGCTACGCGTTCATTAGGTAGGTATGTTTTCGAATGCGAATGAAGTAGGCATTTTATGATGTTCTTATGATGAATTAAAATCCATTGATTGTGTCAAACCTACTTATATCAATTCCTGAAAGTCCGCCGACCTTTTAGAATAAGTATACTTAATTGTAAAGTTTGTCAAGTCTTTAAAAGTGCTGTATTGTCACTCTCATGTAATTAAACCTGTTTCATTAAAGATACGTGAGTGTAAATGCAAAAATTGTGTTGAATATAATTGGTAGAAAATTTTACGAGTAAAATTAGATACTCTATCACGAAAACTAGCGATTTGTTCAGTCAGGTTTCAATGCCAAATAAATAGAAAGTATTTCAAATGGTCCATTTTCACAAAGGAATCGTCTACTTACGAACTAGTAATTACTATTAATACTGGAATTTTAATAAACTTTCACACAATTTTTTACATTTAAAGTAGGTAGGTACATTCTTAAAGCTCGAACAAACTTTTTTTTTAATTATTACAATTTCGGCCGACAAGCAAAATACCGATAAAGTCACCAACGCCGTGGCAAATCTATATGGAAATATCAAATAAGTAAGAGTTTATAACTTTTATCGGTATCTTGTCAACGTGGACTCGAATATTAGTCAAAAATAAAACATAGGTAGCTATAAAATATCATAAATCATAATTCATAAAATGTCATATTACCAATACATATTGTGAAACAGTAATTTATTTAAAACATTTCTTTCTTTGAATAAACAAGAAATTAAAAACTATCACTAATATTTGTACGAAAAACTAGGTCTCTCTCAAAATTTCGAATTCCATATAGATAATTGTTTAAATTTATTTAATCAGCAAAATTGTAATGAAATATTAAGAATTAAACATACAATCGTATAACATTTCCGAAATACAATAAACAGAAGACTATATTTGAAGACGAACACTAACTATCTATATAACTATAAAATACCTATAGAACTACTGATCTCACTTGTGACCGTGACAGTCGTTGAAATTAACCGACCGAGTATGAAGTGCTGTCACGAATTGGATTATTGCCATTAAAAAAATCACAATTTACTAATAAATAATGAAAAAAAATAATAGAAAACTGCACATTCGAAGCAGCATATCATATAAGTCGGGTTATCTAACTAGTTGTGTGGTCGTATTCGCCAAAAAGGCGGCATTTGAGCATTTTATCAAAGTGTAAAATCGAGTACGCGTAATCTAAAGTGTCTAAACAAGCACGGGGGTGCGGCGGCGGCGCGCGCGCGCGGGCGCTGCTATAACCGGCCGCGGCGCGCCCCGAACGACATCATCTCGCCCTATATAATCCCAAATATTACCCTATACCTCCATTATATTCTCTTGATCGGTGTGTGTTTGCACTACGGTAGTTTTCTAGTTAATTTCACCACCCGTTTAATTGTTGGAATTTTGTTAGCAATTCGCAATAGGTTATTTTAAATACCAATTTTTACCAATGATCTTAAAAATATTGTGTTCGTTTTGATTTCCATTTTGTATGTATAAGTAATTTGATTAGCGTTATGTAAATAAATGAATAATCATACATATTAAGTCCCAATCGGCGTGAAACGTACACGAAACATAATAAATCAACAAATTTAAATCACTGTTATGCTGAGTGGGACTCGAACCCATGACCCTGGTGTAGAGAAAAATGTTTCAACTAATCTGTCGTCATAAGAAAGAAGGCCGTAACTATTTGGTCAAAAATGATTTATAAGCAGATTCGCAATCAGCAAAATAAAATGCTACTTGATAGTCTTACTCATAAACCTCTAAGTCTTATGAATCCGGAGAAACCTAACCTAACCATAACCATATTCATCATAACTACGTAGTAGTAAGACAAAACTTCAAATATCTCGAAATCAACTTTGACACAGTTACGGCCTTCTTTCTTATGACAGCAGTAATACACCAGACGCCCTTCATTAATACTACAAATTTTATTAATATTGGGTTAGGTAGACCCGGTAGGCAGACGTTGTCCTGCTTAGATTTCATTCGGTTGGAAAAAAAAAAACTCGATCTGGACAACAACGCCACGTACCGGGTCCATACCTAAGAACCATCCAGTACACACATTTTTGAAGTTAAACTTCTTTTTGCACGATTGGAAAAAATATGAAAATAAAATTTTTACGATGCGCGCTCACACCGACAGCCAAAAAGAGACGTGATGAAGTTAGCTAAAAGCAACACGGTGAAGTTAGCTGCATTCCTTTAACAATTAACAGAATTGTGACATACGGGATGAAATAATTAGCTATTTTTATTCTGTTACGCCAAAGAAGTATAACTTCTTTCGTGCATACATGAGTACACACACACACTTTTTTTAAATTTCAATCATTCAAGCCGTTTAGGAGGTCAATAATTACAAACACACGCGCGCCAGAATTTTATATATAAATATCAAATATCTATTTCTCACGTTGAGGTGGTGAAATTAACCTTTCTACTCAAATTAAATACTTACCACGGGGGGTTGTTGATTTTGAACTTGCTTCAAGTTCCTCTCCTTTATCATAAGTTGGTGCGCCGCTCTGGAATATCCAATTTTATTACTATAAATTATTAGCCATGGTTTAATTTTTTAAAATGATGTGTCATTAGTATTTACTAGCGGATCACCCTTACTTCGCTTCGGGTTCTAAAAACATCTACCGCACGGTACCCGTACATTTTTCCGAAATTATAACCTATAAGCCTACTTCAATAAACGGGCTATCTAATGCAAAAAGATTTTTTCAAATCGGATTAATAGTTTCTGAGATTAGCGCGTTCAAACAAACAAATTCTGTCTCTTTATAATATCACTAGCTGTGCCCCGCGATTTCACCCGCTTTCAATTTGGTTTATTATAAATATCAGTTTTATAATAATTTATGGAAGTCTGCCCGATTTGTTGACATTTATGATAAGTAGATACGCTTAGTATTGAAGAAAACGCCTCCAATAAAAGCCTCAAATATGGGTACATAAGTTCTACATTTTATTTATAGGTCTTACTAAGTCTACTAAGAGTACCTACGTTACTTATTTTGTGGCGTTAACAGCTTTTTAACTTTGTCTTGTGTGTATTTATATCATTGGCCATGGGGTCTTAATTAATAATATAATAAGTAATATCAAATCAGAAAATATTATCAAGACTTTGATAGTCCAAAATATTGAAACTTTATAATTTCGAGAGTCATTATTTAAAAAATATTTTGGCCATTGCATAATTATAGATATTTTATTCTATCGGTAAATATCTCCTCGCTACCTGTCCATCTGCTCTTGAGTCATGTCAAGAGCCTCCTGCATTTCCCTTGAAGTATTCCTCACGAATTCCGGATCACAATATTCTGCCAAGCCTTGTTCAGCTAGTACCTGTTAATAAAAAAGAAAAATTTAATAAAAATAATAAATATTCTTTGCCAAAAAAATTGAAATATTTCATTTGTTACATTTCATGACATTGCGTATACCATTTCAATAATTTAAGATATGGGGATTTAAAAAAAAATTCAATCATACATATTAGGAGTTTTCCTGAAATTTTTAATCCTTTTTCTAGGAAATCTTTTATTGTTATTACGTAAACAATTTCAATATGCCAAATTTAATTGAGATTATCTCAAACATTTAGCAATTATGGTTTTTTTAGTTAATATTTTTTTGTTAATAATATCAAGAAAAAAGATAAAAAAATCTAGTCTGTAGCTAAAAGCAATGATAATATTAAATTATAATAAGTAAATCAAACCGCATACCCTTGTGACGAGACTCTCTGCGGAGCCGACCACCGGCACTGCGCTGTTGCGGGGACTCCCGGGCAGCGACACCACGCCGCGACAACTATCGCCGCCTGCCACAATGTTACTCTCAGTACCTAGCTTTGTTGCTATTAAATAGGTCTTTTACTAATACTTTCTGATTTACGCAAATATTTGATATTTTAAATAAAACTTTCTGGATTTATTCGCGGATTCCTTTTGATCTTTGGTTCCTGACGTTTCGAATGCTATACAGCAATCATGGTCGGGGGAGAGATTAAAATTTGAGATCATCTTTAAGGCGTCTAAAACCTTAGTCTCTCCTTTGACCATGTTTGCTGTAAAGTATTCGAAACGTCGGGAACCAAAAATTTAAATAAATCTACCAATATATCGGAAAATATTTTTTTTTGTTAAAATGGTCTTGTACTAGCAGTTTCATTAAATGAAGTAAATAAAATATGTCTTTAAATACTCAAATAGACTGAATATTAAAAAAATTAACGCACAACTTATAATATCGACCGTTTTTCTGAACAAAGCTTGATTATATACTAAAATCTTTTCTATTTACATTTAACATTTGTCTTTAACAGACCCATCTATTTCAGGCACTACGTACTATTCCTATACATTATATATACAGTTAATACTAAATTTGTTAAGCTCGTATTAGCTATGAATTCTGTAATCTTAAGCGGTTGCAAATCTACACGTTGGACTAAATTATCGATGGGTTCTCGTGAAAATGTGTGATATTTGACATTCGTGCAAGTTTTCAATGCAAGCGTTTACATATTTAGTTATTCCTCAACATTATCTATATAAGCTACTATTAGTTATTCTAAACTAAATGCAACACTTTTTAGCCGCTCGAATGATGCGTTAGTTCATGCCGTTTTAATTTACTATGCTTATTTTGATAGAATTTTCGATTGCATGTGATTTTTGAGTTTGTTTTGCTTATTTTGTTGAAAGCTTAAGGTTCATAGATGTGATTATTATCATCAAAATGTGCAAAAACTGGTGTAGAAGTGTTTCGTGTCAATGGTAAATGAAATGCTGTTTGCGATGTGAGAATCTTGTTCGATTTGTGTTTTATACCATTTGGAACGTCATATCCTTTTATTTTCACTTAATCTCTGAAAAGCTTGAAAGTCGTTAGTGCGTGATGCTCGTTATAAGAAAGTTTCCTTCATATATCCCTCGTCACCTAATATAACTCAGTAAAAGTATATTATTTTGCTTATACAAATGTTCTAATATATAGTAACTATCAACACTATTAAATATATCAATCACAACTGATATTTCCAAAATCTATTAACACACACGATATAAAGTCTAACAATAATTAAAACAATAAATCCAAAACTTTTTAACTTGGAACTCTTTAAATTACACAAAATTAACAATCAAATATAAAGAATTATAAAAACAATTAAATATAGATAATAATTGAATCTGAATAATTATCATAAACGTAAAACCGGTATAGCCAATAAGAAGGAAACTTCCTGCGTGCAGACCTTCTACAAGCTGGGCGGCGGGTGCGGGCGCATGCGCGGTGCGGGGCGCGGGCGCGGGCGCGGGGGCGGCGCCCGACGACGCGCTGCGGACCATCCGACCTGCGGGCGGGCGCGGCGCGCGCAGGCTGCGGCGCTCGCGCGCGTGCGAGAACGCGAAGGGCAGGCGCGCCGCCGCGTTGTACCCGTACAGCGTCATCGGCCGCGACTCCGCCGGCGCGCACTCCCGCGCGAGGAACGCCGAGATCTTGGGCGTTATCGTCTCGCCCGGCGACGGCGTCTTCTCCTCGGGCGACGCCTTCCGTATCGTCAGCTCCGAGCCCTCCGGGTGCACCCTCTGCCGCGACGGCGACGTGGACTTTACCCCCGACGTCTCCGGCGTGGAGAGGTAGTTGACGCAGCCGAACGCGAGCCCGATCTGACCGAGCATTTCCGGGTAGTTGGACTTTTGGTTACTGTCCGTCCGAGGCGGCGTGAGGATAAAGTTAGTGTTAGTCACGCAATGCAAAGTAAGTAAGGGTGAGTGAAGTTATTGGGATGAATGTGTATTTGTAAAACCACTCGTTCACACTTTTTAGCTACCTTTGTAAATAGCGTTCTTTAGATCATTTGTTGTTGCTCTGCAATAAGGCGATACACGTTTATTGACTATTCAGTACGGTAATATTATGAATGTATTAAACATTAAGCTACTATGAGTATTATATAATTGTCAATAGTGTACGGTAATACTTACTCTAGAACTTGGTATATTTTTTCCGACTCCCCATTGAATATTAGAGGTCTTAGTGGTATTTGCTCTTTCGGCTGACCGTTGGCTCTACAAAAGACGAAGTTTATATTAACCGTAAATTCTTCAAAAATATGATGTCCACGGTCGTATTATTAGAGATCTTCGTAATAGCATATTCAGATAGATTATTTGATTTATCACTTACAAGCGACTCAGTCTCGCTTCGCTTGGGTTAGGGGTATTCGTCCCTAGCTTATTTCCCCACACAAACTTTCATGCCCATCTCACCACCTTAAGGGATAAAAACTATCCTATGTCCTTTCCAGGGTCTCAAACTATCTTCTCACCAAATTTCATCTAAATCGATTCAGTAGATCCAGAGAGTACCCCTTACAATCTCACAAACTCACAAACTTTACCTCTTTATAATATTAGTAGGTATAGATAAAGTTTATATAATGAAAGTTTGCTTCTTTGTTACATTCTAAATTAGTCATATTTAAAGCGCACTTACAAATTGGCAGCCATTGGAGCCATCGGTAATGGTCCCACTCCGTACTCGCGCTGCATCATCGAACTTAAATGATTACCGACAGCTTCTAAGGAAGAAAAATTAATTGTTATATTAATTAATATTTTTTAATAAACTACTCATGAAGCACTCTACTTTAGAGATAGATTAAATTTACCTGGTGGGCCTTCACCATGTTTCCGAGGCCTGTGAAAGTGTCTATTGGGACCGTGTCTACGGATGCTGGACCATACACCACCGAATAATGAGTGATTTCTCTGTAAAAACAATAAACATTTAAAAAATCTATTTAAGCCCGCTTACAGTAATTATCGAAGAAAACGTAATATTTAACCTAGCTGTTAAAATAGTACACGGTATATTACCTATTACCCTAGAAACCTATATAGAAACTTATGTATGTATATAAGTAGGTATGTTTATATGTATGTATCTATATATGGTTTATATATGTAACAATTTATCGCCTACCGTTTTATGAAAACTTACTCCTCCACCTCGTCGAGGTTGCCTGTAAGAGATCATTTCCGGCTACAAGGCTGCCTGCTGTGCATTTGTTTTTTGTGTCTTATGTTTCTTTTTTGGCGAGCAATAAATAATATTATTGTTTTTATTTATTCATAAGCCATGGTACTTAGTACCGGAATATCAATAATCACGGGCCTGAGCAAAGTGAGTGCTATGAATTATGGTTTAATTATTATTAAAAAAACTCATTTTAAATTCAAGACATCCTTTCTAGGGTCTCTTCTACAACTATCTTCATATCAAATTTCATCTAAATCGGTTCAGCGGATTTTAGTTTACTCACTACCAACAACCATATAAAAAAAACATTTTTTTTCTATTTGTAATATAAGTATGTATAAGTAGATTATAATGATGATGACAGATGTCGCACAGACCCTGTGCATGGGCACGTCGTTGTCGGGCAGCGCCTCGTCCAGCGCGCCGGAGATGGCGCGCTTGAGCTCGGGCCCGGCCTCGTGCAGCGTGCGCAGGCCCGCCTGCAGCGTCATCTGGTGGCTCTGCTCGTCGCTCTGCCTCATCTCCTGCTCCTTTCTCTTTTTGAACCTTCGCGCCAAATCGACAGTTTAATACACGACCCGTCATAACTGCCATCATATAAAAGAAGACCGCAACTTCGTCAAAGTTGATTTCGAGATATTTGAAGTTTTTTCTTATTACTACTACGTCAAAATTACTACTAGTTTTGACGTAGTTACGATGAAAATGTTTATGGTATCCCCGGATTCATAAGACTTAGAGGTTTATGAGTAAGACTATCGAGTAGTATTTTTTTGCTGATTCCGAATCTGTATTTAAGTCATTTTTGACCAAATTGTTAGTTAGGGCCTTCTTTATTATGATGGCAGATTACTACTTCGTCCTAGTTCTCGTCTAGATATATTTCTATATATAGAATATGATATATTACATTAGTATCTATGGTTTTAATATAAGTGAAATTTTGGAGCCACAGTTTCGAATTCAATGTTTTGTAAGTGCAACTATTTTTTATAGCTATTCTATTGCGATGTACTAAAATTGATTATTATTTTTAAAATTTATTCTAATTTGTATCCAAGTGATATCTATTCTATTGTATCATTTAAAGCTACTTGAATCTTGTTCTAGCGTCTTCTAAGTGTTTAGTAAAACTTCAAAACTCTCCAAACTGTTCAATGTGGCTATGTATCGAATTTTATGTGTATCTGTATATAAACGCGGACAAAACACAAAAACACAACATTAATCTTCGGATATTGGGTGGGTCAAGACGATTAAATGAGCTCTCGTTTGTCAATGCATGCTCAATGTCGTGATTAGACTGTGATGTGGGTACTTTGAAAGAGTATTTCAAACCGTTTAATGCTTATGGAATATTAAGCCTCGAAGGACCATGCGGGGTACAACCGAAAACAGCTAGAATTGAACCTGCTATCTTTTGATTCGATCACTATCTATCTTTGAGCTTTGATAAAACACTAAAGGGCAACATTCTCTCTCCTAAACAACATACGTTTTTCTGAGATGTGTTACTTACGCGTGATTCCTATGGAACAAAAACATAGTGTCAGTGTTACACCGAACTAATATATATAAACAATTAAGGTTAAATATAAAAATAAAACATAGTTTACATAAGGAAAGCAATCTTTACAAAATTACTCTCAACATAATATTTTTCATAAAATTGTAAGTTCATAGACCAAATGGTCATAGACTAATTCTGTCACTTTACCTGCAGATCTGTTAATCTACCTGTCAGATACCATTAGAATGTAATTAAATAGTATTTATTAAAGCATTTTAAAATTATATAACAAACAAAAAATAGTGCAACTATAAAATTAACTCTTTATTAATGAAATTCTACTGAAATCCTTAAATACATGATTAAGATTCGACTCCCTATATTTTATATGAAGCTATATTATTTTCATAAATATTAGAAACAAAAACTGTTGCAATAGTACTAAATAAAGTATATGTTTCAATTTATAAATCATTTTGTATTGAAAATACTCTATGGTGCCATACCTCCTGAAGTAGTCCTGTATGAGGAAGGTGGCGTAGAACTTGCCGACGGTGATCTCGTTGGGGTCGCCGGGCGGCGGCACCACCTGATCCAGCAGCTTGGGCGACGTGCGCTTCCAGATCTTTTTGATGACTGCTCTCAGTTCTGTATTGCAGTCGTCAATATTACCTGTGGAGGTAGATTAATAATAAAGATTAAATTTGATCATTTTTTGAGATAATTAATCGGTGATTTGGGTTGGTTAGTTGGTTGGGGATTTCGGTTGGACAAATGATAATCATGTTGGAAAGTGATTCGCACATGAAAATATCCGAGGTACGAGACCCGGGATTAAACCCGCGTAACTCAGTTTTCCAAGCGAGCGTGCTACCACTGGGCTACCACTGCCTATAATGACAACAATTTATTTCATAAAACATATTAAACATATTCCAGTTTTTAAGTCTAGATTGATTAAATATACCTCATACATTAAGTGAATATCTTAACTCTCATAGTCCGACGAAAACAAAATTACCTCCATTCAGTCCATAATTCAAACCTGACCTGGTAATCTACATCAAACAAATGTTGACAATGACAAGTAGTAGCTACATATATATTTATGAGTCACCGTCGGTTTTGATCTTGAGCGAGGTGCGCACGACGGCGAAGAGCGTCGCGTTGAAGAGCACCGTCCCGTCCGAGTTGAGCGGCATGTTCATGGACACCAGCCGCTTGCACGCCACGCGGTGCGGGCACAGCTTGCCGAACCCTGACGCATCGTAAGTATAAATAAATAAATATGTTGGGACATTAACACACAGAACCATCTAGTTCCATGGTAATCACGAGGCTCGTGTTACGGATACCAGATAGTTGATACACTACACATATATAACTTTAAATACATACATATTATTATAAAGTAAAAAAATATAAACACCCATTACTGAAGTACAAACATTAGTGCTCATCACAAAAATGAATGCCCCAGCGGGACTCGAACCTGCGACCGCTGGCACAGCAAGTATGGTCAGAATAAACTGAGCCAAACGTTTCGTCGGGCTTTAAGTTATTTTATTTGGGAAACAAACAGTACAAAATAATACAATTAAAAAACAAAACAAAATATAAAACATCGACCAATCAACTTACCACAATTAAATAATACATAGAAATAATACAGCAAAATAAGAAATAATGAGTACAATTGACAATTAATTACAATAAAAAAAATATACATGAAATAAAAAATTATAGCATATTGAGGGAAAATAATTAATGATTTTAGTAATTCAAACTACTAAAGTCATTTATTAATTAATAATTCAAAATTAAGTCATCTGTGATAACAATAAGGTTCTCCTGATGGCCAATCTTACTGAGTCATAGTCAACTGCAGGGGATATTGTAGTGTACAAATATGCACGCAAACGCAACGTGCACTCTCGACACTCGCGGTGAGAGTTAAGGCGCAGGACGGCGTCATTATATGTTCCACCTCGGCTCGGGGATGACATATCGCCAACTTCCCAACTCCGGGTTGTTACCGGGTTGTACTTAAATACTTAATAAGTAAACTTGGCCAAACCCTCATACACACCAGACGTGCAGACACACATATATGTACATTTCGCAATCAAATATACTAATATAAATGCGAAAATTTGTATGTGTTGCGTTACTTCTTCACGCTGTAATAGATGGACTAGTTTGGATGCAATTTAATACACAGATAGGTACATACGAGTATATTATGACCTGATGTAACACGTTTGTTAACCATATAATAAAAGTTAATTTTAATATAATAAATCCATTTAAAATTTTCATGATTCTGCTGATTTCTGACTCGTAGATAACATTATATAAAGGTCAAAATAATATCTTACCTAACGGTGGGCTAATTTTTCTTAACAAAGTAACTACATCTAAGTGTTTTATTCGTCCCTTTGCGTCTGGATCATATTCACTCCATAATCTGGAAAAGTATATTGTGTATTAAACTACAATACGAGTATAAATTAACTTTCGGAAGGCAATACTTTCAAAATGGGGAAATCTTATTTTGAACTAGCGACATACCCTTGTTTTGCTCGGGTGCGTACCTTGGATTGAACGGCATTAAATATCATTCAAAATAACTGTTCTTTCTATCAATACACTTCAACTACAAAATTCAAACATATAAATATTTTTTTTTTTTTTATATTATTTAAGTTTTACACATTTTCCATTACTCTTAGAATATTTAAAATAATAATAAGGTCTGCATGCTAAATATTTCCTTATTAGAACAAACATGTCACCTTATAAATTCATCTAAGTGGTGTGGTCCCAATATTGACCAGTCTCTGGTTAAGTAGTCGAAGTTATCCATAATGACAGCGACAAAAAGATTAATGATCTGAAAGAAGACAGAAACAGTAAGTACTAATTGTCCAAGCATATCCATAAATATCAACTATAGATGTATATTGTATCTGTCACTTTTAAATTAAAACGAAGTGTTACTTTAGCGCACTTTTTATTCCTCTCACTATCATACTCCATTGGCAATCCATGACAATTCGACACACCAACAACGATAACTTGCCAACTCCGAGCCATTATTATAAGTATTTCTTGACAGAAAAACTCCAGAACTACGTAAACTTGGTCTGGCCCGAGGCTCGAACCAGACATAACAGAAATTAGACTGAACCACCGTGCCAGTTTATTTATAGAATACTAGCAAACACTTATATTAGTCGATTTACAACTTCTCCTGTAGATGTTCACTTTTTGTGTGTCTTCTATCGTCTGTACAATGGAGTGTGTTCTAATGATTTTTTTGATTTGGTACTACCATAGATTGTCTATCATCGCACTCTTCGCCGTTGAGGTGTCATCCACACGTCCTAAATGCTTTGCATCCTACAAATATATCACCTTAAGTAAATGGACATAACGTTCATTTCTGCCACGTACGTGTAAATTGTGGAACGAGCGCTATAACATAGGGCTTTTCAAAAGTTGTATCTTCAGGTCGCTTAAAGGCCGGAAACGCATTTGCAACATTTCTTATGTTGCAGATGTTTATGAGCAACGATAGCCACTTACCATCAGATAGATCGTTTGTTTGTATTTTGTATATTTGTCCCTTTTACTATACAAAAAAAGTAGTAAAAAGCACTAACGAGAAAGGAGCAGAGCACGTAGAAGGAGATAAAGTAAGGGAATGCGAGCACGCTGCCGCAGGAGCCGCTGCTGTCGTCCTCGCCCTCCTCGTCGTAGTTGCGGTCGCAGCGCACCTCCGGCTCCGGCGACACGCCCATCATTATGTCCTGCCACGCTTCACCTGCAGATGTTGACAATTATAATTAGACTATCTTTGTCTGTAGCGCCACTCATTTGGTTCATAATAGTAAGCGAAGCATGGTGTCAGATAGCTATAGGTTTTCTCAATTATATAAAATAAAAATAATAATAAAAACGAACTGGCAGTCCTAGAGACAAGTGCGTTCTAAAAAATAAACTTTTCAGCTTATTAGTATTAGTAATCTGATAAAATAATACGAAAAGGGTCTATTTTGACTTAAAAACTAACTTAAAAGATACTGAAACCTCATTTCCCGTTAGATTTCTGGATTTTATTTTGGACCTTTAAAATTCAACTAATCATAAAACTGTTGTTCAGTTTGATAGAAAAATAGTTATTAAGTTAACAAGTAAAATTAACCTAAAATTAAAATTATAATAAAAAACGATAGTAGTCCATTCAAATCAACCAGGGTGTTGACCTTTGAGATTTTCATGTGCTAATCATTTTCAACACGATTACCTCTTACATATACGTATGCGAAAAAAAACATGGCGAAGGAACCTGCAGTTTTAGAGAATATACCATATTTCATCGAAATACGTGTAAAGTCCGCCAACCCGCATATGGCCATTGAAATGAGGCTCTTACTCAGTAGTGGGCTGTTAAAAAACTTACCGGTTGCTGAACGAAATAACACTAAAATAGCTTGTGGAAACGTCTGAAAATGATTGTTTCTTGTGATGGGGGTATCGTCATCTATCGCTATTTTTCCAAATACCTATAATAAAAAACAAAAAAAACATATTTCATATACATAACTTAAAATGTTGCAAAAATATAATGTAAAAATATTTATTATTTATTTTAGTATTATTTTAAAAAGATTAGTATACAATATCAATAGCTTTATATGTATAGAAGTGATAATAATATACTCACTTGCATTCCAACCACTGCATAAATAAAAAACAGCATCAAAATGAGCAGCGCGACGTAAGGCAAGGCTTGGAAGGACTTGATGAAGGTCCACAGAAGGGTGCGGATGCCTTCCCCTCGGGACAGCAACTTCACGAGCCTCATCACACGGAACAGTCGGAAGAAATTGATGGAAGGAATCGAACTTTCCTGTATCAGTTAATGTCGATATTATATTTAAGTATTGTAAAATTAAAAGATATTGTAAAATTTGTACTAAATTTTAAGTCTTTTTTTTATTTAGTAGTTATTTTTGAATTGTGTGATTTTGATAACCTGTATGTTATATATATTTAACGCAGAATTAGTGTTGTATATACCTATATGACCTTATATAAATTTAATATGTTATAATTATTTTTATTCAACATTAGTAGCTGTTTCTTTAAATTTAAATTATATTTTAATGATATGATATTTGAAAGTGCTGACTATTTCTTTAACTTATGTGTATGTACAGTTTCTAATATACAAAAATCAACATTCTATAGCTCTCATGTACGAGTAGGTATTAAGTGTAACGTGCTGTGTGCTTCTTGCTCTATATTGTTTTCTTGGATACATATACATATAGATAGATCTATTGCAGGTTACTGTCCCAGATGCAGTACTTTACATCGAAAGCTAACCTTATCATTAATTTGCTCGACAACATCTAAAGCTATAATATTAGTGACACCAATTGTTGAAGTATACTTTGAATTTTTACGTTGATGATCTATTGGTTTTCATCGAGTTTAGATCGAGAGAAATTAACAAATGTACTAATTTCTATTTTATTGTTTGGTTTCTTAGTTCTTAATTCTATAAAAAACTAATAAATTATGATTTTATTATAAATGCTAAATCTATCTATTATCTATTATGTTAAGTAATATTCATTATAGTGCTCACATTATATAAAAATAACAATATGGACCTTACATCTATCTAAATGGCGTAAAAGTACATGAAAATGTTTTTACATTATAATCTCTTTTGCTTGCTAAATAGAGGCAATTTAGCCATATAGTGTCTCATTGTTAACTTATCACCTAAATGGACAATACTGAGTTGTAGAAACATACATATGTAAATACGTACGCATATAATATCTTTGATAATATTATTTTAAATAATAGGTAAATTATTAAGGGCTTATATAAATGTTGAACATTAATTTACACTAACAAAGAGTAGGTATTGATGTTTTCTCTTATCGCATAAGCGTGCACTTACCTTCACAACGTGGGCTCTTTGCAGACCACTTCCCTGAAAGAAACAGTAGGCTTCAATGATCTACGAATAGATGCTATGTGAGAGCTTGCTGTTATTACAACATCTATGTCCATGCTCGGGACAGTAACTACACTGCCTAGATTTAAATATCCTAAAACTAGGACCCTGTAATTTAAATGTTTACCTAACTTTATTATTATTATTTTACATAACTAGACTCAAATGCTTAATAAGAAAAAAAAAACATCAAATGTTGTCCAAATAATAGTCTAAATAAGCAATGAAGATAAAAACTAACTTTTCAATTAAACGATTTAAACATTACGATTCAATCAGATGGATTCTTAAACTTAGGCAGTGTAAGAAGTGAGTGGTTAACTAAATATAATATAATATCGCTGGAAGCGTGCAGAGTGATTTTACCTGATTCTTGAGTTCGTTTACTTGTGAGACAACGATGTCGATGATGCTCCCCAGCACGATGATGAAGTCGAAGGTGTTCCACGCGTCACCGAAATAGTTCTGGAATATAGGGAATCTATTGTCTGTCATATGTTAAAATATGAATATGATTTTAGTAGTGATTTAGAGTATCCTAAGACACAAATTCATGGCACTTGCACACATTGGTATGAAAATATTTGATGCTTAGATATCTTAAATATAAAAGTCATATTAATGAAAGCTTAAAAACTTATATTGTACGGTTTAGATCTTTGTAACTTTCGTTGCAATAAAATATTGTAAAATATGAAATAAGATTAATTTTATATTAATTTATTTGATCTTTTTATTCTCGATCACTTCACGGGAGGGACTAACATGCTAAATGTCTGTTGTAGTTATTATAGAGAGAGTTTATTTACAAAATAATACAATAATTTGAAAAAGAGAGATTGCACCCAAAACACCTTAGAGCCTCAGAACATGTTCACCCAAAGTGTCCAAAACATCCGTACAAAACTCAAAAAAAAAAAAAACACGAAAAATACCTAAAAAAACTGTTTTAATAAAAAAAAACAAAACAAAAAAGTCCATCATAAATTCTAGATTAAAATCCAAACGAAGCATTACCTTAAACCTAAAAGCGGCAAGTTTGAATATGAACTCGAGAGCGAACACCGCCGTGAAGATCATGTTGAGCATGTCCAGCGCCTTGCTGTACTCCGGTGACTGGTTGTGGTACTTCATGGCGAGCGTGATGGTATTGATCATGATCAGCACGAAGATGGCGTACTCGAAGGGCTGCGACGTCACGAACCACCACACCTTGTACTGGATGCGGTGCTTTGGGATGTACCTGCACAGTAGAGGATGAGTGAGGGTTACTTTACCAACGTAAAAAAATAATTTGTAAAAATAAATAACAATCATACATTGGTTAATTTTTTATCATTTATATTTTGACCGTATACCGACATCTTAACCGTTTGCCAAAAAATATAGAGCCTTTTTTAAATTATTAAAAAAATAGAGATGAGACATAATGTTGAATTTGACCATTAATTAGATCATTTAACCGAATATTGAATTCATCATTGGTGAAGGTACAGCGTAATATACACGAACAAAGAATACGTATATCTAAATTACATATTTTCTCATTTTAATAAAATCTGTTAAAAATACCTTCTAATAGGTTTAGCTTTAAGAGCAAACTCTATACAATTCCTTTGGTTCTTGTCCAGTTCACAGTTCTTGTATTCCTGCTCGCCCTCGTTCTGGAATGTCACTATGACGAAACCGACGAATATATTTACCTAAAACATAACGTCATATTAAATCAAAGAAAATTATGTAGATTTTTTTAGGAACCACCCTGAAATATTATTATTAATCTATTCATTAAAAATACAATCACGAAAATCGAGTTACAAACAAAATGTTTTCTTACATTTGGCAAAAATCTCAGATCAGTCAAAAGATAAATTTTAGAAGATCAGAATAACGAATCGAAACTTCATTTGTATCTTTTTACTCTATATTTGATTATTTTATAGCATTTTAAATATATGAGGAACGACTTACCATAAAGAAGGCAATTATAATTATATAAATAATATAGTAGGCTGCTACGATTGGACGGAAGTTAGTGATGGGACCACGATCCTCGGCGTTCGAGTCTATAGACACGTACAATAACCTGCAAATTATTTTTAAATTTATACTTGTATGTTTACTGATTTTTGCTCGAGGCTCTACCGCTGTCGCTCGATATATCTATGCCCTATGCTGCTATCTATGGATAAATTTCATCGTAATCGGTTTAGCAGTTTAAGAATAAAAAACTAACAGACACACAGAGTTACTTTAACATTTATTATATTAGTATGCATTTCATTGTAATCAGTATGAACTATACTTCTCCAAGCTCCGGTTACGCGTTGATTTGTTTCCGGGAAATACAGAAGTCATATTTTAACTAATATCTATTTTGTATAAATACGAGTGGCAAATATTTCATCCAATATAAGTATACCCTACCTTTCGATTTCGTCAGTTTCAGGATACAATTCACCCCTTCTAAGAGCTTCTTTTAATATATCTTTATAGAGGTGTTTCTGACCGAGGTTTCCGAAAATGTATATAAGATAAATGTACAGCTAAAAATCAAACTCACCCTGGCCACCCTTCAAAGGTAGATACAGTGAAGAGCGTAAGCATCCCTTTCATAACATTATCGAAATGGAAGTCATTCCTCTTCCAAACTCTATCTCTAACTACATAATTAGGATTTTCAAACACTAAATAAGTCCCCCTGGAATAAAAATCGATTTTAAGTATATCTTTCAGAGGAGTATTAATAAAATAATATTATACTTTCTTAGATTTACGCGAATATTAGAATTTAATAAAATAAAAATACATTTTAAATAAAATAACATAAAAGTATCATTTCGGATTTTTCTTTTTTTTTGTTTTTTTTTATTTATTTTGTTTTTTTTTGTGGGTAGGCCGTCTGTAACAACTATGTAATGACTTTGAGATATCTTAAACCTTAGTCTCTCCAGTGACTGTGATTGCTGTAAAGCATTCTAAACGTCGGGGGCCAAAAATAAAATAAATCCGCGAAAAAATCCAAAAAGATAGATTTATTTTATTTAAAAAACAATACTTACTGACACTCGTCTTTTGTCATTTTTGAAATATCATTACACCTAAAAAATTTACCCTGGAACAAAACTTAGGTGATTAGACAAGAAAAAACAAATTTTAGACGTAAAAAAAGCAGTTAATCTGTATGACAATTAACAGGTTGCTGAAGCTGTTACTGTAACCCATTTCTCATGATCTGTCACAAGCGGTATCATCTTAGCAATTTCAAATTTTAGTATATTTACAATTATTTTGATCAGTTATTTTTATGTTATTTGTTTCAAACTGCGTGCTGTACTGTTTGGAATTCATTTGACTATTTTTAGTATTGAATGTACTCAGTCAGAAATGAATTTTTATTAATAAAATTAAAGACACAAATATTAAATAGAAATTAAGTCATTAAGTTCCTTAATAAAAATATATTCATCTAACATATAATAAAGATATATAGCGAAGTAATGTAATCGATATTATTGAAAGTGTTTTTCTTTTTCAACAATGTCTAGTATACCTATTACTCCGCCCTAACTTTTATTCGAAATTCAAGACAAAAATTGTCATTGATCATTATTTAATTTATTATTGTTCATATAATCACAAATAAAAACATTGCTCACTTTAACAATTTGCATATACCATGATGTCACATTACAGCATTAAGTTATAAGTGATACAATGAAAATATATCACAGACTCAGTACATACAATTACAAAAAAATTGCCAACTTAATATCAGCGTACCTCTCACTGTTAGCAGAAATCGACTGTTAATACAACTTTAAATAGCAAACCAACATGATCGTTCATGATCGTACATTTGTATATATATAAGTATCAGTAGCTCACCTTAAACAACTGTACACCGACGACAGCGAACATAAATTGTAACAAATACGTAACTAGCATTATGTTTCCTATTGTCTTAATGGCTACTATCACACATTTCACTACATACTATAAGATGAAGGATCGTGCGAGTTAGTGCAGTGTATACGTTACCAGGGTCCGGTCCGGTTCACGCAGCGTCGGGACATACGGGGAAAAGCAAACAATCTTTAATAATGGGGCTATTTAACACGGGGATAGGTTCTACGTACTTTGTTAAGAATATATTGTATATTGTTAGACGTTTCCACATGGGGTTGACGACAACGCCAAGGTAGGGGGTATGGTTATCTATGACATTAGTCCTCTAGATGATCTGGATTATAATCTACACCTTTGGGTCGATCTACTCATGCTCCATTGATGTTAGTGATACAGTAACATTGTATTGTAACTATTATAATACAACATTTGTCAAATGAAAGCCTATTTCTTACGCTTTGCCTACCTAAAGACTCATGCCAATTAATGGTATACTATTTCTCTAAGAATTTTTAGTTGTCCAATTTTGGTTCTCCATAGCGATAGTGGAAGTATAGAACATAATAAACAAATAATTAAAGAAGGAAGGTTAGAAAGTGTTACATATACAAGGCGTGTAAGCAAGTGATAGCGCGAAGAAAACAAAGCACAAAGCAAAGCTTAATTAAATATACAATATACATATATAAATAAGAAAAGAAAAATATAATCATGAGAAATGAGTGAGAAGAGAGAGGAATCAGATTGAGAGTCAAGACTTAATAAATTACCCAAAGGTGTAAGTTTAAAAGAGTTTAAAGTTTGTGTGACACTCCACGCGGTGGCGTGCTGATGCGGAGCCCCCTACCTTGAACATTTGCACTCCCATCACCGCGAACATGAATTGTAGCAAGGACGTTACCAACAAAATGTTGCCGATCGTTTTGATTGCAACGATCACGCATTGAACAACGTGCTATAATCAGGGAAAAATTACTTTCAATATCCACCTGTATTTATCATTATTTTAATATTTTCTTAGATTTACGCGAATATTTGACTTTTTAAATAAAATTATCTTTTTGGAGAGACATGTCTCTCTTGGAGAAATGATTGCTGTAAAGTATTGGAAACTTTAGAATTCAGAAACCTACCAATATCAGCGAAAATATCCGAAAGATAGTTTTATTTAAATATCTCTTTATACTTATAATTATAATAAGTTTATATAGTTAAATATATTTAAGATGAATAAATTATATAACTGACCTTAAGGCCTTTGGCCCTGTTGATAGCCCTGAGAGGCCTCAGAACCCTGAATACTCGCAATATTTTCACAACAGATATACTCCCAGACCTATTTGAAAACATTTAACAAGTGGTTATCGCAAATTATGAAGTAAAATGTTTTGTTTGTTAAATTTTTTACGAACTTTGAGACTATAAAAAAAATCGAAAAACATTTCTGACAAAAGTTGCAGAAAATTTCATGCGCTATATTTTTTGTTATAGCCTAGATGATGCTGAAAAGAAGATATTGTAGGAAAACAGGTTTTTGGAACCTTTTTTTTAATATGATGGATGGAGCAGTCGCTCAAGGTCGCAAATGCTGAATATTTAGATTATACTGTACTGTATACTGTGTAACATTCTGACAAATTAACTCTCTTTCACTTTTTGTAAGTCAGAACCTACCCAGTGACTGGAATAATTTGCAAATCTGAATTTAATTATTCAGATACTGAAGTTAAAATATATTAGTGAATAAAAAAATGTGTGCCCATAAGTCAACTGGACAACGTCTATTAGATAAATCCACCTTTGCAATACATCTTTAAATTGCTTCGTTATAGTACATTTTTAAGGCAAAATGCATTTTTCCGATAGAGGAGGTTTATTAATTAATTCGGGTTACTTTACGTGTTATCTTCACACCTATTGAGACATAATAAGATGATTGTTTTTTCAAACCCTAATATTGTTTTAAAGTCAACATAATATTTTAGTTATATATAATATTATAGTTGATGATAAGATACAATAAGAAATAAAGGCACGTACTTAAAGCTCATAGATATGAGTGAGACGCAAACAACGAGCATATCGAGCACGTTGAAGGCGGAGCGCAGGAAGGCGCCGCGGTGCAGCACCAGCCCGTACGTCACCAGCTTCAGAAACAGCTCCAGCGTGAAGATACCCGTGAAGAACATGTCAAACTGGCTAAGTAGCTGACGAGTTTGCAAAAAGAAGATTGTTGAATTTTTTTCTTTAATAGATATTAAGAAATATCCATTAAGAAACAATTAAATTCAGTAAAATTTACATCCTTAGCTGCCAAACAACCTATATATTACTCTAGTTAATAGTCTATCAGTATACTCAATTTTATATAAATACGTCCAGCCGCTTTAACGTGAAG
This sequence comes from Brenthis ino, assembly GCA_921882275.1. Classification (NCBI taxonomy): domain Eukaryota; kingdom Metazoa; phylum Arthropoda; class Insecta; order Lepidoptera; family Nymphalidae; genus Brenthis; species Brenthis ino. The sequence continues at coordinate 11,407,451 of OV170229.1, read as the reverse complement.
TAACCAACATACACACTTACAAACTTCAGCATTTATAATAATAGTCTGATTAGGGAGACAAATCTATAATGAAATTAATATCAGAATTTAATTATCTCCATCTTCCTGCCCATTTTCCAAAACACATGGGGACGGTGCAGTATATCTTCCTCTTCCAATTTCCTTATTTTTCATAACCTCATCATTCACTACTTTCACTTTTATATCCCATCTTACACATTCTATCCATCTTTTCTTTGGTCTTCCTCTTATTTTACATTCATCTATAATTATATCCATCATTCTTCTCCTCACATGCATCTCAGTCCTCCTCATCACATGTCCATGCAAACTCAGACGATTTCTTGAGGACTTTTTTGTCACTGGCGTTACTTTCACCCCTCCTCCTCTAATGCACTCATCACTTATTTTATCCATTCTCTTCACTCCACACATCCATCACAACATTTTTATCTCTGTTGCATTCAATCTTCTTTCGTCAGTCTTCTTCACAGCCCAGTCCAGTTAAATGAAATAATGTAAAGAATTTGTAAAGAAAATAATATTCACCCAATTTCGAAAGCCTTTTTGGGCAGCATCCAGTGGATCCTCAGCCGCTAACATAGCAGACGAAAACATGATGCACACCAGGATGATGTTCCCGAAAGTTGACGACGATGACATCTTGTAGCAGAATACCCGAAACCTAATATATTAGAAAAACTATAGATTTCACTTTTACTTGTTTATGATAAAGTAAAATAGGCAATATTCATATATTTGATTTTTTTTAACACTGAAATTAACTTTTATTTTTAAGAAACATACAAAAAACTAATAAGAAATCAACACAAAGCGACAGAAATTATACATTTATTACACACCAATTTATATATTTCTATTTTATTGTTTAGAAACTAACACAAACATAAGCTAGTTCATGCAATATTAAAAAGTATATTTTAAATAAAAGTTTTAAAATGAGCCCATGCTTTTATAACAGCACCTATGAACTAAAAACATTCTCTAAGTTTCGGCATGTCCAAATATGGAAATATCAAAAATCTAAATCTTCTAAACTTTACTTCTATGGTCACTGTCCTCTATTTACATGCTTCTAGTCAAGAAAGCTGAATGCTACAAACATACCTAACCTCTAACATCGGAATTTAAAGGTACCCTGTAATCTCATTGTATTTTTTTTAATAATTGGAACTAATTTTGAAAGGATCGAGGACAACACTCGTGCAGAGAAGATGAAATGATACATATAGACATAGACAAAATGAGCGGAGGTGAACCAATCGGGACACGCCAATAGCACAATGAGTCACGGGTACCGAGCGACCGATCACCTGTTGGTTGGTGAGAATATGAAGAAACTACTAGCGTTCGGTATTGGCGGCGTCTGATTTGGCATATTCAGTTCAGAGATCCGCCTCGGTCTAGCGGTTACGAGCGTTCCCTCTTCTTCTAACTCGCCGCCATCTTTGTGATAGAAAGATATGACATTCCTTTCATTCAATTCTATCTACAATTACTTAAAAATAACCTTCGCACCTATATATAACAATACGTGTTCATGCCGAATCGTGACATCCCTAACGCCTACGTTTCAAAATTAAATGCAAATAACGGAAGTGATTAGCTAAAAATGTGAGAGTAAATTAAGTACAATATAACATAAAATGAACAGCTGTAAGTATTAAAATTATTTAAGTTAAAGGCATAAATACTGAAAAGAAAGTGCTCCGGCCAAACCACAGACGTTTTAAAAAAACGGTGGTCACCGGAGCGATTAGAAACAAAAAAAAAGAGGCAGGTAAGAAAACATCTAATCGAAGCGCCGGTCCGCGACGGTCCCTAACCTGTTGTCTTTGGAAAATATGAAGAAGGAGGAAGCATCGGGGATCGGCTTGGCCGAGTCCCGTATGTCCACCTCCGAGAGGCGCCGCGGCCGCGCCGAGGACGTCGTCGGCTTGCGTCTCAAGCGCGGCTCGTCCTCGAACTCTGTGTTCACTGTTTGGTTTTGTTAGCTTATTGCTTTCTCTCCGATCGCACAATTATTCTACACTCATCTCTATTTGATTAGTACAAAATAATTTGAGCAATGGATTCCTGTTATTTTTAAAATTTATCGGAATTGTTTCGCCCCAAGTATGATACTTTAGTTGATTCACTAAATATAACTTAATTCAAAATGATTACGCATACATACATTCACGCAGAAATTGCTCTTTATAATAAAAATATGTCATTTTTGCGTCAATGTGTTGTGACTATAATCATCTCTTAAAGTTATTCAATGTAAAATTACATTTATAACGCAACAAGCACATTTTTTATTTCAATTCCGTATTAAGTATAAATAATAATAATAATTAAGATATAGTGCAAATTTCATAGAATACTTTATATTAGTCTCACCAATATGATTTCTCTGATGATTCTCCATTTCATCTCTCTCTTGTTCTTCTTCAATTCTTTCCTCGTTTTCTTCATCAATACCTGGTTCTTCTATTTCTTCATCTATTTCTTCTCGTTGCTCCCCTTCTGATCCAGTCTCTTCTCCTTCATATTCTCTTTCAGAACTATATTAATTAATTATTTAAACGCTTACTAATTATACAATGACATTATTTTTTGTCTTAAAACATTGGAAATATTCATTATTTGAGATTTAATCATAAACAAGCTAACCTACAACCAATTTTATTTATGACAGTATGTAATTTTAATCGAAGTCATTACAGAAAAATTTGAAAGTTATGTTTAACATCCATAAGAAATAAAAACAGTAACGAGTGTGATTCGCATGTCTAGAGTAGGAGCTCGAACTGCTACGGAGAGCATAAAACATGATCAAATTATGTGGGGTCTATTTTTGCCTTTGAATTATAGAACCCTAATACTTTCATAATATTCTCTTAGGTTGACATAAATGTTCGAAATTTTAAATAAAACTATTTTATCAAATTTTTTCGCGGATTTATTTTGAGTTTTGGTTACCGACGTTTTGAATGTTTTACAGTAATCACAGTCACGGGACAGAATAAGGTTTTAGATGTTATAAAACACAGTTGTTACCGACAACTATAAAATAACCTTTGATGATCGATGATGATGATCGAGAACCAAAAATCAAAACAGATCCGCAAAAAAATCCGAAAAGTTATTTAAAACTGTAGAACCCTAATAACATTACATTATATTCTTCAAACTAAGTATAAAAACTTATTTTGAAAATATGAGAAGATCCTTCAAATAAGACATTCATTGCGTACTTATCACTAGTGTAAACATCATCGTCGTGGATATACTCGTCGTCGGTGTCGGCGAGCGCGCCTTCAACTTCCCCTTGTTCCTCTCCTTCCTTCTCTTCTGCAGCTTGCTGAACACATTATATATATATATATATATATATATATATATATATATATATATATGTTTTTTTGTTAAATTAATTATTGTATTTTTAAATAGTTTCAAAATACACAATAACATGTTTTTCTAAAATAACATGGACAGTAACAAATTAATAATTATAATATTTTAAGAAAATACTCAAAAATTATTAGTGTCAAACATTTTGTAACTATTTTTTTTTAATTTTATTTCTGTTTAAAATTTGAAATTCTCAATGCGTGAGATGTAGACAAATAAATGAAGAGATAATGTAGTACCGGTAAAGTTATTGAAATCAAACAGTCTTCGCATCAATACTCACTCCTTCTTCCTTCTCTATATTGGTCAAAGATTCAGCATCAGCCAAGTTGTCGACGGCGATGGCCAAGAACACGTTCAGAAGAATATCTGGTTCGCGACTAAAGAAATATATGGTATGTGATGGGATAGTGTTATTTTTAACTAAAGGCCAGGCTACGTTATTTAGAAACTTTTTTAATTGTCCTAGAATTCCACGTGATCTATAAGACTAGACATACGGAGTAAATCTTAGTCTTATTACTAATCTCAGTTTTACTCTCTTTGCAAATATCTCTATTCTCTATAAAAAATATTTAGTCATTACGTTTGCGTGAAAAAAGACATACCAACAAACAGATACGCTTTTATAAAAAAAATAAAAAAAAATATTTTTCAGACATAATTTAAAGTAAGATTTGAAATCAAAACTTTCAATTAAGCTCTATGAATGCTTTCGGCTGAATTTATGTCTTGTTTAAGTAATAGAAGTAAGAAGCATTAGCATTGCTTGCTAAGGATACAGTTGCCGCAGATGAATAGTATGATGAAGTAGATGCAGGCGAGGATACCGAAGGTGCCGACGCCGCCGTATGCCTTGATGCCCTCGTACATCACCGCGTTCCAGTCCTCGCCCGTCAGGATCTGGACACGACTCGGAATATAGATAATACAATATAAATGATACATTTATTCCCAAGGAGGGTTTACGTCAGGCAGGCGGCCGGTCGTAAAACTTTTGCCAAATCCCATCAGCAGTACAGAAGATGTACTGCACCGACACCAAGGAATTGAGAAATGGGCATGGAAATGATGACATAAATGATACATTTAGTATACAGATAAACTATTACTGAGCCTCCGATTCAGTAGTAGTAGCTAGTCATATATAGATTTATGATTTAAAAGATTTATTAAGATTTTGTACGTAAATAGTTAAAACAAATATAAACGATAATAATTACAGAAGTTAATAAGCCGTGCCGCAATTCTCCACTCAGCTAGAGGGCGTTAATAATTGAATTGAAATTATTCCGTAATTACAGAAAAAAATACATTTAGAAACTAGTGGACATTAAACATATGAAAACAATAATTGAACACTTGTAGCAAAATTAAATATTTTGGCAAAACCTAAAGTAATATATAGGCTAGTGTGTACGTAGGGTGTAACTAGTATTTTTTATAATTCCAATCATGCAGTGTTTTGCGTTGTTTTCCTTATTGGTCTAAGTACATTTATTTTTGTTTATTATTTTTAAGATGAGAAATGTAAATAATACCTGAAATACAGTAAGCAACGCTTGCCAAAAACAATCGAAGTTGTGCCGATCCTTCTCCTCTTCAGGGTCGTAGTTGAACTTGCCACCGAACACCTACCACCAATAAAATGTAATTTGCATATTAAAACATTACATTTTTGGTAATTTCAAAAAGGTACACTGACTTGAAAATCACTTTAAGCTTATTCTATTAGAGATAGATTGATTACCTTATTTTCTAAAGTTGGTCCAACATTAAAATTATGAGTTAGACTACTTTAAATCTTTCTGGTGTCTTCCCCACTCTCCGTAACATTGGCGAAGTAATCTGTGCTCAACTGGCACGTTTTGAAGCCATTAACAAGAGAATTGAATAATACTTTTCAATAATTGTCAAATTAAAAAAGACACATATAAAAGCTTTTGCGATTAGAAGTTCATATTTCGTCTAAAACTATAATTTTATCATCATTTTAAAGATATTCTCCATCCATTATTTTTTGTTGCATAGTATCATATTTCGGGTGGATGAACTTTTGATATATACATAATCATAGATTATTTATATTAGCTTGGTGTTTATCTTTTATAACAAACCTGCATCCCTAACAAGGCGAAGATCATGATGAAGAGGAACAGCAGCAGCAGCAGCGAGGCGATGGACTGGATCGAGTTCAATAACGACGCCACCAGGTTGGACAGCGACCGCCAGTACCTGGTAGTGCACAAATATTTTAAATTTCAAAAGAATTGTTTTTAAAATTTTGGGCGTTTAAATTAATTTAAGTTAATGTAGCATGTCAAAAACTGATTATATTCAAATAAACGCAACATGTAACGTAACTTTATATATATATATATATATATATATATATATATATATATATATATAACAATGCCGGGTTAGTTACATCATTTATAACTCAAAAAAGGCTGGATCGATTTTTATGATCGTTGATTTGTCGGATTTGTATCCGCTCCATAACTATAACATAGCAGAATAACTATTAAAACAAAGGAAAAAATTAATGATTAAAATAATTTACATATTTTATCGATTTGTTCCCCACCCCAATTGCGCCCAGGGCGCGATACAGTTCTCGCAACTGAAAAAATATTTCTGTACAATTATTCGTTGGGTAAAACATTCTATTCTCGCTGGTGTAGACAATAAGATGAGATATATTATATTTGACGCAGTTTTAACACTCCAGCTCAAAGAACTAATGATTTCTGGTTGTGTTGATGAGTTGAGTAATTTGAGCTAAGAGTCTTGATCGAGGGTAGATAGTTTTGTACGTACTTGGTAACCTTGAAGACGCGCAGCAGCCGCACGCAGCGCAGCACCGACACGCCCAACGGCGGCATCAGCTCCGTCTTCGTCAGCACCATCTCGCTGATTGAGCCCACCACTACGAAGCAGTCGAAGCGGTTGAACAGCGACACGAAGTAGCCCTGACCAGATATTGGTGACCATGTAAAAATTTATTAGTTTAAGCCATTTATAACGGTCTTGGGCCCTTGTGGAAGAAGATTTCATACTTTATGGAATATAGTTTTTTTTTTCTATTATTGCCTATGTTTGAGACTATATTCCATAGATTTGTCATTTTAGTCGTCATAAATTAGTTGGCTTGTTTTTCGACAAAATATTATTGGAAGTATTCACGCTACACGTCAGTGATTGGATTAAGTAGATTCGAGATATTTTTCCAAATATATGAAAGTTGTGATATACAGATAGAGAAATAGACTTATGATCTTATAAAAAATCCTTTTTTCGAATATACAGAACCCTAAACACAAAATAAAAAAAGTATTAGTCTTCCCGGAGTAGTTCTTCTCAAATCCAATGCGACTATCCTGAAAATGTATATGGCGTGATTATCCTGCCATCTATTTTAAAATATTGGTAACAAATTATATCAATATTTTCTGATTCTAAAACAGCATCTTATTGTAAAATTAGTCAGTAAGATAGAATAGTAAAATCTATATAAATAAAAATAAATCACTGAAATGTATGTACGCACATAGCTTCCGATCGACTTCACCAAATTGGATAATTCTTGTTTTGTTTGTTATTGTCAAAGTTTATTATAAAAGAAAATTAAAAAAAAAGTTTACGAAAATTCGTTTTTTTTAAATCTCATGATATGAAAAGTGAGTGAGTGAAAAAGTGTTTATCCCGAAAATCATTACTTAAGGGAGTGAGAATGGAGATGAAAGTTTGTATGGGGATGCAAGCTAACGCTAGTTAAATATAATTTACAGTTTATAATTGATTTTGTAAGGTTGTGTGGTCCGATCTATGTCAGGAATCTGCAATAATTGTAGGCGACGCGCCGACATATATACCTCTAGTGTCCAAATGAGACAAACATTTTGTATTTTTTACTTATTATATGTCTCACCTGTAACCCTAAACTGTACATCTTGACCAACATCTCGAGCGTGAAGAGCGCCACGAAGATCGCGTTACCGTACTCTTGGAAGTGGTCGAGCCACGTCGGCTGTCTGCGGAAATGGGGCAGAAGTTCTATAATTCTAAAAGGTAAAGTCTACAAATAACTCCTAATCAGGAATAAAATGTATTTATCTTATAAGAAAATAAAAACCATATAAAAAGATAAATAAATACATTAAAATTTATTTTATATAGTTTTTTTTTTCATAGCTAATCTTAGTTCATCTCAAATATGTACTATTACAAGCAAAATTAGCTATACAGTTTTTTTCCAAGATCCGGAAACGTATATTTTGTATATTTGTACCACATCCACGTGATGTGAGCGGATATAGACAGACAAACTTTAAAATAATTTATAAATTACATTGAAATTCGCAAAATAGTAGTATTAGTAAAAAAAAGAACTGAATGTGGACTTTTGATCATATTTAGATCATTACAGATATGTAGAATCAAATCATAGATAGATCTTATCATTACAGATAGATCTTATCTGAACTCTTGTGTAGCATAATAAACTTACTATCATTATAAATACGTAAATATGTACAGGGTCGGCCTTAGCCATCTGGGCGCCCCGGGCGAGTCATGCCTTTGGCGCCCTTTTAGGTATACTTATTTCATTACAATTAAAAAAATCGTGTATGTAGAATTATTTAGTGAGAGATACGATAAAACGCCGAGTCTAGTTTTCCTTTAGATCGATAAAAATAAGTATTCAAATTAACTGGTTAAGTTGAGCCGGAACGCGCGGCGCCCTGTATAACCTGGTGCCCTGGACAGCCGGGTCGACCCCCCCTAAAGCCGACATTGAATATGTATATATATGTATGTGTATGTTTATCACTCATTCACGCTGAAACGACTGAACGAATTTGGATGAAATCTTTATATATATAATTCTTCTGTGAGTGTGTATGTCACTGAACTTCTCTCAAACGACTGGACCGATTTTGATGAAATTTTTTGTGTGTGTTCAAGGGGATCTGGGAATGGTTTAGATTCACAATTTGAATAATAATTTTCATCAAAAAAATTATTAAAAAAAGTTTGAAATTTTCAAATTAAAGACGTGTAGACAGGACAACGTCTGTCGGGTCCGCTAGTTTATTTATATAATATTAATAGATAGTATAAGATCTGGAGTAACACATAGGCTATAAGTTAGGCATAAAAATAGCTAGTAAATGTTTAATACTGACTGGTAGTGTTCGCTGGCGAGCACGACGGTGTTGAGGAACACGAGCACGATGATGAGCCAGTAGAAGGTCTGCGACTTGACGGCGCGGCGACACGCGCGCTTCATGCGCCGGTTCACCTGCCGGAGACACGACCGGTCATTAATTTATGCCACTTAGTACTACGAGTATTTCCTAAGAAAGTAGAACTCATTTTTTTGTATGTATGTATAAATATAACTTTTATGTATATATGGAATATAATCGCGGATCCCGCTATCGTACTATATAAAAAATTTACAGATTAGTGATATTACCTATATGATGTATGTTGGCGGACTCAGTTATTGAGTTACATATAAGTTCTAACATTATTGATCTTCAATAATGCTGAAAAATGAAAAAAAATTATTGATAGAAATTTTCATTTTTTTTTTGCCAGAGTATCTTCTTTTATTCTAGACTAGTTCGTTTTGTAAGTCCGCTACCACTACCATTGTTACATAGGTATTGTTACGTACGGACGTACATAACAAAATTGAAAGAGGGTAGATATGCCTGTTAATAAAAAGTTTAATATCCACCCACTAAATCATCAGTATACCGTAACCATGGCGCTTGAAATAGTGCCGAAATATCGGGAACTCTTAAAAGGAAATAACCGTCACTGACCATGAGAGTTTAAAGAGCTATATTATTTACAAGTTATTATCAAGAAAATAGTATCTCAACTTATAGATATGAACACTTTTTAACGCACAGTAGACTCGTACTTGACACACGTTCATTAAGCATTTTTAAGTTTATCTTCGCAGAATATGCGCAGATGAGTCTGCGCGTTTTTAAAACATCTTGGATATAGGCTCTTAAAATAAAGCAAAATGATAGTGAAACTTTATTTTTATAAAATAAATTACTTATAATAAATAGTATTGTAACTTTTCATTATATGAATGATATATACTACGATAGTAGTGAGATTTATTTTTCAAGTACTTAATAAACTGTTATTTTAATCACCTTATCGAAGTCTTTCTTCCACATTTTCCCGATGGGTACCTTCTGTTGCTCTGCCGGCTCTATGCCGAGGTGGTCTGTGGAGTCGTGGTCGCTTTGATTTTGTCCTGTAATTTGTAAGTAGTACATTTGATTTATAAGGTAAATTGCTGTAATAGCTTCGATCAACAAGTATTCTTGATCGAAGTGTGATATAGACACAAGTAGGACTTTCTTAGCTTTAGAGCAAATATATAAAAATATTTTGTTAATATCTATGTAAATTATATCTATGCATATGCATATGAAAAATGCACTGAAGATGCGTTCATAATAGATCTATGCGTATTTTGCGCTGATAAACTTAAGAAACACAAATTTTGGATACAGGGGTACAATAAGTACGCGTCGACCGTACGTAAACGTCTTCGTTTGCATAGATCCTCAAAAGCTGACACGTTTACTCTAAAGCGTGTTATAATGTTTGTGTATTTAATCAGTAGTAGTGGCATTGTCTCGGGTGCACGGGGTTAGGGGACTGACACATGACAGCCGAGAACCATCGGGTCAGTGGATGTGTCAAACTTAAACCTAACCTATTGGTGACCAAAGGAGCCAAATTATCGTGATAATTCTATTTAGCGCAAGTAACTACTATACATACGTGTCAAATCAATAAGTGAAATATTTAAATACCTATTAAATTTCCAATCCCGTAGTCCCCCTTGAGGTCGACCGCGTCGTGTTGGTCGGCCAGCGGCTCCAGGTACTCGGCCTGCGTAATCCAGTCCAGATAGCCTTTCAAATCTTCTTCTAACTGCTGTTTCTCTCTTAGCTTTTGGAAATCTCCTCTGTTTTTCGCTTTTTCTCTTTCTTTTGAGAACTCTCTGAAAAGAGATTTTACAAAGGATCTTTAAAGTTTATCTTGACTTTAATGTTATTAGGCAATAAATAGTTCTTTGTTTAGTTAGATCATTAACTAGCATTAACTTTTTAAAATAATAACGATTGAAATGAAAGTAGGCAGTTCTTTGAATGTCACTAAAACATCTGAAAATTACAAATACTTTTTATGAAATTATGTTTCATTATAAATCTAGAAATATAAACAAATCTAATAAATATTTTTTAAATCTCTCTTATTGCGAGCACTTACCCGGACAACACACCGAGAATTAGGTTCATAACGAAAAAAGCACCCAATATCACCATCGACACAAAGTAGATCCACTCCCAACTGTTGCCCATCGCGTCTTGTATCTAAAAGTTTAATTACAACAATAAATTAATTATATTTTTAATAGATCCACTATTATTATACTTTAGTTACGTAAAGTTGAAATAAAAGTTTTTGAGGAAGGTTCTATACTCAAAATGAAAAAATCCCGAGTTTATTAAATGATAACTTGATTCGTGTGTTTCTGCCCGAAAGAATTGAAATTTTCTAAAAATATACATAGCATCAATATTTTGCATTATGTAGTATCTAAAAAGTATATAGAAAAAAAAAAATAGGCTAATCATCATTATGTTATGTCATCAAATGGTTTGTTAAGAGGAATACAAATACCTTTAACCATAGCAGAAAATGATATTATTAAAAATTAACCATCGATTCATATTCGAAAGACAGCAGCAAATCAAAAATCTGAAATAGAAAGTCCCATCTCACATTATACATAACATCGGTCCAGCCCTCGAGCGTGATGCACTGGAACACGGTGAGCATGGAGAGGCCGAAGTTGTCGAAGTTGGTGATGCCGAAGTTAGGTCCGATCCAGCCCTCGCGGCACTCCATGTCCTGCCCGAGGCTGGAGCAGTTGAAGCCGTTGTCTACATCACACGGGTGGGGGTTGTCCATGATCTCACCTTTGAGCAAAGATTTTTGACATTTTAATACGAATAGTTTAAGTTATTGTATGTTCAAGAGTGTTGTTGACAATATCAAAATATGCCGAATAAGGAATATGCGTTATTTTTTTTATTTTTTACACAATAGCTAATATCGCTATATAATTGTAAAAAAATATCCAGCTCTAAAACACTAAAATTTAGTATAAAGTATATTAAAATAAATTAAAAATATCATTCCAATACAGATACTTTAAACACCCGCCATTTTGCGCGCTTGCCGTGATGTCACAGTACGATATACACAAAAAAATGATGACTCAGTCTGTAGCGACAAAATTGCCAATCGCTCTGTTATGATAATACTTTGATTCGGTCTGACCAATAGCGTGCGTTTCAACTACTTTGAATTTCCCACTCTATATTTGCACTTTTTAATAATCTTTTTCTTAATCAAAAAGAAATTACATTAAATAAATGATAGAGGCTTAATTCAGAAGCAATAAAGATTATAAAAAAAATATTTTATCTATATTTAAATCACACGCATATTCCCTATTAAAGTAAAAAAATCAAATAAAAAAGAATCTTTTCAGTTTTAGTATTAGTAAAGATAAAAGCACGGCTCACCCTCAAACTAACTTGTACTTACAAACTTGATGGCAGCTCCGTGACACTATCATAACAAAAAAATCGAACTCTACAATAAATTACTGAAATATTTACCTGTCAGCCTATTATAGCACGACTTATGCATCTTCCCCGAGAACAGCTCGAGGCCGATGATCGCGTAGATGATGATGACAAAGATGACGAGCAGTGCGATGTGTAGCAACGGCACCATTGCCTTCAAAATGGAGTTTAAGACGATTTGCAAACCTGGAACAAAATACTTGATTAGGAAGAATTATAGTAAAAATAAGTACAATAATATTAATGAAACTTAGAAGATAGTGATATGAACTTCTTAGTATACCATGGATTCATTGTAGGGATGCTGGTCTATCGCGTTACAAAATGCGCACGTAAGCCTTCGACATTCGATCAAAGTAAAGATTTACTTTCTCCCTAATAATGCGCAGATAAAAAAAATTGAGTGCTTTGGTAAAATGCATGTTAGATGGCGTATTTAATTTCGATTAAACAAAATATGTCTGTTACAAAGTTTATTTAACCAAAAAGTTTACTTTTATTTTACTATAATATACATAATTAAAACACGATTTCAGCAATAGAGTTAATATAGCAATTAATCTAGGAAACCTGAATTTCGTATAGCAGCACCAGATCTCTCTTATAGTTAGTTATAAGTATTTATTAGCCAAAATCAAAATTAAAAAAACAATTATAATAATCTCTAATTGATGGCAAAAGCGTACTAACATTATTTTTAGATATAGTGTTAATGCATCGGATAGAACAATTTCATTTTGGTAATTTAACCATTCAATATTGTGCTGCTCATGAATTTATACAGACTATATATATTCTCAATAATAAATATCGAAAACCAATTGATGCTGCGTTCGTAAATCGATACAAATATGCGCTTTATGTAATACATTACTCTATTATACTGTAATATTAGCTCTGAATTAGATCAATGACCACCAATTTATCTGTGGAAAAGTATATCTTTATAGATATTAGATATTGTGCTCACTAACATTGTATTGTGAAACCTAATATTATTTTTTATTGCCTCGTTGCTTTAGTGTTTAGCATGTTTGACTGAAGATCCAGAGGTCATGGGTTTAATTCCCAAGTCAGGCTTAAATAGCTGGCCTTTCTGTCAGGAAAACTGAGTAGCAGCCCGGAGTTGGGAAGTTGGTAGTGTTTACACCCCCGTGTCTGGGGAGTACGTCAAGGTGTCGTTCCCAAGTCTGATCTCTCCACGCGAAAATAAATACAACAATCTCTTATCCATGGCAAAAGCGTACCAACATTATTTTAATATATAGTGATATTATTATATTTATATATATATTATTATTTTTATATATAGTGACATAAACTTAAAACGAATAGAGATTGCACTTGTATCTGTTTAGTGTCAGTATTCAGTAATATTATCCGCGCAGATTTTTATTCTCAGTGAGCCACAGTTACCGAAATCAGTTAAGAGGACATTATTATTATTTCATGAAGCTTATTTGTGATTTTTTCCATATCTTATGAGTCCAGAAGCCTTGATGTAGGCTTATTATGATTCAGTACATCAAGTTATTCCCTTGTGATTTTGCAAAATTATATCAGGAAGTACCCGATTGTAGCGAAAGAAAACTTTTTTTTAATTTAAATTGGTAATTGATAATTTAACCAGTTCAATTTCTAAAATGAATCGAAAGCTCTTTTTTCGTGTATTTCATTGTAGCATTTTAATAAAGTTTATTAATTTAGAGGCTCTAGACCTTCTCGTAATGACTGTTAGCTAATTTTATTTCCGGAACTTTATACAGCTTTTATGTCACATGGGGCTTATTTAAATTAATATATATTATCATTTAAAAGTTCGTTTATTATGACTGAAAGAGTGCTTTAGGTTTTTAACCTTTATTTTAATACTCGAGGGAAAGTCGTTATATTGTCTAATCTATACAGCTTAATTTATTGTCATGAGGATAATAAAAAAGGTCATAACCTGACTTTGTAGTTTTGATTCTATTTTTACTTGAATATATATTTTGTACAATTTTTATTTAAAAATGTGCTGATTTCTGGAATAAAAATGGAAAAGAAGACAAAAATTATAAATTTTTTTTTATCATGCGATTATTATGTATAATTAATAATTAATTAATTATCAAAAATTCAAAGATAGTTCTTAAGATAGTTTTTTTTACACAAGTAAATTATAAAAACTTATAAAAATATGTAAAATGACTTCCAGACATCTAACAGTAAGAAATAACTGAACGAAGTTTTCTATTTCCAATAGATACCGACGCAAACAAAATAATATCGACATAAACAAAACAGTTAAAGAACAATTCTTTTAGATATAAATACATATAAGATGTGAGCTTTAACTATAGTAAAATATTATAATAAGCAAAAGTGCTATCTTTTATTAAAAAGATTATCGATTAAGTATATTTTAAAATATATTTCAGTACTTACTTGGCACGCCGGACACGAGTCTCAAGGGCCGTAGCACCCTGAACGCCCTTAGAGCTTTCACGTCGAACGCGTCCTTAAATATACTCGACAGTACCGTGCTCACCATGCTGTAAACATATTTGTGATAATTAAACGTATATAAATAATATAATAAATATGTTAGGACATTAACATAGCACCATCTAGTTCCATGATATGCTACGAGGCTGGTGTTATGGATACCAGATAGTTGATACACTACACATATATAACTTAATATATATATATATATTTATTTATTATAAACATAAACACCCATGAATGCTTCCAGCGAGATTCGAACCCGCGACCGCTGGCACAGCAAGTAGAGTCATTAAAAACTGAACCAAACATGTTGTCGTTGTAATATAGAAGTAATAAATAAAGAGGTAGAGGTAGATTAAGAAAAATATAGATAGACTGTGTGAAAGATGTGTGTGTAAGAGGGCGGCTAATAGAGGAAAGTGGAAGAAGAAAACTTGTTGTACCTACCTTATGTAGCGTGGAGTAAGGACAAGGAAGAGAAGAAGAATGATAAATAAGTGATTATTACATTACTTATTTATCATTCTTCTTATTCATCATTTAATATAATTTTATACTATACTAGCACTGCCCGTGGCTCCGCCCGCGTTCAGATGACCAAAAACCAAATTCTTAGGTTTTACATATTAGTATACTCTTACATTGCAGTTTTTGTATTTTTTCTCAGAAATGAGATATTTTCTCGCGGTAAAAAGTCATCAATAAAATCCTATATGTTGACCCGAATAACCAGCTATCATTATACCAAATTTCATCAAAATCTGTCCAGTGGTTTTCATGTGATGCGGTAACAGACAGACAGACAGACAAAAATTCTAAAAACTTTAGATTCGGACTCTGTATCGATAATAACGTCGATTTCAATTAGTTTTTCCGAAAAATATTTAATGTACAGATTCGAATTAGTTACAATTTTATTATATGTATAGATTTCATATCTTAAAAAGAATTTAATGGTAAAAATCATAAAATATTGTGACTATGCTTGAAATCGCTTAATACACAAAAAGTAGTGATTTGCCATAATTTAATTTTTTGGAGGATTGGTTAGAGAGTTCTATTTTAAGTGTCGTAAGGTACGACCACTTTAGCGGAGTGGTTGAGATATAGAAAGGTAGAGACGGTTTCCATTGCCAGGATTCAGTTTTAAGGCGAATCTTCTTGGTGAAACATATATATTACCTCAAACGGAGTTAGAACCCATATACCGTTTCTAGGTATATAATCTTTCTATGAAAACACCTTATAAATAACCTCATTACTATGGGAAAGGATTGGTTCATTTGTCAAAGAGAAACAAATATAAATTATTCCATTAAACATAGTCCTAAGCAATCAAAATCTACATGTTCATTTGAAACTTCCACAGTTGTCTGTCTTAAAATCAACGCTTTCCTTCCAGGCAGATGTTACATATCAACGTGACGCTTCTAACTTATTCAGGCCGTCCCAAAACGGTCGTTCAAAGGCAACCTACTTTGTAGAAATATACATGCTACTATGTTTGTTGTCAGCCTTTTTGCTACTCTTTTATATTATACTAGTAGAACCCGCGGCTTTGCTCGCGCTAAAACTAAAAAAAACTCTAAAAAGGTAAACTCTTATAGGATGAATTTCGAAAAATGCTAATACACGTATTTGTTTCATTTTATTGAAGAGAATTAATACCAAGTTTCAAGTAATTCTGATCATAAATTATTTTTTAGGTTGTATTATATAACCTGTTTTCACGTGGCTATGAAACAATCTACTGCGGTAAAAAGTAGCTATGTCACTCTCTAGACCTCCATCTTTCTCCATACAAAAAATCACGTCAATCCGTCAACAAACAAACACACTTTCATATTTATAATATTAGTATGAATATAAAATATTCAGAAAATATTTTTGTGTATAGATTCAAAGTAAAGATTGGATATTAATCATAATCTTCTTATAAAATTACTTATTCGTTTTAATTAAAATCTTCTAAATAATAAAAATGAAATTATGCTTGCCAACTTGGTGGAAAGGCTGAACCGATTTATCTATTTTTCTTTAATTTCCATAATAATCTTAAAAAGGTTTTAGGGAAAAACATTTAAAAACAAACAAGTATTTTTTATACAATGTATGTAAGATCTCAAATATTATAAAAAAAATTGGGACACGATTACGTCTGTCGAGTTAGCTATTTATCTAACACTAGCATTAGCCGCGGCTTTGCCCGCGTTTAAACTTCCGATCGCTACCAAACTTTATAGAACCACCTATTCATTGGGATAATCTGAAGATTACCTGAAAATTTCATCAAAATCGTTCCAGTCGTTTTGAAGTCCATAGGGACAAAAATACATAAATTTATAAATATAATAATAATTAAGGAAAAATAAAACATACCCTATTACTACTATGGTGAAATCGAGTAAATTCCACCCGTTCCGGAGGTACGAGCCAGGGTGCATCACGAATCCGTACGCTATGATCTTCATCACGCACTCCCCCGTAAAAATAACCAGGAAGATATATTCGATTTTCTCCTGCAAACATAAATTGTTAAACAATTGAATTATTATCGATGGCTTTTACACGAGTTGTGAATTGAGATTAAAATACAAATGTAACATATACGAATGAGAGCTACACAAGTAGTACTAGATACACAATCAGCGACAAACAAATGAACGCTCATCTGAACATTTGAGCGTGCTTTTAATATTTTTTTTATATCAATTATCAATAACCAATAATACCAATAACATTCTAGATCGCAGTTCGCATTATTTGTATTGCCAGCTTGCTAGTTGGTTAGGAAATATAGATGATGAGCGCGATTTAATTCAACATGCTCGTAGGACAGATTGTTTTAGAAAAGGCAATCAATAACTATTGTTTGAAGTCCCTTTTAACGTCCTATTGTTTGCACAAACCACCTTTTATTGCAAAGGGGAGGACAAAGACTGCTGGCCCAATACACATTGGCTTAATCCACATGTCTTTCTAAAACCGCGGGCTTATATAAGATTATATTCTACAAATAATTAAATATGTCATTTCAATATAATTTTAAGAATGTTTGCTATACAATTAGTTTAGAATGGTTTCTATGTCTCTAGTTAAATTCTTTTAGACATAATAGGTTTCCCCATAATTTCTTCCTTCCAATATGCCTATATCACTATTAAAACTCAAATATTAGCCTATATCTGGAAGTGGAATATCAAATCAATAAGAACCAATACATACTAAAACCCAGTTGGTGTAGTTCGAATCGCTCGCTGGGTAGGGAGTGTAGACGGCGAGCGCGATGCAGTTGGCAAATATCGTAGTCAGGATCATCCACTCGAATGGTCTGTATACTGAGTTATGGCTATATTGGATTGAATTGAAAACCTATGAATATTTATCTAAGTTGATTCTTGAGGAAATAAACATTAAACTAAAAACCTTTATATATTTTTAGAAGTTATCGCCTTTTATAAAGAATAATTCATTAAACAAAGTATTTCTTTTAGGCTGATTTGGAAGTAAAATTAGTTGAAAATAATATAATATTAACACATAACATTTTTGACTAGTCGTCTCACCTTGCTCTCCTTTCATTTATAAAAGATAGCCTATATATATAGACATACAGCTTTCCATGAAAATACTTTTTAAAGTTTCTTTTTTAAGATTATATGAACACGAGTTTGAATGATAAGTGGAAAGAGAATGTTAATGGATCTCTTATTTTGTATATACAAATCGGCTACTTTTTCCGACATATGTACGGCCTATTCTATAAGCCACATTTAACAGTCACAGCAAAAACTACTTACAACAAAATCATAACAGCTTTTAAGTAGACCACCGATCGATCAGTTGTTAATATAAAATAAGCGGTTATGTAAAACGTAATTTATACCTTTCAGTAATAATGACTTTTCAATCCATTAATAAATAATTATTTTTGCAGTCACAAAAATTTGATGTCAGATGTAATTTTAAATTGATATAATATCAAGTTTGTTGGCAAAAAATCATTAATTTTTAATTTAATGTAATTCTTTGATTATGACGATAAGTTTGGCTCAGTTTGTAGTGCTAACTATACTCCCCCCCAACGTGCGTTCACCTTGTCGTGGTGGGGGGGCTCAGTAGTGCCCGGCAACCCTACCCGGGCGCGAAACCAAGAAACGCACAGGGAGGTGGCCCACTTCGGTGGGCGGTGGGAGGTGGCCCTCTTCGGAGGGCAGTGTACCATGCGGGTTGCTCCTGGTACTTCTCTGATAGCAGAGTGGACTGTGGAGCAACCTCGTGGTTGTTGTGGTCTGCTTCGGCAGACCTGCCGTCGGGGCGTCGTAGTTGAATGCGTAAGCGATCCTGCGACGCCCCATTAAGACGGGGGAAGGTTTCGTTGGGTTTTAGTGGGTAGTACTGGCTTTGCCGGTGAGTCCCACACCTCGTGCGTAAATGCATTTCCCAACGTTAAAAAAAAAAAAAAAGTGCTAACTATACTGGCTGTGCTAGCGGTCGCGGGTTCGAGTCCCGCTGGGAGCATTCATTTGTGCGATGAGCACGAATATTTGTACTAAAGTCAAGGGTTTTTATATTTATAATATGTATGTATACAAAGTTATATATGTATAGTGCATCAACTATCTGGTATCCATAACACAATCCTCGTAGCTTACCATGGAATTAGATGGTGTTGTGTGTTAATGTCACAACATATTTATTTATTTTATATTTATATGTATGTTTATGTACCATAACGCTGTACAGTGTACAATAAAAGGAGCGTTGTTTCTCATTTCCCTTTGGCAGATAGATAAAGAATATTTTGAGAAAATAAACAACTTTGCCATTTGTTATTCCGTTTTCCGATGACTGATAATGTCCATTATATAGAGCAGCCAACCAGACGTCACAATATATTACCGAAAAAATACACCGACTATAATAGATATCGCATAAAAGAAATATAAAAACAACACTCGAATTGTGTAACTCGGTTTTTTAAGTCAGTCTAAAACAAAAGCATTAAACATCTCTGCACACTACAGATTTGCTATTATTTTTCTTAAATAGTTTAGTATGGACTAGACAAATTCCTTTACAATTGACACTTTTGCACAAGCCCTAATAATCTGAAAACGTAAAGCGTATTTATTATACAGTTACACTAAGCCCAAATCATCCCTTTGCCCAGCAGTGGGATGATTTGGGCTAAGCGTGCTAAAAGAAGTGTACGATTGTGCACGATTTTATTGCGCTACGGTTTTTACTAAATCACCGGACTAAATTTTCGGTCGATACAAAATCTACAGTTTTAGGGGAGATCTTACGTTACACAAAATAATGTTCCATACATATTGTGGAAATCGAACCCGCGATCTACAACTCTAAGCAGTGTCAACGATTTACATACGGCTTTACAGGATTGTTATAAATTAAATAAATTACTAATTAATTGTAATTTCTTAAATATTTTAAGTGACTCAGTAAGTCGCCTATTTATATATTTTTATTCATTGTTTTGAAGTTAACTCACGATATCGTGTCGAATGCCAAGCTGCCGTGACTAATCTAATTAGTTCGGGTGTGTATGTTTATATTAACAGCAAATTGCGACTCAATTGGCTGTAATATTGAAAAAACGTTTAAACTTGCGTAAATAACGTCGATTTAGCCGATGTAATGAACATTCTTAACTCAATTTGGCTTTTACTTTTTCTTTATACCACGGGTTTGTCTCTGCTTTTAACTGTATGGTTTTTTCCAATTCATTTTTTTTGTTAATGCCTCTTAGACATGAAAATTGAGCATAGTTTTGTTTGTCAATGCCTTATAGTATGATTGCTTCTTTTTTTTAAGACGACTTTTTTAGATTTATTTTTAACTTGACTCTCATCTTGGAAATCGATTTTAACCTTTAAGTTGTCACATCAATTTGAAGCTTTTAAGTTTCTGGATGATAATACAATATCGTTATAGTATTAACCTATCACCATAGTGGAACTATTGAAAGCTTCTAAAAGTTCCGAGTAGGGACTTTTTACGAATTTAATTCGTTTTGACGCGTACCATACATTACAGGTAGTGATGAGGATCTGACGATGAAGAGAGAGTGAGATGGGTAGTGGGCAACTCTAATACCTTATTTTTGTCTACAAAATCCACTTTTAACTGATAATTAAATAATTAACTGATACCTATTAAAATATTAAATGGTGATAAAAGCGTATTTTTTATTTTTTTGAGGTATAATAAGTTACTTTTTCGCACAGGGCTAAGTACTCTGTGAAAATGAGCCATCTAGTTACATATTAACACTCTTTTCTTTGTCTTCTCAATCAACAACCTGTTAAAAATTTATTTTATCATTAAATTAACTAGATAGTAGGTGTACAATACCTTATAAAAAGAAGCTGATTAGGAATTGCATATATTTTAAACTAGCGACTCACCCTCGCTTCCCTTCGCGTTTGTCTCTAGACAAAAACAAATCTATCCCAAGGGAACTGTGCGTTTTTTTGGGATATCAGTATTTTGAGTACTATTCCTATCTCCGTGTCTAATTTCATCCAGATCCGTTAAGCCGTTCAGGCGTAAAGGGTAACAAACATCCATCCATCTTCACAAACTTTCACTACTTTAATATTAGTACGTATTTAAAGTATATTTTTGAGTAAAATGTCTTAAGATAATATTATTTAAGAAACTAAAATATTTTAAACAGAAAGTTTTATCTTAAATGGCTCAGGTTCGTTATAAACATCAGTTCTCTAGATACGAAATTCGTTCTACAAAAAACAAGTAGTATAGTCATTTCGTTTGAAATTCGCAGTTCCATTGAAAGCGCAAGGTATTTCCTGAAGGGCAATCTCCAAATATTTGTTCTTCCATTCATCCAGTCGTATTGTTTGGCGTCAAGCCAGCCAGTTACCCAATTCACTGTATTTTATTTATTTTCAAATTAGTGTTTTATTCTTTTGTATGTTAACTTGACCCTGTTTTACCGATATGAAATTTGTTTTCGATCAAAGGAATATGGAGGTATTTTTCATTTCGGAAGTTTCATTGGGGTTGATATTTACTTAGAACTGATTTTTAAATAGCGGACCGATGTGGTAGAATGCTCAAGCCATCTGTCAATGCTTAGTTTAACTGAGTGTTATTGGCTCTTTTAGTTAATGAGCTACATTTATCTCTACAGTGGGCTGGGAGCAATGGCGTTGTAAAGTATTTACGAAGATTTCATATCTACATAAGGCTTACTTAGGTAAAAAAAAACAACAAGGATTTTCTGTTTTTTTTTTTGAGGAGCGTTTTTTGAGGAATTAGGTTCCCCCCGCAGCTCCAAAAGCATTGTTGGTAGGTTGATGAAAAATATTATTGTAGGAAACCAAAAGGTATACATATGTATATGCTATCTATATTGCAAATTACACCTTAAATCCATGGGGCCACGTGTGTGTATAAAATACTAGTGATCATACTCGTATATGCCGTTTGCATTTATAATACGAGTATTATAGAAAGTTTTAGAAGGAACGATTTTTTTTATTTAATTCAGATTCGTCGGCCGCGGTATTACCGGAAATGCAAAAGGAAAGGAAAATATTTATTTTTTCAAAAGGACCTGTCTCAGATAATCCTTTTTGTCTATCGGTAAAATCCGTAAGAAAATTTTTATAGTACTTTTTGAGATTTACTCGAACATTGAACTTGTGATGATGATATAAATAGTAATAAATATATTTTCAAAGAAATTTTTAAAAACATTCGGAATATGAAACGATTTTAAATAAATACATAAAACAATTTGAAATTAAAATGTGTTCTGTTATCTTAAATTAGTCATTTATTTCCGTGACATATTTTGCAAAAGCAAAAGTAGCTGCCTCGTGCTCAGTTCCCAACACTGTCAGCACTTTAGTGACCTCGAGAAATATCAGATCAGATGTCAACTTGATATTTAAAAATGCAGAAATTTCAAAGCTCAAACGGGAAGTTCAATAAAATATTTTAGAATACAAATGTGTTTTCCTAGAGACTGTTTGTTGCAAAATTGGCAATCCGGAAGTTTGATTGAAGAGCTTGAATCACGCTTGGTTAGTTGGCCGAGTGCCATCGGACCAGGTACTGCATTTTTCAATAACATTTGGATGTATATTGGCTTTAATATACAAAGACGGTATTAGACGTTATTGACACATAGAATTCATTAAAATATTTGGGTGAGCTAATAATCTGAGTCATATTTGTTTCTATTGAAGAGAGATGTTACAAACAGCATTGAGTATTATCGGGCGAAATAGTAAATACTAATTGGTAATGAAATGTATATTAGTATTTTACAGTTCGCTGTACAACTCGTAAATTATTTATTAGAAAATAGCCTCTCAAAATAACGAGCTTGTATGAATACAAAGTGATGCGTTAATTTAAACTAGAAGAAATCTACACCCATGAACGAATTAGAGACTAATTCGTCCATGTCTACAACATTTAGACTAGAATTAGTAAGAAAATAACAATCAAATGACATTTTACTGATTTTATCTCTGGCAGTTTCGGAAGTGATATCGTGTGAATTTTACTTTTTATTACGTTGCATATCATATTTATAATCTTTCAATAACGCTATATATCGCTGAAATTCAAAACGTTTTATACAGGGAGTATAGGAATAGCTCAAAGATGAGAGATTTTCAATATTACAAACTTGAATTATATTTATATATTACGTATTTATTTATCTTCTGGCAAAAAAGTGAGTCACAGAGAGAGAGAGAGAGAGGGAGACACTAAAATAAGCGAAAAGAGTGGCCATTGCTTTTAAGCGGGAGAATGCTACCAGCACTTTTAACTCAATATGTCTGTATATGTAATATTGTAACTGAGTGAACCTATAATATACATCATATAAATAGTATAAAGCAAATATGTATGTTATTGTGTACCTACTAGCTAATAACTTTTTGTTCTTATCTAAAATATAAATATCTCGTGTCACGGTGTTTGTGGTCGCACTCCCCTGAAACAGCTCCTACACACCTATACTATACACCTCTATATTTGGTAAGTATAGGTCGTAAAGTATTTTTCACCCTCCTACTCCCATTCTCCATTTCTTAATCGCGATTTTAGTATTTTTTTATGAAAAATATTATATAAATATAATATATAAGCGAAGCGAGAATGAGTTGCTTTATAACATAAAGCCAAAGAGTTTTTTTTGTAGGTTGAACGCGGGTATAGACGCGGGTCGTGCTTAATATATGTATATAAAAAGGATACTTCCATTCAACAATATCAATACACAGTTTTCTTAGCGGGTTCTTTAGCGTGAGGCAGAAGAGTGCTCGTTTAGGCCTTTCTTGTTGAACTTTGGGCCCCCTCCGCGGAGGCTTGCGGGGGGGCACTGGCACGGGGATGAGAGGACCTTCTGGCGGGTTGGCAGGTGTTGTAGCGGCCTCTTCGCCGCCTTCCGTTGTATTCATCTTGACCTGAAAAATTGAAGAAAGTTCAGAAATTTTGTGTACCTATTGTTTAAAACAAAAATTATTATGTAGTATTATTATGTAGAAATAAAAAGTAGGTAATAGTATTTTGATGTTTTTATGTATATATTCTATCATAATTTTATTGTAACTATATTGTGACATTTTATATTGGCGAATAAGTCTGAAATAAAAACATTTATTATTATTATTATTATTATTATTTATCATATCTATTATATTATATTTATATTATTTCCATTTTATTTATCAATTACAATTATAACTGACTAAAACCGTTATTTAAGATAAAAGTTAGTTTTTAATAGCTTTAGGAAAACACTTTTGCTAGCAAATAAGTCAAGAGTACGTTAATAGAAAGGTTAAGCAGACAGGTAGAGTATTTCATATTTGTTTAAAAGCTCACTGTAAAGTTGGCTCTATATTGTATACGCGCAAGTTGTTGATAAAGTTAGTTTATATAAAACTTTTTACCCACACAACTGAGGCTAATGTGATATTTGTTTAATACTTTCTTAGATTTACGCGAATATTTGACATTTTAAATAAACCTATCTTCGGACTCTCCAGTCTCTCCCATGACCATGATTGCTGTAAAGCATTCGAAACGTTGGGAACCAAAAATCAAAATAAACCCGCGAAATAATCCGAAAAGATAGTTTTATTTAAGTAATATTTGTTGATTTTATTTTTACTTATTTTAGTTTAAAAAAGTTAATAGGCATTTATACAATAATTTAAAATAGAAATCGGTCAAGTGTAAGCCGAATTAGCACATGAAGGGTTCCGTACCATGGTACATGTACTTTTTATTAATATGACTTTTACTGTATGTATGTAGTAGGTATAATAACTTCGATGATCGATTACGAACATTAAAAAAATGTTTCTTGTATTTTTATTATTTGTGGTTAAGAAATAGGCGCTTTGTGAAAATTTCAACTCTCTATTTATTACGGTTCTTGAAATACAGCCCTCTGACAGACGGATGGACGGGCGGACAGCAGAGGCTTAGTAATATTGTTCCGTTGGCACCCTTCGGGTAGATAACCCTAAAAAGTTTGATGGTTTTATGTCAACACTATAATTATTTGGTCGAAAAAACATTTCAATTTTACAACCCCTAAGGTTTCATTTCATTGGTCTGAACGTTCATAAATTATTAGGTTAATGAAATCAAATGAATTTTAAAAGAACATTCTAATAATCTACGATGATACTTCAGAAGTATAAGTTACAAAATCAGTCAATTATACACATATGTGTATGATCATACATATGGATATGATCAGTAAAAGGCCTTCAAAGCCTAAATTCACTTATTCCGTACGTGTACTAAGTAACCCCCTCTATCACCGACATTTCGTTAGTCCACTCCTTACAGGACACCTGTATTTCCTTAACCAATACATGTTGAAGAGCACTTCAACACATATTTTGATACAAGTGGTACGAAAAAACGTAGGGTGGAGACAAATTGTTCCACCCAATATTCTTGAAAGAAAAATGATGTATTATCCATAGAAACGTTAAAAGGTCTTACAAATATAGGTATTTGAGGTGAAGTAGCATTTATCTATACTAATATTATAAAGACTATAAAACAAACTCTGCCTGAGTTTGTTTGTTTATTTGTTGAACTCACTAATCTCAGGACCTACAAATCCGATTTCAAAAATTCTTTTTGAATTAGATAGCCCATTTATTGAGGAAGGCTATAGACTATCTATTCCATTCTGACCGTTAATACGTACCTAGGGATGAACTTGATCGACGCGAGGGTGAGTCGATAGTGTGATATATAAACAAAATCTCAAGTGTTTAGAGTTCAATAGCTCATAATTTGATATTAATAGCCGGTTCGCCCTTCGCCGCTCGAGACATGGGTTATATCTATTTTATGACGCCTTTATGAATAAATTGGCAAGACCGCGTGTTATAAACATACATTACAGAGTACCTTTTACTTCGACTTTGTTTATTTTAAGCATAATCTTAACATTTTACGTCGGTTTAGCTCCCATTTTTCGCACTAAAAGATTCATTTAGTTTTTTCTGCGAATACTTAACAACGATCTAACATAGCATGCAGTTAACTTATTAATTAAGTATGAAGGATGAATTACGATGTTTACTTCTTACTATATTTCATTACTCACAATAACCCAGTTTAAATAGTTATAAATAAAACTGTCTTGTCGGTTTTTTTTGTAGTTTTATTTTATTTTCATTCTCCATACAAACTTTCATCCCCATTTAAACCCCCTTAAGGGATGATTTATGGGATATAAATGTATGTATCCTATGTACTTCCCAGGATCTCAAACTATCTTCTTCCCAAATTTCATCTAAATCATAAACTCTACCTTAATATTATATACCTTAATATTAGTATATTTATAGTTTTATTCTTTTATATTAACAGTTTTCGACCTTTCTAAGTCTTTATAGCAATCATGGTCACGGGAAAGATAAACATGACCATTTGCTGTAAAACATTCAAAACGCCAAAAACCAAAATATCGCGTAAATCTAAGTGATTATTTAATAATTCTTTAACATTATTAAGATATATAAGTTTTTGGAAGAAAATTACGTGATAGTTATTACTAACAATTAAGTTTATTATAACCTAACTACTTGCGGCGTAAATTCGACGGTCTTGTCTTCGCCCATTTCTGGAAAGGTCCCATTAAATTATTGGTGTGGCTAGGAATTTCAGCAAGATTACTTAATGAAGTCCTTAGAAGTACATATTTGTGGTTAAGCGAACGGAGATCCTCAATTATGTCATACTAATACCCGTTTTGCTCGGATTCGTCCCTAGATAATTTTTAACGGTTAGTGTGGAATAGATTATATACATGTACATGCATAGGTAATGTACTTTAAAAAAAATATATTCAATATTTTAGTAATGATTGCGACATAGGGTATCCTAGTGCGTGTGTCTCAGCACTCCATTGCCCATGTTTTTTTATTAGATTAAGGAGTATATTTGTGTTCATTTTTCTTATTACGAATTAAATGAAATTAATAATTGATTGTCCACATAAACTTCCACCATCTTTTCACCCCCTTAAGGGATGATTTCCGGGATAAAAATTATTCTATATCCTTGCCAGGGCCTCAAATTATTTCCATATCACATTTAAATCGGTTCAGGGTATTAGGCGTGAAAAAGTAACAGACAGACAAATAAACAGACAAACAGACAGAGTTATTTCGCATTTATAATATTAGTATGGATTCAATACATAGTAATTTTATTTTTGTCATATACAATATACTCGTAAATACATACGACAAGGCAATAAGACGATTTCATAGCTTAGATTATAACAATATATTTTACAGGAGGCTTATTCTTATTTTGCTATCAAAAACTAAAAAATAATAGTTTTAGAAAGAAAGCATTTTTTGTACTTTAAAAAAATGAGAAATTAATAAAAAAATAAGTGTACTAGTTAACCTGAGAAAGACTAGCTTCCCACTATTGATATATGTTTGAATCCGTTTAGTACTTCATGAGTTTATTTTCTATACCTATGCCTATAATTTTTCCTATTGTAAGTCCACTCAATGAAAATTTAGTATCCCATCAAGAATTAAAAAATTTTTTTACAAGTAAATAATAAATATGTTGGGACAGTAACACACAGCACCATATAGTTCCATGGTAAGCTACGAGGCTTGTGTTATGGATACCAGATAGTTGATACACTATACATATAAAACTTTAAATACATACATATTATAAATATAAACACCCATGACTGGAGTACAAACCTTCGTCATCACACAAATGAATGTAACGGGACTCGGAATCGATGTAGCGGGACTCGAACCCGCGACCGCCGGCACAGAAAGTAGGGCCACTATAAACTGAGCCAAACGTGTCGTCAAAACAAGTACCTAAAGACTATCATAATGACTAACAATTATAATGTATAATGTTGGGACATTGACTATAACTAAATACGTGCCCTTTAGTGTCATGTACATATATCGAAGTTCTAAAGTTCGGAAAGCTTAATGAAGCGGGTTCAAACCTGAGTCTTGCAATCTGAAGAGAATAGCTTTCGTGACTAATTTTAAATATAAATAAATACATACTTTGGTACAATAGTATATGATTATCAATTGCTTATAAGGCGAAGGAACATATGACGTAGGTACATGTTTGAGCTTGGTGGGATAGATTGCGGCGAGATATGGAGAGGGGTGTTCCCGGCCCTGCAGTAATGGACGGATGAATGTTATAAATTCCACGAACTGTCCTTCATTCCCCAATTCTTTTTGCGTTTATATTTAATAAAAAAAAAAACAAAAGTTTTGAACAATATACAAAACCTACAAAACAAAAAATGTTACTCAAGCCAATTATATAGGAACATTCTAGGTGAACTCTTCACTGTATACAAATTTTAACGCTTATGCCATCTACATTTAATTACGTATTCGCTATTGTATTTTATCCAGAACTTCGTATACAAGAATTTGTCACAACATCGATGCTCTACTAATGAGGTTAAAAGATACTTATAGGTATTCAGAGCATACTTTATTTCTTTGAACTCATTAGTATGCTGAGTAGAGTAAGGAAGAGAGGCTCAAATTATGTACGGGTAGCGTCTAGTTTCTTAATAGGTTCGATTTTTTTTGTCCGTATTCTTCTCAGAACTAAGGCTTATCTTTTAAGCTTGGTAAAGGACATACACTATGCAGTAAGTACTAAGTAGTGGTATTTTAAAGAACTTTTGACTTTGAGCTTAAATACAGGCTGATACGTAAGTTCAAAACCATATTAATTCTGACTAAAGCGAATTTAGTTACATACTACTTATTGCATTTGTATTGATCTAAAAAAACGTGCGATGTTAAACTCGCATATAAATTGTTGAAAAATCTATAAACTATTGTGTTTTATTCATATAATATGTTAAATATTAAAAAAGAAATATTCTATTATAGATATTCAGTATACGCACTTCGGACGTCTATTGGTAGATAAGTGATATTTAAATGTACAATATAATATTGGTAGCGTTTGTAAGCACTGTGTAATTAATTGCTCCTATACAGTGACGTGCGGATTTGATTCTGATCGCCGCGACCGTCGATCCGCGACACTCATTTTTTCATTTTATTCACAAAAATTCACATACAGACACGTCTAAAGAAGTTTTATTTTAAAAAATTTGTCATATAATATAATTAATTCCATACTTAGAAATATAAAATATATATAGAGTATGAATTCTATACAGGTTTTAAGCCATTTAAAACCGAACCGGGGCAGAAACCGTTACGGAATTAAATATCTCGAAGTAAATATTATATTAAATTTGTTAACAAATGAAAACGCTCTCGATTGCAAATTGCTGCATTAATCAACACTGAAATGACTAGTCGTAAGCGGAATATGCCATTAGTTTCACAAGTCATATCAATCATTGTTTGTGACTAATATCTAGAAATTAGGTCGAACACATTATTTTATTCGACATATAAAGTTAAAGGGAAATATTTTTGGGATAAAAGCTTGTATTTCCTGTAAATGACGCGTTTTTTCCGCTAAAATGTACAAATGGTTTTTTTTATATCAAAGGCATAGATCTGATTCACTTTCAACTTGAGCCTGATGTTTCACTCGCGTCTTTGTGTTATTTTTATTAACTTTACATGTAGAACATACTATACAATGTTGAGCTTCATGAAAGCGCGTAAGATCAGTCTTTAAGCTTTCAGGGACACTGACAATATTATTATGGTGTAAAACGGAATTTCGAAAACAAAAGGCGGGGTTATGACGTAGAACGGCGCCATGGGTATATCCGTGACCATGGCGCTTGTAACAGTGCTGAAATATCTAACTGTCAAAGTAAGTGAAAAACATGGTCGATCGATTACAATTGTTCTGCAATGTTTTTAATTCAATTAGCAAGTCACAGGTCTATCTAGCTGCGACAGATATAGTCTGCATAAAAAGCGTCTGCTTTACAATAAAGGAGTTGTATTCAATAACAAAATAAATTAGTTTAAGCACAACTTGATTTCCTACTTCGATAAAAGTGCTTGCACCTAATTTTTAATTGTATTTTTTTCCTTTTTATTGAACTTATAATGTATTGAAATTATCTGTAATGTTACTGAAATGTTAATAAATAAATAAACTAATTTGAACTCGTAATTTTTAAACCAACTTCTCACCTCAAAGTTCTCAATTCGCGTGCATATTTTTATAAAGAAACTAACAGAACCCGCGGCTTCGCTCGTGCTATAACTACAAAAAACTTCTAAAAAGGTAGGTAGGTTTCATACAAACTTTCATCCCCTATTTTACCCCTTTATGGGATGAATTTTGTATAATGCTGAAACACGGATTAGAACATTTAATTTTATTGAAGAGCATTAGTTTCAAGTTTCAAGTAATTTTAATATCTCTGTACTGTGTGTAATCACGCCAATCCGTCAGTCTGTTTCGACGTGAAAGAAGGACAAACAAACACAATTTCACGTTTATAATATTGGTATGGATTGTAAAAAGGCTAAAATATAAGTAAAAGGAAGTCTAGGCTAAAGCAAACAATAGCTGTCTTGTATAAAAAATAAGCCGTTAATCTAAATTACGTTGAGTGACTAATACCTAGCGAATGTAGGTCACCGGATTATTTTATTTGTCAGAATAAGTGTTAATGGGAAATAGTAATTTATTTTCTTGCCATATTATCTTATCAAAATATTCAGGTATACAAGAAATAACAATACCAAAATTTTTATTTATTTACTGCATTTTTAAGTAAGTTCGCCCAGTGGTCGAAATTTAATTAAAATCATTATTGCAAACATAAATGAATAGAATTTACCCACGAGTGTATTTAAAAAAAACGGTTTTTCACTTTTGTATTCTTGTATAGCTACTAAACAAAAAAAAATTGAAAATCGGTTGACAAATAGAGGAGAAACTGAACCGAACTGTTTTGAATTTAACTATTTAACCGACTTCCAAAAACGAAGAGGTTCTCAATTCGTCGGTTTTTTTATGTATGTTCACCGATTACTCGAAGACGCCTGAACCGATTTGGAAAAGTTTTGTTTTGTTTCAAAGGGTATACTTCCCAGGTGGTCCCATATAAATTTTATCGAAATCGGTTGAGTGGTTTTAAAAAAAATTAACAATAAATATATGTTTTTAAATAAATTGCTTAATCGAATATGTTATTAAAAAACTTTCTTCTTACAAATTACCTGCTTATTACGTCTACACTAAAAATGGAAAAATAAAAACTTTTTACCAAAAAATAAAACCGACTTCCAGGCACTAAAATGTAAAAAATAACTAAACGGAGGTTTTCATTTAGAATAGATACCTAATCACATATTTTCGAAGTCAGTGCCAGCCGATGCAAAGCAAATCTAATACATTTCGATATGATCTTAGAATATTGTAGGCTAGCACCGACTTATATTCTGATTAGGTATCTATTCTAAATGAAAACCTCCGTTTAGTTATTTTTTACATTTTAGTGTCTGGAAGTCGGTTTTTATTTTATTAGAAGATTTTGTAATGTTTAAGTATCTTTCGTGTGGCTTTTCCTGCCCATTCCTTGTTCGCATTTTTACTTTGTAAACTTTCATACAGTGAGCAGTTAGAAGTCGAGGTGATTAGGAATTTGGTGTTCAAATAAATTGATTAAAACGAGACTGGAAACTGAGAAGAAAACGAAGAAGAAGAAGAATTTTGTTTAACATTGTGTAATTAAAACGAAAAAAGAAAAATGTTTATAATAATACATGGAATTGAGAATGAATTACTTTTTAAAAGAAGATATTTTATAAAGTAACATTGTAAAACACTTTTCCTCGGCAGTTGCTTATAGTCTTTTTTAGTCAAAATAAGTACATATAATAAGTATATTGTATTATATATTGAAGATAGAAAGCAAACCTTGAATTTACTATAAAAGTTTTTGAAAGAAAGAATATTCCACGAATTTTTCTACTATCTATTTTTGGCATGACTAATAAGGGTGGGTCAGCTATTTCTAAAACTTTAATTACCCCTCGCGTGTCTAGGGCTCATTTACATGGTACGTTTGCACGTTATGGGAGGCATATTTAGCGTTTGTAAGCGTAAAAAGTAAAACAACTAAAATATGAATGGGTTATTGCTTTGTTTTGTAAATTTCGTTTTTGTTAATTACGGAAATAACTGAAGTTTTCTATAAAATAACATAGTAATAGTTGGAAAAACTTTTGTCTTAATTATATTTTAAGCAAAATGTAAAATTTATAATGGTTAGTATGGAATAGATAGTCGATACCTAGCTCTGTGAGAAACAAAAACAAATCTATACCACCGGAACCGTACATTTTTTCGATATAAAAAGTAACATGTGTGCTATTCCAGACTATAATCTATCTCTTTGCCAAATTTTATCCAGATCCGTCCAGCCATTCTGGCGTGATCGAGTAACAAAACATCCATTCATCCAAACTTTCGGTATTATAATATTTATTATTTATGGGATTGATTGATTGATACACGAATGTTATTAAAAAGTATATGAAGATTAAAAATGGCTATGTTTCACATTAATTTATTAATACTTCTACTTGACCTATTTTTTAGGTTAC
Source organism: Brenthis ino (assembly GCA_921882275.1). NCBI lineage: Eukaryota > Metazoa > Arthropoda > Insecta > Lepidoptera > Nymphalidae > Brenthis > Brenthis ino. Next base: position 11,374,699 of record OV170229.1, on the reverse strand, counting down.
TGGCTGAATGCGGTTAAGTCAGTGTCACATAAAAATATGCAAGAACATGATAAATGGCGTAATGTCACCTTTTGGCGGGAACATGTGCCGCTTCTTCATAAACATCACATTTGATTTATTAAGGTCTTAAATTGAACTAATTTTAAAACACGTCCGAATGTTTAAAACTTAGCAACATAAATTGAATTGCCTCATATTTGTTTTGTAATGACATTTAATATTACACTGACTACAAAAAATTAGGTAACTGAATTTATTTTTATATTTCGATGTTTTATTGTTACCTACATATTGTTGCTTAGTTAGTAGTGTACATGTACAACATATTTACATTAAAATAATAGCACGCCTAAACCATGCTTAAGAATAGACGTGAAGACAATTGTCAACTCATGACAGTTATGTCAAGAATGGTTAATGATAACCATGGATGACAAATAAAACATGCCATAAGTGGGAAAGAGACAGAATATTTTCAAGAAAAGCATTGACAATTTTAGAAGTTGTTCGAATTTTCGATATCTAGAATATTCTTAAAGTAATGTATGTATACATATAATAGTAGGGGAGTCCTAGAGAGGATTTTGGGATTTACTTAAGTCATCAGATTAACATAAGGGACCTTGCACTCTGTTGAGTACCTCCACCATAATATATAAGTCCTCTGTGAAAGGTCGCGCGTCTAGGGCAGCCGATCAATATATTTAAAAAATATTAAGATAAGTAAGAAAATATAAATACTTAAAAATGCCAGATTAAGATATGGTGCGCTAATTACATGCTGAAAAGGGTGCAATTTTTGCAGATTTCCACAAGCCGAACAAACAAAAATCGATGGATTTTATTTCAAGTTCAAGTGAAATTAGTGGTAGAAAATACTACTCAGTGACTGAATCAAGGTAACTGAGCACTTGCGTATACCGCGAGAATACAACCAAGAATGACTCTTGTGTTGAAAAATTACTAAACAACATAGTAATAGTGCAGTAAGTACAGTAAGTACAGTTAATAGTCTTTAATTTCCATTTCCTAGTATACTCTATTCTTATTTGTCAAACATTGATCGTAGTATCTTCTAAAGTAATTAAAGTTATGTTTATTTTTCTATGAAACATAATAATTAAGTTACTGAAGAAAAAATATACTACGGTTAGGCCACACTTGCACGGATAACTTCATCAATGACCATTAAATACATTAATCGTATTCCCTTGCATGATGCAGTGCTGTTAATTAAAATATAGGTAACTGTATTTTATGATATCGTTAGAACATTTAATGAAACTTATGAAAACATCTATACTATTTACGAAGAATTCAAAACATTCAACTAGGTTAATAGTTTTTAATTATTATGCGAATGTATTAGTGACTGAAGGAAACAGGGACGGATTTAACCTTAGTGCCGCCCCTAGCCACAGTAAAAAATGCCGCCCTTTTATCGAAATTTTGCATAAAATGGGTAAAGTTTCGATAAAGTTTAAATGTTTTTAATTATTAATATTTTGAAAAATACAAAAAATAATAATTTATAAATGATATCATTTTTTCGAAAAGTGGAACTACTAATACTTTCTTAGATTTACGCGAATATTTGACATTTTAAATAAAACAATCTTTTCGGATTTTTATATATTTCGCGGTTTTATTTTGATTTTTGGTTTCCGACGTTTCGAATGCTTTACAGCAATCATGGTCACGGGAGAGACTAAAGTTTTAGATGTCTCAAAGGCGTTATAATATAATTATGTCATACTCGCCAGAATTCTAAAACAAGTGAATATAACACTCACCAGTTATGGAGTTAAATGTTCATAAGCAGACAGACAGATATAATTAATGAATGGTTGCTCAAACTTTGATATAGCGCAAATGGCGGCTCAATGCCGAACAGCTATTGTAAAATGACAGACTGCATATTTTTATATTACGATTTACGATTGATTTTATTAATTTTGAAGTTATGATTGCTGACTGAAACGGATGTATTCAAATGATTGCCACCCACTGGATTCCGCGAAAATCTGACATTCAGAACATGCATTGTTTATTTTGGCTACAATATACAATACGATTATAATAAAACATCTCGATTGTTATATGGGCGGTAAATTTAAGTATTTGTGGAATTTGCAGCAGGTTCAAATCCCGGGTCACGTACCTCTGGTATTGTAATATGCGGAACATTTTTAATATGATTACCACTTGCCATAGGATGAAAGAAAATGTCGTAAGGAAACGTCTGAGAGTACATAACAAGTTTTCGAAAGACATGTGACGTTTGCCAGCCCGCGCTTAGCACGCGTGTACTATGGCATAATCGGATAAGGGGAGCCCCGTGCAGTAAGACTTTAAAAATGGCTGAATACGTCTATACTAATTTTATAAAGAGTTAAAGTTTGTGATATTGCGAGTTTGTGATGTTGTAGGGGGTAATCTCTGGATCTACTGAACCGATTTTCAAAGTTCTTTTACCAATAGAAAGCCACGTTCTTTCTGAGTGTCATAGGCTGTATATTAACCCGAAGAATGAAAAGACTTTTTCATGGTAGTCGGATTTGCAAAGTAAGTCGGAGAAAAAACGGTCGAACGAAAACGTTTCTTACTAACGCAGCCTTAACGATGAGAGATATATGATTATGTTCTAGAGAAAAGTTGTAGAGCTTAATAATGCCTACAAAAAAGTCAGCGACAGCATATGTCTAACTTTTATATTTAAGTCATAAAAAGTAGTTTTTTATATTAAAAAAATAATTTAAATCGGTGGGTCATATTATCAACAATTCTGAATTCTTATCAAAATAAGTAAAATCGTCTAAAATGTTTAAAACAAAAAAAAAACTGTTTTACTGCATATAATTTGGACAAACGGTTAATGAGATAATACAACATATTCGTAGGTATGGAACCGCGACCGTGTCGTAATGTATTGAGTGATATTTCTATAAGATGGTTTTTTTTCATATACAATACTAATAATATACGTCAATCTATATATACTAATATTATAAAGAGGTAAAGTTTATGAGTTTGTGAATTGTGAGTTTGTGACGTTGTAGGGGGTAATCTGTGAATCTAGTAGATTCACAGATTACCCCTATTATCCGATTTAGATGAAATTTGGTAAGAAGATATTTTGAGACCCTGGGAAGGATATAAATCTACATATTATTTATTTTTATATTTTTATCCGAATATTTATATATTTTTATCCCGGAATCATCCCTTAAGGGGATGAAAATCGGGATGAAAGTTTGTATGGGGAAGCAAGCTAGGGATGAACCCGAGCGAAGCGAGGGTGAGTCGCTAGTAATAATTAAGAATATAAACTTTGCATTTTTGATGGTTCTATTTATTCTTTCATCATGAATTCAAAATTGAAACTTGATGTGAAATCGTCAGTGAAAAATTAGACCTGTGACAGTTATTTACGAGAAATTGCTTGCTATATACGATATACATACATCATACATGTTTGCTGCATATATATGTAAATTTGTAAAAGATCCGCTCACCCTAATGGTGAAATAAGTTAAGTTAAAAAGCATTGTATTTGTCATTGTTATTAACTACGAGTATATCAAGGATTTTTTTATTTTTAAACTAACTGCGTACCCTCCCTTCGTTCGAAGGTCCGGTAGGGGTAATGTCTTGAAAGGCATAGAGACAACAATCAAAGAATTTTTGTGATCAAGGCACCTTCGCGGGCGGACGCGGTCGCAACACCTCAACAAAGTTTCATCACAATCGGATGGATGGTTTAGGAACGCATAGAGTAAAAACGTAAAGTATTAGCATTTATATATGTAATATGTATACAATGAATTTGTGTATAGATAAAATTTATAAGCTCGAGGTGACATTAGGTGGTAATTGGATATTACTATAATGGAAAAAGTTAGCGTAGTACGCGCGGGTAGAGAACTTATTGCCTGAGCAAAGAGAGGGCGCGTCCCTAGTGTTATTATATTAAGAAAACTTTAAGTTTTGTGATTATTTTAGGCAGTGGTAGCCTAGTGGTTATGCGCTTGCTTAGGAAACCGAGTGTAGCGGGTTCAAATCACAGGTATCGCACCTCGATATTTTATAGTGCGAATAATTTTCAACATGGTTACTACTTGACTTATGGTAAAGGAAAAAATCGTGAGGAACCATGTCTGAGAGAATCTAGCAAGTTTTTGAAAGACGTTAAGTCTTTCAAGCCAGTGTGGGAGCGTAATCCCTTTCGTATTGAAGGGAGGCCCGTGCCCAGCTAAGGGGATGCTAATAGGGGTTGAATACATACATATAATTATATGAAAACGAAATTGCTTTTAGTTTGGATTAATACGAGTATAGAGCAAATATCCGCTTATTTAGTTTCCAATACGTTTGTTTTTTGGCTTCAATCAAGCGGAACCGCACGTGAAAGCTAGTGAGAATATAAGATTTGTTTTTATTATTATACATTGCATGAAACACTTTCAGCGCATTTAAGGTTTATTGCAATTTACAAAGTATTTGTTCAAAATAATAAATCTCAACAGTTTTCCACGTGGGAGTAAATAAAGTCGATGGAAGATAAAAATCGGATATCAATGTTAGTGAGTCATTTGTTCATTGTAGAGTTCCTCCCACGTACAACTACCACTAAGTAATGTTAACTATCAGTATGACGCATGAGTCTCTTGCATTTAAAATCTAGCTTACGTACATAAAATATTTTCGTTTGTTGAAATTCATAATGATTTATAAACTTTCAGTGTTATATCCTGTGATGTTGGTGCTACGTAAAAGCGTTTTAACTATATTACGTAAGTTCAGTACGTCGATACAAAGTAAGCTACTTTTGTGTTTATCAAAGTATAAACTATCTCCATTTCAAATTTTACTTAAATAAATAGAGCAATTAAATCCTGAAGTCGTTAAAACTAAAATAAAATGCCTTTATAATATTGCAATGAATTTTTCTAGAACGACTATTACTACTATAAGTCTCTACATTACAAAACTGGTTTATACTTATTCACATCAAGTTTCAATTTTGAATTCATAATGAAAGAATAAATAGAACCATCAAAAATGCAAAGTTTATATTCTTATTTATTACCAGCGATTCTCCCTCGCTCCGTTGTGGTTCTTTCCTACTTACGTTTTAACGTTTAGTATAGATTTCTCAGAGATGAGATATTTTCCGGCACTATCCTACATGTTGACCCGGATAATAACTAACTGTCATATCAAATTTCATCAAAATCCTTCCAGTAGTTTTTCCGTGATGCGGTTACAGCCAAACAGAAAGACAGACAGGCAGACAAAAATATTAAAAACTATAGATTCGGCCTTTGTATCGATAATGATGTCTATTTAAATAAAATTTTCCAAAAAATATTTAATGTACAGATTCGGCTTAGTTACAATTTTATAAAATGTAAATATAGATAAAATTAATTTTACGAAACTCTTTATTCTATTAAGTAACTCGAAACCCTCATACAAAGACACTAGAACTTAGAACAATGCACGTCCATTAGTGGACGTTAAGTCCAATACTGTTTCGCGACACTACTAAGGCCGGATCCATATTGTAGTGTAGATCAGCACTATAGAATGGATCGAGCCTAAGCCTAAGTTGGAATTATATTTACAACAATGAATAAGTTGTGTGGCATACATTTATTTAAATCTACTAAAAAAAATAAAGTAATCCACCACACAATTTATTTTTAGTGAAGTAATGTATGCTTTACATATAGAAGCATACAGGTCGATCACTATTGAAATTAACGTTATTTAAGTAGTCTTACATCACTAATTTCAATATGTAATATCACTTTCAGAATAATTTTATAAAAAAAATCATTTTCAAATTTTAAGTCTTGTGCTTAATTTCATGCATGGTTTTAAAATAATAAAGTTTTCGTACTTCTTTCATGCATCGAGACAGTTTTGAGAGTTAAAGTTTTCACATATTGTACTAATAGGTATACCTACGCGTATCTATACAGATAAATAAAATTGAAGTGTCTATTTGTAAAAATAATAGCTTTTTATCAAATACATATTAAAGTATATATGGTACTTATAATTAAAAAAAAATAGATTTTTTTGTCTGTCTGTCTGTTTGTTCTGGCGAATCTCCGAAACGGCTGGACCGATTTTGAAGGGACTTTCACTGGCAGATTTCTAATATTATACGGAGTAACTTAGGTTACTTTTATTTTAGAAAAAATATTAGAATTCGGCGCAAGAAATTAAAACCCATGAAATGGCGAACAAAACCCGAGCGAAGCGAGGGTAAGTCGCTAGTCTATTACTAAATGCTATGTAATTAAAATAACACATGGACTTAAATGATTATGGTATATGTATAATTACCTACTTAAATTACATTGAAGTTTTAATCCGGAGAACAACGTTGGAAATAATTAAGAGGGGATCTAGTTAGCAGTTAGTACACGTAGCTCCTTTGTTTTATGGTCGATACGTAACAATAGCGGTAGATTTGTTGAGAAAATTCTATTTACAAAATTTCTTTGTACCTTATTAAATAATGAACATAATTTTTGTTTTTTTTATCCGACTAATATATGTATTATTTTGAGTTTGAGTTCTACAATCGGAAATTATTTTGCGAATTATTTAATTATTTTTCGAAAATCTTTAGCTTTTTATATTTTAAAACGTAAAATGTTTTTTTTTGTTTTTTTTTTGAGATTAGTGAGATTAGTCGACAAATGCAAGTTAATCAAGTTTAGCTTAGTTATTCTCTATATATGAACTTTAAATATACCTAAGGTTATTCTTTGTATGTGCAATATGTTAAAAATTGGAGACAAGTTTTTTCACATATATATTATAAATACATAAATAATTATTTTGGGACATTAACACACAGAGCACCATCTAGTTCCACGGTAAGCTACGAGCCTTGTGTTATGGACCAGATAGTTGATACACTACACATATATGTATAACTTTAAATACATACATATTATAAATATAAACACCCATAACATTCGTGCTCATCACACAAATGAATGGCACAGCAAGTAGAAACTACAAACTGAACCAAACGTGTCCTCAGATCGGATTACTATTTATATGTATGTATGTTTGTTTGTTTGTTACTTCTTCACGCTAAAACGGCTGGACGGATTTGGATAAAATTTAGTAGACAACTCTAAGACACGTAGTGACGAGCTCGAGCGAAACGAGGGTAAGTCGCTTGTGTATAGCACTGTATTCATTCTAATCTCTTTTAGAAATAAGTCAAAATTTTTCCATGTCATTTTCTAAGAAATTTACCTAACACTATTTATAATTGTTTTTAAGTATTTATACGAGTATAGCTATTATGCAAGATCTGTATAAAAATATAATGTTAAAAAAGAGTAGTAAAGATTCGAAATTGCTCTCACAACTAAAATTTCTTTTCTAGAAAATGCTGTCTGTTGAAACTACTTTGAAAATTTCCATAAAGACGGGTTATAAAGTTATTTTTAGATAAAAACGGCCACATTATTCTTTACATTCACTAGTTTTAACTTTTTCGCATGATGATTTGAACCGTAAAAAATATACAACATTTAAATTTTGCGCATTTGTAAACATTGCTGCAATTATTTTGTATTTTGATGACTTTTCTCTTTTTTTAAAAAAATGTGTAATTTTGATTATAGATAGCCTATAATCTTCCTTATGAATAGAAATTTAACTTTTAAGTGGGCGCATGGAGTCGCATGGGGTATTTGTAACAAACACAGCGTGTCTAAATTCTTGGTACGAGTAGCTTCTTGACTGTCCCCAAATCAGTTGTGTTTGAAAAATCAATGTCTGCGCCTATGTTCCTACGCTCTAGCACGGTGACCCCTTGCGAACACTTATAGGTATATCTATGTAATTTTCTCCATGCGCCCAATTACGGGTTAAAAAGAGCGTTTAAAATTGAAAAACAGCCTGATTATTTCAGAAATAAGCACTGTTAAACAAAACGAAAATCACATAAAGAAACTTTTCAACTTTATATATTTTAGTATGGATAATACATTTAGTGCTGATGCAAAGAATATTCAGACAAAGTTTTTTTTGTTTAAATTCAATTTATTTCCTGCAATCTATCAACATCTCGTCCTCGTTACAAAGAATTTAATTGAAGAAACTCTTTGTAAATATCAAAAGCTTTGAAGTTTTATGCGTCATTTCACCATTCATGCGATTGTTTAGAAAACGTGGGTTTTTCGGAATCAATAGAACTACACTCACGTAACGTTTCATAGATCGTGTGTAGGATATTAATGTCCTAATCAGTTTATGTCTCTCTGAGTCTATACTATGGGAGAGATTCAAGGAACTATAATAATAATGACGACATGTTTGGCTCAGTTCGTAGTGACCCTACTTGCTGTGCCAGCGGTCGCGGCTTCGAGTCCCGCTGGGGGCATTCATTTGTGTGATGAGCACGAATGTTATGACTCCAGTTATGGGATTATATTTATCATATGTATGAATTTAAAGTTATATATGTGTAGTGTATCAACTATTTGGTATCCATAACACAAGTTCTTCTCTATTCTTTCCCCTCTTAAAATCTAGTGGAGCGAAAATTTGACACGACACCAAGACATAGCGTAAAATATACAATAAATCGAAGCGAAAATACCCGTTTTTTTAAATCGCTCAAAACGTTATACGTGACTTTGTAAATTAAAGTACTAGGTGAGCGTCACTTCCATCTCGTAGATCTTCAGACACTTTGGAACTCTTCGTTACACGCAACGAATTCAAATAAAGCGAATGTGTAATAGTCATATATTTAATTGAAATTTTCTATTACATATGTGTATAAAAAAACGAGATAATATAAACTTTAAAAAGATTTATATATAGCAACAGATTCATTAAATCAGCGCACGCTTTTAAAAATCTCTTAAACGTTTATCGACATTGAAGGATGTCCAAATATACACTTAGCAGAAACGTTATAATCTAAAAGATGAATCACAACGCGGAACTGAACACGTGTTCCTCATCAAAAATGTTGAACGCTTTATATTAATTTCGATCGATTTTTTGTTTTAACTGGATAGAAAAATAATAATTATTTATATACCAAAAAAATCTCTGTCTTGAACTGCAGGGGCTTTAGACGAGATGTTACTCGACTATCGTTATATTTGTGAAACACTAAAGAATGCACGGATATAATATATCTAACCATATTGCTTTGTGGTCTCTCAATGTTTGAATTTTTTTCTTTTTATATTCCTTAAGTCGGATGGTCCCATAATTCCCATGTTGTAATACCATAGAGATTATAACATTATGGCATTACCCCACTACGACATTACGATTAAACTTGTAATTTCGATACATATTTTTAAATTTTCTTTGACAGATTTTACAGATTAGAATTTTTTCACACAATAATTGAAAGATGAAATGATTTTTTATCGCAAAAATTAAGGAATTTAAAGATATGGTGTTATTCCACTCTATCTAATAAGTATTCTTCATGTCAATTAAAATAGTGCATTATTTAAATATAACTTACATACAAACAAATCAATTGAATTGAACATCATCTTTTTTAAGTCGGTTACAAATAAAACAATCATAAAGACATAAGTACATATAAATGCAAATCTTTGGCTTTAAAGTAGAAAAGCGTCGAAGAAAAAAAGCTTGCTTTGTTCTATAAGATTAAATAGTTCGTTATTGCTGAATACGTCTAGACTGGGACATTTGCGTCTTGGTTATAGGTACAGTCTGCATTGTAATCATTGATATTTACTGTATACTAGCTTTTATTTATGGGTTTACTTGTGTAATTTTAAATTAAGTAGTGTTCGTCTAATAGTTGAAATTCGACGATAAATAATATTGTATTGAAAATTAAAAAAACCATATGAATAGAATTTACCTATCTATATAAAAAACTGTTTCCAATTTTTTTAATTAATAACACTAAAGCTCGGTAATAGCTACTAAACAAAGAAAATTAGTTGAAAAACAGAGGAGAAAAAGCTGATGGTTTTGTCTTTGCCTATTTATATATAGATAAGATAATTAAAATGTGACTTATGGGGAGCATCTAGACCGATTAGGCTATTTTTTATTTTGTTTATATATCAGTTTTTAAGAAAAAAAAAACTGTCCTACAAAATAGTAAAATCGGTACGAGGAAAGGTGAAAGTGCTTTTGTCTAAATATTTTTGTATGAATTTTAAGATTTCAAACTTTATGGAAATTTCGACAGACCAACGTTTGTCGGGTTCGCTAGTAACAAATATCTATTGTTATCTGTAAAAAAACCTGAGCATTTATTAGTTTATAAAAAATATTAGTAGCTTTTTGCAAGCTTGGGACATGTTTGATGTAAAACTCAACGGCGCTGTCACACTTTGATGATCGCTCTCCACTTGACCCCCTCAATGACAATTGCTAATTAGCGAAATGAAGCTTTGTTTTAAAACTTAACAAATAACCAACCTTTACTCGTCCTTCTGACTTCTTCTGGCTTCTGACTGACTTGTGGTTCATAAACAAATTTAAAACATCTAGATATGTAATAATAAGTGAAGAAAAAATTGTGTACCCCTTTTTAAGCATATTGCGGGCTTGGAAGAATGTGAGCTTTAGCATACTTAAAGTTAGTTAAAAGAGAAGACTGTGACAAGCTAAAATTATTTTTCTTGATTTTGTCCGCTGCTTGCTTCGCGTACTTGAATTATTTTGCATAAATAATGCAATTTTACGAATTATAGTCTAAAATCAACCACTGGCCAACATCTAGTATTAATTATTTAGTCAATTAAAGTCAAAATACTTTTTTATATCAGGGACATAGGAATTATACAAATATTTATTTAAAGTGTTAAAAGTAATTGGGTAAGTACCTACAATATACATACATATATATTATACAACGAATTTAGATACATTTTTTCATGGATCGCCATTGATGTTAGATGAAACCTAATAAGCGCGGAACTAACGAATAAAGTGTATTTTTTAAACCAGTTTGTTTTATATATTGTTTTCCTCTACGATTATATATTAAGTATACGCAAAAACAAAATCGAATAATACGTACATATTAAAGCATTCATTATACAATAACATATTTATAATAATCATATTTAACTAATAATATAATATATAATCCGAATAAAAATTCAAGAAGAATATCCCACGATATTCTTCTTGAATTTTTATTCGGATTAAGTAACTTCAAATATGTACTTGTGACTGTACACTTACATAAAACGTCCACGAATATTATTCCTCTGTTCGTTCGCTTGCTCGAGTTTGTTTTTTGGTTAGATTATTCGTTTGTTTGTTTGTAGTAAATAAACTTTGAAACCACTGAACCAATTTTAATAATTCTATTATATAAGCTCAGTATCCAAGAGAGATATATGGGAACGAAATACTATTAAAATAACTACAGTACCTAATAAATAGCCTTGGATAAACAAACAGAAAGTCAGATCCACTTTCGCATAAAACATTATTATGGATTCTACTGATATCAATTTGAAATGATTGCCAGTTTAAATGTAGCGTAATGATATTGTAAGACCATCAAATGTTTATAGCGATTTATGGTTTTAGATGGCTCAGGTCATCGCATCTGAGTCAAGGCGACGTGTAAATACTAAATACATACATATACGAGTATATAATACTAGCAGAACCCGTGGCTTCGCTCGCGCCAAAACTAAAAAAAATCTCTAAAAAGTTAGTTTCATACAAACTTTCATCCCCTATTTTACCCCCTTTTAAGATGAATTTCGATAAATGCTATATCAAATATTAATTTCATTTTATTGAAGAGCTTTAAATACTAAGTTTCAAGTGATTCTGATCATAGATATTTTTTTAGATTGCATTATAACGTATTTTCCTTTAGGAATTAGATAATCTTCCATGGTAAAAATGCTAGCCATGCTAGCCTATGTCACTCTCCAGCCCTCCAACTATCTCCACACAAAAAATCACGTCAGTACGTCACTCCGTTTCGACATGAAAGAAGGACAAACAAACAAACACACTTTCACATTTATAATATCATAGTATGGACTAGTAATTCCGAATTCGGCTTCATAGAGATGCACTTTGTGAGCCATCCATCAGACGTTGATGGATCTATGTCAGTAACCTCCTTCCTAGCATATGTTTAAAAGCTCAATAAAGTTTTATCACAATCGAATTAATAAGATATTATTATAAACACATACATAACGTGTAGATTATTATTATACGTTTAGATTATTATAGCTTTACGATTATCTAACCCTTCATCTTTCCTTAAAGTATATGGGAAAATTTGGATGTGTTTTCATCCTATTTAATATATTATGTATATTTATAACCTACATAATAATCTATAATTTTTATATCTTTGGAAGACGGATGAAGATGCAGGTTTTGCTCATGTATTATCCTATAGTGCCGTGATTGGGGCGCATTAGCATCCGGAAGTCCAGCCGGGCTTGAATCCAAGACACACTAAGAGGTAGTCTACTTTGTTGCGCGGTGTACCATGTGGGTTACTCCAGGCACTTCTCTGATAGCACAGTGGACTGTTGGAGCAACCCCATGGTTGTTGTGGTTAGCCAGCCGTCGGAACGTCGTGGTTGAGTGCGTAGGTAAGCGATCCTGTGACGCCAAAGATAGTGGAAGTTCCGTTGAGTGTTAGTGGGTAGTACTGGTTTTTCTAGCCGGTGAGGGAAGGACTCCTGAATCGACCTCCCCTTAAATTTATATATTGAGGGGGAGAGGGGTGGGGAAGCGGGTGTAGATCAACCCCCCGCAAAGGAAAAGTGGCGGAAAATAATTTTTTTAATGTATTTGCAAATTAAAACTCCCTAAATAAGCAACACTTCTGTCAAAATTACGTCAAAAACAATAAAATAAAGCAGAATTGAGGTTATATTTATCAAACTTTGATATTTTTTATCTCCGAAAGTATTTGTTGAAACTTTGTGGGATTACTCAAAATAATAAGTACTTTGCACAAAAAAAATCAAGAGTCTACTAAGGGATGTCGTTTCAATAGCTGAGTCCTAGTGAGTCCCAAATAACCACCTGCACGTATGCAGGTGGTATGCGTAAATGCATTTCCCATCTATAAAAACTATAAAAGTGCGATCATGATGAACATATTATTATTATAGAAATGTAGGCGGGAGATAACTTTTGATTATATGTGTATGTGGCTACGTACAATGTGTATAACAGTTGAAACCGATATACATACCTACTTTGTAATTTCGCGCTTCCGACACGTCCAGTCATAATATTTATACAAATCTTATGCAACGATTCGTTTTAAACTCGGTTTACACTAACAAAACTGAATGAAATTACATACTAAATTGCTCATATTACTGGCTGGCATAGCGAGATAAATGTAAGAAATTTAAAGCTTGAATGAAGATTTATACTTTTATAAATAAACAGATGTTCGTAAAAAATGTTGAATAATAAAGATGTTTCAAATTTTGGTTATGTTACGAGATGAACGTTCAATGCTATGACGCTGTTGTCTACTTTTTATGGACATATTATGTAAAGGCAGGTATGAACGCAAAATTTTTATTTTACGACAAAAATATTATTAAAACATTATTTTTAATAACTTACTTGTAATTTAACTTTATTAGTTTAGCGATGAAGCATTAGCCAATAGACGTCGAGGAGCACTTTACAACAGTAAGTGCTAGTAAGTAAAAATAATAACATCAGAAATTTTGTAGTCAGGGAGACTATTGTATGATACCGTATGCTTACTGACGTGACAATATTAAAAGCACAAAAAAGTGCCAATACTATTTTAGAGTAGATACATAGTCCCATAAAATGGACTGGACTAATTCGGATTAATTTTAGGGTTATTTGTTTTAGCCTTAGTAAGTGGTTAATTAAAAACCTCTTTCATTTCCTTATCATTTAACCACTAGAACACCGTGCTTTACGACGTGCAAAACTCATTAAATATACACAGGAAATGGTATCCATAGGCGTCAGAGGAGCTGTCAGGATCAATAGAATATTTAAAATAAAACTATCTTTTCAGATTTTTCTGAAGATTTACTTTGATTTTTGGTTCCCGACGTCTCGAATGTTTTATGGCAATCATGGCCACATGAGAGACTATAGAAAAGAATATAAGAACCAAAAAAAGAAGTTATGGAAACATTCATGTTGCCATAAATATTTCAGGATCCATTTCATTTTATATTTAATTTAACACGCCGTTTGATTTTATACTGCTTGTTTCAATTTTCTTTTGTTATCTAAGGATTTGCATGAGCCATTGCTATATTTAACTAAATTAGTGACATACGGTCAGAAAAAAGGTAAGCGTTTAATTTTATATTTTTTGGAATTTGTTTGACTTAAGTCGTCGTTAAATATATTAAATATTACTAACGACTTATCCCTGCTTCTCTAGGGTTCGTTTCGGATGCCTGGTGTATTGCTTTATTTTAAACATCGATATAGCATTAAATTGCTAGCTTATTTCCGACGTCAATTAAAGTTATTCCATTCACAATTCGTAACAATCAATGTAACAACAACAAACATAGACGGTATCTCGGACTGTAACGCACGGGTTTTATTTGTCGATGCAGTATACATAAGAAGCGCAGAATGTAGGCCAATAACGCAATGCCCACATGAATCATACTTGAAACTGGATCCAAAAGCGTAAAACTGTTGATTAAAAACATTTCAAGTTTCAAGAAAAATGATTATTTAAGGAAGTAGGTAGGAGATTGATTTTTGTAGTATTATATTGAACCTCTTTTCACATCGAGGACTATTATAAATGCAAAACTTTGTACATTTGTGCCAAAACAGCTGGATCGATTTGAATTAAATTTAGTACATAGATAGACTAAAACGTGGAGTAGCCCATAGGTTACAGTACGGCACCAGGCAAGTAACACATAGTTAAGGGATGCATCCGAGCGATATATATTCATATTTGGATAAATCGCTAGTTAGTAGCGGTTGGTCACTAGTTGTTAATACATACTTAGTATTAGAATTTTAGAAGTAACTTTTAGGTAAGGCAATGATTATTTTTGATGATGGTTTAGTAATAATGTTACTGGGTCAATTTCTCGGACTAGAGGGCAATAATTACTTTTTAACATAAAAGCTTCAACGATGCTTAAAATGTTCGTTACAATAACTAAAACTTAGTTAAAAGAATTATAGCATGATAATTTATGGGGCCAACTATAAAACTATTATTTCGTAATATAAACATTGTATGTTTGTTGTAATTGGCTTTGGTTTCGCCGACTCATTGAAATAAAAATAAATTATACTTTTTCCTTGTGGACTGCCTTTGTTGCTTTACCCTACTACTTGTTTATTATTCCATTAAATAAAACTACATAAAATGCACGGAAGTATTTTACAATTCATGTCATTTCTTTTTTATTGCAAATACTTGTATAATTTTTGTGGCCAGGCACAGGTCTCTAATTACTATGAGCTTCGAAACGCCAAAAATCCGAAACGTGAGTCTGAAAGTAGGATAAACCCCAGAACTACTGATTATTTCACTAAAGATTGCGCGTGTAATAGTACTGAGCGCAATGATGGAGGGATGCTTGGAGCCCATAAGAGTATTTTTATGACAAAAATTGCCTTATTGTGGTCTATTCTAGACGGTAGTATAAATCACATCACCTTCGTATTAATTACATCAATTCAATAGGTATTAATATAGTATAGTATACTATAGAACAAGCGAGCAGAATAGAAGAGACGCGATAGACACTGATGTTTATTTGTTTATATCTAAATATTTTTCAATGGTAATACAAATGCCAGACCAGACATGACTTGAAATGTCATAACATTTTACGGCGGAAGCGTTGTGAGGTGAGATTTGGCATATTTTTTTTCACAAAATGTAATATTATCGATTATATTAATATATATATATAAAAAGATATATGGATAAAAAGTATCCTATGTCCTTCCCGGGGCCTCAAACTATCTTCTTACCAAATTTCATTTAAATCGGTTCAGTAAATCCAGAGATTACCCCCTACAACATCACAAACTTACAACCTCACAATTCACAAACTCTACCTAGTTATAATATTATTACTATAGATTAAAAACATTTAAACTTTATCGAAACTATACCCATTTTATGCAAAATTTCGATAATAGGGCGGCATTTTTTACTATGCCCAGGGGTGGCGCTAAGGTTGATTCCGGCCCTGGGCTTAGGTTACCATATCAATGCAATGTCATTAAAGTAATGGGATACCAAGTTTCGAATCAATTAGATCTGTTGAAGTTGTTCATATTCTTTTACCATCCAGAAAAGAGCTGATAGCCTGCAAATGGCTGAACGGATTTACTTGATTTATAGCTAAGAATACTCTTGATTAAGTCACCTTTCAAATAAAAAGGAACTAAATTAGAATCGCTTCATCTATTTAGACGCTACGATGCCAGAAAGATACACGGTAAACTAATAACACCCGTCTTTTGGTGTCGGGGGTTAAAAGTAAATTGTTTTCGACCAACTATGAACCAGTAAAGTTAACCAGTATACAAGTACATTGGAAATTATTATACCAGTATACGTTAGCGATATCGTTCAACACGCGATAGAATCAATTTGTTGTATCGATATTGACTTGTTTGTGGTAATGGTTGTCTGGCTCCGGCAACTAGCCGAAAGATTAAAATTGGTTCTTTTAACCAACTTGGATAGGAGGTATTTAATTTGGGTTTATGGTGTTTTTTGGAACCGATTGAATGATTATTCTTTAAGGTACCGTAGCCAAAAGGCAAATAATACCTTTATTAATTTCATGATGGCAGTTTAAGCCAAGTGGTAACGGTTGCTTGGGAAACCAAATGAAGCAAGTTCGAATCCCGGGTCTCACACCTCTGCTCTGATAACCACTTGTTAAGACAAGTGGATAAATCACAACGGCGAAGGATAAATCACAAGACAAAGGATACCTGCACGTCTGAGAGAAACAAGCAAGTTTTCGAAAAACATGTGAAGTCCGCCAACTTGCACGGCCAACGTGATCAATTATGGACGGATTCTCCTCGTATTATAAGGTGGGTCATGCCCAGCAATGGGACGTTAAAAGGCTCAGAATACATACAGAAAATTTGATCATGTCCGTTGGTATGTCACAATCATTTTACTCGGAGACTATTAGAGCTACATGGCTATAGTTATTGGCACGTATGAGCCGCTATCAATTCACTCTAGACAATTCTATAATCAATAGGGGTGGCACACTATACCTACATGGCTCTGAAGGATGAAAGAAAATGGAATCTCATTCAGATTCCATTTTCTTGTACATTATCTTAAAGAAATAGATTTTTCTAAGTATTAAATTTTGATTTCAATGTTTTAACTCATTTTTTTGTTAAGTAATAGTTACCCAGACCCACTATAGTTACCAAGGATGAAATAAATTTCGATTTTTAAGTTTTCATATTTCAAAGATCACTTTTTTAAGTTTTAGAAAACGTAATGATTATTATTATACAAGAACGCTAACCACAACCCTCAGTGTAGCGAAAAGCAAACTTATGTTAAATAAACATTTATTAAACGTGCTTGTCATATGGTAAACAGATGGGCAAAGGACGACCTTACTATTAAATATTTATTTTCCAGAGGAATCTTGCCTCTTTACTTCAGAAGAATTTCATCCCTATATTTCACGAGAATTTTACTCCCATATTATACTTTTAGTGTAGTTAACTACATTGAACTTACGTATTCTATGTAAAGTCATGCAGACTGTAACTAGACTACTTGTATATTCTTACAGAAGTAACAAAGAAAGATGGTTTTGATCACAATTCTTAATATTACGGCCTTTGTTTAAGCGTCTCATCTCAAATGAGGGCCGTATGTGACCTTTTTGCGGTCTGCTGAGCATCAATTACGATGTTAAGCTAATGTTCAGTCAGGGCTGACCATGCTGGTATATGTGATTCCATAGATAACATTTTATAATCTCACCTACATCAAAATATACATACTCGTGTAACATATCACTTGCCCTTGCTTCGCTCGATTGCTTTCC
Organism: Brenthis ino; assembly: GCA_921882275.1. Lineage (NCBI taxonomy): Eukaryota > Metazoa > Arthropoda > Insecta > Lepidoptera > Nymphalidae > Brenthis > Brenthis ino. Next base: position 11,356,613 of record OV170229.1, on the reverse strand, counting down.
TAAGTGCTAGGTTTGTATTTATATTATTACTAGCGACTTACCCTTGCTTCGATCGAGTGCGTCCGTAGATACGTTTTAAATAGTTATAAGCTATGTAATTTTTTTTCCTGATTTTTTTCGATATTTTAATAGTTATTCTGCTATTCAAGATAGAGACAAATCCAACAAATCAAAGATCATTGGCAATTTTTACGCAAATACAAATGTACATATATTTATAATATACTACTGACTCACCCTCACTCAGCTTGGGTTCGTTCCTAGATACATTTTAACGGTATAGATTTCTCAGAGATAAGATATTTTCCCGCAGTAAAAAGTAAAGTATGTTGATCCGGATAAACGTCATTATACCAAATTTCATCAAAATCTGTCCATTGTTTTTCTCGTGATGCGTTACCATACAGATAAAGACAAAAATTTTAAAATTATAAATTCAGTCTAAGTATCACTGCATGAATGTGCGAGAAAGAAAATACTAAAGAGGAATGGAGACGGATAGTCGAGCGGGTTACAACATCTAAATGATGACTACGACCCGTCTGTCAAGATTGTAACGACTAAGAAGAAGAATAATCGATAATAATGACTATTTCAATAAGATTTTCTAAAAAAAATATTTAATGTACAGATTCGAATCTATTACAATTTTGTTATATGTATAGAAGAAGTAGTGTGACGTAGAGTTATTTTATTATTTAATTCTGAAAACATTTCGTTATTGTTAAAGAAGAATCAAGAAATATTATATAGCCAGTAACTATAGCGAGTGGCCACTAGAGTGTGCGTCACTGATCAATGGAGACGGGACGTTTAATGGCGCGGTCAGTTTAAGTTGTGAATATCTTATATTGTCAAAGAGTTTTCTATTTAGTATTAGTGGTTTCTATTGAGTCTACGAAGTTATGAAATTGCATGAATGTCGAGTTTCGCTTGATTTGTGAGCTTTAGATAAAAAGTAAAACTTTAAGTTAAAGGGTATCGATCATCGGAAATTGTTACTTGTAAATCTCCTTTCAACATATCGTAAGAAACCTCACATCTGAGAGAATCTAACTAAAATTATTTTTAATATATTCATACTTAATATTTAGTTAATGCAGCTACATTTACTCCTTTAGCCAAAAATGTATTATATACAATTTTCAATAGATAAAAACAGTTATTGTGTGTGTACCTCAGAAGATAAACACATGCTATCGCGGACTTTTTCTAAAATCGCAAATTCGTTTGCGTAATTTTAAGGGTTTTTGATTTTAGCGCTGGAATCCTAAATATTTAGAGTTAAAACAAACCCTACGTAGTCCTAATAAGCTCCTGTATCTTTCAGTAAAAGTCTACAATCGGTAAAGCCGTTCCAAAGATTACTCTGGACAAACAAAAAGACCGACAGATAAGATATTTAAAAAAGGCAAATAAATAAGAGTATATAATAAAGATATATGAATAATATTTTTAAGAAAATGTAGTTATTTTGAAATCACAGACAGATACTTCCATTTTATTTATATGTATAGATGTATAGATAATTTGTTCTGTAAATAGCACTATTCACTAATCATGAACCTCGCAGTTTGCAAAAGGGAGAGGAAATGAAAATATTTTCTTGTTATTGTAACAATATGACTATGAAATACAAGCTAGCTAACAATACAAGCATAGTCAATGCCGTTTTGGTACATTTTGGAAAAAACTAAGTGTTACTTGAAGTTTTTTTTAATACTTTATTAGATTTACGCGAATATTTTACACTTAAAATATAACTATCTTTTCGCATTTATTCACGGATTTAATAAGATTTTCGGTTCCCGACGTTTCGAATGCTTTACAGCAATCATGGTCACGGGAGACTTTTAGGCTTAGTTAAGAGTTAAAAGATGTTAATTAGGGGATGATTGTATAGATATTTTTTTTTAATTTTAAGGTCTCTTTTATATTATCATGTCTCATAATATACAGTTATAGTTGAAGGAAAAAGACAGAAGTCTTATATAATACGTCGTGTATCTATCTGTTTGTTACACCTAATAAGCCTTATTTTTTCCAAATGTTATAGACAGAAAAGATTAGTAAATTTAATTATAGCTAATTTATGAACTAATATTTAAAAAACTATACAAATGTCACTCACCTATTTATATTTGATCTTCTCAACCGGAGAATCAAACTTGCGGCCGGTTCCATACGCCTATTCAACTCAATGACTATTTTAATTGCAAATACGGTTCTATCTAATTTAGAAAAAAATTATTACACTAATATTGGTAGGTATTTTGAAGCTTAAGGCAGTCTGTTTTATGTGAAATTTTAAGGTTTTTAATGGTTAAAATTTAATTATGGCTATATAGCTTTGACAATGTTGCTGGTTGGTCCCCTGAAACAAAAAAAGTTTCTCATTTTAATTAATTATTAATAACTATAATCTATAGGTAAATATATGTAATAAAATTCTGAGTAGAATCTGTACATTAAATATTTTTTGGAAAATCTTATTGAAATAAACATTATCGATACAGAGGCTGAATCTATAGTTTTTAGAATTTTTGTCTGTCTGTCTGTCTTTCTGTTACCGCATCACGGAAAAACCACTAAAGAGATTTTGATGAAATTTGGTATGATGATAGCTGGTTATCCGGGTCAACGTATAGGATACTTTTTACAGCGGGAAAATATCTTATCTCTGAGAAATCTATACTAAACGTTAAAACGTAAGTAGGGACGAACCCGAGCGAAACGAGGGTGAGTCGCTAGTCTATACATATACTAAAATTGTAACTAAGCCAAATCTGTACATTAAATATTTTTTGGAAAATCTTATTGAAATAAACATTATTTTCGATACACACCAGCCAAAACTATAGTTTTTAGGATTTACCGCAAGAAAATATCTCATTTTTGAGAAAAATACAATAACTGCAATGTAAGCGTATACTAATATGTAAAATCTAAGAATTTGGTTTTTGGTCATCTGAACGCGGGCGGAGCCTCGGGCAATGCTGCTAGTCGTAAAATAAATTTGTATTCTCATTTCTAGATGTAAAGATTATTAGCACAGAAAATGTTGATTTATTCAGGGAAAAATAATTATAAAAAATCACGGACGAAGCCGGTTACACGGTAATAACTATAGAGAATTCTCGCCTTTAGCAGATTTACTCAAGACTCGATAAGAGCATTCCTTGAGAGTATCATAAACGTTAAGTGTTGCTATAAACGACGTCATACTGAGACTGATAATAATTAACCTTTAAACTTAATATTGATTATATTAATGGACGATTTTATACAAAATTATGCTGAGCTGAGAGGTTTCTTTATTATTTTTATTTTAACCAAACTAGAAGATATTGGCTATTGAGGCACTTTTTTAAGTTGACCTTTTAAAAATTGTTAGGGACCAGTGATCAGTCTAACTTTAATTGAATTTTGTAATTCAAACGCTTTAGAAAATGTGTGTGTTAAGTGGTAAATCATGCAGGTTGCTTTTGGTACTTCTCTGTTGGCATATTAAATCCCAATGGTTGTTGTTGTCGGCCTCGGCAGCTTAGGCAAGCATTAGGGCATCGAGGTTGGGCGCGTAAGCGATCCTATGACGCCGCAATAAAACGTGGAAGGTTCTGTTGAGTTTAAGCAGATACCACTGGTTTTTCTAGTCAGTGAGTCTCCACATAACCAACTATATATAATATATATGCAAGTAGTATGCATTCCCCGACATTAAATAAATGTCCAAATACAGTTTGATATAGTGTCATCATTAAATTAAAAAAAAATATGGTAGAAGGGTCAAATGCGTGGATATTGTTTGAGCTACAGATTGGTTGACTTCTATATAAAGGAGAAACGTTATGGTGTTATCATTCACCGCATTAGCAAGTGATAATCATGTCATGAAACTGAGATTTTTAAGGGAACGATGGGACTGACATTTAGCTCTGTTGCTAAGAACTAAGAAGTCTATAAATAAAAATAGATTAAAAAAATGAGATTTGCATGTGAGGTGGTAGAGGTGCGAGTTTGAACCCGGATCATTTAGTTTTGTAAACGAGTGTGTTACCAACAAGCAATATTGCTTAATAATATATATCTAGTGTGAACCCTTATCCAAGAGGTTTACGCTGGTCTAGTTGATAAAAGAATTACAATGGCCTACTTATTTCGGTGTGACTGCCAAATTTTGAGAACGTGTAGATTTTGACACGCGCTCTTACATGTGGCGCAGATACTCCACTTCCAGTTATAGTTATATATTTCTTCCTCTGGAAATTATTTTATTAGAAAACTTAGGGTAGTTGAAAATAAAATGTTAAGTTTATTTATTAACCGCGGTCTCGCTCTGGTGAAACGTTCAAAATATTATAATATCCTAGGTATGGCTCAGGGAATTTCAAGGTTTTATCAATTAAAATGTTTGTAGAATCGGTACAGGTACGTAGTATTTTTTTAAAGACTATCTATTCCTCACAAAAAAGTGATATTTTTTTTATCCTTTTATTTTTAAATAATACTAGCGGCTCACCCTCGCTTTGCTCGGGTTCGTCGATGGGGGCCTTTTAAATAGATATAAAAAGATAATGCCTAAGAGAAATCCAAAAAATCAAATATCATAAAAATTGATCCAGCCGTTCTTGAGTTATAAATGGTGTAACTAACACGACTTTGTTTTATATATATATATAGACTCTTATATAATAATAGTTCAAGAGTAATTTCTTCCATCCTAGGGCTTAATTATGTCTTCCCCCCCAACGTGCGTTCACCTTGTCGTGGTGGGGGGGCTCAGTAGTGCCCGGCAATCCAACCGGGCGCGAAGCTAAGAAACGCACAGGGAGGTTGCCCACTTCGGTGGGCGGTGGGAGGTGGCCCTCTTCGGGGGGGCGGTGTACCATGCGGGTTGCTCCTGGTACTTCTCTGATATAGCAGAGTGGACTGTGGAGCAACCCCATGGTTGTGGTGGTCTGCTTCGGCAGACCTACCGTCGGGGCGTCGTAGTTGAATGCGTAAGCGATCCTGCGACGCCCCATTAAGACGGGGGAAGGTTTTGTTGGGTTTTAGTGGGTAGTACTGGCTGTATTACGCCGGTGAGTCCCACACGTCGTGCGTAAATGCATTTCCCAACGTTAAAAAAAAAAAAAAAAAAGGGCTTAATTATGTCTTCGAATTTTACGAGAATCAAACCCGTGAACTTCATTATCAAAACGGATTACATAATATTATACTAAAAATAGAAAAGTATTCATTTAAGCTAAATGCTTACTTTAAGCATTTAAATTTTTATCTTTTATAAGGTGTCTTTATATTTATACATGATGTTCTCCTAGCCGATTCCGGCTACGACGGCCAATCTCATTGAGACTAGCCAACCGCACAGGAGATATTATAGTGCACAAGTGTACGCGCAGACACAGGTGCACTCTCTATTCCTGTCACTTTCATACTCCGGTGGTACGACTGCTCGACACGACCAGTGAGAGTTAAGGCGCAGGATCGACGGCTTTACGTGCTCTCCGAGGCACGGAGGTGAGAAACCGCCAACTTCCCAACTTCGGGCTGTTACTGAGACTTACTATACAGAAAGACTCAATAACTAAACTTGGCCCGATCCGGGACTCGAACCCAGGACCTCCGAGTGTGCAGCCGTACATGCTAGCTACGCCACCGAGGCCGTTATACATATAGGTATCATTAAACATGAAATTTTGTTAATTTTGTTCGTTTTAAAGTTAATTTGAGATCGGCTGGACCAATTTGATTGGTTCATTTTTTTAAACATGCATAAAAGTTAGAATAAAGTTTTTAGGAAATAAAAATTGAAAATTGATCGAAAAATTGGGAAATTCATGAAAGCTATTTCAAGGGGGTTTTTATAGGAAATGAAAAATCACAAATTTTATTAAAATTTAGACAGGGTCTGTCGGGTTAGTTAGTTCTAAACATAGAGTATATAAATATCTATCTAATATATTTAAACGAGCAATTCTTGTATATATATATACAACTCACCCTCGCTTCGTTCGGGTTCGTCCCTAGGTTGATTCCCTATACATACTTTCATCCTTTTAAGGGATGATTTTCGGGATAAAAAGTATCCTATGTCCTTTCCAGGGTCTCAAACTATCTTCTTACCAAATTTCATTTTAATCGATTCAGTAGATGCAGAGATTACCCCCTACAACGTCACAAACTCACAATTCACAATCTTTACCTCTTTATAATATTAGTATAGATATACAGGGCGTGCCATCTTTTGTGAAATATTATTACTAATAACAGCCTATGAGCTACTCCAAGTCATAGTTTATTTGCGTACTAATTTTCATCTAAATCAGTCCAGCTGTTCACATACTTACATACATACATACAAATTATCGCTCTTATATTGGTAGTTTTATTTTCTTTTACATAACAACCGGTCGGCGGGATGACGGTGCGCCAGTTTATGGGCGGTAGACTGACATTTTCCCATAACTAGATACATATATACAGATATTTAGACTCTGAAATATATTATTATAAATATAGGCTTTGCAAAAGAGCTAAGCATGGGTTAGTCATAATTTACAGGTAAAATAAAAATACCAGCATACAATTATTCACTGTACAGATAATAATAGTACATACAATTGCACTGCAATTGCCGCCGCGTGACCTATATGAGATGCAAAAATAGATCTTGCGCCCGTTGCAATCATCGAACTAATGGTTCTCAAGATCGCGACTTTGTTCACATTATCTAAATCACAGCTATGATTATCTTAATTAAAATTTATATATGCACAAGCAAAACCCGCGGCTTTGCTCGCGCTAAAACTACAAAGAAATATCTAAAAAGGTAGTTTCATACAAACTTTCATCCCCTATTTTACCCCCTTATAGAATGAATTTCGAAAAATGCGTAATTATTAAACGTATTTATTTCATTTTATTGAAGAGCATTAATGCCAAGTTTCAAGTAATCCTGATCATAAATATTTTTTTGGATTGTATTATAACGTGTTTTCCCGTGGGAATTAGATGATCTCCCGCGGTAAAAAGTATACCTATGTTACTTTCCAGCCCCCCAACTAACTTCACACAAAAAATCACGTCCATCCGTCTCTCGGTTTCGACATAAAAGAAGGACAAACAAACAAACACACTTTTACATTTATAATATTAGTATGGATTTTATTTAGAGGATGTTACGTGAGACCTAATTACTTTTCAGGGTTCCGTACCCGAAGGATGCCAACGGAACCTTATTACTACCTCTGCTGTCCGTCCGTCTGTCAGAGAAAAGTCAGAGAATGTATTTCTATTGCCGGTATAACAACTAATAATAAAAATACAAGAAACATTTTTTTAATATTCGTAATCGATCATCGCAGTTAATATACTACATACATACATAGAGTAAAAGTCATATTAATAAAAAGTACATGTACGGAACCCTTCGGTATGCGAATTCCACTCGCACTTGACTGACTTGAGAGTAGGTACTTGTAGATAATGTGTCAAAAATGTTATAAAGTTTTAACCTTTTAGTAAAAAGCAAATATGTATTCGCAACATGATTATAGACTTTAATTAAACCAAGTTAATTAGGTACTTAATGGATTTATATTTTATTATTTTACTCAAAGAATGTATAGATGAAAAAATATATTAATGTCAATGTCAAGCGGTACGCTACAGACTTTATTCTAATTATTTGAAGCAGTAGCTGTTTCAATGCCGAAGTGCGAAAATTATTATTTCAAAAAAAAAACATATGTAAGAAAAATAATAATACAATAAGTGAAATTTACTGGATATATGGAATATATATGGAAATATAATGGCTTTTAAGTCTTAAATATTATTATACGTTAGTGTTTTAATCAATATATAATATCTATAATATATAATAAAATTCTGAGTCGAATCTGTACATTAAATATTTTTTTGGAAAATCTGCTTGAATTAGACATCATTATCGATACAGAGGCCGAATCTATAGTTTTTACAATTTTAATCTGTCTGTCATAGTATCACGAGAAAACCACTGGAAAGATTTTGTTGAAAATGGTATGCTGATAGCTGGTTATCCGGGTCAACATACAGGATATTTTTTACTGCGGGAAAATATCTCATCTCTAAGAAATCTATACTAAACGTTTAAACCTAACTAGTGAAGAACCCGAGCGGAGCGAGGTTGGGTCGCTAGTAAGAATATAATAGTATAGATATATATTTCAGTATATTATAAAGAGTGCGAACAAATAAAGGTATTTTATTATTGAATGTTAAGTTTATAGTGTGAATGTCCTCAGTCCTGCAGAAGCTAGATGTTATTGAATAACGCATGTAGGTCGAGAGGTCAGTCAGCATAACCAGAAAATATTCGATGTATAATTTTTCTTCCACTTTAAATCAAATGGATATATGTATGTATGTCTCAACAAATTCCAATTTTTTTTAGTTAAAAATAATTATTTTATTAATTATTGACTTTCCACCTCTGCGAAATACAGAGCGCGCAAATACGAATGAATGATTGAAGCCTAAAAAGTTATTACAGTTAGCTATTTTAAAATACTATTCCTGTCGCTATTCCCGTAGTATATGTATGAAAATAAAATAATTCATACAGTATAAAAAAATGTAATATTAAATGTTAAAAAATATTACAGTAATATAATTATTTTCTTTTCGACATTGAAAATATCATTTGACTGCAAATATTCAGTTTTAAATTATTATTATCGTTTTACTAAATCTCAAGACTCTACTACAGTAGTAACGTTCGGAATGAAACAGCCTCAGTCCTGAGAAGAACTGGCGAAAGTAACTCAGCGAATAAAGTTTTTTTAATATTTTTTATCAAATTCACTCTTCCTTTCTCTCCCATTCTACATGACATTAACAAAGTAATTGTTCTCAACTGGCACGGTTTAAGGCTTTAATGGCTTATTACTCTTTCTTAGTCACTTATTTTGAGGTCAAATCTGATCAATTCATAGCTCTATGACTTCATGACAGAAGGACATACAAAAATATACACGTGCCATCACTATGTCATACCGCATATCTACAGACGCTAACAACTCGTTGAAACTATAAGATGCAATTGAATGCGCAAATAGGTCGGGAGCTCGTGAGGTCAGCGACTGCACGAGTTTCCAAGCCGTTATTAGGTTATATCCTATATACATATATAAATAAAATTCCACTGTCTGTTTGTTTGTGTGTTTTTTAATAAAAATTTCTTAGTTTTCACATTGTCTAAAAACAAAAGTACTATTTGAAACATATAACATAATATTTGATACTATTTGAGAATAGTATTAAAAAGCATTTTTAATACCTACTTTATAAGAAAACAACTCTGTGAAAATGAGACTTAGAAATTTCCACGATTTATACATTTGTAAGACCCTTATGTTCCCTTGTAATTTTTGAAACCTTCAGTTACGAGTACATATATGGAGTGCCATCTCTATCTATACTAATATTATAAAGAGGTAAAGTTTGTGATCTTGTGAGTTTGTGATCTTGTGAGTTTGTGAGTTTGTGAGTTTGTGACGTTGTAGGGGGTAATCTCTGGATCTACTGAACCGATTTTCAAAATTCTTTTACCAATAGAAAGCCACGTTCTTTCTGAGTGTCATAGGCTATATATTAACACGAAAAATGAAAAGACTTTTTCGTGGTAGTCGGATTTGCAAAGTAAGTCGGAGAAAAAACGGTCGAACGAAAACGTTTTTTACGAACGCTGCCTTAACGATGAGAGATATATGATTATGTTCTAGAGAAAAGTTGTAGAGCTTAATAATGCCTACAAAAAAGTCAGCGACAGCATATGTCTAACTTTTATATTTAAGTCACAACAAGTAGTTTTTTATATTAAAAAAATAATTTAAATCGGTAGGTCATGTTTATTGGTCATATTATCAACAGTTATGAATTCTTATCAAAATAAGTAAATTTATCGTCTAAAATGTTTAAAACAAAAGACTTTTCCATTTTACTGCATATAATTTGGACAAATGGTTAATGAGATAATACAACATATTCGTAGGTATGGACGAACCCGAGCGAGCTGTTTCTCTGTTTTTGTTTGTACGGGCTAATCTCTGAATCTATTGGACAGACTTAAATGAAATTTTGCATAGTGGTACCTTATATCCCCGGGCAACATCTTAGATACTTTTTATCCCGGAAAATTAAAGAGTTCCCGTGGAATAGTTATGAAACTATAACAACTTATACACCTTAGTACACAACAACTTACGCACCTAATTTAGTAAAATTTGGCATGCTGATACCTTATATTGCCGGTCAAACAACAGGTTACTTTTCATCCCGGAAAAATGAACGGTTCCCGTGGGATAGATCAGTTTGTGCTTTTCTAGAGGTGAACCCGAGCGAAGCGAGGGTGAGCCGCTAGTACTATATATACACATATATACTACAGACGGACTTGCCGAAATTATAATGGTTCCCGCATTAGATTTCTGACTACGGACCTCTTAAAAGTAAAAACACACACACTTTGACGTACTGTAATCTTATGTTTTTAGATAAAATGAATCGAGTGAATAAAAAAAAGTTGATAATGTTAAAGTAGCATCTGTGTTCCTGTCTGGCAAATAAACTGTATGGATGTTTTTTTGAGTCAACATTTTCAAACAACAAATAAAGTAAACAATATTTGTCGGGCAACATGATTTCTGAATTAAGCTTGGTTAACTCAAAAGCACGCTCGAGTTTCCTAGTAGTCATAATAGGCCCTAAGCGAGGAAAGGCGTCTGATTCCGCCAATATACTTCATACAATATACGAGTATGTACATGAAATACCGTCCAGTCACTGATTTACTGGTTAAATAAAGCTATCTTTTCTAGAGACTGCCTCTGTCGTGACCACATCCGAAAAGGTAGTTTTATTTAAAATTACAAATATTCGCGTATATCTAAAAAAGTATTTAGTCAAGGATTTTATAAACCCTAAAGAGTTGAAAAGGAGTTAGGTACAGAGTTTGTATGAATAAAATATTTTTATGGTCTTTGGTCAAAAATAAAAAAAATTAAGTTGTTTAAAATGTAGTGGTAGCTACTAATATTATAAAACAATCTGTTCAAGTAATAAAGAATATGACTGACGTCTTTATATGATTTTTAATTAAAATATTTTAATAGAGTACATTCTATTAGAGCTATCTTGCAAACCATGTCATTCTGACAGAGTTCGCTATACATACATACTAATATTATAAATGTGAAAGTGTGTTTGTTTGTCTTTCTTTCACGTCGAAACGGCTTGGCGGATTGGCGTGATTTTTTGTGTGAAAGTGGACATAGTTAAAGGGCTGGAGAGTGGCTACTTTTTTACCGCGGGAGATTATCTCTTTCCCACAGGAAAACACGATATAATACAAAAAAATATTTATGATCAGAATTACTTGAAACTTGGTACTAATACTCTTCAATACAATTAATTAAATACGTATTTTAGCATTTTTCGAAATTATTTCCATAACGGGAGAAAATAGCGGATGGAAGTTGGTATGAAACCTACCTTTTTAGAGTTTTTTTTTGTAATTTTAGCGCGAGCGAAGCTGCTGGTTCTGCTAGTTTAATTATATATTATTTCTTTTAAAATATTGTGTTTACACTGAATATTTGTTTTACAAAAAATATTGATAGTTTAAAAATTTGTTTTTTACTCGACAGCGGCGAAACTCAAAGGAGCGTTTTGTGTTTAATTTCTATGTATGTATGCCTAAAACTATGTTTTCTCGTAACGTAGCAAGATTCGCAGTAAGTATGAAATATGAGTATGTCTCTGACTGCATAATACTACATAATATATTCCTTTACTATCACATTATTGTTACTATACATCCTTGGTCAACATGTTCCCATCTTTTTACGGAGTTCCCATCTTCGTTTGTTACCGAGTCGGGTTTCTTAAATTTTGGTAATTTAATATTTTTATACATATTCAATTACTAATTAAAAAAATACGTTTTGCAAATTGAACTAACTCAAGCTAAAAAGTACATTAACCAGTGGTTCATTTAACATTGTAAGGACGTGATTATTACCGGTAATTGAAGACCCGATGACATTACCGGTAAGAACCCGTGAAGGCTGAAACTTAATTAGGCAGATTAAACGTAGCTTTCATTTTGTTTGTAAAATTCATGGTGATAATGTTATTACCTTTATGGAGGAATTAATGGGGTTTGTGTTATTACTATGTCTGTACGTGTGTTTACTTTTGTTTAGATTATAATCACATAATAACAAGATAACAAAACATATAAAAGAAATTTGTTATATTTTTAAATTACCTCGTATTCGCCTAGTGATTAAAATTCGACCAAAATTATATTGACAATTTGAAGAAAACATAAATAGAATTAACCTATTTATATAAAACTGCTTCCACAAATTTTTAAAGCTCGTAAATAGCATCTAAATATCAAAGTATATTACGTTTCATGTAATCTATGTCTTTTTAATATAAAGCGTCAGAAACCAAAACTCGAAATAAATCGGCGAATAATCCAAAAACATAGTTTAATATAAAATATCTGCTCATAGTTAACTTCCTAAAGAAAACGTCGTCCTTTAATAAAATCCAAATCTATAACAGGGCAAGACTTTAAGCAAACATTCTTCTATATCAATTTATTCAAACAAGAACTTGCAGTCTTAATTTCGAAAGTAGGTTAACGATGGAATGTAATGGCTCACGATTAGTATCTTTCACTTAAAACTTTTAAGAGAAAAGTTTACAGTGTTCGCTATTTCTATAGTGTATATAGACTATATAGTGGGCTCTATTGGCCAAAGATTTAACTTTATTAATATTCACCCAGTGGTCGAAATTCGGCTATAATCATCATTATTGAAAATTTGAAGAAAACATATATGTATAGAATTTACCTATCTACGAGTATATAAAAAAATCTGTTTGAATTTTTTTTATTGATAACACTAAATCTCGTCAATAGCTTTTAAATGAAACTATCTTTTTGGTTTTATTTTTGCTAATTTATTTTGATTTTTGGTCCCCGACGTTTTGAATACTTTACAGCAATCATGGTCACGGAAGAGATCGGGATCCAAAAATTTAAATGCAAACCAAAAATTTAAAAGATACTGAAAACTTAGTTTTATTTAAAACTAGCGGCTCACCCTCGCTTCGCTCGGGTTCGTCGCTAGGTACGTTTTAAATAGATATAAAAAGAAAAAATCTTTCTTTCTCACATTTTAATTATATGTTTTAATACTTACCTATTCCGGACTAAGAGAAATCCAAAAATTAAAATATCATAAAAATTGGAACGCGGTCGAACGGGATAAAAAGTATCCTATGTCCTTCTCCTGGCTCTAAACTACCTCCCTGCCAATTTTCAGCTAAATCGGTTCAGCCGTTCTTGAGTTATAAGCGAAGTAACTAACACGACTTTCTTTTATATATATAGATATCAAATATTTGTGTAAATCTAAAAAAGTATTAATCTTAGCTACTAAACATAAATAAATAAGTCCTTTGACAAACAGAGGAAACAAAAAGTATTGAACTGTTTTGTCTTTGCCTATTTATATATAGATTTGGATTAAAATAGAAAACGATAAAAGGCTTGTCTGTGGATCCGTTTAGGAAATTTTGTTTGACTATTCTCGCTTCAATGCCATATTTAATATATTTAATTAAAAAGTGGTAGAAAACACTGAAGCTCAATATGGCAATGTTGCATTTCTTTTCTTCTAAGTCTTAAAAAAAATAACGTCAAGATCTTCTGACTTTAATTTTGCACTTATAAACATGTTATTAGCTTGGGGGTAAGATTTATAGTTTAGGGTAGCCGTTTCTCAGATTCTCCGGATATGAAAATCATTAATTTTGCAATAAGAAAAGGAAATAATCGGCATTAAAAACTATCCTATCTTTTAAGTTGGAACAAATCACACATTTAAAAAAAATACGTTAAGATCGGATAAGTAGTTTCAAAGTTAATCTTGGACCAGCATCGTGACAAAGGAATTTTATATATTACTAGCGACTCACCCTTCCAGGCTACTTCCCCATCCAAACTTTCATCTCCATTTTCACCCCATTAAGGGATGATTCCCGGATAAAAACTATCCAATGTTCTTTCGAGGGTCTCATACTATCTTCTTACCAATTTTTATCTAAATCGGTTCAGTAGTTTCGGAGTCTATTCGGCACGAACAAACAATCAAACAAATAAAAAATCTTTCCGCTTTATAATATTAGTATAGAAGATTAGTCTCTTTAACATTCTTATATTCGGTTCACTTGTAAATAAATCTTTGAAACCGCTTTTGCCTAGTTCTATTCTACCAATATTCACTTACATGATACTATCCAGTTGAGCGGCGCGAGGAGATTCAAGAGTAATAAAATTAGAAATCAATATTTGAGGAAAGTTCTTGAATTTAATTAACAGCTTAACTATATAATTGAATCTTAGAACTCTATTGTCGTTAGTAAGTAAATTCGAGACACTACAATAAATTGATCCAATGAGAAGAAGTGGGGAAAAGAAACACATCAATGGAAGTGAAAAGTGAATAGTGAAGCTTGATATATATATATATATATATATATATATATATATATATATATAGTGAAGGTTATTGTTGTAGACACTGTTGCTTAGACTCAAATGAGAACGTACATTACATTTGCTCAAAAGCGTGCTTTTTTAGTTTTTTATGTTACTTCAGCTTTAATCCTTATACTTAATTTCACCCAACATCTATACAGCCGTTTCAACATGGAGGTGATGGTAGTCTGATTAAAATCCTACAAGAATATATACGTATAGTTATAATCACTTCAATATTTTGCTTCGTTACATATGATAGAATGAGACACCAACAAACCTTATCTAGAAGACAGGTAGTTACATATCCACTCCGAACACCTTTCAGGTGTTGTATATAGCGTAAAATTGACACGATCAATCTACAAGTAAGTTTGTATAGAAGATAAAGCTTAGCAATATTTACATAAAGTACACAAATAGGCCATGATTAAAGAAAGGATTCTTTGATATATTTAGAAGGTAGCACTCATTCTTCTTTTTTTCTATCAATTTTCAACATAAGTTTTTTGAAATCTGGCAATTTACATGTTCCCATTACACCACAAAATCGCTATTTTCTTACTAAAGTTTTCGCAAAAACTAAGCGAAGCAGTCCAAATATTTGCAGTGTTGTACAAACTAAGTTGAGACCGCTCTCGACACTTGCGGCGAATTTCAATTAAGTTTTACGTTTCCTATCTCTGTTTACACTAATTAGTGTTTCGGCTTTTCATAAAATGTTTTATGATATTTATTTTAGGAAATTATATTTATGCCGCTAATAAAATGCATTTCGAAAAGGACTTTTTAAATTTTATGTGGTGGAATAAACCACAAATCTATTTTGTTAACAGACGTTTGTATTAATCATACCTATTTTGTTGATCTCATTAGTACTGCTGTAGGCCTTGAAGTCATAGGTTCGAGTCCCAGGTCGGTTTAAAAATAGGTTGATATTTGTTAAAAAAATATTGATCAAATATTGGTTTTTGTTCTTAAAAAGCACGTAAAGACAGATAGAACCTGATTTTAAGTATTTATGATTTTCGATTACAAAATATGTAACTTAATGTTGTAACCAAAGTAGTGGTTAGTTGCAACTTTCATATGAAATTCCAATAAATGCGAAAATTCCAATAAACTCTGAAATTGTTATCGTAACTTTAATTCGACTTTAGTTAAATTTTAGGGCATGGCAGCATTTTTGTATAGTCTGTTCTTCTATTCTTACTTTATTACTATATTTATAATATGTATGTATTTAAAGTTATATATAAGTAGTTTATCAACTATCTAGTATCCATAACACAAGCCTCGTAGCTTATCATCACAACATATTTATTGTTATTATATATTATTATTACTTGTTCCTATAGTTCTTTTCGGTTATTCTTTGGCACTTTTATATATTTCATGAAATCGACAACTAGTTTGAATCAACAACTATTTCTTTGAAAAAAGAAAAAAAAATTGAAAAAAGGTATCAATAAAGTACTTGATAGTAGATACGTTGTCATTGTAATAGTGAACCATATACAATATACATCTTCATATATGAGTAAATATAAATAAATATGTTGGGACATTAACACACTGCACCATCTAGTTCCATAGTGAGCTACGAGACTTGTGTTATGGATACCAGATAGTTGACACCCTACACATATATAACTTTAAATACATACACATTATAAATATGAACACCCATGACTGGAGTACAAACATTCGCGCTCATCACACAAATGAATCCGCCCAGCGGAAATCGAACCCCCGACCGCTGGCACAGCAAGTAGGGTCACTACAATCAAAGCCAAATATCAAAGTAGTAGAGTGAACTATAAACGCAATAAGAGCTAGTATATAAGTTTATTTTTTTTTCGAGAAAAGTTGAAATTTATAGTTTACTAACCGCCCACCGCAT
Source organism: Brenthis ino (assembly GCA_921882275.1). NCBI lineage: Eukaryota > Metazoa > Arthropoda > Insecta > Lepidoptera > Nymphalidae > Brenthis > Brenthis ino. Next base: position 11,340,105 of record OV170229.1, on the reverse strand, counting down.
CTAAGTTTTAACTTTTAACTATTATTTGAAAAAAAGATTTTAAGTTTTTATAAGTCTTCAACCCTTCATAACTCCGCACTGAGCTGAGCACGAGCCACGCTGGACAAGTGCCGGTAGGGTGGCTTTCATACATATCGTTGACTCACAATTACAAGGTTCTATGTTACAATTTTAGTACTTATTTAGTTATTAATGCTACAAGGTTTTATGTGTCATTAGCTACAGTTTTGCAAAAACAAACCACTAGATAGGGGCACTTAAACTACAAAATATTCAATTTTACATAGTTCTATGTTGTTTTTTTTACATTTATTTTATATTTATTTATTTGTTTGGTTTATCAAGTTACAGTTTGCAACTTATAATGATAAACACCGCATGCATAATAACAGGAAAAGTGGCGTTTGACAAAAAAGGTAAATTTTAAATAAAATAATAAAAACAAAAATGACACGTAAGTAATAAAAAAAAAAGAAACAAAATAAAAACAATAAAATAAAAAATAATAATAATAATACAAACAATACAAGATTTTTGCCTCACAACTGGGTCTAATTCATAAACAGTAATATTTTTTTAATTTTACTAGGGGGATCGGAAAATATGTCGAATTCTCTTGCATAGTAATTAGCTAATCGACTAAGTCTCGGAATGGGTGAGTTAGCTCCAAGTACGGTTCTGCGAATGGGAAGTGAGAAAGGAGAGATGGAATTACGAGGACATCTTGATGGTACGTTAATGCGTAACTGTGCTAATAGTTTGGGACAATCACTAAACGCGGTTATGATTTTGGAAACAAAAATAATATCTAAGGCATCCCTACGTTCTGAAAGTGATTTCATTTTAAAGTGTGTCAACCTTTCTTTATATGAGTTCTTTCTGTCCAAGATACCTTCTGAGTGAGTGAGATGCCAAAGAAATCTTTTCTGAACTCGTTCTAAACGCAGTGAATGTGTGGAATAGTGTGGTCTCCAAACTGTACTACAGTACTCAAGTTGACTTCTTACGTAACTATTATATAATTTGATTTTTGTATAGGAATTAAAAATTTTACAATTACGTAGGATAAAACCTAGTGTTCTTGAGGCTTTACTAACAATACTTGATAAATGGTCTTGAAATGTTAATTTACTGTCAAAAATTACGCCCAAATCCGTAATACAATTGCGTCTATGTAGACTATTTCCGTTTAATTGACAATCGGCGTTAATAACATGATGCTTTCTAGTGAAAGTAATTTGATAGCACTTATCCGCGTTTAATATCATACCATTTTTTTGACACCAGAAGGCCACACTATTAAGATCATGCTGCAATAAATTTACATCAACTGTAGATTCTATAACTTTGAGAAGTTTTAGGTCATCAGCATATAAATATGGCGTACTATATTTTAATTGGTGTGGTAAGTCATTTACATAAATATTAAATAAAAACGGGCCCAGATGGGAACCTTGAGGGACTCCTGATGTAATTTTAAAAAAAGATGAATCGAAACCTGCTAGAGCCACATAGAATGTTCGTGCTGATAGATAACTTTGAAACCATTGCCTAAGGCTTCCCGTGAACCCATAACTTTCCAATTTTTGTAGCAATAGTTTATGAGGGACAAGATCAAATGCTTTAGTAAAGTCTGTATATACAACCTCTATTTGTTTCCCAGCATCAATGTTAGCAGCTAAAGTTTCACTGAATTCTACTAAATTTGTAGCAGTGGATCTACATTTAACAAATCCATGCTGATGTAAAGATAGATGAGACTTAAAGTGGGACCAGATGTACTGAAGTATTAGAGACTCGAAAGTCTTGGCGAAGATTGACAGAATAGATATTGGCCTATAATTAGAAACACTAGATTTATCACCTTTTTTGAAAATTGGTACTACTTTGGCTTTTTTCCAATAGGTCGGAAATATACCTAATTTTAAAGATTTATTAAAAATAATATGTAAAGGTTCGCTTAAAGATGAAGCACAGTTAGCAATAAAAATTGGTGAAATACCATCTGGTCCTGCACCTTTGTCCTTTTTGACGTATTTAAGCTTAAGCAAGATTTCGTTAGCGGAAAAGCTTATATTACTAATGGAATCTGTGCAAGAGCTGATATCTTGGTGGTATTCGCTTTCCTCACGGCTTAGTTGTTGATTTTCATTGAAGTCATAAATGGAGGCAAAGTATCTTGCAAACAAATCACATATTTTGGCCCCATCGGTTGCTGTAGTGATTCCATTCGTTATTCTATTGGGATAAGAGCTAAAGCAATTACGTTTATCTTTCATGAAAGTCCATAATTTTTTGGGCATTTTAGATATATTAGTTTCCGTGTTTTGGATATAAGAATAGTAATTGTCACTGGCTAGATTATCACAACGTGATTCTAGAATCGCTAATGATATTTCGTCTATGGGATTCTTATATTTGTTATAACGCTTTTTTAATTTGTCTTTTTCTTTTATAAGACGTATAAGTTTACGACTAAATCATACAGGGAATTTCTTGTTTTTTGGTTTTGTTAGAGGAACAAACTTAGTTATAGCTATTCGCAAGATGCTATAGAAAATTTCCACCATATTATCAATATTATCGTCGTTTAGAATGAGTGCCCATTTAATATCAGTTAGGTATTTATTTATTTCCGAGAAATCTGCTTTGAAATAGTTGTATTTAACATTGTTGGTATTAATGTTTAACAAAGGGAGAGAAGAATTGGAGATTTGAATAATTAAGGGAGGATGGAGAGGATCTATGGAACTTAAAGAATTGAGCGATTGTAATACAGAACAAATTTCTGCATTTGTTAAAACTAAATCTAAAATCCTGTTCATATTATTCTGGATGAAATTATACTGTCTAAACTCATTAACACTTAAAAAATCAATAAGAACTTGACCCATTTTGGAACCAGTATGCACATTGGATAAACCAGGCTGTGAAACATCAATCAGTTGCCAGTTAATACAACTTAAGTTAAAATCACCTATAAGCGTATTAAAATTATGATATTCAAAGACGCGATTGCAGTTATTAGTAAAGCTATTTATTATTGTGTAACTCATGGGGGGTGGTAAGTATACTGCACAAAGGGCAAGCTGTTTAGGTTTGCGAGTGTCACCGATATCTATAACCAACCAGATATCTTCACATTCGCTTTCCCATTCAAGCATACGCTTGCAATTGTATTTTTTGGATACCGCTACTAATACACCGCCGCCTTCGCGTTTCTGTTGAAACTGTGTTTGCTTTCTATCTCTTCTAAAGACATTATATCTATTATCAAATAACTCGCTATTTAAAATTCCATCATTCAACCACGTTTCGGTTAAAACTATTACATCGAAATCATTCGTACAAGTACTTATATAAAAGCTATGAGTTTTAGTTCTTAAGCCACGAACGTTTTGGTAATATATATCGAGTGTCGCAGAGAATTTTATAAGAATTTTTAAAACAATAAACATTCATTACACAAAGAAGGGGGGGGGGGGGGTAAATATACATAACAGATTACAATTAGCCCAAGTTATTTAAAAAGTTCAGGTCTTTGACCAATTTACATTCCGAGTAGTCTGTTTTTCTCATAAAGATACGTCCATTTCTTATCCACACATATTTGTATCCTTTTTCCCTTGCCCTAATCCTAGCTGCAGCATGAAGATTCTTGTTTGCTTTAGAAAGATGTTCGCTTACAAATACAGGTCTATTATTTCCATTTAAACCAAGATGGACTGTGTTCAGTTTGTCGTTAGGGTTGCGCTTATTAAACTTGATGACTGCAGCCAAAATTGAATCTCGGATTCTAGGTGAACTCAGTTGCATTACAATTGATCTAGGGCGAGGATTGGCCGAATCTTGTTTGGCTACTCGTGAGCAATGCAAAATGTTTTCTTCCTTTAGATCACAACCGATGGTCTTTGATAAATGGGATATTAAGGTAAGAAGATTTTCATTTTTGTTTTCTGGGACTCCCTGAATCTCTACGTTGCTGGCTCTAGCTTGTTGCTCTAAAATATTTATTCTATCGGTAAGTAATTTTATATCTGCTTTCATTGTTTTATTATCCTCCTCAAGCTGTTTGACTGTTTCGGTATTCGTATTAAATTTCTTTATGATATCCTCATACTGACTGTTTAGAAAGTTCATTGAATCTTTCATTTCCGAAATCTCATTTTTTATACCTTTTAATTCAGCATTGAGAACATTGGTCAATTTATTACTAATTCCGATTGACAAGTTCTGTAGTTCATTCTTAATTATATCACTCACAACTTCTCGCATGTTATCAAGTGTTATGGCGTCATTGGAATGCGTTTCTGGTGGAGATGAAATTGCTGGCCTTTTAGATGATCGCTTAGCAAAGTTTTGTTTAAGAGTGCCTTTGGTCTAGCATCGGATCGTACAGGCATGTTGTCATCAATTATATTCTTAGGTTTGAGTCGCGTGCACTCAGGACATCTCCAATTAATCTCTGTTTGTTGTGCCTTGGTGATACTCAAACAGTCATAATGAAATGCTAACTTGCAAACGCTGCAGCATAGGTACTCTTCGCCCTCTAGTGAGGCGACACAGCAACCCAAACTTGTTACATTTGTTGTGACATCCATTTCCACATTAATTTTTAATTCAACTATGGTGAGTAAGATGCGTAAAGTAAATAAAATTTTTATTATAATCTAAAATATTCTATCTTCAAACTGAGATTTGAACCAGGGTATTCTGGCTGACAAGTGTATTTGCACGTAAGAATTCTGCGCCACGACAATCGTTAGCAACTTAACGAATTAGTTATACTGTATTTAGCTGTATCAATTGGAACTTGAAAGCTCGTGTTACTTGATATTAGTGATTTACTTAAGTTTATGTACACTTTATCACAATTTTTTTTATACAGCTTGTTTTTTAACCAATTTCCACATTTGCACTAAATAGATATAAGTTCCTCGCGATTTTTCATTTCAATACGGTGATAACACGGTCATTTTTTTTTCGTAACTTTTACACCATTCACAATAGTTTCACAATACTTTTAATTATTGTTTATAGGTAATGTACACTTGTTCACCTTATTAAGCACTTATATATTAGAAAAACAACGAAAATCCAATTATAATTCGAAATAATTTAGTAAAACATTACGGAGGTGATGTTTCCTGTCTACCGTCCATATAAGTTACGATAGCAAAATAGCGAAGTTCTATGTAAAAATTACTAAACTTTATTAAAATTAACATAGAACCTTGTAATAGTGAGCCAACGAATTATGTCATTCAAAAATTAATGGGATTCAGATATGCATGTTACCCTATGATATTTCTTTCATCTTTCCTATGTTATTATTAAGACGAGTGTTAATTATAAATGAACTTATTTATGAAATCCTACTTATATTATAAATGCGAAAGTTTGTGAGGATATCGGAATGTATAGATGTATGGATGTTTGTTACTCTTTCATGCAAAAAATACTGAATGGATTTTAATGAAACTTTACAATAATATAGCTCATACATCAGAATAACACATAGGCTACTTTTATCTTGGAAAAATGTACGGTTCCTCCGGGATAGATTTTTTTTTTGTTTTTACATAGCCCGAGCGAACCGAGTGTGAGCTGCTAGTCATTTCATAAATTTACGCTGTAGACGTATATTTTTTAAACGTTATTAATGCTAATTTCGTCAAATATCGCGTTAAAGATATCTGTTTGTATTCGCCGAACACATGTTACTCTCGGCATTCTAGAGATGAAAGCTATATGCTAGGAACCGCCAGTCAACACCGTTAGGTCGCTAGTCTTTAATATAAACATGTCACTATAAACAGTAAATGTTGAGCAGAATGAGCCACGTAAATAGGTCATTATAACTTTAACACACTCATAAAAAATAAAAACTCTTTGGTTTCTAACGAATTGGCCCTTAAAATGTCTTAGGATTTACGATTTAGGTTTTATAAAACACGAGCTTTTGCTAAACTTCTCATTTATAATTGTATCTTCATTTAAGAATGTGTTTGTTACATGTTAGACATCTTTTTTCTGACTAAATCTAAGCTTTCGGATTAAAAGCACACATCATACATGTAAAGCTGTATGCAACGCAGAATTAACTCTTAGTCCAAAACAAAATGGCACTACAAGGATCGAACCCACGATCAGGAACGCACAAATTAGCCTGCTAAAATAGAAAGAACGCGATAAGCTAATGCAAACTCAAGGTTAACAGATGATTACATGAACAAGATTATTATAATTCCTGAGATTTAAATATAGCGACGTTATAACGTACGGCGATATGTTTGAATATTCTGTTGCGTTCGAACGCATATGAATATAATATGTATAATTGACGCAGTAGATCTATTATGAGATAAATTACTATGGAAACAGATGTGAGCTTATGTTGAGATGTAATTCATTAATCGTTCTCCAAGTCTTTTCGCCAAACCCATAATTTGTTTTAGTTTCCGTAGACAAATGCCAAAAATGGACCCTTTTATCGCGTCTGTTTGTTGTGACAGTTACTTTATTCGAAAACTATTGGTAACCACTACATAGCTAAAAGGCCGGTGTGTTTCATGTCATGTCATGATAATGGAGATATCTAAATACAGGAGAAAAACTACACTAAATTACACACAATTAAAGGTATATAATAATGTAAATACAAAAGGCATCTAAGGTGTTGTTTGTTTATCTATATAATAGACATAGACAAAACAGTGCAGTACATTTTTCTTCTCTGTTTGCCAACTGATTTTGTTTCCTCTTTGTCTGTTTAAACTTATTAACTTTATATTGGACTTTAGTGTTGTCAAAAAAATCGAATTTCGGCCACTACGCGAACACTAGTAATAATTAAATGTACCCACTTTTTTCATTCTTGAGGTATGACCCAGTAATTGTTCGATTACCGCACTTATACTACGTGCGTGCTAGCTTTATAATATAATTTTACTAGCGACTCACCCTCGCTCCGCTCGGGTCCATCCCTGGTGAAAATTTAGGTTTGTATGTATTTTTTAATGCCGAATCATAACATTTTTTTTTGGGGTGGACCACCCTTATCACTTAGGGGTATGGAAAATAGATAGTAGCCGATTCTCAGACCTACTGAATACGCATATAAAATTTGGTAAAAATCGGTAAAGCCGTTTCGGAGGAGTATAGTAGCAAACATTGTGACATGGAAATTTTATATATAAGAAGACTAGTGATATTTACATAGTACACTTTTAATTGTATTTTACTAACAACACCTCACTACTAACAACACCAATATATAATATCAACATCGTGTTAAGTAATTAATAAGAACAAAAGCAATTACGAGTAATACAGCAGTGCTTTCACTACGTTTCAAATGTGACTATGTGAAGCGAAGTTCAGAGTTCTTAAAACGTCGTATCTTAATACCTTTGAGATTTTCATGTTCATTGCTGAAATTTTGATGAAAAATCTGAGAAAACCTGGATAGTTTCGAACATTTTAAATATGCTAATATTTAGCCAGCGTAGTGAAGCGACATATGTAAGTCTTATTGTATAAATAAATATGTTAGGACATTAACTCAACGCCACCTAGTTCCATGGTAAGTAAGCTACGAGTCTTGTGTTATGGATACCAGATAGTTGATACACTACACATATATAACTTTAAATATATACATATTATAAATAAAAACACCCATGACTGGAGTACAAACATTCTGGATCATCACACAATTTAATGCCCCCAGCGGGACTCGAACCCGCGACCGTTAGTACAGCAAGTAGGATCAATACAAATTAAGCGAAACGTATCGTCATCGACGTGGGATAAACCTTTCTTATAACTAAAAAACCCGGTAGTGGGACGTTAAAATTACTGAGTCATTGTTATTGTAAAATCAAAAATATTGTTTTTACGCTTTATATCCTTTAAAATAATTTAATCATCTTCCGGCACTTTTTAGTGTTTCGTTTCGTTGGTAGCTTCCTCACGACTGATTACATTGAATAAAAGTGCTTCAAGACGTACTATAATTTTGATTACGCTGTTTTAGTTCGTTTTAAGGCGAACAAAAAATAATTGTAGAAAAATATTTTTTTAAACAAGCTTTTATTTAAAGGCTCCAAAAAGATGAAAATAAACTTTAAAATTATATCAAACCTATCAATTTATTACATTAAACAATTTATATGATACTATTTACTAATATTATAAAGAGGTTTCGTTTGTTTGTTTGTTTGTTCGTTTGTTTGTTTGTTTGTATGAACGCACTAATTTCAGGAACTAATAATTTAATTTGAAAATTTTCTTTTTGCTTTCGAATTCGAAAATTTTCTTAATAAACGGTCTATAATAAGAATGGCTATGGGATATATATATCATCCTGGAAAAATGTACGATTCCCGTGGGATAGTTTCTTTTGTCTAGTATGATATACGAGTAAAAGCTTGTCGCGAGATTTACCTATTTAAAAAAACATTATTTTCAACATTTTGTTTCTTGTTTATCTTCACAGATAAATTCGGTTGCAAGATTTAACTCAAACTAACATACTAACACGACAAGTTAAATAAAAGCTTGTAAAATGGGCAAAATTAAAAACGTTAAAAACAGCATAAAATGCAAAAGCTGCTAGCTCCTAAATTCCATTTGCGTATGTACGTTGCATTATGATAGGTATAAGAATGCTTGAGCTACTTAAATTTAATATTTTACTACAAGTAAAGTTACTTATAAAATGAGTGTGAGTAATATGACGTGATTTTCTTATTTTTATCCTTTATGAAATCTGAGACATCGAAGTGAAAGCTCTTCTTCCTTCTCTACGTTCATACATTTGCAAGGGAAATTGATTCTTCGTAACAGGATACGGCGTACGCTACGTAGGTATAGGTGTATGCAGAAACATACGGGTGGTATCTATGTATGTATCTATAATAATATTACAAGACAGAAAAGTTTTTTTGTTTGTTTGAACAAACTAATTTATGGAATTACTAAAAAATATGCCCAATTTTTTCTTTGCATTTCATAGCCAATTTATAAATTAAGGAATTTTATAAGCTATCTATTATTTATATATTAGAATACTTCGGATCGAAGCAAATATCACTAATGACATAACACTGTACTAGCTAAAGTTTTTAACTATTCTAAGTAAAATATATACCGTACACTAAGGGGCTAGCTTAAAAAGCTTTAGATTTTGCGGTTCAGGAATTAGTCCTGGCTTGTGTCAAATGATTTATTGTTTATAATTAACGTGTAGATCATTACATCTATCTACTACGTCAGAGGTCATGGGTTTGATAAAAATATTTATTTCGTTTGCTAATAAACGCGTAATAAGGTATAATATGGAAAATTGAAAAGAAAACATAATCTTTGAAATTACATATGTGATATTCTTTAAGTTAACAAACAGACTCCTCAGTGTTATGGTAAATCAATTTCGATCTAATTAAGCTATTTTTATTAATGTAACAGTCAAAGGACGGGATCAAAGTTTATATAAAAAATCTAATAACAGACCAAAACTAAATGATATCATTATTGAAAGTGTATAAAAAAAGCGAAGCGCATAATATATAGGCAAAAGAACAAACTATCCAATAAATAAAGTTAACACGTAATTACTCGTATATAAAATTATAAACTATGACAGGAATTTTGACACTCTTGTAAATCTATTTTCCGCGTTGTTTTGCTGGGGCACTCAATTGCCTTTGAAGTTTTACCGCTGTTCATACATAAATATTTTACATCTCAGTTCGTTGTCAGTCAGCCGTTAACGGGTTATTAGTAAGGCTTGGGCCATTACTATTCTGTGGTTTCCTACGCCATTATTTTTATAATCATCGTAAATTAGTTGGTATGGTATGTACGACTACATAAACTACTAAAGTGTAAAAGTTTTATATAAAAACTATCTTTTCCAACTTTGCCGGTCTATTTTCCTTTTTAGCCTAACGTTTTTGATGTCTCAAAAGACATGGTTATTACACAGCAAAAGTAATACAATAATTTGAAAGAAAAGAGGTACATGGCACCGAAATACTTTACAATTAAAAAAAGATAAATAAATCTAATCAGAGGTTGCTTTAGTTTTATAATTTGAGGAAAATGTAATTGCTATCATTATGAATATTTTACGAAAAAATGAATTATAAAAAAATGATATATGTATATTTCTATTCCATATAGGATTGCTATATTCATACAAATTACAAAATATTTATTTCATTCAGGGTTATTATTGTGTAGGTACATAGTCAGAGAATTAGGCCTTTCTGTCTGTCTCTGTCTATTACTTGTATTTTTATTTTAAATTTTATTATATTCGTTACCGGTTATAGGATTCCACTAAAATAGCACCCAAACTTTCCTATACTTTGGATGTTTTTTAATATTAATAGTTTCGCAATTCATTCATTTAAAGCATTAGAAACTTGGATACCAAAAAATTATAATAAGACTGCGAAAAAAAAAATACATTTTTAGATATGTCAAATTTTATAAATAAATATACGGAGCATATATTACTTATGTAAAAAAATCTTATTAAAATATTTGAAGGAGCTTTTAATTATAAGGGAACAAAATTTTGAGAAGAGGAGTCATAAGATGGCTTCTTTCCAAGAACTTTTTGTATAGGAGGGCGAGATTGAAAACATGTTGAAATATCAGCACGTGGTACTGAACAAATAAATTTCTATCAAGGTTTCTTTTTAGATGAGTATGTAAGCAGTCTGCGTGTTTGCCAAGAGGAAATTGTAAGGGTGAGTCCCTGAGGGGGTATATTCAATTCAATTCTAAAAAGTTTATTTAGCGCTGAAGGATTACAAATTTTCTAAATATCATTAGTTTCTTATTAGTTTAAAAAGGAAAAGTCTTATTTCTGTTAAAAATGACGAAATTAAATCAGTGTGATAAAAAATATTTTTTTAGCTTTTTGTTAGCCACGAAGATCCTAGCCAGGTAACAAGACCGTTGTCAGGGTATCGCACGGTGGTATATCTGTATTCAGCCCTTTTTAACTTCCCACTGCTGGGCACGGGCCTCCCTTCAGTACGAGGGGGATCAAGCCAAAGTCCACCACGTTAGCCAAGTGCGGGTTGGCGGACTTCACTGTCTTCTGAAAACTTGCTAGGTTCTTTCAGACATGCAGGTTTTCTCACGATGTTTTCCTTCGCCGTTAAGACAAGTGGAAATCATATTGCAAATGATTCGCACATGAAAATATCAGAGGTGTGAGATCCAGGATTTGAAACCGCTTCACTCGGTTTTTCAAGTGAGCGCGTTACCACTGGGCCACCACTATCTTGATATATCTACGACCTTCCTAAAACATACCAAATGCAGAATGCCACTGAGTGTCTTTACAGAAACCAATAACTATTTTCGACTCGAAACTCAAACCTTATAGTAAGCAAGTGCATGCTATTCACTTGACCAATGATTGTATTGATAATAAAAGGTATTATACTATATTAAAGTCTGCCTTTCTGACATGAAAGTAAAAAAAAAACATAAAACTTTTAATTTACTATTCCAATCGTGCCCGCCCATAAAATCCTCCCGTATGTTTCCGTGACCCGGTTCAAGGAGTACGGTGCGAGCTTTATTGCACTTTTTATGCACACTCACAAGGACTCGAGTGAATGATAACGATTTTATTGTTCTTTAGCTCTCGATGTCGTCTCTCCTTGCTATCAGTAAGTTAATTTCACTTATGTATTGTAGAGTTCTTGATAAAGAATAAGTATGTATATGTCTGAAGTAATCATTTTATTGATCACCAGTCAAAAAATATTATAATTGACAAAGTTCGTAAATATGTTTGAATGTTTGTTACTCAATTATGCGTAGAGTATCTTCACATGAACTCAACTAAAATTAAGAGATATTGAATTTCTTTTATTAAGGAAGCCACACTGTCCTAGATTCATACAGAGTTTTTTAGTATATATGTATGTATATATGTGGCGAGCAACTAATACAATTACATATAAAATACTTTGAATACTAATATAGAAATGGTAGATACGACTTTTGTTCAAAAAAGCAAATTAAACCATACACCTTTATCAACTTAATATTATATTGTAATATCCAGAATTTACCCGCTGTCAAAATTCAATTATCGCTTCACAAACAAATAATCCTCTTTGCAGTACGCTGCGAGGTCGGTGACACATTCCATTTACTGTACAGAATTTGTTGACAGGGTATGTGGGCTTTTAGCCATACTTTATGTAATAAAAATTCAATTTCTACAAAAATGTTAATTATACTCTAAGAAAATTTTTAACATCGTGATTATGCTATACCTAAATTATAATAATGTCTTTTAAAAGCAAACTCTATTGAAAATCAAAATATACTTTATTTAAATAAACTTTTACAAGTACTTTTGAATCGTAAATTTTACATTTTGAATTCAATGTCAGTGTAGTCAGTCTACGTTGAACCTACCATTGGCTCGGAAGGTTAAGCTCAATATGTATGAATCTACAAGAATATCTCAAGAGTGACACTTATGATATATGAAATCCGCTACACTTAGGTTTCCAAGCAAACACATTATTATCTATGCGCTCCCATTACTCCTGTCAAAATCACTTAGATACTATTTTTTCTACAAAAATTAAAAAAAAACTACGCTAATTTAAAATATTCTGAAAGTACAACTTGCCTTACGGGGAAGGAAAACACCGTGAGGAAACCTGTATGTCTGAGAAAACCTAGCAAGTTTTCGAAAGACATGTGAAGTCCGCTAACCCGCACTAGGCCAGTGTGGTGGACTATGGACTGATTCCCCTCGTATTGAAGGGACGCCCGTGTGCCCAGCAGTGGGCCTTTACAAAGGGCTGAATACATAGATTGAATCAAAGGTGCTCTTAAGCATAGATAAACTTAATAATAACGCGACTTGTCTTGACTTCTAAAGTACAAGTTTTATCCATGAGGAATTGCGGCAAGAATGCATTTCACCACTGAATTACAATGCTGTTACCTTGGTGATAAGCGATCCAGATATATTATTACTGGCAGAAACGATGAGGTATATCTTAAAAGTTTTTAGCAGAACGAGTGTATAAAGGAAAAAAAAATACTTATGCTTTAGTAAATTCAGGTCAAAAGTCTTAGGACACCTCAACGAGCTCACTCGAGGCGACTGATGACTAAAAACGATACAAAGCTATGTAAAGATCTTAATACTTAGCATTTTATCTTTGTGACCCACTAGCTTTTTGTATAGATTCCTGATGAAATTATTTTTTTTAAGTATTTTGTTCAAGCATTGTTTTTTTACGTATTAGTAGGTATGATTTTTATTTTTAACCTATTTTATCTGACGAGCGTCCCTAACTAACTCATACGCGATTTATTTAATTTTTTTTCTTCGACTTACGATGCGAAATTGGCCTTCACGAAAAACCCCTTTCATTTTAAGAGATTTTTTGTAGTTTTACCTGTGACGTCACTCTCTCATCTCTATAACGAATTACGGTGAAATCTGTTGAGCCATTATAGCGTAGAGTAGAAACAAGCACTCACATTCACTTTGATTCAAATGAATAATATTAGTGTGGTTTCGCGACTATATAAAGACACGTACCATTACAAATTTAAGATAATATTTTTAACTGTCTAATTTGATCCCAAAAGGTGCACCGTAAACTAAAAATCTTTTACATTCCGTATCATATTTGACGACACGTCTGGCTCAGTTTGTAGTGTAGTAGTTACTGTACCAGTGGTCGCGGGATCGAGTCCTGCTGGGACATTCACTTATGTGATTTTTTGTGATTGTACTCCAGTTATGGTTGATTATATTTATAATATGTTTATATTTAGAGTTATATATGTAATAATATAATATATATATCCTAAGAGCGCAGAACCCTTAAAATAATCGTGACCTTAGGAGTATTATGAGATTAGGTAATTCATGTAAATTGCGCGTGTCATCCCTAAAAAAATTGAATTAAAAATGTATGAGGATAGTTGCAATTTTGTATTATATTTTGACATGTAAAAAATATCATTGTAAAGAGGTCTCGCATCAGTAGAGATGCGAGGGCCACGCTCTCATTAGTCGGAGGACCCTCGACACGGCATTATTAGTCGCTTTAGCTTAGCCTGTATTGTTGGCAACTAGTTTGCCTTTCTGATAGCTATGATTTTTTTTATTATATATCTATAAACGTAAAAAGCTCATTTTTTATATAAATCTTTTGATTATATCTCTTTATGCAATGAAACTTGTTTTCGTTTAGATGGTAGCCTAGTGCTAATGTGCTCAGTGCTCGTTTGAAAAAACTAAAGAAGCGGGTTCAAACCGCGGGCCTCGCACCTCTAATATTTCCATTTGTACATAATTAGCACTCAATAAAATCATGCTAACCACTGTAAAGCAGAAAGTTTAAAAAAACAATACAAATTTTGTTTTGTATCATATACGTTGCTTATTTCCTTTCGACCGATCGATTTCAATACAGGTACGGGTTCCAACTTCCACATTCCATAATATTTTTATGTGTATATTACACGATATTCTTGCACTTAGGGAAATAATTATGATGATATTTTTTTAATTTATATTAATAAACAATAAATAATTCCACTTCCAACGAATCAATCAGTTAAAAATATTTATTTGTACGTAATTCGATGATAAAGTATCGTCTTTTCTTCACACAAAGATTGATCCCTTCATTCTATCCAACAGAATCAGGTTAAATCAATAAATGGGTAAGGTGTTAACGATTACCGGCGGGCTTTCGATGATAAGCGATATTGATGCTTTAACACGCTATTTACTGCATTAATAACTGCTAAGTTTCATTCAGTTTTATTTAAAAATATAAAATGTATTGCAGTAGTTTTTACTCGCGGGTTCGATCGCGTGGCGCGGCGCGATTGAATCAGGTATTAAAGGTAGCCTATGTCCCTCCCCAGGATGCTATGTCCTTGTCAAATTTTATCGAAATCTGTTCAGCGCTTAAAGCGCCAAAAAAAGTTTTTTGTTTTTTGAAGAATTAATGCGTGAAACCCCCTTTTAATTGAGGGTAAATGGATGGTAATGGTCCAGATATGAACAATAGTCTTCATCTTTAGCTCTTTCATCCATGATTCTTATGATATCATCTACCCATCTGGTTCTAGGACTACCTCTCTCGTACTTGTGGGATCCGACCATGCAGTTAGTCGAGTTTACAAAAAATATATATCATCTTATGTTCGCGTGATATGAGACGATGATTTTGATTTTTTGTTGTATTATGTTATATTTTATTAATTTATATAGGTAATTTACAAGCGTTAAGAAGTATGTAACATACCAGACTACTATTATATATGCGAAAGATTATGTCCGTAAGTTTGTTATTCCTTCCGGTTGGGATGGCCGAATGAATTTGGATGAAACACTGATGAAATCTGATTTGGCTCGGAAATACCCTCCAGGTAAATTTTTAAGAAATCAATTAAAATTCTAAGAAATCTATTGTTAACTGACACGCCCCCGTGTCCGCGGTCGTGGAGGGATTAACGTTCTTGTCACAGTTCCACTTGAACATAACTCGTATATGGGTAAATTAATTTGGTTATAGTTATTTTGAAAAGGTTTTGTGTTTAGATTTAGTTTTATTGAATTGAAGCTTTTTTGTATTTGTTATATTATCATATATGAGACATTATATCTATCTAACGTACTCTACCAAAATAATGTTGTCTGGCAAAATGATATATAGTATTTAAACGATGGTTTGTTTACTCAAGCAAACTAAACGGTATCGACAAACATTAATATTCATGTGAATTATCAATGATGTTATAACATTATATTAGTTCACTAACGACGCGCCCTCGCATCACTTAGTCCCTCATCACGTCCCAAGTCAAAAAACTCATAAAACTTCTATTTTAGTCCTTTATATGCAGTAGTTTTTCCTAAGAAAATTCGTGTAGTGAAACTTAATTCATACAGTTGTTGTTGTACTAGTGATTCACCCTTGCTTCGCTCGTGTTTGTCCTTCGTGAAAAACAAAACAAATCTGTCCCACAAGAACTATACACTTTTCCGGGCTAAAAGTAACCTATGTGCTATATATATATATGCCTTTCATCCAGATCCGTTCAGCGACTCTGGCGTGAAAAAGTAACAAACATTTATTCATCCTCACAAACTTTCACATTTATAATATTAGTATGGTTTTGTAGGATAATCGTGGATTCAGCTGTCGAATTACACAAACGTTCTTACGGAATAGGCACTGCTGTTCTAAGGAAAACCAATATTATACTTTCGAGCAAATAATCCAATCTAGCCACTCAAGTCTATTTTTTATCTTGCGGAAACGGAAACAGATCAGTACCTTTCCGAGTATCTTTATTTGTCGACCAATTTTTTTTAGTTTAAAACCTATTCACGACACGACGACATTGTTGTCAATAAAAAAATTGGGAACAGTATTATTTTACATATAGATAGATTTTTATTATGTTTTCCTCATATTTTTAAATGATTATAGTCGAATTTCGAACGCTAGGTATTTTAACAGCCACATCAGCAAAGGTACGCCAACATTCTTGGGCACAGTATCCTGAAATATTTTAAGTTTTATTTTTTTCTTATATCGTTCTTAGGTATATCGTCGTTGTGTCGTTGTCTTTAAGACAATCCATATCCATACTAATATTATAAAAGGTAAAAAGATTAAGGTGAAAGTGTTTTTGTTGGTTGGTTCTTCTTTTACATCGAAACATAGTGACGGATTGACGTGATTTTTTGTGTGGAGATATGATATGAAACTTATCCGAGTTTTCTTTGTATTTAGATCGAGTGAAGCGGCGGGTTCTGATAGTATATTAATAATGCAAAGACACGTTTCAATATTTACGTTAATATAGATTTTTCAATATATAAAAGCGAAATAAATTAACAATACGCAGTATACACTAATGTATTGATTCAAAAAGCTATACATTTGAAGTTAATCTGTGCTAATGCAACAAATTTGAAATTTAACAGGCAGGTTCTTCATAGGGAGGTATATGGCCTCGGTGGTGTAGTGGCTAGCATGTACGGCTGCACACCTGGAGGTCCTGGGTTCGAGTCCCGGGTCGGGCCAAGTTTAGTTATTGAGTCTTTCTGTATAGAAAGACTCAGTAATAGCCCGGAGTTGGGAAGTTGGCGGTATTTCACCCCCGTGCCTCGGAGAGCACGTAAAGCTCGGTCCTGCGCCTTATCTCTCACCGGTCGTGTCGAGTAGTCGTCCCATCGGAGTATGAGAGTGACAGGAATAGAGAGTGCACTTGTGTCTGCGCGTACACTTGAGCACTATAATATCTCCTGCGCAGTTGGCTAGTCTCAATGAGATTGGCCGCCGTGGCCGGAATCGGTCAGGAGAACATCATCATATGGTTAGAAAGGGGTTTTGAAAATTTTAGAAAATCTGTAAGAAAATTCGTTATTTTTAAAAGGCACGGACAAAGCCAAAGGAAAAGGTCAGTAAAAGAAGTAGTCTTAAAACAAAATTGCTTCAAATGACGTTCAAGTTTTATATTATAGATTTATAAAAGCATTAATCTTAGTATACACCCGTGAGTATACGTAATTCGTAATACTTACATATGCATGAAAACAAACATATGCTTTACAAAATTCCTTTTAGTGAAGCGTGGAGCGGAATAATTTTAAATATTACTCGTATTTATATGAAATATTTTTTGTTTATTTTGTTATATTATATTAATATAACAAATAGTATACAAGCAAATAGCATTATGTTATTTGTGTAGATCTATTTGTATTTTCGCGTTTACTTACAAGTACAACAGGTGGCTAGCTATTATGCCTTTATTATATGATATGTATATAATTAATGTGCAATTTATAAATAACAATTAAATAATTATATATTTTTTTATAATTTTTTTGTAATTTAAAGTTAAAAGTTCTTTTTATTTTAATTTATCAAACTTTTTGCACTGTAACTTCATTTCTTAATTCATTTTTCATTACAAAATAAATATAAAGTAATTTGTTTATTATTTTTAGTCAATATTGTAATTAAAATGTAACGAACAAGAACCTCGATAAAATCACAATTTTTCGAAATAATGACAGTTCAATTAAAATGATCATTAAGTGCCAAAGCTCATTAGATATGTACATTAATCATTCCCATCTAATGATTAGACGACGTCAGACAATTGTTCTGATGAAATAATTTGGCTACAATATTATTGGCGTCACATAACTATTTATATAATTAAAGATACATCTAGAAATTTTATTTATATAGAAATATATTATATACTTACATAGGGTTGATTTAAAATCAATTAAGAAAACACGTACACACTATCCACACAAAAACACCTCACTTAAGTCCAGTCCTCGATAAACATATTGATGTAATCACTAGAATTTTTTACGCGACCGCGTAGAGCGCGACATTTTGAGTTTATACGCCTATATAAGTAGTATTTTTTTTTAATTTTTTACTATTTTTTTTTAATTTTGAGATGCGATGGTCGTGCTGGGCGAAGGCTGGGCGGTACACAGCGCAGACGTAGATGTAGCTAACTTCAGACGAGTACAGGCGTGCGCATCGCTGCAACTTCAGTCACTAAGTTGACCTCATTTCGGAACGCAATGAATTATTTTCGAAATGGCAACGCACTGCGTTTTTTAAGCTTTGTTTTGAATAATGTATGTTTTAACTTGATGAGATTGAGATTTATGTGCTCTTATATTTGATTACTACTTCTAAATTGATTTATTATGCTATACTCGGATTACTTTTTAAAGTTGTAATTAACACTGTATTAGGAAATATTTGTAGGAATTTATTTGAAAAATAAGTGGTATATAGTGTTTAGTTTGTAATTAATTTCATCATTAAAAAAATAATCAAGAGATAATTGATATAATATGAATACAAAATAGTTTTTTGTACATAGAAAAAATCATTGTGCTTATAATATGTACATTTTTGTATTGAGTAAAATAAGTAATTTTGTATTTTGTATTATTTCTTAATTGATTGTCATACATAAAAAATGTTATATTACAAAAAACTATAAATTCACTTAAAAAGCTGCATGGAGCAGGTTCAAACCCCAGATCGTATCTCTGAAGTTTAGCACGTGTGCAGACCCTACAGTTAAAGGTAAACTAGGTACGTTTCAAATGACGTGTTTCTCAGCAGTGGGGCAATAAAAGATTAGTTTAGTATGCGTTTTTAAAAAAAACTTATTTTTATATTTTTAATGTCTTTATTACCTAAGATTAATGAATGATATCTCGATTGCTTGCTCTAATGGGGTTAAAAACTTAATAAAGATTCCATGATTTGTAAGCAAAGCGACCCATAAAAAAACATTACCTACTATTGCCCAACTTCAGAAAAAAAAGAAAATTGAGTAAATATGAGTGAAATTTACATTTATATTAAACTAGTTACTCACCCTCGTTTCGCTCGGGTTCGTCCCTAGTGAGGAACAGAAACAATCCAATCCCACGGGAACCGTACATTTCTTCGGAATAAAAGCAATAAAAAGTAATAAAAAACTTAAATCCATTGATTCATAGTTAAAAACTATTTAGATTTATAACATTATAATGTATTCATATATTATAATTTATAACACAACATTTTTTAAATAAATAAGTTCGAATGTTGTATGGAAAGGATTCGTTACGATTTAGCTACGAATTTTGTGTAGCGGTCCTACGCGAATTTCGTAGAGGACCTACAAGATTATTCTATTCTGATAATAATTGAAATTTATAATATATATATTATATATTATACTTCAACTTATCATCCCTAGAGTGATAAGAGAGGTGGTTCGTTTTTTGCTCAAAGAGTCAGCATTTTAGGTTTTCTACAAATAATATTATTGTTTACACCCCTTCCCTATTAGAGTTTGACAATTTCAACACCTTAATTAAGGTGGCCTGGAAGAGATCGCTGTTTTAGCGATAAAGCCGACTCTTGTACATAGTTCGAATTCTATTTTTCTTGTTTTACCACTTTATATTGCTTTTGTAGGTACAATAAATAGTATTTATTATTACCGTTAAGCGGGAGAATGCGGCTAGGCATTTTTGCCACTATTCCACGCGAAAATGACTTGTACAGTAAAAATAATTAAGTTTACATTTGATTTGTATATATATATATATATATATATATATATATATATATATATATATATATATATATATATGTTAAGTATATTTGTAATTTTAATGTATTTTATTATAGTTATTATAGTTTTGTAACTATCCCAAGGGAACTATTTCATTTTCCGGGATAAAAGTATCTAAGATGTTGCCCGGGCATGTAAGGTCCCACCATGCAAAATTTCATTTAAATCGGTCTAATAGATTCGGAGATTAGCCCGTACAAACAGACAAACAGAGAAACAATAAATTTGAAAAAAATCTGGGTTTGTTCTATTTGTCTTCTTACACCCCCCTGACTCGGTTTTTAGCATTTTTTCTTGCTATGTACAGCCATTCGACCTCTACTGTTTTATTATAGCATAGATGAAGAATTTTTGATAGCAATATTAAAAATGTATGGATTTCGCCAATTTTGGAGTTAGAAATATAGAAATTTATGTTTAAGCTTTAGTTTACATTGCCAATAGGAAATCAAATAAAATTGTAGAACACAAAGTTGTACATTAAATTCTTCATAAAAAAAACCTTCTAGATGTTTTTTGTTGTAGTAATATCAATACTGCTAGTGTAATTTAAAAAAAAAATTGACAATGTATCCTAAAAAAGGTATCCTAAGTATGAAAATGAAGCTTAAAGTTTATGATACATATGATTCTAAGCGCTCAAAAGCGAGACAGTAATGAACGCAGAAATGTACAGCTGTATCTATATCGCAGATAGCGTCAATCACGTACAACACTTCAATTGTTTACTTTAAACTATCAGTAGATATTAAGTTATCTATATTATTTCTATTTATAAAAAGTTATCTATATTATATCTATATTATGTCACTGAGTGGTTGAAATTCTACCATAACCTTTATTTTTTATTTTTTTTATTGATAACACTAAATTTTGTCAATAGCTACTAAACAAAAAAAGAAAATCGTTTGACAAACAGAGAAGAAAAAGGTACTAAACTGTTTTGTCTTTGCCAATGCCTATTGTTCTGTATTAAAATTAAAAATAAACTATAAAACATGCAGTATCTATGATCTACCTGACTTACCAGAAGATCAGCTTTGAAAGAATCCAAAAATTATTAAGAAAACGTATTCTATTCTCTTATATGTATATTATATGCTGATGAAAAAATATATGATAAACAAATTTCTAATGACGAAGTAAAGTTATATTTTGTAAAATGTATGCATTCGTAAACATATTATGAAGATTTTATAAGTAAAGCTACAGACTTAAAGTAGTTTATGTAGTAATTTTACTACAAAGTACCCAAAACACACCGTATGTTATACACATGCTTCTCCTTCACAATTATAGTCTCTGTGCCATGCGTAATGTATTGGACCTGTCAGAATAAACCAAATAAGCTCCAGTTCGGCGATTTTACCATTAGCTATCAATGAGTTATGGCGCTCGCAACAGTGCTGAAATATCGGGAACTAATAAATCAAAAGTAAAAGCATGGTACATCTCCCCTTTCACATAATGAAAATAAGACATTAAAGAGTTTATCTACTTCCTGACTCACCATCGGATCTGCTATCAAACAGATGTGATGTTATCATTATATAATCGGAACTTTTTATTTACAATGCTATGAAGTATGTTAAAATCGACATTCTAGAGTTATTTACATGATACTTGTATGTTTGTCAATGTGTTCAACGCTGAAACAGCAAGTTGGATTTGGATGAAACTTAGCATATAGATAGACTGAGACTTGGAGTAATATAGACTTCTGTTAGGTATTTCCGGACTCATCAGAGCAAAGCAAGGGTAAGTCGCTAGTTCATAAAAATTGAGAAGTGTCTTTATGTAAGGAAGTTAGTACAATACATCGTCAGCTACAATTGAAGCAAACATTAAAGCATGTTAAAAATACTTTATCGTATACGAGCAAACCATCAATTATATTAACACGCTATAAAATAACTTTTAACAGTAATAAACTGTTAATTGAAAATATGTATAATAAGCACGAAATAATGAGTTACGTGCACTAAATTTACTATTTACTAAATAATTTACGTTTACGAATAACATTTTACTGATTAATTTAGTTTTATTTTTTGTTCACTCATAATATGTTCTAATTTATGAATATTGCTCGTATGGTAGATAAGTCGATAAAAAGTAGTCTATATCTGAAATTCAGGCTATCTCCATTCAGAATTTCTCTCAAAATCTGTTGAACCATTGCAGAATGATATACAATAGGTATACACCAAATTATACATGATATTTCATAATAAAGTTACAATATACCTAATAAAATATTCAATTAAACATAAAATCAAATATTTTTAACTTTTCACAAAAATATGTCTGCTTCTTTATATAATAATTCCCCTTTATATGTTTAGAGGTAGAAATTTTGTTCAAGCTTAAATAGAACAACTCAGGATTCCTATCAATTAAAAATGTTGATCCATGACAAGAAAAATTACATTTCTGGCTTGAAATTTATATGGAACCGCCCTCAAAATATAATTAATATAACTAAACTTATATTTTCTAACATAACTTATTTATCACAAGAACAACCCTGTAAATCGAATCACAAATAGCGAACATATCGCTTAATATAAACAAAATAAAAACTTTTTAACAAAAAAATAAAAACCAACTTCAAACAAAAGCACTAAAAAGAAAAAAATAACTGATTGGTAGTTTTCATTTACTATACATACCTAATCAAATATTTTCGAAGTGTGTTTTGGTTTGGTTTAGGTGTGCTTTGCTTTGTATGGGCTGGCACCGATTTCGAAAATATTTCATTAGGTATGTATTTAATAGGTAGGCTTTAATTACTTAGCCAAAGCACACCGACGTCGAAAATATTTGATTAGGTATGTATAGTAAACGAAAACTACCAATCAGTTATTTTTTACTTTTTAGTGCTTTTGTTTTAAGTCGGTTTTTATTTTTTTGTTAAAAAGTTTTTATTTTTCCCTTTTTAGTGTAGACAGTAGTAGCAAAGTAAGAATTCTAACCTGTTAGGCTTGTCAAATCAAACAAAATAAGCCCAAACTCAAAGTATCTACTATTAGAAGTTGAAGAGTTCCACCTATCCACCTTCTGGCCTTACCATCAGATCAGGTCAACAATACCGAACCACTGTACCATCAGCGAAAATAGAAACACTTGCAAAGTTTCAAGTCAATATGACAATCAGAAGTAGGTTAAATTAATTATTAGCTATTTTTTCATCCTTAGGGTGTTATTTTTTTTTTTAATTTAAATGAGACCAATCTGGAAGTATACACTTTCAAACAACACAAAAATTGTCCGAATCGGTTAATAAATGACGGAGTTCTGAGGTAACAAACATTAAAAAAAATACATTCGAATTGAGAACCTCCTCCTTTTTGAAGTCGGTTGAAAACACTCGTATGTAATTTAAAAAGAAACTCAAAATTCGATTCGATAACTCCATTTATAGAGTCGATCAAAAATGTACCAACACAGAGTGTTGGTTCATAATTCCAGAAATTACTCGCCTAGCAAGAAAATAACTGGAATAAGCTCACAGATGTGAGATTTTACGCTGGCAACTTCTAATAAGAATAAATTTTAGCGATCATTATTTTTACTATATTTATTTAACATATTTATGAGTAATATTGTGTAAAACAACAATTTGCGCCACCTGTTGAAACTAAATGTATAAACATAATTAATGGTAGGCTGCAATGAAGTAGCTTTAGTTTGCTTTTCCGCTTTCTTAGAAATAATTTATGTATTCAGCTCTTAAAACGACCTACTGGGTTTGAGGGGACCAGGCCATAGTCCACCACGCTGGCCAAGTGTGGTGCGGACTTTATGTCTTTCGAAAACTTGCTAGATTCTCTCAGACATGCAGGTTTCCTCACGATGCTTACCTTCACCGTACTTTAACCCGATGTGTCGTACGTGTCGTAGTGTTAAAATACAACCATTTTAAACAAAATATCAATTATATATTTTACTTGGTTTACTTTATTTATTTTTTTATATTAAAGAATTATTTTTACAACAAAACATTTGAATTGTATATTAAGAGAAATATTTATGAAAAACAAAAAGGTAAGTGAAATTTATTTTTTAAATTATTGCAACTTCGGTTTATAATTAGCGATGGTAGATGAGAAAGTCCAAGTCCTGATGGAGGATGGTTTTCAACATCGACAAACACCACGATTACAATTTATTTTGTATATATGTACACTCTACACTTTTATCAAAGCTCATATTGGGAAGTGTTGTGTTTATCGATTACTTTAAATTGTTTGTCAACTTCTGCCCGTAACTTCACACGCATATAAAGAGTTCTTTAAAGTATTCGTTAAGTGTCATCTATAAATATGTAAGTTCAGAGCTATTTTTCTTCTTTAATTTTTTTAAAAAGATTTTTGAAGTTATACTTATGTACTTCTTCGGCACACTTGGGAAAAAATATGAGAGTAAAATTTTTTCGATACGCGCGCACACCGATAGCCCAAAAGTGACATAATGAAGTTAGCTGAAAGCGACATGATAAAGTTAGCTGCATTCCTTTTACAAACAGAGAGTTGTGACATACGGGATGAAATCTTTAGCTATTTTTGTTCTGTTACGCCAAAGAAGTATAACTTCTTACGTGCGTACATAAGTACACTCAGACGATTTAAAAAAAAAGTGTTCTTTAGTTTAATTAAGTAAAAAAAAGTAAAACGTGCCCAATCTATTTGTGTAAAGATCTCATATACCTTTCCTTCCTATATTTTGTTCTAAAATCCTCAATAGCTAAAACTGTTCGCTGTCTGTCAGTAAAGCGGGAATTTGTTATAATATGTATGTATATTAATAACATGAAAAACTTATACAAATAATCACATGGAATATTTCCATAATAAAAAAATAATGAACGATGAAATTTATTATTGAGGCAACATCTGTACACATCTGCTTATAACGTTTTAACAATTATATTAAAATACATTTACAGTATACAAATGATGTAAGAAGACAAATGCAACACACAAGTTTGAGTTGAAATTGCCTCCACTTGAAGGGTTTTGTAATACTCTATTCTACGAGTATACTAATACCAATATATTAAAGAGGTAAAGTTTGTGAGTTTGTGACGTTGTAGGGGGTAATCTCTGGATCTACTGAACCAATTTAGATGAAATTTGGTAAGAAGATAGGCCATAGGATACTTTTATCCCGGAAATCATCCCTTAAGGGAGCGAAAATGGGGATGAAAGTTTGTATGGGGAATCAACCTGGGGACGAACCCGAGCGAAACAGGGGTGAGTCGCTAGTTTTCTATAAGTTAGCGATCTTTCCCGATTGTAAACCGATTGTAGGCACACACAAATATACACACACATCCTTTTAATACTTTAACATTTTTTATTAAGACCTTTTTAGTAACCTTTTATATAAATTATGCTTTTTGTCAGATATTTGTAAAAAGTAAAAAGAGAAAGGCGTACAATGATATGCACGATTTTTATTTCTATTTTAAATCAAATGGATTAAATAAGAGATTAAAGTTTTTTTTCCAAATTCATCCCTCAAAGGGCAAATAATTATTAATGATCAGATGAAACTTAGTATTAATGCTCTTCAAAACAATTAAATAACTGTATGTTTTGGTAATTATCGAAATTCATCCTGTAAGGGGGTAAAATAGGGGATGAAAGTTTATAATTGAAACTCTGTAATTTTTTTTGTGAAATCCACGGAAGTGGTATGCCTTTGCCTTTAAAATAAAAAAAGCAATACGTAAAATATATTAAGATATATAATATAAATATAACATCTCATTATGTTGGAACATAATGAGATGTTATAACATAAAACCAAATTTTGATTTTGTTAGTTCGAACGCGGGCGAAACCGCGGGAATGCTAGTATACAAATATTTGTATTTAAAATACTTATATTACTTATAAAAATAACTGAAACACATAATAAAAATTACAAAATAGAAAATATAATATTAATAAATTAGCTACAAAATGATTCAAAACCAAAGTTTTATTCGATTTACTAAGAACTATTCATAGTGTTCAAACTAAAAAAATCTAGATACTCACGCTCTCTCCACGTGCTACAATCAAATATTTTCAATATAAAATCATACGTACGTTAATACTCCCACTATAACACATAGATTTTCATTGCACGCAAAGGCAGAAAATAATTTAAATAAAAGTATGTATACACGAAGGGGATTATCTTGAAAAATATTCATATATAATTTAATAGTTAACTAATATTTTATTTATATTCTATTGTTTATTGCACTTATATATAGATGCAGAAATTAACATAAAATAAATTAAGTTAGCAAAGGTGGTTATTGCAAACTGCGAAATCAAATATTTCACACTTCTCTATATCAAATGTATGCATATCCTGTACCTACATAAAAATAATTAAAAAAAATAAGATTAAAAAAATACCTATTTAATTAGACTCCATCCAAAAACTTCACGGAACACTACACAGCGATCACTTCCTGAGTACTGTCGGAACTGAGTGTATTTCAACTGAATACACTTTTAAAAGCACTGTACCCTGAATCATCGTTTAGAGGAAAACGCCAAAAATGTGTTCCCAAAGTGCCCCGAGCATTCCGAAGCACTTTGTCACTTGTACTTTTAAAGAAGAATTTGAACTCGCGATATTTATAGTTTAATACATAGTTATTTATAATGATTTAGAAATGTATATCGTTGGATTTTCGATCGGTAAAAATAAACGGGCGCGTGGCGGCGCACGCGCACGCGAGTGAACGTCCAGATGGTCGGCTAGGGATGCTGGAGAGCTGGTTTAGTTCGATAGTTGAATTTAGTCATGATATAAATATGTTTAAGTCATGAACCGAAATAATTTGATGAAATATTTAAAATTGCGGTTTATACAGTCGTAAATAATGAACTGATATGTTTCATATATATGTACATGTATATTTTAATTTCAAGACCTATGGACAGTGAAAATGAGAAATCGGGAAGTAAAATCAATCATGAGTAATAATATTATTTGCCTGATATTATTCAGAAATAATGAAGAAATGATGGTAGAATAGAGAATATGAATATTCAATCTTTCTTAATGGTACCCAAAAAATCTAACAAGCTATAGGTATTAAAAACGATTCAAATTATTATTTTTCCATTGCCCAAAAAAAAACACGAAATATCGCTTTAAACGCTCAAAACAACACGTACTTAATTAAAATTACTAAAATGAAATAAATAATCGTAAAAAATATCGATTACTAATTGTTTTTTCAATATTTATTCAACACTATTAATGAGCTTCAAATCTCACGGCATACAATCTACAGGATAGTATCTACCCATGCTATACATATTTATAGAAAAATTTGATTTTTATGGTGCAATAAATCATTCGACACAATTCGTACAGACATTTGAAATTTGGATGATTGACTTTTAATTTATATAGCATATCGAGCTTTATAGCTGTCGATGTATTTTGGATGTAAATTTTTGTTATGTGCATTTTTCTGTCAACCTGCACTTGCCCAGCTGTGGGACATTAAAAGGCTACCTATAATAAAAAAACAATTGGCAAAGATAATGCGTAATAAAACAAGACACACCCCTTCTGAATTCGGTCAATTCGAGTTGTATGAATAAAATTAATCAAACCCACGACTTCTGCGCAGCAGTCACTACCTGTCAAACGCCTACCAAACGTGACTACTTTCGGTATTATAGGCAAAAGTAAGCAAGTAGATTTGTTTAGTCTTTATTATCTCGGGCGCTATTACGTACAAAAAACTTTTTTGAGTAAAAATGAATGAATACGTTATCATATTTCATACGTTTTTGGTATTTATACTAGAAAAGTTATAAAAGAGTACGATAAAGTTTATGAAAAATAATCAAGTAACATAGCATAAAAAGTGTATTTTTTCTACAAAACTAATAAATAAACAAAAATTTCTGAGAAAAAATTCGTAAAAGAAAATCCAATAAATATATTCTTTGGCATTGAGTGTAGTCGTCATCGCATCGTTACAAATGCCACCACCTCTTCCGACACTTCCTAGTTAATGTTATTTGGGTTTTATTGACAGTTTCGATTTATATTATAATAAACTATCATGTAAAAAAAACTTTAAAGTGTCTATTTAAACGTAAAAGTTTAGATATATTATAAATTTTATTATTAAGATTTAATGTTTAGTATAGATTTCTCTTTCAGGCAGTGATAGCCCAGTGGTAACACGCTCGCTTGGGAAACCGAGTGAAGCGGGTTCTAATCGCGGGGCTCGCACATCTGATATTTTCATGCGCGAATCATTTCTAACATGATTACAACCAAAAAATAGAAAAAAAAGACATTTAAAAAAACAACTTCTCCAAATCGGTAAATTTCAAAGATGCGCTTACAAACGAAACTAAATATAAATATATTTAGTAGTATAGATAAAAATGAAGCGGTGTTTGTTTGGACCTATATGTATATGCACATATAGGCAAAAATAGTCCCTCAAAACATCACTTTTCTTTATATTCTGTTATTCTACATAAATTTTTACTTATTTCGTCTAACAGGTTCGGACTAAATAAGTTGTGACAAATATACATACACACGTATATTGTACGTAAATTAGTAATAATTTGACGACACGTTTGACTTAGTTTGTAGTGACCATGCTTGCTGTGCAGCGGTCGTGGATTCGAATCCCGGGCATTCATTTGTGTGATGAGCACGAATGTTTGTACTCCAGTAATGGTGTTTATTTTTATAATATGTATGTATTTAAAGTTATATATGTGTAGGGTATCAACTATGTGGTATCCATAACACAAGCCTCGTAGCTTACCATGTAACTAGATGGTGCTGTGTGTTAACGTCCCAACATTTTTTATAAATAATTATATATATATTATTGTTACAAAACCCATTTTGATTCCTTCATCTGTTATACAAAATGATGGAAACAGAACATTTTGGAGACTGTTAAAACATTATCTGTATTTTTTTGCCTCTAGTCTCTAAAAACGTAAACCAAATTTAACAGGACTTTTACAGGCGTTTATAGAATTCAGATGAAAAGGACATCCGTTAATTTTCATCCCGAAAAGTGAAAAAAGTTTACGAGGTATAAAGGATAGAAGAAAAATGATTTGAGATAAAATTTAAATGGGATATTCATTTACGGGATATCGATTTAATACTAATTAACATAATGTATTTAGCCAGGAAAAAGAAAGGGTTCACTCAAAAAGCTTCTAGCCGTCTGATGAGTGAAAATCTTAGTAAAACAGGGACGAATCTCAAGTGAAAAGTAAAATTAGAAAATAAATTTTCATTACAGTGGGAACGTCGTCTGTCCGCCCATTAGTTGCCTACTGATGAAAGCTTTATAGATTTGAGACGCCAATGCAGACAGACATGATACGTAAAACACATATATATCTCATTTTTATACTAACGTCACTTCCTCGATCGTCAGGCAATTTAGAGATAGATTTATCAACTTGCTTTCAGTTCATTAGTAATCTTGATGTCTTGTATTTATAGAGCACTATTTTATATTGAGTTGTAAAGAATATCCTATATTATTGATACACATTTAGGAAAGATCTCGATTTAGAAGATCTTAATTTAACCATATATTTGTTTTTATATATAACCTTTAGTATAGAGATGACATATTTTCCCGCAGTAAAAATATCTAAATAAAAGTTTTTTAGTGATGCGTTCCCAGACAGACAGACAAGAATTCTAAAAACTATAAATTCGGCCTCTGTATCGATAATAATGACTATTTCAATAAGATTTTCTATAACTATTTAATGTAAAATTAAATAGTAATAAAATAATTTAATGTAAATATAACTTATTATATATAAATATATTATATTATAAATAAGCCACCAAAATTGAGTAGCTTCCTAAAAGTATCAAAAATTCATGCTAACCTCTGCGTCAATTTAAATATTTTCTTATATTTCACTTACATTTTCACTCTATATTACGTCAATAAAACATACAACCTTTCCCTAATATATTTTTGACCAAATTCTTTTCTCTGCGATGTAGACAAAATTATCACGACGAAGAAGAATCGAAAATATAAAATACCAACTCTACCTCTATACTCTCCGATTCCAGGGCATTATACTGGCTTCATTACCAACGTCAACCATCACTTGCCCCAAAATTTCAGCGTCCAAAATAAACTCCGATTGCTCGTAAACCTTACGATTTAATGCGTTGCAATCAGGTTGTAACCAAATGGTCACTTTGATTTGCTAGATTTAGTAATAAAAGAATAAGAGCTCAATATAATGTGAAAATTGCAAATGATTCATTGTCAAAGTCAATTTGCGTTTGTAACAAAATTTGCTATACTTACTAATTACTATATAGTAAATACAATCAGCAGTTCCAGTAAAATTCTAAAACTATTCGTACAAAATGGTGAGGACAGTATAAGCGAGAGGACTAAGGAGTTTAAACGTGAAAACGATCATAAAGGTCGTCAATCTATTTTAATTATGACAAACCTTCTTAGTGTCTTGGAATATGGCTGTTATAAAATTGACAATTACTTTGAAACTGCTAGATGTTCCTTTTGGCAAATTAGTTAAATCAAAATTTCTGTCAAGTTACAAAAACACAAAAAAAAACAGGTTAGTAGTATTAATATTTATTAAATTAATAATTCAGATTGTCACACAATGTATGTTACTTCCGAGATTTCTGGATACTTTTCATGTGTTTTATTTTTTCTTTTATCATTAAAAATTGCTATTTATGTCAAGTTAGAGAATAATATAATATGTACTTGAAAACAATATATCTTAGGACTTTGGTGTAGTCCGAAAATATTCTATGATTAACGCTCACTAACTCATAATTAATTATTGTTTTTGTAGCAATCCAAAATGTATTTTTAATATTTGATATCCGTATTATTAATATTATAAATGTTAGTTTGTGAGTATGAATGTTTGTTACTCTTTCACGCCAGAACGGCTGAACGGATCTGGATGAAATTTGGCACAGAGGTAGATTATAATCTGGAATAACATATAGGCTAATTTTTATCCCGGAAATATGTACGGTTTCCGTGGGATAGGTTTGTTTTTGTTTTCTTACTTCTTAGGGACTAACCAGAACTAAGCGAGGGTTACCCGCTACTAATATTATAAATGCGAAAGTAACTCTGTCTGTCTGTTACTTTTTCACGCTTAATTCGCTGAACCGATTTGTAAAAAAAATGGTATGAACATAGTTTGAGACCCTGGGAAGGACATAGGAGTTTTCATCCCGGAATTCATCCGTTTTAAGTGTGAATCCGGGTGAAAAGGGGAGTGGAAGTTTGTATGAGGAATCAATCATTTCTTAAATAGGAGAAACTAATAATATAAAAACACTCATAATAAATACTATTCACATTAAGTATTAAGGAAATTTGAGTTTTTATAAGTGATATTTTTTGCATTTTGTAATTATAGAGTCAAATCGATATTTTGTAACGAACGTACGACCCAGTAGCCATTTTTACATTTATGAATGAAATAATTAAGATCTAAGTTTGTGCTATTTAATAATTTATAAACAATTTCATTGATTTTTATCTTAAAAAAACATCTTTTGTGGAGATCTTTTCAGATAAAATCCATTTTGCGGAACTAACTTTTTCTTCGTTATTGTCATTATAGTGAATATAAAAAATAATTGAATCTATCAGCTTTTGCTGGTGACTGTACAGTCTTAGTTTTATTACTATTACATATTTTTATAAGCAGACCCAAAACAATATTTTCCAACTATTACTACTTACTATTATATTCCAACACAGTAAAATCTGGGTTTTTATGGTTGGAAAGGTACAAAAGGTAGGATTGTTCGCAGATGACTGCAATGGTCCCTAAAAGACCATGGGCCTGATCCAAAGTGCCCTGTGTCTACTCTTCATGGTCTTCTCATTGCTATCCAGAGTCGAAAGCTGCACTAGAAAAGTATATATAGCGTGTAGGTCGCCTGCACCTTGCACCAAGAAGTAAACATTGGTAAAATTCTGATAAATATTCCAAATTAAATTATTTTCTGTGTAAATTATTTTGACGTAGAAATATTGAATTCAAATATGTTGAGCTTGTCAAGAAGAACCATCATAATCCTTATGCTTAATAACGTCATGTTTACTACATTATTTTTTGCTAATTTATGCTATAGTTTTATTCTGTACACGATTTTAGGTACAAAATGGCAAAAATTAATTGGACGATGCTGTATGCGATGCTGATAGTCTTATTCACTGCTTTCGCACTAGGAAATGCTTGTTGCAAGAAACCCCTAACTTGTTCTGGTCGGGCTCCATGTAGAAGAGGCCCTTATAGAAACTAGGAATATATGTAAGAATACTTACATAATAAATACACTTTTAGAGGGCGCCTCCGATCAAAATGTCTTACGATTTTCCAGAAGAAAATAAAAATTAAGAAGGAACTCACTTCAACACAAAATAAGTCCAAATAACCTTTAGCCGTAAGGGAATTGGAAAACGAAAAACGAATGTGTAAAAAAAAAATATTTATATGGATTTTCACCATGATTATATTTAAATAAATTTTTCGATGGTTTTCTGTCTTTCTTTTTCTCCCGTTTTTTGTGCGTAATAGAGAAATATTGTTTTGGGTCAAACTCCACCTTTTGATGATTCTTATATATATCAATGTCATACTAATACTAAAATTATTTTACACTTGCAGATATTTTTTTGTGGTAAGACTCAACACATTATTTCTCGTTACAGGAACTCCCAATTAAGATCAAAATTTAACAAGTGGAAGATAAGTTTATAAAAAAGAATTCTATTATTGCAAAATTAAAATTTAGCAGAGCAAATATGCACAATTTATAAGTAAGTTTCATGTTTTTATTTTTTACGCGTTATTTACTGATTATCTTATGTAACAAATAATAAATTTGACTAATTAAAAAGTAGTAATTGCGACGAAATAGCTGAATTTTCATTCTGTACGATTTATCTTTTCAATTTCTTTAATTTTTCATTCTATAGCCCTTTAACAGCCAATAATAAAATTAAATATTGGAAATCCATTGTCCGAGATATTAGAAGTGAATAGAGCTACTCTTCAATGGCTTTAAGTAAAACCTTAGTGTTGGATCCTTACATTCTTTTTGATAATTCCTATGAATACATATGTATATTGAAGTTGTTCTAAAGCATGTTATTGTACTTAGGTGTTTTAAGGCTATTCATACTTATATTAAATATTTTTAAATATATATATATATGAAGTAAAAATAACAATAAAAAAATTGTTTTTCGGTTAAAGATTCAATACCACAAACTATCTCAGATTAAATAATAGTATAACCATCTTTACAAGTATGAACGCTCAAATTTTAATCCGAGATTTATTTGGTTTTATTATGGATTTGCATTAAAACTTCAGCCTTTTTAAATTAACTGCTATAACAGAGCAAATTCCGTGCTAGCCTAGTGCGGGATGTTTTTCCTTCCTTCACCGTAACACACGCAGAAATTATCTTGGTAAGATTCGAATAACAAATATCAAGAGGTACGAAACCCGGGATTTGAACCCGCTTCACACGGTTCCTCAAGCGAGCGTGTTTCCACAGGTTCTGCCACTGCCTTATTCAATATTACTATTTATCCATACTAATATCATAAAAGAAAGTGCGTTTGGTTGTTTGTCCTACTTTCACGTCGAAACAGAGTGACGGATTGGCGTGATTTTTTGTGTGGAGATAGTTGGAGGGCTGGAGAGTGCCATAGGCTACTTTTTACAACGGGAAATTATCTAATTTCCACGGGAAAAAACGTTATAATACAATCCAAAAAAATATTTATGATCAAAATTACTTGAAACTCGGTATTAATGTAATACGTGTTTTAGCATTTTTCGAAATTCATTCTATAAGGGGGAAAATAGGATTGTATATAACTACCTTTTTAGAGATTTTTTTGTAGTTTTAGCGCGAGCGAAGCCGCGGGTTCTGCTAGTATATGAATAAAAATAAATGGGTAGCTGTATAAAATTGGTGAATATCTCAGCAGATGGTGGCTGCTAACGTATGATGAACAGAAAATATCTAGTGGCAGTGTTGGTTTTCCTTTTGGTTTTATTGCAAGCGGTCTGTGGATGTAAAAAGCGAGTGACTTGCAATCCTGATAACCCGCCCTGCAAGCGATAGGTATGTGTATATTTCTTATTTGTTTAATAATAAACATGCTAGGGCTTGCGGCTTTTGAGCCTGCACATCTGGCTAGTCTTAATGAGATTAGCCGCTGGAGGAATATAATGTTTATTTTAGAATAACTTTCGTACTCAATTAAGCTATGTATATGTATTAACTAGCGACCCCATTACATCGCCCGATCTGGTCTAGTGTTGCAAAAAAACTTAAATAAATTTGAAAAAGACGCAG
Organism: Brenthis ino; assembly: GCA_921882275.1. NCBI lineage: Eukaryota > Metazoa > Arthropoda > Insecta > Lepidoptera > Nymphalidae > Brenthis > Brenthis ino. The sequence continues at coordinate 11,305,461 of OV170229.1, read as the reverse complement.
TTTTTTTCTGAAGCATGTTCTTTTCAAGAGTACAGAATCCAAAATCATTCAGGTAGTTTCCGTAAAAGATTAATCCTTAGAGTTCATATTAGTGTTTTCTGATTATTTTTAAACCTACCTTTTTTATTCTGATTTTTCGTGATGCAGTCACAGACAGACAAACAAAAATTCTTAAAACTTGTTTGGCCTCCATTCGTACATGACAGATCGATAATAATGTCTATTTTAATAAGATTTTCTAAAAAGTATTTAATGTACAGATTCGGCTTAATTACAATTTTATTAAATGTATAGATATACTCGTATGTAGTAGTAGTCTTAATAAAGGAAGAAATTAACATCTTTTCCAGACAATCTCCCCGTGCTATGGACAAAGCTTTTGTCCAAGAAGTGATAGTGCTGATAGTGACCCTGCTCCTCTCCTACCTCGAGTCCTGCTACGGCTGCAGGCGACACGAATACGTCACTTGTAACGAAAACCAACCTAAGTGCGATAAGAAGTATGTAATAATTTTGTAGTAAAACCAACGAACTAATGTTTTTAGTTTGTTGAGTAAAACGATGAAATGAACATTATAATAATTGTAAAGTACTTTAAATCAAGGCTTTTAGATTGTTTTTTTTTTTCATTAATCTTTATGATTTATTAACTATGGGTATTATTAACTATGGGTTTTCAAGATAGCCATGAGTAATAGGTGTTTGTTCTTCCATAATAATAATTTAACTATTACACGTAATTTTAGAATCTTAATATTACAGTAGGTATTAAAACGTTTAGTTACTATTTAATATTTGTATTATATAATTTCAAGATGCATGAAATATTTACCATATACAGAAATCATATCTTTATGGCCGTTGCAGCATTCTAAGATTATGTAAAACTACATTTTAACGTTTAGTATAGATTTCTCAGAGATATATTCCCGCAGTAAAAAGTATTCTATATGTTGACCAAAGAATTTCCAAAAAAATATATATGTACAGATTCGACTCAGAATTTTATTATACGTATCTACCTACAGACTATTTAATTCAAAATAGAAATAAAAAAAAATATTAATAGTATTTGTATATATTGGTGCTTACATCATTTTTAAAATTGTTCAAATGCTTAGAAATCCTGTTTTAATTTCTACAGTAAATCCTTTATACATTTATAATATAATGAGCGTATTTAAACTAATAAGTTGTTGAATATGTTCTATCACATGAATTTTTATAAAGAGCTGCTGTTAGCTTGTTTATAGTTTAATTATAACCTAAAAGAGCCTATAAAATATAATTAGTAAAAGAAAAACTGTAGCTTTTGACAAAGTAATTATAAAGTACATAGTCTGGCCATAAATACTGTTACAATAAAAATTAAACAAAAAAACAAAATAATTAAATGTGGCACTCGGAGACTGCCGCGGTAAAGCTATTGCATAGCATTTTTTATCAACTTATGCAATTATAATTATTTGTTTATTTTGTTAATGCAGTATTTTTTTCCTTGACTTTCTTCATTAATAAATGCACTTTGTTTATTCATATTTAAAACACTTTGTACACAAATTATACGAGTACAGATATTCACTGTTGTACATAGATGATAAATACCTATACACCTATATACTTTCTCAGTTCTCACAAACAGCTGATTACAATCCAACCAATGCCACCTAAAGGCGGGTTGCTGAACTAAAGAGACAAGCGTGATATTTCAAAAAGTCATTAAAAGTTCTAGTATTTATCGATAGATGGAAAAACTAAAAAGTATCACCGATGTGCCGGTCGGAGTGGGGGGTGTCAGGTTTTTTTCGTTACGGAATTTCTGGATTCGGTCCCCACGCTCAAGGCCCGCGATAGAAGCTATGCAATAGCTTAATATTACATTTGAATTTGGAATCTGTCATTTTTATATCATTATTCATTGTGTTTTTTCATTTTTGCGCTAAAACATTGTAAAATATTTTGTGATATTAAAATGTAGTAGGGTACTAAAGAGAACCACCGAATCGATGTGATTGCATTACACAAAGTAGGAATGGAGCCAAATACAATTTTTAAAACTCTCCATACGCTTGGTACTAGTCAAATGTTAGTGTACCGGGCTATTGTTAAGTTATATAGGTATGTGTAGTGTATAAACTATCTGGTATCCATAACACAAGCCTCGTAGCTTACCACAGAACTAAATGGCGTTGTGTGTTAATGTCCCAATATTTGTTATTTTATTTATAATCAGACCAGGTCGATGGTATGAAAGTACCTACATATCTATACATATAATAAATCTATAGAGGTCGAATGTCTGTACATAGAAAAAAATCAAAAAACTGAGTCAGGGGGTAAGAAGAGAAATAGAACAAATCCATTTTTTTTTCAATTTTTTTGTTTCTCTGTCTGTTTGTCTGTTTATCTATTTGTACGGGCTAATCTCCGAAACTATTGGACCGATTTAAATGCAATTTTGCGTGGTGGTACCTTATATCCCCGATCAATATCTTAGATACTTTTCATCCCGGAAAATTATAGAGTTCCCGTGGGATAGTTAGAAAAACTATAGTAACATATACAACTTAGTACACAACAACTTATGCACCTAATTTAATAAAATTTGGCACGCTGATACCTTATATTGCCGGTCAAACAACAGGTTACTTTTTATCCCGGAAAAACTCTATAACTTCTTACGTTCGTACATAAGTACCTACACACAAACGTTTTTTTTTCAAATATTGCTGTCATCCTATTTCACCACAGTCTAACTTTATCTAAAGCGACACAACGTTTCCTTAAAATAGTTAAAAGGTACAAGCTCCCGTCATACTTATAATATAGTTGATGTAATTCCAAGCAAACGCCACGCTTCACGTGTAATGCGCACATCCGGCGTTGTTTGACAGTGAATGGTCGTTCTTAGAAGAGTGTCTTATTGTAATACAATATAGAGTAAAAGGAATTGTGAAAATGGCAATAAACTGAAAGCTGTATTCACACTTTATTTTCAGTTTTAAGTGTCTTATCATGTTTACTGTATAATTAAGATTATTTTAGTTTGGATAGATTTACTGAAACAATTTCAAACAAAACCTGACAATGGCTAAAAAAGTTGCTAGATTACCGTAACTAGTTTTCGCAGAGCTTTATATAGGGGAGGGCAACCGGGACACCAGCTTGCAAGCTTTTTCATAATCAAGATACAGGGTACCTACAATAGAAATTTCTAGGTGTTCTAAAGTAGTTTTTTATGTTTAACTCATGCAGGAGTAGTTTGTTTGAGCCAAATAACACTTAGTAAATGTTTAATTGAAACAAAACGGATAAAATGATGTACCTACCCTTCTTAACACTCGAAAGCGAAACTCTAAACTATCCCATGCAAATATCAAAACTATCTATTGCTCCATGACACGTAGACAAATTTATTTAGACAAATAATCGTGTTTTATTTCGTTTTTGTTAGACAAAGTTGACTCATCACGATGCAGTATCTCAACGAGTTCGTCCTAGTGTTTCTGCATATTGTCGTATCCGTGTTCCACCTAACCAACGGCTGCAAGCGCGACAGGAGACATTGTAAAGACGGTAGATGCTATCCCTGTAATCAATTCGGAGGACCTAAAGTACGTGCGAAGATCGGAATAAAGGTGAGATTTTTGTGGTAACGAGGATAATGGCGAAGTGTATGAATAAGGGTTTTGAGCAATGGATAAGAACATTTTCGCCTTTTAAGTTCAAAGGATAAGAAATGTTTGTACCTGATACGAAACTTAACCTGTTTATACTTAGAGATGGGCCGACTATGGGTTTAGCCGACTAGTCGACTGGTCGGTTGGAAAAAGACCGACTAGTCGGTGCCTGTCTATAGTTTAATATAATTAATGCATAGTATTTGAAACTGTGATTCAAAAATAAATAATAAGAGAGAGATTATATTATTATGTTCTTTGTTCACAGTTGTAGACACTTGCGTTAAAAATTTTTTTGTTAATCTTAGTCATATAAGTACTAAGTCTTCTATTCCTTCCTCCATTCCTATTAATAGATTATATTGCCAATTCTAAGACTGATACTAAAATGACAATACTAATTAATAATAATGACGGAATTTCATTTCAATCGCCCTTTTTTAAGAATAATAATATAAATAAAGTAATGGGCCGACTAGTCGCCGAATATATATATGGCCGGATAGTCTGCTTTCCCGACTAGTCGGTACATCTCTAATATTTATATAGGTAACAAACATAAAGCTACATATTAATGGAAAATAACATTGTTTTTTGTATATGTTTCCTTTAATGTCCTGGATATTAGAGGTTTAGAAGAACTGTTTTTTTTACAATAATTATACACTTACCGAAATGTTTACTAAGCTGATGTAGATTAACTAATAAATGATATATTTACAGTGAACATTAAGATCTAATCATGCAATACAAGAAGTGCATTATATTTCTCCTCATACTGGTATGTGCGTTGGTCACGTGCTGCAAGCGCAGGCGCAGCTGCCCCAAGTACTGTCTGCCGTGCACTTACAAGGGACCTATCATTGAAGTTTTATATCCGAAACAGGTGTCACATCACAACATTGCTATAATTTAAAAATTGCGCATGATTTTATTAAGCTATTATTATTTTGGTAGGTAAATACATACATAGTCCTTTGTGAGCGACATGTTCGTATTCTTTTCCTAAACGGCTTAACCGATATTTTCATGATTTTTGTGTGGATCACCTGGTTGGATATTACTTAGCTATAGTTAAACTCAGTAGGTAGCGCTCCTGTCAAGACTTTTTTTGATTTTTTTAGTATACGAGGTCTATGTACGTCGACATCGCCTACCGGGTCCGCTAGTTTTATAAATTAACAATTTTATTTACGGCACGGTCAAATAAACAAAGTTGAATAATCTTACACTTAAATGGAAACGTGCTTTACCTTATTTTTAAGGTTCCGTAACCAAGAGGCAAAACCAAAAAGCAATTTAAAACTGAGCTTATATGAGATTTATTCCTATTTAGGGAAATACAGCTCCAAGGGATTGCAGATAGATGTGCCTATTTGATATTAAATTTCAATTTGATAACTCCACGCGATCTTGAGAAAATAAGATTTTTTAACTTGTAAGACAGACAGACACACGGACAACTACGTAATCCTATAAGGGTTCCTGGTTTTTTGTTTTGAAGCAGGGAACTCTAAGAATACGGATGGCACTTCATACCTACATAATACTTCTGTTTTACTTAAAGCTGGCAAATTATTTGAATAACAACAAAAATTTTAGTATTCAAGTAAGGTAGTAATTTTAGTATTCAAGGATCTCGTCCTTGATGCAACAATCAACTTCGCACTTTTCCTATTTTATACTGCAGTTTTCATATTTATCTTATTTTTTTATTTTCCATTTCAGAAAAATGAAACTAATGCATTAGGAAACAGGAAGTAATATTATTATAATTTTTTATAAGTAGGTATTGTTTTTATTAATTGTAACCTTCACTAGTGCCATTTATCTGTTGTTTCTTTAGACCTCTTACTTACAAAATAAACTTAATGTTTTCAGTGTGTTTATTTCTTGTATTTTATTTATTTTTAGCTGTAGAGCACCTTTCCAAAATTGATTTCTAATAATTCTTTTTTTTTCTTGGTTGCATTTTAATACTTTCTTAGACTTATGCGAATATTTGACATTTTAAATAAAACTTCCCGGATTTATTTAGATTTTTGGCGCACGGCAAATCGCAAAAATCAAACTAAATCCGCGAAAATAACCGAAAAGATAGTTTTATTTAAAATGGTTGCACTTTAATGGTAATAGAGAAAAAAATACAAAAAAACTTAGTGAAAGTCGACTTCTCTAAGATTTAAATCTTGTGACATAGATTTTGAGATACATATACAGTAATAGTACAGATACCCCTTATCTTATAATTTGGATGGCAATCACTAGACATATTTTTGTTTTTTAGAGATGATAGATGGCGTTGATCCGCAAACTGTCAACCAATTTTTTTATCGATACTATGCAAATATCGATAACAGGTCAATATATAATGCCATGTGTCTGCCATTTACCTAATAGTTTTAGGGTATGATTCTTAAAATATTTAATATACTCGGGTAAAAAATATCTGTATTTAGAGCTTCTGAATCTTTTATTTTTTTGCCTAATTATATTGCTTGTATGCTCAAAAGTCGATGGCTCAATAAGTTCATTTTCTTCATTTTAAATGTTTAATAAAAAAATCTTAAATGAAACCACGACATATAATAATGCCAATATACTTTATTTACACTCCGGTACATTCTTGTCGATTAACTAGAAAATTAAAACTAATTAGATACATCCTATCGAAGTAATCTGCATACATTATTATAATCATAACAGACACACAAACAAATTTATATATATTTAACACATTATAAAATGGAAAATGAAGCCAAAAATACCTTTATTTATGACAATTTTATTTATTTAACTAAATAAGAGCTATATTAAGTTAAAAAAATAAAAATGTTTGTGTTTTCAAGCTATAAGACAATTGACATCAATGTTACATATGTACAGTTAATCTAACAAGTTTTGACGACTCAAGAATGGAGAAGTTTCCCATTTTTCTTTAAATTTTAGTAAAATATAACAAAAATACGAAAAAAATTATTAATATATCTCAACAAATGAAAAACTTATGAAACTTTAAAGTTGCGCTTGGAAGAATAATTTCGTGACGTCACACGACCTGAACGACCGACATTTAAATCAATTTCTTAGTCATTTATTGATAGATTTAAAAAAAATCACTGTTTTATTAGTTTTGATCTATATTACAATTCCATTGCGTTAAATCAACATGAACATGATATTAACAACATCATGAAACTTCTCCATTTGTTTGATCGGTTACGAATTGTTACTGTAACATTTATTTATTGAAAGTGATAAACTCGCCAAGACGCACGATTTAAGCGAACAAAATATTTTATAGAATCATTAATGTTTAATAAAATATTTTCAAACTTCTTGTTTAATTCAACATTAAACAATATTTTGTTTTATTCGGATGACTTCGATTCGAATGAACCAATCTTTTTTCGTACATGTAAAATTGAAATGGTTCATTTTTGACAAATTATCAGGTCGTTTTAGTTAATGTTGCCAGCAAAAAAATATATATTTTAATTATGTAAAGCTAAAAAGTTTTATTTAATTTTACACAAAAAATACTTTATATATAAGTTTTAATTACTTATTGATCTCTTTATAAAATAGCACACATATTATAAGGGTGTTCATAATTACAGACAAATATAACTAAAAAAAATATATACTGAAGCTTTACTTAATATCAATATAAACTAAATAATATCCATAAAATTTAAATATAATATCATTATTCTGAAATAAGTACAGCCTTATTAGGTTTAAAATAAAATAATAAAGTCACAGATTCAAAATAAGGAAGTTCTAAGCATTAAAAAAATGACTTAGCTGTTAGATTTAAGAGATAGATGGTCCCATACAGACTGATATACACATTTATGAACACCATTATAATAAATCTCATAGATACAAAACAATAACAAATCTCAACACCCATTCATTTAATTATTTATACGGAATTATTTAAAAATAGTTAAGTGTGAAACGACATTATAGACTAAGAGACGAACGTCAAACTCCTTTCCTCCTTACACCAAGTTATTTTTATAACAACCTTAAGCTTCATCTATGTACGAAATCCCCGATTTTTAATTTACAAGTTCGTTTCGACAAAACCTAGGAATTTAGGTTTTTAAACCCCTATTTGATAAATAAAATATCCAATAGTATTATTTTAATAGAAACAATTTCAACAGTTTATTACAATAATCTATGGACTATATTACAACCTACATACTAAACAATTTAATGGGGAACCCTTCAAAAATTATTCAAATCAAAATTCATATTGAAAATTTCAAACAGCATTCACAAACTGTGTAAAGCACTTATTATACATAGTATAACATTATAAATATTAAAAGTTACATAATAAAAAAACAACATACATACAGATGAACATAGAACCTCCTTCTTTTAGAAGTCGATTGAAATACATAAATAATAATATGTATGTATAAGTAAAAATAGCAGTCTAAGTCGGAAATTACCGGTAAGTTTTAGCCGAGATACTATTTTCCTTGGGCTCTTCTCAGCGGGAACTTTCGCAGATGGTATTTTCTTCGTGGACTTCAGTGACTTTTTAAATAATGATTCAAAATCACTTGTAATAATAATCTAATGGAATAAAACCTAATTTGCATGTCAAGATGTAGATCTTTTTAATAATTGAGAAGTATCACTATGTCCTCTCTAAAAACCTCTTAGTCTATATTTATAAGTGAATACTGAAAGTTGTATTATTTTTTGTAGTAAACATAAAAGAAGGGATGACACTCATTGAATTTGTAGTATAGAATAGATGTACATAAAAAGCGAATATGAGCGAAATTCGACCGTCTTTTATATACTTAAGTAAATTCTAGTACCTTGTGCTGTTTGAAATTTTCCATATAAACCATAGACAATAAATGTATACTAACTCCATGACTAAGCATACAGTCTTTATCGAGTCATAGACAATCCTAAGGCATAGACTATACCAAAGTAAATTCTAGTACCTTGTGCTGTTTGAAATTTTCCATATAAACCATAGACAATAAATGTATACTAACTCCATGACTAAGCATACAGTCTTTATCGAGTCATAGACAATCCTAAGGCATAGACTATACCAAAGGAGCATAAAACAAGAGCGTCGTTTCACGTTAGTAGTACAAATGCTATAGCAGAGCTCGGATCTCCTTGTGTATATGGCAGAGATAGTCGACGTAGGAGGAGCTTCCGTCTACTCCACGGTCTTCTACTAAGAAGTGGCGTAATACCGTCTCGAGCTTGTCATGTTGTCGCATCACCGTTAGCTGTAACAATTTTGATGTAATTAAACTATTTTCGGCATATCTAGTTATTTTGGGCTTCCATATCCAAAAGACCAAAGTGGACTTCTATACTAACTCTTCTATCTTTTTGGTCTACTTTGAAAGGTTTATTATTTTATCGGTAACATGCATCAATCAAAAAAGTACTAGATACACAATCCAATGTAAAAGTTCTCTTAAAACGGTCACCAATTTTGTTTAGGTAATTATTCTAGTTGAAATAAATATACAACAATATAAATTGAACCTTAAATGCAATGCCTAAAGTAGTTTTTACAAAAATAAACTTAAAAGCGCGCTCAAATGTTCACATGAGCGCTCATTCGGTGAGGACATTTTTTGTCGCTATTTATGTATCAAGTACTTTTTTGATTGATGGAATCATGGATGATTAAATTGCTTCTTGCTTTGATCTATTATAGCCGATATTCTGTCCAATATTGAAAAATGAATGAGGAGTTATGTACTTCATAGCTTTTTAAATAAAAAATAAGCAAATCCCATAGAAATTGTTGCCTTAAAATTTAAAATTCTATATATTATTCTATTGACTTTGACAAACAAGACAGTTACAGAGCAAAGCTCGAGCCCACAATTTGAACATTATTAATAAATTATACAAAATATACATAAGTTCTAATAATGCATTAAATAAAATTCCGGTGTACGTGTGTTCGTAATTCTGTTTTTGGCTTGACCGATTTTGATGTTTTTTTTGTATATATATATACTTATAGGGTCATCTGGATCGTTCCTAGTTTAACCTGTTAGGTGGCGCGATTAATGAGATCCAGAATTTTTATTATAACAAAATAAGCCGTGTGAATAAAATAATTGCAAGCATTTTATCAAATATAATTAAATAATTAGGCAGGAATAAAAAGCGACATTCTTCAAATAAAAACAATACTTATATAGATACTTTTTTAGATTTTTGCGATAGTTTAATATTTTAAATAAAACTGTTCTTTCAGATTTTTTCTCTTAGATCTTAGAGATTACTCTGTCCCTCCCAATAACATGTATGCTGTAAAGCATTCGAAACGTCAGGAAAAAATATTATTATTAATAAACTACGAAAAATCCGAAAAAATGTTTTATTTAAAGTAAAAACAAAAATAAATACCAAAAAAAAAGATAAAGCAGCATTTATATACTTTTTTAGAATATATCCAAATAATTAAAACAAAAAGTTATATTGTAACTACCGACTATTAAAATTATTCACGAATGATTGCGATGGGACCTGAGATGATGAGAAGTATATAAAAAACAATGTCAAAGCCAAAACGATTATCAAGAAAAATAGTCATTTTTGAAACCCCCATAAAGTTTGGAAAACCAAAAAAAATGAAAATCTGTGATCATCCATATAATTATGGTACCCCATAACCCAAAAGCCAATTCCCTTAAAGCCCCATAGATATAGAACCTACAGTAACTTCTGCACCGTCTTATGTACAGTCATAAGATTTTCCACATAGGACTCTGCTCCATTGATACCCTTGTCTTCCACTAGCATTTTCCTGAGGTCTGTCTCCTGTTTGCTGAACTGGTGCACTACAGTAAGCTGGGCGAGAAATATACCATGCTATATATACGTGCCATCTAAAGCGATAGTGGAAACCGCCATAACATCCAAACATATTGTAGTAGTATTCAAATAAATAGCGATTATGCGTGATTCTTTTTTGTAATTTTTTATACATTTATTTTTATACAAAAGAAAATGTCCAGCTCCAAAAGCTAAAATTTAGTAAATTTTTTGTTTTTAATATACCGATACGGATATTTTAAACGCCCGCCATTTTGCGCGCTTGGCGTGACGTCAAAGTACATAGAAAAATGACGACTTTAGTTTGTAGCGACAAATTCGCTAACCGCTCTGTTATGATAATACTTTGACGTCAAATTCGGTCTGACCAATGGCGTGCGTTTCAACTACTTTGAACTGCCCACATATATATTCGCACTTTTTAATAATTATTATTTTCTTAATCAAAAAGAAATTTCATTAAAAATATTAATATAGACTTGATACAAAAGCAATAAAGATTATAAAAAAATATATTTCATCTTTATTTAAATCACACGCATATTTCCCTATTGGACTAAGATGGCGGTAGATATTCATTTTATCGAAAACAAGTAGGTGCAAATAAAGAATGGGATGAGAATTGATCGCTTGGCTCTTTTAGCGTACACCATAACACAGTTTGAGCGACAGTTTATTTTGGTGATTATGTTATAAAAAATTATTTCTCTTTAGAGTTATTACATAATGCTATTAGGCAAATAATTTAGCTAGATTACTACATGGCACATTTTAGATCATTACAAGTATAATATTATTGAAGATATAAGTTAGTTTGTATAAAAAAAAATAACATGCCATCAAGGGTAAGTAAAAATGACGAGGCTTTCAGGGAGAAGTTGCAACATCCATACTAATAATATAAACGTGAAAGTTAGAATGAAATTTGGCACAGAGATATAGTCTAGAATAGCACATAGATTACTTTTTATCCCAAAAAATATCATATTTATTCCCGTGGGATAGATGTGTTTTTGGAAAAGAGAAGCGAAGGTGAGTCGCTAGTAATATAAAAGCCCATTCTTTATATGCTTCAGTTATAATAGTTACGTAAGTTGATCATAGATGGCGCTAATCTTTGATACTACGAGAATTTATTTAAAACAACCGCTATAATGGTCCATATTTGAATACCACTACAATATTATATACAATTCTAACACACACTAAAGAAATAATAAAAAGTACAGAAAAGTGCATGCATTTCTTAAAATAAACATCGTAATTTTGAAATCTCTTTGACACATATAAATTAAAAAAAAGGGACACTCAAAAAAACAATTCTAAATCATTTCAAGTCTACTAATACTGTTAGTGTTACATTATATACTAAAATACATCGTATTCTTTGTATTGTAAAGAGCAACTGTTAAGTTTCTCTAGAGCTTTTCTCACCAGAACTGCCTTCCGAGGCGGCGGTGGTAGGTTCCTTACGGACTTATGTTTATGTATGTTCTCTGTCAACTCCAAAACGGCTGGAGTTGCTAGTTTATGCATATAATAAAATAGTAACTAATCCGAATCTGTACATTAAATATTTTTTGAAAAATCTTATTGAAATAAACATTATTATCGACACAGAGGCTGAATCTATAGTTTTAGGGATTTTTATCTATCTGTCTGTCTGTGACCGCATCACGAAAAAGCACTGGACCAATTTTAATGAAATTTGGTATAATGATAGCTGGTTATCCGGATCAACATATAGAATATACTGAATTTTTACTTCGAGAAAATATCTCATCTCTGAGAAATCTATACTAAGCGTTAAAACATAAGTCGCTAGTGCTAAATAAACAAAGTATTCCTGTGTATAGGGTACTCACCCGCATGGCGTTGCGTCGCAGCGCGCGCGCGGCCGCCACCAGGTCGCGCACGGCGCGCGCGGCGGGCGAGTCGCGCGCCGGCAGCTCGCACACGTGCGCGTCCACGTGCTGCGCCGGCGCGCCGAACACGTCCTGCACGAACTCCGCCGGCGCGTTCGAACCGATCCAGATTAACATGTGGACACCGTTCTCTGGACACCGGAGTTAATTATTATTATAGTTTGTTTTTATATAGGGAAAATTATCGTTTGCTTGTGAAACATGGACTTCGCTTAAATTCATTCAAATCGTTTGAAAAGTAACAAACACAGTTATAATTTTTTTTCTTCATATTATATAACATAATTTACAGACTTCAGACTTATAAAAAGACAACAAAGTATTTCTAATATTTATAAATAACAAAACGCTCACGCATACTAAGAACGTGTTACACATTTGTATTGTACATTATGAATGAGTACTCATAGCACGCGCATACGTGCGCGTGCGCGTACATGCATACGTATGCGCGTGCGTGTATGCAAGTATATGTCTGTGGATGTGTGTATATCATATTTTTCTGTAACCATATTTTTTCTGTAATTTTGCTGGTGAAGGGCGTTAATAATAGCGACACAGTTCTTGAACTTCTGCAATTATTATGGTTTATAACTGTTTTTGCTATATATATATATATATACTGAAATTTCAATAAATATATAAATAAAATAATAAATGTGTGTGTGTGTGCTCACCCAGCAAGTAGACGCCCTGGTCGCTCATCTTGTCGATGGAGGCGCGCAGCGGGTCGGGCGCGGCGGCGGGCAGGCCGTGCAGCGCCAGCAGGCGCGGGTAGGTGTAGGCCAGCGACAGCGACACGTCCGCCGTCAGCGCGCGGTACATCGCGCACGACCGGTCGTCGCACGTTATGTCCGGACCTGATGCATACACACATACATCATCATCATCATCTCCCTGCCCCTTTTCCAATCACTTCGGGTCGGCGCAGTACATCTTTCGTGATGCTGATAGGATTTGGCAAAAGTTTTACGACCGGCTGCCTGCCTAAAATCAACCCTCCTTGGGAATGCTATTGTTTATCGCGGAAGTCTTGTAATATACACATTCGATATTGTTTTCTTTTAAAATATTTTCTTTATTTTATTACTCAAAGTTTTAAATTTATTTAGTTTTAAATAAATTTTAAACACATATATATATACATACATACATATACTATATATATATATATATATATATATATATATATATATATATATATAGTATAAGATACTTGTTTAAATAGCTCGATTGTTTTTTACATTATTCTTAGAACATGTGTATTCGGCACTTTTTATCGTCATGTGAGACCAGCTGCATAGACAACGTAAAGTGTGAAAGAGACAACAATACCATCAAGTGTGCATGTCGTGAGCGAGACGGTACTCACCGCCAGCGACGGCGTCGGAGCGCAGCACGCAGCTGGTGTATAGCGGCAGCAGCTTCATGGACTCGGGCAGCACGAGCTGGCCGGCGGACGAGGGCGAGGCGCAGTGCCGGCGGTAGGCGGCCAGCGAGCGCGCGCAGCGCTGCGTCAGGCCCTCGCGCACCGCGCGCGGCGGCGACTCCCGCAGCGCCCACACCGCTGCACACAACATTCAAATTACTTTAATCAGGTACGTTTTAATTTTTTGAGCGGAACATTAATTCTTTTTCTAAATTAAAAGTAGCCTATGATACTCCCTATAACATCAGCTATCTTCCAGTAAAAGTCCCGTCAAAATCAGTTTCAGAGATTATCCGGAACAGACATACAATTATTAAAAAAAATGTGTTTTTCTTATAAGTACCGTATACAATTTCACGTGCATTTAGTAAAACGCTGTTATTTTGACATTACAAACAGACACTTCAAATTTAATCTGTATCGATTAAATTATTACAATTTTTCACTGAACGTTATGGAGTCTACTACCAGTTCGGAAAAAAACCGCAGACCTGAGAACTAGCGAAAGATGCGGATTTTTTCGCGAAGAAACTCTCCCGTGACCATGATTGTTCTAAAGCATTCGAAACGGGGACCAAAAATTAAAATTAATCCGCGAAAAACTCCAAAAACTTCTTCTTTGAACATTTTTTGCTTTATACAGTAGCATCTTAAGTACTGCACGGACAATGATGTGGCATATTTAGTTAAAGAGGATGCAGCTATGTTGCTTTCTCATTCTTTGAACAAATGTTTTTGCTAGGTGCAGGTTCGAGTCACACTAGGGGCATCCATTTGTGTGATGAACACGAATGTTCGTATCAGTATTAGTGTTTATAGTTATATCTATACTAATATTATAAAGAGGTAAAGTTTGTGAGATTGTACTAAGCCGATTTAGATGAAATTTGGTAAGAAGATAGTTGGGATCCAGGAAAGGACTTAGGAAACTTTTATCCCGGAAATCTTCCCTTAAGGGGAGGAAAATGGGGATGAAAGTTTGTATGGGGAATCAACCTAGGGACGAACCCGAGCGAAGCGATGGTGAGTCACTATACTAACTATAGTCTATAATATGTATGTATTTAAAGTTATATAATATTTATAATGTATCAGCTATCTCTTATCCATAACACAAGCCTTGTAGCTTACCATGGAACTAGACGGTACTATGTGTACATATAACCAGCCCCAACATATAACCAGCTTACCTTGCTTAGTCAAGAAATTGATGGCAGTATCCAGTTCAGCGGAACGGAACACGTCTGCGAGCTGGTGAGCCAACGCCAGCGCCAGGTTGATGATGCGCAGCCGCCGCTGCCCGCTGGCGTGCGTGTAGAGGAGAGCCGCTTGGATGTACACTCCGTCTTCTGCTGTTAGTTTGTCATCGTGCTTTATCTCCACACCTATTGCTTTGTCTGAGTCTGTGGAGAGTTATTAATTTATATTTAGGTATATATTATAGTGATGTATGCAAAGCAAACATTTTCCAAATTAAAGCACTTTATTGCTTCTCGTGGCATGTTACAGTTGTAACCGTTAAATCTAAAGCCATTCCCTGTTATTATGTCATATAAAATTAAGTATGGCAACCTATTGCTACATTCTCGTTCAATCCCTCACACCCCACCTCCTTGCCATTGATAGACGAATGGACTAACATTTTTCGCAGTAGATCCGCATAATTCAATTATTTATAACTACTACATAATTTTTTATGTATTATTCTCATGTATAAGCTATATTAATAGAAAGTTTCATCATAATCCGCTCAGTAGTTTTAGCGTGAAAGAATAACAGGCAATATTAATTGTATATAATTAAAAAGTATTTGGTATTGCAAGCTTAGACTGTAACCATGATAACTCTGTTAAATACAAACAGTTTTATAATAACAACTTTAAATAATATAGTCATACATATAAGAACCCGTTTTGTTTTTCAAATATGAGATCAAACTGACAACATAACTGCCTGAATATTTTCACAGTAACATTATAACATTAATTGTATATAGTAGTCTCACCGATGGCGGCGAGCTCGACGTCGGTAGTGTTGGACATGAAGAAGTGCCCGTAGAAGTCGGTGGCGCGCACGCCCGTGGACGTGCGCACGCGCATCACGGCGTCGTGCGCCGTGCGCCGCGTCAGCGCGTGCCGCAGGTCCCACGCCAGCCGCGCGCCGTCCGTCTCCGCCTGACGCCGACAATATATCACAATTTATAAATAAAAAATTGCGTGTATGTGCAATTCACACACGGTAGAGGTGAAATTTCAGAAAAGTAACCTACGAGAGAATGAGATGAATAGAGAGTATCAGGAGTAGGGTAATTATAAGGTTTATTTTTTTTATAATATTTGTACCAAGTTTAAAAGTAATTTTACGTTTTATTTGACATAAATATATTTACATTACATATTATTCAGTAATTAATTTTATTAGTTTTCACTTGCTGTGTGATGTTTTCTATCTCAAATAATACGGTTACCATGGCAACATGGCAATGTATTCTATCTTATTCTCTCGCCGGCTTTATGCTATATATTTGTGTTTGTCTCTTTTTAGTGTCGCATTTTCGTTTCATCGAGTTTCAAATCACAACCATTCTAAAGAAGTTTAACTTCAATAATTGTTTAAAAAAAGAAATTTATTTAATTTTACAAAAAAAAAAGAAAATTATTTAGAAAATATTATCAGTAGATGACTCACACTGAAGTACGTGTACTTATATGTGGCGCCACCAGTGAGACACATCAATCTGCCGAGTTCTAAATTAGTCTAGGTTATTGACCGTATAGATAAGTAGGCTGAGGCTGTATTTAGACAAATATAAGGTATAGCCAGTGACAAATTTTAGTAGCATTAGCCGACTCACAGTGAAGTATGTGTACTTGTAGGTGGCGCCGCCGGTGAGGCGCGGCAGCTGGCCGAGCGTGGCGGCGTCCACGTACGCGTTGTTGGCGAGGAACAGCTGCACGCACACGCCCGCGCCCGAGCACGCCTGCCCCAGCTCGTTGTACGCCGTGGTCTGAGGGCCTGGGGATGGTGGACAGGTTACACCGTGTGTGCATATT
Organism: Brenthis ino; assembly: GCA_921882275.1. Taxonomy (NCBI): domain Eukaryota; kingdom Metazoa; phylum Arthropoda; class Insecta; order Lepidoptera; family Nymphalidae; genus Brenthis; species Brenthis ino. The sequence continues at coordinate 11,288,522 of OV170229.1, read as the reverse complement.
TATTATGATGTTACATTTTGGAACCACGTACAACGTCAATGATTTACAAATATTATTTTTCACACTTAGAATAGAAATCACTAATCATATAAATTAAAAATAATTAAACGAATTCACAAATTAAGATTAGTGCTTTTCAACACCCGTGTATATGTCGCAGCCAGCTACCTTAATTAGACGTTCGATTAACAGCCTAGTCTCTTAACTAAACGGCGCCGTTCAACTAGCGGCTGTTTATCGAACGGTTAATTATGCTAGTTGGCTGCCATATTTATAAGAGGTTTTATTGTATCTATAAGTTTTATTGTGAATTAAAACGAAAAGTCACACCAACTTGATTAAACTATTATTTAAAGTGTCCAGTCAAACTTAGAACAGTAGGTACAATAAGTTTTTTTAATCCATACTAATATTATAAATGTGAAAGTGTGTTTATTTGTTTGTTTGTCCTTCTTTCACGTCGAAACGGAGTGACGGATTGGCGTGATTTTTTGTGTAGAGATAGTTGGAGGGCTGGAGAGTGACATAGGCTACTTATTATCGCGGGAGATTTTCTCATTCACACGGAAAGTACGCTATAATACAACTCAAAAAATTATTTATGATCATACATGTTTTAGTATTTTTCGAAATGAACTCAATAAGGCGGTAAGGCGGTAAGGCGTGAAAGTTTGTATGAAACCTACTTTTTTAGATTTTTTTTTAGTTTTAGCGCGAGCGAAGCCGCGAGTTCTTCTAGTATTGTATATATTAACTTTACTATTACTTAACACAATTTTTTGTTAATAAACATATTTATTCACTGTCTTATATTATACTAAATTTTAAAAATAAATAATCTCACTTTGCGACTCCAAAATTTTTTACCAAAACTCACAAAACCACACACCTATATCAAATTATAAAAAATAACTTACTCAAAATCTGTTTCTCCTTATCAGTGCCTAATAACTTCCTATCTTCTCTATTGATGAGTTTGCCTGGAGCGTTGAAAGTGGGCAGGGACGTGTGGAACACGAGCAGCTGTCCGGACGTGTCCGCTGCTTTGAGGGCTTCGTAACCCGCCTGAAATTCAATTAAAATAATATAAGAATATAAGCTCTAGTAGTGTCTTATTGCTGGCAGTGGTAGACCCAGTAGTAAAGTGCTCGCTCGGTAAACTTAATGAAGCGGGTTCAAATCCAGGGTCTTGCACCTGTGCCTACTTTCATATGGAAATTATTTCGGTGAAAGAAAACATCGTGAGGAAAACTGTATGTCTGATAGAACCTAGCAAGTTCCCCAAAAGACATGCTCAGTCCGCCCGCACTTGGCCAGCGTGGTGGACTATGGCCTGATCCCCCTCGTATTGAATGGACAGTGCAGCAGTGGGACATTAAAAAGAGCTGAATACTCTCATTGCTAAAAGCTTGCACTCAATTTGAGGGGAATCAGGCCTCCTACTTGCTTCGAACTTGCACATTCTACATACCTGCACAGCGGGCAACAATATGGTCTCCGTCTCCTTGTTATTCTGGAACATGACCGGTAGCTGCTGCAGGAGCGACTCCAGCACCTGCCCGGAGTCCTCTGGGCGCTCTAGAAAGCCTTCCAGCAACGGCACGAACATGTCGCCCACGTCACCCACCGACAACATTTGTGGTTGAGCCAGCGTGCCCTGTGCCAAAAAAAATTTTAAATTTTTTTTTTTTTTTTTTTAAATAAAATTAAACGAATAAAATTAAAGCAAATGCAACTTAAAACGAATGCAAATATTCCTATAAGTGTAAATTGTAACTTACAAGGGTAAAATATTTATAGCTAATCAGATTTTCTTATATTCTAGTAAGAATATTTTCGCATTTGAATATAATATCAGTGGCTTTGTGTTTAAAAAGTCTTTAAATAAAAATAGATAAAAAAATCTTTGTACATATATCAAATTATTGTTTTTTAAAGTTTTTTTTTTACTTAATTTTTTTTTCTTACTTTAATATTATAAAAGTGTACAGTAGTGCTGTACGTGATGAATCCCACTCGCGTGTAGCTCTTGCCTGTTTGTTCATCCTTCGGCATGGCCTAAAACAAAAATGCACATCTTACTTTTTAATAATATTATAAATGTGAAAGTGTAGATCTTAGATGGGTGTTTGGATGTTAGGACGTTTGTTGCTCAATCACGCCAGAACGGCTGAACGGATCTGGATAAAACTTGGCACAGAGATATATTATAGTCTGGAAAAGCACACACTTTTTATCCCGAAACCCGAGCGAAGGGAGGGTGAACCGCTAGTGAAGTAATAAGTTTGTAATGCGTAATAATCTATCTTCTCGGATTTTGCCGTGTTTTTATTTCATAATATTACTAGCGACTCACTCGCGCTTCGCTCGGGTTCGTCCCTAGCTTGCTTCCCGATACAAACTTTCATCTCCATTTTCACCCCCTTAAGAGGTGATTTCCGGAATAGAATGTATCATCATGTCCTTCCCAGGGTCTCAAATAATCTTCTTACCAAATTTCATCTGAATCGATTCAGTAGATCCAGAGATTACCCCCTACAACGTCACAAACTCATAATCTCACAAACTCACAAAGTTTACCTCTTTGTGAGTCCATATTAGAGACATTTTATTATATTTTTGAATTTATATTATATTTATTGGTGGCAATCAAGCAAGGACATAAATGAGGTTTTTCAATTATTGGTCACGAGACCCTTCCGTGAGACTCAATATAATAAATATGGCAATAAAATCCGAAAAGATAGTTTCATTAAAATATCAAATGAAAGTATTATGTGTTTAGCTATATTTGACGGCCATCGAACCCATGACCTTCGGATCTACAGCCGTACATTGTATCTAGTAGGACCAAGGAAACAATTTATTTAGTTTACCTGAAGAATATCCATAATGTTATCACAGATGGTCTGCAACAGACCGTTCTTGATGGAGTTGTAGGAGACGTCGATGACAAACACTACCGCTGGAGGGTTTGGAAGGGTGTTGTTCTGAAATATATATTTTATTTTATTATAATATAAAACATTACTTACACAAACGTGGGTTTTCGATTTAAATTTATTTTTTTCATTTTTAACCCCCTTTTCATTAAACTACATATAATTAAAATAAATATGGTGTTCCAGCACTTTAAAACAAAATTAAATTATAAAAATCGAACAACTACGAGTATTATAAATGTGAAAGTTTGTCTGTGTGTATGTTTGGAGAAAAAACTTCAAACTAGCATTGCCCGCAGCTCCGCCCCCGTTCAGACGACCAAAAACCAAATTCTTAGGTTTTACATATTAGTATACTCTTACATTGCAGTTTTTGTATTTTTTCTCAGAAATGAGACATTTTCCTGTGGTAACAGACAGACAGGCAGACGGACGGACGGACGGACGGACGGACAGACGGACGTATCGATAATAATGTCTATTTCAATAAGATTTTTCAAAAAATATTTAATGTACAGATTCAGCTTAGTTACAATTTTATTATATGTATAGATTTATTATTAAAATATAACATAACATATAGTGGTTCAAGCATTATAAAATAAAAACAAAGGTCTTCGAAGTAACCAAACCTAACCTTAGAGGTTAGGTTTGAAAATAAAATTAACAATTATAAATACACGCAAAACTCAACTCTAATCCCCATCGCATAAAATTGACTGTCACTCTCAGGGTGAAAATAGAAATCAATGAACAATTGGAAATACACACAAAATCTGATAAACCCCAATTCTAATCGCAACAACATAAGGTTGAATGTAGCTCACCCGACAGTACTCCTTGGTGGCCACAATCTCGTAGGTGCCGAGCGCCATTTCCGCCGGCACGCGGCCGTACTGCTGCATACTGTTGATGTACTGCGTGTACTCCATTGGCACTGAAATGTATTGTTATGGTTTTTTAAAATGGTAAAAATATGAGATTATGAAGGCAGTGGTAGCCCAGTGGTAACACACTCGCTTGGGAAACCAAGTAAAGCGGGTTCAAATCCCAGATCTCGCATCTCTGATATTTTCATGTGCGAATCATTTCCAACATGATAACCACTTGCCATATAGTGAAAAAAAATATCGTGAGTAAACCTGCATGTCTGAGAGAACCTAGCAAGTTGTCGAAAGAAATGTGAATTCCGCCCGCACTTGGCCAGCGTGGTGGACTATGGCCCGATCCTCCTCGTATTGAAGGGAGGCCTACACCCACCAGTGGGACGGTAAATAAGGCTGAATACTCACCCTCTGTAGTAGCTTTACAGAAGGCACACTTAAAGTGTCTGCCTGCGTCTATGAACTTCATGTTAGGGCACATGTAGGCCTTGCAGCGGGAACAGCGCACGGGGCCCAGCGTCGGAGAGCCCGAGAGCGCCGCGAAGTCCAGCACGGGGGGCTCCAGCTCCGACCCCACCGTATCCGCCATTGGGGATATCTGTAATTTGGTGTAATTTATTAGGTACAATATGAAGCAGTTATTGTTATTATAGTTAGTATACTTAGTTAGATAATGAATATGGTATCTATACATATAATAAAATTCTGAGTCGAATCTGTACATTCAATATTTTTTGAAATTTTTTAATGAAATAGTCATTATTATTGATACAGAGGCCGAATTTATAGTTTTTAGAATTTATGTCTGTCTGTCTGGGAACGCATCACGAGAAAACCACTGGACAGATTTTGATGACATTTGGTATGATGGTAGCTGGTTATCCGGGTCAACTTATAGGTTCCTTTTAATGCAGTTAAATACCTCATCTCTGAGAAATCTATACTAAGCGCTAAAACGTAACTAGGAATGAACTCAAGCGGAGCGTAGTTAATTCGCTACTTAGTAATATAATAATACTGTATAGTTTTTTTTTTAATTTCACTGAAGGTTTTGAATCATTCATTTGGCTGATATTGAGGAAAGTTATTGATTATCTATTATTTGACGACACGTTTGGCTTGGTTTGTAGTGATCCTACTTGCTGTGTCAGCGCTCTCAGGTTCTGGGGCATTAATTTGTGTAATGAGCACGAATGTTTGTACACAAGTCATTGATGTTTATATTTATAATACAGACCAATGTTGCCAATGTTACCAATCGAACAAAAATAGTACTTACAACTAAACAGAATGGCATCGAGGTCTGCTTGAGGAGGTCAGCGGTGACAGGCACACTGTACATAGAACTCCTTATGTATCTAGGACCTAAAAAAGTAATTTAATTTTGTAGATTTAAATGCTTAAAAGATTTTGTCATAATAAAAAGAGTTTACTTTATTAAAAGTTCTTCGACTCCCAGTTTTAACAAATATTCATTAGTAGGCTATCTAAAATTGTATACACTATTCAATCACTATAATTTATATACAAAAACTTAAGATACACAATTAGCGTCTCAAATGTAAATGGGTGCTTAAAAATAAGCACAAAATTCGTAATTATATGCTTTTTTCAAATCTCTTTTGTTCAATGCTTTTTAAATGACAAAATTACAACGCACGTTGTTTCGTTTAAAAAAGTACTTTATGTGGTGGTGTGTGTGCAAGTTCGAATTTGTGTTTAGACAATTAGAACTTTTGATTTTTGTACTTTTTTTGTAAGCTACCCTCCAAGTGTTCACTGAAAACTACTTATTGTTATTTTTTGTTTTATCTTCTGTGATGGAAAAATACCACTTTTAAATTTGTGAGTTTTTTCTTTATTTGTAGTTTACAGCATTTAGTATGACAAAATAAAGTTTTGCAATACATACATAAAGTTTGTATATTTATATGGATGTTTTTAGTTTTTATCTACACCACACCGAATTATTTTACTTTTTTCTAACAATGGAGGGTTTCTGGTAAAGACCTCTTAAAGATGTAATTCATCCTTGGAACACAAGGTATCGTTTTCAGTATTTATATGTATTTTTATTGTACATAAATAAATAAATAATATTATATGTATATTGTAGTTTATGTAGTTTTTAATACTCACTTGCATTGCCTTTGTCATCGACAATGAAGTCTGTAGAGACTAGAGGTGGCACCAAACCTTTTTCATTTGTTACGAACACTCCTCCACGATTTTGTTGGTCATCGGCCATTACTTGAATCTATATAGGAAAAATTATGTTTCAACTATCTCTATCAAAATTAAAATAATTATTTTTTGACTAAAAAGGTTCTAACTTTCAAAATTACTTTAAATGTATTTATTTACACTTTACGAGTGAATTCTTGTTCACACTTAACTAAAAAATAAATAAAAAATGTATAAACTTTATTCATCATACTACTGTTGTTACAATATAAAAAAATGTACGTGTATGTTTGTCATGCTAAAGTGACGAGTTGGATTTGAATGTTTTGTACACAGATACTCTTATAGAATTGCTGTGCCAGCGGTCGCGGGTTCGAATCCCGCTGGAGGGATTCATTTGTGTGAGGACCACGAATGTTTGTCCTCCAGTCATGGGTGTTTATTAATTTTACACAAATGGTGACATTACTTAATACAAAAGTTATCTAGTAACAAACCCGAGCGAAGTTAGTTTCAATCGTCTCAAAAGATTACAATATACAGCTTAAAACCTTTCCATACTCACGGGACTAGGCATTTGATCAGGATCCAGTCTCTTTTGGGGCGGTTGCTGTTGGTATTGCGTGTTGTAGCTGGGTTGTTGACCGGGGAATGGCGGGTATCCGGGTCCTTGTGGGTAACCAGCTTGTGGCTGGGGTTGGGGAGGCATACCTTAGAAATAGGGATGATTATGTTATATTGATATATAAAAAAAAGTTAGTTTAAGTATAACTTTCTCATCTGTAAATTATCACTATAGAAAAATAACGTCACACGTTCTCTGTTGCTATGTATAGAAACACACAAACGAACAAATAAGCAAACACACTTTTCACATTTATTTACTAAGGAAGATGTAAGAAAAACCCATGTTTTAAAGAAAACAACACGACAATGATCTAATATGATACAGCTTTTATTTTAAAATAATAAATTTACGGCACAAATTCAGAATTGGGGACTTGGCCCCTAGCGGAGTGGGTGGTATTGCTGGATAAGGGACGTGATAGGGACTCGAAATGTTAAATAAATTTTTTAATACAACAAAAGATTCAAAAGTTATTGAGACTTAAAGTTACAACATTTCCATACATTTTCATATATTTCTTTACCACCATTCGGAGTGGGTGGTATTTTTAGATAGGGGAGGTGACAGAGAGTCAAAATATATTAAAAATATTTGGAGGAAACGTACGACTAAAAAGTTATTGAGACTTAAAGTTATAACATATCTAACACATTTCCATACATTTCTTTACCTAAATAAGTGATTACAACAGATAAACATACCTTTAACGAATAGTACGCATCCTTTTTTATGTACATTACACATTTTCACAACAATTAATGCTTTATTGTATTTAATATTTTAATAATTTCACAACACAAACAAAATGATCTTACATTTTGACAAAAGCAAAACTGACACTTTGTTTTATATTACCGCTTAAATGACAACAGATTATATTTGATTATTTTTGCTTTTTCTGTTGGTAAAATATTACTATTAATAAATAAATAAATAAAAAGAAAAATATTATTTTCACTTTATAAATACATTTATGACTTTTTATTTGATTTATGTAAAATATATTGTTTTACAATTGTACATTTAGTAAAAAAAATCATTTTTTTATCTGTGAATATTTTTAATTATTTATTTATTATTCGTCATAACATTTAAGATTATATATTTATTATTCGTCAAAATTTACTTACCAGGATATTGTGCATTAGGTGGCTGTCCAGGTGGTGGTCCATATCCTGGTTGGTTTCCAGGTGGTGCTTGAAACTGTCTCGGTTGTTGACTTAATGGTGGCGGCATGTGTGGTAAGCCAGGCATAGACGGGAATTGGTTGGTAAATTGTGTTTGCTGCATTCCAGGTTGTGGTGGTAGTCCAGGTTGAGACATGCCAGGTTGAGGAGGCATACCGGGTTGTGGCGGCATACCGGGTTGTGGAGGAAGGCCAGGTTGTGACGGTAGACCTTGTTGAGGCTGCATACCGGGATGTTGTGGCATACCAGGTTGAGGTGGCATACCAGGTTGGGGTGGCATACCGGGTTGAGATAGCATGCCAGGTTGAGGTGGCATGCCTGGTTGGGGTGGCATTCCATGATGCGAAGGCATTCCAGATTGAGGCGGCATACCTGACTGAGGTTGCATGCCAGATTGGGGTGGCATTCCAGGTTGACTAAAGCCTGGTTGGGTTTGGTTAGGTTGAGGTGGCAGTCCAGTTTGTGGTCTTAAACCAGAAGATTGTGGACCCGATTGTTGTAATTGCCCAGGTTGTGATGGTAAGCCGGGTTGACTCAGACCTTGCTGTGGTGGAATACCAGATTGACCAGATTGGCTCATATTGCTTGGCTGAGGTGGCATGCCAGGTTGGCTTGATTGTGGTAATTTCGGCTGTGGTGGCATACCAGGTTGAGGTGGTAAACCAGGCTGACTAGGCATTTGGCCAGATTGAGAAAAATTTGGTGGATTAGCAGGAGGCCCCTGACCTGACATAGATTGAGGAGGTAAATTTGACATTTGACCTGGTTGTGGTTGCTGACCAGGCCCTTGTGACGTACGACCAGGGAAATTTGATGTAGGGCCTGGTTGTTGCATTCCTTGCTGTTCAGGACCTCTCATTTGAGGTTGTTGCAATCCTTGCTGTTCAGGACCTCTCATTTGAGGTTGTTGCATTCCTTGTTGTTCAGGACCTCTCATTTGAGATTGTTGCATACCAGGGGGTCCTTGGAGACCTTGGGGAGGTCCCATTTGAGGGAGCATACCGGGATTTGATTGATCAGGAGGTCCAGATCGTGCCATAGAAGTTGGTGGTCCAAGTTGGGATGGTGGACCTTGACCTTGTTGAGGTTTTGGAGCCGCTTGTTGCATTGAAGTAGGAGGTTGGAATTGTTGATTTGGTGGAAAGCCTTGCGCTTGTGATACAGACCCTGGGGTTGAAGAAGGAGGTAAAAAGTTTTGATTTATAGGTGAAAATTGTTGAGGTGCACTGCTTACAGGGGGCCTGCTTTGCTGGAATGTAGGTTTCACACCAGGGGGTAACTGCCCACTGTAATTGGAAGTCAGAGCATAATTTGAAGTTGGAAACTGTCCAGGAGGCAATTGAGATGAAGGAATATTTGGACCTTGTTGTCCATTTAAATTAAGACCTTGCATCTTTTGAGACACATCTGACTGGGGCCCATTTGGAGGCATTTGATTGTAAATATTAGCATTTTGGACACCATTATATTCCTGAGATGTTGGTGGGAAGCCCAATGGATTGTTTGGCGCATTGTTATTTTGCCCGGGAGGTGGATACTGTGGATTCATCATCTTGAATGAAGCCTACTATTCTGAAAAAAAAAAATACTTAATTAAAAAAGTCATCCAATCTCTTCAAAGATTATTCATTTAATATATTCATTTGTATTGTTTTAATTATGAAGATGGTAGGAGTACGGTCACAATGTTGTTTAAAATCACTGTAAATGTTGTCTTAGAAAGCCATAGGAATGCATAAAAATGTAGTAGTTTGTCATTCAGAAGATAGATTTTTAAATACAATGTTAATTGGAAAACAGACTTAAAATAAATACAATAAAGTTATTATATTAAACAGCTTCAGCACACTTAGGTAATTAGGTAATAACTTAAATTTTAGAAGCTTGACCCACTTAGGATGTATGTTACACCAATGCTTTTATTAATTTCTTAAGAACTGTATATTGTCAATAAAAATCCACAAGCAAAAACTACTATCAGAATATATGTATAGATTTGAAAAATATATAACATTTTAATAAATACCTCAAGAGTTATAACCAAAGATTGCTGCCTTGTCAAATCTTAGTGTAAGTATTAAAATTTTTCATTTTGTATCAGCAAAGAATGAAATTAGTTTCACTATTTCTTTCCTATTTACTAAGCAAATTATGGAGCATGACTATAAAGTATATAGTTTACACATAAAACCTTTTTAAACCACAATTTTAAATCCAAATAGATAAAGTATAATCTAGGACGACTGTAAGAGTTTTATATAATATATTCTTCATTTTTTAGTAAATATATGTTAGTAAAATTAGAATCCATTTACCCACTGAGCACTTAATTGATACACAGAACTAATTATCTTACTAAAAATATTTTATTTAAATTATATAACATAATAAAAATTGATATTGAGATAATCTAATAGTATTTAAATGTTTATTTTTTTCATAATGTTATATAAAATTTTGTTTAAAATTTAAGCAAAATATTAAATCTTGTACATGTTAAAGAAGAAAAATAATTTAAAAGGGTCAATGATACGGAAATAATTACCCTGTTATTAGTATATTATGCCATATCAAGTATCCTTTGATAAGAAAGAATGTGGGTCATTTATTCAGTTCTCATATAAGAATATTTTACACTGTCATATATTTTCTACTGGTGGTATATGGTATTTGCAGGAAATCTTATCAGTGTATGGTATAGTCTAATTATTGTATACTACATCTTGTTAGTGATCGTTATTAAAATTAATAAATCTGAACTACGATTATGAGTCTATATCAAGTATCTTTATATATTTTCTTATAATATAGGGGTGGTTCAATAGACCTTTATTTTTAAATAATTGAAAATATAATAAAAGTATACCTAAATACGACAAAATTGCTCAAAAATCATCTGAATAATACTTTGACAGCTGCTGTCTCATTTTTCATGATACATTTTGCTTAGATCAACAATGATATCTCTAGTAATTTTTATACAGAATTAACCATTAATTATGAAAGAATGTGTACTTACAGCTTCCAGTATATTTTCCAGCGAAAATTTATAATTAAAAATATAAACAATGCACATCTATTCCACAGAACCACGGGCCACGTATTCTGACGGTGTTGTCAGCGTCACTTCGCTTATGTGGAACTTTTCAAATTCCTATAGTATTACGTGAAACGAAGCAACATTTTCTTTGTTTTAATAGTTTATTAAATATTTCGGAATAAAATTGATCTTAAATATAATCTTAAAAATTAATTTTTACACAATTTAAAATATAACATAAAATATTTAAATGATTATGTTTAATATATTAATTATATATTGCTAAAAAAGACTGTTTTAAATGGAACGCAATTACTAACATGGCAACGTCCAATTAGGAATGTCAATTATGCTAAATAGGACTTAATGAATTTAAATCTTACTCATATTGTCATAGCGCTAGCTTTTGCTTGTTCATGGGTAATTATTTTGCAATTTAATTGATTATTCCAAAAATGCAAAAGTAATTTATTTATATTTTTTTTAAACCAAGAAATTTTTAAAGTTTATCAAGTTTATGTACGAATGAAAATTAAACGTGTCATAAATGTGTCAAAAAAATAAACAAATATAGTTCCAGTTTTCCATATCCCTTTTTTAAATTATAGACTATTTTATCATAAAAATTAACAAAAATATACTTTTTTTTTCATGAAAATGTTGATTATCAGTATGAATTTTTGATATAATACTGACGTCCTGGGACTTTGTTCCAGCCCTGCGTAGATTTAACATAAGTAATACGCATGCGCAACAAAACTTTTTTTAGAGATGAGACGTGTCGATAAATCTTATATAATTTAATAATTTTAATTTTTTAAATATTTTTTATATATAATTTATTTTGATTAATATATTTATGATAAAAAGACCACATAGTAATAGAATTTCAATAAATAGGAAATGGTGTTGTCAATTTATACACTTGTCACCTATTGATAGTTATAAATGAAACAAATTAAAATGACCCACATCTTGATACACATGACGTATTACGTAATTGAAGATGAGGAGTATGTATGTGTTTTTGTTCATTTGAATCCACCCTGGAACTATAATATATACACTATAAATAAGAACGAAAAAAATCTTTTTCATATTATGGCTTATTTAATTTAAACATTATAAAAGGTTGCAGGTATATTTTGTTGCAAATTATAAGGATTATTATGAATACGGAATACTTTGGATCAAAATGCAAATAAAAATCATTCAGACAGTAAATGTTACTTTTCCATTTGACAACGATGGCATACATTTTATTCTATAAATTAATTGTATGATTTGATAAATAAAGCATTTGAAAACAATGTATTTTTAAAAACACGTGCGCTCAAAATTGTACAACAGTTGATATACACTAGCGTGCAAAAAAATCGGGCCACCCTTAATTTTAAGCATAATTTTTTGTTGACAATTGTGTGGTGAAAAAAAATACCGCAAAGGTAATTAAGGAGATTAGACGCCTTTGTTTCCTTCAAAAAGTCAAAAAATTCTTGGAAATGCACGTGTGCGCTTAATTATAGTCAATTAGCAGTAATTAGTGAATATTTGCATAATATGGATTGAAGCCACAAATACTGTTTTTTGTTATTTTAGAAGCTTAGTTGAGTTCCAATTATTGAACAAGACACTTCTACTTTGATCTGCGTTTATTAGAAATACTTCAAGATGGATCTGACCGAGGCTGAATCATCTCGAATTGTGACTTTGCTTGAAACTGGACAAAGTCAACGTCAAGTGGCTCAAGCTTTTTCTGTGAGCCGTTCTACGGTCCAGAGAGTGTACAAACGTTACATAGAGACTGGTGGCTTTGTACGACGACATGGTTCCGGCCGACGAAGAGCCACATCAGAGCGTGATGATGGATTTATTGTGTCATCAGCTCTAAGAAATCGTCATCGCACAGGAGTTGACGTTCGAAATCTCCTAAGAGAAGTGAGAGGTGTTAATGTTAGCGAGTGGACAGTAAGGCGCCGACTTAGAGCCGCTTCCCTGACGCCACGCAAGTCCGCAACTGGCCCCAAACTCACCCCTGCACATTGAATTGTAAGATTACTTTTTGCCCGAGATCACGTGAATTGGAATTTGGAGCAGTGGAAGAAGGTTCTTATTACTGACGAAAGCAGAATGTGTTTGCATGGTGCCGACGGCCGTAATTTTGTTTACCGGCGACCAGGTGAAAGATATGCACCATGCACTATGTGGGAAACAGTGTCATATGGAGGGGGCTCAGTTATGTTTTGGGCAGGATTCTGTTACGAAGCGAAAACCGAGCTTATATTCATAGAAAATGGATCCCTTACAGCCGCTAGGTATATAACGGAGGTTTTAGAAGATCATGTGATGCCTTTTACTGGGTTCATTGGAGAAGATTTTCTGCTTCTACAAGATAATGCTCGCCCACACACTGCTACATCAGTAAGGCAGTATCTTTAAGAGGTCGGAGTGTCTACTATTGCCTGGCCAGCGCGAAGCCCTGACCTCAATCCGATAGAGCATGTATGGGACCATCTCAAAAGAAATGTTAGAAGTCGCGTAGTAGTCCCGAGCAATATTCAAGAATTAAAAAGCGCCTTATTGGAAGAATGGGAATCTATTACACAAGATTATCTAAAAAAGTGTGTCAAATCTCTGAAAAACCGATTAAAAGCTGTAATTAAAAATAGAGGCGGTAATACGCATTTTTAAAAATCATAAAACCAATCGAAATCTCTTAATTTTCCCATTAATTTGCGGCTTACATTTTTATACCAAACTCGCGAAAAATCATTAAATTTGATTTTCCTCTATTTTCGAGCAATAATTTTAATTTAAATTATTCAACGATTATTGATTTAAGTACCTAGGGTATACAGCTACCCATATATAATAACATAATTAATAAAAAAAATATCATATCTTAAGTTTGTCCATTTTCTCTAGGTGGCCCGTTTTTTTTGCACGCCAGTGTATTATGTAGATTAAACTGTAGATTAAAATAAATTAAAAAAATAGTGCATTTTAAAAGTATATCGATATTACTTATTTACAACACTACCCTAAAAGCCCACCCTCTATCGATTCGCCCCGGCAAAGCCTAATTCTGTCTATTTGCTCAACTTTATTCACGCAACTCTACCTTATGTAATGTCATATTTAGTCCAAAATGAACCTTATTCCTTTAAAGTAAAATGTAATTTATCTTGCTATACCAATTTAATATACGACGTTATCATTTTATCTAAAGCCTTACGTGATAAGCAATAATATACCGTAATTTTATGTGCTAAAGTTCATATTATCGTGTCAAAGATGTAAGGGTAGTTGAATCTTGTTCAACCTGAAACTGTGGTTTCAGTAAGGCGTCTTACTGATGAAATGAGTTCTAACAAGTACAAATTTATATCTAGTGTTCTAATAATCAGTTCTATGAAGGTTTTGTGACGAACGGACAGTGGTATTCCGTGTATATAATAGAATATGAATAGTTTACTCGTAACCGTAATGGCAGGTGAGTTATTTTAGAATTTTAATTTTTAATTAATGATGAAAATTTTCTAACATTGTAAAATGTGAAATTGGCGATAATAATATTTTTTTTATTATTATGTATGTACCTATGTCTTTTTACCTGACTTCGGCGAAGCCTAAAGGGAGAAACAAATTTATTATTTAATTCAAATTTAAATAATAAATGCCATATCCGACTATAATCACATCTCGTAAATATTTATGGCGGGGTTATCAGGATCAGTAATTTTCTGTGATTTTAATGCAAGGTCCCGTAAATTACTAAATTATTCCTTGTGAGAATTACGAGTATATTTACATATGTATATGTATTATAAAACTTTTATCAATGGCATGAGGATATAATAAAAATTAACTTTGTTATAATTATCTAAAAAACCTGTTAAAATAGTAAGTAGGTACATAAGGTATCGATGTATATAATTTATGTCAAATAAATAAAATACCTACTAATCAATGAAGTTTAATGTACTTAGTTCTGGTCTATGGACTGATCCACCTCGTATGAAAGGCTCAGCAGTGAGACCTTTAAAAGGCTGAATATAATGTGATTTAAAACAAATCTTGTATATTTGACAAAATCACACTCTTACAATCACAATCACACAATTACAATCACACAATCACAAATGAAAAGTTGCTTTTTAATAAATACTTAAATTTACTTACTAACATTAATTACATATATTTAAAAATATAAACGAAGCTATTTTAAACTACCCCTTATTTTCAAAAAATAAATTGTTTATATAGAAACAAAAATGAAAACTATGATCATCCTGCTATCACTGAGTGTCGTGATGGGTGTACCTCAAAAGCCAAATTTGGATGCGATCCTAAATCGTCGGACGGACGTCTACATCGCCGGCTTCTTCCCCTTCGGGAAGGGAGTGGAAAACTCAAATACTGGTATCTTTAGATAATGCTTTTAGCAGATTTAATGGATTATTGCTTAAATTTATTTATTTATAGAATAAGAGTAGCGACTTACCCTCGCTTCGCTCTGGTGCGTAACGAGGTACGATCATGTTAACAATTTCATGGGTTTTAAATTTTTTTACGCGGAACCCTGTTTCTTTTTCTAAAATAAATGTAAGTTACTCCTTAAAATATCAGCATTTGCTAGTGAAACTCTCGTCAAGATCGGTCAAGTCGTTTCGGAGATTAGCCGGAACAGACAAACACATAAAAAGTTTAAAATTGTTTTTTTCTTATTAGTACCATATATCATATGCCTTCCTTTAGTAAAATGCTTTTATTTTGACATTACAAACAGACACTTCAATTATATTTATATGTATGGATTTCACATGCACAACAGTCTCTCTGTACTAAATTAGTACCTACTTAATCTTAATTGCGATACCCAGAACTCATTCTAGAAATCCAAAAAGTATCTAAAGCAATTTCATTATATGCTGGAACTTTTACGTTTTTCCGATAAGATAGGTAGAATAATATGGTCTTCATTAGTACATAATAACTTCACAAACTAACCCGTCCCTTGGGAATCTATCTCTTATCGGAATACGTTGTTTGATTATTCACTATTACATATTTTATTTCAAACAAATATTTCATAATCTATACTAATATTGTAATGAGACACAGTTTGTTTGTTTCTTTGAACGAGGTAATCTCAGGAACTATCATATAATCCGATTTGAAAAATTATTTTTGCACTAGATAGCTTGTTTATTCAGGAAGGCTATAGGCTATATATCATCCCGGAAAATGTAGGGTTCCCGTGGGATATATTTGTTTTTGTCTAGAGACGAACCCGAAGTGAAGCGAGGTTGAGTCGCTATTCCATACTATTTCTAAAAGAGCTAAGTACCAAAGCTATGCTAAAACCGCTGTAGGTCGAGGTGTGATGCCGAGCGTCAAGCTGGCGCTGGACCACGTCAACGAACACGACTCCGTCTTAAGGAATTACAGACTTCACATGTGGTGGAATGATACTGAGGTGAGAGAATGTCATGATGAAGGGATTTTTAGGGATGGTGATAATAAGCTCGTTACTATGATAAAGTGGAATCTTGAATTTTATCAAATACATTCCTACTAAGACTATCTATACATAATTTTTTCCTTAGATCATTATGAATTGAGAAAGTGTAATGTTAACTCGCTCGTTTCTTCGTTTGAAAAAAACTGTGCAGAGGAATCAGGACGAACATTTTTATTTGTCAATACCTTCGGTCAACAATACTACTGTTGATCAAAGGTGAATACAATACAAACATAAAAGCTCTTTGTGAAAAGTGAAAATCGAACTCGCTAGCTCCATCATCTGTCAAGTTATTACTTGTAGCAAAGTTACTAATTCAGTATTTTAGGTTTTTAGAAAATCGATTAGGTTTACCATATAAACTACAGGAAGGCAATAAAATGTATCGTGCGAATCTAGCATTACTGATTTTATTATCTCTGATACTTATAAAGTTACAGCGGTTTATTTACATGTATACAGTATACCTACTATATCTACGCAGTTACACTTAAACGATCTGACGCAACGGTTAAAGTAACTACAAATTAAATCAATTCAAATAAAAATGGTTCTGTAGTGCTACCTTGTATTTTCAAAAGCAATTATAACCACAGTTTGAAATTAAATCAATTCTTTGTTCTGTGTGCTTTATATGTGTGCCATTTGGGCATAGTTTACTTAGCAAATGTTGCGTAGAATGGTTTACCCGCTGACTTAGGTCATTGAAAATGTCTTTGCAGGAACTCTCCATTAAAGTTAAGTTGAGGGAAAACAAATAATTAAATATTCTTTATCTTTATTAAGATTTAATATTAATTTATTAGACATAGGAGCTTTTAACAGCATTCTGGCCGATCCTATATCGAATCAGTCAAGAATGTTGTATAAAGTAGTACAAGTCGGATTAAGACATAGAAATACTTAATTTATGTTATTTATAAGGTTGATTATTGGAAATTGTATTCCTTATGTTTAGTTGTTCCTATAGGGGTGGCATGATCACTTTGTGACCAAACCCCTTTTAAAATAAAGATTAAAAAAAAATATTCTTTATCAGTGCAATGCAGCGGTTGGTGTGAAGTCATTTTTCGACATGATGCACAGCGGTCCCCACAAGCTGATGTTGTTCGGCGCAGCCTGCACGCACGTGACTGACCCAATCGCTAAAGCATCAAAACATTGGCATCTTACTCAGGTAACAACAATAGGTATCATTCACAACTAATTAACATTGGTTCCAAAAGGGGAATATTTTCTTAAAACCTGAAAACCTGAAAAAGAGAAGTTCTAGTTGTCCAAAATATTTAGACTAAAGTAATTTATAAACTTCTTTAATATAATATTCAGATGGGGATCTGTTGTGTTTTTAGATTTTTCGGATTCATAATACAATTTTTTAATGAATGTCTAGATAGGTACCTAATATTATGATTTATCGGTACATATAATAAAACTAACTGATCGCTGACTGTACATGGAAGTTATTTGAGAAAAACTATTATTGTAAGTCTTTATTAACGCAAATGATTTTTAGAATTTTTGTCCGTTTCTATGTGCGTTTGTGCGCGCTAATCTCATTAAGGCTTAACTGATTTGGGTGCGATTTTCACTAATGTATTGTGGTAAGCTTCACTTAATATTTGTTTTATTTCAATCGGTTCATAAAAAAAGTGATTTCTAACCCGAGCAAAGCGAGAATGATTCGCTATTATATAATATTTATCTATTTCAGCTATCATACGCTGATACTCATCCAATGTTTACAAAGGAGGCTTTTCCCAATTTCTTTCGAATCGTGCCCTCGGAAAATGCATTTAATATGCCTCGAATTCGGCTCTTGGAACATTTTAACTGGACAAGGGTTGGGACTATCTACCAGAATGAACCTAGATATGCTTTGGTGAGTGAAATATATGAAGGCACTTATTATTACTTACATAATTTCCATAATATATTTTTATTGATTTTATAATTTTAACTTAGATAAAGGTTATAACTTAATACAGGCTAATAATAAACTGCATACTGTTTACTAAAAATTTTAGTCTTTCAATGCATAATACACAGCTGAGTGTCGTATTTTATCTGAAAATTGGTTTTTATTCCATCTTCATCAACGAGACCGCCCCGCCATTCATCGATAAAAAAAGTACTATATACACAATTCTATACAGAAGTTCGCCTAAAAATGTCACAAATTATGTTTAGGTAATGATTATAGTTCAAATAAATATACAACAATGTAAATTGAACCTTAAATGTAATGCTTAAAGTTATTTTCACAAAAAAAGCGCGCTCAGATGTTCAAATGAGCGCTCATTAGGTGAGGACATTTTTGGTCGCTGATTGTGTATCTATCTTCTCTCGCTATCTAGTACTTTTTTGATAGACGTCTTCATTTATTTACTTATAATAATTTGTGCTGGCCCATATTCAAATATGCTAACTTTCATAAAAGGTCACCTGTTAGAATATGTTTTATATGAAAAATCGTTATTTCAGGCCCACAATCGTTTATTAGCAGACCTAGACTCTGCAAACTTTTTAGTAGATGAATCTCAAAGCTTTGCAACTGAAGTGAAGACAGCACTATCCAAACTGAAAGAGAAGGACGTTCGGATAATTCTTGGAAATTTTAACGAAACTTGGGCCCTGAATATATTCTGCGAAGCGTATAAGTTAGTTTTTTTTTTTAAATTTAGAAAATTCAAATACAGATATACATAATTACAATCATGGATCATCATTACATGGATGTAAATAATCTGTCAACATCATATTTTAATAATTATTGAGCCCAATATTTCTAGACACTTTGGATTGCAATAAGCGTAAAAGCTAAACAAAGTCTCCATTTTAACATGAAAACAACACGAATTTTTTAATTCATCAGTTTTTAACTTTTGTAAACGGCCAATTCATTTATTGTTATTGTATTTTTAATATTATATAGGTACAAATAGCGCTACTTTTTGAAAATTTTACTACTAATTATTGTAGTCTATTATAGTTTATCCAAATCCGTTCAGCTGTTTGAACTCGAAGAATTAATAAACGTACACACACGCATACAAACTTTCTGTTTTACAATAGTAGTTTCTTATTATGTTTTATTCCTACCAAAGGTTAGAAATGTATGGACGTGCGTACACTTGGCTACTGCTAGGCACATATAGCAATAAGTGGTGGACGCGGCGCGCGCCGTGCTCTCGGCGGGAGCTGAGCACTGCCTTGGACACCACCATCCTCACTGATCTGTTACCGTTGTCTACTACCGGAGAGACTACTGTCTCTGGCATTGTAAGTTTTGTCATATTACATGTATTCCATTCTTGTATGTATGTATGTATGTATGTATGTATGTATGTATGTATTTGTTTGTTATGTATGTATTTGCCCACATTGGTCTCTGTATTATCTGTGATACTCTGTTAATATGCAATAAAGAATCTGTATTCAGTCCTTTTTAACGTCCCACTGCTGGGCACGGGCATCAAATGTACATTAAAATATTATTTTTTAACTTCAGACGGCTAAAGATTACCAAGTGGAGTACGACCGAAGACGAGGCGTTGAGTATTCCCGGTTCCACGGGTATACTTATGATGGTAGGTTGTTATATTTTAACTTAAAATTCAATATTTTTTGTTGACTGTTTTTTATTGTAAGCTGCATTGGTAAGGAAAACTAAAAAAATAAACACTACCACAAAACAAACTACAAGTGCACAAGAATTTCTTACAATATTACTCAAGAAAGAATTTTTAGATATTCGTCGCTTAGTGGGAATAAATAAGGAGATGTTCTTAAAATTTGTAGCTTAGTCTCTTTTTTGTAATATTTTTTATATTTTAAGGTATTTGGGCAATGGCACTAGCCATTCAAACCGTAGCACATCGAGTAAAGTTGAAATACAAGGAAAAGACAGTACAAGATTTCAGATATCGGGATAAGGAATGGGAGCAGCTATTCCTAGATGCATTGAGCAACGTTACCTTTGAAGGAGTTACTGTGAGTACAACATATAAAATTTGATATGGAGTTTGAAAGAGTTCGAAAAATAAAAGATATTAAGAGTCATGTTTCTTCTACAAACTCAGCGAAATTGTAGCTAAATCTTATTTCCCAGGGTCCAGTGCGATTTTATGACAACGAGCGCAAAGCGTCAATCCTGCTAAAGCAGTTTCAAGGGGAGATGGTGGGGGAGGTGAAGGTGGGGGAGTACTGCGCGGAGAGAGACCGCCTGGATCTCAACAGTGGGGAGCCCTTTAAGTGGATTGGAAAGTAAGTTTTGATGGGATGTTTTGGAATATTATCGTTTAGTTTGTATTAATTAATCATAAGTGAAATATTTAGATTGCAAATAAAACTTACTAGGTAGTTTAATAAAGTTAAACTCACTACTATTATACAAGTGAAAGCTTGTACGCATATCCATTTGTTTTTTCTTCACGCTGAAACGGCTGGACGAATTTAGATGAGATTTAGCACAAAGTAACACAAGGGATACCATAAGCAATAAAATTCATGACCTTATATTTCACCCGAATGAAGCAAGGATAAATCGCTAGTTAAAAATAAAACAAACTCAAACTGCTCAAGATAGTTAACAATTCGGTAGACAATACCCTAATAAATCGCTTTATTAAAAACTTACATCTCCAATATAAGATTATATTTTTTTGCTCTATCTCTAGGTGTACAATCTAATATATAAATATCTCGTGTCACGGTGTTTGTGGTCGCACTCCTCCGAAAAGGCTCGACCGATTTTAATGAGATTTTTTTGTATATTTGGTAGATATGAGAATAGGTCGTAAAGTATTTTTCATCCTCCTACCCCCACCCCCAATTTTTTAAGTAACCAGGGGAGAACCCGAGCAGAGCGAGGGTGAGTCGCTAGTACTGTATATTATGATTATTATTATTGTTAAATCCCTAGGAACCCCCCAAAAGATCGCACTCTGCGCCTGATCGAGCACACTCAAGTGAACATCACGATCTACTCAGTGTTGGTGTCGTGTTCCGTGCTCGGTATCCTGCTTGCCACCGGCTTCCTCGCTATGAACATACACTACAGGAATCAGAGGTAGGACCGTGTGTAACTTTATTACATCGATTTAAAAAAAAGGGACGAGGTATTCAATTCCAAAATGGTGGTACTCAATTCAAGTACATGTTTTTGATTTTTTTCTATTTGCGTATGTTTCTTGATTTAGTCAGTCGTAAATCTATATTCATGATTATTTACATTTTAATGAATAAGTGTAACCTTATGTGATATATGTACTATATAAATTATAAGGAAAAATTCTATCTCATAAGATTGTTATAGTATCGTTTTATAAACTGTGCTTATACATAATGATGATAATCATCAGAAATACATAATTTGTATTAATACATTACTACATTATATCCTTGCTTATATATTTTAATAAACCAATACTCGTATATTTTTAATGAAATTATCAACTAAAAAAATCTATACAGATAAATAGAACTGAAGAGTCTGTACTGTCTGTGATAATCTCTACTGGACGGCTGGACTGATTTTGACGGGGCTTTCACTGGAAGATAGCGAATGTTATAGGAAGTAACAAATGCTACTTTTATTTTAGAAATAGAATTAGGGTTCGCTTAAAAAAATTAAAACGTACCTAGGGACAAACCCGAGCGAAGCGAGGGTGAGTTGCTAGTATATTAATATTCAATTAAGATGCAAATGTTTTATCAGGTATATAATATGTTTTGTTAGGTATATAAAAATGTCATCCCCACACCTTAACAACCTGATCATCGTGGGCTGCATGCTCACGTATCTCAGCGTCATCTTCCTAGGACTGGACTCCAGCCTCAGCAGCATCGGTAATACCATTAACATGCATCATTATATCTTATATATCTGTTCTACAATCATTCATAAATATCTTTGTTCTTTCTATCTTTCGGATTAAAGGTAATTTTGATAACTGATCGACTGGTTAAAAGTAACTTCGATAGTTAGCACTTTTAACTCGCATGCCGCTGGCACGTCATCTCATCGAGTTCATTAATTCTTAG
Organism: Brenthis ino; assembly: GCA_921882275.1. Taxonomy (NCBI): domain Eukaryota; kingdom Metazoa; phylum Arthropoda; class Insecta; order Lepidoptera; family Nymphalidae; genus Brenthis; species Brenthis ino. The sequence goes on along the minus strand of OV170229.1, from coordinate 11,266,088 downwards.
GTCTTTCTCAGGGAGTTCCACGTGGAGGTAATAGCTTGCAACCCCAGCTTTAGCTTCCCGAGCAGAATTGAACCTGTAACCAAACTTTGGGAACCCCTCCCTGTTTTAGATTCTGAGAAAGGCCTAGGCAGTATCTAGGTCATCGGAGTCGACAGCATGTTTCCAAGCTTTGGTTTACTCTCCTATGCATTGCTTTTATTGATTTTCATTTGTTTTTTCAAGCTTTACGATCCGGTGATTGTGAGTACTTTGACGTTTTCGCTTTTTTTGTATTTTATTTTATTCAATTCTGCATTCATATTTTGAATCATTCGAATCACCTCGGCGAATAGCTTATCGCTATTTTATGTAATGCATGCTTATCATAATGCTAATGTCTGAATTAGAGCACTTTATAGGTATCGATTATTTAATAAAATATTTGAAGTGCTATTCAAATTTAGATAGTTCCTTGAATATTTTTAATACCACATATTATATCCTTATATCCTTATTCATAAACGTTCCTAAATTTTTCACGATTATGCGATGTTGATTTTAATGGTCTTTTTCAATGAGACTAGATAATTTCACAAGATATCCTTTATTCTAGAGGGTGCTTCACTTACATATTCATATGGATTTAATGTGCTCCCCAAACAAACACATACCACACTACATGACCATCTGGTTCTATGATGAAAATAGGCGGCAGTTTCAGGCGGCATAAAATAGGGGCGACTTGGAGCTACAAATACCCTAGATTCTCATCTCTACTTATATGGACACAATTTTTTCTGAAGGCAAACCCCTTTTTTCATTATTTTACAGAAATTGTCTAGCAATTGACATAACATACCAATCTACCTTTCAGCAATACAACTCCAATGACATATGGACGAACGGGTGGACAAATTTTAAGGCTTTTGTTTTTGCCTTTTAGCTACGAAACCCTAATGAAAATTATCTAGGGGCGGCATTTTCAAAACCTGCATTATACTGAGAAAATATACCGTATGGCCTTTCCACACTATAAACTTTAATATAAAGCCGCTATTGACAGAAAAAAATGTAGGAGTAGTAGAGGACATAATATGGTACACGATTGAGTATTAGCACTATCTTATCGAAAGTTAATTTGATAACGTTAATCTAATGCTAATTCTTAAACTTAATATTTATTGCTATGTAATATTAAAAGGGTTCTTTAATTAATTTTAAAATATTTTATACAAAAATTCTTTTAAGTGACATACAAATTACGAACACATCGCATAAACTTTTAAGCAAGCACAAGAATATTAACTTTTTAACTAAGAATTAGTGTCAGCTTATGACTTTAAAGGGACTTTTATGAATAAACAAATATATTTTATTATTACAACATAGAATCGCTAATTTTAAATATCATGAAATATTTCAATCAGCCGCGTTCCCGTACATCTGTACCGCGAGAGCTTGGCTGCTGATGGCAGGCTTCAGCTTGGCATTTGGGGCAATGTTCTCCAAGACATGGCGGGTTCACTCCATCTTCACTGATGTTAAGCTAAATAAAAAGGTACTTAACTATTTTGCGGACTTTGGTAGCAAAAAGATCATATACTAAGACCAATTAGCAGTCTTTTTTACTTAAACATAAAAAAATTAGAAGTCATGCCAACAAATATGTAACAGAATGTTTTCCAATACAATTATATAAATAGTTTTTGATTACAACACACAAATTAAATTGTTTAGGTCAAAACAAATTGAGAATAATTCTTTTGTTTTAGGTCATAAAAGACTATCAGCTGTTTATGGTAGTGGGTGTTCTGCTTTGCATCGACTTCGCCATAATGACAACTTGGCAGATTTCCGACCCATTTTATAGAGCAACTAAGCAGATGGAAGCTTATGTGAGTACAATTTGTATTATGTCCTACAAAATTATACTTATTTTCCCATAAATGATGATGTTATAAGTAAGCTCTTTAGTCTATTACTTTGATGTATCAAACGCCAAAACTTTACGGAGAAATTGATTAAATTGTAAAATATGTAATAAAATATGTAAAATGTTATTGTTTATTTTCCATGTGTTTTACAGCCTCATCCCACAAGTGAAGATATCGTAATAGTACAAGAGAACGAGTACTGCCAATCTGAGCGGATGCCCATATTTATTGGGGTTATTTACGCTTACAAAGGACTTTTACTGGTATGGTATTTTCGTACATCTTATTTATCTTAAGTTGGTGTGCTTTTTATAAATTTTAAGTAATATTTTTGAAGTACAATATTCTAATTTCGTATCTATTACTTATTTTGTTATTACTAATATTAATGGTACCATCATATGTTATCATATTTGACTCGCGCACCTGAATCTATTGGTACTTTTTATAAATTTATAATCTCTTTGTATTTCCAAACAAATGTTAACAAAAACATGCTTTTCTTCCAGGTCTTCGGTGCATTTCTTGCGTGGGAAACTAGACATGTATCTATTCCTGCATTAAACGACTCCAAGCACATCGGGCTGTCGGTCTACAACGTCCTCATCATGTGCATTATGGGTGCTCCAATTGCTTTGGTAAATATTTCTTTTTTGGCGAATTTAAAACAGTATTTCCTAATTTTTCTAAATAAATAGATTTTTCTTACACTTGTTCAATATTTTCAGGTGCTGGCTGATCATAAAGACGCCTTGTTCGTATTGATCGCAATATTCATCATTTTCTGTACGACTGCTACTTTGTGCCTAGTATTTGTTCCTAAGGTAAGATTAATAATACTGTTTCATTATCATTATTGTAATAAAATAACCTCTCTGGTTTCATAATTTTTAAAGTAATATTTGATATTATAATTACATATTAATTTTATAGGATTTTACCAATTCGACAAAATTCGGTTCTCTAATATCTTATCCTGGATTATGGATACATCTCCATCGGTCTATATCCCAGAAACTAAAACTCCGTATAACAATTGACATTAAGGTGTATAAACTCTCAGCCAGTGAAGCTCCGTCGTAACAGCACGCGCTGACGCAATACATATTATAATATTGCGAGTATCATAGAAGACGATCCTGTGCTGATTAAATTACACCTTGGGTCTTCTTGGGTAGACAACAGCATTCCCAAAGAGGGTTGATGTTAGGCAGGCGGCCGATCGTGAAGCTTTTGCCAAAACTGATCAGCAGTATAGAAGACGTACCGCGCCGTCCCCAAGTAATTTGGGAGATGGGCAGGAGGATGATGATGATATATTAAGTTGACATTCTACTCACTAATATAGGTATCTAGGTTAAATTATATCTAAAGTTTCATAAATCCCCAACCCAGCTAGTGGAACTCCGCCGCAACGGCACGGGCGGGCCGGGCGGCGCGCGCATCCGCGCCACCCTGCGGCCGGCCGCGCCACACGAGTGCCGCTCGCCCGGCCCCGAGCTCGAGCGCCGCCTCAAGGAGCTGCGCCAGTACAACAACCGCTACCGGCGCACGCTGCAGGCGAAGGACAACGAGCTACAGGTAACATACTGCCCAAACGCGATATTCATACAGCTACAGGATTTGATGGATTACTGTACTTTAAAATGCGGCGATCACAAAGACTAGATTTGGTCGAAATGATACTCTTTAGCTCCAGCTAAGAAATAAATAAAAAAACGTATACTGCACTGACCATATATATTATGTAAATACATATACGAGTATATACTCTGTTCTCGCATGAGTAGGTATCTCTACAGTGTACAAACACAGAGCTTGATATAACAGTGCAACGATAGGTAAACTAATATTTATATAAAGTGGCGCGGCAGTGGGTGCATTTTTTTTGCGCGTAAGGCCTTAGTCTGACATTGTCAACAGCTCGAGCCAGAATAAACCGGTTACATCAACGGGCAGTGCGTGAGGTTGTGTGAAACTTTAGAAATAATCGGTTCTCTGTAGGAATGATGTGGAAGTGGTGGTGTTATTATAAGGACCAATTGAAGAATTTTTAGTAACGAACCCTTTTTAATTGTGATTAGAATATAGTTTTTATTGTTCTTCTACTATAAAGAGTTTTTAAAAGAATTACCTAGCAAAACTAAAAACTGTCATTTTTTTATTATAATATCATCAAAACTATATACATATAATATACATACTTATTTCATACTTATTTTCTTCTTCTTCTAGATGCTGTTAAGTAAACTAGGCAGTGACGTAAGTTCAGAATCATCAACACGGGATTCCAAGTCTCCTGCAACTCAAAGAACTCGTTTACCAGTACCGAGGGAGAATCTCAGTCATCCTGGTAAATTAATAAATTATCTACTACTAACGATTTACTTACACTTTTCTCGGATGCATGTTTTGCAGGCAGGTTATAATCTACCTGTGTCCTAAATTTTATCAAAATTCGGTCAGTCAGCACTTTAGCATGAGGGAGTAACAAATATACAGGAACATTTTCTTTTAGACAAGCACCGGCCTATACAGGATATATTATGCTTATTTTTATCCCAGAAATGTAAAATAGTTTTCTTAAAGAATAGAAAATAAAAAAAATTGACTGTTAAATACGAGTAAGTGAGGGCCAGAATATAATTGAAACTTCGACGTTGATTTTCAGTGACCGCCTTAGAGCCTTGTTCGCCTTCTAAGGCGTAATATGGCTAATGTATAGTAGATATATCCCAAAATTAGCGAGTTATTTATTTTTTATAGATTTGTACCCCGTTGCAGAGACGAGCGACATCACGTCCGTGTGCAGCCTGAGCGCGTCCGCCGGCGCTGAGACCGAGTACATCGGCATGCAGGCGCAGGTCGACAAGTGAGTCTGCTAGTGGCTTTACATGAAGTCTAATTTACCTCATTTTGATTTTATGCATAATGAATTTTACTAACGAACTATAAATATTATACTCGTAAGCTAAATAGATACTCATATAACTCTTGGCGAATGAATTATACATAGAACCGTTAACACGTTTGTTATGTCACGTCTTTTGAACTGCAAAACGAATACGTAATTATAGCGTGTGAATACCTCGCTTAAAATTGAATATTGTAACAGCTTGCAATTAGAACTTAGTTTTATCAAAATATATTCTGTGTCATCAAATTATTACGTAATTTACGAAATTTAACTTTTGTGAAATCATTGTATGTATAATTAGAATTTTACACAAGACATTGCTAATTAAATTAATATTATATTATAAATAATTAATTATACGCCACCAATTTAATTTTGAAATCCATGAAGCCTTTACGTTAAAAGGTAAATAAATATATATGAATATAAAATAACTTCCAGACCAAAACCTCCAGCACCTCCCGAAACAGTGAAAGAAGTACTAAAAGAACCTAAAAAAGAACAAACAAAGAACGTTTCCTTCAAGAACCACTTGGACTACACCAGTCCTCCATCTTCCAAGGCCGTGCCTGAGAAAGACCAACTTGCGAAGTTACCGTATGGGTGGTCGGCTGAGGTGAGTTCATGACATAAGCAGATATCATTCATATTTGATGATGATGTTCTCCTAGCCGATTCCGACTACGGCGGCCAATCTCATTGAGACTAGCGAACTGCGCAGGAGATATTATAGTGCACAAGTGTACGCGCAGACACAAGTGCACTCTCTATTCCTGTCACTCATACTCCGGTGGGACGACTGCTCGACACGACCAGTGAGAGTTAAGGTGCAGGACCGACGGCTTTACGTGCTCTCCGAGGCACGGGGTGAAACACCGCCAACTTCACAACTCCGGGCTGTTACTGAGACTTAGTATACCTAAGGACTCAATAACTAAACTTGGCCCGACCCGGGACTCGAACCCAGGACCTCCGGGTGTGCAGCCGTACATGCTAGCCACTACACCACCGAGGCAGTTTAAATTTAAATTCATATTTATCTCAAGTCCGTCGAGTCTTTCCTACTACGTTAAGATTTAACAAACAAACCAATATACCTATTATATTTCGTTTCAATGCATCTTAATGGCCTTTAATAAGATTACTTATATTTAATTACTTTACCATATTCAATTATAATCTATTTGATACAATAACGAAGTAAAAAAAAACAAACATTTTCCACATTAGGAACCATCAGAACCTCCAAAGCTTAAATCGGAAGCAGCTAAAGCCGAAGCTAAAACGATCCCGGTGCTGAAGTCGAGCGACACTGCCACGGCCAAATCGGTGCCAGCACGCGTGCAAGAGCCCATGTACACGAAGGCTGCCACACCTAAGGTTAATAAGGTATGATGAATGATGATCCGTCTTTATTTGTATTGCTATTTAAAATTAATACTTTGGATCTAACATGAACGATTTTTGTGAAAATATAACTTTTTGATAAACTGTTTAAGGCTTGATATCATGAAAATCGTGTTTACTGAAGAGAAAGAATCCTACTCCCACTCAGTAAATACGTATCGTATCTACAAAACTAGTTTGGCATTGTATGTATTTATCGCAGAATATACAGTTCCGTGAAATTAGGTCGTATCGTTAATTGACACTGCGTCCAAAACCAACAGACACCAGAAATGCAAAAGAAGATAAGCAAGCAAGAGGCCAAGCCGGTGAAGACGGCACCGCGCGCGCACCGCCGCGTGTCCAGCGGCGCCGGCGCCTTGCTCGCGGACGTGATGCACCTCGGCACGGACCAGCGCGAGCCGCCGCACGAGAGGACCGGCGGGGTTGGTGAGTAGATCCCGATAGATAGATAGATGTCGGCCACGGCGGCCCATCTCACTGATGCTAGCCAACGCAGAATGGTGCACAAGTGAACTCTCTATTCCTGTCGCTCTCATACTCCGGGGATACGACAAATTGGCTAGACTGGTGCGAGACTAAATGCAGGACTAACACAACACGATTTCTCTGAGACACGCCGTACGGGGGTGAAACACCGCCAACTCCTCTGGCTGTCACTGAGAATTTTTGACAGAAACATTAAATAACTTTACTTATCAACAACAACAGCCTATAGTCTAACCCACAAACCACCTGTTTTGCAGAAGTACCTGCTAGCCACTAAACCGTCGAGTAATAGTAATAACTCGTTATTACTTGTGCAGGTGACGTTACTGTTTCGTCTTAGCTGATTAACCATTCAATATTAAACATATACCTTCTCCGAAAGCAATCAGCACTTTGTGGCTACACATGGTATCCGCCGACTTTCACCAGGTCATCCTATTTCTGCTATACTGATAACTATTGTGTTTCCGTATATCTCCTCATTTCTCAGTCGATCTGGCAGGGAAACTACAAGAATTTCATACCTACTCTATACGTGACAATATCACGATATTCCATACCCCTATTATAAATTCCACGTCTTTATTCCACAAATTAACTAATAATCACTGACAATACACATTGTTCGAGAAAAGAAAATTCAGTTATCTATAAAAAGTTAAATTTGTACATATAATTGAATTTTTTTTATTTCTTAAAGGTCAAGAACGTGATCCGACACCTCCCAAACCGAAACAAGAGCTTGAAGATATTTTAGACATTGACCACGACTACTCTTCTACGGAAAGGAAGAAGACGTGTAAGTTGTAGTAATTATACATTTAAAAAAAAACTTTTTATTTATAAACTAGCGGCTTACCCTCGCTTTCTTCGGGTGCGCCCATATTCTCTATTACCCAAAATAAAAACTTAACCCTATTATAATATTAGTGTAGATAGATAATTTATATTTTTTTTCTTCTTCGTTTTTAGGTCAACGTAAAGATTCGGAGAGAAGGAAAAAGGAAAACTTCATAGTAGTGCAAAGTGATTTGTGGGATACAAACACATTCCAGTACACTTGCCAGAAATCACCACCGAGTAGTACATATTCCTTTCCTAAATCCAGTTTCAAATATTTTTAAAAATCTTTTATTTTTCATACTTATTTTAATAATGGATATATCCTTAAATTCTTATTTTATTTCAGGTCACGCTCATTCTCCGATGCAGCGAAGTGTTTCAGAGAAGAGTCGACAGCAGCAACAGTCGCCTCACCATCATAGGTTTGCCTGAGAATTAAGCTATACTTACATTTTAAATGAAACTATCTTTTCGAATTTTTTCGACGTCGGGAACCAAAAATCAAAAAAAATCGCAAAAAAATCCGAAAACATAGTTTTATATAAAATTTCAAATATTCGCGCAAATCTAAGAAAGCATTATTTAACTAAGTATAAATGATATTTCAAAATAATTTTTACTTCCTATGTCTTCTAAAATAGTCTAAAATCTAGTATTAAACGTATTTCGTAAATTATGTTTTAAAACCGATTTATATTTTGATGATAATTTTTATTTTGGTGCCTACACCTATGTTTTAAAATACAACCTTTGAATCTTTAGAAACTTGGTGGTCCCATTTTAATTAAATAATTACTAGAATATTTAATGTTGTAGTTTTCTTGAAATCGGTTTACTTTTTATTTATAAGGTCATTATTTCTTTAAGACAATATTTAATTTTGATAATATGAACGTTTCAGGGAAAGTGATACAAGAAGTATGGATAGAAGAGCTTCAAACGCATCAATTAACCACGGTAAGTACGACCAAGACTTAAGAGGTACATTATATGTAGAAAAGTAGAAAAATGTGTAGTTAATAACAGATAATTAATAATTATTGATAAATAGGTACTCTTAATATTTTTTTAGAAATTAGTAAGAATTAATTAATTGTTGATTTTCCCCTTACGTGCAGTGGGCTCGGGACGCGTCGGGACGCCGGAGGGCTACCGAGATTCTGAAACTCTCCGGATGACTGATCGACTGTCTAAAGTACGTTGTATTTATATAATATACGAATTATAATATATATTCGTACAATATGTATAGGATACTTCCAGTTTTAATTCTAATTATAATATTCATAAGTAAAAAAGTACATATTTGTAAATGAAATCCAATGGTAGTAGTTAAATTATCCGAATAGAGCTGTATCTTGACTAACGTATTAACAAATAGTTATTTTATTTTTTTAACTATGTAATGTACTTTACAGCGTCGTGGCTCAGAATTCCCTCAACCAGTGAGCACTCCTCCTCATCAAATACAAATGAAGAGAAGACAATCCTCTGCTCAGGTTATACGATAACATTTTACATATTTTTAGCGACTTACAGTCGCTTTGGTCAGTTGTTACCAATGTTTTATTCTAAAGTCTACCTGTATAGCAAATTTCATCCAAATTCATCCAGCCGTTCCAGCATGAAGGCGTAACACACATACAAACTTTCGCATTTATATCGAAACTACTATAAATATCATATTAATATTCTCATTTTTTATTTCTAAAAATTTTTGTTTTCTTTGGTAGGGTTTATAAACATGATTTTTAAAAATTTACATATATGTATATATATATTGTGTGAGATCATATTTAATATACACGTATATTCTAAATTCTAAGGGCTATTTTTCAGATGAGAACATATCAGGAAGAGAGAGAAAGCAAAGCGGAACAAACTCAACGAAGACTAGAGGATCTGCCCAAACCAGTACCTGAAAAAATGGAAGAGCCAAAAGAAACAAGAGATTTCAAACCAGATCCAGATATTATAAGAATTTCGAAAAAATCTGAATCTCCTGCGAAAAGAATTCAGGATCCAGATACCATAAGAGTGACTAAAGGTCAAGAATCGCCTTCGAAAAGGTTGAGGCAAGAGGCAGAGCCTTTGAAGAGGGCCAAGGGTGCCGGAGACTCCCCGAGACTGAGTCAGGTTCAAACAAGACCTGATCATCATAAAAGTAGCCCAAACGTTGCATCCAGACATAAAGCTGGTCAGTATTTTATAATTGTTGAAAATGTCCAATGATATGATTTTTTTATTACTTTATTGTGTATGAAATATATGAATGTATTCTAATGAGAAGCGGCAAAAAACACCCTGTCCAAACATCAATTATTTATTTTTTATTGTTTAATGTATGTAGATCCAACTTAGCTATGACTAAGATAATTGAAATTTCCAGAATCTCCCAACAAACGTGAAGAACGTAAGTCCGCGACGTACTCCCGGAGCGAGTCCAAGCGTCAGGAGTCAGTAGAGAGGAAGATGTATACTGCGAGCTCTGAGTCAGAACTGTTCGAGTGTGCTATATTACCAATTTTCCAAAAACTCCTGACAGAACGGCACAAGAGCCAGCCCCATGGTCTCAACCTGAGCTATGGGGTGAGCTGCCCAAATATATCCATTAAATGTGATATTGTGGAATATTTGTAATTTTGTGTCGTATTCCATAAATTGTGAACAAAGATCTTTTTGGTGTTACAGTGAGTGTGAAAAGTGTAGCTAGATTTGGTATTCAATTGGTTGTTGAAAATGTGCGAGCACTTAAGTGTACTTTAGTGTATCATTGTATGGTTTAAGGAAAATAAGCTCTTCCGTGATGGTTCATGGATGGTGGACATCTCCATCTGTACAATGTTAAGTGAGAAACTCAAATCTATATTCCGTGTATAATGCAAATGATTTGTAATATAATTTCTTATATCATAGACAAATAAGAGCACGTAGTACCGTTACTTTTGATATATAGTTAGAAAAAAATATTTAAAAAATTGCGGTAAGTGACAGGCAATGTTCTCGAGGAAACCAGTAATTTAAAGATACTTAATTTATAAGTAATTATTATAGCTAATATAATAATAGACGATAAAAAATCAAGTTCGGTCACGGGTTATTTTATATAATTAAAATAGAAATGTTCTAAAAATGTCGTATAGGTAATACGACATTGTATATTGCAATTTTAGCAAAGTTAGTTTTTATTGTAGCTAATATTGAGGTATTAGTATTATTAGAATGTTAGGTGTTTTATCTTAAAATTTATTGAATTCATTCCAATGCACAATTTGTGATTTTTTATAGTTTATACATATGTACATATTGTATAAATGAATTGTTAACCCTTAACTTGGTAACGTATCTAATAATGCAGACATAAAAAAATGTTTTGGCACATTTTAACAAAAACTGTTTTAAAATCATTCTATTTAGTAATAAAAATATTTTTTTTCTATCGATATTATGATAAATATATGTGGTAATTGTTTTATTGAATCTATATTCTGCACACAGCAGGTGGCTGTACTTGTTAGTGCTTTTTTTGTATTTTAGAGTTTCTTTTTTGGTATACAATGAAGAATATTATTATTATTATTATTATATGTATCTCTTTGGAATTCAAGTCTTCGAAGGAACCCAGTCCTTTGGAAGGCTTGCGTGGGGACACAGATCCAACACGTAGAGGCGCCTGAAGAGAATCAAATTTGTTTAATGTGACCCCCACAAAGCGGCATAGTGCCTTGGGCGCAACATCGACGTGGTCGCCGGTGAATGTCGAGAGGTGTGCACAGGTTTCACCATCGCGAGAGTGTTCGTGAGCAGGTTTCGCCGTTATTACGCAGATTGGGCACTTCCACCCTTCCGAGAACTTGGCTCTTACATTCCTCTCTGGACGGCCAATGAACGTAAGCCAGAGGCGGTGGACAGATGGTGTTTCCCCTGGAAGACCTTAGATCCGAGGTGTCGCCACACTTCAACAACTCGCCACAAGCTGCCCTATTAAGTTGCTATTATTATTATATTTTATTGTTTATGTAAAATATTTCGATCAAATAATAATATTTTTTATCTAAAATAGTACTGTGAATATTTATAGATCTGCAAATGCACAATGTCAAGATACCAATTCTACCACCTTATTTTTGCAGTGCGCATTTCAGATACATTGCCAAATAAACCATAATTACATAATATTATCGTATATAAATTTATTTATATTTGTATATAATGATTTGTTTACTTTTTAGGTCGGTGCAAGAGCACAAAGAATACTGGCTTTGGTTCTGAAACCAGGAACAATCCCAAATATTGAGAGAGGCGTTTTTTTTGACGATATAATAATAAGACCTGCTTCTAACCAGGATCACGATAGTAGATAGTTCAAATGCATCCTCGTTGCCATCATCGATAGAAAATCTTCACCTATTAATTAACAGAAAGTGAAAACGAGTATAGAGAAGTATTAGTCCCAGCCGAAAATACGACAAACAATACGAGATATGTAAGTTTGTTGAGTAATAATATCTACAGGACTCAATCCAACAAAAGAGTATATATAGAGAAGTGAAAAAGACTGTACAAAAATAGTCTTGAGGTCAAATTGATAACAGCAAGGTTCAAATACACTCCTGAAATCGAAAACAAAACATTTAACGAATATTATGAAAACAAAATCACCTTAACAATATTTTAAAATATTGTTTCCGAAATTCGAGGATATCTTTGATATGATGGTACAAAAAAGCAATTTATTACTTACAAATAAAGGGTATGCCTATAAAATGTAACTTTAGCATGTAACAATGAAGAAGAAAACAATATGGGCTTAGGATCTAAAGTTGTTATAGCTTTTTGATAGTTTTAGTGATTTATTTTGATAATTTTTTCACCTCTTTAGAATTTCGGGTACAATGACCAAATAGTCTTCGTGGAGGTGACAAGAAGCTTTCTTCTGATAAAAATTTGAAAAGAAAGGCCACGGAACGTTAGCATATATTACTTGTAATGAAAAAAAAATAGCTTTGGTCAAGTGGTTTGATTATAAATGTTTTAATGTGGCTAGTTCTTATGTTGATGCTCATTCGGTTTATCATGTATTGAGGTATAATAAATAAAAGAAGCGCAAAGTGCCAGTGCCCTTTCCAAACATAGTTCGACAATATAACGCCCATATGGTAGGTGTGAGTCTTACGGATATATTGATTGCAATTTCCCATATGAAAGCATGGAGCATATAGATAGTAAATACCTCAATTCTTACAAATGCTTGATATCTATATCAACAAGCCATAAGCCAGGCGGGCCTATTTATAGATGCGAAAGCAAATACCCAAACCGATGCACGATAGGTAACAATCTTATTACTGTAGACCGAATTGACAACATTTCAAAAAATATGAAGCCCCTAAAAATACTATTTCTTTATTTTCCTACTCTGAGGTCAAATGTATTATTATTTTTTCGGATTTTTTTATTCATTATCATCTATGGAAGTAGATGTAGTAGCGTCAACTACTAACAATAAATCTCATAAAGGAGTACAAATAAAGCCAAAAATTGCAGATCACACAACTTATTGCAAAATTTATAAAAAGAAAATGCAGACGCTCTCGCTAGAAGAAGAAACCACAGATACCAGAACTATGAAAGAAGCATTACCCTAAAAACACAAGGATTTGTGACTCCTGAAAATCAGACAGACATACGTTACGATCAACTGGGCCACATGTCATCATTTACATCCAAAGGGCGGTGTATGCTATGTGTTAAGGGTCAAACTAAATTGACATTAAATGCCAAGTGAGACTTTATTTAGTGGAGGATCGTATATGTTTTTATAATTATCACAAGAAATAGTGTTTCCAAAATGGTGATTTTAGATCCACTACCTATTAGTTACTTATATCCTAGTAATATTATAAATGCGACAGTTTGTGACGATGTATGTATGTCTGGATGTATGGATGTTTGTTACTGTTTCACGCAAAAACTACTGAATGGATTTTAATGAAACTACAGTAATATATCTCATACATCATAATAACACATAGGGTACTTTTTATCCCGGAAAAATGTACGGTTCCTGTGGGATAGACTTGTTTTTGTATTTCTAGAGGCGAACCCGAACGAAGCGAGAGTGAGTCGATCGAATTTTTATAAATTCATTTGTTATTTTTATACCTATTCTAGTTCATACCTACTAATACTTTTTTAAATATAATGAAAAAGTTGATGTTGATTATGTTCCTAATTTATGACTGTGATTTTAAATAATAATTTCATTTAGATATAATTAATTATGTTTAATGGAATATGGATTAAATTTTTGTTTTTATTTCTTTACATTTGTTTTTTATTTACATCCAAGCCAGCAACGTATCCTTTAGTATACATGGACTTCCAGATAATGAATGTTGGAATAGTTGACAGTGTGCATTATTAGATGCATGCTATAAATATAAAATTAATTATTTAGTGCAATTTTTTTTATTTTTTCAGTGTTTATTTATTACAGAAGTCAGAACATAAATATATCTATAAAGAATATGATATCAAAATCTCTGCCAAGTTAAGGGTTAAACAGTTTTTAATATTATAAGTATACGATCTGTGTAGAATGTGAATAAAAATATGATAGAATCGTACCAGTTACTAATGACGTTATAATTTAAATCCCACCTTGCAAATTGCAATAATAACACACAGTGAATGTAAGACATTCGCCCTAAAACTTAAAAGTCATATTTCATATTTAATATATATACTTTAACTCTGGCTAACTTTAAATCTTCAAAATCAACAGGGCTTGAAGAGGCTATTGAATATTTGTTTACACCATACAGCATGCTATATAATGCTAATAGAACTCTTTCGTGACCAACTTATTTTCAGTGATGATATACACCATTACAATGGTGTGATATTATGTGAAGAATGAATCTGAAGAAACGAAAATTAAGTGTTCAACTTAGCTTTGTTATTAAAAGCTAAATAGTAAATAAAATATATCATTGTTTGCTTATTTTAGTAAAATTGTTGTGGGATTCCTTTTCATGTTGTATAGTTGCATATTTTGTTTAAAATAATAGAAGAGATTCAGCTCAATTGCACTATGTACGTTTTATATTTCCACAATGTTATAAATACTGAGAATAGGTGTCAATATAGTGTAATTTTGGTCTATTTTTACAATACTGTACAGTAAATAAGATTTATAATATTATAAGTTTTATTTAAAAATGTTACTTAAAAGTATGTATGTATGCTACTTTTCGCACGTATTAAAGACTTAATAGATATTATAAAACTAAATATATAAGATTCTCGTAATAAATATTGAATTATAACTTTTTTTATTTCACAATCCATATACCTAATACGAATTAAATAGTTTAATGAAATCGTCATATATAATTTATAAATCATCGTCATATGTAAATTCAAAATAACCGCTTCATACTTCAGAAGTTAGAATACGTACTCGTACAATAGGGTATCTTTGAGATGATGTATGTAGCTAATAGAATGTAAGTATTAGCGGTAAGCAAATTCTCTTTTATGTTAGTCGCAGAATTAACTTTGACCGGTAAAGACACTATTTATACAATTAAAAAAAAAACTATATTTACGATTTTTTTCGCGAATGCTTTACGGCAATTATGGTCACGGGAGAGATGAGTCATGAGTCTCTCCCGTGACCATGATTGCTGTAAAGCATTCTAAACATCGGGACTTAAAATCCAAAGACAAAAAAAATAAATTCGCGAAAAACTAATAAAATACATACCTAAGTATAACACTATTTAGGCTTAGTCTGTAAAACGTTTATAATAATAAAAGTAGGTACAGAATCGTACTGTAAGCCGCTATCGTTAGTTTTATCTAGTTATCGCCAATTTCATTCATATTATTATAATTATTATTATGAATAGTAAAAACATTTTTTTTAAATTAGGTCTCGAAGAAGGCGCGATTAAACCGAAAAGTTATTTTAGAGAGCAGTTGTTTAATAATTTTTGTTGAGCGTATTATTAGCGCCATTAACTTTAAAAGAAAAAAATAAATAAAGGAGTAATGGTTATCATAATTGTTTATACTCGTAGATAGATATACACTTGACATTTCAAGTCTAATTATATAAGTTGAAATTAAAAAAAAAATTACTTAAGTATTTTTTGCATAATATTTGACCAACAAACAGATAAAAATCAAAAAATTGGACAATAATTAATAATAATTTGAAAATATTCCTTGAATATTAGATAACTAGCGACTCACCCTCACTTCGCTCGGGTTCATCTATACCTTGCTTCCCTATACAAACTTTCCTCCCCATTTTCACCCCTATATTATGGATGTTTCCGACCGCATAATTTTATTGCGTCGTCATCTTGTTTTCATCTTTGTAGTTAGCTTTTCTTTGCATCTAAGGATCAATCACACTTCATCAATACACTTTCAGTTACTACGAGAATATTGTAACCATTTGTGGTAAATATCTATAGTTTTAGTTTTGTACTATATGCTGATACGTTTTAAATAGATATAAATAGTTATTAGCCATGGTTATCCATATAAATTTTATTTTTTCTTCGTTAATTTTTTTGATGTTTTAATACTTATTATCCTATTCCGGACCAAGAGAAATCCAAAAAATCAAATATCATAAAAATTGGTCTAGCCGTTCTTGAGTTATAAATGGTGTAACTAACACAACTTTGATTTGTTATATGTCTACCTTATTTTATATTTTTTCTCTTTATTAAAATTTAACGTGTACCTTAAGGAACATACAAAAAAATAGCTGAAATGGTCGAGCCGTTCTCGAGTTTTACGCTTAGCAACATTCATTTTTATTTATTTAAGATAAAATAAAAAAGTACCAAATATATCGTATACACTGCGTCCGTTGAACAGAACGGCCCTTCAGTATGACATACTACAGTCAACAGTGACATTGACAGCCATATTGTGTTAGAATTTTGTCGTTCTCTTTGACACAGTATTTTTCTGGTGGTCCCGCTGTTTGGTTGTGCTTTGCGTTTTTTGTGTTAATATTATTATCGTGAATGCCGTGTTGTGTTACATTCTAATGATATTCATGTGATAGTAACAACAATCATGCCGGTCTTCCACACAAAGATCATTGAAAGCATTTTGGAGCCGGTGGCTCAACAGGTGAGTCATACTATTTATAGAAGTTTGACTTTCAATTTTATTCCAATTAACCTGCTTTAGTATCGTAACTTTGTCTTAAATATACTTGTAAATCTATTTTTTCGATATTTGATATTTAAATATATGTATTTTATTTTATTACTTCATTTAAAACTGAAATGCCGAAGTTGCACATGGAAACGTGCTATATCTACATTATTATTAAAAATATGTAAACAAGTCATTTAAAATGGTAAATATGGTGTTTTAACTTGCTATTCTACTTTTATGTACGTTTAAACTAAATAATTGTGCCCACTGTTTATGTTTGCTTACATTATCGTTCCTGCATTATGTCATCGTCGTAAAGTTATCTCGAACATATCGAAACCGCTATATTTGGCATTGACACTATTCAAAAGTTGATTTTAAAGTACAAGATTATTTTTACCAGCTATTTTTATATTAAGTTATATCTTAGAATTTACTTTATTTAAATGTAAACTTTGTTTCATACAATGATTTTAAGTGAAAGTTTGCTGTTTATTGGGAATATATTTATAGTCCTAAGATAATGAATCAACACTAGGAAGTTGTGTTTTGTTGTGGAGGAAATGTGAAGAGCTTTATTAAAATCTATCTGTTGCTTAAAGTTTATTTAAATAATGTTAAATTATTATAATATGAAATTTTTAAATTGTTTATCTGATACGAAACTCACTAATAAATATAATTAGGTATATTATAGGTAATTTTATAATTACCTCCTGATAAACTATATTATGTAAATATCGACTTAAAATATTGTTGTATTTATATTTTGCTACAAATAACATCACTAAAATCTGCTAAAGCTGACTAAATCACTATATTCTATTTTTACAATGTAATAAACTACAGTGCCTTGAATGTTTAGTACTGTTTCTTATATTTATCGCTGACAAATTAGATGTTCAGATATACATTCTAGATCAGCTATACTCAACCTGAGGCACGCGGGCCGCATGCGGCAGCATCAAAAATCACATTATAACATATTTATTAAAAAAGTAACTACATTGTTAACTTGGAATTGCGTTTTCATTAAGACCTAAATAATTTTTGCTTGCGGCCCTCAACACCATGACTGAAACGTGTTTGTGGCCCCTATAAAAAAAAGTTGAGTATGGCTGTTCTAGATGTATTAAATGAGTAATGTTAATGAGAACAAAATGATAGACCAAGAAATACCTTTAAATACTTTTGTGAATAAATCAAAAATGGCCAAATTTGTCCTTACATAATTAATGAATGGCTCCTTATTGAGTGCAAAACGTTAAAGTAAAGTCTAGTAATTTATTTTCAATAAACTATGTACACATAGTTTAGCAATTTTCTTTCATCTTCTGTCATTAAAATGTGTCCTGAGACTGTGCCTTTTAATTTTTGGCAAAAATATTTTTTTAAATATCAAGCTATTAATAGGGGTTTTAAATTTTGAAATTATGATTTTATCCATAATATATTTATTTTTGTAATACTTTCTTAGATTTACGCGAATATTTGACATTTTAAATAAAACTATCTTTTCGGATTTTGTCGCGGATTTATTTGTATTTTTGTTTCCCGACATTTCGAATGCTTTACAGCATCCATGGTCACGGGAGAGACTGAGGTGTTACATGTCTTAAAGATATAGTTGTTACAGACAGCCTACCCACAATTAACAAAATGAAAATTGCACCAATTACATTACAATATTTTAACTTTAAATATTTTTATAATTTTAATTATAATTGAATATGGAAAATTATTTATTTAATTTTTGCTATTATTTATAATTATTACAATTTTAAAAATATTAATTAGTAATCTATATTTAGTGTTGCCATTATTATATTTATAACCATAAGAAAAATATAAAATATAGTATTAATTATTTAAGCCACAATTGATCTATGTGTAATTTGAAAAAGTTAAGATTAATTAAAAATAATACTTTTAATTTAAATTTGCTATTATTTAAAAAAAACTAATTATTAAGCAACACATTACTACATACATTTACAAATGAAAAAGTGAAAAAATATTATTAATCAGAAATGCTATCATTTTGATCTACACAGTAAGAACTTACTACATCTACCTGTCTGTTATGTTTAGAAATTGTAAAGCATTCGAAACGTCGGGAAACAAAAATACAAATAAATCCGCGACAAAATCCGAAAAGATAGTTTTATTTAAAATATTTATTTTTGTATCATGTTTGATTTGTATGTATGTCTGTATGTATAGACTTTGCAAAATCAAATCTGATAATATTTATTGTTAGAGCCATGAGAACAAACAAACTGCTTATTAACGAGTGTAGACAGGAAGCAGTACAGCTGTTAGCAAATGAAGTCATATCAGCATAATGGGTAATATTTTATGAGCCGCAACATAGCTGATTTGATTTTATAGCAATCAAGTACTTTGGTACTTGAGTCTGGCAGATTGATTTGAACAAAAAATTGAAAAAATCTTTTCTATCTACTGTTATGCAACCTGCACTGTTTATCATTTATTAATTAATAATATTATAAAGAGGAAAGATTTTTTTTGTTTGTATCGAATACACTCCGAAACTATTAGACTTATTTAGATGAAATTTGGTAAGAAGATAGTTTGAGACCCTGGGAGACATATAGGACAGTTTTTAATCTGAAAATTATCACTTAAGGAGGTGAAAATGGGGATGAAAGTTTCTATGGGGAATCGACCTAGGGGCGAACCCGAGTATAGTGAGGGTGGGTTGCTAGTAGGTATAGTATATTTTTGCACTTCTAAAGAATATTTGTTTTGTTGTTGTCAAAATAAAGTGTAGCTTTATATTTTACTATCTAACATTCCCTCCACGATCGCGGACACGCCGGCGTTACAGTTAACAATAGATTTCTTAGAAATTTAATTAAATTATTAGAAATTTACCTGGAGGTGTTAAGCAGTGTCTCATGTGTTAAAGAAATGGAGACATTATATTTTTTGTTTGCATTAAAATATTTGTTGGTATGCTTTTTACATATATTTTGCTTAAACCAGTCTTATTTATCATGAGAACGCAATTTGAAAATACCAAAATCTATACACAATTACCTATAAATATTTTATGTGCTCGTCAAAAGCAAGTCAGTATATTAAGAGTTACATCATCCATTAGCATAAAAAAACATTTCATAATATCTATAGTTTCAACATTAATTAGGGCCATGAAGCTACAACGGTCGGCAGTCACATCCGCTTTAAAACTGACCATGCTATTTCTGCGACGCCCTTCGTGTGCCGAATGTGAGGTCGTTTATGATATTGTTTTATACAGGTAAAAGTTACAGTCTACAGATGAATTTAAAAGTATTGAATTAAGAGATAATATTTACATGAAATTCATAACAATTAGAAATTCTAAATTGTTAGATCAATATATAATTGGGGGCCGTTCATAAAATACGTTAAAAAGTTCGTCACAAACTACTAAGACTCCCCGTCCCCCCTTGTCACATCTTGTCACACTCAGTGAGACCCCCCTCCCCAACAGCACAAATAAAGGAAAAATTCCAAAAAATAAAAAAAGTTGCAAATGAAACTAAAACAGATTTACTACATAGTACGGAACCCTAGGTGGGCGAGTCCGTCTCGCACTTGTCCGTATTTTTTTTTGTTTAGTAGCTATTGACGAGCTTTAAGTGTTATCAATTATCAAAAAAAAAAAGAAATCATTATGATCAAATGTCAAACCATCTTTAACACTCATTCTAAGTCCCGTAAAATTTTAAAAATGTTTCGATTTAGGTTAGTCTATTTATTTATTTATACCTTGTATGATATATCGTTTTTCCACTGGCTACGTAGGTTAAGATAGTTAAACCGCAAAAGGGCGCTAGTATCATTTATTATTTATTTATTTTATATTAAATAAATTTATGATTCAAGTCGTAATGTCATGTAAAAAAATCGGTACTAAGTAATACATAAATTCATCCTTTTCGTAACGTCCCACTGCTGGGTACTGGCTTCCCTTTACTACAAGGGGGGTCAGGCCATAGTCCACACACCAAGTGCGGGATGTCATAAATAAATCGATTTCCTAAAATATTTAAAGAAACGTAAAATGTCCCACGGATCCCAATGCAGTTTGCTTCAAAAGATATGCTGGACGATGCAAGAGAGAAGCTGAGATGGTAACATTTCTTTAATCAATATGCTATTTTTCACCTCCAGAAATACGTTCAAGACATATTTTTTGAAATACATGTAACATATTTTGTTTGTGCTACAAATAATAAAATTGATTTATAAACATCGTACCAAAACTTGTCAATTCCCTTATTCATCACATCGCTCATTTTTTCAAAACAAAGAGCAGGTGGTACAGTTCATAACATTGCTAATTTTAAGCTCTGACTCACGACTGGCCTCTTGCTTTCAGCGTTTTCCCACCGACCGTCGGCGCCTAAATTTAAAACTAGAGTTGTAAACTTCTTTCGTAATCTGCTAGGCTATTTTTTCACTGGTATCATCAATAGATTATAATGGCTTATGTTATTTCACCATGAGAATGCCGTGAGTGTTGAGTTTTTAGTTGCGTTTTTATGATTTCTTAAATACGAAGGAGTTTTACGTCTTTATTAACCGACTTCCAATTCCAAAAAGGAGGAGGTTCTCAATTCGTCGAAATATTTTTTTTTATGTATGTTCACCGATTATTCGAAGATGCCTGAACCGATTTGGATTTTTTTGTTTCAACTTCCCAGGTGGTCCCATATTATAAATTTTATCGAATACGGTCGAACGGTTTAAAAAAAAAACAAATAATATATTTTTTTTAAATTGTTTAATCGAATATGATAATAAAAAAAATTCTTCTGACAAATTACTTACCTGTTTTAACAAAAATTAAAAACCGACTTCCAGGCACTAAAATGTAAAAAATAAGTAAACTGTGGTTTTCATTTAGAATAGATACCTAATCATATACTTTCGAAGTCGGTGCCAGCCTACAATATTTTAAGATATTAATATCTAATAGGTAAATAGGTATTATGTATTTTCGAAGTAAGTATCGAAATATATTAGATTAGCTTTGCATCGGCAACATAGCATACTTTTTAGGATGAGGTTTAATTGCTAGTTTATTTATAAAATGTGATGAAAACAAGTATTAAAAGAAGATATTTTTTAATTACTAATATTAAGTCTAACGTTATAGGAACTTGCAAATTTTAACTATTATTCTTAGGGAGGTATAACTGTAATTGTAAGAGAAAGAACGACTAAAAAGAAGCAATCATGTTTAGGAATTGCTTGGAACTTTTTAACTACACTGTCTTGAGAGTCGAGACAACGACGAGAGCAATTATCTGAGACCGCTCGCTAACCGGTCGGATTCACCGGGAACCGCCCAAGAATAGAACTGCATATATCTGTGTGCTAAATAATTGGAAATAGACGACCCCACTGCGGTCAGGATACGGACTTAATTGAGAAAATGGCGAATAGATTGACGATGTTTGTTTCTAGATTTCGCACCATAATTTTGTTCCATTGAAAGCTTTTGTATTTGATGATTTCGACTCTTTAATAATATATTAGTACGAACAATGTGTCGAATTTCAGAACAAACCAGTAACAAACAAACACTAAATGAACTCATAAACTATTATGTACGTACAAATGTAATGTAAAATACAATTACTATTACTGTATAAATGTGTAAAGCGTTTTTGGAATTAACTTACATCGAAATAAAATATGCTAATCATGTCTTAAAAGTATGCTACAAGTTAAAATACCAATTCGTAACCTTTTATTAAACGTCTCACTGATTACACATGTCTTACGAAAACTTGCTAGATTCTCTCAGACATGCAGGTTTCCTCACGATGTTTTTCTTCGCCGTCTTAAGTGGTAATCATGTTGGAAATAATTCACACATGAAAATATCAAAGGTGCAAGACCCGGGATTTGAACCCACTACGCTTGGTTTCCCAAGTGAGTGTGTTACCATTAAGGTATTATGAATTATAATTGATTAACTGCAGATTTCTATAACATAGTTTAGTTTATACTCGTATACGATACTTTGTCAGTACTTGTTAGCCGAGTATTTCGCAGTTCACTTGATCTAATTTTTTTTACGTGCAGGCAGCATCCTTGGCAACACGTGATGAATCATAAATAAGATTGATCTTCAGAATTTCTTTTAGGTTTGTTACTAGCCGGTGTCGTGTCGTGTGTGCCGGTTTAGTTCACCTCTACGTGAGTTCAATAAAGCCAATTGTGTTATTAGATTTGTTAGAAAAGAAAACCTTTATTAGTTTTTATTTTTACTTTATACCTTTTTGCTGTCTTATCAGAACTTAGGGTCGCTCTACGCTACTGCGAATCTATACATATAATTGTAACTAAGCCAAATCTGTACATTAAATATTTTTTGGAAAATCTTATTGAAATAGACATTATTATCGATACAGAGGCCGAATCTATAGATTTTAGAATTTTTGTCTGTCTGTCTGTCTCTGTTACCGCATCACGGAAAAACCACTGGAGGGATTTTGATGAAATTTGGTATGATGATAGCTGGTTATCCGGGTCAACATATAGGATACTTTTTACTGCAGGAAAATATCTCATCTCTGAGAAATCGATACTAACTAAAAGTTAAAACGTAAGTAGGGACGAACCTGAAGCGAATCGACGCTGAGTCGCTAATATTCTATAAAAAATAAAAATGTTTCGCATAAAATAAAAAAATATAAATGGTAATTATTAGTTTCAATATGATATTAGTTATTTAAAAAGTGTCCACAATTTTTGAAAGATTGCAAAATCTAGCATATGGTTTAATCATCGCGATATACCTATACGGCTATCACGAACCAATTACTTTACCGTTATTGTTTGTTTCATAATGAAGGTTATACTTCAAAGGAACTTGAATAAATATTTCACCTTTAATTATTTAATTCAAATCACTATACCTATTCTTTTACTTAAACAGTAATATAGTTACTAAATGTAAAAATGGTGAGCCTAGTAGTCTAAGCTTTAATTCTAGACTTTATGACGAGTGTTTATCATTCAGACATGATCCAAAAACAAATAAATATGTATGTAGATATAACTTACGAACTCACGGAAGCATATAAAATTAGACGGATTGCATCGTTTCATGGGAATCGCTAACAATAGCGAATATATTTATATTCTTGTTGCATCACAACTAGCCTGCCCCTTGCAATTTCTCTGCCCATTAAATATTTCACCTGTGTCTATTACGTGATTATGCTAGTTTTCCTTAAGTTTTATTTGCACGAAATAGTGTTTTTAGAAAGCGCCGTACAAAAGCATGGTTTAATAAAACGCTCTTTGGCATTAGTAATGTATGGTATGTATTCTTACTATTATTATATTATAAAATATAACGGATCACATAGATTTTCATAAAGTTAGTGATATTTTCATTCGTACAAAAACAATATAGAACAGAACACTATTAGTTTTTTCCCAAATTTACTAAATTTTATTTATGTTACGGGCAACAGTTCCAATTTTGTTCACTTAAAATCTTATTCGGAATAATACACACACTTAAGATCGAGATAGTGTATGCTTTGTTACCGGTTGCTCATGGGCTATTTTATATTCCAGGAAATGGAAAGGTAGCTTTCATTGTAACATTTTTAGTTGAGTGCTTAGCAAATTCTGATTTCGGGATGGCTTCTTGATATGATGTTCATCTAATGCAACGTATTTTATAACATAATTTCTCGAATAATATGTTATGAATCATACACAGTATATACTGAGTATATTAAACTAATCATTACTCATGGTTAGTATAATATACTTATTATTTTTTTAATTCCAAAATGTACACTTGTCCCATATTATTGCCACCTTGACTAGTACACACCTGATCTCAATGACATTATCTCCGCCATATGGTCGCACCGAAAAACACCCACGCGGTTACTTGTGAAAATGACGCCTTTGTCTCGTCACGTCGTCGCTTTGTGACACTCTTGAGATGTCGTAATGTTAGCCTACAAGGGTTTGTATCACACTACTGTGCTTTTTGCTTTTGCTTTGTAAATAAATGTTGTTGGGACATTAACACACAGCACCATCTAGTTCCATGGTAAGCTACGAGGCCTATGTTATGGATACCAGATAGTTGATACACTATACATATATAACTTTAAATACATACATATTATGAATATAAACATCCATGATTGGAGTACAAACATTCGTGCTCACCACAAAAATGAATGCCCCCAGCGGGATTCGAACTACTGAACGTGATACTGCTATCTATTAGGTCATACGAGATTGAAATAACGTAGTTGGGTAAGGAGTTAAATACATATCTTCATAATGCATGATTCGCGAGTTGAATGCGAGCAGTGAGGAACTACGGTAAATTTTGTAGGAGTCCCCGGCGGATCCAGAACAGATCGCTAATATAATATCGAAGAACTCAGTAAGGTGTCTATGATGCCTTTATAGGTTTGCCTATGCCGCAACAATATATAACCTGACACCCGCCCTTGACCCAAAACGATATCAAGAACCCACAATTTTTTGAACGTTCCCAAATAGGAAACCCATTTTTGTTCACTTGGAGAGTTAGAAAAACGTTTTTTTTTGGTGATATATGCGATTTATCAAAAAGGGATTAAAAATAAGGTGGTTCATTTTCAGTAGTTATAATTCAGAATTTCCCAATATTATTTAGCCCTTTTCAGCGTCTCACTGCTGGACACGGGTCTCCCTAAATTGTGAGGAAAATCAGGCCACAGTCCACCATTAATTGTAATATACCTACTATAGGCGTTATAAAATTTTTCATTATTATTTAATCTAGCCTCCAGGTAAGTAACAAATAAATATAGATGTTTCTCATTCGTTGACCTTGCAGTTATTACTATCTACAATCGGTCTTAGACTTCTAGGTCTAGACTTAGCTTTATTATTTGATCAAATCAATTCCAAAGACTCTCACTTATAAAGATAAAATATAACATTTTTGGCAGAAATAAACTTGTATAATTGCGTGTAATCATGCTTTAGTACTTTTGTATGTATAATTATGTGTTTAGTCTTATAGGCTAAATAATAATATAAACGAGATTTATAATGCTCCCACATAAATTATTATTTATTGTAGTAGGAAAAAATTAACGATTGAATGAAAACATTCAAATATTTTAAACCCATCTTACTCTTACTTTATATAAATGCAAAAGTTTGGATGGATGGATGTTTATCACTCAATCACACTAGAACGGTTGATCTGGATGAAATTTGGCACAAAAATAGATTATAGTCTGGAATAGCGTATAGGCTACTATTGATCCCCGAAAAATGTACAGTTCCTGTGGAGTAGATTTGTTTTTGATTTTCACGATATTATTAAATATCAAATCGAAATTGCTATGAGAGATTTAGTATAAAATATTTGAATGTCACATTCAATTTATACATACAAAGAAAATGTTCTGTTTTGACAAAGCAAATGCTAAGCCCTTTCACTGCGTCGACTTTTATGAAGTTATCTTTATGGCCAAGTGACCTTTACAAGTGCCGATTTTAGTATAAGGAAAAGTGCCAACAACTTATACTTTTTGTTAAAAATATTTTGACGGTCTTGTTGGTTTAGTAGTAAGCATAAAGCAGCGAATCATTAGAAGTTTAGTTCGAATCCTGAGTTGGGCTATAATTAGTAGCTATGGCGTTTTTCTATAAAAAAAATCCGTAACAGCCC
Organism: Brenthis ino; assembly: GCA_921882275.1. NCBI lineage: Eukaryota > Metazoa > Arthropoda > Insecta > Lepidoptera > Nymphalidae > Brenthis > Brenthis ino. The sequence goes on along the minus strand of OV170229.1, from coordinate 11,239,594 downwards.
TCCCAACACTTAGGAAGTTGATGTAATATGCTTATGAGCCTAGGAACGCGGAAATTTGTCGATTGCCTTCTGATTGTCTTACCCGGACTACGGTGAAAGGAATAAAGAGTGGGTTGTATACACAGTTGTTTACCATACTACTAGTAGGTATAGCTGATATTAAAAGCAGCTAGCCAGGAAGTTACACTCATTTTAAAAACTAATGTATCTAATTATTTCTTCATCTTTTAAATATTACAAAAAAGTGTTATGTAAGCCATGAGACTTGTAACTTTGATCTTAATATCTATTAAGGCAATTAGTGTCATATGTTGTTGATTGTCTTAGTGTTGTTTTCTCTGTAGTACTTAGATAACAGGACTTATAATTTTATGTACATAGAATGATTTATGATACGTTATAAATATATCAAGGAAATAAAACCACGTAAACTTTTTATACACTAACGGCTGATGAGAATGCAAAGAAATGATAATACAACTCGCAACACTGTCACTTAGCAAAACAATGCATACAACTCAATAAGTCAAACACCGGAACAAGTAATAAATGGGTGTCATGACTTTAGTTAGACAAGGGGAGGAACGCCCTTTCCTGCACCCCTCCTTCATTGGCAGACGTTTGTATAGCACTGCAGTATTTCTTATAATCATGATTCACCTTTACGTAATAAGTCGATATATTTAATTTTATATAGACTTGACAATTTTAAGGTATATTATTATTAACTCAGTATAATACAATTTTGGATTTGGACATTAAAAATGTATAATTAATAAATATTATGTATACATATATGTCTATATATAAATAACAATTATTGTTTGTACTCTATGCATTCCTAAACTAATCCTCCGATTGTGATAAAACTTTGGTGATTGTTCTGCGCACTGCGGAGATTCCCGGCTAAAAAAAATCTTTGTTTGTATGTGTGTTTGTTTGTTAGCCTGACGGATATGAATGAAAAATATATATAAATATATATATAAATCTTTAAGACATGTAACACCTCAGTCTCTCCCGTGACCATGGATGCTGTAAAGCATTCGAAACGTCGGGAACCAAAAATCAAAATAAATCCGCGAAATAATCCGAAAAGATAGTTTTATTTAATATTTTTTTTTTAAGTTTCCTGGTCATTGACAATATTCTTATGATGTGAAATAGGATATTTGCCATGTCCACCGGTATACTGTAGGCTTTGCGGGTGGATTTTTTTTGTGCAACATGGTAATTATCTCGTTTTAGATAACAATAATATTGTCAATGACCATGAAAGTTTTATAGAAATATATATTGGTTATTTTTGTCGAAGTCTTCATTTATCACGCGAATGGCGTCGCGGGTAAACATGAATTTGATAAAACGACTTAGCAAATCAGATGTTAAGAATAATAAATAAATGTCAGGTATAAGGGTAGGCGCGCCTTATTGCTGCGCTAGCCCTACCTTTGCGTCTGGATTCAAGGGCATCGGCTACTGCAGTCATAAATAACTAGTTATGGTACTTAAGATATTAATGAATTAATAAGTCTATATTATCTATACTTATCTATACTATATCTGTGAGGATGTTAAGATGTAAGGATGTTTGTTACTCTTTCACGCAAAAACTACTGTTTTTTTTTGTAAACGTATCCTGTGATTGATATAGATAGCGGATTTGGCGTTAAAACAAGTTTATTAATTAGGTAAACCCAATAATTAGGTAAGTTATTGCAACCTTTCTAAAAACATGCAAATTGCTGAGATAGCTTTACTGGATGACATAAATTATAAAAAAAAAATTATGTACACACATACATATACATAATATGTATATACATAACAAGAATGTTTAAATGTTAATTAAAAGTTAAATTTAATAGAAAACTTTATTACTTTCTTAGATTTACGCGAATATTTGACATTTTAGATAAAACTATTTTTTCGAATTTTACGCGGATTTATATTTTGATTTTTGGTTCCCTAACCAAAATTCTACATAAATCCGCGAAAAAAAACCGAAAAGTTGTTTTATTTAAAATAGAAAAATTTAGTTAAAAACTGTTGAGACTTATTACATTTTTTAAATTTAACTCACAGCATCTGCATTGAAATAAAATATTTACATTTGCTGCGAAGTTTCCAAAAAGAATGTCTTGAACATTTGCCAAATTGCTTTACGTACATTGATTCAACTTCAAAAACAGCCTCAAATTCCAACAAACCATTCGTCTAACTCCACACACTGAATGCTCTCATACGCCCTTGCAGGTCACTAGTTCTCAAATATTTAAGAAAATGAACAAAATGAAGCAAGAAGGAGAAAAGGAATAAGGAAAGGAGAAGAATGAGAGGGAAATATTTTACTCTAAATTGTTGTGCTGACCCGACAGTTGTATTTCTTTTCAAATTTCAATTTTGTTTGTGATTTACTTATATAAAACCTTATTCATCCAGTCTGAAGCTGAAGAAAAATTAGCTAAAACAGTCGAGCACTTTTTAAGTGTTTATTATTAAACTTACAAATGAACAGTATTTATTCTTTACTAGCGACTCACTCTCGCTTCGCCCGGCTACGTCCCTAGTTACTTTTTAACGTTTAGTATAGATTTCTCAGAGATGAGATATTTTCCCGCAGTAAAAAATATCTTATAATTTGACCCGGAAAACCATGTCATCATACCAAATTCATCAAAATCGGTCCAATGATTTTCTAGTAACGCTTTCCCGGACAGACAAAAATTCTAAAGATTCGGTTTCTGTATCGCTAATAATGACAATTTCAATAAGATTTTCCAAAAAAATATTTATTAATGTAAAGATTCGACTCAGAATTTTATTATATGTATAGATTTTAAATAAGATAATTTCTATATTTTTTTATGATAGTTTTAATTTTATAATAGTTAACGGCAATAGAGACACTGTCCAGAATTACGACAATAACAAATAAGGAAAATTAAAGATTTTGTTTGTTAGTTCTATGTAATTTGCAACCAACTTTATTAGATGTTTTTTTTACTATGAATCTGTTTTGAATCATCAATTAATGGTGTATAAACCTGTATATAATTGAGTCATGGACATTTATATTATACTTATAATCGAGCACGTTTCAATAGTAAAATAAATATTTAAACAATATTTTTCAATTCTATCTCGATGTCAGAAAACAAATCACAATAGAAATAAAACTAAAAAAGTAATATATGATCATATTTTCATGAAAATCTATCCTTGATCACATGTTACAGAATTTGTGATTTACGAAGTCTCTTAAGAATCACAAAATCGTTAAAATAAGAATAAAAACAAAATGAACAAAGGTTAAAAGCTAAAAGCTCAACTTATAGACATTATATAAACATAAGCTTACATCAATTTTCATGCTTTTATTGTAAAAATAACCAACTTCCATACAAGCTTTCGTCTTCCCTACGTATAATTTTATATGTAACATATGTACATATATACCTAGTAGATTCCAGATCTAGTGGCTTAAACTGCAGTGCGTCATTGTTATATATTTATGATTTAAAATAAAGAATGCAAAAGCAAAGAGCGTACTGTTTTGTAGCGGATGTTTATCGAGTGCTAGATGCTCTATGAAAGTGAAAGCTCGGATACTTGTACACGTACAATGCTGCCTTATACGAACAATGTTAGCAGACCGTCTGGTGTAGTGGCGTCTAATTGATATTGCTTTATACATACAAGATTACGAATACTATTCTTGCTGAAGGACATGTTTGTATAAAGTAGATATTTTTGTTTTATGTCAGTTTAACAAGTCATTAGTATTGACATTACCCATTAAAATAATTTCAGTGGAAATTACTGAGTCGAATGGAATCGGTTAAGATGCGTTTTAATTTTACGACAAATTTAGCAATCCATCGTTGCTTTTTGGTTCTCACTACTTGTGCCAAAAATTGCCTGCCTAAAAAAGTTAATAATTTTTTTTATATCTTCTTAGTAAAACCTTCCCGTATGGCTCCTTTGATTAGTTTTGACGTTCCCTATACATATCGGTTAGTTAACCAGCGTGTTGTTATTATTTTTAAAAACTTAAAAATTGTTTAAAGTGATGTTTGGCTTTTATTATTGAGAGGCAATTTCAAGTCACAGACACAAGAAAAGTCATGATTATCATTGTATCTACGATTATCTATGTATAAATAGGTAAAGACAAATCTGTTCAGTACCTTTTTCTCCTCTGTTTGTCAACCGTTTTTATTTTTTGTCTAGGAGCTTTTGACGAGATTTAGTGTAGTCAATAAAAAAAGTTACTATGGTCCGATCACAGGGCCCACACTAATGTATATAAATGTAGAGATAATGGTACACACTAGTGTATATAAATGTAGAGATAATGGTACACACTAGTGTATATAAATGTAGAGATAATGGTACACACTAGTGTATATAAATGTAGAGATAATGGTACACACTAGTGTATATAAATGTAGAGATAATGGTACACACTAGTGTATATAAATGTAGAGATAATGGTACACACTAGTGTATATAAATGTAGAGATAATGGTACACACTAGTGTATATAAATGTAGAGATAATGGTATCTACTCATCGAAAGCGAAAGCTCGGGTACTCAGACAAGTTACTACGTCACACTGTGTACAGTATTGTTAGTGCAATTATTTCGAGCACGTCTTCAATCTTCATACGAGAGATGACTGCATAGAGAGAATAATAAATGATAGTATCGTGTAAAAAACTGGTATATATTTAAAATTCTTGGTCTCAAAGACCTTGCCTTGTCATGTCTTTACGCTATGTTTACGTAGACAAGACGTTTTTACAATATTTGTAAATATTACTATACAATATTTTTAATATACTTGAAGTGTTCGTATCTAAGTATTTTTTTCGTTTCCGCAACCATATTTCCACCACTTACTAATATTCAATTAATTTGAAATTTGGTATACTTATGTAATTTGGGTGACAGTAAAATATTATGGTACCATCGAGTTGATTTGATATGAGTCGGGATGTAGGGACCGGAATTCCCTGATGGCATATTGTATGACATCCGGATTTGGACTAATATGTTTTGTTTCGTTATTTTTAGTACTTTCCATTACATATACTGACGAGGGTCTTAAGATGGAGCCGGAGGATAATAACAAGTTGTTTTTGAAAATCTTTTCCTAATTAATGTATTTTTTAATTATGAAAATCTGTTTATTAGACAAATCGATGGTTAGGGTTGAGTGTGTCTATTATTTTCATGTCGTCCGGTCTTCCATCCGTTTTAACTGTACGAAGTTGTTTTTGGTTTGGTTTGGTTATTGTATTTAAAAGATGGGAGCTCATTGACCGACTTTGAAGTGGAGAGGCTATGCTGCTGCTAAGGGCTCCTTTTTAAATTATGTGTGAATGTTAATGTATATAAAATATATGCATGTTTGTTTATTATGTCCTGTGTGTATGTATGTGCGTATTATGTAGGAGGAGCCCACAGTGCCAAAGGAAAAAAATATTCACGGTTCCTCTTTTATTAAATAGGTCAGATCTAAAAATGATCTCATAGAAATTTCAAGTAGGTAAAAACTCCATCGTCGAGAATGTCGTAATAACTTTCAAAGTGATTTTAAAGTCGGCCTGCGTAGTTAAATATTATAGACTCGTTAGTAGGTAATCAAACACGGTACCACTTATGTTTTACTTAGAAAATAATGAACTAACTTTAAATACACACATATTATAAATATAAACACGCATGGTTGGAGTACGCACATTCGTACTCATCACACAAATGAATGCTCCCACCGGGACTCGAACCCGCGACTGCTGGCACAGCGAGAAGGTTCACTACAAACTGAGCCAAACATGTTGCTTAGGCAAGCCTAGTGGATCTAAGGAAGGTGGCGGGCAGTAGATGGATACGGACTGCCCAGGACTAGGATAGTTGGCGCTCATTGGGGAAGCCATCGTTTAGCAGTGGACGGCAATAGGTTGATGTGATATGACGGATTGTATCTATAGGACTTAAAGAATTTGTGAGATTATAAGATATTATATAGAAGGTTGTTAGTAGGTCAATAAAATTGGGTACTCAGAGTACTTGAAAATTGTACGTGAAAATAATTAATAATAGTTTATTTTGTTTTAATTTTATTATTTTGTTCAGAGATACACTTATATTCATCTCGTGAAAGCGAAACAATGTGTGACCTTCATTAATTTTTCGTTTTTCTTTTATAAATCGCTAATTGATTATGTTTTCGACATTGGGACTGATTTTGTATTTAAATTTTGGATTTTAGTTTTGTTCTTATCAATACATTATTTAGAGTTTATAGATTTTAACCGTTTCGTGTGGATGTTTCTTCACAATGAAGAGCCGATTTTCGTGATTATTTTTTAAAGAACACTAGTGTTTGCCAGTGGTCGAAATTGTACAAAATTTTGTAGTCAGTGTTTCAATTTAGTAAAAAACGTAGGTAATCATATTTTTTACAAATACATCTTATAATTTAAGCAAAATAATGCTTTCAAGCTATAATTGTTAGGTTATACCTATTAGAATATGAGAAATTCCTATTTCCTATATAGGTCGGAGCAATTGATCAGAGCTAGTTTAGGAATTAGATCAATGAAACGTGTCTTTTGCGGATGCTGCAAGCTTGTGGAATCTAATACTTTCCTGTTAGCAAGATGAATGATGATAACATGTGATGTGACGTTCTGTTTCGATGAATAGTTGAAGTCTAAAGAATCGCCTTAACCATTCATATATTTCATTTTTTCAAAAATGGAGTGTATCAACTACCTGATATCCATAACACAATCCTCGTAGCTTACCATAGAACTAGTAGGTGCTATGTGTTAATGTCCCAACGTATTGACTACAGTAAGTTTATTAGTACACACAGTAACAATATTAAAAAAATCTATCTTTATTTCTTGTAAGTTGTAAATGTGGATCAAAATAGGAATATGACGTGATGGTATGTGGCATAAAAACTTGTGAATGAATGTGTCAGACTGTATACGGCGTGTTGCGTACGCGCACCGTATATGGTGGCGCCTGCGCAACTGTCGATAACCTACACACGTGGGATGGTCTGAATATATTCTTTGACGAAACTCATTTGAGTAGGTTTTTCTTTTAATTTGAAATTTGTGGCTTCAAATCAATTTTATTGGTTAAGTTAAATAATGCCTTATATTAAGTGTTACTACTGACGCAAATGCCACGAAATATGGAGAGTTTATATGTTTTGGTTAGTTTTGGTAGACCACATTGTTTTGTGGTACCCTAAAAGAAATGTTAATTATTTAAGATTGTATCATGGTACATGTTATCTATACTAATATTATTAAGTGGTAAAGTTTGTGAGGTTGTAGGGGGTAATCTCTGGATCTACTGAACCGATTTAGATGAAATTTGGTAAGAAGATAGTTTGAGACCCCTGGAAGGACATAGGATAGGTTTAATCCCGGAAATCATCCCTTAAGAGGGTAAGAATGGGGATGAAAGTTTGTATGGGGAAGTAAGCTAGGGACGAAACCGAGCGAAGCCAGGATGAGTCGCTTGTCTATATATAAATTATTAGGCAAAGACAAAACAGTTCCGTACATTTTCCTCCTCTGTTTGCGGATAGTTTTTTTGTTTGTTAGCTATTGACGAGCTTTAGTGTTATCAAAAAAAAATTGGAAAATAGGTAAAGACAGTTAAATTATAATGGTATTTACTGAACTCTTTTGTATTGTAAGTATTTACATATAAAACTGTATATTCTCAGATATACATACCTAGTACCTACAATGAACGAATGTAACAGCAAAAAAATAATAATGGCAAAATGTAATTTCATATTGTTTTTCTCAAATTTTCAATAATTATATGGTCGAACTAACAAAAAAAATCTATCCCACGGAAACTGTACATTTTTCCGAGACCAAGAGTAGCTTATATGTTATTCTGATATATAAGCTATATTATTGTAAAGTATCATTAAAATCCATTCAGTAGTTTTTGCTTGAAAGAGTAACACACATCTATCCACCCAGACTCCATCCTCACAAACTTGCATTTATAATATTAGTTGGAATTTGAGCACTGGGCGAAAACTAATATTTTTAAATATGCAGAATATATTAATTTTTAAGAGTTAAATGCCATTTAATTTTTGTCGCAGTAAGATTAATGAATGCATAGAGCAACTTGCGTTTTAATTATGCACTAGAAGCGGCCGGCCGCAATTTAAAACATACTTAAGAGTTGTGGCCATGACAAGGAAATTGGGAAATATAACAGGAAAAGTAATAGTACAAATATACGAATAAAATACAAATTATAGTAAGCTAGAGATACCGTGATTTGTGTACTTTTATGTTTTCCTGTTTATTTCCTTAATACCTTTGCTTCTTCTGACTTTAGCTCTGGACTAAACCCCACATTTCTTCAAAAAAAAGCACCGTACCGTGATTTTACTTACTATGGTATGGCTTAAATTTTTACAGTTATACCAAGGTTTTATAGATTTTACTAAAAACTTGCAACATGATTACCATTTGCCATACAGCCAACTGGTTATCATATTGTTTTCCTTACATCAAGAGGTCTCAGCTTCAGGTTCTCTATCAATTTTTTCTCTGAAACTAACTAGTTTGAAAAAAACTTGTCAGAGGCTAACGTTGTTCAACCAGCGGACTGTGGTTTGATTCCTCTCGCATTAACCAAAAACCCGAAGTGGGATATTTTTTTAGATTATTAAATATTAAATTCAATATTAAATATTTTGGGACACTAACACACATCACCATCTGATACCATGAGGCTTGTGTTATGGATACCAGATAATTGATACACTACACATATATAACTGAATACATACATATTATAAATATGTATAAACACCCATGACTGGAGTACAAACATTCGTGCTTATCACACAAATAAATACCCTCAGCGGGACTCGAACCCGCGACCGCTGGCACAGCAAGTAGTCACTACAAACTGAGTCAAACGTTTCGTCAAAGGGATGCTATATGGGCCGAATGTTTTTTTTTTATAATTACACACAACACCATCTTGTACCATAGTAAGCTACGAGGCTTGTGTTATGGATACCAGATAGTTGTTACACTATACATATATAACTTTAAATACATACATATTATAAATATAAACACCCATGACTGGAGTACAAACATTCGTGCTCATCACACAAATGAATGCCCCCAGCGGGACTCGATCCCGCGACCGCTGGCACAGCAAGTAGGGTCTACACACTCTGAGCCAAACGTGTCGTCCTTATCTTATATTAAAACTTAATCAAATAAGATAATTCCATTCTACCCAGCATTGAGTTTAGCGTGAAGGAGTAAGAACATACACACACAAAAATCGAATTTATATGTGTTTATAGTACGGCGGTTTATTTAAGGAATTTGAGAAACAATTTTTTTAAACATTGTTTTAAATAAGAGCTGTCGTTCAGTTTGTATGGACATAAAATAAACACCTTTTGTAGTATTCTCTACGGTATGCTTATCGCTATGCAAAGCTGGCATTCAGCCAGCGGCAAAGTGCCGGCATGCACATCGTTAATATGAAAGAGATCAAAAATTAGGTTAGCTCTACATACTACTCTATACTGTACATACTGTGGAACAGTGTGCTAAGAGTGATTATTAAGTACTTTTGTTAGATTTAAACTAATTTAATGTTTAATACTTAAAAGCTCTCAGTAGGAACATTTGAAAGGTAAAAAGTAGATGAAGATAATTTATGAAAAGAATGGCATGTTGAAGCTGCGGACACAATGGTCACTGTGGTGTTAGTAGTATGTGGGTGCATGCACATGTGCATGTGTACCTGTGTGCGTATGTCGTGTGTGCGTGTGTATAAAGTATTTAAAATACTGGATTTGGAGTCCTCGGAAAGAAAATAAAATATTAAACTTATAAATGCGAATGTTTATGAGTTTGTGTGTTTGATTTTTCTTTACAATGTAAGTTGTAAAAACCTAATAGCCCCTTAAAAGTAATCAATTTATACATAAGAGTAGAATTTTTAAAAATCTTCTATGGGACCACTCCTGAGGTAATTTATATAAAGAAGTCTATAATTGACGAATATGTCGTGTAACATACCCTTGAAGTTCTTTTTTGAAGTCTTTTGAAGTCTTAAACTTCATTTTGAAGTTGGTAAAAAAGAAACGTTTCTAGTATACATACTCCTTCTCACACGAACCACGCAGTAAAGAATATGTTGCTAATAAATTCTCCCCGTGTTTGGGAAAGCTTGCTCTCAAATAGCTCGAGTGTATTTAAGTGGGGTAATCTATCCGGCCATATTACTTTTGTGAAGCGAAAAAGTATAAGCCCATACTATTTATATTGTAAATACGAAAATAATTGTGCTTCAATTCACGACTAAACTGCTGTCCCCATTTTGATGTGATTTTGGGTCTCACCATATCCTGCTGCTTTCTCACCGATTGACTCACTCTCTTACAATTAAATTTACAATTTACGAATGCTTACTAAAGTTAATTTTCATTCCATTCATTCATTTATACTATCTGGTCCAGTGGTTGAAACTCGACCATTATCATTATATGTAGAAAACTTACAGTTGACAAACAGAGGAGAAAAATGTATTTAACTGTTTTGACATTATCTATTTTAAAAAAATACAGTTTTTTTTATTGATAACACTAGAGCTCGCCAATAGCTACTAAATAAAAAAAAAAAACGTGTGTGTTTACTTATGTCCGCACATAAGAAATTATACTTCTTTGGTGTAACAGAACAAAAATAGTTAAAGATTTCATCCCGTATGTCACAACTCTCTGTTTGTAAAATGAATGCAGCTAACTTCATCGTGTAGCACTTTGGCTGTCGGTGAGCTCATAATTTTTTCCAAACGTACCAAAAGAAGTATAACTTCAAAAAAGAAATTCGGTTGACAAACAGTAGAAAAGGGTATTGAAGATTTTTGTCTTTGTCTATTTATACATAGGAATATAGATAATATAAATGTTTAAGTGTATTTGTGTGCTTATTACAAGCAAATGCATTGATATGATTTTTTTCATGGTGACTTATGGGTCGGGGAGAGCCATGCCGATTTTTAATCATGGTGTCGTGTCGCTATATTTTTTGTCTTAAAATATTATCAGTTGTAATTAGACCGTTATAGTAGCAAGAAGTTGCTAATAGTAGGGGAGCCCAAGAGGGGATTTTCTGTAGTTACTCGAGCGCGGCATAATATACACATATGTATATAATGAATATACATATTGTTATAACTTAACTTTAGCCTGCTTTTTAACACTATTTCTATCTTAGGTTGACTCGAAGAGATTTCTTTTAAAGATAAGTCCACCTTGGCTAACTAATTTAAATTTGTTGTCTGTATAATACTTTCTTAGATTTATGCGAATGTTTGACATTTTTAAATAAAACTATCTCTTCGGATTATTTTTGATACTTTATAGGTACTTAGAAACTATTGTTGGTATTTGCTTATACATACAGTACATATATACTAGTCTTTATTACACTTAATCCGAAAAGATAGTTTTGTTGTATGTAATTTTTGTATATCAATTAAGTGTAATAAAGACTAGTATATATGTACTGTATGTATAAGCAAATACCAACAAGGGTTTCTAAGTACCTATAACGTATCAAAAAAATTTTTACGGTACACAAAATTCCATTCCGTTGACCTAGGAACAGTAAACAAGAGGGGTTCTTTTGATAGAAAACTTTGCACAGACTCTTACAAAGGACTTTTAGCTCCATAATTTTGGAATATAAAAAAAGTCCATATAAATCTTAGAGGATTTGTGGCTAAGATTTTTGCATCGACGCAAACATGACTTGTACAGTAATTGTTATTAACTTTTTGGTTTTATTGTATTTTGGTTCTTCATGGGTTGGCTGAAGAGATCACTTTTAGAGATAAGTCCACCTTCGCTAACATTGATTTCTGTTTTGTTTTTGCTACTCTGATTTTAAAGTACAATAAAGTATGTATATAATTATTGTATAGAAAATGTACTATTCCAGACTATAATCTATCTCTGTGCCAAATTTCATTCAGATCCGTTCAGTCGTTCTGGTGTGAAAGAGTAACAAACATCCATACATACTCACAAACTTTCACATTTATAATATTTATACAGACTAGGTATACCCGCGGCTTCGCCTGCGTTTAAACTTCCGATATAAATATCAGTTTTACAATAATGTATGGAAGTCTGCTCGATTTGTTGACATTTATGATTACTGCTCCGCTCCCTTGAGTAGTAGCATGATGATATTATAGTAGCCTATAACCTTCCTCAATAAACGAGCTATATAATGCAATAAGAATTTTTCAAATGGAATTAGTATTTCCTGATTTTAGCGCGTTCAAACAAACAAACAGACTCTGCCTCTTTAAATATTAGTATTTAGTATATATAATATGTAGCATGAATTATTCTTACTTGGGTGTCACTAGTGGCACGTAGTGAGCTGTCGCCCATGACATGATTTGCGGTTAACTTGGGTGTCAATAATTATAGTTATTAGTATAGGTTTGTATGTATGTAGGATTGTAGGTGTGTTAGTTTCTATCATTGGAAATTGTAAGCGTCTTCGTAGAACCAGGATCTATCTACTCTTAAGGGCTAAATTTCAAAAATTGTATTGATTTAATCTTTATGTCATAGAATTTTAATGTCTTGCCGTATACGTATTTTCTGAGGTTTCTTCAAGGATTTTAGAATAACATCTTGTCTAAGCCCCAATTTTTATTTTGAAGTGATGCAACACCACCACTACTAGTACTAGTGAAAATAATAACGGAATCCTACTAATGTTATAAATGCGACAGTTTGTGAGGATGTATGTATATCTGGATGTATAGATATATGGATGTTTGTTACTCTTTCACGCAAAAACTACTGAATGGATTTTAATGAAACTTAATAATAACATAGTTCATACATCAGTATAACTGTGTACTGTTCCCGTGGGATAGATTTGTTTGTTTATATAATTTAACTTACAAGAATGTATTACTTAATCCAGGAGAGTCTTTGATATTATAGGCTCTTCTAGATTGTTACGTATGTGTATTATATTATGCTATGCTGCTGCTATATTATTTATTGTTGTAAATGTGATGTGTGTTATCTTTTCACTTGAACCGCTGAACAGTTTTCGATAAAATTGGGTAAGGACACACCTACATAGATTGCATCCTGGGGATGGACATAAGACAGACAGGCTACCATAGACCCTCGTCCCAGTTACCACGCGAGCGAAGCCGCTGACAAAAACTAGTTATAAATATGTTATTTTATAAGTTGTCTTAAAATATTATACAAGTGTGTAAGTTTATTAGTTTATAAGATTTCCTTCATTAATTTACAGGGCTCTCTCTTATATAGGGTGATGGTAGTAGGTATCCTTATATAGAGAGAGACTTAGAAATGTAGAGTGGAGGCCTTTGCCCAGCAGTGGGATGATGTGGGCTAACTGTACCTGTATACCTAATATAATTTATTCATAGAAAACTTTGTTCATTCCATCTTGGATTACCATTTGGATTATTATTAAATAAGATAAATTAATGTTTGGAAATCATTACTACAATAGCAGTTTATTTTCCATCACTATATTGTTATACTAGCGACTCATCCTCGCTCCGCTCGGGTTCGTCCCTTGGTACGTTGTAACGGGTAGTATAGATTTCTCAGAGATGAGGTATTTTCACGCAGTAAAAAGTATCCAAAATGTTGACCCGGATAACCAGCTATCATCATACCAAAGGAGGAGGGTTGATAAAGGCCATTTTTCGCCCATCAGCCGCTCGATTTGAAATTTATTTTATTTAATAGTATATCTCATGGCAAGTGTAGAAAACAATTATTTTTAATGAAACTTCTTTAATTAATGGGATAAATAAAACAAATAATTATAAGGTTATTATGAACATTTATTAATATAACCATTGCTACTGTACATTCTAACACAAAAAATGAGTTGTAAATGCAAGATTACAATGAAAAAGGTTTATTTTTACTATTATTGCAATATTTGAAATATGAAAAATAATCAATAATCAGAAATAATTAAAAAGTTTCAGGCACATTGAGCATGTATGTTTTTTTAGTTTTCCTTATTGGTTTCTTCATCTGAATCACTACTGGACCATCCTTCAGCGGCAGCGTCTTGTAGTGTATAGGCATATTCATCTCTTGGTTTCTTGATTTCGGTTGAATTGTGGCGCCAATAACCTAAAAACCATAATACAGAGGCAACATGTGCGCAAACACCCTACGACTCTTGCACCCACTTTACATTGACAGTACCATTGAATGTTTGTGATGTTGCTTTTATCTGTTTTTATCCAAACATTATAGTTTTTGGAACTTGTGTGCCGTGATCGTAACTGTACTCTAACAACAGAATCATTTTCACGATGTATGTAAAAAGAATAAAAACCTTCTTCATTTAAATGCTCTTGAGTGTACGATTGGCTTTGTTTAAGTTGATATATGCCAAGTGTTAATTGTCGCAACTCATCCCAAGTTAGACGTGGAAAATCTTAAAGATCTCTATCAGTTAGCTTGGTCCAGATTGCTTTTTTTCTGGCCCATCCTTTTTCTTCGATTATCTGCTGTAAGTGGTTTGGGTTTTTAGCCAAATCAAGCATTCGTTGAGCGATTATTTCATCATCTTCAGTGTTTTTAATTCTTGTAGGATGAAATGCGTTGAGGATAGCACATACAATTCGCACGTAGTCGCCAATATAAGGTATTTGCGTGTTTGGCATTACTTTATCTAATGCTCTCCAGTTTTTCAACTGCCCGTTAACAGCTTCAACGACCCATCTAACTTTGGTTACAAGACGCGTCATGTTAGCCTCCTCTGTTGAAAACTGTTGCTGCTTGTTTAGAAATCTAGGCATTTCAGGTACGAGGCCCATTTCTTCCAGGAGTTCCAAACAATCACGAAAGCCTCTATCAACAATTATTACATCATTTTGCTTCAGCCACTCTGTGATATTGTGTGCATCTTTTTTTAAAACATGTGTGAATATGTTCGCATCATTGTTCTTTGAATCAGCCAAATAAGGTCCAAAGACGTCAAGAATGTAACCTGAAGTAGTGACTAACATCATAGGTTTAACCAAAGGTCTTCCTTTGTGTAATGAAAAAGATCGTCTCTGAAAGGAATAATTCGCGCTCTTCTGTATATAAATGTACGTGCCATCAGCGACAAGTATCGTTGCATCATCGTTATCGTCGGGAATAAATAATCTTTTTGCTAAAGGTCTCGTATATTTCTCAATAACTTGTGTTCTCGTTACGTGTTTCGTTCCAAGGTGTAATGGCACAAAGTTCTCAATCAAAGCCCGGCGTACACTTTGAACAGCAGATGATATTAATCTTTTTTTCTTATTGAATAATGTGGATAGTATACCATTAGAGACACCACTTCTAAGTTTTACAAGTAATACTGCCAAGCAAGTACGAGATGACCTTGTTTTCGAGGAACGAATTTTGGGCCTTATTTGTTCAAAAATGTAATTAAAATCAGACATGGTTATGCCCATGAGAGTATAATAATCAGACTCGGAAAGCTGTCCTGGTGTGTCAAAATCAAGGCCTTTTTTCTTTGCTACTTCTCTAATATTGTTTAAAAGACTTTTTATATCTTTTTCACACATTAATGTATTCTCACTTACAGGGCGTAAAACTTGCAAAGCCAATTCACTGAATATCAATCCGGTAATATGAGTTTTACAACATCTTTTTCCCGAAGAAATATATATTCCAGTTTCGATAAATGCTTGAGTTCGAGCTGCTTTCGGTACAGTCATGAGGTAGCTTTTACGTTTACATATTATACAGCACGTATTAGAGTTGTGACAACGAGGTATTGATAAATATATATTTGGTCTCTTCGAGGTGTCGTCGGCAGTACTTGTTGAAGCATGAACTCTTGTTGTCACTATGGAAGATGAAATAGGAATATTTTGAGCTCGAACCACACGGAATGCGTATGATCTGCATTTCGAACACAACTTAGAACCACTCTGTAGATCACAATTTTTAGAATTTCTAAGTATCGATAAGATTTTTCTATTAGAACAGGTACGAAAAGCACTATTTGTTTTTTGCCACGTTTTACAACAATCACACTGTCTTCCAGGCATTATTATCTATTAAGTTTTACAACAAACAATCGCAACAACAACCGCAGAACACTATTTCGATAGCACACTACGTAAATACTTTTTGAGCGCAATATAAATCACGTATGAACTTGTTCTCGCAACGCACTGAATACTTTCGCGCGTAATATATTTTTTTCTTATTGTGTGAAGCGCACAATGAACCAAAATAAAATAGTACTCATTTACAAGCTCATAAAGAGTAGTATCAATGTGAGTCAAAGTTTTTGTGGTTCATGGAGCGCTTCATTATAAAATTATAATTTAAAGATAAAAAAAACGACAAAAATATACAAAAAAGGCGAAACACCCTGTTTTTGAACAATGATATCTGTAACTTAGTATAATATTTATCACTTAAATGATTATGAATTAAAAAATATATGTCTTCAACTATACATAAATATATAAAAATAGCCGGAAATCGAAACTTTTTTTTTTGAGATTGTGATGGGCGGAAAATGGCCCATATCAACCCTCCTCCTTTCATTAATGTCTGTCCAGTTGTTTTCTCGTGATGCGATCTCAGACAGACAGATGGAAATTCGAATAGCTATAGATTCCTCCTCTGTATCGATAATAATGACTGTTTCAATAAGATTTTCCAAAAAATATTTAACGTACAGATTCGACTCCTTTAGAATTTTATTATATGTATAGAATATCGAGAATACGTTGACATTGCTAGGAATTGTATAGTTAAATGACAACCTCATGACGGTCTCTAGGCTATTAATTATATTATGAGAGCAAATAGCAAAGCGATTACATCACCGATTCTTATTTATTATCAAATATTGTCGAGATGTTAATCGTAAATGATCATTTTTTGCACAAATGTTTATTGTTCAAACCTATTTTTAAGTATGTGGTTTTTAAACCGCTTATAATATTTTAAATTTCTAATACCTCTACTATTTTATTATTGCATTCTTAACCTGCGCATGTAATATTCTTTTTTACTTTCTTTCAAGCTCGGCTTATATATATATACAAAAAAATATATTTTATTATGAGATAAGGAGGGTTATGTGTTAGACCTGTATGTATGTATATCCAATCTTAGGTTCCCTCGTAAATATCGGCTTAACGAAGCTAAAATTTCTCCAATAAAAATAATTTAAAAAATGAAATGGCTAGTTAACTTTTCACGTCGACCCAGTTTAGAATAGCGAGGTTATAAGAGAAAAATCAAAACAAGTCTGCTTATTCCAAAATTATGAAGCGAGAGCGTGCCTTATTTCAAAGTCAGATAAGTGGTCTGTAGCCGCCAGCGCTTTAAACTGAGGGAGAAATGTTTGAATGATTTGGAGTGGTGTGTTCTAGTTGATGTAAATAATAATAATAATAGTAGTTTTGATAGGAAAGTCACATATACGACTATTCTTTCCGAGATATAGTAAATTTAGACTTAGAGGTTGGTACCAAAATATACTCAGTTTATTTATTTTAGAGGAATTCGTGCTAGATACTCTTCAAGTTCAATCCAATGTACTTTGTTTTAGTTAAACTATGGCTATTTGGATGGCAGATGCTAGGAATCTGCCTCCCGAACAAATCTAGACCTTCGAAGCTAGTTGACGTATTTAGTGGCCATTACACATGATCTTTGCAAAGTGACACATCATCGTAAGCGTTTAATGGAAAGGCAGCCGTTGTTCAGCTATAGAACTTTCTTATTTCAGATGGCTGGAAACTGAGATATTCCCACAAAAATAAGCCATTAAACGTTCGATCTTCACCTTAACCCAATATTTTAAAGTGTAAAGTTAATATTTCAAATTTTAAGTATGAATCGTCCAGATATTTCAGTACTGAAGTTTTAAGAATTTTTGGTTAATTAAGAATAAAATATCCTTGGGAATATCAGTTGTTTATATTTTCAAAGATGTTATCGTGTGCACTTGCAAGGAATGTCCTCAGCCGAGAGCGGGGTCATCAATGTTTAAAAGTAAACTTATTAGCTTACACGCTATTCAGAAGTCTATAAACTATTATATTTAAATTTTTTTTATATTTAATGCATAATTTTACTGAATTCTGACTACACTTAAAATATTATGGCAACACAAGAAACCTTTAGAGTTTCTTTCCAAAGTAATTTGTAATAAAAACTGGCTATATGTAAATCTGATTTGTACTACATCATTTTGCTAAATGCATAACACAATAATACAATATGTACCTATCAAATACAGAACCCGCGGAGGATGACTTCAAGTCGCATTTGACCATTTTGAACATCGCTACTTAGCGTATATTAATTGTTTTAGTTTCGGTAAACACCTCCAAGTCAATTTCTAAGAAATTAATTTAATTTCTAAGAAATCTATTGTTAACTGTAACGCCGGCGTGTCCGCGGTCGTGGAGGGATTAAGCATATGTATGTAGCAAGTTTCTATTTAATATTGTTCATTTACCGCGAGATAAACTGCATTAGTACACTTGAAAAGTCTTAAAACAGTTTTACGCAGTCTTTTGAAATAATTTTGGTGAAACAGGGACAGATCATAAATTAAATAAATAACTTCAAGCAACTCTTCTTAATGGAAGATATTCTAGCCGTTCCTTAGACATTTTCAGGAAGCGTAATTTGTTAAACGTTGAAATTTTGTATCCAAAATTGGTGTAGCCAAGTTGGGCTAGAGTTTATTTTGTTGAAAGTAATTTCGTTTATAGTTATATTAATTTCCCAATCTAATAATTACTGTGATTTACGCGAATATTTGACACTTTAAATAAAACTATATTTTAGGATTTTTTCACAGATTTATTTTGGTTTTTGTTTCCCGATGTTTCCAATGCTTTACGTTTTAACGCAATCTAGGTCCGGGAGAGACTAAGTTTTTAGACTGTTCTAAAGTATTTATATATAGTTGTTTCAGACGGTATCCTACTGTCTAAAGTTATTTAAAATAAAACCCAATCTCTTTCTTCCAGGTGTCACGTCTGGTGATCCTTCATGAAGAAGCTGAAGATGGCAACGCTATGCCGGACCTGGCGCGGCCGGTACAGGCCGTGTCGCTAGCAGTAAACAATCTAGTTAAGGTACACTACAATGTCATATTCTCATTATATACATATATATCATTTTAGTGCTATTGTTAAAATTTATATAATACTTTATAATATTATACCAAAATAAAAGTATGCCTAGGTAGGTAGATACTACGCTAGTTTCGCTTGGATTGGCTCCTAGGTGCGTTTTGTTTAATTTGGTAACAAATAGCAAAGTAGCCTATGTGTTACTCCAAGTTATTATTTACCAAATTTCATCTAAATCTGCTCAGCTGTTCCAGTATGAGAGAGTAACAAAATACACACGCGCGTAAGAACTTTCGTATTTATTCATTTCAAATCTCTTATTTATATATATACCTAGTGGTTCGTGATAAGTCAATCTTTCGAGAACTGTAAAGGTGTTAATCGAATATCAGCGTTAAAGTTAAGTATCCAATATAAGTTCACTCAGGACGTTTTTTTTAAATCTTACACTGCATACATTATCCTTTTTATTTTTTTTATTGTGTTTTATTGTATAAGTTATTAATTTATTTAATAGAGGTGTATGTACATATTCTGAATTATACTTTTATTCTATACATACAACTATCTGAGACATTCAATCTTTTAAATCTTGTAGGTATACGCTGTATATTTCGGGGAAATCAAATTTTATGGTACGATCATTATGTGAATAGTAAATCCATGTTATTTATCTTTCATACTTTCACTCAACGAGCTTAGAAACTTTTTTGAACTACCTACGAGTCTAAACATTCTAAGCACGATTTTATTTATTAATGTTAGAATATAATGCTCGTTAAATCTATTATTTCTATACCTTTTATACTTTTTTCAGATTTCGTATTTTTGATTTCTTTTATATACAAAGCGGAATATTTTTGTTTCACGTTCTTTTGTAAAATATAAATAAAAATAACATTTTCATACTCATCCGCGCGTGTTATAGGATTTGTTTACACTACCAGTTATAACTGATATGAGGCTAGAGCTAGTGCAGACTATTTAGGATGAAACAACTCTCGGTTTATTTTAAGAAAACAACTTTTTTTATGGTGCTCAATGATAAACGAGCAAACAGCCCACCTGATGGAGAGCGGTACCTGTCGCCCATAACGTCTACAGTTCATGCACTTAGATTTTACGTAACAAAAATGCGGAACCGCAGGTGCGTTGTAACTGAGGAGTAGCCTCTTGCCTGTATTTGCGCTGGCTACCTTATTCTTCAAACCAGAACACGAGAATGTAATCATTGTTGCTTGGCGGGAGAAATAGATAAGAGGGTGGTCCAGTCGGACTTACCACCAGTGATAATCATCACATTCAACTCCAAAAGCGTCGGCTTGAAGGTTTTTTATTCTTCCTTATAATAGGAGACAGTAAAAAGATATTTTGGAACGGTAGAAGAATTTGGCTTTATTGTTCTCTACCTTTTGTACTATACTGGGATGCTAATATTATATAACTGTGCCTAAATGACATGCCTGTAAGTCACAAAATAAAGAACATAACATAATATAATCGGTATTAAAAAAAACAGTTAAATATCCTTGTTTGTTACAGTTTTTTTGTTTACGTTTTCTATTTACTCCAACGTGTGCTAACCCTTATAATTTCTAATAGTAAATGTGACGTATAAGAAATAAATAGGATTTATTTAATACACTTCAAGATTCTTTACAAGTTGTCAAGAATCTATTGAGAAGGTTGTTCTTCTATTTGAGACATCTGTTTGAGTGTAGTGTTCTTCTTCAATAGTACTTCGAAAATAAATATAACAAAACGCTGATTTTTAAGGAAAATTAGTGAACTAGAAGATGTTCATTTGTTATTTAATATTTAATAGACACAGACACTTGTTCTGATAAAGTGATGTTAATCTAGACAATATATAGACTAAAATCATGATATCTCGAAAAAAATTTATTAAATCCAGTCGAATACCAAACGGTGCGCAGGTCGGGCATGAGACGATAGAGTCGTCTGATGATGTCGTGCTTCGAGCAGACATGCCTGGAGCGTTGCGGAGAGTGGAGGGCGCGGCCACGCTGCTCCAGCAGGCGTCTGATATGTTGCGAGCTGATCCCTATTCTGGACCTGCTAGGTAAGATAATTTTTTTGTTTTTAAAACTTCAATATCTAAATATGATGTATTTTGCATTTGGACTATTACAAAAAGGTAGCTATCCTGAGTTTTTTGTTTTAATTGGAATAAATTTGCCAATGGTATGTGTGTACTAGTGTGATTTAGACTAAACGCACCAATGGAAACCGTTTTACGCAATCGTGCTAAAGTTGGCGGATCAAGGGATTTATTTGTTTGATTATTGGTGTATTTATTGTCATATTCTGTAGGCCTGAGTAGAATATCGTACAGGATGAATTTAAAAAGTATCTCATTTTTTTGTTTAGTGCCTTTAGAAGTTTTTAATAGTAATTCTTCCACAAAAGTATATAAGTATATAGTATATAAGTATATATAGTAAGTATATATAGTAAGTATATATAGTATATAAGTATGTTCACATAAACATGCTAATATTTTTGGTATCTTCTGATATTTTCAATGGAGCAAAATGAGTTTATAAGTATTTGAACGTGCTATTGCATCAGTTTAAATCTCACTTTAAATCTCATTTCAGAAAGAAACTCATAGAAGGTTCCCGTGGAATCCTTCAAGGAACATCGGCACTCCTTCTGTGTTTTGATGAATCCGAAGTACGAAAAATTGTAAAGGAATGCAAAAAGGTAAAATTTATGGACTTTTTTTGTGTTTCACCAAAAGAAAATTAATTCAAAGCCAGAGCTTGTGTAATATTCTTTTTATCGCACATCTAAAGTTGTCATCAAAGCTAGTCAAGTAATACTGGTCTGGTGTTTGAACCACCTCCTTGAGGTAAATTGTCACCAAATTATTATTTTTTAATCAAATATATGTGGGAGATTGATAGAAAAAGTATAGGCATCCATTTTTAAAATATACATTTTATTATAATAATAATACATTATTCAATAGCAATAATAATTTATAAAATAACTAGTAAACAAATAATTGAAAATATTGAAAGTACTTCCAAATAATACTTTATACTTTAAAATATAAAAATAATAAAGCAATTAATATAATTACAGAAATATTGTAAAAACGATACAGAGATTACCTGATAAGTATCTCGGACGATTCAGACCACTTAGAGCAAAGTGCCGGGCTCACAACCGAGCTTCTTCTGACCCGTCGACACTGTGTGCAAGGGTATTTATAGGCAAATAAAAATAGGAAGGTAGTGTTAAAAATGTAACAAAATATATTTTGACTTCCACTTATATATATTTTTCTTTTGAAGGTATTGGATTATTTGGGTGTGGCAGAAGTTATAGACACGATGGAAGATCTGGTCCAGTTTCTGAGGGACATTTCTCCAGCTTTGTCCAAAGCTGCCAGAGAGGTAATGCTAGTATTTTATATCATAGTAACTTTACTCTTACGCTTAAACCGATTTCAAAAGAAGTAAAAATGTTTATGAAGTACACTCGACTCGATATCATATTTAATACAAAAAAAATCATCAAAATTAGTGAAAAGTTCCAGTCCAATTAACAACTTAATAATTTGTTCAAATATACTTATTTAGCTTTGTCTCGTAGGGATTTCGATAAGGTTCTCCATTAAAAAGTACCCTATGAAAAGTAACCTATATCTACAAAGAAACCTTTTAGGTCCATAACAACCAAAAAGTAAGAAACACATTACCTTACAAACATTTGCTTTTATAATATTAATGTAATGTAATATAATTATTCTATCAATAATAATTAAAAAACATAACCGTTTGATGTCTCCAGGTGGCGTCCAGAGCCTCTGAACTGACGCACCCACCTCACGCGGAGACACTCACGCGATGCTTGGAGAGCGTCAAGCGACTCGCACCCGTGCTTATTTGCTCTATGAAAATATATATACACATATTGTCTGAAGGTTAGTTTGTCTATCATGTACCTACAGTAGGCGATCGTCCATTGATTTTAACGGAAATGCAGTTAAATGCAAGAGGCACGTTTTTAAATTGGTTAAGTAGTTTTTGAGTTTACCCATTACAAACAAACATATAAACATACAAAAAGTCTACTTTAGATAAATACGTAATTTCACGGAGTTGGCTCCCGCCATATATATTTAATTGATGAGTGATGAAGAAATTTTACTCAATACTATCAGTTTGTAAGTTTTTAAAGTTTTTTTTATAATAAGAAAATACTATTTTTTTTATTTATTTGTAGGAGGCAAAGGCATTGAAGATGCGGCCGAAAATAGAAATTACTTGGCGCAGCGCATGGCGGATGAAATACATGAGATTATACGGTAAGATCTCCTACTAAAGAATAATGTATATAGAGTGTCAAAGAACTAAACATGTAGCCAAATAATAATGTTTTAAAATAATATAATAGGTTTAAAAAAATACAAATTTTAAAATTTTTGGTTCCGACGTTTCGAATGCTTTACAGCAATCATGGTCACGGAAGAGCCCAGTCAATCAGATCCGTCTATTTCTTTTTACCCACGACGGAACGGAAGCGGTATATGCGTTTGGGGTGATTAAATATTATTATAAATTAAAATACTATTTGTGTATTGTGTACCGCAGAGTGCTCCAGCTAACATCGTACGTGGAGGACGGCGGGGAGAAGGATAACATCGCGGTGCTGAAGGCGCTGCAGAGCGTCATAC
Organism: Brenthis ino; assembly: GCA_921882275.1. Lineage (NCBI taxonomy): Eukaryota > Metazoa > Arthropoda > Insecta > Lepidoptera > Nymphalidae > Brenthis > Brenthis ino. Next base: position 11,215,637 of record OV170229.1, on the reverse strand, counting down.
ACAGCAAGGCGCCCGCCGCGCACGACTTCCTCAATGTGAGTCTGTGTTTGTGCTCCGATGGTACTATAATTGTACTGGCTTCGAATACGTTCCAAATGAGTGCATATAGGAGTTGGAACTTTTGTCTGTGTAAGTTGGTATTTAAATCGAATCGTGAAAGTGGAATAAATGGATAGAGGAAGGTCAAGATATAACGTTTTGAAAATCTTGAGGTTGCCTGGAAGATATCGTTTCCAACGAGCGATAAGGCCGCCTGCTGTGCATCTTTTCTTTATGTTTTTATATTTCTTTTGGTGTGTCATAAAGTATGTTATTATTATTATTTAATGTGTATTGGTCGTCAGGAGCCCACGGCGCTGCGAAACAGCGCGGGCGAGCGCGCGCTGCGCTCTGTACTCACATCCGCGCAGCGCGCCGCCGAGCACGTGCGCCCCGCGCGCGCCGCCGTGCTGCGACGCACCGTGCGGTCAGTCACACAACCCCCAACCCCCTTAACCCCCCTTCCCCACCTCACCCTTCCCCCAACTCCCCCTTCCCTAACGTTCCCCCCTTCCCCCATCTCACCCTTTCCTCTACCTACCCCCGTCCCCTACCTCCGTTCCCCACGGCCTCCCAAGTCCCGTGCCCCCCGTCCAACATGCCTTAGTCTCTTGTGACCTACACTCCGCCGTATACCACATTTCTTTTGTTCCGCTTCCCTTTATCGCGTTCTCTTGTGTGTTGCTTATTACATGTATCGTCTGGTAACCACAATATACCCCCGAGTATCTTGTACTTTCAACTCAATCCTTTTGACTTGACTAGGCTACGTTAAATAAAGTTTGAAAACTAGATTTGAACGGACAATTTTTGCATTTAATTCAAATTATTATGCGTTAAAGAAGACTGCTGTTATTCTTATAACTCATATAAAAGAATAAAGGGTCGCTCACGTTTGAGAAAATAATACTTTAATATTGTCTACTCTAGTAAGGTAACGCCATAACCGAAATCGGTTAGCTTTATCCATATCGATAAAAAAAATTGAAGTGTTTCTATTTAATGAAATTAATAACAGCTTTTTACTACATGCATATGAAATTATATACGGTATTTATAAGAAAAACACAATTTAAAAAAAAAAATTCTGTCTGTTTCTTCCGGATAATCTCCAAAACGGTTGGACCTATTTTGACGGACTTTCACTGCCAGATAGCTGATGTTATAATGAGTAATTAAGGCTACTTTTGTTAGAGAAACAAAATAAGATTCCGCTCAAAAAAAATAAAACGTACCTAGGGACACACTATATTACGAACATTGTTTGCACAAACCCCACATTAATTCTAGATCTGGCGGCAACAACGCGGATCAGTTGTGCGACGAACGGCAGTACGGACGCGGCTTGGAGTCGAAGGTAGGCCTTATTAAACTACTTTGAACCAACCAAATTTCATGTTAAAGCGATCTTAAAATTATTTTTGTATTGTATCTATATTTGTAATAATTTATTAAATTTTAATGATTACATCAATTTATGGTTTCAATGACATTTTAGCATATCCATGTTAGTACTAAATGTACTTATAAGCTTAAGCCCTTATATAAAGCCTTAACTTATACATAATATTTAAATATTTTATTCCAGCTTTTATATTCTTAGGTAAAAACTGTTTCTTTTTCTGTTAAAGGAATTTTTTTTAATTATTTTTTAATTTACAATATAACACTTAGTACTATTAAACGTTGATTATTCTAAAGTAGATGTAAGTATTCGTTAAAAATATTTTATAATTTGTGATATTTTGTAACAGGCACTGAGTCTCGCTTCTGAGTTGAGGAATCAAGTTAACGAAGTGGACGACGTCGTCAATGAAGGCGTGCGTGAGGCGGAGAAGCAGGGGGGCAAGACTATAGCGGCTAGGTGAGTTCACAATGTAACAAGTATACTAATATTATAAAGGGGCAGAGTTTGTTTGTTTGTCTTCCATTCACGTCGAAACGGAGAAACGGATTGACGTGATTTTTTGTGTGGAGATAGTTGGAAGGCTGGAGAGTGACATAAGCAACTTTTTACCGCGGGAGATAATCTCATTCCCACGGGAAAACACGTTATAATACAACCCAAAAATGAGTTTTCTGTAGTTTAAGCGCAAGCGAAGCCGCGGGTTCTGCTAGTATGTCTATAAAATCTAATATATAAATATCTCGTGTCACGGTTTTTGTGGTCGCTCTCCTCCGAAACGGCGATTTTAATGATTATTTTTGTATATTTGGTAGGTATGAGTATAGGTCGTAAAGTATTTTTCACCCTCCTACCCCCACCCCCGATTTTAGTATTTTTGTATGAACAATATTATATAAATACATAGCGACGACCCGAGCGAAGTGAGGGTGAATTTCTGTAAAATACAAATCCAAAGAGATTTTTTGTAGATCAAACGCGGGCGTAGCCGCGGGTTCTGCTAGTGACCATATACAAATAACTCTAAAATATCTGGGTCGGTTGAACGGTTGGCCGGTTTGAAGTTAGCCCGAGTGACACCATTAGCAAGGGATCTAATTTAAAAAAAAATAGGGACGAAATAACAATAAAAGAGGGCGGCTTACTTTTTTGCGGCTTTCGGGAGAATCATGGTCTCGCCGAAAAACCGCAAAAAATAGATTTAATTGTATGTACATGTTAGCCGTAACGCATTTGAAATGTTCATACAAAATTAAAAAATAAAACTGCGACAAAATCCGCACATATAATTTCATTTAAAATGTCAAATATTCGTCTAAATCTAAGTATTTATTATTCTATTATGCAATTGACTTTATAATAATGGAAATAACGTCCCTATTTCTCTATCCCAGGCTAGAAACAGCCCACAAGTGGTTGCTGCACCCGGCGGCGGACCCCGCGACCCGCGCCGACGGACAGAAGGCTATTAACAGCATCGTGTCGCAGGGACACTTGGTGAGCTGGATTCGTGTTTAACTATTTCATTCAATTTTGTGTCAGCATTTTTTTTTTGTTTTTGTTTATGAGAAAGTCTTAACACACATTAATCGGCACTTTGGCGAATGAGAGTTTAGTGTGTCTTCTCCTTATTGTTTTCTCCTTTAATTTCCTTCGTGTCTTCTCCATTCTATGTGACATTGACACTGGCGCGCTTTGAAGCCATCAACAAGAGAATTGAATTTGAAATTATGGGGACTCGCCATCGATCAAAAATAATATACTAGATACACAATCAGCGACAAAAAATGTCTTCGCCGAATGAGCGCTCATTTGAACAATTTGAGCGTGCTTTAAATATTTTTTTTATGAAACCAACTTTAAGTATTGCATTTAAGGTTCAATTTACATTGTTGTATATTTATTTGAACTATTATAAATCATCTAAAACAGTTGGTGACAGTTTTAAGAGAACTTTTGCATGGGATTGTGTATCTAGTAGCTTTTTTGATTGATGGGACTCGCTTATAATTTAGACTGCAAATTTTGATATCAGATCGCAGACAACCTGGTGGGCCGCGAGAAGGCGGAGGTGATGCAGCTGTGCGCGGAGGTGCAGCGCCTGTCCGACCAGCTCGCCGAGCTGTGCGCCGGCGGCCGCGGGGATACGGAACATGCCAGGGCTATCACTAGGTTTGTATTTACTTTTAAGTCTTGTGTGTAGGCCATAACGGGACTTTAAAGTGTGGGCTGTATATACATATAAATTACGTTTAATCAAATTGAGCGTATAATAGGAGTGTCCGTAGTGAAATGTGCTCTCGGACGGACTGGGCCCTCCGCCCGCGTGGCGCATACGTTACGCGCCTAGTGAGAGGGAAACGCGTTCACACTTGCATCCAGCCTTTTTAATGTCCCACTAGTGGGCATAGTGGGTTTCCTTTAATACGAGGGGGATTATGCTATCCATACTAATCGTACTAATATTGTAAATGTGAAAATTTGTGAGGATGGATGGGTGGATTTTTGTTACTCTTTTACGCCAGAATGACTGAACGGATCTGGATGAAATTTGGCTTTAAAGAGATAGGTTATAGTCTGGAATAGCACATTACTTTTTATCCGGGAAAAATGTACGACTCTTGCGGGATACATTTGTTTTTGTTTTTTACTAGGCACATGAGCGAAGTGAGGTTGAGATGTAATTTTTTATATATCAATGGTAATGGAGCTCTCGTCTGTCCGCAGAGAGCTGACGGACAAGCTGCACGCGCTGCGACGCGGCATGGAGCGCGCCGTCGTCAACCGCGTCGTGGAGGACTTCATCGACGTGGCCGCGCCGCTGCGGCACTTCACCGACGCCGTCAACGCGCCCGAGGGTCTGTACACTGACGGCTTGCTAGTGTTAGAAGTATCAGTATTAGATCAATAATTTCAGAGATTATTCCTACATAAAAAAATTAAAGAGTGCGTGTATGAATGTACACGCACAAGAAGTAAAACTTCTGTAATTTATCGGTACTCTTTATGAAATTCAATTTATGTTTTAAATGTAAGGATAGGTGAGATATTAAAAAAAAACGCATATTAGGCATATTACAATCATAATATATTTGTAGAATATCATTTAAGGAATGTATATAATATTATATATCATTTGTCAGACAATAACAACGGTTACCATGGCAACAAACGTACCTACATTTTTTCGTAACACATTCACCAGTTTACCACCCAAGTTAAGCGTGCGTAAAGAAGTTTTACTTCAAAAATTTATAAAGTTTACCTCTATATACCACCAGGTACGCCGGGGCGCGAGGCGACGCTGCAGACGCGCGCGAGCGCGCTGGCCGCGTTCAGCGCGCGCGCCGCCGCCGCCGCCGGCTCCGTGGCCGCCGGCCTCGGACACCACAAGCGCCTCGCCGACCAGCTGCTGCACAACGCGCAGGAGGTGCCCTATTCATTGTGTTCACTACCCTACTCTATACTACCATTCCCTACCCTAGTTGACCCTCTATTCTTCCCTTCCCTACTCTTTTACTCTCCTCTTCTCTATTCAACTGTACACTATCCTATGCTGTAAGCATTGTTCTATCCATGATCGTCTCATGATCTAAAAATAATCTGAAATCGATATTATCAAACTCAATTGAAATTACATTAACAAATAAATTCTTTAAAAAGATGTGTGTGTTTGTATAATACACACGACTTATCTTATAAATAAATAAATAAATGCTTTTATAAATACCTATGTAGTAATAAAATTTAATGATACAGGTAGAAAAGCTGTCTCCGCAACTGATCTGCGCCGGCAAGATCCGTCTGCACTATCCCGATAGCAAAGTGAGTGTTTATTTATCTGTAATTATCTATACATGTGTAATGTGTATACATATAAAAGTGTGTCTGTGGTTACAAAATATTTATGTTTTCTCAAGTACATTTCTCATTCATTTCTCAAGCTACTAATATGATGCCAGTTTGTTTGTCTTTTTGTTTGTTCGAGGTCATCTTTAAAATAGCTCAACCAATTGTAATGGGATTTTCACTGAGAAATAGAGGAGTTCATAGGGCTATATATAGGGTATGTTTTATTTCGAAAATATTTAGGGTTCTAACGAAAATCAAACACCCTTCAAAATTCGAATTTACGATTTCCCGAAGAAGTCCGCGATAGCATGTGTGTATCTCCTAAAGTACATACGCAATAACCTTTTTTATCTATTGAAAACGCACCTACGGATGCTCCCGAGCAAAGCGAGGGTAAGTCGCTAGTTCAAAATATATTTAATCTTTCTACATAAGCTTGTTCACGGTATGGCGTCGATTTATTTCTACACCATACCGTGAACAAACTATGTATTATGTTGGGACATTAACACACAGGACCATCTAGTTCCATGGTATGCTACGAGGCTTGTGTTATGGATACCAGATAGTTTGATAGTTTGTACACTACACATATATAACTTTAAATGTTATAAATATAAACAACCATGACTGGAGTACAAATATTCGTGCTCATCACACAAATGTATGCACCCAGCGGGACTCGAACCAGCGATCTCTGGCATAGCAAGTAGGGTCACTAGAAACTGAGCCAAATGTGTCGTCGTCCTGTTTGGTAAAAAGGTGAGAATCAAAGGTGTATAAACTATGTATGTTCTTATGAAGCAATCAATATCCTAAACAAAATTCATCAAAACATATTCATTGGTGGACTTATAATTACAATATGAACATACAAATAAACATTCCCAGGTGGCAGAAGAGCATTTCAACAACCTGAAGAACCAGTACTCGGACGCCATCCTCCGCTGCCGCGACCTGTGCGACCAGGCCGTGGACCCGCTGGACTTCGTGCGCACCGCCGGTATGTTGTATCCTACCTTTATGGACACCATAGCTTTATGAAGTCGGAATTATATGATTATACTTCGTCGGTGTAACTCGATAGTTTTTCATAATTTAGGTATGTTTTTTTACAAAAATATTTCCCCTGCTTTTACAACTAGGTTTTTTTTATTCTTTATTTTGGGAAACAAGCAGTACACATAAACCAATCGAGTTTCCACTAATCTATGCTAATATTATAAAGAGGAAAGATTTTTTATTTGTACCGAATAAGCTCCGAAACTAATGGACCGATTTAGGTGAAATTTGTTAAGAAGATAGTTTGAGATCCTGGGAAGGACATAGGATAGTTTTTAATCCCGGAAATTGTCCCTTAAGGGGGTGAGATGATGAAAATTTGTACGTGGAATTAATCTAAGGACGAACCTACACGAAGCGAGGACGAGTCGCTAGTAAGTAGTAATTAATACAGATAATAATCAAAGAACAAAAACGAAAAGATAATGAACTGCTAAAACAAATTTTCTACGCATAGGAACAAAATTAAAAAAAAATCTACTTTGAGTACAATAAATAGTAAAATATAAGGAAAAGAATTAAGTACTTAAAAAAATAGAATTAAAATAATAAGTATTATTACCTTACCTTGTAAGAGTGAACTCTTTCTTGTACAGATTGCATGAATAATGGATAAAAATATTTTGAGCTTTTTTTTTTGAAGTTATACTTCATTTGGCACGATTGTAAAAAGATAATGAGAGTAAAATTTTTACGATGCGCGCTCACACCGACAGCCAAAAAGCGACAAGATGAAGTTAGCTGCAATCCTTTTTTTTCCATACAAACAGAGAGTTGTGACATACGGGAAGAAATCTTTAGCTATTTTTGTTCTGTTACGCCAAAGAAGTATAACTTCTTACGTGCGTGCGTACATAAGTACACACACAGGATTTTTTTACATTGTGTTCTGTTCTCTCCCATCCGAAGACGGTTAATTTTTGTTTTGCTTATTTTTAGGTGAATTAATGCAAAAACACACTTACTTGTGTGAAGATGCTATTAGGAATAACGATTCTCAAAAAATGGTCGACAATACTTCTGCTATCGCTAGGTAAGTGAAATGAATATTTTATAGCTTCTGATTTAGTTTATATATGGTAGCGAGCATTCCTTTCAATGTGAAATTAAACTTCATTTATAAACTGTATCTATTTCTACTACTTTACACACAAAAGTTTATTTCGGCAAAATACATATATTCGGCTTTATGTTAATATACTTAAATGAACAATTCTTGTATATTTATTTATTTATCTATATCACTGATCTCGGAAACGGCTCTAACGATTTCGCTAGAATTTGGAATTTAGATTAGTCTTACGTCTTAGAAAACACGTCTTTTCGAGTTTTCATGCGGTTTCCTGTGGGATAATTCCACGCAAAATATAGTCGATAAATTGCACCGTGGCCAAGCTTCGTGGTCAAGCGGCAAAGGCGCAAGATTGACTCCCACAGATCTCTGGGTTCGAAATCCGGTTGGATACGAAGTGGATAATTTTGTTTTTTTTTTATTTATTCAACTTTTTAGTTTTTTTTATTTAAAAAATATGATATAATAAAAAAGAACTCCGAGCGAAGCTCGGTCGCCCAGGTACTTAAAGTAAAATGCGTATTTAATACCAATAGAATTGACATTTAAAAGTCAATGCATAATTCTCTATTAAAAACTCTTTCGGTAAATCAGTTTCAACAAATGATTGCTGAGACGGAGATTAGTGTGAGTGAGACAGCAATAGCTCCAGCCATCTCTTTCCAACAGATTGGCGAACCGCGTGCTGCTAGTGGGTGGCGCGGAGCGCGACAACACGGAGGACGGGGAGTTCGCGGCGGCGCTGGCGGAGGCGCACGCGCGCCTGCAGGCCGCCATCGCGCCCGCCGTGCGCGCCGCCAAGCGCGTGGCGCTGGCCGACGCCACCGCGCCGCCCGTCTGGCGGAAGGCCAATGCTGAGGTACGCCACTAAGCTTTGTATACCCACAGAGACTACCGTAGTCTAGTCGAGCCGTATTTTTTTTTCTGTAATATTAATCTTAATAAAATTGATCGCCGAAACCGAGATCGGTCAGAAAAACAATACATACAACTACATGTTTTAGACTATATTATCTATTTAATATTATAAATATAAACTAAAGTGTATGCGTGTGTTTGTTAATTATGTATATTGTAACGATTAAACTGATTTGAATTACATTTTTTGTTTTTGAACCATTGACCATGTCGATGTACCTACAACGTGAAGAGCCAAGAGTAAAAACTCAACGATAATGTACAATATTTCAAACACTGATCATGGTCAAAAATACAAGAATTCTATAACAAAAAACCTTTTTTAATGTCTCACTGCTGGGTGTGGGCCTCCCTTCAATACGAGGGGGATCAGGCTATAGTCTACCACGCTGGCCCAGGGCGGGTTGGCGGACTATGACGTCACACAAATTTCAATAGCTCCACATATCCTTCACAGATAATCCAAGCAGCGGCGAACGTGGAGGAAACCCTGTCCCGCCAGCACGCGCCGCCGCCGCCCGCGCTGCCGGAGGCGCTGCAGGCGCTGCGCGTGTCGCCGCCGGCCGCCCCGCAGGCGCCGCCGCGCCCGCCGCCGCCCGCGCAGGCCGCGCCGCCGCGCCCGCCGCCGCCGGACACGGACGACGAGGGAGAGGATATATTTAGAAGGCAGCCACATCCCAGTCAACCTATTCTGGTGAGTAAATCTATACTATATAGTGACTCACCCCCGCTTCGTTTACCCCATACAAACTTTCATCCCCTTAAGGGGTGATTTCCGGGATAAAAACTATCCTATGTTCTTCCCAGGGTCTCAAACTATCTTCTTACCAAATTTCATCCTAATCAGTTCAGTAGATTCAGAGATTACCCCCCCTACAACGTCACAAACTTTACCTCTTTATAATATTAGTGTAGATTATAAAAAAACAAAATTTGTTTATTTGAACGCGCTTGTCTCAGAAACTACTAATCCGATTTGAAAAAATCTTTTTGTATTTGATAGCCCGTTTATTGAGGAGGGATATAGGCTATATATTATCCTGGGATAGATTTGTTTTTGTCTAGGGACGAACCCGAAGCGAAGCGAGGGTGGGTCGCTATTATGTATAATATTGTTTGACACTGTCACTTGTATAGGTCGTAAATTATATTGTCGTTTTAATTTAATTTAACTTGGCTTTAAATTATGTAGTTCCTCTTATATATGAGAAAGGAAGAGTGTTTAAAGTTGTTTTTACAAAAAAAGCGCGCGTAATTAAGCGCTCATTCGGTGAGGACATTTTTTGTCGCTGATTATGTATGTAGTACTTTTTTGATCGATCATGTAACTCGACAAACGTATATACAAACAACCCCGCCCCCGCCAGGTGGCCGCCCACAACCTGCACAAGGCGGTGCGCGAGTGGTCGTCCAAGGACAACGAGATCATCGCGGCCGCCAAGCGCATGGCCATCCTCATGGCACGCCTCTCCGACCTCGTGCGCTCCGACTCGAAGGGTACGTGCCTACTTTACGAATTTTGGCACAGAGATAGGTTATAGTCTGGAATAACACATAGGTTATTTATTATCCCGGAAAAATGTACGGTTCCCGTGGGATAGATTTGTTTTTGCTTTCACTAGGGACGAACCCGAAGAATATTATAAATACAAAAGACGCAAAGGTAAGAAGTAATGTGAATGCCATCGTCTGTCTCATAGAATCATTGGCTCAAAAACAATGTACCCTTTTTTACTATAAAATTCTCATCTCACCATAATATCTTCGTGTTGCTTTCGATGTCCAAAATTATGTATATAGCACATACAAAAGCCGATATATTTTTTCGAAGTTATTATTATTTATATTGGTCTTATATTAATAAGTTTGAAATATAGATATATATGTATATTTGAATGAAAACTATGTAATTATGTCAATTATAGTACATTATAAGAATTGCTGTCTAATGAGTCAAAAAAAAATATTTATAAAAAAAGACTAAGCTATTATTTAAAACTAAAAGCAATGTTTAGCTATTATTATTTCATTTATATTATATTATAATTATAATGTAACAATTTGAGTAATCACGATATGTAAAATACATATATGTAGGTATATGATCGTATAAAGCAAAGTGTACCAAAACACTATCTCTAGTTATAATGTTTATATTTGTGCTAAAAGATTAACTATAGTAAAATAACACTTTCTTAGATTTACGCGAATATTTGACATTTTAAATAAAACTATTTTTTCGGATTATTTCGCGGATTTATTTTGGTTTTTGGTTCCCGATGTTTCGAATGCTTTACAGCAATCACGGTCACGGGAGAGACTTAAGGTTTTAGACGTCTCAAAGGCGTTATATACTTGTTACTGACAGTGCCTACCCACAATTTTACAAAATGATTTCAAAAATGGCACCGAAGTACGATATATAATTATTCATAAGCCGGGAACCAAAAATCAAAATAAATCCGCGAAATAATCCTAAACGACAGTTTTTTTAAAATATAGTACAATATTAAAGAAAATATTAAGGAATTGTAATTATTACAATAAGTATTTGAAATACTATTTTATAATACACAATTTTTTTACATTTCCTCCTTTTTTTAAAGTAAGTAAAAATATTCTTTAAATATTATGACTATAGTCACATATTTAAGAAGCACAAATATAAATTTTATTTTTATGTATATATAAAAAAAGCTATGACCGCATTGTCTGTCCGTTGCTTCATGGATAGAAGTGGCTATGAATCTCAGTGGTAAGTTGTATATAATATGTAAATAGTGCTTGCTTGTATTGTTATATATTTAGTGTTATTTATATAGAATTGTTAGAAATATGTACCATTTTTACTGTTGTTGTTTTAGTGCAATCTACAAAAAAAACTTCTTTTTTTCAGACTTTATTTTATCATCTGTGAAAAAAAGTTTTTTCCTAACTATCGAAATTGAGCATGAGTAATTTAGTTTTATTTTAGAAAAAAAAATTTACAATTTTCAACAATTTAGTTGTTTATAGTAGTAATTTTGTTTTAAAATTTCAAATGTTCATTATTTTGCACTTTTCATTGTGCGGTTAAAATATAGATCATAACTATTCAATTATCTCTTTGTAATACATACATGCATGTTAATTGCAATATTTAAAACTGATATTTAGTCACGGAGGCACTTTCAGTAAGCCTTGGCACCTGGTTGTCTTCATTTTAGTGATAACTTAAATATTGAAAAACATACCACATACATATATTATATGACAATCTATATAGTAAGACTTATCATCTATGGAAGTAGCTTCTTATGACAAACATCTCCATTCTATATGACATTGACGAAATAATCTGTACCTGGCACGTTCTGAAGCCATTATTAGAAAATTGAATTGAATTGGTTTAAACTTAGATGTTAAAACGATTGTAGAAGCAAGTTGGCCGACTATTGGTATTGGTACGGTATATATTAAAGCATGAGTAGATTGGGAGGATCGTTTTTTAAAAAAAAATATTTTTTTAATTCAGTGGATTATATACGAAATCATTTTGATTTTTAATCTATTTAGCTTGCATGATGAACCAATAAACAGATTAAATATTAATAAATATAATTTTTATTGTCTGTTTCCAGGCAGTAAACGTGAGCTGATCGCTACAGCCAAGGCCATCGCTGAAGCATCAGAGGAAGTGACTCGCCTCGCCAAGAAACTTGCCTTGGAATGCACCGACAAGAGAATCCGTACTGTAAGATATTATTTATTAAATACTTTCCAAATATAGTATGAAACAAATTTGCTTAAAAATTATTATAGTATACAGCCCTTCTTGACATCCTTCTGTTGGGTACTCCCTTCTATGTGGGGATATCAGGCCATAGTCCACCATACTGGCCAAGTGCGGACTGAGTATGTCTTTCGACAACTTGTTAGGTTCTCTCAGACATACAGGTTTCCTCACGATATTTTCCTTCATCGTAAGGCAAGTGGTAATCATGTTGGAAATGATTCGCACATGAGAATATCAGATGTGCGAGATCCGGAATTTGATCCCGCTTCACTCTTGTTTCCCAAACCAAAAAGATAGTTTTATTTAAAATGTCAAATATTCTCGTAAATCCAAGAAAATGTTAAGTTCCTGAAATTTGTATTGAAACATGTATCGCTCATGATCGTATTGTAGTAAATATAAGTGATTTTTTTATAATTTTAGTGTATGTATTTTTATATATTATTTTTCTTTGTTTATCAGAACTTGCTGCAAGTATGCGAGAGAATTCCCACAATCGGTACTCAGCTCAAAATTCTGTCCACCGTCAAAGCGACGATGTTGGGTGCACAAGGTACATTTGTTACTCAATTGTATAAACTTTTTTTTCATTTTTTTTATAATCTAATTTTTTTAATAAATATGATATTTAACCGACTTCATAAACAAGTAATTAAATTTGACGTTAGATAAGCCTCAGACTAAAGAATTAAATACGAGTCTGATAAAATCAATCAAAGTCAACACGTAGTAGATGAATTTCTGTTTATACTATTATTTTCGATTTTGACATACAGATTGTTTACTTTTTGTAAAGAATAAGGGAAATTTTACTTTTTTATTAATTAAATTAATGTATAATTGGGAATAAAATATGAATAACAAAATAATACTATTGAAAGAGATAGCATAATATTAGATTTTTATTTTTCTTTCTTATTATAAAATCAGTTGGTTGTTTCTGTTTATTAACATTTATTTACTTATCACTCAGTATACATATTGTCATTTGTATGTTATTTTAAAACATTATTGTTTGGCTTCATGTTTAGTTCTACGACACACTGTCTATATTATTCCTTACTCTGTGGAATATGCTTTATTGAAATGTAAAGATAATTTTCTTACACTAAAAAAGAATGAATATACAATCATCGATCAAAAAAAGTACTAAATACACAATCAGCGACACAAAATGTCCTCACCGAATGAGCGCTCATTTGAACATTTGAGCGCGCTTTTATTTATTTTTTGTGAAAACAACTATAAGCATTGCATTTAAGATTCAGTTTACATTGTTGTATATTTATTTCAAACTAGAATAATTACCTAAACACAATTAGTGACAGTTTTAGGAGAACTTCTGCATAGAATTGTACTTTTTTGATCGATGCATGCAATACAGACAAAAAATTTTTTGAAGTCGAGTTTTTATTTGTTCACAAAATTTATATTATTAATAAAAAAAAATATGTAAAAATTGCTGCTGTGCTTTGTATGATATTTTTTTTTATTTTTTTATTTAATAATAAAGCAGTATAATATTATTAAGTATATTTTAAACTTTTTAAAAACTAATGTGTAAATTGAAAGGCTATAAGTAAATGCTATAAGTTGTATAATGATGCGATATTTTGTTAACGCTTATCGCGTCGCAACCAGTGGGTATGCCGGATTACAAAGGTACAGCTTTGCTTTTTAATAACTTATGCTTTATAAATACTATTTTTGTTATTTTAAATAAAACTATCTTTTCGGACATGTCCGCGGATTTATTTCAATTTTTGAAACTGACTGAGAGACGAGTCTCTCCCGTGACCATGATTGCTGTAAAGCATTCGAAACATCGGGAACCAAAAAATCAAAATAAATCCGCGAAAAAATCCGAAAAGACAGTTTTATTTAAAATGACAAATATTCGCGTAAATCTAAAGAAAGTATTACTATTTTTGTTTAAAGGTGTCTCATATTTAGTTTTTGTTTTTTTCTCTAAATAGAAGTTACTAGTATTGTTAAGGCATGAGGAAATCTTGACACAGAAAAAAGTTTATATTAAAAAAAATGTTTTTTTTTCTTCATTAAATTAAAACGAAACAAAATAATTAATTCATCTATTAAAATATTGTTGAAGTAGATAGATGTTTTTTTTTTAAATTGTCAAGATTTTTTTCTTGACTAATACCTATATATATGATATACAAGGGTTAAATTAACTACTTACATCTATAAAAAAAAATATAGATACTATTCTTTCCTGTGGATCTGAATACTTGATTTGATTAAAAATTAGTCATCGTTATTTGGTCAGTTACATGAACGCTTTCGGTAGACTTCTTGAATCTGAAGAAATTGTCATAGTATAATTTATTTTTAATAAATACATAGTAATATATAAACTTTAAAATATTGAATTTATTAGTATTTATTTATATGAAACACTTTTAAACGCCAATAGTGTATTTTCTATATTTATACTATATCTCTGCTTTTCTTACTATTTCTATCTTCTTTCAGCTTTCTATCTACAGACTAATAATATTATTAAAATACGTGTTTTATCTAATATTTTAAAATTGTATTCTAACATATTATTTATATAAGACATAACGACATTTAATTTTCAACTAGCAACTCTTAAAACTATAAATGCATATAAACCATAAATATACTATTATTTTTATAATTATTGACGGAGCAGATTATCTAATGGAAAGACACATAAAATCACTATTTTGTTTGTCATTATTAAATTTTGTTTGTGAAAAATTTAGCTGATAATCATCATCAGGGTTACTACTTTAATGTCAGCATCCATAGACAAACTAGTTCGTAACTGTCTTATGTTAGTAGCCCATAGAGAAATATTTTCTATACCATCATGACTGTAAAAATTAAATAATATAAATCTGTTCCAAAAAATGTACCACGAATCACGATATATAAATATATATTCTCTCTTTTCTAAAGTTACCTTTAAGTTATGTAAAAGGGAAAGAAATACAGTAAATTTTGCAAGTCAAAATGTTTTACCACAATTTAAGATTTTTGCATTCATCCTTCATGAAGTCTTATCGTTACATTATTTGTTACCTATCAAGAAAAATATATAATCTGTTACTTTTGTATTAAAAATATTTTTATTTTATACATTACTCAATATATCTACAGGTAGTGAAGAAGATCAAGAGGCTACCGAGATGTTGGTGGGCAACGCACAAAACTTGATGCAGAGTGTAAGTTAAATATTATTATAAAAAATAAAATAATGATAATGTTAAAAACTTAAAAAAATAGGCTTTTGACTAACTGTAATAAAAAAACTATTACCACTTTACGGATTTGTCAGTTTGCAGTGATATTATTTCCAAGCAACTCTTTACAAAGTAACATCATAATATTCAAGCTGACTGCTTCCTTCCTTCCTTCCTTCCTGGCTAGCATCTATGGTTGTAAACGGAGGTTCTGGGTTCGAGTCCCGAGTCCGGCCAAGTGTAGGTTTTTTCGTTTTCGTTTTTTTGTTTTTATTGATTTTTTTTCTGTTAAGAAATTCTCAATAAAGAAAATCTTCCGGTAGAAAGTTGGCGGTGTGCCAAGAAAGCTCGTGAAACTTGCATAGTGTGCACTATAACATTTCCTGTACAGTTAGTTACCAAGTCTCAGTGCGACTGGATGCTGAGACAAAATTATGAAATATGAAAAATATAAATAAGATTGTGACATTAAATAATATATTATAAAACACACATACGTACATACATTTTATATATAATATATAAAATTCTCGTGTCACAAAACTCCTCCGAAACGGCTTGACCGATTCTTATGAAATTTTGTGTGTATATTCAGTAGGTCTGAGTATAGGACGTAAACTATTTCACTTCCTAAGTGGTAAGGCTCCACCCCAAAAAAAAAAAATTTTTGACAATTTTTTTTATTTTTTTATGATTCGGCATGAAAAATATTTATATTATAATAACATAAAATTATAATTAAAAAACCATAAAATTTACAAACCTAAATTTTATGTTATTTTAATCATTTTTCATCAAATGTTAGTTTATTTTAGTATTATATATTAAATCAAATGTATTTTTTTTATTAACAGGTGAAAGAAACAGTAAAAGCTGCAGAAGGAGCCTCGATCAAGATACGGACAGAGCAAGGAGCGTACCGCCTTCGCTGGGTGCGTCGGTCTCCCTGGTACCAAATTTAAAGAACAAAAACAAACAAATTACAAAAATCACAAAAATTACACAAAATATTTTATTGGTAAACACGTTAAATAATTTTACTTGTTTTAAATCAGTCTTAAAAAAGTGGGAAGTGTTGTCATGAAGAAACTAAAAAATAACACAAAAAAAATCTATATTCTAATTGTTTTTGTATGTATATTGGTGTAACTAACAAAAGGGAAAATATTTAATAAATAACCGTTCTTTTATTTTTGGCAGCTCTACATATTATGTTATTATAATCTGTAACTTGTAAGCTTTATAATATATTAGTATAGAAAGCGCACCAATAAAACCAATCAAAAATGGCGTCTGGGTACTTGCAGTTTGACAGATGATAAGGACAGCAATACAAGTGTGCAAGTGAGAGAACATGATCGACACCGACATTGTAGAATCGTTTATTTATTGGCGCGGGTTATCACAACAAAATATGATAATCAAACATTGATATACAAAAACTCAGATATGTATAAAATTAGCATCGCAAAAGTGATTTCAAAAAAAGCGCGCACAATTTGAAATTGTGCACTTTTTTCTAATCTCTTTTGTTCATTGCTTTTCGGATAACAAAATTAAAACGCACGTCATTTCGTTTAAAAAAGTACTTTATCTGGTATGCGTAAGTTCGAATTTTTGTTTAGACAATTAGAACTTTCTATTTTTCAATTTTATTCTTTAGTTTGACTTAACGTCATGTCGACGTCAACATTTTGAAGAGATATTTGTTAGCAAGATGTGTATCTATGTTTTATATATTATAAATGTTATAAGAACCTTTTTTATACCTTTCCGTTTAGAC
This sequence comes from Brenthis ino, assembly GCA_921882275.1. Lineage (NCBI taxonomy): Eukaryota > Metazoa > Arthropoda > Insecta > Lepidoptera > Nymphalidae > Brenthis > Brenthis ino. The sequence goes on along the minus strand of OV170229.1, from coordinate 11,198,501 downwards.
TTATAAGTAAATATCTTTTAAACTATCACAAAAAAATGGGAATTCAAGATAAAATAAATCATGTCATGCAATATCTAAAATTAGAAAGAAAAAAAATTACTGTCCTTTTCTATTATTTTCTTGAGACAACATTGTAACATACACTATAAAATTATTTTAGTTTAAACTTCATCACAATATTATTGTATACTAGTGTTTTTTTTTTAAATTATCGATAACATTATGTGAATTGGAACGAAGGCTTGGTATTGTTAGTTAAAACATCGATCAAAAGAGTACTAGATACACAATCAGCGACAAAAAAAGTACTCATCGAATGAGCGCCTATTTGAACATTTGAGCGCGCTTTTATTTGTTTTTTTTTGTAAAAACAACTTTAAAAATGTCATTTAAGGTTCAATTTTCATTGTTGTTTATTTATTTCAACTAGAATAATTACCAAAACACAATTGGTGACAGTTTTAGGAGAACTTCTGCATGGTATTGTGTATCTAGTACTTTTGTTGATCGATGTTTAAAAATGAAAATTTTACACTTAATTTCTATAATTTTGCCTAAATATTGTTTTATTAATATTAGCTTTACAATTTTAGATAGTAGTTGTATTCTTTAAATAACAGCGGTATGTAATATTGTTTATTTATATTTTATTTTGCAACGAAAGTTTAGAACTAATTGTGAAAATGAGTGTGATTTTAGCAAGGAAGTGCCATCGGTTAGTGCTTTATAGGTTATATATTATAGATTAAGTAGCCTAGATATATATTATATATACATATATTTATATAACATATAGCAAATATACAGTTTAAAATGGTGACTAAACTAAAAAATATATTTACACTTATAACTTTCTTTTATATCTGTGGTTTGTCACTCGTCAACATTATTTCACCTTTGCTGGGGGACTTTGATAATGTGATGCAGAATTACATGTCAGCAGCACTGTATTTAATTTAAAGATTTATATTAGTTTCTTGCAAAGAAAATATGTAAAAAGTATTTACCCTGTGCCGCTGCTTTCACAAGATGAGATAATAATCAAACTTTGATTAAATCTTTGGAAGATTTCAGACTAGTGGCATACCATTTTAGTATATATACAAAATTAATATTTCTTTTTGTTCGCTTAGTTCTATGAAAGTATGCAAACCATTTTGATACATTTTTTAACCATTATTTAGGGCCATTCATAACTGCTTAAATTGAACTCCTGTCCTATTAGAATTGAATTTATTCCGAAACTACCTTTAAAGTATATTCATTAAATCTCTCTAGTTTTAAAACTAACTAAACATGCTTTAAACCAAGTGTAATTTGTAGGACTTAACAACTTAACAAATCAAATGAGCTTAAACTCAAGGGTGTTAAGTGTTATACAATTTCATTATTCATCTTCTGACTTCTTGATTCGTTATCAAATTAGGTGTATGATACAATATTATCATATTAATTATTCAAATTTTAAAACAAAAGTAAATAATAGCATATTTAAACTATAATATAATATAGGATATCTACAATATAACATAATGTATAATAACAATATGCTTGAAAGAAGAACCTATTGCTTTTTTTTTATTTAATTAAAAAATAATAATCCTCCTTAGACCTCTTCGTTGTCAGAAGAAATAATTTCTAGTTTATCTATACATATAATAAAATTGTAACTAAGCCGAATCTGTACATTAAATATTTTATGGAAAATTTTATTGAAATAGACTTTATTATCGATATAGAGACCGAATCTATAGTTTTTAGAATTTTTGTCTGTCTGTCTGTTACCGTATCACGGAAACACCACTGGAGGGATTTTCATGAAATTTGGTATGGTGATAGCTGGTTATCCGGGACAACATATAGGATACTTTTTACCGCGGAAAAGTATCTCATTTCTGAGAAAAAATACAAAAACTGCATCGTAAGAGTATAGTAATATGTAAAACCTAAGAATTTGGTTTTTGGTAATATGAACGCGGGCGGAGCCGCGGGCAATGCTAGTCAATAATAAATATCTTCTCTTTGTTTGCACACATATTATATGTACTTATGATTTATGAATGGCCCATTTCTTCCACGAGAATGAGAAACAATAAGTTTTTACTGTCATAAAAGACATTAAAATAATCTGGACTCCTTAATGATATTGACTGATACATGCAGTTATAAAATGTAATAACTTTCACTATTTATATTCATTGAAAAATTATACAATTATTTGATTTCATATATTGTAATTGTAATTTTAGGTCTAATATTTTATATTTTAATATAAAACAAGATATATGTATATTTATATGTGTTTTCAACTAAATTTGTCAGTGTCATATGTATGTAATTTGTCAAAAGATAGTGTTCAGTCCCTGATATGAAGAAAAATTGGTTGTGTCCCTAATCAACAGGTATAAGTCACTAGTATTTTGGCATAATATTTTTATATGTACATGTAGACATTACATTATAGCACTGACATAGAGAATGGACTGAGCAACACTCTCATGAAATTGAACACTCTAGAAAGAGAGAGAGCGATCGTGCAGCCAATATCTGTCTTTTATTCCAATTGGAATTTATAAATGGAATGTTAAATGGTTATAAATATCTATCTTCATTATTCATATTTCAATGAATACAGAAGATTTCTGGCCGCACATTTGTTTTGTCTCTGTCACGCCTGACCGCCATTTTTAGGTGACGGTTGGCAAAGAAGCACTTAGTCCACTCTATGTCTATGCATTAAATAGTAAATAATGATTATGGATGTAGCATTTTGCTTTTTTAATTTGTAAATAAGAAAATCTCTTTTTATATTTGTTTCTTGTTCTTTTTTTTTATTTACTACTATTTTAACCTTTGTTTCTAGCTATTATAGTTTTATTTATTTTAATAAAGCTTTTTATTTTATAATGTTTTTTCTTTTTTTTTCACACATTTATTTCTTTACACATTTTTGTTTATTTTAGTCCATTTATAGGCTGTGAAGACTTTTTAATAGCCAATAATCATCATACTTCCATTCGGCTTAAATATATGGCACAGATATAAAATAATTCAGTTACATCCAATTAGCTTTAATGGTGTAGCTTTTAGCCTAAAAATGTGAGAGTGATATACTAGACTTACTATTAATATAGCTGAGTAGATCACAAGCAATAGGAAATGCAATATTTATGATAAAAATAAATAATTATTCTTATACATATTTGCCTTTTATTTACCTAAAAATAATTTAAACCCTGATTATACATATAATAAAATTGTAACTAAGCTGAATCTGTGCATTAAATATTTTTTGGAAAATGTTATTGAAATCTTTTATTATCGATACAGAGGCTGAATCTATAGCTTTTAGATTTTTTATCTGTCTGATACCACATCATGGGAAAACTACAAGATAGATTTTGATGAAATTTGGTGTGATGATAGTTGGTTATCCAGGTCAACATAGGATACTTTTTATTGCGGGAAAATATCTCATCTATGAGAAACCTATACAAAATGTTAAAACGTAAGAACTAAGTAAGAAGGGACGAACCCGAGCCGAGCGAGGGTGAGTCGCTAGTTATCTGTAAGTCATGTGACTAATGAAGTTAATTACCATGTTTATGTTACCTTTAGACCGTTTACCGTTTTACCGTTTAGACTACCGAAAGCACTGACTGCAAAATGTAAATTTTGCACTCAATGGGGTGAAAAATAGCTGCAAAGTTTGTGTAAATTTTTCTAACCAAACTGATTTAAAGTTACTCTTTCACAGATTAAAATAATAATATGTTTTATGTTCCTTTGCTTTTAACACTTATATATCAAATAACCAGATATTATTTTTTTAACCTTTGTTGGATTTTTACAAAGATCATCACAAAAATTCATGCTAATTGTGTTCTACATAACTTTGTTGAATTGTGTGTTAACTATAGTAGATTTCTAGCTAATTCTACTTCTATATTTAAGAACGGATTTTAATATATTACAATCAATTGTTTATTTTGGAATAAATACCTGATTTTTAATTAATATTAAGATTATTGCATTTGAAGAAGGAAGTGTAAGCCCATGCCCAAACTATAGAGGCAACACTTCTGTTAAAAGAAGAGCACCTGGTGTTAAATAAGATAAACAGTGCTGTAAACAGTGTAATATATATTTTTTTATCTATAAAAATTGATCGTATTAGAGGTCAAAATGATAAAATTTGACCTTGACAATTTGCTTTAATGAATCTTGACTGATCAGATCACACTCCATATCTTGAACAGACTTTCGTAAAGGTGGCTTTACATTACACATTTTTTCCACTGTCTTCTTATTTGGTATATTTACTTGCACTTCTGCAGTATTAACAACATCACAAGTATTAATATTACAAAAAAAGTAGGTATGCTCATCGAAAATATTTTCTGTAATTAGTTTATCAGTTTGACAGGTTATACTACAACTTGTTTCTTTGTAAATAGTATGAGAGACATGACAAGTTTTTACATTCTGTAGTTCAACTTCAGAAGAATTATGTTATGTTATGTTATGTTCTTTGTGAACTGCACTGACAGTTTTGTCACTATTATCTATACCATTATTATTATTTTATTAATTTTTTTACTCTTTGATTGATCTCGTTGCTGTAATCGTTGAAATCGTTGAAGTGACTGAGTAGATCTTTTTGTATTTTCTTTGCCAGGAAAAATTGTCGGTATGTAAGATGGGTGTAGTGGGTTTTCTGATTTTTGATTATTGATAATTTTATCAGTGCTCATTTGAGCACTACAAATTCTAGTATTTTTATTTAGTTCCCAATCTTTCTGATGCTTTCTGAAATGTATGTAGTTAAAAAACTTGAAGATTTGTTTTGTTTTTAAACAAATGTTTACTTTTTTCTCATAATAGTATTTAATTTTTTAAACTTATTATATAATATTAAAGTCAACATGAACAAATACATAACAAGCTTTTTATTTTTTATGATAAATGAAATCGTACAGATTTTTTTTGTATCCTATCGATAATAATCTTTTATTATTTATGGAATAGAAAATGTTGAACTTGTCTAAAACCTACCAACTGTAGTATCATTATTATTGATTATACAGTATACACAATATAATAATTAAAATTAATATATTTTTTCATTAGAAGACTTTACTTACACGTAGTTTTTTACTGCGTTTATCCATTTTTGGCGTCTGAAGGTTACTCACGCAGTGTTCATTGAACTTTCGGGGAAACGATAAAATTTCAACTGCGTATTATTTTTATACGGCATATTTGAACAGCCACGAATACAGCAAGATCCTTTTGATGAAGACATCACAAACACTTATTTTAATTAATCTTCATGTCTTTTATGTACATATGACCAAGGTAATGTAATGCTACATTACCGTGATATGACCTTTTTTAGTTGACTTAATTTTTGTTTTGTTTGTGATATTGTTGTTCTTTAAGATTTTGTTCATTGTTGATTGTTATGACATTTGTGACAATCAAAAATTGGAGGGAAATGTCACTATGTCTAAAAAGTAAAAACCAATATTTAATGAAATCAAAATATTAATATAATACAATAATTTATATAAAATACATAGTATAATAAATACAAAAAATACTTCAAAAATAAATAAAAGCATCATAATAGTGTTACAAAAATGTATAACAATAATTTGATGTAGCAACACTGGATGCGAGCTCCAATCGATTGCGACCAGACTGAAACGACGCGTCCGACACGACGTCATGCTTTTCCACGAGAAATTAGACATAACTCTAATAAGATTAGTGCGAGAAAACCCAGTTTTGTATGATCACAATAATGTAAAATATATGGACTTCAATGCGCGGGAGGTCGCCTGGCAGAAGATTGGCGACGAGTTGAAGAGACCCGGTGAGTTGGCTTTATAATTTACGATTGCTTGTTTTGTTTACTTGTGAAACTCGAAATTTACTCACTCGTAAGTCATTAGAGTGAATTTTGACTTGTGTGTGTTTGTGTTATTCAATGTTATGTGCCGTTATTTATACATTTATAATTAAATGATGATGATTAGACAAATGACTAATAATATTACTTACTAGCGACTCACCCTCGCTTCGCTCAGATTCGTCCCTAGATTGATTGCCCATACAAACTTTCATTCCCATTTTCACTCCCTTAAGGAATGATTTCCGGGATAAAAAGTATCATATGTCCTTGCCAGGGTCTTAAACTACCTTCTTACTAAATTTCATCTAAATCGGGTCAGTAGAACTCTACAACGTCAAAAACTCACAAACTTTACCTCTTTATATTATTAGTTTAGATTTTAATCTATATTATATAAATATAAAATGAATAAAATAAAAAGTAAATAAATTGAACGAATTATCTATTCACTTTTTTATTTTCGACTAAGAACAAGTCATGAGCGTGACATGCTATTTTAAAAACTTAAAACTGCCTCCGTGGTGTAGTGGCTAGCACGTACGGCTGCACACCCGGAGGTCCTGGGTTCGAGTCCCGGGTCGGGCCAAGTTTAGTTATTGAGTCTTTCTGTATAAGTAAGCCTCAGTAACAGCCCGGAGTTGGGAAGTTGGCGGTGTTTCACCCCCGTGCCTCGGAGAGCACGTAAAGCCGTCGGTCCTGCGCCTTAACTCTCACTGGTCGTGTCGAGCAGTCGTCCCACCGGAGTATGAGAGTGACAGGAATAGAGAGTGCACTTGTGTCTGCGCGTACACTTGTGCACTATAATATCTCCTGCGCAGTTGGCTAGTCTCAATGAGATTGGCCGCCGTGGCCGGAATCGGTCGGGAGAACATCATATTTTAAAAAAAGTAAATTAATTAATCTATATATATAAAAGGCAAAAGTGATTGACTGATATATCAACGCACAGGCCAAACCTTTGAGGCTAGTAAATTGAAATTTCGCACACGTATTCCTCATATGACGAAGGCATCCACTAAGGAAGGATTTTTCAAATTTCAACTCCCAAGGGGTGAAATAGGGGATAAAAGTTTGTATGAAACTTTTTATCCCTGGACTGGAAATTTCGTATGAATTGAGTACGACAAAAATACCCACTTTTTAGAGTTTTTCTTGTAGTTTAGCGTGAGCGAAGCCGCACGTTCTGCTAGTTATATATAAAAATATTTTAATAAATGCATTATAATAAAAATAAATTAATGATATATAAAAAGTAATAAAAATACTAGCGACTTATCCTGTCTTCGCTCGGGTGAATCCCTAGGTTACGGTACGTTTCAAATAGATAAAAATAGTTATTGTAAGTTTACCTTAAGAGATAGATACATGCTAACATGGACTTTACTGAACGCTTGACTATGACTGAAAATATTTTTTATATTGATTTCACTTTGTTACTATTTTATTATATATGTGTATATTACGAAAGCATTAAATTAGTAACATTTTTTTTCTTTTAATTAATTTAAATTATAATATATATATATATATATATATATATATATATATATATATATATATATGTACACTATTTACTTAATTTAAATTATATATCACTTACATAGGTCCAAAGAAGTCAATTATTATGGTTTTTATTTTATTTTTATATTCAAAATTACTATTTGTTGCAGCGGCTGACTGTAAAGTAAGATGGATCAACATACGCGATGTATATCGACGTATTTTAAAAAGAAATTTAGAACAAGGTCGGCGCACGAAAATGTACAAATATGAAAATGAAATATCGTTTTTGCGACCTTTTTATAAAGATGTTACAATTCAGAATGAAGAATTTGAGTCCGATGATAGAAGCATTGACGAAGGAAACGACGAATGTGATGACGGACCCACTGATGACAGTTCAAACGAACCAATCAAGAAGATTAAAATTAAAAAAGAATTTAATCTGTCTAGTGTTAAGAAAAAGAAGAAAAAGCGTGAAACTTTTGTGGAAGCAGTTGATCCAATAAGTACATCTACATTCAATGAGTCGGCACCTCCGGCTGAATTTGATTCTGCGGATCCTATAGACGCATTTCTTTTAAGCATCGGTGCAACTTTAAAAACTTTCTCTCCTTATCACTTGAATCTCGCTAAGAGCAAGATTTTTTCTGTAGTACAAGAACATGATCTACAGCAAATAGTACAAAAACAGCACAACAGTGAAGTCGCACCACACGAAATCAAAGTTTCCACTTCTGAAGCGATTTATATGGAATAGTTTTAGATTTAGCGAATTTTTTTTATTAAGGAGTTAGATGTCGATGGCAATTTGGTTGTTAAATTTATTATTAAGTATATGATAATGTTACGTTAGTATAATTATTATTGTATTAGAAATACTTAGCAGTTTAAAAGTTTATTTAAAATAATACAAGGTAATACTTTTTAATAAAGTTTCTTTTACGTATGAAAATAACGTTTTTTTACCTAATCAAAAATATGAACTAACAAAAATAAAAAGGAAAACTAAGAAAGTGATAGTGAGTCCAAAATTTGGACTCCAAATATATTTTTAATAATATCGTTCAGAAATTAACATGATATTATCTTTTTATGAATAATGTGACTTAAAATATATATTGCGGATTATTCAGCGAAAAAATAATCCCATACGAAGTATAAGTAAACCAAAATCTAAAATGACCATAAAAATAATATATAAAGAGTTTGGTTGCATTAAAGTTAGCAATAAACTTTAGTATGAAAAATAAATAAATAATAAGTAATTTTGAACTACCTGCTTGAAAAGTTTTGTCATAAGTCAATGTTATTCTTTTGAGAAATAAAGCATCTTTTAACTGAAATAATAAATGAGAAAAAGTGAGTTCTCGTAGTAGTGGTTTTATAGGAACGTGACGCGACGCCACGATCGATTCGACGCACTAAAGATATAACGTATAACTAGTCTTGTATTTGTAAATCGCTTATCGTATTATTTATGTTTTGCCGCGCCCTTTATAATGAAACTTTATAATTTATGTACAATTCTTATGCACATTAAATGAATATGGGAAATTGACTTAGCATTTTTTCTGATAATAATTAATTGATGTAAACTGTGTTTGACGAATTTAGCTCTAACCGTAAAACCTATAACAGGAATCAAACTGGTATCCCAACTTAGATTTGCAAATTTATAATTAAAGCGCTTTCATCACTAATACATTAAAAATGCTGCATACATTTAAATGGCTATGAAATATAGAATGTCTGATAAAAATTTAGAATGAATGCTGGCATTTATTATTAGTATTACAAATGCAATATGCTTGTAGGTTAGTATGTATGTATAATTCACTATTTAAGTAGGTAAAGAACTATAATAAGTAGTACTTAAGTAAGTATTTACTACGTATTAAAAAACAAAGTCGCCCCGTCGCGTCTGTCTGTCTGTACGCGACACCGAATGGATTTTCTTTACGGTTTTAATCCATGGACAGAGTGATTTATGGGGAAGGTTTTTGCGTACAATTTAGTAAGGTTTTGTGTAAATTGGCTGAAATATTATGATGATGTCGGAAAAATCAGGACGACTGAGTGTTTTAATGGCGTGCGCAGGACCGGTCTTAGCCATCTGGGCGCCCCGGGCGAGTCATGCCTTTGGCGCCCTTTTAGGTATACTTATTTCATTACAATTAAAAAAAACGTGTATTAAGAATTACTTAGTGAGAGATACGATAAAACGCTGAGTCTATTTTTCCTTTAGATCGATAAAAAAAAAGATTCAAATTAAATGGTTAAGTTGAGCTGGCGCGCGCGGCGCCCTGTATAACCTGGCGCCCTGGGCAACCGCCCAGGTCCCCCCCAGCCCCCCCCAGGCCCCCCCCCTTCCCAAAGCCGGCACTGGGCGTGTGCCGCGTAAACCAATATTTAATAGTTAGGTATATGAAAAAATGTATTACGGAATTATACCTCTTACAAAATCTATTAAACTGTAGCAACGCTACGTATGTACCTAGGGACGCTCCCGAGGAAAGCGAAGGTAAGTCACTAGTAATGTTATAAAAAGTTGTTTCCCATGTTATATTTGCATATTAAAAAACATACGTTAGCTAATTACAATTATTCTTCAAATAATATACTTTTATGTCATTTTTAACCCCCGACGCAAAAAGAAGGGTGTTATAACTCTCAAACGGATGGACCGATTTCGATGCGGTTTTTTTCTTTTAAAAGTCAGTTTCCTTGTTGCGGTGGTTCTTAGCTATGTTTGGTTTATACCGGTCCAGCAGTGTAAGAATATCAGCTATTTTCCAAAATGATGTGCTTCACGCGTGCCAGTGTAATCGTTAAATGACAAATATTTATTTTGCGTAGGGGGTTTTCACCGAAATGTATGTACGCGCATAACTTCGGATCGACTGCACGAAATTGGATATTTTTTTTGTTTGTTATTGTCAGGATAATCTTTGTGGAGAAGAATATAAAAAAAAATTTTTTACTACAATAAGATTTTTTTTAAATCTCATGATATGAAAAGTGAGTGAACGAAATGGTTTTTATCCCGGAAATCATTCCTTAAGGGGGTGAGAATGGGGATGAAAGTTTGTATGGGGAAGCAAGCTAGGGACGAACACGAGCGAAGCGAGGGTAAGTCGCTAGTAATATTTATAAAATTTATTGTTATTAAGTGTTTTCTATGGACAAGATGAGCGTCGATAGCCGTCTTTGGACTTTGATAGATATGGTCATTGACCCAAAACATTACCTCTAACTTCTAAGTATAATATATTATTCATATTAGGAAGACTGCTTTCGTTAGCTGTGGTTAACATAGGTGTTTGTGAGATTTGTGTGTTTTGTCTTGAATTTAGCTGTGTTTTTGAGCATTTTTTTTAAGTTTTTATCTATAGATCATAGATAAAGTTAGTTATATATAACTAACTTGGTGTTTAGTTTGTGTAAGTACTGTGTCTGTTTTAAGGTTTAGTTTATAGTTTTAAGATTTAAATGTGGAACAGTCCTGATTCTCCGGATCCAGGAGGTTCTCCTTCACTCCAACAACCGCTCTTTTCAGAGCTAACTTTTCTGTGTTTAACGAGACGTCGAGTGTAGCTACAGAATCATCATCGCGTTTCCCTCCTGTCACACTTTTATGCTAACATTGCAAAAGAAATGTTTATTGTTTACCTCTACTCCTGTATCCATCTCACAATCCAGTCTTAAAAAACTATTGTCTGTTCACCTCGTCCCCGAGCTCCTCTTTCAAAGGGATTTGATAGACTAGCTCACCAAGCTATCATTGGTAATTGTTCCTCTTCCCTTACTAATGGCTGTGCTTTAAATAGAAACACAGATAACTAACCATCCCCATCCAAATCTAGCCTCTTAGTTTCCCTTATAGAAACTTTAATAAATATCATCTCTACTTATGATGATATTTCAACACCATCCAACGTTGCCCAAAGTTTATAACAAATCTCCCAATCCTTAAATAATTGACTCCACTCAACTTCTTTCAGCGGAATTAAAAGTAAACGTATCCCTCCAAAAAAACTCCTTTCTATAATTTCCCTTCATGAGCCTGTCATTATTGCCATCTCGGAAACATGGTTAATCTCTGGTTCTCGTTTTCGCGTTCCACGTTGTCCAACAGTGTTCTCAGATTATTGAAGTATCATTAGAGCCTATTTTTTGCCCGGATGCTCGGGTCGCATAAATAACGCATGTTTTTGTAAGCCTTGTGTGATGAAAAAAATGTATAAGGAGGTGTGTCCTCTTTTTTTAATTGTATATTTATGTAAATAAAACAAATATTTTTTGAAATAATGGTTTTATTATTTTAATTATAAAAACTTTTTTACATATAACGAGGAAAAATTGGCTCATCCTGATTTCAAGTTATATTTATTTATAATATTACAAAACAAAACTAATAAACAATTCAATTTGTTAGCTTATTTCATAACGATTCTAACGACATAAGTTACTTCTATAGCTGCCCTTCAAAACTTTAGATATGTTGTCATTTTAAGCGAACGCGTCGATATTGCGACGAATAGTCAGACAAACGTAAGAAGTCCAAAAAATGTTTTTTTTTCCGAGCACGTTTTGCAGGAGATACAGAATAACCCACCAGAGTTTCATGACAATCGGATGAATGGATTAGGATCGCATAGAGGCCAAATATACGAACATTCAACATACATATTTATATAGATTATATAAAATTTGTTATAAGAAATTATATGACCACTCACTCACCCACTCATACTCAACTCTCCCTCCAAAATAATAGAGCGACCACAGCGCTCTATTATTTTGGAAACTGCGAACCGTAATAAACGATTTGGCCGAATTATGCACTTCCTTTATTTTGAAATCGGTCAATGAATGAAAAACTTATGGATAATCAAGATTTATCTCCAACAAAAACCTGTTTTATTTGAAGTTGATTTCATTTCAGTTCATTTCAGGATTCAGTACTATTTTCATTATTATAGTTTACAATTATTGCGTAGGTATCACTTGGCACAGAATGGCTGGACCGATATGGATAATTTCTTTTTTAATATGATTGCAATAGTTCGGATAAGGCAAGAAAAAAACAAATAGGAAAGGTTGTTCGAAAAATTAGAATTCTGGAGAAACTTAAAGCGCTTTTTTGTACATAATTTTTGTAAGACCCTAAAAACCATAATTAAATTTATTAATATCGGGAGACACAAAATCTGTCGGGCTGTTAGTTATCAACAGAAATGAAAATACTTAAAGATAAAGGAAGTAAAAGTATATCAGTAGGTACATATTGTGTTTGTTGAATAAATAATTATAATAATAGTCGAGACTCGGCGCTCGGCGGTCGGAGTCGGCGCGCGAGGTTGCCGTCCCGTGCCTCGCTCGTGTCGGATCAGTGTTGCTACCTGTAAGACCGTTTCGATAAAATACGGTAAAATACGGTATTTGTTTTAATTTTCGAATTATTTTGAAGTATACTATGTAATAAACTATTCTTATAATATGAAAAAGTGTTATCGCTCGTTTATTTTAGTGTTGTTGATAAAGTTAAACTAAAGAAGTTTCTTAACAAATGCCTGTTATGATATATTATAATATAAAATAAAAAAGAAGTTTTCGGTGAATTGAGAACCTCCTCCTCTTTGGAAATCGGTTAAAAAGTTTAAGCAAGTTTATCATAGAAAAAAAACGATTAAATCGCATATGTTATATTAGATATGTACTTAATTAGTAAAGATTTTATAAGAATAATAATATTACTTATTGTATAAATTTATTTATTATTATTCATAACAAATGAAGATGACTATATGATATTACGAGTAGCTTAGCTAATTTTGTGTGAAAATGGATGATAAGTATTAGATAAATGTATTATATAAACTAAAAATACTAATATTTCATTTTCAACGGGTAACATTAGGTACATAATTCAATACAAAACTTAATGAATATTAAAATGTAGATTTTATTTATTTATTAATAAGTAATAAGATTTTTTAAATAGGGAGCCGTATATCCTCAACAGGCAACACCTCTCCGCATCGCAGTCGTCTCCCGCCCGTCACGCGCCGCCATGCCGTTGCCTTTTAACAAGACTCTTGACCTTAAATTACTAGCTTTAGTGAAAGAGAATCCTATAATTTACAATTCTAAAGATCCTAAATACTTAGATTTCGACACTAGAGAAGTGGTTTGGCAGAAAATTGGCGACACATTAAACAGACCTGGTATGTTTTTGTCACATTATAAAGTAAAATAATTATAGTCGTTGGTCGTGTAAATAAAAATCGTAACCGATTTTGTAATAAGAATGTTCTGATAAGAAGGATATTATTGCTTATATTAACGTTTTAATAGAAAAGGCTTTATTTTTTATGGTATATTATCATCAAAATAAATAATTACCTATATCGTATTTTATAATACCCATTGGTAGTATTCTTTCACATGTTTCTTTATTGCAAATTGGAATATTGTATTCTTAATGGGCATTGGGTTTTATACATATTATATTATTAAAATTATAGCTGAGCCGAATCTGTACATTGAATTTTTTTTTTGTAAAATCTTATAATAATTGTAATTATTATCGATACAGAGGCCGAATCTATAGTTTTTAGAATTTTTATATGTGTGTCTATCTGGGAACGCATCACGAGAAACGCACTGGACAGATTTTGATGAAATTTGGTATGATGATAGCTGGTTATTTGGGTCAACATAATATACTTAGAATACTTTTTACTGCGGGAAAATATCTCATCTCTGAAAAATCTAAACTATTTATTTTATAAATATCTAGTGATGGTGATTTTTAATATTTTTATCAATGATCGTGGTTAGGTGCAATATTAGTAGGTATTCCTATTAGTTCCATAGATTTGCTAACCACATTTTTAAATTAAATTTAGCAATTTTATCATTACTACAAGATCATTTTATTTTATTATTACCGAATTTACCGATTATTAAATCGATAAAACACTATTATAATTTTTCTTTTTTTTTTTGAAACAAAAAGATAACTTTTTTATTATGATGTACGGACATACGATAAAAAGAAAATGTACACGAAAAGGGTCATATTTGAAAGGTACGAAATGGTTGGTGGAAATATTTAAATATGTAATATAAAAAAATTGAGTGATGTGAACCAAATTATATGAATTTTTGATATTTAGGGACGGTTATTGTATAGCGAGTACGCGAAAGCGCCGATTTGTCGCCGTTGCCTTTCTGTGTAAATGGACCTTTACTTAGATTGAGAAGATATGTTGAGAAAAATATGAAATTTTGAATTTTACATAATTTAATTAGTTTAATAAAAAGTCAGTAGATGGTATGAGGTACATATTATATGTGTCGATTTGTTATTGAAGTTAGTGTTAATTAACAAAAAAAAATCTCATAAAAATATTATAATATTGTTACGGTTTCAAAAATATTTTACGTGCTCTCTTAGGCACGGGGTGAACACCGGCAACTTCCCAACTCAGGGCTGCTACTGGGAATTTCTTGACTCAATGACTATATTGGCTTGAAAACTGTTACTGTTACGCAAGAAGTATAAACTATGGTATTTAACCACGACGACGGCAATTTATCTAACTACTACTTGTAATCACCGCTAATAGATTTAAAGTAGTTCACTAATCTATAGCGCCGATGATATGTAGTACATATACATATACTATATGTATGTATGTATGTCTTTAAACTATAATATTTTAATTGTAACAGAAATATTAATAATGAAAACTTAAAACCTCAAACTTTAAATATTTTGTTTAAAACAGGCAACAATAATTTAAAAAAACTATGGATGTCTATCAGTATAGCTTCTAGATTTTTCATTTGTTAGAAATCTATGGATGCGCCTTGTCTAAATACATATATGTATCTAAGGACACGTTTTTGCGACTTGTTTATTTATGCACAGCATAACTAAAATATAGTACGTCTCGCTCCTCATACTTAAGATAATACAAATAACTTTGTTTTTCATAGATATCACAGACTCCTTTTTATATGTTGCGACATTAACATACAGCACCATCTAGTTCAATAGTATGCTACGAGACTTGTGTTATGGATACCAGATAGTTGATACACTACATATAATAATATAACTTTAAATACATACATATTATAAATATAAACACTCGTTACTGGAGTACAAACATGCTCATCACTCAAATGAATGTCCCCAGCGGGACTCGAACCCGCGACCACTGACACAGCAAGTAGGGTCACTACAAACTGAGCCAAACGTGTCGTCCTTTCGGAATGCCGCACAGCTAGTCCCTAATGGGTAGGGCCTCTCGGTTGCCCAGCAGTGTGTAGCCACGGTAATATTACATACAGTATTCCATTTTCATACAAACGGTCGGAAATCGAGTTATACCTATGCGCGCCGCGTTCGGTATAAAATCGGTAGACAACGGTGCGGGGCTGCCAGATCGTATAATTGGATACGAAAATTTAATAAGGTTGTTATCTTATGTAACTTTTATAATTTGATACACAAATAAACATTTTATTCCTCGCGTAGCTTCGCTAATGTCAAACAAAAAATATCGAGACATCGTACGTTTTAAAAATAAAAATTTATCAATTAAATTAAAAATAAAAATTAAAGTATTTTTAATTAAACTTTTTATCCGAATGCGGATTCTTTATACTATAACAATAAAGCTTTTCGTACGTCTCAGTCGAGGCGCAAATATTTGTCAATCTCAAATTTATAAGGGTCACATACCACCTTTATAAATTTGAGATTTTTTAATTAAATCTACTACTAATAATAGTTTTTAAATAAAAAATGTAATATTTGAAATCACAAAATTAGAAAGAAACTCAAGTAGGTAGATGAAATTAAAATACTGGCCGGCGGGCACTCGGGCAGCCCTGTCGCGTGGGTACGTCCTTCTCGGCTGTAGGTAATTATTTCAAGGACAGGCCCGAGTTGGAATAGTACCTGTATGCATTACATTACCGTGGTGTAGCGTAGTAAATTGATACGGACGTTGTTCCGGATACATCGTAGATTATCCCTTTATTTTTGAGTCTCTTTTCAGATGACTCTTGAGCTTATAGCTCAACTGATACACATTAAGTGACTTAAATCTTTGTTTTCTTATGTTTATAATAATAATATTAGGATGAATAAATTACCATCGAGTGATATCGTAGTCCAGATTTTATAAATGAAAGTTTTATTCCCATAAATCGAATCGAATCTTACTAATCTGTTCGAATTAATGTTATAACGTATTTAATTTTTATAAAAAAGTTCTTATTTTTCTTTTACAGCGACAATTTGCAAGACAAGATGGGTAAACATCCGGGACATGATGCGCCGGAAGATTAGAGATCGCCTTCGGAACCCAAACCACAGGAGCTACAATTATAAATACGAGGAAGAACTGTCATTTATGCTTCCTTACTTTAAAGAAACGAATTTAAACACCTCAAATGATGAATACGCCGACTTCTTCGACGGTTCTCCGAATTGTGAACTGACGGACACTTTTGGTGAAGAATATCGGGAAAGCAGAGAAATTAAGCCGAATGTGACCTTCCAGAAACGTCCAGAGGACACCAATTCTTCTTCATATAATAGTGAATTCCAAGAACTGAACCCAGCAGATCCTTTAGACGTTTTTCTGATAACCATAGGATCTACACTTAGAAAGTTTAGTCCATATTACTTGAATCAGGCAAAGAGTAAAATATTTCAAGTGGTACAAGATTATGAGCTGCAGCAAATTGTAAATAAGGACAACCAGCCCGGAGGAAGTGACAGTAAAAGATAGTTTTAGACTTGTAATATATTATGGCTATTATAAAAGTTACGGAATTATTTTGATAAGCTGTACTCTTCTGCTAAACCTCATGGAGTAATGTCTAGATATATCATATATCAATTTTGTTATGGTCTTTTTTATTAGAACTTTCTAAATTGTTCAAAAAACATCCTCATAGATAGGGAATAAAGGTGCTTACTGCTTAAGTTTTGGTCTTCAAAATGTTGTCGTCTGTTTTTTTTTATTTTTATTTATTTTTTAACGTTAATGTTACCAGTTTATATTTTTTAGTTTTAGTATTAAGAATTAAAGCTGTACATATACGCATAAACGTGGTTACTCTAACAGAGTATCTAACCTTTATAGTTACTATATTCAATAGAACATTTTGTTGTATTACATTAGAAAAATAAAATTGTTAAGAATTTCTTACCGTTATATATATATATATATACCGTTATATATATATATATATATATATATATATATATATATATATATATATATATATATTTATTAGAGCTTAAAAAAATTAATTACAAATAAGTTTGTTTGAAAAATTTATTAAAAGTTACATGTTTTTCTTATTTTATAAAATAAAAAAAATAAAGGTAAATGTGGAAAGACTTTTATAAGAACAATTTGCGCACTTAAAATTATAATTTTACAACCTTTGAAACATTTTTTTATGGTAAATTTTAGAAGAATATCATAATCTTCTTTTTCTTCTTTCTTTATCAATAATAGTTTCTTCTTCTCCACTTCATCCTATATCCTCTTTGAGACATTATCTTTACTGATGCACTTGCGGCAGCTTTCACGACTTCTTGGACCTGGTATTCGTAAAAAAAATCAATTTATATATCTATTACATGTTTTTTAAAACAAAAAGCAAAATGAGTAAGCAACCAAATGCATTTATAGGTTAAAAATTCAAATAATTTATGTTCTAGTAACAACGCATCAGGGGAACCGGGACTGTCATTGTCAATGGTCAACGTCATTTTTCAATTTTATTTTCATGACTAGCATTGCCCGCGGCTCCGCCCGCGTTCAGATGATCAAAAACCAAATTCTTAGGTTTTACATATTAGTAGACTCTACATTGCAGTTTTTGTATTTTTTATCAGAAATGAGATATTTTCCCGCAGTAAAAAGTATCCTATATGTTGACCCGGATAACCAGCTATAACCATACCAAATTTCATCAAAATCCCTCCAGTGGTTTTACTGTGATGTAGTAACAGACAAAGAGACAAAAAATTCTAATAGCTATAGATTCGGCCTCTGTATCCATAATAATGTTTATTTCAATAAGATTTTCCATAAAAGATTTAATTTATAGATACGGCTTAGTTACAATTTTATTATATGTAGATAGATAATGTTAATAATATTTTCCACGAAACAAAAGAACTGAATTGAATAATATTTTTGACAAACGTAATAATGCCGATTTTCAACTTTCTACCTGTAAAGATTACGATTATTAATACAAATATTTCCCTCCAAATATATATAACCTTGGGAACTTTAATAACTAATGTTCTCGGAGGTTAAAGTGTTTTAAAAATCAAAAATATAGATTGATAGTCTATCGACTATCAAAAAGACTTTTCTATTAAAATTGCGGCACAAGTTCTGTATAAATTGCGTAAAATTCTTATTGGATGGACGTAAAAGTAACGACACCATAGATTAAGATGAATCATATATTAACTAACCAGTGTACGCCCAGTGGTCGAAATTCGAACAAAATATTTTTTTTTACTAATAACACTAAAGCTCGTCAATAGCTATTAAACGGAAAAAAAGAAATCGGTTGACAAATAGAGAAGACAAATGTAGGTACTGCCCTTTTTTGTCTTTGCTTATTTAGGTATAATATATATATGTTATAATATAGTGTAACTTGTAACCGATGTACTCACGCTAATCATGAGGTTTTGAGCGTTGCCCACTAGCATGTTCATCGCTTCCTTGTCTTCTGTACTATCTGTTTAAAAAAAATAACAAACAAATTAGTAAAGAGTTTGAATGTTTTTGAAATAATCCAGTTGTTTTCTATTACATATTCGACCCAAATAAAAAAAAGTGTGTGTGTGTTTTTATGTACGCACGTAAGAAGATATACTTCTTTGGCGTAACAGAACAAAAATAGCTAAAGATTTCATCCCGATGTCACAACTCTCTTTGTAAAAGGAATGCAGCTAACTTCATCATGTCGCTTTCAGCTAACATTATCGTTTCGCTTTTTGGCTGTCTGTGTGCGCGCGCATCGTAAAAATTCTACTCAAAGCACACACTTTTTTAATAACATTTTTTTATAATATTATTATTTATTTATTTTAGAAACAAAAAATTAAAAATATATTTCATATATTATTGACAGGTTTTTTTTATTACTATACCTTGGTGACCTAAAGAGGAACTCTTGACGGTGGTCAACATCTTCAACTGCCCACTGATTGTAGGAATCCGGTCGCACACTTGCAGAAGATTCTGCGGAAAGGGAATTAATAAAAAAATCGGTCAAGGGTGACTCTGACTCTCACATCGAGGATTCCGTTGCATGGAACATTAAAAAAATTTATAATCGCAAAAAAAATAATAATAATAGTGATGTAAATACAATTTAACGGTTTTCGGAATTTTCCCTTTAGTTGTGCTATAAGACATTGCTTCTTACCGAACATGATTCTGGGTAAAAATTAAAACATAAAAAATATTTGAAACATAATAATTTAGTTCTATAGACTTACAGTTCTAATCCTTATGTCGGAACACTCCAAAGCCATTTTCTTCGCAAGAGCCGCGACCTCTTTCGATTCATTGACGATAGAGTTGGATGTGTATATCAATTCTTGCTTCCGACCTTAATTAAAGAAAATTATTTATACATAATACATAATAATTAGATTATAAATACATAATTCACATTTGTCAAAATCCATATATGTACATAAAATCGATTTTAGGCTGGAGTTTTTTTTTTTACATTTTCAGGTAATCTTCAGATTAGCCCAGCGGGTCATCCTGTGAAGTTTGGTAGCTATCGTAAGTTTAAACGCGGGCGAAGCTCGTCTATAAATTTAATTTCTGCACAGTGCAATGACATCATAATGATAGGTAGATAATTTTTGTTTCTTCGCAAGTTTCTGAACGACATTCCCAGGTCAATTTTTTAAGGTATTCATGTTTAATTGGCAACGTTTAATCTTTATTTATTTGTTAGGTTTATTTGCAATCACAATAGTACACACAAATATAAAAAGCAGACTAAGGACTAGAAACTAATGTAGTAATTACTTACAAATAAAAACAGCATGCACATAATAAAGTTTTTAAAATATTATACAAAATATATTGTAGAAGTATAAAAATATTATGAATCAACTATATTATATAGTGCTATAGAGAATAAAGATATATTTGGTAACGAAGTTTACAAATTCTTTCTTATTTATTATCTTTATTATTAGTACCTACTCATTGATATTAATCTAACAGTCATAACTTATATAAAAGTACCAATTAGAGCAGATGAATTTTCTGAATTTTTGCGGAAGTTTAATAACACTTACTACATAAAACACCAGCCGTCTCATAGACTATCTCTATGTAAAAATGACGGCTGTCCTTTTGTCTTCTGCCGCGTGAAAGAAGAATGAAAATATAAAATTTATATATACCCTAATGGTAAGTCCGAACTTACTCTCGAATCTGTATCTATAATAGAAAGTTTTCAACAACATACCAGTGTTCATATGTTCGGAGAGTCTCGCCATGAGGACCGCCATACGTTTCGCCACAGCGACTATGTCGTTGTCTCGCGCGGACCAATCTCGTACTGCCGCGTGTAGGTCCAACGCTGCCGCCTGGTTAGAGAAACAAAAAAAAATTACTCAATTCAATAAATCAGACTACTCATAAATGCAACAGTTTGTATGTTAGTGTATGTGAGGGTATGTATGTTACTCCTTCACGATATAACGACTGGGCGGATTTGGATGAACTACTAACTGAATTCGGGATGCACGCGAGCGAAGAGATGGTACGTTTCTAGTATAAAAACACTAAGAAGTCATAGTACCTTCTGGAAATAGCTTTTTGTTACTGGATTTTAACTAATCACATTTCTTTTCATTTTTGAAGGAAATAAGAATACTGCTAGTTTTTAGGCTTCTTAATAATTTTAAGTCCCTTTATTTATTATTATTATTTATAAATACTGTACCAGGCTCATTATTTACAAGCAAAACCTCGTTCAAAAACTAAGGAAGAATAATAATCAGCATGAAAGATTTCAGATTTGACTTCCATGTTAATTATTAAGTTGTAAGTACTATGAAGAAGGTAGTGGTAGCCTAGTGGTAATGTGCTAGCTTACCACAGTGGTAACCGAGTAAAACGGGTTCAAATTACGGGTCTAACACCTCTGATATTTTCATGCGTGTATCATTTACAATATAATTACCACTTACCTTATGGTGAAGTAAAACATCGTGCGGAAACCTGCATGTTTGAGAGAACATAACAAATTTTCAAAAGACATGCTCAGTCCGCCCGCACTTAGCCAGCATGGCGGACTATGGCCTGATCCCCCTCGTATTAAAGGGAGGCCCGCGTTTAGCAGTGGGGCGTTAAAAAGGGCTGAATACACAGTAAGTACTCACATAAATTGGCTGATCGGGTTCTGGTTGCTTCAAGAATATATTTTCCCCGCCCAGTACAGACTCTACCTCACCGGTCCTTCGCATAAACTGCAAACAACAAAACCATGTTATACTTCTAAAATATAAACAAGATCTGAAATATCCATCAACGCTCTTAAATTTCTTAGTGTTCACACATTTGTTGTATAATTTTATGAAAATGAAAAGTTAGTTAATAATATGGTATGGAGACGTTTATAATTAACGACATTAGATTTTGTCTCATTTATGTATTAAAACCGAATTCACAGCATTCAATAAAAACATGACGATAAGAGATTTAAAGGTGTATGGAAATGGCAGTATTTTTTTTTAATTTTAAAGACACTTATCTGTTTAAAGCGATGAAGAATTTAATACAAAAGATATTACCTCAGCAGTAACATCTCTCCAGTCGGCTTTCTTCACTTCGCATTTGGCATCAACCGCGCGCTTGATATCTATAAGCGTCTTCTTCAGTTCTGGATCGTTCTTCACATTTTGGGAATTTATTCCCACATCTATTACTCTATTGCAAAGCCTGGTAACGTTAAAATTATTGGTTATTATTAAAAAAATCTTTCTAAAAAAATCTAAAAATATCTTGGAGGAAAGGCAAACGAGTGAAAGGGATAGCGTTAAACTGTAGCGTTTGGTGTTTTGTATCTATATATATAAAAATCAATTGCTGTTTGTTAGTCTCGCTAAAACTCATAAACGGCTGAACCGATTTGAATAATTCTTTTTTTGTTTTGTTGGAGGTATCATCAGGGATGGTTTAAATATAAAAAAAATTAGGAAAAACCCGTGAGAACAGCTGTAAAATCGAAAAGTTCAGAACTGGTTATTTTATATGGGAATCACTACTTCGGGTTACTTTCAATAGTAGTGGACCTACCATCTACAACAATACGTCAAGTTTAAGTTAGAAAAAAATAACATATGTATATAACAGTATATAGTCTAACTATTCTATACTAATCGTTAAAATGTATCTAGGGACGAACCCGAGCGAAGCAAGGGTGAGTCGCTAGTTTCTTTATAATTTTGCAAGTTTTTTTATAATTTTACTGCCCAAAATACATATAAGTCACGTAGATAAAATAATATTACATATATGAACAAATCACGTATCCTTATGAGATTGTTTTTAGGGATATTTTTGTCGAAATTGGCAATATGTTCGTATAGGTAGAAGGTATTTTGATGACCTTCATAGGATAAACACAAAATTAGATGAGATGGTGTATATATTATTTAAATTACATCATAATTATTAAAGAGAAGATGTAAAATATTTATATTTTATAACTAAAGCTAAAAACTTACTTCATAATGATTTTAGAAGTAAGGACGCTTTTGTGTGGATCGTCCATAGATTCTTCTTTAATACGATGCATTGTTTCACCTGAATAGATCAAAAGTATAATAATTATTTCAAGGTATAGGCAAATAAAATCCTCTAAAAACTCAATAAGGAAATTGAGAAGGACAGCTTAGATATATTCTTTTGTTGATGTTATTGTATGAACTATTAAAGTAGTGGTAATCTAGTGGTTAATAATCGCTTGAAAAAAGAAAAGGCGTGGGTTCAAATTCCGAGCTTGCAACTCTGATATTCTCATAACTTTTTTTCCATATGATTACCATTATATACCACTTACAGAGAATTGCATTGAGTGAGAAAAATCTTAGAGAATCTAGTAGAAGACATGTGAAATTATTGCTTTCGAGCTTACTTCTAGTATTAAAGAGAGGCTAGTGCTCTTCAGTGGAAAATTAAAAAGGGCGGAATATAATAATTGTTATAAATACAAAGTCTCACCAGCGGCCTGAGAGAAGTCAATTGGGTCCACAGCTCGGTCGCAGAGCTCTCGTACCCTAGACAAGGAATCTGCATACTCCGCCAGCAACTTTTGGTAGTGCTCTATTGCTGCCTGGAAGTTTTTTTTTAAATAGTAAAAACCTAGTTCAATTATAGCTAAAGACTACTAACGGCATTTGTCATCTCCAATAAACCTATGTTTGAAATATGAATACTTCCAGCTATTAATCAATGGTTAGTAAATTAAGAAAATACTTGGAAATAGCGATCTGCTTTTTTTCTTATACGAACTGTTTCAAGTTTTTAATTGATTGGACGTGATAATAACAAGTTTATTTTCTATATAAAAAATATTTTATAGTGTAAAGTAATTTAACTTATAACTAAAAAAAATATACATTTGAATTAATTACCTGATCATCTGGACGATGGATCCTTTGTTCTGCCGCTTTAACCAGTGCAGGGGCTAGAAGCTCCACCTAAGTACACACAATAATTTATAATTCTATTACAAATTATGATCGTATTATTGTAAACCGATAGGTATACAATACAACAAAACACAGGTATAAATAAAATAAACAATAGCATAAATATCAATTTTCATAATTTCTTTAAAAACATTCATGCAGTAACTAGTTTCTTAAATCACTTTTGCTATATAAAAAGCACTTGACAAACGACCTAGCGTTTACAGCCAGCGGTAAAGGTTGTGCGTGGTTAATATGTTTATTAAGATTTGAAATATTACTATTTAATGTAAATTAACAACAATTTTGGTCCCGGATCTTACCTGATCACTAGTTTTTAATAGTTCTTGTCTTGGAGCAACTCCGGTGTCAGCCACAAACCTAGCAGTCTTAGTGACTCTACCGAGTTGGGCTAAAAGCTCTGCTATCTTCTTCTCCAGTAAGAATTTACGCTTCTTTTCGTCTAAACAATATTAAATATATTTTTTTATTAAGAAGAATCTTGAATTGGTCCTCAATATGCGAAGCTGTTACATTTCTTACACATACACTGGAATTGAGTATTTTATACTTGGTACTCTTTTCTTAATATCGGTGAAAAATACAACTGATATACAATTATAAGACTTTTATGAGAGCCCCTGTGGCCTAATGGATAAGGCATCGGCCTCCTAAGCCGGGGATTGTGGGTTCGAGTCCCACCAGGGGTAGGGTATGTTTTTTTGATACTAGATAAGATAAAATTATCTAAGCTATTATTACAAAAAAAGTATTGTACGTTACGTTTAAATACGTGACTCTACTTTTATTTATATAAAAAATATATTTCTGTAGTTTAATTGTGCAGTTTTAACGAAATTTTTCTTCAAATGTAACGTTATTGTTGTAAATTAAGATAGAAAAGATAGAAATATACAAAAATGATCGAACTTTTGGTAAAGCTGTCAAGACAACTTCATCAGGATTTTCCAAAATTTGAGCAATATATGCGATATTTAGTGTTATTGATATTGTTGACGTCATATGAAAATGTCTTTAAATAACACGTTCGGTTACCGCGGGAGGAATTATCCAAAATGCTTCAGTTTCAGTTTTTATCAAAATCAGTCTAATCAGGCCAGCAAGAATCCGAATCCTTAGAGAACTGTAATTTTTATTGCGTTTATTTTAAGATTTATGTATATTGATTTATTGTATATATATTGTATAAAATTGAAAAAAATCAGGCAGTAAAAAAGTTAAAAATTCGTAGTTAAGAAAGTTTTAATAATAATTAGAAGATCATTCGGTATTAAAAACAAATAACCCCGTTTTTTTGAAGTCGATTAAAAAAATGCTTTGAAGACCTCGAGATTCAAGATTCTACGTAAATGTTGTTAAAACAAAAATAATAAACGAAACAAATGTATTAGCATTACCCCTGGTGGGACTCGAACCCACAATCCCCGGCTTAGGAGGCCGATGCCTTATCCATTAGGCCACAGGGGCTGGCGTATGCGAAATCTAATTCTTCATAAGTAGCTAAATAATATAATCTCTATATAAATAGGTGAAGACATTACAGTTCAGTACTTTTTTATCCTCTGTTTGTCAAAGCAACATTTGATTTAAATACAAAATTTGATCCAAAGCGTTAGAACTTAAAGCCGTCCCTGAGAAACGCAAAATAAAATACAAGAATCTCATTCATTATTATAAGATTTATGAAAGTCAATTAATAAAGATCACTTACCATTTTCCTTATGCAAAGCTTCCAAGTTGGCGAGAGGTTCCTCTTCTAAGAAGTCTTCAACAACCCGCGTGACGACGCCGCGCTCTAGCATCTTGCGAAGTTCCTTCAGTCGCTCCATTAGAAGACTGTTCAAAATATGAGTTTCATTAAAATATGTGTACTTTAAATGTAATTGGGCTACTATTGTAATGCGAAAGTTTCAATGTCAAAATGTCTGTTTGTCCACTTTACGCTAAAACGGCTTGATCAATTTGGATGTTGTTTTGTACATAGATAGATTATGGACCTGGAGTAACATAGGCCAGCGGTTCACATTTTTTTTGGCCACGAAACATTGATCATAATTTTTTTAACGGATTCCCATTTTGATATAAAAAGTAAACTAATTGTGTTGTAGTTAGAATACTTTCGTGTTTGACTAGAAAGAACAAATCATGAATGAAAAATATCAATACTTATAATAATATTTATAGTACCAAAAATATAACCAACTTTTTAATGTGAGTGTGAGTGAAATTTTTTCACATATTTATTTATAAAGTTAGGTTTCATGCCTGACAACGGTTTATTTAACTCTAGGACGGAATTCAGAACCCCTGTAAACCTTCCACGGAACGCTAGGGTTCCGCCGACCACCATTTGGGAACCGCTGACATAGGCTGTCAAGTTTCGGAATACACTCGCGTGAAGTAACGATAAGTTACAAGTCAAATCATAAATTAAGTAAATGAATAATTTTCCTACTACACTTGCCTCGCTTTGTCGCTGTTATATTTAACAGTACATTCGTTTATCAGTTGCTTAGTTTCCATTATCACATGCCTCATCTCTTCTTTCTCAGGACCTTTGAGATCATCATACATCTGTAATAAATACACATTTGTATAGAGTTTGTTATTCGTGGAAAATAAATATTGTGTCAGCATTATGCAGGCTATTTTTAAGTGCATTGCTATGATAAGGCTACTACTATAACTTTGTATGTATCCCATGTTCAAACGGCTGAATGAATTTGAATGGAATATAGTACACAGATACTCTGGAATGACACTTTCTAGCTATGGCTAGTGTTAGTAATAAAATTTGCCAAAAGGTTGCGCTGATATAAGCACAGTCCAAGCTATTGTATTAAATTACCAGCTTGGAACGGACTCAAGCGAAACGAGGGTAAGTATACCAATGAGGAGATATTTGAGGGCTTAGATGTTGGAGTCAAAACCCAGAACTAATGAACCGATATTAAAGAGTTCTTATGCTTCTCTATTAGTAAATATTAAGCTTTATATTTACAGGTGAATGTATGTCAGTAAAATGTGTATTGAAAAAAAAACGCTTGAATAGTGTTAAGCAAGTTTTTTTACAACATATACTTAGGATACTTTTTACTGCGGCAAAATATCTTATCTTTGAGAAATCTAAAGTAGGTAATTATTTTATAAATATCTAGTGATGGTGATTTTTAATATTTTTATCAATGATCGTGGTTAGGTGCAATATTAGTAGGTATTCCTATTAGATCCCCCCAACGTGCGTTTACCTTGTCGTGGTGGGGGGGCTCAGTAGTGCCCGGCAATCCAACCGGGCGCGAAGCCAAGAAACGCACAGGGAGGTGGCCCCCTTCTGTGGGCGGTGGGAGGTGGCCCTTTTCGGTGGGCGATGTACCATGCGGGTTGCTCCTGGTACTTCTCTAATAGGAGAGTGGACCTTGGAGCAACCCTATGGTTGTGGTGGTCTGCTTCGGCAGACCTGCCGTCGGGGCGTCGTAGTTGAATGCGTAAGCGATCCTGCGACGCCCCATTAAGACGGGGGATTGTTTTGTTGGATTTTAGTGGGTAGTACTGGCTTTATTACGCCGGTGAGTCCCACACGTCGTGCGTAAATGCATTTCGCAACGTTAAAAAAAAGTTTTTTACCTGTTCAGCCATTTGAACTACATTTTCTGCTCCTTCCACTCCTGCTTTTTTGTCGCTTTCCTTAACCACTGGTCTTCGGAGCCATTGGCATGCTAAGTCGACTCTATAATTTATTTAAAAAAATATAATTAATTCTATTCTAATTAATATATTACTGATGGTCCACAGCATTAACAAATAAATAAAAAAGAAAGGTAGATGGAGTAAAATATAATATCAATAAGGTACATATATAGATATACAATAGATGTACATATCGACGGTTGAAAGGCTAATTGATCTAAGCGACTTTTTGTAAAACTTGCAGGAATAAGGATCAAAGTTTTTTTTTTGGAAAAAAAAATCATAAAAAATCAACTATTTGATAGACTTTTATTTATTTAATACACTGTATCCCTATTTAAATAAGGCAGTTTTTTAAGTTATAACTGTTGAAAATTGTGTATTATTTTAGAAAATTTATGTTGGTTAGTCCAAAATGCATCAAATTTAGTTATTTTTTGAGAAAAGCATAATGGTTCAAATGCTTATCGTAAATTAAATAGCTGAAAGTAACCTGGCTCAACCATCGACTTAGAATAAAATAATACGAGAGAAAATGAATTTAGCGCCAAGTCAACTGATAGTTGAATATGCCCATGAGCCTTAACAACATAATGGTGTTGCACCAGAATGAAGTTATTTGATGCAGATACCCATTAGAGGGATGAAACAAAATGATCCCTTAATAGATTATAGTAGATATTGCTGCTTAGGCCATCATTGTTCAGCAACGACGTCCATAAGATATTTTTCTAGGGTTGGTATGCCACTTTATACAATTTAAAATTTTAGACAGTGTCTTGTAAATTTTTTTATATTATAAAAAATCGTTTTGGTGTACAGGAATTATTGGAACTGGCTTGGAACAAGGTATAAGATAAGGTGGTGTATCACCCTAAGCCTAGGTAGTAATTACACCACAAAATATAAAATTATTGTACTTTAGTATTATTTTATAAATAAAACAACAAATGTTATTAACTATAATTTATTCAATATCAGTCTTCAATATGGACGTACCTAATTTAAGTAACAAGCAAACATTAATATTACAAAAAAAACTTTTCAGTTGCTTATAATAAATCAGAAGTTAAAAAAAATAATAATCTCGTCTAAAAACAACCAAAAATTGACATTCTTTATCAAAAACAATAGAAACTCGGCATTTTTTATATGAAAAAAAAAAACAATAGATCATCAAAAAGTAAAAGAAAGAAAATGTATCATTCTTTATACGATGACGAAGAACCTTAAGGTTCTATCTCATCTTCAATATCTGTATCTATCAGAACATCTTTACCAACGCGGTGCAAAAAGTTTGTGTATTCTAGGTGAAAATTTTTGGGTATAACCCCTGTATCACACAGCTTTTTAAGATCTTTGTATTTTGCCGTAGTTATAGGCAAACATGTTTTATACTTCGGGTGCACTACCTTTGGTCTTGTAATTATGGCTATAGAATCGGTCTCAGCATCTTTAGCCATGCTGTATTTGACAGTCATTACATTGGGTGACGACTTTTTAAATGTCGCTACCCGAACCTTACTAATCTTTCCGGTTAAATTGCCTTTGAAATACTTTTCTGAAAATTCTTCGTAATTCATAAAATCGTTGTGCGTAAGAGTTTCTACGTAATATGGTTCGGGATCTTTACGAGCCAACTGAAAAACAGTTGGCCATTGCGACGGTGCCCAAATTATAGTATTTCTAATAGAATTTTCGATTGTGGCATGGATGCTATCGACAGTCATTTCCGTGTGCCCTGGAAGAAGATAATTCATTTG
Source organism: Brenthis ino (assembly GCA_921882275.1). Taxonomy (NCBI): domain Eukaryota; kingdom Metazoa; phylum Arthropoda; class Insecta; order Lepidoptera; family Nymphalidae; genus Brenthis; species Brenthis ino. The sequence goes on along the minus strand of OV170229.1, from coordinate 11,168,815 downwards.
TATGGTTTCAATGTGTTTTGCTTCAAGCAATGCGCGATGTATAGCGGCTAAAACTATTCTGTTTTTATTCTGCCCTGGGCATGAGTCGGAATATAGAATTAAATGAGTGACTGAACCACGTGAATCGACTTCAGTAATATACTTTTGTAAGATTGTAGCTATTTCATTTCCTCCTCTTTTTCCTTCGGTTTCTCCCCACGTATAACAAAAGCCATTTCTGGTACCACTTTCGTAAAAACAAAGGTTGTATACGGTATATTTTCTAGAATAAAAAAGCAGCATACTCTTCCCATGTGGGGTGTTCAGTACCTTTTGTAGATCAAAAGAAGTACAAATCATTGTGTTATTCTTCTTGCTTAGTTCACGGTGAAAAGCTAATCTATCTTTTGATGCCTATTTTTCTTTTAAATGGTTTAACATTTCAGGATTTTCTTTTTCATTCTGGCCTTCAAAACTTAAACATTTGACACATTTATCCTTCTTTGGAACGTGAAAACCAATATTAAAATTGTTGTTGAAAATATCACGAAATATTTTTTCACCAACAACATCTATACCCTCTGATGTTTTTAACTGTTTATAAATCCTATAAAGGTTTTTTATGTCTTTAAATTCAGTAGGTAGATATAATTTGGTACTATCTTTGCGACAGTAATGCGATGGCAGCGCAGGTAAACTTTTTATAAAATTAATGGCAGACTCCTTTACTGCGTGAGGCGTTTTATTTTTAGGAGCAGTTTTACCTCTGCTCTCCTCTTTTGACAATCCAGACGAGGCATTGGCTAAAGTATAACTAACATATTTTGAGCTAACACCCAAAGTGTCTACTAGAAATTTTTTACAAACCTTACGTCGGCCTTCACCATCATTAATATAGTAGAAATATGTATTGTGCCTCACACCAGAGTCCTTCGACCTCTTTCGTTTTATGTCAGTTCTTACAGTCATTCCTACTAGCCAATCTTTTTTTCTTTGGGATGGTACCTATTTTAAATCAAAACAATATCTTCCTTATATGTTATATCCTTAGCGTAATTACAAATCTTTTAATTGATTATCACTTGGATAAAACAATATTATAATTTTTACTTACCAGAAAAATAAACCGTCTATCTTCACAGCTGGCTCGCACACGACGCACTTCCATTGGTGTTGACGGCTAACTGACGCCGAACGCGCCCGCGCGGGTGGGTGAGGTACTCCGTACTCGTAAAGAGCGCGCAATAAATTGAACTTAGTTCCAAGGGACTAAGGAATAGCTACCCTTATTAATTTATTGGACGGTCTATGTGTTAAAACCGATTTGATAAAATAATGGAAATGCCAATTTACAAATACTGAATTTAATCAAAATGTTTCATCCACCATAACACTAATGAGAAAGTTAGGTCAAAAAAACCGAAGTAATATTACTCATTATTCTTAATAGAGGCTAAATGGATCTAGAGACATAGTTAATTAATATAACTCAATGCAAAATGATTTAAGCACCACGTTTTTTTAATGTATTTGAATGCAAAATGGGCCAAACGACATACCTTATTGTTTTGCTTTAATTCAAAATAGGCCAAACGACAAAACCATAACCATAGCGAAAAAGCCAAATGCCTTAATCGACACACGTTATAAAAATTTGAAAGATCAAAACAGCTTAAGTCAACGAGTCCTCAAATTTGTCTAATTTTGTGTCGTATAGATCGATGAGCTTAGAAATGAGGACGGTTTTGCTGTGGGTGCTAAGCGCCGAAAAAGTAGTAAAAAAAAATTGAAACATGACTTAAACGACGGAGAAAAATTGGCTGATTCCGAATATGTATATAACTCAATATCGCAAAAAATGTCGCTTAGACCAATTAGCCTTTCAAGCGTCGATATGTAGATATACAATGTCTCTCATAGAGTATATATTATTATTAGATATTAATTTGAATCGTTTTACTCACTGTGTTTGAATAAAGCTCTTGACAGGTACTTCAGAATCCTGAAATTAAATATTTAAAAAAAAAATGTTTTTATATAATTAATACGCATGCGCATATTTACTATAAGGAAAGCTTCTTTGTAGTGAATATGCGTAATAGTAAGTGAAACTACGAAAATATATTCTATAGAATTGTACGTACCAACTTTATTGCTTCGATGTACCCAGCTTCAGCGCCTTTCTCTCTGAAAAGGAAATGAAAAAAATTTGCTACTTTAAAAATCGTGTCTTTTGATTTTTTTTTAATTTTTAGGCGTTATTAAAGAAAACCCTAATAACATATCATTTTCATATTACGACTCTATCATCAAAAAAGCTCCGTAGGATCGTAAGCTTTCTCGTTTGCTAAAGATAGCTTTAGTTAATATCAGCAAGTGTTTGAAAAAGTAGAAGCTTATTATAGCGACTATACATTAATAATAAAGCTTAAAATTAGTCATACCTGATACAAGTTAGTAGTGTTTCAAAGGCCTTAATTACATCAATGCTCCCGATCTTCGACCATGTTATCGCGTCCTCTTGATATAAAGAAACCTTCTTCAACATCATCGATGTATTGCTTATTAGATTCCTAATAGAAAATAATGTTATTTTTAAGTTTATTATTTAAAGCATTTTACCGCTGAGAGACAAATAACAATAAATTATAGATAGTCAAAGTTTACAGAAATGCATCCGTTATACTGCGAAGAAGTAACAATCTATCTCACATACTACTTTATATATGCAATAGGAAAACTTGCTTCGTTCGCTCTAAAACTAGAGAAAATGTCTAAAAAATAGGTTTCATACAAATTTTTACCCCCTATTTTACCCTCTTATGAGATGAATTTCGAAAAATGCTCAAACACGTATTTATTTAATTGTATTGAAGAACATTAATACCGAGTTTCAAGTGATTCTGATCACAAATAAATTTGGGTTGTATTATAACGTGTTTTCCCGTGGGAATGAGATTATCTCCCGTGGTAAAATGTATGTCACTCTCCAACCCTCCACGTATCTCCACACAAAAAATCACGTCAATCTGTCACTCCGTTTCGACTTGAAAGAAAGACAAACAAACACTCCTGCACATTTATAATATTAAGTATGGATTATTATCTTTTCATTAAAAAGTTTCGTACACTGTCACAACTAAAACTAATTATCATGTTTGTATTATTTGCTCTACTAGAAAAAGAAGTTTGACAAAAGTTCTTCCAACATGATTTCCACTTGTATTACGGTAAAGAAAGAGAAATGAGAGAAACTAGCAAGTTTCCAGCAACCCGCACTTGGCCAGCGTGGTGGACTATGGCAGGCCATGGGATCAGGATCCCAGTCGTATTTCAAAGAGGCCCACCCCCAGCAAAGGGACGTTGAAATGGCTGAATTCAAAACTTTTTTTAGGTTAACTAAATACCAATTTAATATTATACCTGTTATTATCAATCACCTCCTTCGCCATGGCTGATTTTTTCGGATCCTTGTCAACATTTGGTTGTGGAATCCTTCCCACTGTGTGGTTCAGCTTATTGATTGCATCCATAAGTTTCATAGTTTTTGGTAAAATTCGATTCTCCTTAACCAACATAATAAAAATAAATTAAGTTATTTTACTATTAATACTTCATAGGATATACCGTTCATGGAGGTCTAAAGATAGATAATATTTAATATAATTTGGAATTATTTACTTAAAAATATAATTAATAAAAATTTCTTTAAAAATATCAATGTTTAACTAACCTTATGTTCGAAAGCGTGTGTCTTAATCTCATTATTGAGTTCTTTTAACGCAGCCTTTAGTTGTTGAGCGTTCGCCGTCAATTCTTCCTTTTCATCATCTTTTATTTTGGTACAGGCGTCATCTACAGCCTCTTGCAATTGATCTACTTGTTTTTTAAGAGCGCTTTGTTGATCGCTTATCTAAAAATTATAGTTACTAGTATTAAAATATGTTTAAACTTTTGCAATATTAACTCCGATTATAATGTCCAAAAATAATCATAATATTATTTTTAGTTCATCAAACATTCTTGAAGCTTTAGTAAAGAATTTAAATAATAAATACAACAAATATTTAATACTACTTTTAAATTATCAGAGATCATATAATGTTAATTTAAAAATTAAAATATTTACAACACTGTGTATTTCGTGTAGCTAATACTAATCTTCTTATTCTTAAGGTTTACCTCTTTCTCTCCATCGTTGCAAATTATCTGTAGGCACGTTTTGTTGACCGAATCCGCCAAATCTTTGATGCGACGAACATCCACCATGCCTTGTTTGGAAACATTTTCTTTATCTATACTGGACAGTGTCAACTAAAACAAGAAAGATAAACAAAAATATAAAAAATAAAAAAAAAGCTGAGATAAAGTTGATCAATTGACTGACTGATTGGTTTTCAGGTGGTAAAGTAAAAATTACCAGATAGGCACTTTGTGTTGCGTATTCAGTACTGTTGCAAATTGCAGATGTAACAAAACGAAGTTCACTGCTGCATTCTGTTCGTGACATTACTTTTTCAGATCGAAGTTTTTCTGTAACATAAAAGAATATTCATAAAAATATAACCACATTATAATATACATAAATGCGAATGTTTGTATGTGTGTGTATGTGTGTCTGTTTGTTACTCCTTTATGCTGAAATGGCTGGACGGATTTCGATTAAATTTAGTACTCGGATAAATTATAACCTGGAGTAACATCTAATAGCATATCTAGGCACCTAGGAACAAATCGAGCGTAGCAAGCATTACTATAATTTTAGTCCGATAGTCAATATTTCATGTTAAAAAATATAATAACTTTAAAAAAAACAAAATAAAACTTTAAATCTAGGTGTGTAGAGGGATAGTATACCTATAATTTCTTGTTGACTCTGTAAAGCATCGAGACATTGGGCGTAGTTGAGCGAGCAAGAAGGATGCTCGGAGGTCAGGAAACTCTGCTGCAGTTGCAAATTGCGGGACATTTCGTTACAATCCCGTTGCATATTTGCAGGTGTTGTCGCTCGAGCCTATAGAAAAGAAGAAGGTTTAAAAGAAGGTATAAGATGTGGAATTTTCATTCTTATTATAACTACTTACTAGATTATTTAAAGAGTCATTGAGCAGTCTACATGCATCCAATAGTCTTCTCCTGGATTCTGGCAGATGTGAAGACTGAAAAGAAGAAATAAATCGTGATATAGTTCATTCAAAATTCATGGTATTAAATTACTTATTTTTAATTTAGTTGTCAATAAAATAACAATAATGTCTTCTATAAAATGTAATTTAATGTTTTTAAATTATAAAATTGATTCTTACATGACACACAGTTTCTGAAGTCTTTAGAAGATTATATGTAGCAACACTCATTTCCTGAGTGGCTTCTTCTATTCTCTTACTTTGAACAGGATCCTGTAAAAGACCGTACCAATAAAAAAAGACAATGCAAATATTAAGTAGCGTATAATTTACATATATAGTTACTTCACCCATCTTGGTAGACAATTATGTCGCCTTCGATCTTGGAAAATAAATTTTAGTACTTATTGCCCAAGCAATAATGTCGACGAAATGGTTTTTACCTATTTATTCTATAATAACAGTAACTCTCAACTTAAAACCAAGATTTCTAGCAAATCAAAAGTAAGTTAAAATTGTTTATAATTACAATATTTTTGTAACAACATTTGATCTAATTTACCTGATTTTTGAGTCCACGTGCAATTGAAGCTAACTGTATAGCAGCCTCGGATGCAGTATGAAGACTCCTGGCGAGTGATTCCGGCTTGTGTACACTTAGCGCTATGGTCCCAGTTGTAGAGTTTAGCTTTTGTATTTGCTGATTGAATTTTTCTTTTAAGTACCTGTTATTAATTAGTAAAATTATTATTCTTAAGAAAAAACGTTTTTCCATATTAACTAAAACAAAAAAAGAAGGAAATCAAGAAAAAAATCAACCCCTAAATCATATTTGACAAAGGTATAAAATAACCTTTACAGTAATTTTAAAGTCCGGATAACTTTAGATAAAAATATTGCTAAAACAACATAATATGATACTTAATATATTATAATAGTATATTCATGGGTTAACATTTCTTTTAATAAAAACTCACTTTTCATCGCCAAGTTCCGGCGTCTTGTTTGGCGCAAGCAATCGCTTAATGTCGCTATTCTTTATAAGTTGAGTAGTCTTTAGAGGATCGCTTGATTTAACTCCACTTTTATCTGACGCTTCTATGTCTTGAACAAAGCTTTGGAGCTCCTGAAATAAACCCTTTTGATTATTAACATTCTTATTAACTTCCTACTGCTGGGGGTGGGCCTCCCTTCAATATGAGGGACTCAGGCTATAATAGTCCACCATGCTGGTCAATTGCGGGCGGCCTTCAGATGTCTTTCGAAAATAATATATTTAATTATATTCTTATAATTTATTCATTTTAGGTGTATGACAAAATATATAAGTATTACTATCTATATTATTTTCTTGGACTTAATTTATATAGTTACCTCTAAAATCTTTTCAGTGATTGTAGATACTTCTCCATCATTGTATTCTTGCCACGTCACCACGCGTCTATTCTTTGCAGCTATTTGCATCTTCAGTATGTCAGTGAGCTTTTTCAAATGTTCTTTCAGTCTTAAAAAATATTTGCTTAATTTTAAAATTTCTACGTATATGTACACTTAATATTACTAAAAAAATATTTAATAATTCAAAACTTAAATAATGTTATAAAAATTAGGTAATTAATTGACACTGATTATGTTTGATATAATATAAAGCTATTATTGCCTTTCAAATTTTTTAAAATTATTTTTATATTATAGAGAATATAAAATTCTTATTAGTTATTTTAAAAAAAAATAACCTACTTGTAATTTCCATCTTTGTGATTACCGAGTCCTCGCATATGCACGGCATAGCATGTCAATGTATGTGGTAGTTCATTCTCATTTCCCGATGCCACTACTGCGGCTAGTGATGACTGCGCAGCTTGTATAGCGTGAAGATTTCCTTTAGTGTCTTGAATCTTAAGTAAAAGGAAAGATTCATTTTAAAAGATAATTAATATGTTTTTTTATGTCTCTATTCAAAAACTACCGTTTTTTGTGCATAATTTTATTTTATAACTAGCGATTCGAGATGCGAGATGAGATATTTTCCCGCTGTATAATGTATCCTATATGTTGGATAAGCTATCATCATACCAAATTTCATTAAAATCTGTCCAGTGATTTTCTTGTGATGCGTTCCCAGACAGACAAGACAGACGAAAATTGTAAAAACTATAAATTCGGTATCTGTATCGATAATAATGACTATTAATAAGATTTTCCAAATAATATTTAATGTACAGATTCGAATCAGTTAGAATTTTACTATACGAGTATGTGTAGATATTAAAGGAACACTAATTTTAAATGAGCAATTCTTGTATATAAATAGATTTCTTGCATTTAGGAAACGTCTGTAACGATTTGGATCAAATTTTATATTTAGATAAGGTTAGGCATTTTAAGTTCTTTAATATAGGTGACTTTTCTAAACAAACGCAATTATTCACAAAAGAAAAAAATCATGTTTTTAAACTAATTATTGCAACCTTTTTCTATCAGCTCTCATTCTGACAATGTCATACAACGCCATCTCGTAAACGTTTATGATACTCGCATAGTCGCCAATGGATGATAACCTACTAAATGAGCGCCTACACCAAGCGCAGCGAAGGTCACCCAGGTACCTATTACTCTTTGTATTGGATATCTAACTTATCGTTATAAGGTAAATATATGGTTAGTTTTAAGTTATGATGAGATCATTACAAATGACAAACTTAAGTACTTTAAATTGTGTTTATACTTTATAGTATATTTTTTTATATGTACTTTGTCAAATTTTTCCTCAATTTAACTTAATATTTTCTACTCTATGTGTTTCTTATTTGTGGAAAAATAATTGGTAATTTTTTTTTTGTAAATTGTTGTTCGTAATACTGTTTGTTTTTTTTTAAATAAATAAAATAAAACTTAACTTACGTGACTAAAATAATACTTACAGGCTGAAGTTCTTCGACAGGTTTTAAAATATCTTCAATCTTTTGTTCCACAAGTCCAAGATTTTGCAAACTTTCTTCGAGAGTTGCGCTTTCAGTGTTAGAAATACTGCTTTTCGTCGCAAAGCTTAAAATATACATATATTTTTATATATATCATAGAACAGACTCTTAATTAAGTATTATGTAATGTAAATTAGTCCAGAAAACGCTATTCGGTTAGTTGTGAAAGTTATTATTACTTTCTTTTATTTTCTAAAAGGTAAAAGATATATAAAAAAGTAAACAATATATTAATAAAATCGGCAGAATTTTACTATAATTAAATATAAAAACTTCCCCTAATATTTTACAAACCTCAGAAGATCACAGCTGTCCGACAACGCTTGCAACTTATGCAATAGACTTTTCCTTAAAGGTTCATCAGTAATATTATTAATTATCGCAGTAATATCTTTAGTATCAGCATCACAATTCTGAAAATAAATATTTTTTTAGATTTTCTAATTTTAAAGATAATCTATACTAATATAATAAATACGAAAGTTTGTGAAATGTCAGTATGTATGGATATATGGATGTTTGTTAATCTTTCACACAAAAACTACTGAATGGATTTTAATGAAACAACAATAATATAGCTCATACATCAGAATAACGCATAGGATACTTTTTAAACCGGAAAAATGTACGGTTCCCGGTGGATAGATTTGCTTTTGTTTTTTTAGAAGCGAACCCGAACGAATCTTAATGATATTTTTGTGTATGTTCGAGTGGGTCTCTGCAAGGTTTGAAAACACAAATGGATCCGGTAGGTGGGGCTGCAGTCGGTGTGTCACTAAATTTTCATAAAAGATTTAAATTGTTGAATTAAATAAAAATCGATATGTGTATGTATGTTTCCTATGGACTCCAAAACAGCGGGAGCGATTTAAATAAAATTTTCAGGTAATCTTCAGATTAACCCAGAGGGTGATTCTGTAAATTTTGTTAACGATCGGAAATTGGTACTGCTAGTATTTATAAGTATATATAAAGATAGAACAATTTCGTACCAGTTTTCTCATCTGTTTGTTAACCAATTCTTTTTTTTGTTTAGTAGCTATTGTCGAGCTTTAGATTTATCAATAAAAAAAAATATTATGGTCAAAAGTTGATAACTGGGCGAACGCCACCATAACATAACAATATGCAGGAAATACGCACTAAATGTGACTTACCTTAGTGAATTGATCTATTAGGAGCGTATCTTCGAACATATTTCCATCATTCCCTATGTCTTGTGGGTTTGTAAGTTTTGATGCAGCATCTTTTATTTTTTGGCATTTATTTTTAATTTCCTATTTAAAAACATCAAGTAAGAAGAATATAATCGAATTCACTTAACTTAATCTATGATAGAAAAAAATCGGATTCTTTAGTCCGAAAGAACTTTATAGAAAAAAAAAAATTACAGACCTCTTTTTTTTTTTTAAAAAAAAGAAGATTGTAATATTATAAAAACTTTGCAAATTTTATTATTATTATACATTACCAGTAATGCGACTTTTTCATTGTGTTTGATTCCTTTTACGGTATTTGCTAAATCATCAGCAGCAGATGTAACATCATCGACAAATTCCTTAAAAAAAAAACATTTTATTATTATTTTTAATATACGATTTTTGAAATGAACAGAAAAAGCGATGAAAGAAACTCAATGAAGCTTAAAAGTGTTCTTAGCTTCATTATTTGTATAAAAACTACAAGAACATACGTAGATAAGTAATGTTATTAATTATCTTAAATAAATAATTAATGGTTCATTTTAATTAATAATTTATTCCTGCTTACCATTAAATCAACAATATTACTCTGTTGACCTTCTTTTTGTCGGGACTGAATACATAGTACTTGTAAGTTTAATATGGCGTTCTCTAATTGTAATGCTTTTTCATTTTTATCCTTCGCGTCCTGAAAAAAATAATATAATAAATTGAAATATACTAACTTTGTAAAGGGTTTAAGTCCTTAGTTTATTTTACTTATTTACCTACGATAGTCATCTGATGGGATTGGGATTCTTCCTCATTATTTAAAAAAGGTTAAATCAATAGATTTTGCTAGTTCATTATAGTAAGTCTAGACTCTCTAACTCTAAACTCTAAAACACCCGGCTAAATTGCATTTCATAAAATCACAGCACCATCTAGTTCAATGGTAAGCTACAAGGCCTATGTAATGGATACCAGATAGTTGATAAACTACATACTTTAAATACATTCATATTATAAATATAAACACACTTGACGGAAGAACAAACATTCATGCTCATTACATAATTGAGTGCCCCCAGCGGGACACGGAACCGCGACAGCTGACACAGCAAGTAGGGTCACTACAAACTGAGCCAAACGTGTTATCAAAAATTTTATAGTATTTATAATGGTTTTTTAGTTTTAAAAATACTTACAAATGGTGCATCTCGACATTTGGCGTTAGTGATATCGAGTCTGCTTATAGCATTGGCCAATTCGTTCGCGAAACGTGAATATTTCTCTCTTTCTTTTGGAGAATAGCTATTTGACTCTGCTTTTGTCTAAAAAAAAAACAATTAAATAAATTATTATTTACAACTCTCACAATTTTACGCAATAATGGACAAAGGCAGTAATGCTGGTTCAAATCTCGTTTCTCGCACCTCTGATATTTCCACCATTTTCAACATAATTGCTACTTGTCTTAACGGTTAAGGAAAACATCGTGAGGAAACCTGCATTTCTGAGCGAACCTAGTAAGTTTTCAAAAGACATGTGAAGTCCGCCAATCTTTACTTGGCCAGGGTGGTGGACTATGGCCTGATCCCCCTCGTATTGGAGGAAGGCCCGTTCCCAGCAGTGGGACATTAAAAAGGGCTGAGTACATGGACAAAGATGTACAAATAGAAATAAGATACTATCAATCAGAAGCTTGTTGAATAAATAACATCCCATGATATGATTTTAAGTTAGATTTCAAAGACTTTAATATGTTTTTTTGCAAATGCAACCTCTAATTGAAAGCCGAATAGTAGTATATTGCTAGGTTACTAAAGCTATAATACAAACCTTAGCAGATTCCATGATCTTTGAAGCTAGTTGTCTGAGAGGGGTATCTTCTATGAGTAAGCGCTCTTCAACTTTATTTTTCTTTGTATCTGCTGCGACGGTTTTCTGAATGTTTTCTAACAAATTATCGAGATCTTCCATACGAGGCGGTGGTTTCTAAGAAGGCATTTGGAGTTGAATTCATTATTTTTATAGAATAATATAATAAAAAAACCCTGGCATATATTTTGTTATTTTTTATTGATACGTTTCCTTGAAAACTTTAGTTCCAACTAAACTTAAGAAATATATATTATATCAAAACGAATTTTCGGGCTTAGAGTAGAAGTTTGTTTGAAGAATGTTAGATGCTAGTGGGCCTGATAGTTAAGATGACAACTACATATATACATATTATATACTACTAGCAGAACCCGCGGCTTCGCTCGCGCTAAAACTACAAAAAATTCTCTAAAAAGGTAGTTTCATACAAACTTCCATCCCCTATTTTACCCCCTTATAGGATGAATTTAAAAAAATGCTAAGACATGTATTTATTTAAATTTGTTGAAGAGCATATATACCAATTTTCAAGTAATTCTGATAATAAATATTTTTTTGGATTGTATTATGACGTGTTTTCCCGTGGGAATTAAGTAACTTCCCGCGATGAAAATAGTCTATGTCACTCTCCAGCACTCCACCTATCTCCACACAAAAAATCACGCCAATCCGTCACTCCGTTTCGACGTGAAAGAAGGACAAACAAACAAACAAACAAACACACTTTCACATTTATAATATTAGTATGGATAGTATGTATATATATGAGAGTAAAATATTAATATTAATATGAGTTGACATTTTTAATAAGGGTAGAAAGAACTGCGGTGAATATTGTAGATTTGATCCCAATACGTCAAGTCTTCGAAAACTGCTGTCAAGCCTAAATAGATTCTATATCAGCTAGCGATTAAGTATTACGTACTGTTTAGTATTAAGATGTATTCTTGTTTACTCAGAAAAGAAGCTATGATAGAAACTTACCGGTTTTGTTGGAGGTTTCATTGGTTTCGCGCTCGCATGTTGCTGCTGTGAAGCATCTATCTGGTCGTTGATATCTAGAATAAAATTAATTCATTTTAGATTTATTTAATTATAATGTTCGAAATGCACTATTTTCACAATTTGTATAGCAGGTCACTCAGTGAAAGGTCTTATTTTCTTTTTATTTATTTAATACTAGCGGCTCACACTCACTTGGTTCGGGTTCATCCCTAGTGTAAAACAAAATCAAATTTATTCCACGGGAACCGTACATTTTTCGGGACAAAATATATCCCATGTGCTCTTTCAGACTATAATCAATCACTGTACCAAATTTCATCCTGATCCGTTTAGTAGTTATAGCGTGATTGAGTAACAAACATTCATCCATCCAAAATGTTGCATTTATGTAGTAGTAAGATTCACAATTACTAATACTATAAATGTTTATTTTAATGTATCATTACAAAAACTACTGAGATTTGACTTAAAAGTTACTACATACTAGTTTGCGTTAGTGTTACTCGTAAGTTTTAAATAGTTATGAAACATGAAATAATTAATACCTGAATTATCGTGACAGCTCTCTTTCAGTCTATCAAGTTCAGAATTTAAAAGATTCAAATCTCTTGTTAGTTGTTCTCCAATTTGATGATGTTGCGGATGCTGTATAACTGGTTTCCAAAATATTCCAAGATCTTGAGCCAATTTCGAGAGTCTGTCAGCTGAGCTTGATAAAGCTGTCTGGCAGTTTTGATCTTCTATCGATGAACTTAATACCTATCGAAAGTGATGGAATTAAATCATAAACTATAACGTATTTTTCTAGAATTAGCTAAAAGTGGGCAATAAAGTGCTTAGTTCTCAAGAATGCCGTATGGATGGATTTTCCCAGCCGGTTGTAGCTTCCTCACGGACAGACTACACTTTAAATTAAATTGACAATTCATAAGTGCTTATAATAACTCCATTTGAATAAAGTTTAATTTCACTAAAATACCTGAGCGTTAGTGAACAATGCATGTGCAGCATCACCAAGTTTGGCACCAGACATGCCCATATTCTCTCCCTCATTTCCGCCGACACTCTCCGCTAGGCGGGACACCCGAGATAACATAAGCGACGTCCTTTCACACACTGAACGAGAAATATCCAAGATCTGTAAGAATAAAAAGCGTCTTTATAAGCACTGTGCAACTATACTCCTACTAATATTATAAATGCGAAAGTTTGGAGGATGTATATGTATGTATGTATATTTGTTTGTTACTCTTTCACGCTAAAACTGCTGAATGGATTGAATGGATAATGAAACTGAAACTTTACAATAATATAGCTCATATATCTGTGTTTACTTAAACATTGTTAGCTTGACTTTTAAATACTTGTTTATAAAGACGTGCTGTTTATTGTACAATAAGCTGTTGATAAATAAATAAATAAATAAAAAAATAAAAAAAAATTGAATAACATGTAGGCTAATTTTTATCCCGGAAAAATGAACGGTTTTCGTGGGATAGATTTGTTTTTGTTTTTCGCTAGTAAATAGTATACTTATACAATTAGTGGATGAGTAAACTTACTATGATTTGAATACTCAAAGCAAACATGGTCAGACTGAGGTTATTGATATCAGAAGTCATAGATTAGTTATTACAGACGATGTCTACCTACAAAACTATAGGTATATAATAATTTTTATTTACAAAAATAGTTTCATTTAGAAATAAGTAAATAAATTTGAATATATAAAACTTACAGTTTTCTCCTTATTTGGATAAGAACGCGGGCTGACAACATACCGCAACTTTCTTGACGATTGTGCATATTTTATTGCAGCTTTATTTAAGTCCTAGAAAGTGATATATTTGAATGGCATAATTGTGTTATTGTGAATAATAGTTATTTAAAGGTCTTATTATTAAAAGGTTATCTTCTTTAAAGGACAATACACATCAGTATTTTAACTCAATTGTTTGAATCGTTGATTTATAATGTTTTAGTTGATAGCTTTATAATAATAAAGTCTTAAGCTTGATTTAGGTCTTAAAATAGAAAACTAAAGTATAAAATTAATAACATTTAAAAACCTTATAATTCAGATCTTTCTTTGGTCGCGAGGCGTTAGTAAAAACTTTATTAAATAAAAATCTACTAAATACCATTAATACATTTATGTGTACATTTACGTTGACTCTTGATACTTGCCTCTAAATTATTATCTTCTACGCTTGTACATATAGCTTGGCTTGCATCGCAAATATGTTTAGCCTCTTCGAACATTATTCTGCCAGAATTGTCGTCTAAATTGCTTTGTAGAGCCATTGTTTCTATAAAAAGTTATACGAATATTAGTAAAAATTAATTTAGGCATCTACCCCTGGTTGGACTCGAACCTACAGTCTCCGGCTTAGGAGGCCGATGCCTTATCCATTAGGCCACGGGGATTATCACAGATAATTAAAAAAGTGTAATCGTACATATTATTTTAAGACCTAAAAGAAAACGTAAGTGTAAGATTTGAGGGGTTGTCTTTTCAATTAAACCACAGTTTTGTAGTATGAAAAGTACTTCTCAAAATCAAGTTCGATAAAATATGTTTCTACAGTCTAGTCGTCGTCTTAGTGCTTATTCGTTCAAACGACCAATACTTGTTATACTTTAGTAGAGAGCTGTAGTAGAGAGCTTTTTCCTCTTTTTTAAAAACGAAGCTTCATTTCTATGATTTATATACATTATATATAGATAAAATATATTTTTCAGCTTTATTAAAGTAAAATGTGTATTTAACACTATTAGAATTGACATTTAAAAGTCAATAATTTTGTACTAAATACTCTTTCGGTATATTGGTAGTTTGTACAAATAAGCACTAAGACGACGTAACAAGAAACAGAATATAAGTATACCTACCTTGAACAATTTCCGGAGTCAGCTTCGATATAACGTCAACAGTGATCTCAGCACTTTTATAGTCAGGGGTTTCGCGGTCTGTAAATAACAAGTTTTAACTGTATATGTATAAAGTTATATAAAGAATGGGCTCAAAAATAGGCTGAAGATAATTTTATTCTAAGTATTTCTTTGTAATTATTGATAAAGTTTATTTAGAATTAGCTTTTTTGATAAATTTTGTTCTGTCAAAATTTCAATAATTTTTTGTGAGCTTATACAAATATCGTATAGAAAAAAGCACTATTTTTAACAGTTGTTCCCAAACTATCTAGTTTTAGTAATTTTATTTCTAGTTTATTATGAGCATAAGCCAGTGGTGACCGAGTGTTTATGCGCTCGTTTGGTAAACCGAGTGAAGCGGGTTAAAATCCCGGTTCTCGCATTTCTGATATTGTCATGTGCGAATCGTTTCCAACATGATTACCACTTGTTTTATGGTGAAGGAAAACATCGTAACGATACCTGCCAGTCTGAGAGAACCAAAAAATTTGTCGAAAGACATGCTTAATTGCATAATAATTAAACTTTACCCGATATTTCTCAACTTTGTTAATTTTCTACCAAAACTTACCTAACATAGCTTGTAAAAGACGCGCAATAGCTTCATTCAGTGTCGCAAGTTTCTGCGAAAGATCAATTCGTCTCGCCATAACTGGTTTGTTATTTGTTTCAGCACCCTAAAATTAAATGAATATGCATACCATTAAACACTAGAAAAAACATAAAAATTAGAAATAAACAAAAACACAAATTGGAAGACAAAATCAAAATAATATGAGACAGAGAGGAGAATATCTTCATAAAAAAACGCGGTTACTTTATCCATGTTGGAATAAAATACGAGTATAGTAGTATGTATGAAAATGAATTAGTCGATATAAGTCAATACTAATGTTCTATTTCATGTCTAGTGTTCTAATTTTTAAACTAACTAATGTTATTAAGCTACAAACCTGATTTCTAGCTTTATCAACACGTTGAGCCATGTTATCTTCTGAGAATAGCTTTTCTACTTCTCTTATCTTTCCTTTCGCTGCAGATATGCTCTTAAGTAAATGATCTGGTTTTGCCTCTTTGCAATCATCTGTATTGAAAACATTTTTAGAAGATTAATATATAATTTTAACATATTCTTTCAATTCAAGATTTCTACATTAATCAAACTAAAAAAAATACTATTAAAATATACAAATTGGGCCCATTTTTAATGAGTGTTTTAGTAGTCAAATTGACTTGCTACAATCTACCTACTATCTAATCTACATCATAATATAGAAATATTGCGTGATCTATACGCTTTCCAGATTTTGAGCAACATATATATCTATACATAACATATAACATATATGTGTATGTATAACAGTAAAAAAAATATTACTTCAAAATTTCCTGGAAAGTTTTCCAAAGTTTTAAATTATCCTGCAAATATTTTTAGCCTGATGAAATTTTGTAAAGGTATAAATAAGTACACAATACACAATAATTAATAACTATACTTAAAAAAATATCATACCAGTATTTTGACAGGCTTTTCTTAACTTGTCAAGCGTAGCATGAACTATCTTCACGTTCTGTTCCAGCTGGTCGCCGTTAGAATGATATTGTGGTGCCTGCACTAATGGCATCCATGTGTTCTTAAGTTCTTTGGTATTATCTGCCAACTTGTCTATAGAAGCCAGAAGAGCGTTTTGACAATGCACATCACTTATACTCGGTGAAGTTATCTGAAAGAATATTATTTTATATCATAACATTGATTTGCCGCCATTAGTAAGAATTAAAAGAATAGCAGTTTGCTAATCTGATTGCAATTATTCATTTATTTAATTACATATTCGTCTGGAAGAAATGCCTGTATGCTTCTGATTGTTTTTTTCACTATTTTACGATCTTTGGGCATAGTAAAGAAATTCGCCAAAACAGTAGATGATAATAAATATTTAAAAAGTAACGTTTAAATTGTAAAGGAGTTTTAAATCATTGTTAATACAAGCCCCTGTGGCCTAATGGATAAGGCATCGGCCTCCTAAGCCGGGGATTGTGGGTTCGAGTCCCACCAGGGGTATAATAAATTCTAACCAAGTCATTTTCTTGTTAATTAACGTACACATCATTTTTTGCTTCATTACTTTCCAGTTACCACATATAATAGTTATAAAATTAAAGTATTTCAAGCTAAGCAATATACATTTTGAAAGCTAAATTACCTCAGCAGTTCTTAGGAGAGTTTGCGCGGAATCAACCACTCTAACGCCAGCTTGATCTAATTTCTCTGCTTCTTCTCCGCCCACTTTCTCTGTCAAGTTGTACACGTTGGACAGAAGTAGAGATGTCTGCTCTACAGCACATCTCGATAGATCTTGAATCTAAAAGATAAAACTCTTATTATAAAAGATTATAGTCGCAGGGTAAGGCTTGAGAGTGACTAATACCACTTAAAAACCCACGGTTAAAAGTTAGATGCAGATTGCTGCATAAAGCATTAGTCGTATAAATTATAATTTAACATAAATTAGTCAGAAACAAATAATTGCCTCGTACAGAGTAATAGGCGTAATAGTTTTACTAATTATGGCCTATCTTACAAAATTGTTTCCTTACATGGGAAAAGTTTTAATAATTTACCTGATTCTCTTTTTTTACGTTGCTATGAGGATTGAAGACATAAGTAAGACGTCCAGCAGCGTTTGCAAATTTCGATGCAGAGTCCTTTAAAGCCTGAATTAAAAAATATTTTTATATAAATGTAATAAACATGTATAGTATATATAACATAGAATATAATATAGTATGTGTAAGTAAGCTGTTTGACAAGTATATTTTCTTCATCTAACACTATAGCTTAGTAGGCAGGCTTAATGCTTACAAAATTTCAGATTTCTCAAAAAAAAAACCTTATTTATGTGCGATGTAGATATAAAAGAATAGATATCACATAATAATATACAACTAATAAATACGAGTATCTCATAGAAAAAGATAAGAATGTGGTCTATGACACGTAACACTACATATGTGTTCTCCATTTGCCTACTAAGAGGTGGAGAATGATAGAGTAAAGAAATTAAATTTTATAAACCAATTAATTTAATTGAATCTCCCGTGAACTTGACTGCTTTAAAGCATTCTAAAAGTCGGGAATCAAAAATCAAAATAAATCCACGCAAAAATATAAAAAAATAGTTTTATTTAAAGTATCAAATATAATTTAATTAATTAATCAGTAATATTACTTTATATCTACTACACAATTTGAACTGTACCTGAGGATCTTCGACATTGTTACAGACATCATTGGTCGAATCGAGCAGAGTTTTTAGATTGTCCATTAAAGTCTTCCAAGATTTATCTTCCACAGCACCATGTAGGTTCTTGGTATCTAAAATGTATTTTTATTATAATACATATTGTTAAACTAAGCCTCAAAGAGAATAATTACATTTCTTTTGGCAATTGGATTTCTTATATTGACATGGCTTCTGTATTTTGTTTGACCGGAAAACGGCTGTTTTTTTATATTTACTTATTATTATTAAAACAGAAGAGGCATTACCTTTGACTATTTGTGGAGTGAGACTAGAAATGTTATTGATTGCTTTTGCGGCCGCTTTGTAGTCTGGTCTAACAGTATCTGAAAATTTTAAAGTTAAGTTTGAAGGATTCATAAGACAGAACGGTGAAACATTCAGTCTAGAACGATTTTCAACATGGCCAATGCATATAATGCAGCGATCAAACTCATAATCACTATTGCACTGAACACTAGGTTTTAGAACCAATCAATAATTATATTATAATTTATACCTGAAGTAGCCTGTAGCAGATCGGCTATTGCAGCATTTAATTGAGCTAACTTCTTAGATAATAGCATTTTCTCAGCCGGAACATTACTCTTATCCATTGCTTTGGTAGCCTGTAAATATTAGAAGGGTTTTGTTTTCATTTTTTAACTAAGAGTTATAAATAATTAAGTTTTAAATATGTTAAAAAGTAAGTATAATTACCGGTGGAATGTTATTTTTTTTCAAATCGTCTTGTGCATCTTTTACAGCGCTCTTAGCATCGGATAAATTA
Organism: Brenthis ino; assembly: GCA_921882275.1. Taxonomy (NCBI): domain Eukaryota; kingdom Metazoa; phylum Arthropoda; class Insecta; order Lepidoptera; family Nymphalidae; genus Brenthis; species Brenthis ino. The sequence goes on along the minus strand of OV170229.1, from coordinate 11,149,648 downwards.
GCAATAAGTTGAAGATGTTGTTTTTCTTGTTCATCGGCCTCTAAGTCTAAAATATAATAATTATTTGAAAACTAGAAGATGATAGAGAAAATTATCGTCTCTAAACCTTTCTAATTAAACATGGACAAGTGTATCAATAATTCAAGATGGTGATAAATTTAATTAAAGTTTACGGAACATTTTACAGATAAGTCCTCGAGTAATAAATAAGTACCAAATAAAACTAAGTGAGTTACTTACCCTTTTCTTGACACGCCTGTCTCAATTTTTCGAGAGTTGATTGAACTTGCTTCAAATTATTACTGAGTTGTCTTCTAACATTTTGATGCTCAGGAGATTCAGTTAAGGAGTCCCATGTAGTCTGTAAATCACGAGCACGATCGGAAAGATGGTCGATCGCTCGTAAAAGTGTTTGTTGGCAACGGGGGTCTTCTACACTCGATGCAGTAACCTGTTTATAAATTTACCAAAAATAAGTACGTTACAAGAAAAATATCGTACTTAGTATAATATTACAATTAGATTTTGTTAATAGCGTGTGAGTTTTTGGTGTCTTGATTAGTTAAAACCACTCCACTAAAAGTTAAAGAAATTATACATATTTTAATAATAAAAATAGGATTTTATTATTTTCTTAAAAGATTTTAGCCCAGTTTCTATAATTATAATCTATACATATAATAAAATTGTAACTAAGCGGAATCTGTACATTAAATATTTTTTTGGAAATTCTTATTGAAATAGACATTATTATCGATACAGAGGCCGAATCTATAGTTTTTAGAATTTTTGTCTGTCTGTCTGTCTGTTACCGCATCACGGAAAAACCACTGGAGGGATTTTGATGAAATTCGGTATGATGGTAGCTGGTTATCCGGGTCAACATATAGGATACTTTTTATTGCTTGAAAATATCTCATTTCTGAGAAAAATACCAAAACTGCATTGTAAGAGTATACTAATATGTAAAACCTAAGAATTCAGTTTTTGGTCATCTGAACGCGGGCGGAGCCGCGACGCTGGTAAATCCATAAATACATTACGATTAGTTTGTAATGTAAAAATTATGTAATGAAAATATCTATTTACGAGTATCATAGCAAGCGTGTGATGCCTAATGGATAAGACATTAATTTACTAAGACGAAGATTATGCGTTTGAGTTCTGTGTCCTAGTTAGAAACTAATATTTTTTCAAGCACACCTCAGCAGTTTTAAGCAAAGTTTTTGCAGAATCAACAACTTTGACTCCAGCTGTGTCTAATTTCTCCCCATCTTTTCCACCAATAGCCTCTGTCAGTTGATATACGTTCGATAATAGAATAGAAGTGTCCTCTACTGCGCTCTTTGCTAAATTTATGATCTGTGAAGTAAAAAAATATTTTTACTAATGACTTTCAGTAAAAATGTATCAAGAATCATTGGTAAATGGCACAACGTTGGATTTACAGTGGTCGATAACTGTCAAAAAACACACACAAACTCACAAAAAGTTACAATATTGTACTTACATATATTTTTAGAAATCAGAAATTGGAATTACAAGGGCAGCCAATTTTTTATTTTAACTAACGTTTTTCTGTGGCTCCGGAAGCGTATTTCAATTATATGATGTAAATAAGTATAAGTAAAATAAAATAAGTTTCGTCAAAATCCGCTTAGTAGTTTTTGCGTTAAAGAGTAACAAACATTCATCCATTAATCCATCCATCAACCCTCACACATTTTCGCGTTTATAAAATTACTAGGATCATAATTTTTAACAATACCTGATTTTCCTTTTTTGCGTTCTTTCGTGGATTAAAAACATACGTGAGACGCCCAGCGGAGTTCGCAAATTTCGTCGCTGAATTTGATAACTCCTGAAAAATCATAAAATGACTGAAAAGTGGTCTATCAATCTAATATGTACTCTATATATTAATTTTAAGAATAATGTTAACTTCTTTGACAAAGAAATACATTTATTATAACTTTTATACATTCTGCGTGACATCGGTGAAGTAATCTGTGTTCAACTGGGACGCTTCGAAGCCATTAACAAGAGAATTGAATTGAACTTTTATACATGTGTTGGTTTGTAAATATTTGTATATTTTATTACGATTCTAATCGCCTATTTTGAATCTTAATGGTGTTATATTCTAATTTATCCTTTTCAGACCTATCTGTAACTACTGAATAGGAAAAAATATAAAAAGGTGGACAAAACTGATCGAACTGCAGTTCAAATGAAGATCTTTTAGTTATAAGAAAATTAAAGTAATATTGACTTTATAGAGCCATAATATCAATATTTTAAATGATAATAACTATGTATACCTGTGGATTTTCAATATTGGCACAAATATCACTTGTTGAATCGATAAGGGATTTAAGATTATCCATTATGACCTTCCATGACTTATCATCTACACAATCTCGAAGATCCTTTGCATCTACAAAAATAATATAAGTGACCACTATAGTTTGTTAAGTATATTTTTATACGTTACCAGTTCTTTTATTTATAGTTATGTAACATTCAATAAAATTAAAAAAATGAATGGTTGTAACAATTTAAGATATGTTAAATTTTTGTTTCTTGGCTTTGGCATTATTTTTTGTTATTAACGGCTTAGCGACAGAATCCTAATTATTTGTGATAAATAACAAAAGGAAAATATAAAACAGTCACGAGGACTGTCGACGGAAGCGAGAACTTAAAACTATAAACAAATAGTTGTTTTTATATTATTATTGGTGAAATTTAATTCACAATAGTTATAACATTGGCCAAGAGGTGGCGCTGCCTGTATGTATACAGCTCTTTTTAACGTCCCACTGCTGGGCGCGGCCTTCCTTTCAATACTACGGGGATCAGGCCATGGTCCACCACGCTGGCTAAGTGCGGGTTGGCGGACTTACAGGTTTACTCACGATGTTTTCCTTCAACATAAGTTAAGTGGTAATCATATTGATAATGATTCGCACATGAAAATATCAGAGGTGCAAGACCAGAAATTTGAACCCGCTTCAATCGAATTCCCGAGCCAACGTGTTACCATTGGTTTACCATTGCATTTTTATATATAATATTATAAATACTTAAGGCACCTAACAACACTCGAACGAGTAAGTGAGCGAAGGTCACACCCTATATGAAATCTTTGAAGGTTTTGTCTATAAGTCACATATTTCCATTTCCATGGATGCGAGAGTGCGAGTAATGTTTATGTTCGTACCTTTAACGATGGCTGGAGTCAAGTTAGAGATAGTGTTTATGGATGCTGCAGCTTCTCCATAATTCGGCTTATCACGATCTAAATAAAAATATGTTTTAAAGACCTGTTAAATGTTATAATGAACAAAAGTCTTAATATAGTAATTAAAAAAACTTGTCTGTTAAAAAAAGGCGTTACCAATACATTTGTAATTTGAGTGTGGAAGTTTCTTAGAAAACAATGATGTCATCATGATAATATTATACAATTTTTTATTTCTTAATAAAGTTAATATTAGTTCAGTGATTCACTATCGTGACGTAAACAAGTATAAAAAAATTAATGTCAATAAAAACTAGTATGTTAGAGTGTGAATATTAATTGTCAATAATTCTTAATCACCTGATGTTGCTTGTATTAAGCTAGCTATAGCAGCATTCAATTCTGCCAGTCGCTGAGATAGAAGACTTTTTAACGCAGGAGCATTGTTTTTGTCCTTTAATGACTGTAAATTATAAAAAAATATATTTTATATACAGCCCTAAGACCTTGACCCCTAAATTCAACTTGAGGTATTTCGACCGGTTCGGTTAAGCCAAAGCAAACATTGAGATAAACAACTCGAATTGTTTTTAAAATATTCAAGGATATACAATTTATGAACGACTTATATAATGTATAAACATCTTGGGATTGGCATTTTTTTCAAATAATACTACAAGTATAGGTAACATTTGCTACAAACATTTATTAGACGAGACGTTTGGCTCAGTTTGTAGTGAACCTACTTGCTTTGTCAGAGGTCGCGGGTTCGAGTCCCGCTGGGGGCATTAATTTTTATGATGAGCATAAATGTTGGTACTCCTGTCATGGGTGTATATATTTATAATATGTATGAAGTTAAAGTTATATATGTGTAGTGTATCAACTATCTGGTATCCATAACCTAGGCCTCGTAGCTTCCCATGGAATTAGATGGTGCGGTGTGTTAATGTCTCAATATATTATTTTATAACATATTATTATTTCCCCAACAAAATCACTTCAAGAATCGAAATTTATTAAGCCAATAGATGAAAAATAAGGATAAAACATCAATTGGCATTAAATATACATATACATTTATAATAGTAAGTTTTTTAATTACCTTTACGTTCGACGTAGTATAAGCAGCATTTTTTAATTCATTGTCTGCCTCAATTATTACGCTCTTAGCGTCCGATAATGTTCTGACGAACTGGAGTCGTTGTTTTTTCTGTTCGTCACTTTCTTTCACAGGCTTATCTTCTGTAATTAAATTTAAAGATAAAGCTATACATATAATAAAATTGTAACTAAGCCGAATCTGACATTAAATATTTTTTGGAAAACCTTATTGAAATAAACATTATTATCGATACAGAGGCCGAATCTATAGTTTTTAGAATTTTTGTCTGTCCGTCTGTCAACTGGTGTAATTGCAAACAATTGACTTTAGGGCAAACCGAAATGCCAAATTAATCGAGGCCACGCAGACCCTGAACCATTATTAAATCATCTCGGAAGCCAGCTAGAGCGTAGACTAGTAATCCAATAACTGGAATCTGTATTCCTTCCATATGTACCCAGAATCGGTATCTAGTTTTCACCTAATAAACAATAAGGGTTGATATTTTGATAATCATTGAAGGGTGGTTGGATCAAATGTCGCTTAGATTTTATGGGTGTATATTTTGGATAGTTGTGTTTAGTTATTACAAACATGTTAACATCTGTATTTTGTTACCGCATCACAGAAAAACCACTGGAGGGATTTTGATGAAATTTGGTGGTGAAAGCTGGTTATCCGTGTCAACATATAGGATACTTTTTACCCTGGGAAAATATCTCATATCTGAGAAAAAAAACTTATATTGCAGAATGTAAGAGTATACTAATATGTAAAATCTAGGAATTTGGGTTTTGGTCATCTGAACGCGAGCGGAGCCGCGGGCAATGCTAGTGTGATATGTTACGTTTCATAACTATATGATAATTTTATTACAAAACTGGCTCACTAGCTAATGATTTTAGAATAAGTTCCCATTGTTACAAACATAGCAATGTCTTATAAAAAATTAAAATCGGTCACGTGCGAGTCGAATTCGCACAGGTAGGATTCCATATCATCGTACATGTTCTTTTTATTAATATGACTTTTACTCTATGTATATAATATATTATCTTTAATGATCGATTACGAACGTTAAAAAAATGTTACTTGTATTTTTATTTTTATTTATTTTTATTATTTGTTGTTATAGCCGCAATAGAACTACATCGTTACTCTGTGAAAATCTCAACTCTCTACCTATTACGGTTCATGAGATACAGCCCTTCTTGACAGACGGACGAACGGACAGCGGAGGCTTTAGGGTTCCGTTGGCACCCTTCGGCTACGGAACCCTAAAAATAAAGAACTTATCACTAACACTATAATAAAGATACTAGATATAGATAGTAAATATTATTTTGAGATTGTGTAAAAGAATAAAATATTTTATGTAATTTTTCATACCAACTACTGCCCGGCAAGCTTCTCTTAACTTATCTAAGGTAGACTGAACTTCTTTTAAATCTTGGTCTAGATGTTCCCCAGTTTGATGATATTTTGGGGATGTGGCTATAGGCTTCCAAGCACTCTGCAAATCCCTCGCTCGATCAGAAAGACGGTCTATTGCTGACAGTAACGCCGCCTGACAAAGACTGTTTTCCATACTAGGCGCAGTTATCTGAGAAAAAATTAAATTAGTTAATTAAAAATACATTTATTAATTACTTTTTCTAAATAAAATTATGGTGCTTGAGTAAAAAAAGGAAGAGGAAGAAGTAACAGAGCAAATTCTAACAACATAATATAAATCTTAACAGCATATCTGATTTGGTCGATGTATCTGGTAGGTAGTGTGGAAAAAACTATTGTAAAAGTCGTTTTGTGTTTGTTTATTTTTTATTTGTTTTAAGGCTATTATTCAAAATTAATTTTATATCTACTTATTTGCGTTTAACTTCTTCTAATTAGTTACTCTCTCGATCAGCCCCTGTTGCCTAATGGATAAGGCATCGGCCTCCTAAGCCGGGGATTGTGGGTTCGAGTCCCACCAGGGGTAGCAAACACTGTATTTTTATTAATATTTTTAAAGTCAATTGAAACAAAATCGTCTTTCAAGAAACATTTTTTTTTAATTTTATTACATTAAAAGGATATGTTGAATCTATAATAGGATATTGTGAAAATAATTTATTTTTTCATATTTGTATGTATTAAATTTCTAGTAGATTTCGATATATATATATGTACCTCAGCTGTTTTCAAAAGTACTTGGGCCGAGTCCACGACTTTGACTCCAGCTTCGTCTAATTTATTTCCCTCGACTCCTCCAACTTCTTCTATCAGTTGGTATACGTTAGATAGCATTCCTGACGTTTGCTCCACAGCACTCTTTGATAAATCCAAAATCTATACAAAACGTAATAAAACCAGTAAATATTTACCATTAATTACTTTGTATTATTTTTATTATAAGAAAGAAGGTTTTGTTATAAATAGCTTTCAGTTAACATATACACTTTTTATTTTATAACTTGCACTAAATCAAAATGAAATATCTGATTAATAATAATTAGGTAAGGTGTACCTGATTTTCCTTTTCTACGCTTTTTCGTGGGTTGATCACGTATGTAAGGCGTCCAACAGAGTTCGCAAGCTTCATTGACGAATCAGTGATAGCCTAAAATCATATTTGTTTTAGTATTTACTATACCATTACCGAAATTAGCGTACTGTACTTTATAGGTTTACAAAGTATAATCAAATCTGTATGTTACACGCACAAGTAGGTATAATATAGAAAACTCTCTGTGTAACATGATTTTACTATAAAAACCGTATTGGTGGCATCTAGGTCCATGAAATGACAAACATGGTCAAAATTAGTCAACATTTCCTAACATTTCCTAACATTTGTATAATATATATCACATTTCTTATTACATTATAAGAGAAATAGTAGTTATGTAACATTATTTATTTTTCTATTTTTATTACCTGAGGATCTTCACTACTGGAACACATATCTTTGGTTGCATCAAGTATAGATTTCAAATTTTCCATAATCTCTGCCCATGATTTATCGTCAACAGAACCTTGTAGAGCCTTAACATCTACAATATTATATATGAAAGTTAATACGTAAGAAGGTGAGTGGTTTTTTTATGGAAAAGATCACATAGGTGAATATTTTCTGAATTTTTCCCGGTTAGTACTAGGTCTATTAGAATTACAAAAATTAGCTAGCTCATGAGGTATTTCTGCAATTATCATTTTGTTTCACAAAACTTTTTGGACCAAAATAGATTAAATTCTGCGTTTTAATAATATGATAGCACGTAAAAAGTCACCCAAAATACTTATAGCCTAGCAAGTCATTGTTATTACGTTACTGCATGAAACATTATAATATATGTAATATTAATAATAACTTTTCTCAACTTACCTTTTATAACATCTGGAGTAACACTGGAGATAGTCTCCATAGCCGCTGCAGCTACTTCTAAATCGGGTCTTTCATTATCTATAATTTATAATAACATCACATGAAAAAGTTTTATGAGAAAAACATTTCTAAAATTATTAATGATTTAAAAAAATAGTTAATTTAAAATTTCTGATATTTGTGTAAGCCTAAGGAAGTATTGTGCCAATAAAAATACATTCCTGGCTAATTTTTATTATTATAAAGATGTTTAAATAAAATACCTGAAGTTGCTTGCAACAGATTTGCTATTGCAGCATTGAGTCGTGCCAACCTCTCTGCCAGTAAGTTCCTGGTGGCTGGTACATTATGTTTCTCAAATTGTTTAGACTGAAAAAAATACATTTACCAGACTTTCATAAATATTAATCTTCATTAGGAATATTTTTTCAAATGTTATTGCATTATAAAATAATATTTCTTACCTTATCGAACGGTTTATTAATAAAGTCCTTTAATTCCTTATCGACATCGATCACAGCATTCTTAGCTCTAGCCAGTGTAGCATTGAAATGAAGTCGTTGTTTCTCCTGTTCTTGTGTTCTTTGGTGACTTTCATTTTCTTGTCCTTTTAAAGTAAAAACAAGTTAAATTTTGACACAATGAAACTAAGAGGTTGAGAAAAATAATAATTTGGTGAAGGCCTTAAAGCAACTAACTAAATAACTTAATAACCAAACTTGGCCTTACCCGGAACACGAACCCAGGACCTCCGGATGTGTAACCGTACATGCTAGCCACTACATCACCGAGGTAAGTTAAAAGATACTATCTAGATAAATGATATAATCTAAGATTTGTAGGACTGCTTCCCTAAGTTCAAAGAGTTGTTCAAATTAATAATTAAAAAAATAAACGGTACGTTTATAGGTGGGCAATATTAGGATAAAGAAATCTTTTTTTCATACCTCCGACATCTTTACAGGCTTCTCTTAACTTATCTAAAGTGAATTCAACTTCTTTTAAGTTTTGGTCAAGATGTTCTCCAGTTTGGTGATACTTTGGAGACGCGGATAGAGGTTTCCAAGCATTTTGCAAATTCCTCGCTCGATCAGAAAGACGATCTATTGCGGACAGTAATGCTACCTGACAAAGGTCGTCTTGCATACTAGGTGCAGTTATCTGAGAAATTATAAAACAAACAGGTTTTTATATTTTAGTTTGGTTACAGAGAAAATAGTTGCTATAGCAAAATGAGAAAAAGAAGACTGAGGAAATCTAAAAACAATGAATAAGTATGGAACTTAGAATAGAATAAATAATGATTTATATGAGATTTATACATTTATATGAGGAGATCGTCTTAGGTTGACATATTTGCACACTGAATATTATAAACACAATAAGGTAATTAAAAGTAATTTTTTAACTAATTTAAATCAATAAAAATAATGTATACTTCAGCTGTTTTTAGCAGCATTTGTGCCGAGTCCACGACTTTGACTCCAGCTTTGTCCAATTTCTCTCCATCATCTCCACCAACATCTTCTATGAGTTGGTAAACATTAGATAACATTGCTGACGTTTGCTCCACAGCACTCTTTGAGAAATCCAAAATCTACAAAAAAAGAAACAAAAAATATGTAATGAATTGATGAAATTATTTTTTCTAATATCCTTGTCTTACTCTCATATCACCTATGAGTAGTCGGCACAATATATCCGCTTCTTCCATTCATCTCTAACATTCATCATATTTGATTTCACCCCCATTTTTCTTATGTTTTTTTTTTCAATTTATCTATACTTGCTTCTTATAACGCTTTTTATAATTCTCATTCATCCCATTTTTTGCTATAAGCTCTTTCATCAATGAGACATGATCCTACATACAAATGTCCTTTTGTACCTGGTACAATAATAAAGGTATTAAAAAAGAGAACTTACCTGATTTTCCCTGTCAGCGTTTTTACGTGGGTTTATTACATATGTTAGGCGTCCAACAGAATTAGCCAGCCTAATTGACGCGTCACCTGTATTCTGAATATTTGGAAAATGTTTATATTACTATTTTGTGAACATTATAAAATATTCTATATTTTTAGTGTTCATTAGTATAGAAGAATAATGAACTTTATATCATTCCAAAAATTATATGTACATAGTAAAGTCTTCCATACAAAAATATTGTCTTAAGCGTATAAAATTGATCATGATAGTAGTAAAAACAACATTAATGCAAATTAAAAAAATATTTATTAATTTATAATTTGTCTTTCCTTTATTCATGTTTTTTACCTGTGGATCTTCACCATTGGAACACATATCATTGGTGGCATCTAATATAGTTTGGAGGTGTTCCATAATCTCAGCCCATGATTTATCGTCGACAGAACCTTGTAGAGTCTTGACGTCTAAAATGTGTTAATTTATGAAATAATAAATAATCATATAAAAGATATCACATTCAATAGTCTCTTTCCATATATCTACCATATGGTAGATATATGGAAACACATAGGATACAAGTCTAAGTCCTGCTATAAATTACGCTAAAACTGCTGAGGTAATCGTAATATTTTATACAATACATGTATAAGTTTCAAAGGGACTTCACTTACTTACCTTTTATAACATCTGGAGTAACACTAGAGATAGTATTTATAGCCGCTGCAGCTGCCTCCAAATCGGGTCTTTCATTATCTATAAGCCACAAAACAACAAAAAGTAGATAAAAATGTACTCAAAAACCCTTAAATTTATACCAAGAACTTAATATTTCTAGATGCTAATGTACAAAACAAAGTACAGTTTACGACTAAAATTAATATCAATTTAGTTATTTTTTTAAAATATTTGAATATATTACCTGAAGTTGCTTGTAAGAGATTTGCTATTGCAGCATTGAGTCGTGCCAACTTCTCTGCCAGTAAGTTCCTAGTGGCTGGTAAATTAAGCTTCTCAATTTGTTTCGACTGAAAAAAATCATTTATTATACTTTCTTAAATACGTTCTTCAGGTATATTTTGCTAAATGTTATTAAGTGAAATAACATGTTTTTACCTTAACGAATGGTTTATTATTAACGTCCTTTAATTCGTTATCTGCATCAATCACAGCATTCTTAGCTCTAGACAGTGCAGCAATGAACTGAAGCCGTTGTTTTACGTCATCGTGTGTTCCATGATGACTATCATTTCCATTTTCTTAAAAAAAACAATATTATTTATATTTTACAGAAAATAAAACAATTTCAAGGATGTAATTCTATGCATGGTAATAATGACTAATATCCATAAATATAATGGAATGCAAATACATAGTGAAATCAAATAGACAGTAATATTTGACTATTTTTAGGGCAAAGAACATAAAAATCAAAAAGTACCACTGTTATACTGTACAGCTCCTTGCAATTTATCAAGAGTTGATTGTATTTGCTTCAAGTCATGTTTGATATCTTCTCCAGGATGGCCATGCTGAGAAGATGAAAGTTCCAACAAGTTATGTAATTGCCGAGCACGTTCTGAAAGACGATCTATGGCAGATAATAACGCAGCTTGACATCTGGAGTCATCAATACTTGGTGCTATTACCTAAAAATTGACAAGTATCTTATAATCAAATCATCAATATATGATGAATGGCTTAATGGTAAAAACATATTCTGTTTAATTCTCGCTAATATTATACAAGCGAGTTGCGATATGTTTTTTTGTTATTTTTTGATGCCAATCTAGAAAGAAAGGCGTAAGTAATGGGGTTGTATTCTGTGCTATTGTTTGGTTTCCATGAAATACCTAAATATCTGATGCAAAATGAGGTATCGACAAGGTACTTGTATTTGAAAGCGAGTATGTACTTTCATCTTCGATTAAAAATGATTTTGATAAGTTTTGTGAATTTATTTAAAATATGATAAGTAAAGTTCACGTTACCTCAGCAGTTTTCAAAAGACGCTCTGCATCATCTATCATCTTAGCACCAGTGGATTTCAACAAATTACCTTCTTCTACATCAATATTTTGGGCAAGAGACTCTAATTTAGGTTGTAACTCTGAAGCCTTTCCAACGGCTAATTTTGATAAATCTAAAATCTAAATAAAGAAGTATTTAAAATAAACAGTCAAATCTCTTTTATATATTTCCTATTAATTTTTTTAGAGTGCCATAGCCAAAATATATAGGAATTTTGGAGGAAAATAGTATTGAAAAACACAATAAATTGAGTAGTTTTTAAGATATGGGATATTTTTCGTGCCACTTCATGTTTAACACAGAAAATAACTTTGTTTTTAATAATATCTTTATAAAATACTAAGAAATACAAATGTTTTAAATATGCCATCGATAAATATAAATATTTCTCACATATTATGTGCAAACATATTATTTTTAACTTATAAAATTACGTTTGTTCCACAAAATTAATATTTAGTGGTACTGAACCCTCGGTACGTATCGTCTGATTCTTTACTTCACGTTCGCATTAATTTATCTACTTGTTTAAATGTAATTAATTTTATGTTAAATACACACCTCATCTTTTTTCCTTGAATTTCTGCGAGGATTGAATACAAATGTTAATCTACCAGAAGATTTCGCCATTTTAGATGCAGATTCGTTCAGTTCCTGGTAAATAAGTATAAAATATTATTTTCCGAAATCTTTTTAGTAAATGAACCTATTAGATAAAAATGATGTTATTCTTACTTCAACATTGCCATCTTCAGCTTTTGCACAAATATCTTGCGTTGCTTCGAGCATGTCTTTGAGATTTTTCATTATATTATTCCATTCGTTTTCATTTACAGTCCCATGTAAATCTTTTGTGTCTAAAACAGAATTACTTCAGTTAATATATTTTAAGAATTATTGAAATTTTATTATAATAATATTGATAATTTGAATTATAGAAAGGCTTTTATTATCCAATGCTACTTTGACATTTCTTACCATTAATTATATTCGGTGTCAATTTAGTAATTGCTTCAATAGCAGCTATAGCTGAATCAGTATCAGGATTTTCTGGATCTTAAAAGAAAAAGTTTATGAAATAAAAAAAATGGTCTCTTTTACAAAATTACTTAATTTTTAGGGCATCTTTAGGTTTTCTACAAGAAAAAGAATGTTATAAAGAGATATTAATGTTTAAAATCTTCAAAATATACGCTTTGGGTTAATACTAAGTACATGCTAAGACCGAAAAACATTTGATAATATCCCTTCGATTTATATCTTGAATATCAAAATATTAATTGTTGTTTGTTGATTAGCATAATTAGCAGATACGATGCCGTAGAAATACATCTACCAGACGTGCTAATCATAGTAAGAACTAGAAATATACGTAAGAAAGAAAACACTTTAACGCGCTTTTTACGCTTACCAGCCGTAGATTGCAACAAAGATGCAATGGCAGCATTCAATTCTGCCATTTTTTGAGATAACAATCGCTGAGCGTCTAAGTTTTTCAATTTCTTATCATTTGTTGGATCCTGTGTAAAAAAGAAATAAATAAAATTAAATCAGGAATTATCTTCACGATTTTCACATTTTACATTTTTCTTATTGATTATTACCATTATGTTTGGCATTTTAATTAGTTTTTGTAATTGATTATGGGCATCCGTTAAAGAGTCTTTTGCCACTTTGGGGCTGATTATGAATTGGAGACGTTTTTGTTCTTGCATGTCTGTATCATCTTCTTCAACAGTTTGCATATCATCTGAAATAATAACTAACATTATTTAGGATTTACATGTTTCACAAAACGTTTATATTATTTATGATTTTAAGTACATTTTTTGTAATAGATAATAATAGTTACGTACTATTCAAGTGGCCGTAAGAACTCTTCAATTTATCTAAAGCTTTTGCAAGATCGAATGACTTATCAGCTAATTGTTTAGCTAGTCCTAGTCTACCAGGTTTCTCTACTAAAGGTTTGCAAACCAATGCTACATTTTGAACTGATGATGAAAGGTTCTCTGCGGCTGCTGTCAGTGCACTCTGGCAATGAGGTTCTTCGATCAAGGGTGCTGTAAGCTGTATGTACATAGAATTTTATTAATATAGTGACTGTAGTAGAACAAAATTGGAAAAATTACATGTTGACAACATACTTTGGTACAAGCTAAAAGTCCTTGGGTGGCGTCAGCACATTTGGCACCTGCGGTGTCCAAATCAATTGTTTGAGGATCATCAGGATCGTAATTAGCGAGTTCGTTGGTTAGAGTCAGAAGAGATGATACTTTCTCTCCAACATCTTTGGCCAACTGCACAATCTAGGATTTTTAGAAAAAATATATATTTATTAATATTTTAATTATGAATCCTTTTAAGTTAAGCGTTTCCAACATGAAAACATACAACTTTTTAAATTATCGCGTTTCATAATTATGTAGTAATTACATTACCGGACTTAACAGTATATAGCCACTTACGAATTCACGCGTTAAGACCCGTAGTGTAATTATTCCATACTAAAAACATACCGATTTACATACACATATTACACATATCACACAGTATAAACTTTTAGTTGGTAATATAAATTTTCTATAATTTATTTTGCTTATGGCAAAACTTTCAATCATTACCTATCTGTAACATAATGCTAATAACTAACTTTTACCCGATTGATAACTTACTACAATCTGAGTATATTTTTTCAAGTGAATTTGTTAAATTAAACAAAGTGGACTTAAACAAAATAATAATAGTAAGTAAAGTCTTACCTCATTTTCCTTATCGTGCATGGCAACACCTTCAGGGTTCGCACGATTTGGGCGGTTAAATGTGAATATAAGCTTTTTAGATATATCAGCGTAATCATTTCCGGTATTTTGCAATTTCTAAAAATTGTATACAAAATTTAATTTAGAGCAATGAAAATTATAAATTATATTAGCAGCTAGAGAGTGGAGGTCCTTGGTTCAAGTCTCGGGACCAAGTATAGTTATTAGGTTTTTCTGTCAAGAAATCCTCACCCTTCTATTTTATTTGTTTTGATATTATAGGAAAATGGCTAAACCATATCATAATGTAGTTTACTTTTACTCACGCTAATATCATCAGATCCAGTAAGCATGCACATAGCCCGAGTACCATTGAGCAGTTGAATTATTTGGTCTCTAAGCTTCCTTTTAGTATCTTCGTCTCCATTCGCAATAAGTGGTTTAGCATCTAAAATATTACCATTACATGGAGTATATATTTTTCAGCATTACTTACATTATTTTTTATTTTTGTTCAAAAATTGATTTATGGTTATTGTTACTCACTTACTGAATACTTCTTAAATCACTTATAGTGCAAATATGAATTGGTGTCATTACATTATTGTGTATATATGTAAAATAAGTAAAAGAAAAATCACCAGGACATTATTTGACGTATGATGTTGAAATTTTGACTGTTTACAAGTATAAGTAGAAAATGCCAGCTATGAACAAATTTTTTGACAGGGCCGAATTAAAAGGTCTAAAGGCTATCGAAAGTTTATATTAAAGTTCTATGTTTTTGACTGCTAAAGAGATACAGATAAGCTATTCTGGTTACACACAAATCAATTACGTAGGCGGGGCAGCAGGCAACGTTATTACTTGTATAAATCCCAGTGCGCTTTATATGTATGAGTAGCTACTATTACGAAATTGGGATGTGCTAAAGATCTTCCTATAAGAGTACGTTAATTAAGCATCGGAATTTGCTTGTTAATGTTTTTAACTTACAAACATATATATTTTTGTAGAAGCGATGTTATTAGCTTATAATAAAAAATGGTATTAGTTACATGTTCATTCAAAACAATACCTTTGATCAAACCCGGCATTATTTCATTAATTGTTTTCATTGAATTTACAGCCATTTCATAATCAATGTTTCTTGGATCTGAAAAGTTAAAAAAAACTTTAATTTATCAAATTGAGATAAGATATAAATATTAAAATTGAAACCTATTAGCAGATAAAAAAGATGTGCTTATAATCTACCAGCATGAGCGTTCATAAGTAAAGCGATGGCTGCATTTAACTTCCCCATTCTAGCAGTAGTTTTCCTTTCTAAATCTCTTATTTGATCTTCAGTAAGACGAGGTCCGTGATACTCCTGAAAATAAAAAATATAAAATATGCTAATCTAATCATAGCAGTAGCGTAGCTAATCTATACAAACATAGGTAGTGGTGAGAGGTTATCGATAATGTGGCTTAGAAAATCAAGTGATGCGAGCTTAAAATCTGGATCTCACACCTCTCAAACATGTTAAGACTTGCTTTACGGTGAAGAAAAACATTATGAGGAAATAGTTTTCCTTCATGAAACCCTAATAAGCAAAATCAAAGGACATGAGACGTCCACAAAATAAATAAGCACACCAAAATTACGTACGTTCTCTTTTTGTAGCATGCTTCCTGTTAGTTCTCCTTTTTTTAGTTTATAAAACTATAATTGTTTAAAATCACTCAAGAAAGTAGTTTCGTAAGCTAAGAAAGCTTAGTTTTGAAGATAATGGTCCATTTGTCCGATATCGGACGTACAATCAAATGTTTAACTATTTAAAATATATTATCAGTTCTTATAGGAAGCCTATTTCTAAAGACTTTTAACTCGTTACGTTACTTGAATCTATCCTAAATAAGTAAAATTATGTAGTAAATCATATCTTACTTCCTCTAAATCATTTTGCGCCTCTTCCACTGCCCGACACGCATTGTCAGTTGCGTTCAGGAAGGAAGCTCGTCTGAGAGAAGCTTCTGTTTTATCATCCAAGATAAAGCTCTTCCGGGATCGCTTTTAAAATGAATGGAATATATTAAATTAATAATCACTATAATAATATTTCTTCAAACTATTTAATGTTTACTATCAAGAGTAAATCCATTCATCCATTATGGTCACCAATAAATCGCTTCGCATTAAAATGAATACAAAAATAATTTCAAATAACTTTTTATCCCTATATTACAGCTTAATTTGATAACTATGTAGTTCCGCCGATTTGAAAAATAAAAATATTAATAAAATAACATTGTGGTGTTTTTTATTATTTAAATTAAAATATCAGAAAAGAATTTTGTAATAAATTAGTAAAATAGGCTAGCAAAAACTTACGGATAAGATTTTACTACATCTTTTAATTTTCGGGTCCAGAGAGAAGCACATTTGAGTAGAAAGTTCGGCGATCTTTCTGGCAGCATCTTGAGCTGTCATCAGATTATCCGGATCATGCTAAAATATTTATATTGTTATTTATAGAACGACAAATATATGACTCGATGGGATTATCCATTGACAATATAAACAGTAGCTGTTTCATCAATTTTTATGTTTAAAACTTGCAAAATTTCGACGACAACTAAAGCAGTTAAGGATTTAAAAAAAAAGTCTTAGTTCACACCTGTGTTACTCGTATATGTATATGTAAGGTATTCTTACAAGTACAAAGCAAGATAGAGAATTTCCTTTGACGAAGTATGGTGTATAATACGTACCAGGTCACTTCTTTTAGTGGTCGCGGCTAATGTATTCATGAAGGCACATAACTCGTCCAGCTCATCTAGAAGTTTCTTTGATTCTTCTTCTTTTAATCCTGCAGCAGCTTCATTAGCACCTATTT
This sequence comes from Brenthis ino, assembly GCA_921882275.1. Classification (NCBI taxonomy): domain Eukaryota; kingdom Metazoa; phylum Arthropoda; class Insecta; order Lepidoptera; family Nymphalidae; genus Brenthis; species Brenthis ino. Next base: position 11,132,332 of record OV170229.1, on the reverse strand, counting down.
TCAAATGTAAAAGAATATTATATTATCTTATAAAGAAATTGAAGAACTAATATCCGAGACCAACATAATCGACGAAAGTAATAGAGAATCATATGGAGAGAAACCATACTTAGAGTGTCCAAGTGGACGCCGTCCTGTTGGACGTCCGCAGGTCTTTTTAAATAAAACTGTTCAGGATAGAAAAGAATAGCGGAATCTAGTGTCGGTGACCTAGATCTACTTTGGGAAGCTGAGCTAATGATGTATTATATGTATATATAATCTTAACGCTAAATTACGCGAGGTTTAGCGAATTCAAAAAAGATAAAGTACTTAATTGTTCTGTAAGTTTTTTATTTTTCTAATACATGCAATGCATTTTTATAAATCTGCTTGTAACAAATAGGTTATATTTATGCCTTGCCGCTATATAAATCTCCCCTAAAGATGAAATAATTATTCTTTATGGAATAATTGGTTTTAAAGCTCTTCCTTTACTTGAAGCTTTACCTTTAATAATACCGGGAAGATCATCTTCAAAACAAGCAACAATCCTTCTAACTGCTTGAATATTTTCGTTGGTAGGATCTAAAATAAACAGAAAAACTTATTTTTTTACTTTCCAAAAGAAATTAATTAACATTAGAAATGTAACGATATTTGATTTTTATAATTTAAGAAAAAATAAATAATTATTATTATACCTGAGAGCAAAACTACGGCCTTTACTGCCTCTGAGTTAAGATGGTTTAACTTCTTGCCAAATTCATGAGGTGAGTTGCTGTTCCTAAATTCACCACGCTGAAAAAAAATATATCATAAAGGTACAAGTTAAATAATAATTTTAATAAGTATTAAAATTTCAAATAATTGTTTTTATTGTTGTTTGAGATATATGTCCGGTAATGAAATAAAAAGAAAAATAGTGGAGAGTGCGTAATGTCTTTACACTAATAATAATTCAAGAAGGGACTTATGAATAATTGCAATCTTTATAATATATCATGTAATATATATATATATATATATTCATGAGAATGACAAGCATCGCAAATGGTCGTGAGTAAGAAACGAAACATTTTTTAGAAAGGAATTCTTAGAGTGAAGTGACAGAGCAAGTGCGGCTTGTGGTGGAAAATAGTGCTCAGTGACTTAGTTAAGCCAAAATAATAAGTGAACTGCGAGTGTTCGTGAACTACTATAAGTGGTGGTGGTGCTGGTGGTAGTACTTCGATTTCTCGTCTTACAATGAATATTCCGTTCCTAAAGTGACGAATATTTTACTCACCATTGCTTGTTGCGTCCTATCTGATCTGGTTGTTGTAATTATCTCATGGACAGTCACGATTCTAGTACCTTGTTGAGACTGATGACCTGAATAAATAAAAAAAAAACAAAATTAATAATAAGAAAAAAATGCATGTGAAGTTACTTATTTTTTTTAAATAAAATGTGAATCGTGAAAACGAAATGTATTGTTAAAAACATTGCGTGTTGAGCTGTTAGGTCTAGAACATTTTCGTGAACAATTGTAATATTTATAAAGCAGGGATATCTCAGGAACTGAGAACTAAACTAAGATAATTCAAGAAGAAGAAGAAAAAAAAAGAATTATAATTAAAAATGACATTTGTACCTCACCTTGGTCTACTGATATTATCTCATTCGGTCCCACAAGTGAATGCTCTTGCACCTTACGAGGGACCACGGTTTGCGTTATTGTACCTCTAGATAAAAAAAAAATTTCAGACCGAATGACTTAAGTAAATTTTGTAGAACATTACTATTATATTTATTTTTGTATTAACCATGTATACTGTATTGTGTAGTGTAGACGTTGGCAGAAAAATCTGTCTTAACTATATTATAATCACTATATCCTTACATATTAAAAAGCAAAACTCTATTTATCTGTTTTGGTGCTTATACATACATACGTAATTTGAGACCTATATGTTTTATATAATTTTTATTTATTACGGAATTATGATATCTGACCTTGTTTTCCCTCTCTTTCTAACTTCAAATCCAACATGAATACTTCTAACCCGTTATGAATTCAAATGTCAGGTCATGATATAAACTAAGAATTTGATTCTTACCGCGACGATTCCACCATATCTTCGAAAATAGCTTCTCCTTCAGTAAAAGACACGTTGTAGGGTGCAGCTAAGCGTTTGCGGATAATATCAATGTAGCCTTGCAAGATGTCTCTGATACGATAAGCGTCATTAGTCTTCACCGCATATTCCTTTTCGCTAAAATGTTTAAATTGCGTAAGTATATATTATAATATTTTCCTAAAGTTTTATTTTTTATCTGCTATGAAACGTTTTAAGTTATTGGAAACTAGGACAGCGGTATATTGGTTTCTTGTATTTTATTGGTAGCGTCGCTGTAGACAAAATGGTGACATCATAGCTAAATCATAATAGTTGTCATATAATATACGTCTTGATCTATCGTTCTTGGCCTTTCTTTCATGAAAAAATAGAAGTTTGAAAGCTTTGTCACAATATGTACACGTTTATGTCTAGAAAATAAGTGTTTGATGGCACAAAATAGCATACCTGTAGTCACCAAAATTCAAAGTGAAGGATTCACTACCAGCTCGATACGATTTCACTTGAGTTAGAAGCCACACTTGCAGGATCTCTTTAGTTTCCTCATCGAGACGCAAGATTGATTCTGAGTTGATTCCTAACAATCTTGGTACTAGCTTCTTCTTTCCTTTTTGTTTTTCCTGTATTATAAATAATATTTTTAGCATTAGGATTCTATCATTCTACAGGACCAATTATCTTGGCTATATACAAAGTTTTTGATTTATTGTGTTTGTAATTTGTAACAATTAATCAAATTACGTTAAGTGTATTTCAAAAATATTGATAAAGAATTTTAGGGCATACAAATATTTCATTTAGTTATAGTCGTGGAGGTTTGTAATACGCATTGTCTCAATGTCTGGCGAAATACGGACATTTAAGTACGCAAGGAAGAATAACAAAAATAACAAACAATACCTTAACCAAGAAGAATGTCACTCCATAAGTCGGTAGTTCTCTTGCTGTTTTGGTATAAAGGTGCTTCGCCTCGATCTGGCTTAACCCATTATGTTTTCGGTGTTCTTTTATAATTTTTTTTTCAACAGACCAAGAGCTTGAGTATTGCTCCGGCAGGAATTCTTTTAAACTAAAACATAATATAATTTTTATTTTAGATATTTAAAATAAAACCTAAGAAAAAGATACTTGTTTTCTTTTAGCATTTGCTATAAAGTATGAAAAATATTTTTTTACTTTGACTTATTTATAAAAGTGAAATTAAAATTACAACGTTATTTTTCATAAACTACCACCTCATTTAAAAAGTGGAACGCGTTTTTTTTAAATTAATTGTACCTTGCTCCTATAAAAAAAAGTTAATCATAACAACATCCATTAAGAAATATAAAGTTATAATTTTTATAAAAATTGTTCAAGTCAATTCCAAGGAAGTGTTATTTTCCACGTGCTCCTATTCCTATAAAGAAGTATGACGGGCGTCGTATTTAGTAATGGACTAAAATATACACGCAGATAAAACTGCAAAAATGGGATGTTATTATGAATATAACTTTAGTCCATTTTTCCTCTACAGATCCTTATTTTTAACAGCTTCGTCATGGACCATTATAAAATGATATAATTATTATAAAATGTTTTACGTTTAATTTTGATTTATAACAGACTCTTCTTCTTACTTTTCTATAAATCCAGGCTTGTGTTTCTCTTCTATAAAATCCCCATACTGTATTTGACATTGAATCCCCGCGAATTCAGCCGCTAAAATAAGATAGACATGCTTTTATTCAATAGATTGATTCTCCATGCAAAATTTCATTCCCATTTTCACTCCCTTAAGGGATGATTTCCGTGATATATAAACTATCCTATGTCCTTCCTAGAGTCTCAAACTATGTTCTTACCAAATTTCATCTAAATCGATACAGTAGTTTCGGAGCTTGTTCGGTACAAACAAACAAAAAAATCTTGCCTCTTTATAATATTAGTACAGATTAACTAGATGATGATATAATCATTATATATTCTAATAATGTTAAAAGTAAAACAAACAATTGCTTGCAAAAACAATAATAATTAATAATTATTTTATACAAGGAAAATAATTACATGGTATAAATATACCATCAAAAATCAACACTTTCCGCAATTCAGTGACATACCTATGTTGCACGTAAATTATAATATATTATATTATTAAATACAGTGAGGATAATTTAAAGTATTAAATATATTTCTTTAATATACTGACTTATAATATATGTATGTTTTTAAGATTTAAACTATTATTTTAAATTTAAAAATATTATTAATTTGTGGATTTGTTAACATTTAAAAAGAAACACCAATTAATATTGTTTTTGATGCCTCAAAATGAAAAACATTTTTGATCAATTTCAAAGTATATTATTAAAACAATATTTTAACTGTATTTGTTTTTAAGTGCAAAAAAGAATAATATAAGAAAATAAAAGCTTCTGGTGAAGCTTTATTTTAAAGTCGACTTAATGGAAAAAATCGACTTAAAGGGAATATTTAATTTATTTAAAATTGTATGTAAGCATCATTCAACTTAAAAATCAATCAATCAAATCAGTTAACTTAAAATTTCAATACCATTATTGAATATTTTGATTTAGGTACACACCTTTATCTTCTGTAACAACTTGTTTCCCATTCAAAATAGCGTCTCTAGTTTGAACGTAAAGCAAGTTCAGTTGTACTGGATCCCGAGAATCTACGTTGCGGTCTGAATAGTACAGACGGCGTTTGAATAGTAACGTCTCTTTTGTGTCAACTCCACACTCTCGCAATGTTTTATGCTGGTCGAGCCATTCCACTGGAATTATAAAGTTTGTGTTATACTAACACATCATACACGTATTGTTTTAATTATATTATTGTAATTAACTAAAAACCGCTCCGAGACAGATCCTTAGATTTTGAGTTTGAGTCCTGAGTCAGGCTTTTTATGGTTTTGAGTCACGCTTTGTAAGGTCTTCTGTCTTGCGTCTCTCTCTCCGGCCGTATTTGTCCAATTATTATCCTATTGGACTATCTATGAGTTGTGTTAACGAACTCAGCTGTACATGACAGTCTTAGGGAGACTAGTCACTGTGACAATATTCCTACTGTTAATATAGCCCACTAGCGACTCACCCTCGCTCGTCGTTCGTCCCTTACGTTTTAAAGTTTAGTATACATATATTTCGAATTGATTTCGGATATCCAGCTATCATCATACCAAATGTCATCAAAATCTGTCCAGTGGTTTTCTTGTGATGCGTTTCCAGACAGACAGACAAACAAAAATTCTAAATACTATTTTTTTTCGATTCGGCCTCTGTATCGATAATAATGACTATTTTAATAAGATTTTCCAAAAAATATTTAATGTACAAATTCATTCAGTTAGAATTTTATTATATGTATAGATTTAAGTTTCCGGGGAAATATGCAAAATTAACCATCGCAAAGTTCATATTTTTCCTCAATTATAATTAGTATACTTAAAATTATAATATTAACATAGTGCATTCAGTTTAAACGTTAAAAAGAACCGGCTTCATCCAGTTGCAAAGTGACACCATATGTAAATATATTACTTTGCCTGCTTTGGTTGTAACATGAGGATAACCTTGGCAAGGCTTTTTAAGAACTGTCCAATGTTCCCTTATTAAGTTGATAGGTAAAGCAAACTTTTGTGTGGTTTTAATCCGAGGCCTTTAGTGATTGGAATTTGATTTATGAATAAATATGTTGGGACATTAACAAATAGCACCATCTAGTTCTAAGGTAAGCTACGAGGTTTGTGTTATGGATATGAGATAGTTGATACACTACACATATATAAATTTAAATACATACATATTATAAATATAAACACCCATGACTAGAGTACAAACATTCGTACTCATCACACAAATGAATGCCCCAGAGGGACTCGAACCCGCAACCGCTGACACAGCAAGTAAGGTCAGTACAAACTGAGCCAAATTTGTCGTCAAAAATAAATAAAATATTTACCATTGTCATCAGTTTTCAGTTTCTTACTTAATTGTTCGAGCTGGACATCCTTATCTTTATTTTTTATCTTCCTTTTCAAAGTCAAGGTACCGGTGTTTGATTTCGTCTCCTCCACAGATTGTGTTTCTTCTTCGCGACACTAAATGTTAAAAATAATATTTTATAACTATACAATAGTTTTATTTATATTTTTAATACGCTTAAATTTGAAGCTTTAAGAAAATTAAATTAATAACGTAAATTTAATATTTCATGTCGCATTTAATAGATTGATATTTGAATTTATTAATAAATAGAATGAGCGCATTTTGGGATATAACTAAAACGTTAGGTAGTTAAAGTTGAATGTAGGACCAGTGACAGAGATGTTAAGGAGTAACAGATGAGAAGAAGAATAATGATAATATATAAGAAAGAGAGGGATAATATTTAGTATGAATTTGGTTTGATATAGAAATAAAGGCAGACTGAGAAAGACTAAGACGGACTGTGTAATGGAAGATATGTGTGTGAAAGATGTGAGTGATGATGATGTTCTCCTAACCAATTACAGCCACGGCGCCCAATCTCATTGAGACTAGCCAACTGCGTAGGAGATATTATAGTGCACAAGTGAACGCGCAGACACAAGTGCACTCTCTATTCCTGTCACTCTCATACTTTGGTGGGACGACCACTCGACACGACCAGTGAGTGTTAAGGCGCAGGACCGACGGCTTTACGTGCTCTCCGAGGCACGGGGTGAGCACGGGGGTGAAACACCGCCAACTTTCTAACTCCGGGCTGTTACTGAGGCTTAATATACAGAAAGACTCAATAACTAAGCTTGGCCCGATCCGAGACTCGAACCCAGGACTTCCGGGTGTGCAGCCGTACATGCTAGCCATTACACCACCGAGGCAGTTAAGGTGTGAGTAATATTATGACAGCTGATAAAGGGAGATTGTAACTTTATCGATGACTCTAATATAGAATTGACTCTTACATTAATGTATTTATTAATTTAATTCCAAAGCAACAAAAGAGATGAAGTTTAAGAAATAATATTAGTCCCGCTGAGGTTCTTTCGCCAGTTCTTCTCAGGTCTGAGGCTTCTTTATGAACTGGTAGTAGAGTCATGACGTTCAGTAAAAAATTGTAATAATTTAATGCTGCATAAAATATTTTGAATTTCAATTTTAGCTATAGTTATGATTACAATATCCTACTTACTAAGCCATACTCTTCGTAATTGGTAATTCCGATTTTGCCGCAAATGTATCCAAGTAGCTGTTCAATTATCTTGGATTCGTCCACTTGAAGAGTTTTTACACTTCCTAAAAAAATAAATTATAAAAAGCAAAAATATAAATAACACAGTAAAGATAGTATAAATCTATACTAATATTATAAAGAGACAGAGTTTGGTTGTTTGTTTGTTTGAATGCGCTAATCTTAGGAACTACTAATCCGAATTTACCAACGTTTCTTCTGAGGTATATAAACGATCTTATTCTATAGTGACAAGCTCCTTACTGTTTGTTTTAGCTCCCAAGTAATTTATGTATTTTATTTTAGAAAAAAAAATTGCTTATATCACTGTTCTCTCCACAAATCCTTTTGTATGAAAGTAGAATAAGTCAAAATATATACTTTTGGGCGTACAATAATTGCTCTTTTCTGTGAAAACTTTATTTGGACATAAGCCTGTAATATAAAATTAATAACAAAACAATAATAATAAATAATGAATTATAAAATAAAAAAAAAACCATGAATTTTTATTTTTAGTTGATACACGTATACATAACTTTAAATACATACATATAAATATAAGCACCCAAGACTGGACTACAAACATTCGTTATTATCACACAAATGAATTCCCCCCAGCGGTACTCAAACCCGCGACCGCTGGCACAGCAAGTAGGGTCACTACAAACCAAACGTGTCGTCAAACTTATGACTTTATATTGCCCATTGCAACCGCGAACCATTCGACCCCATTAGGATGGTCTTTTAACGGTGATTCCGGTTGTAATTCTAAGTACTGCTCCAAGAATATCTTTACCTTTTTCATCGAGTATACAGTATGTACATAAATATTTATATATTCTTTAACTCTTACCGGTCTCGTCGATGTAATTTTGTACTGAAAAGGAATTGAGAGTGCTCTTGAGTCTGCGTGAACCCTTTGGCATAATATCTCCTACGCAGTTGGTTAGTCTCATTAAGTGGCCGCCATGGCCGAAATCGGTTGGGAGGACATCAAGTTTATAATATTTGTTATTGACTTGTAATATGTTTACAATCAGTGGTATCCGTGTATAATGTGATATTTGCACCGTGTTCGTATACGAGCATATGTCTAAATTACTTACTTATTACACTATTTATTCTTTACTTTCTTAGTAAATAAACGTTTCTTAGTAAAAAAAAATTGTTCGTTATTCGGATTAATATCAAACTATGTATAACTGGCGTGCTATCTATTGATTCAATTCTCTTGTTAATGTCTTCAAAGCGTGCCAGTTGAGCACAGATTACTATGTCAATGTTACGTAGAATCTACCTATCGTACTTTGATAGCACTATGTCCTGAACTTTCATTTTAATATATTACTAGCATTGCCCGCGGTTCCGCCCGCGTTTAGATGACCAAAAACCAAATTAGTTTTACATATTAATATACTCTTACATTGTAGTTTTTGTATATTTTCTCAGAAATGAGACATTTTCCCGCGGTGAAAAGTATTCTATATGTTGATCCGCATAACCAGCTATTACCATACCAAATTTCATCAAAATCCCTCCAGTGGTTTTTCTGTGATGCGGTAACAGACAGACAGACAGATAGACAAAAATTCTAAGATTAAACTATAGATTCGGCCTCTGTATCGATAATAATGTTTATTTTAATAAGATTTTCCAAAAAATATTTAATGTACAGATTCGGTTTAGTTACAATTTTATTATATGTATAGACTAGCGACTCATCGTCACTTCGCTTCGGGTTCGTTCCTAAACAAAAACAAATCTATCTCAAGGGAACCGTACATTTTTCCGCTATGATATATATAACTATAACTCTCCTCAATAAACGAGCTATCTAATGCAACAATATTTTTTCAAATCGGTTTAGTAGTTTCCGAGATTAGCGCGTCCAAACAAACAAACATAAAAATAATTTGAATTTAAAAATAAATATAAACATATTACATATTATAGTGTAAGATCCCTAATAAAACTTCGAGATATTCCTTGCTTATATTCTTATATTCAGTACTTTTATAATCGTCAGTGAGTTACGTAATTTATAACCATAACTTTCAGTATTACAAACAATTCGTGACTAGTCACTACAGTGGTACCGACACCTCTGTGCAAAAGCGCGGGAAAACAAATGAATATCCGCACCCTTATTTTTTTAAGCACATTCCTATCGGCCAAGGTCACATAACTAAATGCCTTATACATAAATCATTACAAATTAGTCAAATATATTATTTTCCATTAAAACGTTCAATATATAAAAATGCAACCTTACACTAGTTTAATTTTTTTTTTACTATGTAATATAATTTTAATTAATTAATTCATAAGAAGGCTATTGTACCGCTTGTATTTTATTTGGAGAACGCTGATGTGTCACTTCAGCAGCCGCTCATCGTAAAATTCTTTGCAATAACTCACGATCTTTGAACAAAGATGTTAGTCATTCTATTTTAAGAAATTTTTATTCATACGAGTAACGTCACTTAAGTTGATGATTACAAAGTACGGTGAACGTGATTTATCTATCAGTGCCCATATAAGGATTATTAATTATCTAAATCATTAGCGTATTTGGTAGAGCAAGGTTTGTTCTTTACATGTTATCTGTCATATTAACTTAAAAATAAAACATCATGTAGGTATACAATGATCGAAATAATTAATAGTAAATATTATTTGATACACGTTAGAATTGAACTCGCGACCTACCACAAACCAACCTCAATGCCACCTAAGTCAGAGTGTTTTAAGCCACATGCGTCCAAGGATGATACATTCGAAGTAAACACTCAAATTAGGTAGCTATAGTGATAAAATTTGCAGTAGTGTGTCTGTACATTACATATACATATTTGTAATAAATGTAAACTTGTTATTTGATTTCTAAATATTTATGGTTTTTTGTTTGTTTGCATAGCAGCAGTTTTGTTAAATGTATATAACATTTAACAAAACTGCTGGATCGATTTTGATCAAAATTTTGGTATATAATAAAGCATCTAATTAAAACAAAGACGGATATATATTTTAATTTTTTTTTTCGATACACAAAGAAATAAAAGAATTTAGTAATTAGTCCTTTTTGAAGGTCAGACACATAATATGATATGCGCGCGCGCAAAGCTACATAGCGTTATTATACTAATAAATTGAATACTAATATGCCAGTTTATTAGTAGTAATAAGAATATACATAATATGTTTATTTATTATTATTAGAAAATCTCTTATAAACACTTTTGAAGTATGAAAATCAATATAGATACTTTATGAAAATAAAACAGTCTATTTTGTATCCCGTCACATTAAGTATCCTGTGGGTTATTAGTGTTTTAAGTAAATAATGAGTATTAATAGTTGATTTGTCAATAGTGAACGATAACCTATGAAGTCAAATTAAGTAATCACTACATATTAAAAATAAATTAAAACTGAGTTTGTTCCAGCTAACCTCAGAAACTATTAACACTATTAAAAAGAGGGACTATCTAAAAAGATTAGATCTATAGTCTGTTTATTATTATGGAACGCGAAAATTTAAAAAGTTAAATTAAGGGAAAAATCGTCTTTTTTGATAACTTTGGTAATATTATTTAAAATGCAATGGGCATATAGGGCGAGGCGAGGGTTAATTACTACATTACACTAGTTTAATATAATAAGTACTTACCATCTAACATTCGCAGTCTAATATTTCGTATTTTAGTGAGATATTGCACTGAGTCTCCATCTCTAAGCATATAGTATTCCAACGTTTTATCATTGCTTAACCATACGCCAGAATTGTCATCGTCAGCTGATGTAAGGAAGAAGCCGTAATCTGAAACAATTGTTGATGATGTAGGACTATCTTTCGGATTATTTCGTAAATTTATTTTGATTTGGTTCCCGATGTTTCGAATGCTTTACAGCAATCATGGTCACGGGAGAGACTAAGGTTTTAGACTTCTCAAAGGTTAGTATATAGTTGCTTGGAGTTTTTAATACAAAAATACTGTACTTAAGACTTAGACATACATTGTATTACAATATATTGTACAGTTGCTAGTAAATAAATAGTTTTATCACCTTTATCAGGGTCTAAAGTGAGAATTTTCTCTTTAACGATGCGATGAGCGTCCCAGACCTTGGTCGTTGTGTCGAACATCAAGGTTCTGGTGACTGCTCCCTCGTCCAGGACTATCTTCAGAGATAGCGGTGCCATCCTGTGTAGAAATGCAAACTTGAAATAGAGTTTTTTCCTACATACATGTAAAGTAAATGCCAGTATTAAAATTAGTAGAAGTCCAGTTGTAACGCGTTGGTCTAATAGCGTGGACTATGGTTTGATCCTCGTATTGAAAGGAGGCCCGTGCCCAGCAGTGCGAAATTGTGAAAAGGGCTGAATAGGTACATACATTTTATGTACATTAAAAACCCGTTAGGAAGTTAATTCGGAAATTGTGGCGAGAAGTGTTGCACAAGGAAAATAATATGGAAAAGATAATTGAAGAGGTTATATTATACTATTATTATTCTCGATTATTTATTTTATAAGAATAATTGATATTGTACTATAAATAAGCATTTACGATAGCAATAATCGTAAATGACTTTTACTTAAATGAGACTGTCACCGAGTTATTTATTAAAGTATATTTATTTAAGTAAATATTTATTCCTATTAACTTTTCAAATGTTCTTTTATAACGTAGAATCTATACTAATATCATAAAGAGACACATAATGATTCTAGGTCCTATGTCCTAGGTCATAACGGACAAAGTCATTTGTATGATTAATAAAATTTCTATTCTCCAACAATTGTAGAATGACATCTTATTTAAGGCCCTTAGGTCTATTATATGTATGTATATATGACCACTGTTGGGGACGTGTCTCCCTTCAATACGAGGGTGATCAGATCATTCGAAAATTTGTTAGGTCCTCTCAGACATGCAGGTTTTCTTACGAAATTATCCTTCACCGTAAGACAAGTGGTAATTATATTAAAAATGATTCGTACATGAAAATATCTGAGGGTCGAAATCCGGAATATGAACCCGCTTCACTTGGTCTCCCAAACGAGCGTCATACCACTAGGTTACCACTGCCTTATATAGCTGTAGTAATAGTAGACAGTTAATACAAACAAAACGTGCCTTTCCGTGTTTAACAATATAGAAGATATTATTATAGCATTATGAATAATGCGATTCTGCGTATTACTCACTCATACTAGAGTCACGTATATTCTTAAAATTTAAGTAATACCATAAGCACTTTTATACAACCAAAGATTACTGATAATGCATCAAGGTGTATATTTGTATAACCAGTCCAGTAAACATGACCTGTGTTTTATATGTGAGTGTACCGACTGGAAGCTCTATATCATTGGATTAATTTGACATTATATTTAAGGTATCAGTGAATTTCATAATCTAATACAGACATAGTTTATACTAGCGACTCACCCTTGCTTCGCTCGGGTTCGTTCCTAGGTACGTTTTAACGGTTAACGCCTCCAGGTAAATTTCTAAGAAATCTATTGTTAACTGTAACGCTAGCGGGATTAATATGGAATAGATAGACTATATATTATATGATGTTATAGCCTATAGCCTTCTTTAATAAACGGGCTATCTAATGCAAAAAGAATTTGCATATCTGATTCGTAGTTCCTGAGATAGGCGCGTTCAAACAAACAAACAAACTCTGTCTGTTTATAATATTATATTAGTATTGATTAGATTTTTTACATACAATTTATAAAGATAAATTTAAAAAGCAAAACTTATCTAAAGACAAAATTTCATCCAAATCGTTAGACCTGTTTCCAAGATATACGAAATAAATTTAGATAAATACAAGAATATACATACATACATACAAGCTCATTTAATATTATAAGATTACTGATATTCCAGGTTCCTGGCTTAATAGATATTTATTAGATATTGCTTATAAAACACCATACAAACACACCTGTTATATAATATATACATAATCTTCTATCTAATATAATAAAAACCATAAACAAGTATTGGGTATTTAAATTTACACAAAAAATAACGCATGTAAGTACATATTCTAGCATCGCTATTTAGTTCATATGGCGTTATGTAAAGTAAAAATGTCGCAGCTTTTTTTGTTTATTTACAAGTCGGATTTATTAACAGTTAAATTAAAATGCAATCGAGTAAATCCAATAATACGAAGCTTTCAGTTCTTCGCGTGTACATATAAAATAGGGACTCAACACAAGTAAAAATAAGTATACTTAATTTTAAAAGAAACTAAAAAGCATGTTTTTGACTAACTCAATTATATGAAACTCGTTAGAATGAATCAAATGAACTCTAATTTGGTAGTCTTACTAGTAGCTGTTAAAGAGTTTCATATTATTATAATCAAAGAAAATCAAAAACAAATCTATCCCACGGAAACCGTACAATTTTCCGGGATAAAAATTAGCATATGTGCTATTCCAGACTATAATCTATCTCTGTGCCAAATTTCATCCAAATCCGTTCAGCCGTTCTGGCGTGATTGAGTAACAAACATCCAAACATCCATCTAAAAACTAAACTTTCACATTTATAATATTAGTAAGAAGTAACAAGTAAGATTATCGTCCAAATATCACGAACTTAAATATAAAAACTAAATATATACTAAAATCGACTTCAACAAGTGCAATGACAAAAGTAAATAAATAACACCAGCCTACCTTAATATAATTATGTATAATTAAGTTTATATCTTCACACAACACATAATATAACGGGTCACACCTTATTTCTCTCAACTAAGCAACTTGTTTGTTCGGTCGTCAGAACAGAACTGACTCTGAGTTATCCTGTTGCTCGGACACTGACTCACTGCGGTCAGATACTGTATCGGTCCTACGTACGAGTATCGAGTTTATTAGCATTGGTATTATAAATCATAATGTTCTTGCACTTAAATAATTATAAATTATACAAGCGACTTAAATAAATAAATAAATAATAAACTTGTTATTCACAATTTCATGGGTTTAATTTTTTTGCGTGGAAGTTTGATTATTTATCTAAAATAAAAGTAGCCTAAGTTACTCATTATTACATCAGCTATCTGCCAGTGAAATTCTCGTCAAAATCGGTTTAGCCGTTTTTGAGATTAACCGAAAAAAAAGATAAAAAATGTTATTTTTTCTTATTAGTAAAAAGCTGTTTTTTGACATTACAAACAGACACTTCAATTTTATTTATCTGTATATGTGACAGTCACTATGTCTTAGATAAGTGGAATTAGCTCTTAAAAAGATCTCTTCTAGCAAAAATATTAAAAGAAAAACTTCGGACGCGACGTACCTACGTCAAAGTTAAAACATAAATAAATAATAATCTATACATATAATAAAATTGTAACTAAGCCGAATCTGTACATTAAATATTTTTTGGAAAATCTTATTGAAATAAACATTATTATCGATACAGAGGCCGAATCTATAGTTTTTAGAATTTTTGTCTGTCTGTCATTCATTACTTGGTCATTTGAACGCGAGCGGAGCCTCGGGCAATGCTAGTTGTAAAACATTCGTATTTATTATAATAGGTGTCTGTCGAGCGCTCGAAATTCGACCATAATAATTATTTAGAATTTAAGGAAAATATATGAATAGAACTTATCTATGTATATAAAAATTGCTCCTGTCTCTAAAATATTTTATTGGTAACATTAAAGCTCGTCATAAGCTACCGACCTAAAAAAAATCAGTTTTCAATTCGATTGTATGTATCGGCAATTATGATATTGTTAATATATTTTTTTTATAATTATATGTGTAATAATTTTACAAAGGGGAAAGATTTGCTTGTTTGTTTGTAATACATTAACTCTGAAACTACTGAGCCTATTTTAATAATACTTTCACTAATAGACACTAGACAGCTCCATTATCTTCGTACTCGGACTATAGGCTATAAAATATATTTCTATTGCGTTTTAGCGTATATGACACTTTTTTTTCTAGCAAGATAGAAAAAAAAAATTTACGCGCGTTGCGTAAATGGTTTTCTAAAAAGGGAATTAATGGTAGTTTAAAAATTAAAATAAATACGGAGTGCCTATTTGTACTTTAATAGGACGAATAAACAATAATTATTCATTCTTTATACATATATAAATTACTAGCATTGCCCGCGGCTCCGCCCGCGTTCATATGTCCAAAAACAAAATTCTTAGGTTTTACATATTAATTTACTCTTACAATGCAGTTTTTGTATTTTTTATCAGAAATGAGATACTTTCCCGCAGTAAAAAGTATCCTATATGTTGACCCGGATAACCAGCTATCATCATACCAAATTTCATCAAAATCTGTCCAGTGGTTTTCTCGTGATGCGGTAACAGACAGACAGACAGACAGACAGACAACAATTCTAAAAACTATAGATTCGAACTCTGTATCGATAATAATGTCTATTTCAATTAGATTTTCCAAAAAATATTTAAAGTACAGCTTCCACTTAGTTTGAATTTTATTGTATGTATAGATGCCAAATATATCTAAGAAAGTATTATTATTTTGAGTTAATTTTGAAGTCTGTCTTTAAAAGCTTTTTATTTAAAAATATTTTTTTATACAATAATGTTAATTTTTATAATCGTCACTCGTCCATGTCTGTAATATGGTGGTAGGTACGCGGAGGACGAAGAGTTATTAATAAATTCTCCCTTTTCATTCATGAAATAATTAATTGAAGCTATACGTAAAAAGCTCTTACAGTATTCTTTTTATAAGCTTTAATTAGTTAATTTGGCTTATTCTTTTATATGACACTTTCTAGTTAGTAATTAGAGTTAATATAATAAATATAAACACCCATGACTGTAGTACAAACATTCGTACTCATTAAACAAATGAATACCCCCAGCGGGACTCGAACCTGTGACCGCTGGCATAGCAAGTAGGGTCACTACAAACTGAGCTAAACGTATCATCATAATGTTTTACTCCCAATCGTAATCTGTATGTGTACTAAATTTCATCCAAGTCTGTTCAGCAGTTTCAGCGTTATCGACAATCAAACATACACAAATATATATACATACATTTGCATTTATTATAATAATGTGGGAAGGCCAAGGACTTATAAAACACATTCCATTCGCATATTTGTAAATCTAAACCTCAAATATTCGAACCCTTGTAATCTAAATCGGGCGCATTGACCAGTGCGTCATCAAAGTGTGCTGCACTTTACGTTCAGGTAAAAAAGATAATGATTTTTACCCCAAAGGTGAAAGTTACTTTAAAAGAACTTAAATTACTTTTTATTGCTACATTGTTACAGTAGACTACATTGTTATACTTAAGTATAACAAGTAAATATTAAAATCAAAATAAATTGCGAAAGGAATCGAAAAATTGGTCATTCAGTATCTTTTTTCTAAATAGGAAACTGAATCTTTCAAAACAAACAAAAACCCCGACTGCGTAAAATTTGCACAAGAACACATAAGCAAATTGACGGACGAACACAGTAGGTATTATATAGTCGGATATACTAACTTGCTACAAGTATGTTTCTGTATAATATATTTTATTTATTTTTCATTTCCATATCGTAATAAGGTGTCAAAATGATGGCCCAGCAGTTAAAATGCAGAATTGGGTATTCCCTCTCCCTCCCTCTACTTTTAACCGACTACCAAAAAGAAGTAGGTTCTCAATTCGTTGGAATCTTTTTTTTTAAACTACTGTGCTTAGAATCTCAAAAAAAACATAGATTGTGATTTTACATATATTTTAGCGGAAAGTGTAACGAAAAGTATAAACCTCCAAATATGAGATAGTTTATGAGCCAGATATATGCGTTAATGGTTATATGAGTAAAGTGTTATTTTAAAGAACTGTTGTTTTAATTAACCCCCGAGGCAAAACCGGGGGGATGTTATAAATTTGACGTGTCTGTGTGTGACTTCGTAGCTCTCGAACGGATGAACCGCTTTTGATTTTGTTTTTTTTGTTTGAAAGGTGAATTAGTCGGGAGTGTTCTTAGCTATGTTTGATGAAAATCGGTTAAAGATGGTCGTGGGTTCTTTACATTTTTAATTTAATTTAGTTATCAGAATATTATGCATATAAATGAAAAAAATAGTATAACTGCTAATAACTGCTTAAGTGTTGTCAATTTTTAATGAAAAAATAAATAAAAAACAAATGTAAATAATATATTTTTATTACATTTTATTGTCTTAATACAGCGATTTTATTAAAATTTTATAAGAATCGGTGATTTATAAATAAATTGCTATTCAGTGTCTATATTATACGAGCTCATTCGAGATTAGGCTGGTAACAAACTAGAGGCAGACGAAATTAACTTTTAACTACGGCAAATATAAATAACAAATTTTAAAGTTCTAATGTGTTATTAGCCTAATGCACTAAAAGCTCGATAGAGTAAAAACTAAGAGTATTTGGCGATGTGGCGCGAATCACAGTTGGGAAGAATCACTTCTTTTTGCGAGCCTGTAAACAAAAAAAAAACAGTATAAGTACACAATTTTATAAATTCCCCCTTTTGAGGCTATCATACTAATATTATAAATATGAAAGTTTAGATGTCTGGATGGATGTTTAATACTCAATCTAGCCATAACGGCTTAACAGATTTGGATAAAATTCAGCACAGAGATAGGTTATAGTCTGGAATTGCACATACGCTACTTTTTATTCCGGAAAAATGTACGGTTTCCGTGGGATAGGTTTGTTTTTGTTTTTCTTTGCGCTAATTTTATATATGTATAGGTAGTAGGCTTTTATTTTAGTTCTTTAGTACAATTAATAATATCTATAACAGTTATTTTTAGTAGATATTGGGTTTTAAACTGATTTTTTTAAATTGATAAAGGCATATTTTTTCTATAAAAAGTAGAAAGTAGTGGCGGCCACTCTATATTCTATTATACTCACTAGTAAAAATGTTTTATAAAATCTTTTATACCGTACCGGAGATTAGCTACACAACAAACAAACAGATAGATAGCTTATCAGTCAATTAGGTGATTCATTTGATTATAGTACAATTAAAATCACCATATCGTAAATTTAGTATACTCACTACTATTATGACTATTTTGAAGTATCCTAATACTTCAATTATACAATAAGATTTAATTGGATGGTAGCTTCCTCACATACTTACACACTGACATTAAATTTAAATTTAAAAAATTGACGATTTAAAGAGCTTGGAAAAATCTATTTCAGTAAATGATATTTTAATTGATTAATTAAAAAACACTTAATATAACTTACCACTTCCTTTCTATCAGTGACAACGCATACCGAGCGAACGCGGAACGGATCGGTGTAAGTGCAAGTACAACTCAAGCTAAAAGAATTTTGCAGCAGACGAGATGTGACGGAGGATGCTGCGGAAGCGATGAACTGCTTCTGTTGTTGCGGGTTCAGCTTGCGGAAGTTGCTTGCTGAGAATGTGTAGCCACCGGACTGGAAGAGAGTATTGGTTATGTGAATTAACACCATAGTGTACAGGCAGTGGTAGCCTAGTGGTAACGCGCTCGCTTGGGAAACCGAGTGAAGCGGGTTCAAATCCCTGGTCTCGCACCTCTGATATTTTCATGTACGAATTATTTTTAACATGATTATCACTTGACCCGGTGAAGGAAAACCTATTAAGAGAACCTATTAAGTTTTCGAAAGACATGCTTAGTCTATCCGCACTGTTAACTATTAAAAATTGTGATTGTGATTTTTGGATGTTCAGTACTCATGGGAAAAGGTTGAGCAGATTTTGATGAATCTTGATTGAAGATAGATCACGCACTAGCATAAAGGATTTTACCCCGTAATATTCGCAGATTCAATCTTTAGGGTATTTTAAAAATAATTAATTAATTAATTTATCTATATAAGGCATTATTTAAGATTGTTGTTAGAAAAAGGATAACATTAACTGGCAAATTTGTTTACAGTGTCATTTTGTAGTATTATTTATACACAAATAGAGTTTACACTCACTTCTTCAGTGAAGTCAATGCAGTTGTCTTCATTTGGTAGCTCCAGGGTTGCTCTCAGAGATTCTGTGTCCTTCTGCTTCTTATCACCAAGCATCAGTACACTTGATTTTGAGAAACCTAAAAAATAAATAAGAATTTAATATAAATGTAATTGAAATTGTTAAAAAGATATAAATATACGAGTATATTTTTTTCTTTATGTATACAGAAACACATGAAGAGGCGAATTTCGAAAATTATTTAAAATGCATTCTTGTGATAAATCTTAGTGAGATATACTAATGTGTACTACTACTAAGTAGTAGAATTTTACCTGTCTGTTTAATTTAGAATAATGAAAAGTGGTTAGACAGATTGTAATAAGACTCTTCCATTATACAGCTAATAAATCAAGGTACAGGTTTAAGTTTAAAATATAGATATTTGAATCTTTTAAGTATATTCCTAATAATATGCTTGAATTCTCCTTTTTATACATTCCTATATAAAACCTAGATTTTATTATACAGTACAAGTACATGTTGATACACAGTGATAAAAATGTCCTCGTCGAATGAGCGCTCATTTAAACATTTGAGCACGCTTTTAAATTAAATATTTTGTGAAAACAATTTTAAGCATTGCATTTAAGGTTCAATTCACATTGGTGTATTTTTATTTCAACTATAATAATTACCTAAACACAATTGGTGACAATTTTAAAATAACTTTAGCATGAGATTGTGTATCTAGTTCCTTTTTTGATCGATGTACTTATAGGATAAATAGACACAGCTGATTTTGCAAATATTGGCTAGTAATAACAAAACAGTAAAATCTTACCAACAACTTGTTCAGCAGACTTGCCTCCACCAATCTTGAGACCATCAACATCTGTGATAAGGGAGTGAGTCAGACCCATGTTCTTGAAAATCTCACCGATGATGACAGAGCGGCCGGCGTTTAACTGTAGATATGAACAAATAAATTAAAACTTAACAGAGCTTCGCATGGCGTTTTTCGGAAAAGATATAAAAATACCGTATATTCAGAAAAGGCACCTATGTATATAAACTTTGAAAGCAAAACGTTATCTAAATACTAAAGATCCAAATCGTTAGAGCAGTTTCCGAGATGCACGAAATAAATGTATATACAGGGTGTCCCAGGAAGTAGTTACAAGCGGACGTCCAGAGGTAGAGCACTCCTTTTAGTACCTAAATCACACCATGTATGTTACGATTGTTCATAGTTTTTTAAGTTATGATTTTTTTTTCTAAATTTTTGAGAAGTTTCGAACTGAGAAACTTAAAAAAGTTCTAAAAAAAGTAGAAGACTTTTTCTAGTATAGCAAAGAGTTTAACAAAAGCAAAGATAGACACAGGATAAAGAGTACGTTTATTTAAAACATTGGAAACTAAAAATCATAAGAAAAAAAACATAAAAAACGGGTGAAAGCCGTTCA
This sequence comes from Brenthis ino, assembly GCA_921882275.1. NCBI lineage: Eukaryota > Metazoa > Arthropoda > Insecta > Lepidoptera > Nymphalidae > Brenthis > Brenthis ino. Next base: position 11,111,548 of record OV170229.1, on the reverse strand, counting down.
GGAGAAGAATTATGAATGAAAAATTATAATTGTTTTTGTATCCTTCAATATACTTACGATGAACAATTGTGGTTCGCACTTGGTGCCAACAGAGCTGATGTAGTGCTTGACGGCGCCGGGTCTCAGTGGAAGGTCGAAGACAGAGTGGTAGGTAGCCATGATGTTTTGGATTCCTGAACATAATTAAATAAAATAAATAAATATGTTTGGACACTAACACACAGCACCATCTAGTTCCATGGTAAGCTACGAGGTTTGTGTTATGGATACCAGATAGTTGATACACTACACATATATAACTTTAAATACATACAATATACATATTATAATTATAAACACCTATGACTGGAGTACAAACATTGGAACCTGCGGCCGCTTGCAAGTAGGATCACTAGAAACCGAGCCAAACGTATCGTCAGATTTATTAATATTAATTAAATTCAGTTATCCAGTCTAAGACATATTTTGGTACTATTGATTTTTTCCCCTTAGTGTTTTTATTGCATGATTTTGTACGATTGCGAAAATTAGTGTTAATTTTTTTATTTCTTTACTTATAGTATTTAATTTTTAAAAGTTCACCGTCAGTCAGGTGTGTAGTTTTTGGAGTTTTTTAACCCGCACTTGGCCGGCGTGGTGGATTTATGGCGTGGCTATCGCCTGATCCCCATCGTATTGAAGGGAGGCCCGTGCCCAGCAGTGGGACGTTAAAAAGGGCTGAATACATCGTTTTTGACGAAAAACGCAGACTTCGAGTAATATACTCAAATATATAGACATTATCACTTCGTACCCGACTGCGCCGAAGCCCAAAAGAGAGTTATGTGTTCGACCTGTATTTATGTATGTCCGATTCTATGTTCCCTCGTAATTACTTAACAGCTTAACCGATTTTAATAATTCTTACGTCTTTCGATTCGCATTGATAACGCGAGATTGTCATGAGCTATATACATACCTAGATTCATGCAATACTATGTTCCGTCATTAAGAGATGGTCATCGTGGTTTCATCTTTCTAGTTTGCTTTTACGTAGTCGGGTTTTTTAGTTTCGTAAATTATTTTTTGAAATTAGTTAAATACTACACTCAGGTACAAAAACAATTGTAAATAAAGAAATATATAATATATCATACCAAGTGAGATTCCAAGTTTGTTAATAATGTCAACGAAGACCGACTCGTATCCATCAATTAATTTGTTCTTGAAGTTAATAGGCTCGATCAAGTTGTAGCGGCTTTCGTCGTCGAACTTCACCTTAGCGCTCTTTAACCTCACTATAAAATAATAATTTAATCATTATAGTGTTTCTTTCTTCCTCTAACTCCCACTCTCTCTTTTATCTGTATCTATCTATATAAGTAAATTGAATTGACATTGATTTAATGTACTTGATGCAGACCTACAGATTTCACAATAATACAACTACGGAATAAAACGAGATTATGAAAATCTTATAACATATTTGTACGGTAGAACTTCAGTTATAATTGTGGTAAAAACTATTTTTAAAGGCGTTTGTTATTTGTGAAAAAATAATGATTATAAATAACTGCCACTTTTTCTGACAATGTAATAAGAATCTAACCCCAAATTATAAAGGTTTTCAAGATATTGATAGTTAAGATATTGAGTTCTGAATATTCAGAAAAAACAAATTAATATATGTATGTATATATAAACTGAAACTTACGGTCAGTATCGTAGAGGATGGGGTACGGGTACTTGGAGGTGACTCCCACTAAGTACACCTTCACGTCAGTGATGCGCTTGCTCTTAAGCTGGTCGATAATTTGTGACACTAGCGGCACTACGATGTCCTTGTAGTTCTTTTCGTTGGCCTAAACATAAATGGTTATTTATAATAAGTTGTGCTTAATTTTGTATAAAATTGTTGATATTTTCATAAGATATACTTTTTATATTATTAATTTAAGTAAGTATACGTTTATATTTATTAACTAGTGTAATACATAATAAGTATTATCTATTCCAATATTTTTGACTCTGATAAAATTTTTTGGTCATACCTTATTGGATTCCGCTAAAATTTGCACATCTATTTACAAAACTCAACGATAGTATTTAATAATCCTTTGATGTTTCAATAACAAAGCTACCCACAAGAAATTACTCAAACATTAATCAATTCAACTATTTATTGAATGGATTCTATGCGCGCTAATTGAGAACAAGTTACTTCGCCAATATAGCGCTGGAGATTTGCTGGTGATGTTCAAATTCAAAATATTTTATTCAATATTAAATTATTCCATTTTTTTACTGAAAGTCATGAGTCTACTACTAGTTCGGAAAGAAGAAGCCTCAAACCTGAGAAGAACTGGCGAAAGAAATTCAGCCGGACCAATATTATTTCGTTATCTTTTTTGTTATACGTTTAAACTTGAAGACTTGAATAATGCAAAAACATCTTGTGCACTTACAGTAGTAACTTCAACAGAGACCACAATGTCTGCCTGCTTAGCGGGTAGTTTGACGTCGTACTTTTCGCCAACTTCACGTGGTTTATCTGAGTCTGTGCACTTCACGCACTGTGGTGGAAGTACGGCGGGAAGGAGTGTTGAATGCGCGAGGGCAGCGTAGCCTCTTGCGAGGTCGCAAGCTTGGGATAGCGCATTTTCAGCGCCGGTGCATGCGTGAATGCAGGCTTGCCTGTTATTTGGAATGTTTTATGTTATTATTTTCTTTCTTTATGTGTACTTGATTATTTTTGATTTGGTTGTGCTGTAATGTCATGTATAGGTTTGTAAAATTGTATTATAGATTAAAGCTAAGATTAAGACAATAATATGTCAAAGAGTTCTAAATCTTAACATGTTGTAAAATTAATAGTAATATCTTCGCCGTTATACAGTTAAAAAAAATTAAGATTTCTTTTACTTTTTAAAAAAGTTTCCTTTACATCAATAACTTGATATTATATCAAAAAAGTTACCTGAAAGGCATAACATCCAGGATCACGGTCAAAGGTCTGAGGGGTGAACTGCCTCCGAATACGGTTTCGCAAGCAGGTGGCATCGTTTGATGCATCTGCTCGTGCGAGTGTTCGGGCGTCTTCACTACGGCACAGCTACCAGCTAGACGGTAAGCGTTACCAAAGTCGCTCTCTGAGTTGACGATCTGTTGGGTATTCAGATGTACAGACTTAGAAAAAAATATAGTTGATGTAATAAGAAAGAATAAGGATAAATCATTAGATATTTGTTAATGAGTTTATTGTTTTGTCATTCAAAGTGTAATTCAAATTATTTATAGCTTTTTTGGATTAACCTGAAACACTGTCTAATATAAGAAGACAACAGAAAAAAAACATTTTTTAATGTTAATTTGATATAAATATAATTATTATCAACTAAAAATATTTTTTTACCTTTCCATTGGGTAGCCTGAAGTCATCGAAAGGCTCATTGTTGCCATCGCCGAGGAGACCGCGTAATTTACCAAGGTAGAAACCATTTACATCAATGTAGCACACCTATATAATGATAAAAAGTATGTTAGATTTTGTACCTTTAGCCATTAAGTACCAAAAATTTCCAAGGTTTATTATTGTCTTCAGTATTAAATCTCAGATAAAATTTCAATCAGAAAGCCTTGGCACGCAAAATTACAAATGATGTTAAAAATGTTATATTGTCACAAATTTTCTTTTGAGTTCTGAATATTCAGTATTAATCTATACATATAATGAAATTCTGAGTCGAATCTGTAGGTACATTAAATATTTTTTAGAAAATGTTATTAGATAGTTATTATTATCCACACAGAGGCCGAGTCTATTGCTTTTAGAATTTTTCTCTGTCTGTCTATCTGTGACCGCATCACGAGAAAACCACTGGACAGATTTTGATGAAATTTGGTACGTTGATAGCAGGTTATCCGGGTCAACATATAGGGTACTCATCTCTGAGAAATCTATACTAAACGTTAAAGTGTAACTAGGGACGAACCCGAGTGGAGTGAGGGTAAGTCGCCAGTTTTAAAATAATTAGGACAACATACCTCAAGTTTGCTAGTACAGGAGGCCATGAGTCCGTAGCGAGAGCCGAGGCCGATGCGTCCATTGGGCTCCCTGAACGCGAACACGTCCTCCTCTATGATGGGGTAACCATGTGCAGCTCCATTCAAAGCCGCCTGGTAACACAATCACATTGTTTATTTAGAGAATAGTAAAAATAAATATTTAAAAGAACTTTTTATTATGCTTTTAGCACAGATAAAGAGAATTTATTGATATAAACGTATGTATATACACATATACTTAACAGCTAATTGAGCTGAATGGCTAATTTAAATTAAATCAACAAAAACTTGGATCATATACAAAGAATTATCTTGTTTGACAAACGTTCTAGCAATATTCAGCCTATTTTTAGACAATTAAAAAATTAACTAAAACATAAAAATAATTGTAATAACATTTTAAATAAAACTATCTTTTCGGATTTTGTCGCGGATTTATTTGCATTTTTGTTTACCGACGTTTCGAATGCTTTACAGTATCCATGGTCACGGGAGAGACTATGTCTCTGACCCGTGAGCATGGATGCTGTAAAGCATTCGAAACGTCGGGAAACAAAAATGCAAATAAATCCGCGACAAAATCCGAAAAGATAGTTTTATTTAAAATGTCAAATATTCGCGTAAATCTAAGAAAGTATTATTTGTAATAAAACTTAATATATCACCTGTCCATTCTCTTTGAGTTCAATAGTAATACCGCTCTTGTCTTCCAAGATGAGCGCTTTAGGATTGCCGTTAGCAAGTTGCATGATTAGAGTAAAGTTCCTGTCAACGTGGTCGTGTACAAGCACGTAGCGGCATGATCCTGGGAAGGTCATGTGACGACCGTCGAACGTAAAGATGTGTTGACCGTTCACGATGACTGCGCGCACTGTGAAGGGGTGAAGGGATGAAGGGTTAGAAGGGTTGTTTATGTATATTAAAAATATTGTGAATCTCCCTTAATAGTATATCCAATGTCCAACTTTTCATAGCTGTCCGTGTAGGCTAAGGAACGTACTTTAGAAGTGCTTATCGAATTCAAATGTGAAACGATAAAAGGTAAAATTGGTCGTGTCTAAATGGATTTCTTAACATTTGGAGGGTTGTTTATTTAAAACAATTTAAATATTTCTTATAACATTATACTTACTCTTAGAGGGTATTTCATCGAGAGGGTCGAAGCTGCGAGGTCTGTAAGCTTGGATCAGTTTTACGGGGTCGGGGATGTCTCCTTCAATCAGTTGAGTGATGAAGCTCAAGGCCGCTGATCCTCTGAACGATGGAATGGATATTGGAGTGATTCCAGGAAAGCCAGCCTGATACGTAAAAGGTTAAACTGAGTTTTCTTGCAATAATTACTACAATATTACTTGTTATATTTTTTTTTATTTTTTTTGCAGCCGTACATGCTTTCTACTAAACACTTAAGAAAGTTATTGTATAGATCATTATATTATAGACTAACAACAATAAACACAAAGAATTTTACTCATAATGTCAAATAAAATATATTTTAGATACAAAAACAAATAAAATAACTAATAACATACTTCAGAGATGATCGGGTATGTGATGCCGAGCTGGCCGACGTGTTGTCGTACGAGGCGGACCAGCGACGCAGCCGCGGCCGCGAGACGCTCATACAGTGTGCGTAGTTCTACACTCTCGTCGAACTTCTCTTGACGGAGTTTCTGTTTATTTTAATAAGCAAAAGTTAATAGTGTTTCTGTGGTTTAGTTAGTTTTTTTTATAAATCTACTTGATAGGTACAGTAAATAAAAAGTAAATATTTGATGAGTTGCACTAATTGTTTCCGAAAGCTCGTGCTTTTAAGAACTTTAACTTTGCCTTCTTAACTTCTTTGAATTTAAGTTTCTAAAACTGTCAGTTAAATATAGCCTTGAAATTCAGGGAAACATTGTTATTTATTTTCAAATTCCAGAACTTGACATTTTGCGTTAAAAAATAGTTAAAATGATAACCGATGGTAAAAATGACAAACCTTCTGTGCGTAATTGTTGAGAGCATCGATGAACAACTTGATCTCTTCAGTAGGCATGACGTTGCGCACTCCCTGGTGCGCCTCCTTCATCAGACCCAGGAACTGCTCTGGCACGGCCAACTCTTGATACTGTTATACAAATAACCACATTATAAGCTGAATTTTATTATACTATAAATATGAAATTTGGGGAAAATGTTACTAAATTATGCATAAACTGTTTAAAAGATTTAGATCAATTTCATCGATAAAAATAGTCAATTACGTTATTTTTAAAAAAGCTAAATATCATTAATTGTAGCCACTATGTATTAGTTAAAGTAGACATATTTTATTCAAGCCCACCTTTTCTTTGATAAGTCCAATGATAGGCATGTTCTTAATTTGTTCCATGAGCTCTGAGAAGAGTTGGGCAGACTTTCCGCGGAACTCCTTGAGTTGAGCAACGATGATACGGGTCAGATCTAAAATAGTAAGGTTTAAAACTTTAAGAAGATTAAGAACTTTAACTTTTGTTAGAAATTTAATTATTTTAGTAATGGTTTTTCCTTAAAACTATATGAAGCTATTACTTTACAACTTAAAGACTATAGCGGACTATAACTTAAAGAATATAGATATAGTATTAGCCCAAGCGTGTTCAAACAAAACTTGTAAAGTATTTTTAATTTAAGCTTAAGAGATAAGCTTTGAATGAATTTTCAACGATTGTATTTTTGAAATTACACTTTATTAACTGAAATATTAATTGATGATGATAACCATTGAGTATGAAATACAATTTTAGATATTTATGAAATCATATTTTTGATACTTTACAAAAAAAATTATAAACTATAATTCTAGATAAATCTACCTTTGAAGATCTCAGTGAATACATTAGCAAGTTCCCGAATTTCAGCCTTGTGTTTCTCGAAGAAGTCTATAGCGATGGCGGCAAAGTGAGCGGCTACGTCGATGATACCGTCAGTGTATTCTTTCACTATTGCTGAGAGGTTCTCGTATAGATGCTTCAGTTGAGGCTCCAGCTGTTAAGTAAGTGGTATATTTTAAGCACAAATTGTTTGTTAATATCTGGTTTGTTTATGGAAATAAATTAGTTAAAGGAATGATTTTTTTTTAAAAGTGGACACTAAGGTTACATGTTTGCTATGTTAGAGTCAAATGGGTGTTTTTTGATTTGAACGTAAAACATAATTTGCCTATTTGTTTAGAATAAGATTAAGTATACGAGTATAAACAATAACCTGATGGTTTAAAAAAAAGGCTGTGAGTTTAAGTTCTTATGCGTTTCAATATTTACCTGTTTCTCATACATTTCTATGACCTTTTTACTGATTGAGGTGACAGTTTCAGCAATCTGATCAGCTACTGGTTTAACTAAGTCCACAATTTCGTCAAATATCTTAAGGAAAGCTTGGATGATGTGACGGCTATAACAAAAAAATAAATAAAAATGACACTATTTTGCATTTTCTCATTCATTTACATGTAATTGATCTACCCAATCCCCACAAGTCGGTTTTTGAATTTCCCAAAAATAATGCAATATTTTACTTATTTTCTGAATGAAGATATAAAAAAAATCAAGTAAAGGGCGGAGAAACATTCATATCAATTCTAAAACCATTGTTTTGACTCTTAGTTCTTTTTGAAGTTAATTAAAAAATAACGTTTATTAGTACTTTTCCATGTTTTTTGTAATAACTAGTACTGTAAATTTAAGTTCTATCGTCCATCCAGATCAAACTGATACATTTGGTCTGGTCATCGATGAAATATTCATTCAAAATATGTTTAGATTGTAATGTGGTTTACTAGTATTATTGTTATACTTACATTGATTCGTAAGATTCCTGCATAGACTTCATGATATCCTGCAGGTCATTGCGGAAGCTATTTAAATCAGCTTCGTATGCTTCCCTCAGCTTCTTGTAAGTTGGTTCGACCTTCTTCATTGTTTGTTTGAAGTCGTTGTTGGACTTCTCTCCGACTTCTTTCACTCGCTTTTGTAAGTCAACCATGTCTTTTTTCAGTGCTTTCTGCAATTAACACGTTGTGATTATGATTTTGTGTTGAAAAATAAACCATAGAACCATATTATTGATATTCTATAATTTGTTAACTTTGGTTTTATTAATACTAGATTTTAATAAAACTTAACCTACCACGAAGTTGTCGTAGTTATCCTTAGACATTCCATAGTCACTGTTAATCAAGTTGTTCTCAAGGAACAGGGCTCCATGGGCAATGTTGTGGGTTTTCTTTCCAGGTAGAACAATATCGATGGAGGCATCGACACGCTTCTCAGGATCCAAATGACTTGTTATAGACAACCTGTTTCCTGAATCACCTGCAGAAAAGGTTTTTAATTAATGGACATTTATTACAGTTTACATAAAAGTTTAATGTGCTTGCGCTTGAGTGAAGTTGGCCTTCTTGTCATTACGCATTTCGTAAAAATTAGGAAAGTTTTGTCCTATTTCGTCACATTGAACAACTAACTTGAGAGACGTTTTATGCGAGTTATAATGGGTTTGGGTTTGCCCTAATATATCATACAATAAAATTGTATACATATAATAAAATTGTAACTAAGTCGAATCTGTGCAATAAATATTTTTTGGAAAATCTTATTGAAATAAACATTATTATCGATACAGAGGCCGAATCTATAGTTTTTAGAATTTTTGTCTGTCTGTCTGTTTCCGCATCACAGAAAAACCACTGGAGGGATTTTGATGAAATTTGGTATGGCGACAGCTGGTTATCCAGGTCAATACATAGGATACTTTTTACCGCAGGAAAATGTCTCATTTCTAAAAAAAATACAAAAACTGCAATGTAAGAATATACTAATATGTAAAACCTAAGAATTTGGTTTTTGGTCATCTGAACGCGGGCGGAGCCGCGGGCAATGCTAGTGTAAATATAAATATCTACGGATGTTAACATACAGCGCCATCTTGTTCCATGGTAAGCTATGAGGCTTGTGTTATGGATACCAGATAGTTGATACACTGCACAATAGACATATATAACTTTGAATACATACATATCTATACATATAATAAAATTATAACTAATCCGAATATGGATTTATAGGTAAAGCTCAATGTACTTACCACTGTAGCCGGTAGAGAATTCGTAGTATTTGAAATCATTTACAAGTACGTGGACTTCAACAGGTTTGCCTTCAAGAAGACTGAACTTCAGTTCGCCTTTCTGAATATCCTCTTTAATAGCCGCACTTCCTTCGATTTCAATTAATTTTACAACTGGAGTATCAATCTATAGATAAATAAATACGTTAATTTTACATTGATTTATAAGAAAAGTTATTTAATAATTATTCCACATAAAGAATTAATGAACATATTAAAAATGAGATGTTGCATATCTTTAGACCTAAAGGTTTTTAGTTTCCTTATTTCATTTAATATTTAACTTTTAAATGTTCTAGGTACTTATTAATTTTAAATACTAATAGTAAAAACAACAAAATATATAAAGTGCGTAGGATTTAATTTATATCCACTTACCAATAGTTTGATAGCGGTGGGACTGCCTTCAAAGTGGAATTTAGATTCACGGTCCTGTAATATAAAAAAAAACCGTAAGAAAAATGTATTTAGAAAGGATAATGAACAATGATAGACAAACAAATAAGGTCTAAAATAAAACCTACGTTTCCAAGGCAGCTGTGAGAGATGACACTAGATGTATCGATGACGATGCTGTTTTCGCTAGGCCTCTTAACTGATCCATGGAACTTGACTAATGCTTCCTATAAAAAGATGAATCAATTATTATTTAGCAGTTTAGATATTCATTGATAATGCAGAATTGTATTATTTTTGTTAAATATAGAGATAAAGGCATATTTTAAAATTAGATAATATGTTAGTATATAACTTACCCTTCCAATTCTAGGGTGACTAAATCCAATAACTGCAGACATCTCTCCTTGCTCGTCGCGAATCATTGAAGCGTCCATGTTGAATCTTAAAGCAGTTTTTGATTGAGGCCTGTTTTTGTCTGGATACATATTAAGCTCGGCCTTGATAGGGAAAGGCATAGCCTTGTCAGTGGGGTATTGGACCAATCCTTCAATTGCTACGACTCTTTTCGGGAATGTCAAGACGATACCCGCTGGGAATTCTGAAAGAAATTTTCATTATTAAAATAAATCTACTGATCCATTCTCGCTTCGTTTTTTAGCTTTTGTGCTATTATCTAACAGTAATAACTTGATATAGCAAGATGAATGTAGCCTATCTCACACTTATAATGGTTAGGATCAGTAGTTCCAGAGTTTACTTGTTATATAAAATGTATAGGCTTTCTTTCCTTATGATATAAGCGTAGATATAATTTTCAATAGATAACAACAGGGAAGTACTCGTAGTTATTAATGATGTTTTAGGCGTACGGTAGTCTCAAATTTTATTAAGATATACCAAGCCTTTTTATATCGATATTCTAGAGGTTTGACATTAGTAAAGAATTCATCAAATAATACGTACTGCCGAGCTCCGGTTGACTGTATACGTGGAAGTGGAACTTGTCGCTTTCACGGTTAACGTGGAGGTTCATGTCGTATTGAGGCAAGTTCTTTTCTGAGAATTCATTGTTGATTTGGAGACCGAATTCCGTGTTCAATCCCAATTTGCGAAGATCAAAGCCCATGTTGTACTGATGTTGAAGGCATCCAGGTTCTGAGAATGACGTTGAACGGTGGTTGTTACATTTTTTTTCAGGAAATACAATTTGGAAAATGTTTGTTAGTCAAAAGCTTTTGAAATTCTATTTTATTTGTTTATTTGTCTTTATCTTGGAAACTTAATAGATTTCGATAGAATTATTAATATAAAGCCGAATTTGTCTAAATATTCATATGCACGACAATTAAACTGTTGTTATTTTAAAAGTCATGTAAATTACTTATTTATGGTTAGCTACAAGTATTTTAGTTCCAAATACTTACTGCTAATAATAAATTTGGAGTTAAGTTCAGCGTGAGCACATTGCTTCTTCTCTTCGCAGTAGACGTATGATGCCTTGTATTCCATATTTGTGATGCGCGACTCTGCGACGTGGTTGCGCTCACCAAAAGCCAAGTTGATGAAAGTCTGAAAACGATAGTTAAAACTTTTTATACATATTCATTTATTTACTGCTTTTTTCTTTACTTTTATATATATATATATATATATATATATATATATATATATATATATATATATATATATATATATATATATATAATTAGTTATTTCGCAAATATTAAATAGTTAATATTTTAGATCATTATAATAAATTACCTCCATTCCTTGTTCGTTTCCTTCAGTAAGGATGGTGCGAATGTATTTGAAGCTGGCGGGCTTTTGCTCATCCTTGATCTTTAATGTTCCAGAACCTTCAATGATCGTTTTAGGTCCTTCTTGTTTGCTAATGAATGAGGTGCTGGGAATAAGATAATGTTATATTTTATTATTTTGTATTGCTCCTTTTGGTATTTGGGTAGAGATGATCTTTAATTTTTATGATTAAAAGATTGACTTATAGCTAATTTGGATTTTTATTTTAAATAAGGTAAATTTATAATATTATAGTCGTATTTGCCTGCAGTCAAAATAATTATATGATTATTGCGAAATTTGAAAATTTTAGGGAAATAATAAAGTATTTATTAACATTAATTTGCATTAAAATGGGATATTTAAAATAAGTATATTTAAGTTTACCTTCCACTTAGTACGTTCTTGCCGTCATTAACTGCTGTGAACTCCAATCGCTTTCCACTTCCCGCATCTTTGCTTGTAATATCAATTTTGTAATTCTTCATTCCAAGTTTCTCAGCATTAGCCTGGTACTTGATTGCGAAATCTTTATCAAAATCATATTCAACAGATGAGTCCAAGTTGAAATCTTTGATATTTTCAATCTTTATTTCACCACGTCCTTGGCTTGATCGGATTTGAACACCTTTAAAGTAGAACCTAAACAGAAAAGGTAGACATTAATTAAAAAAATCTATAATTGTATGTTCGTTTGTAGAAAAACAAAAACAAATCTATCCCACGGGAAACTACACGTACATTTTTCTGAGGTAAAAAGTAGTCTATGTGTTATTCTCATATATGAGCTATATTATTGTGAAGTTTAATTAAAATCCATTCGGTATTTTTTTGCGTGAAAGAGTAACAAACATCCATACATCTATACATCCAAACATCTATACATCCTCACGAACTTTCGCTTAATAATATTAGTATAGATTATCAGTAGAATTGTATGTAACGTGTATTATTATTTAATCATTCTTCTATCTCTAATTCTTTTTATTGAGAAGAATATTGCATTAGTTAAATCGGATTATTATTATTAATGCGAAAGTATGTATCTGTGGAGCTATACCCTGTATTAATATATAATAGTAATAGGTTTCTAGGCACCTGAGACACATTTTATCATCTTCTAACTGGACATATTATTTAAAATATCATTGGTAAATTATGTGGTTTGTCATTACCTGGTCTTAGGCGAAGAAGGACTAGAGTACTTGAGGTCAAACACCGGCTGCGAGCTCGAGTAGATCGTGAGACCCTCTACTTGGTACACGCGGCCGTCCGCGTCCACCATAATGAGAGCATTATAGGTGTCTGGAGATGGGTTCTGTTGGGTACATACATACATGTTATGTTAGCGTACGTTGCTTTTATTGTTTAAAATAATGTTTTATCATTTTGATCGGGAATTAAATATTCCCTTTAAACATTTAGTACAGTGTATCATTTGCTTAAAGTACATTTTAAGTAAATATTGATGGAAGTAAGCCAAAAGTTTGAAATTTATAGCTTCTTCACATTTAATAAGAAACTTAAGTCTAAGTTTACCTTTGCGTGTAGGCTTAATACGAATTTCTTGAGTTTTTCGTATTGGGGAGAATTAGATACGATCTTCAGCTCGATGTCGTTTGCGGAGGACGTTCCTTGAAGGGAGAGAGAAGTGGATTTGCCTTTTCCGTATTGAGCCTTGAGGTTCACATCGCCCGAGGTTTTGTCTTCTGTTAAAATGAGAATCATTTCGATTAACATTTTATTTATCTTAGTTAAAATTTGTTGATATTGAGAAGAAATCCTGTGAGGTTTGTCCTACTTACTTCACTTCTATGTATTTCAATTTACAGCTACACTTTATTCTATATAGAATTTTATTTACCTCCGCTTCATATGGAAGAATGTAAAATGATTTAAAAGCTAGATAAATACTTGACCTCTATTATGTCTCGGAATAATAAAAAAATATATTAGACTGATACTTTTAAACAAATTGATTTTTAACTTACTATTTTGATCAAATTTGTAGTTGACATCGACTATGATGGGTTCCACGTGTGGGACGATCACCTTCACTTTGTTATTACCGCTGGTCTCATGGTACTTGCCGTTTGACTCCAGTTTATAGAGATCGGCATTCACTTGCACTGACTCTATGATTGTTACCTAAATAAGAAAAATAGCAATTATGGTTAGGTTTGATGAATACTTTTATTACTACATTATATCTAGAGGTTTTTTTAGTTAATTTAGGTCATATGACTTTATAAAACTATATGACACTTTTTATTGTTTGGTTTTTTATGTAATAAATGAAATTCAATCTTAAAAAGTAACTTTACATTGGTTATATTACTATCTCATTATAAAAAGAAACAAATTTTAGGGCGATTTGATAGACGAAAATGGTGGGTTCTCTTTTTTTAAGTTTTTTATTACAAATATGGTAATATTTATTGCCAAAATGAAGGATAAAACGTTAATTATCGCATTATATTTAAAATATTCTTACCTCAGCGGCTTTGTTTTCTGGTTGTAAAAACATGAAAGTGGACACCAATTTAATGTCATGAGCTTTTTCGAAAGGCAGGCGAATTGACATGGTGTAGTCGTTCATGTATCTAAAAAAAATAACATAATTCTTTTACTTAAATTATTATTTCTCATATACTTATTTTACTATTTAATATTATTAACCTGAGTTTTTCTAGTACTGAATATTGTATTAAAGGCACGTAGCTATTCCATACTATCAATCAATCAATCAAAAAGTAAATCTCTGTGTCAAATTTCATCCAGATCCGTTCATCCGTTCTGGCGTCAAAGAGGAACAAACATCCATCCATCCTCACAAACTTTCACATTTATAATATTAGTATGGATAAAATACTTACTTCTTTTCTCCTTTATCAGGTATGATAGCTTCGAAAGCACCGACCAGCTCTGCTGCCAAATCGTCTCCGTAGCTCGCCTTGACGCGGTAGTTCTCTTTGACGCGGTCTTGCTGTGTGTAACTTGCGCTTGCGTCGATAATTGCCTTCTTGGGTAACATGTTGCCAGTGACTTCAGACTGAATGGTAAAAATAACATTAATTAATGCCGGTGCTATTATATAGTACCATAAATTTCATAAGGTTGTTTTTCTTTTTTGTTTATTTGAATATGCCAGTCTATGAAACTATCAGTCAGAATTCAAAAAGTATATAAGCTATATAGTAAATAATATACATATGTTTAAGGTAACATATAAAATATGTAATAAAAACTATTGATTCCTCATAGAAGATATTCAAAGACCTAGGGAAAATTAGATCTACTGACGATGCATATTAGTGGAAAACCTAACTCTTGAGCAAGCCAATCCTTGAACAGAAATGAGTAAGGATAAAAATATATTCATATAGTACTAAAAATCTACTAACCTTGAAAGCCATATCGCTACTGTCTCCTTTTGGTATATTCTTGAATGAGAAAGTGTTAAGAAGGTTCTTGCCATCCTTCAGTTTCAGTTCAACTTGGCCTTCGTAGTCAATTTCCTCTTTATCTATGTTAGCTTTAGCTAATTTTCCTTTGTAGCTGATAATAGAAGCAGGTCCTCCGCGCTTTTCGGCATCGGAGAATAGTAATTCGGCGTGACCGTTGTATACCTGTATAGAATGTTTGAATTTAAAAATGGGTAATGGAATAAACAGGAGCTTTTTTAAATTGTTCGTTTGTCTGTGTGTAAGCACAGATATAAAATATGAAAAAATTGAAACTTACGTTGTCGTTAAGATTGACGTCTCTGTCAACCTTAAGATTCAGGCATCTCTCATCAGGAAGAACAACTTCAAGTTCGACGCCATCCTTGCCCAGTCCAGTGAAGAGTCCATCCTTGTGAATGTTAATTTCAGAAGATTTTCCTGCATATTGAATCTTGTTCCTGTTAATTATTATAAAAATATGTTTTAATACTTAACATTCATTTCAGATGCGTATTTTGTTTTTCTCTCACTGTGTACTGTTTTGTATAGGGCAAATACGGAAATTAAAGAACGGGCTGAGATATATATGTATTGTTAAACTACTATTTTTATCCAAGATAGATATGTGGCACAAAAATTAACAAAAATAAATAAATTATGATAGAATACATGTAATCAAGAAAAACAATACTAACTTGCTGTTAAGTAGTTTATCAGTTTTCTTGTTGTTTGTGCTGAGATGCACTTTGTCGTTGTTGTCTTTCTCGAAGTTCAAGTAAAGGTCGACTTCAGCGTTGAACACTGGTTCCTTTGCCACGAATTTCACATCTGCTTTGATTATACGTTCCACCTGTTGCACGAAAAAAGGATTGGCTTATTTACAACTAATGTCCGCGTAGTGGTCAAAATTCAAATATAATTATTATTGAAAATATGATGAAAACATATATGAATAGAATTTACCTATCTAGTATTTATGTATATAAAAATTAACTGTTTCCATATATTTTTTTTACTAATAACATTAGAGCTCTTCAACGGCTACTAAATAAAAAAGAGAAAGAAAATCGATTGATAAACAGTGGAGAGAAAGGCACTGCACTGTTTTATCTTTGTCTATTTATATATAGATTAAATATTATAATGTTATTCTGGTCTTTAATAAATTATAAAAAAATATTTTTACCTTCTTAAAGTGAACCATGATGTTGCCATTTCCTTTCCCATCACTATCAGTAACTTGGTACTGTCCATTTGCAGCAATAGCATCTTTCAAGTTAAACTTTAATTGACCATTAGGATTGTTGCCATTGTTAATCTTCAGGAGATAATTAAGGAGTTCTCCCTTCGAGCTAGAGATGGTGGCGTGGGAGGAATACTGGTTGGCGGTCTCAATGACTCCAACGTCAAATCTGGTAAAAACAATTATATGGTTATATATATACGAGTATATATATAATCAATTAATTTTAATGAATTACACTAGTTTACAAAATAAACAAAAAAGTTATGTCCTTTCAGTGAATTCTATATTATTTTATTCATTTACAATAATTAAACGCTAACACAAATGTTTTTAAATGTATCACGTCAAAAACTAAAGTTATCATCAAATTTTATTTTCTAGCTACCCACAAGTTGGTTTTAAATTCATTGCAAAATGTTGATGCAGTGTAGTGTTAAATTTAATGCATATTTGTTTTTAAAATGTCAAAAAGGTTGTGTAAAGTAAATCCTGACCGTTTTTGTTACGTTTGTGGTGAACTCATTATATCTAAATAGGAATATCCCATAACGGAATCACTCAAAGAAGCATATTTTTCTTATTTTATAATATCGGCCTCTCACCAAGACAAAAAGTGGGCTCTTCACGTATTTTGTGAAAGTATGTAGAAGAACACTAAGCTCCTGGGCTGCAGGTGGAAACAGATCCCTGAATTTTGATATGCCAATGATATGGAGGGAACCATCCTATCACGAAAATGATTGTTACTTCTGTCTTACTAACATATTTGGTTTTAATCACAAAAACAAAGATAAAATTATATATGAAAATGTTCCTTCGGTTACTAAACCTATCTACAGTGCAGACAAGTAGCAAGTTCCTGAATCTCCAGGTTGTACCAGCAAAAAATTTATAACACGGAATGCGAAGAAATTAAAACTCAAAGTTCAGGTGAATTATTTCTTGTAGATAAAGAACTTCCTAATCTTTCTGAGACGAAACTAAAACATGTTATTATCTGACCGCAAATCAAAAAAAATACTTAAGGATATATTAGAAAATCAAAATAGCCTTTCAGAAACTGAAATTTCTGCTTGGAATTCATTACGTTGTATGTATTGTTGTGATGTACGTATTAATTGTTATGATAAGAGTTCTAAGGCAACAAAATAATGAAAATTACCGACAGTTAATTGCCGATTTATTAAATAATTTTCAACAAATGGGTGTCCACATGTCTCTGAAAGTTTACTTCCTTCACTCGCACCTCGATTTCTTCTATGAAAGACACGTCAGCGATGAATATGGAGAGGGTTTTCACTAGGACTTTATTTTTTTTAGCAAAATTATCAAGGATACTGGGACCAGGCTAGGTTAAGTGACTATTGCTGGTCTATTATAATAGATATAGATGCAAATAAATACAAGAAAAAAGCTAAGGCAACTCATTTTTAATTTTTTAAATATTTTTGTATGTATTTTTTTGTAAATTAAAATAAATAAATATCTTGGAAATTTGACGTGTTGGATTATTCAATTAATGTTTTTTAACTTAGTGTACCTTAATTGTTAAGAAAAAATACATTTCATTTCGAGGACAAAAACCATGTAAACTAGTGTTATCTATCCCATTTGAAGTAAGATACTCAATATAGTCGCATTATATTTATTTGTTAATTAAATTTTTTTAGTGAATTAAAAGAAAAATCTGTGTAAATCACACAATATAAAAAAATAGTATCGTAAGCATTTAGTAAGCAATGAATTTTAAAGTTTTACTGTTGATTTATCAGTAAAATATTCATATTCATAGAAAATATGCAGCAACTTACTTGACCTCTTCGTCTTTCCCACTTCCTGAAATTTTCAAGTGACCAACAGCTCCAACGTTCATGTCATGTTCCTTTAGTTTGTGAAGTACCACACCAGATAATTCATATTTGCCAATTTTCTTGAAATCGATGTAGTTTTCTACGTTAGATTTGTCAGGGGAAACAATGTCTCTCTTAACTAATGCTTCTACTGACTGTTGGTCTACGCTTATCACAGTTTTAACACGGTAGTCACCAGCTTTCTTCAAGTGCGTACGAGCATCGATGTTCAAGTTACCTTTTCTGGTAAGATAGACACCTCCAACATCCAAATCGAATTTCTTGGGATCAGATTCAAGGTTGAACTGCGCTTTGATTGGTAATGCATGGATTTCAACTAAAATATATAAAAATTGATATAAAAGGATGTAGGTATGTTCCAAAATACTGGATATGTTAAACAAAGTGAGAAATTACTTATAAATTATATTAAAGAAAAACTTACTCTTGTTCTTGGTGATAATGTTATAATCGTCGACAGTAACGTAGTGTCGTTTATAGAGTTGGTTGATGGTGACGCGGTTTTGTGGGTTACGACAATCTCCACCGTAGTATAGATCGATGTCGTTGTGTAGGTTCTGTTATCAATATTACATACATTAATATTTGTATATATGTACATATATGTACATTATTAATAAATTATTACGAGACATTTTGAGTAAAGTAGTTTTTGATCATTTTCTAATTAGTTATTATTAATATTATAAAAAAAAATATTTTTAGAATTCACTATTACGCCAAGGAACACCTTGGAATGAACGAAGATTTTACTATTGCATTTTATAGTAATTTAGGTAAGTAATTTTTCAACGTTGTACTTGTCGAGTTTTACATTAAGCTGTATCTTCCCAAGTTATACGAATAGTATGAATTCCTCTTCGGTATTCACTATTTATTAACGTTTGTAGATCGTATTAGTACTTACTTCACGGGTATTCTCAATGTGACCGCTTAATTTGAAGTTAATGTATGGGTTCAGAGTATTCATGAATTCGAGCTTGCAGTCATTGCCTTTTATCGAACCACTGAATAGCATATTTTGTTGACCCTTCTTTAACTTTAAGTCTGTTTCGATCATCCTTTGTCCGCTGTTAAAGTGACCCTCAATATTGACTGGTTCGTTAGAGTTGGGAATATTGAACTGAAAAAAATCAAATCTCATGTAATTAATATTATTCTCGAAAAAAATGTGCATATTAGAATGAAATAGAAATAAGTAAATTATTATTTAATTACCTTGACACCATCAAGGGTATATTTAACATTGTCACCGGTATTCTCTCTAGTGATTTGACCGTCAACACTGATAGTCTTCTTTCCATTTTCCCCAGGAAGCTGATATTCCAAAACTGGTTTATAAACTGAACGCCTCTCGTTTCCAGCGATGTTGACTCCAGCACGTCCATAGTAGATGGCTTCATCCACCTGAGCTTTCATCATCAAGGCATATTCACTAGGTTTAGTGAAAAGTGAGAATTGACCATTTAATTTTTTAATTGGAGAGTCTAGACTGGCCTTAATAGTTTTTTCTTGATCATTGTCTATGATTTCGCCAATAAATTGGGTGCGGCGGTTCTGTTTTCCTAAAAAAATTGTGTCGATTATGAGATGAGTCCTTAAATTATTTAAAAATTAATCAATATTGTATTAAGGAAATAATGTTACTCCAAATAGTTTCAATTAAATTTTTGAAGTGTATACCTTCAGCGTCAAATAATAGCTCCATTCCATAACGACGGTTGGGAGATTCCTCGCGATGGAAAACACCCTTGATGTGGTACCCATGGATGTCATTCCTTTCTAAAACCACATTGACCTTGGAGGATCCTACGAGTGGGAAGCGGGTCAAGTACGCTGAAATTGCGTTGTCTGATTTTTGACCTGCAATTATTTAATATTGGAATAGATGAAATAAATTTGTTATGAATATAATAAAAGATAAAACTTTTTACATGTTTTTGTAACTGATACAAGGTCTATAAATTTAGTAAGATAATAATAACTACAATATAAATATTAATATAATTACCAGATAATGACAAGGGTAATATTACTTTTCCGCAGAAAGTAACACCTAACATTCCCGAGAGTTGATCAAAGCAGCCAGAATATTCATTCTTCTCAGATTTAATTGGAGTTAACTTCTCTATCTGTCCCCTTTCAGCGCTAAAGAATACAAGCTCATTGGAAGCGGTCAAAATTTCCTGTTTCTCGATGGGAAGACCCAATTGAAGATCAAATCCTTTGCCATTTTCAATAATCTTAAATACGACGTGTCCGCCAGTAGAAGAGTGAAGGTTAGTCACTACTTTGAGACCAGTTGAAAGAAACTCGGCGTCTACCATCATCACGAGAGATACTTCAATATCTGTACTTGGAACCAATTTGAAATCAATTTTGGAAGCTTCAGGGGTTCGAAGAATTTGGCGGATGTCTACATTAGAGGATACTTCAAAGCGACCAGTAGCAGATCCAACAGCGTCAAGTTTAAGAGGAAGACCAGTCGAGGTGGGATAGGCCAGCTCGGCGTCCAAGAATAGAACGTGTCCGCGAAGCTCTTGCTGTTTATAAGAAAAAAAAATAGTATAAGAATTTAGCTCGAATTTTAGTTCATTTACATTTGTTATTAATTTTGCCTTTTGATTAAATTAAAATAATATTACCTGGAAGTTTTTCATTTTATCCATGCCCTCGTTTAAGGTCTTCAGGGACTCGTCCAGGAAGCTGTTAAAATCGTAGCCTTTGTTATCTCCAAGGGAAAGGAAAACTGCATCAGTTCCGAAAAGTTTAATGTACACATCAAGGTCTAATTCATGGTTGTATTGTAGAGATTCTGCTTTTATCTAAAAAAGTAAATAAGTCTAAACGCAAACATCAACATATTTTTATAAAGATAAAAATTTTGTAAACATTTTTTATCCATAATATTAATACTAGACACTGTTTAGATTGTGATGTAATAGTTATACCTAGATATCATTATTTTAATGTACTAACTTGTTTGTCGAAATTATCAACTTCGCTCTTGATTGAACGACGTCCACGTACACTTTTCTCTACCTTGTTATATGATTCATCAAACTTTTGACGAATGTTATCGTATATTTCTTGGGGCTTCTGTGTACGTAAAAAGCTTTTTGGTCCGAGGAAATGTTCTAGCACACGGTCTAAGTTGCCTTGACGACCTCCAACCTAAAGTTAACATTAAGATGTTTTTAATAATATTAAGATTCAAATTGTTTATTCCATATTAGTATTTCAAACATACATTTGGAAAAATAATCCTCAGTCCTGAGAAAATAAGTCTTTTTTTTGTAACATATTTTTTTAAAAGAGCACACACGAATCTTGTATGATATTTTAAATTTAGTACCTACCTCAAGAATGTTAACATTGTGTCCAAAAACTTCAGCAGTTACGTTCATGTTCACAGATCTTGGTAAGAAGGAATCTTGAGAATAAATAACTGAAGACTCAACATTGCCACCGACGCCGAGAGCGTCTACGTTGTAGCTCATCTCGCGATAGAACGAGAATTTCCTGTAATATAATTTCCGTTAGATAGTTATTACCTTATTTTAATATATTTACTATAAATACAAATATATTATGTGCATGTTGTGTAAAAGCAAAGTACCTACGTTAGGTTAATTTATACCACATAGACTTAACACAGGATCGATTGAATGTATAGTGTCAGTAATATGGATATATTGAAAGATGGTTCAACTTATTTTTAATCAGATTTAGCTGTAATATTCGTATTTATAGAAAAAGACAATAAATAATTATAACATACCTGTCGTCAACTTTGAACTTAGTGGGGATACCAATAAGGCCGTAGTGTTGGCGTGCAAGTTTTTTATCAGGGTTGGCAGATGCACGGATGGCACGGAGAGATGTCGAGATGAAACGACCCACTGCAAATATTAACTAAGCGTAAAGTATCTAGTGTAATGTATTACTTGAACTTTATTCTCTGCAAAAATTCGTATAAAAATAAATTAATTGTGATTTTTACGAACTGGTTTCATACCTTGATGAACTGGTTCAGATTCGAGCAAATTCTTAATTTCATTGGCAGACTTTCCGCAAGGGCACGTGATGACAGCGAGGTAAGCCTTGATACGGATTTCAGAGTCTAGCTGACGGTTCTTCATGATTTCAATAGCGGTCTTCTTTAGCTGTGATTGAAAGCAAATAATTATATAAATCCTTAGCTCTATATTTTATAACAGTATACATTTTTGAGTGAGGAGCTACAAGAGATCTAAGTTGCTTATCTAGCACGGAACAAAAAGAAAGTTATTTAAACCGTATAGCTATTTACTTAACAAATAGAAATCTCCTTTCTCCAAAACGACAAAATAAAGCCTTACCTTGGCTGCGCAAGCATCTCCTTGGAATGCTTCCAGGGCGTTGACCCTGACTCTCGCCTTGACGGCATTGTCACTGGCACAGCGCACCAAGCGGTCGATCAGACTGTCTTCCAAGTGCCTGATATTACGGATTCCTTTTAGGACTGCTACCACCTTGGAAAGAAAGATATTTGATGCAGATCAGGTTTAACAAAATATCGAAATAAGATTAATTTAAATGAGAAATATTACAGAAATTAAATTGTAAAATTCACCAATGTTTTATCTGTATATGGATTAAGAGCAGCTTTCGGTTAAAATAATGTAATGCAAAAAAAGTATAAAATCATGAATTAATACATCAATAAAATTATTGTCAGATACTAACAGCATCTTCCTCGATCTTAGTCTTGGGCTTGCAATTCTGCAACTTAGCGCCTAACTTCTTGCTCAAGGCAATAATGCCTTCATTCTTTTCAACGTGGCAGTTATGGTCACGGCAGTAGATGCCAGCTAGGGCTCCTACTCCCAAGTACACACCTTTTGGCAAGTTTGGAAGGTCGAGAAGACCCTGAAAATAAATTGTTGTTTAAAAACTTTTCAAGCTTATATTATTTTTATTTTATAGCAGATTAGTTTATGAGTCAAAAATTGTAGTTTAGTTTATTTAATTGTAGCTATTAATTTTATGATGGTATCCATTTTTAATATTTTACTTTTATAAATACATATTTGTTGTTTATATTACTTACAGCAGCAGCTTTAATTGCATCACCGGTTACATGTTTGGCGTTACTCAGTGACAAAAATACGATTTTCTCTTCTAGAGGTGACAACTCTTTGCTCTTCAATATTTGAATGGAAGCTTCAATGCTGTAGCCAGTTCCAGCTCGCAAGAGACCGTCGAGGAATACTCGCCTTAATAAAAGTAATTTTGTAAGCAACTAATACATACATAAAAGGTAATTTATATAATATAATGACACCTTAGCAATAAATAATATAATGTGTAAATGATACTGTTTTGTAAGTTTGAAGTCATAGGTCCCGATACCTATAAGAAAATAATTTGTATAGGCCATATATTATTTGTTTCATCATTTAATTTACTTAAGGGTTTTAAATTCTTGAAAATCTACACTAAAAATAATAATAATAATGATTGTTTAAATAGTGAAACTTTGCGATTAAAGAATGAAATTTACAAAAAAGAAAGTATTTACTTCTCCAAATTGTTGCCCTTTATTTGCCCGAAAACTTTTAGTAAGTCAGCTTTGTTGCCGGAACGTAAAATCTGAAAAAATTTAGAAAATAGGATTAAGAATAATATTCGAATTAAGATCGATGTACAATATTTTGGAATCACTATTAAATCATCATCTTGAATGTGGTATATTTCTTACCCTGACAAGTTGAGCAAACGATCCAGCTGATTTAGAACTAGCTTCTTTACCGAGGGCCTTGCAGGTTTCCTTGACTGCGTTGAATATATTTTGATAGTTGCTGTGACTTTCTTCTCCTTGGTGAGGATTTTCAAAGATGATCGTGCGGCTAACGGGGCAGATGCCTAAGAAATTTAAAAGTTAAATTAGTATTATTAATAGTATTTTATTAAATTCATCGTATATTCCTTATAATTATTTTTTTTAATTATTTCTTTTTCAAAATTAGAAGGTACCAATGATTATAAGCACAATTCGTCTAAATGCCTTACGTAAAAATATATTTGTATCACGGTAAATTTGCTTTAAACGTATGCTTTACCCGAACTCGGCTAAGAATTACATATCTGTAGTATAATAGTAAAGACTTGCTAGTACCTGCAGCACCTCCAGTGCTAGTTCCGCTTAAAGTTAGTTTCGTATTGACTTCAGCTCTCGCACCGTTCTCTCCGACAGAGAAGGGTCTGTACAAGTACTGCTCGACAGCGGATATCTTTTCTGGTACTCCATTGTTCACCTTCGATTCTATATTCATTGTGGATCTAAGGAGCTGAGTATCTTTAATTTCCTAGAAAGAAAGAATATTGTTTTTATTTTTACCAATTATAAATTTATATTATATTTTTTGTTTTACATACACAATAATTGTAGTCTGCAATTATACTTTGTTTTAATGAAGATTTTTTTTTTAATTTTTGTGTTTTTCTTTATCCAGTCTTCATGTAGTAAAATAAGTATTATCACACTCATTCAAAATGTGAAAGTTTGTTAATTTCTGTGAATCGTTGAGTTATTTCTTAGTGTTTTACTACTTATCCAAATTTGAGTAGTATTCTAAATACTGGATAGCAATAGTTTAAATCTTGGATAACATACAAACATACACATAAGCTATTTACCGTCGTACCGATCACGCGAGCGGAGCCGCGGTCCAAAACAAGTAACAAATATATACTTACAGCATTAGTGTTGTAGACAGCGGTAATAAGTTCATTCTGAGTTTGTTCTCGGTGGGCACATCTGCTCAGGTCTCGGCTTCTATGGACCAGCATTGAGGAACCTTCCTGAGATGAAGATACTTCCGTGGGACAGGCACCGAAGACATCAATCTGAGAAATATAAAATATTTAGGTACTGATTTAAAGCAATTGAGGTCAAGCGGGACTAAGTGCCACAAGGACCATGTTAGATAAAGAATACAACTGACTGAATATGTAAGAGTTGACAATTTTTTTGATATATTATTGGTGGTACGATTCATTATACGATACGAATAGACTTCTTAGTCCGTTTGCACTGTTAATATGATATATTTGCACTTGACTTTTTTTTAAACTATTTTACCTGTGTTGACGGCTTCTGTTCTGTTTGCAGTAGAGAAATGATAGCCCTCTTGATGTTGAGAGATGCGCGTGTGTCATCTGCCTCAGTGCAAATTTCAGGTCCAATTCGGCCATCTTGAAGACTGAATCTTACAATCTTCTCGATACCCTTTGGTGCAGGATATTTCTACGAAAACATTGGTTATTGTTAATTTTATTTTATTAAATGTTAGGATAGCTTATTTGGAAATTACCTTAAAAAGAAAAATTCTCATAGATAAATATTTTTTCTTTCTAATAGATAAATATTGCTCTATACGTATAATAAAATTCTGATTCAAATCTGCACATTCAATATTTTTTTGGAAAATCTTAGACTGAATCTATAATTTTTAGATTTTTTGTCTATCTGTCGCATTACGAGAAAATCACTAGACAGATTTTTATGAAATTTTGTAGGTATGATTATAGTCGGTTATCCGGCACAATATATAGGATACTT
This sequence comes from Brenthis ino, assembly GCA_921882275.1. Classification (NCBI taxonomy): domain Eukaryota; kingdom Metazoa; phylum Arthropoda; class Insecta; order Lepidoptera; family Nymphalidae; genus Brenthis; species Brenthis ino. Next base: position 11,085,991 of record OV170229.1, on the reverse strand, counting down.
TTTACTGCAGGAAAATATCTTATCTCTGAGAAATCTATACTAAACGTTAAAACGTAACTAGGGATGAACCCGGAGCGAGGGTAAGTCGCTAGCTTATAATAAAATTTGAAATTTATCAAATTACTTTAAATTAAGCTGAAATAACTTTCAATATTTACCTTGCCATCAGGACCAGCGATGCCCAAAGAGTTGACCTTCAGAGACAGAGCACAGTTGCCATGTGCGGAAACCGATACCTGACCGAAGATCTGTACTTTTGTCTCCTCTTTATCTGCTCCATTCAGATAAATCGAAACAGTGCCTTCTACAACATAGTTATATAAATGTCCCGCGAGAAAAGTTGGCGCTGATGACGCTGGAAAAAAAATAACGACTCATTTACTTATATTACACAGATTCCTAAAATAGTTTGATAAAAAATATTTTAAAATGAAATAAAATTAATATTCGATAATTATTATCTATTATGATTTTAATATTGTAAAATAAACACAAGTTAATTATAATAAAAGCAATTTTTGTTTGTCACTTACACCCTTGGCAGGATAAGTCGCATTTATCTGAAACAAACAAAGTAATATAATTAATTATGAATAATTACATCAATTATTATGAAATTTTAATGAGATCGATAATTTTATAAACATAACGTAATGATATTATAATACATGGAGGTAATATAGACAACACATGGACCCACAAGATGTTTTTCTTCCAGTAATAATGTGTGTCTACAGGCAGTGGTAGCCCAGTGGTAACGCACTCACTTGGGAAACCGAGGGAAGCGGGTTCAAATCCCGGGTCTCGCACCTCTGATATTTTCATGTGCGATTAATTTCTAGCATGATTCCCACTTGTCTTAAGGTGAAGGAAAACATCGTGAGGAAACCTGCATGTCTGAGAGAACATAGCAAGTTTTCGAAAGACATGTGAATTCTGCCAATCCGCACTAAGCCAGCATGGTGAACTATGGCCTGAACCCCTCGTATTGAAGGTAGGCCCGTGCCCAGCAGTGGGACGTTAAAAAGAGCTGAATACATACATACACAATAATATGTGATGAATTTATCACAGTCAGTACTTATTTTCGGTTATAATATATCATTAAAAGTATTATTAGTTTGTTTGTCTAATATCATTCATCAAATAACTACTTTAACATAAACACCAAATATGTAAATAAATTTTAACTGTAAACTTCCATATGGACTAGAATAAACTAATTATTCTAATTATTAATTATCTGTTAGTAAACAAGCTTAACGCAAAGTTCAAGGTACGATAGATAGGAAACTTAGTATTAGTTTTAGATCCTGGGTCAATTAGATCAGGTCATAAACAAGTGATTCACTCACTTATCTCTATATTGTATTAGTTTATATTTGATGACGTGCAAAAGGGTTAGTATATATCGCACACCTAGATAAAAACTAGCACAACTCAAAATATATCTTTTTTAAGAATAGAAAAAATCTTATACTCTTTTTCTATTTGATATAGGTATTAAAAATAATCTTATATGTTCTTTTATATAATTTTACGAAGATATTTTTTTGATTAATGGCTTGTCGTCAAATAGTGATAATCACTTGTAAACAACTCAATATCAAAAACTTGAAGATATTTATTTGGAATACCAACTAAGCAACTAGGCATATATGAAACACCAACAATACCAAAAATAGTTAAATTAGTAATCATGACAAAATCATAGTATTTTTATAGTTTTTAACGCAGATTCCTATAATAATAATAATTCGAATTTGGATTATTTGGACTTGTGCTACTCTTTACCTTGGTGTGCGATATCATATCTAAATAAAAATGTTTCTTATAGTTTGAATAAGTTTTTTAGGGAAAAGCTTGGAAATTATGCTCGGAAAATAAGATGAATCGGGAGAAACTGAAAGTGCTCTTTTCTATAGAATTTTTGTGAAATTGTTGTTGTGACATCAAATATCACGAACAACTTGAGGATAACGTCTGACGGAACTTGATAGTTTAATGCTATTCAACTGAAGATAATATTGAGAGTAGAATGTATAAAATACTTCAGTTTAACATTCAGATAGACGCAAGAATTCTTTTCTTATGTATGAAATCTTATACTATTGACGCAGTTATAGGAATATAAATACATATATATACGAACTAAATTTTGATTAGTTTCTTCACTAATAGCCTTATATTTTGAATCAGCTTTAAAAATTACGAGATTAATGTTTTTATATGCCATATTTTTCTCCGTTGTGAACCCATTTTCCTATTTTTTGAATGAAAACGTAATCCGAAAAAAAATTGTATATTTTAAATAACGTAAAACACATTTTTTTTGAAAACACGAACAGTGTATCTAATATTATAATGGATATTTTACATCAATTGAAACATAAAAGCTAAAAAGAAAGTTGTTTTGATCTATCAGTGCTGTCTCATCAGTCAGTCTCGTGATCAGCCAGTACTTGAAGTCAATTACCCAATTTATTCAAATCGCTGGGGTCCCGATTGTCTTTATAGCTTTATTTGGGGCTTGGACGCTGTGGTTACTTCTAGATGCTTTGTATGTTGAATAATTTAATAAATATTATATAAATTATACTAATGTGAAACTGTATCAAAAAACTACATTTATTTCTACTAAATAGGCATTAGGCACACTCAAAATAATTTTAAAATTTATGCAGGAAGACGATTTCAATGAAAAACAAATGTCTATCACGAATATAGTATTTACCAGTGTTTTAACGAACTCATGTTATGGTGTAATGGTTTCAGCACCCATTATTTTTAATGTGGTGTGTGTGTTGATAGTTATAATGTGGTAATTCAATATACGATCGGTGTGTCCACTGTCCACGTATCCGTTTCTACATCTCAATTAAATAGAGACTTAATTCTTCGAAATTAATACACTTCTACTCTTTAGATATAACCTTTTAAAACATAGTATTATGAAAATCGTCATGTCAATACAAAATTTATTGTGTAATCGAAATTTATTTTAAAATATATCCAAAAATAACATTAATAATTGAATTAATAGTACAAAAAATGTTTTAAAACACAACAAAATCGAAAGTGCATAATATTTAACACCATTCAAGACAATGAAAGACAATAGCATTCCCAAGGAGGGTTGACGTCAGGCAGGCGGCCGGTCGTAAAACTTTTCCAAATCCTATCAGCAGTACACTGAAGATGTACTGCGCCGACCCCAAGTGATTTGGGAAATGGGCAGGGAGAAGAAGAAGAGATTATGAAAATCGGTTCGTAATTGGTGAAAATATCGCGCAACATACACAAAAATCGAAAATCAAGTATTGCTCGTTTCTAAATCGGTCCAGAAACATGATAAGACATAGAGGATTTAGTCCAGTATAAGTATAAAATTAATAACCATATTCAAAAGCAAAATGCCTATACAAGATGAAATATGTAAGTCTTACAGTTGACCCAACGTGGTCATCAAATGTTTATTATCATTTACTCTCCCCTTGCTATATTATGTTATTAACTCAATTTTCGTTTTAAGCAATTCATATTTTAATATCATGATCTTTCTTTTTTTGTGTACTAAATTAAGATATTTAAATTGGTTTAACTTTAGCAATATTTAAGTTGTCAAAGATAAAGCCAATTTATGTATTTTTTCTAAGCTATAACTGGACTATTTATCTTAGGTGTTCTCATTAATAAAATAAAAACACATTATTTCATTTGTAAAGTTTGCTTCCCCTGTTCTCACCAGAGGTGGAATACCGAAGTTCCTTTTGCCTGATAGGTTCAGCAATATGGCCTGGTCGATGATGAATTTAATAAGACAACGACTTTATATGTAGTTGTTTATCTATCTTTTAAACATCCCCTTCTGGACACTCATTGCGATTAAGTCATAATTCACCACGTTGTCTCTCGAAAACTTGTTAGGTTCTCTCAGACCTCGTCGTTTCCTCAAGATATTTTCGTTCACGGTAAAATAAGTGGTAATCATGTTGAAAATAATTCGCACATGAAAATCCCAGATGTTATGCTCCGTTAGATTTGAACCTGCTATACTTGATTTGTTCTAAGAGAACGCGTTTCCACTGGGTTACCGCTGCTATATTAATATATTGTAGATTATTTTAATATATTTATTATTTACATTCTATCTGATATACGGATGTAGTAGTTTAGTAGATTGGAGGCTATGAATTAGCTTACACACGCCATCCGTTCTCGTATTCACTTTATTAAACGTGGGAATTTTTTATTCAAGTATTGTTTGCTAAGTGCTTTTTTGTTACCACAGAAATATTAGAAAGTTTGTTTATTTGTATGTATGTTTGTTATTCCTTCATCCTGAACCGGTTGGACTGGTTTAGATGAAATTTAGTATACAGATAGGTAGGACCTGGAGTAGCAGATAGGCCTTTCTTAGTATTAAAACTTGCCAAAAAATGGAGCTACAGGTAGGTAGATCTTTTTAGAAATACAAAATATACCTATATATATATATATATATATATATATGTATATATATATATATACACACATACATACTCGTAGAGTAAAATTCTGAGTCGAATCTGTACGTTACATTTTTTTGGGAAAATGTTATTGAAGTAGTCATTATTATCAATACAGAGGCCGAGTTTAAAGTTTTCAGAATTTGTATCTGTTTGTCTGTCTATCTGGGAACGCATCACGAGAAAAACCACTGGCCAGATTTTGATGAAATTTGGTATGATAATAGCTGGTTACCCGGGTTAACATATACAATATTTTTTACTGCGGGAAAGTATCATTTCTGAGAAAATTATACCAAACGTTAAAACGTGCGTTAACCCGAGCGGAGCGAGGGTGAGTTACTTGTTCCAAAATAAAATTGGCTAGGCATATTCTCCACAAGTAGCTGAGCTTTCAAGCTCATCGTATGACTAATGTGGCTATCATTTAGTTTTTATATTTACCATACAGATTTACTGTAGTAACAATGAAAATAAGGTACTAAGAATAGTCCAGAATCTAGATGATTTAAAACACTAGTGCTCGAAGATAATAGTTCTACTTTCTATCAAAGCAACAGATTTGCATACTTTTTTATTTTAGCAAAATTATATTTTGTTATAATTTACTACAGACTCTATACAGTTTCCGATAATGCCATATCTTTATACAAAAGGATGTTATAATAGCACAAAATAACACTTGATAAAGAGGTCAGAAGTTGGTGAAGGCTAAAAGCTATCATCGCGAATATTCATTGCCAAGGCGAATAGTGTATTCTTTCTAATCTGTATTTAGAGTACTTGAACTTCATATTTGACAAGGTTATTGTGATGTTTAAAAGTTTAATTTTTTTTATGAACGAAGATATATTTTTGAAAACATATGCCTAAACAAATCTGTTTTCTTAAAATTACGTGAATATTTGATTATTTAATTTTACACTAATATTACAAAGAGGTTTTGTAAGTTTGTAAGTTTTGATGTTTCTACGTGACATTAGCGAAGTAATTTGTGCTTTACTGGCACTATTAAAATCATTAACATGAGAATCGAATTTAAGTTTTGATACAAGTTTTAATATTTGAACCTACTGATCAGATTCTGAGAATTATTTTACTATAGGCTATTTTATATTCTGATAAAAATGTATTTGCTTTGAGAAATAATAATAAGTTTAATTATAGTTGGAAAATGACTGGCCGTTGAATTATAGTTGGAAAATAACTGGCCATTGAGATGCGAGATACCTAGGGATGCACCCGAGGGAATTGAGGTTAAGTCGCTAGTTTTAATTTTTTTTTGTTTATTTGTTGGCGGCATGAGAAACCCATAACCATGTTAACTGTAAAACATTCGAAACGCATATTCGAAAACCGTTAAAAAACCGTGAAAATAGTTTTATTTAAAATACTAGAGACCAGCGTCCGTTAGGTACGTTTTAATTTTTTTGAGCGGAACTCTAACTATTTTTGTAAAATAAAAGTACAAAGATAAATAAAAGATATTTAGATTAAAAACAAAGCAATTAAAAATATATATTTATTTAAATAAGCATATAAAATAAACATCCTCATTTTTAAACAACAAACGTTTAGAAGAAAAACAATACTTGTTTTGGTTACTTTTCCTAAAACCTTATCAATTTTAATACACGAACAGCTATCCTGATAACGTGTTATCATAATATATAAAATACTAGCATTGCCTGCGGCTCCGCCCGCGTTCAGATGACCCAAAAACTAAATATTAGGTTTTACATATTAGTATACTCTTACATTGCAGTTTTTGTATTTCTTCTCAGAAATGAAATATTTTCCCGAGGTAAAAAGTATCCTATATGTTGACCCGGATAACCAGCTATCACCATACCAAATTTCATCAAAATCTGTCCAGTAGTTTTCTCGTGATGCGATAACAGACAGACAGACAGACAGACAAAAATTCTAAAAACTATAGATTCGGACTCTGTATCGATAATAATGTCTATTTCAATTAGATTTTCAAAAAAGTATTTTATGTACAGATTCGACTTAGTTACCATTTTATTATACGTATAGATTTATAACTAGATCGATTATTAAGAAGTTTTTAGTCTTTCCACTGACGGATGTGGTTGTTAGTAACAAACTACAAAGTGATAAATTAACAGTAAACATAAGTGATACGGTTCACCTCTAACCTAAGATTACCTTATCATTTACGTATGTAGGTATAAATGCTTTCAAAATGGATTTTCGCTTTTATGCGCTAATTAACAATAAAATAACTATAATATATAACTAATTTATTTTATCTATGCATATTTTATGTTTGACAGTATTATTATTTTTTATTTATTTCTTAAACAGATTATAATAGAATTAAGAGCTATTCAATTTGGTGATTAAATTATTTCAATGTCTATAATTTTCTAAAATACTGACGATTAACCCTCGCTTCGCTCGGGTTCGTCCCTAGGTTGCTTCCCCATACAAAATTTCATCCCCATTTTCAATCCCTTAAAGGATGATTTCCGTGATAAAAAATTACTATGTCCTTTCCAGAGTTTCAAACTATCTTGTTACCAAATTTCATTTAAATCGGTTCAGTAGTTTCGGAGCTTATACGGTACAAACAAACAAAAAAGCTTTCCTCTTTATAATTTTAGTATAGATATACTCGTATTAGCTCAAATGTTTGTTTTTTATCTGCTTGAACGTGCTAATCTCTGAAATTACAAGATCGATTTTGATGATCCTTTTGCATTTTATAGTTTATCTATTTAGCATGGTTCTAGGCATAACATATTATTATATTATATATTGTTAGATATAACATCACTGTAAGACCTTTAGGAGCGAAGCATTTAGTTTAAGTATTAAGATGTTGTTAGAGTTTTTACTTATTTGTTTGTCATTTAATTCATTAAGATTATTTTTCTGGATATTATTTTGTCATTGTGAAGAAAATTTATTTGTATTTTTTCGATCCATAAGAAATAAAAGAGTCGTTTCATAATTGGCAAATATATCAATACATATCTACGTACATATTATATACAAAAAATATAAACACCCAATTAAGTGCCCTCTTTATTGAATTAATGACGACATGTTCCGCATCAATCCATAAATTATTGTATATACCACTATGAAATTCTCGTAGAAAGAAAAGTCGAGCGTCTCGTGAAAATGAAGCTACTCGTGAAGTTTTAGCTTGTTATTAAAAACTGTAGATTAATAATTTAAAGTTAAATTAAATTCTATAATATATAAGAAACTAGCGACTCACCCTCGCTTCGCTCGCGTTCTTCTCTAGGTAGGTTTTATGGTTAGTATGGAATAGATAGACTATATATTAAATGATATATAGCCTATAGCCTTCCTCAATAAGCGGACTATCTAATGCAACAAGAATTTTTCAAATCGTATTAGTAGTTCCTGAGATTTGCTCGTTCAAACAAACAAACTCTGCCTCTTTATAAAATTAGTATAGATTATAATCATAAGTTATGTCATAAAAATTTCTTACTCCGGACTTTTAAAAATATTATTAGCACTTTCATATTTTACTGTTTTTCTACAACAAATAATAAACCTTCATGGATATATAATGATTATTTACAGTAATTCATCTGTATATAATTAATAATTAATTTTAACAGAGGACGGTGTTACATTTAATCAACTTCCAAAAAAGATAAAGTACACATGTATGTATGTATGTTCATTATTTTTTTATATACATATATATGTACTTATTCTTAAATGGAGTCGAGAGCTCAAAAATTGGTATCCTACTCAAAAAGAAATAGAGGTAGACAACACCGAAGATGTTATTAAAATGACAGTGGATCCGTACTGGAGAAGAGTAACACACAAGAACAGGATCCAACGGTGAGAGTCAGAGGAGGCCTTTGCCAAGAGGCAAACTGAGATAAGTGATGGTATGGTATATATATAAGTATATGTTTAAGTAACGGCTATTTATTTATTTTTTAAATGTTTAAGAATTAGTTAAACTATATAAAATGTCTATATATTAAGAAATATTTATTCTCATTAATAAAGGCTATTTTTATTTTTATTAAATTTCATGTACTTATTCTTATATTACAGATAATTATAATTTGACAGCTTATTAAAAAGCTTTTCGATACCTGTTTCTTTTTACTATTGTCATGTTGTTGTTGTGTGTTTTTAATAACGTTATATTAATTTTGTTGTTTCAAATACCAACCAATTGCAAAAAAAATACTAAAATAAACAGAATGGATTAACAACGAATAGATTTTGATGAAACTTTAAATAAAAAGATAATTTATAATATTTATTGGTTATAAATAAAAAAACATATGTAGCATGTTAAATATTTGCTGTGTAATAATTTTTCATGTTTATATTTGTCTAATACGTAATATATACGTATATATCTCCAGACAAAGTAATATTTTATAGCTGCTGAACTGATATTAATGTAACTTCCTGCATTTTATAAAGGTGAAATCGAAAATTTACTAAGAACTTACCGTTAGAAAGAGCTGGGGTCCATAAAAATGTAAAAAATATAACACTTATCAAACTTATACTATAGGTCCCCATGTTTGCGGGGGATAAAACACTATCAAATCAGTCTCTTATTACTTATTACTAAGAATACTTGAAGAACGTCGAGCTACCACCACAGCTTGATGGCAAATGCAGTATTTTAGTCCCCTCTACCCCTTATATAGATGCAATGCGAGCTTCCCACCAATCGGGCATCTACTAATAAGATATAAGCGTTCTGTATGTTTGTATTAGCTTTAATTTTATTAGATTAAAAGTAGGTTTTCTAAATAAATAAAGAATTCTTGCCACTATTCCACGCGGATATGATTTGTGCAGTAATAATTATGTGTAGACTTGTTTTGTATATATAATTAAGTATATTAGTATTTTTTTTGTAAATATAAACTATTTATAATAAGTTTATCTCAGTGTGCACATAGTGTTATAAGAGTTAAAATCATTTGTTTAAATCGATTATTTATATTGCTAACTTCCGCGGTATTTATCCAGGATAAATTATATTTGTCTACTTTTAAAAACTTTATTGAATTAGTAGCGACTCACCCTCGTTTCGCTCGGGTTTGTCCCAGGGTGCGGTTTAACGGTTAGTATAGATTTCTGAGAAATGAGATATTTTCCCGCAGTAAAAAGTATCCTATTGGTTGACCCGGATAACTAGCTATCATCATACTAAATTTCATCAAAATCTGTCCAGTAGTTATTTCGTGATGCGTTGCCAGACAGACAGACAAATATTCTAAAAACAATAGATTTGGCTTCTGTATTGATAATAACGACTATTTTAATAAGATTTTCCAAAAAATATTTAATGTACAAATTTGACTCATAATTTTGTTATATGTACCTATAGATATAGATAAAATTTTAGTAAGGATTTAGGATACTCTTAAAGGGTTAGAATTTTCTATCTACGAAAATTAAGAGCTAAGTATGCCAGGTAAAAAAATATCCTAATATGAACATGCAATATATTGGAACATTAAACACACAGCACCATCTAGTTCCAGGATCAGAACGAGGCTTGTGTTATGGATACATAACATATTATATAACTTCAAATACATACGTATAAGTATATAAATATAAACACCCATGACTGAAGTACAAACTTTCATGCTCTCGGGACTGGAACTCGCGACCTCTGGCATAGCAAACGTGTCGTCAAACATGTAATCTATAGATGAAAATATATTTGTTTGACATTAATAAACTCTGAAATTACTGAACAGATTTTAATATTTCATTCATCATTTATATGTTTTATATTTATTTGCTAAGAACGTCATTTATTAGGCTTTTTATATTAGGCTATATCTTATTTCAGTTATAATAAGTTTTATGCCATAAAAAAGCACCTAAAGATGATACCTATATATCATAAATACATTGGAAAAAATGCATAGATGCTTCTATGTTCCATCATGTAAATTTGTGAAAATGTATTTCGACGTAGCTTTCAACTTATTATAGCACTGACTAATTTTTTCCGGCTTAGTACTGACTGATTTTTAAGCTATTAATTCCTACATTTGTGTGTGGACTACTGGTATGTGTGAGATTCACCATTCACCAGCCAGTACTACCCACTAACATCCAATAAAATCTCCTCCGTCTTAATGGGGTGTCGCAGGATCATTTACGCACTCAACCACGATGTCCCGATGACAGGTCTGCCGAAGCAGACCACACAGCCAAGGGGTTGCTCCCACGGTTCACTCTGCTGTCAGAGAAGTTTCAGGAGCAACCCGCATGGCACACCGTCCAGCGAAGTGGGCCTTTTTCCAGTGTATTTTTTGGCTTTACGCCCAGCAGGTGGACACAAACTATGACCTGGAGTAACACATAGGCTGTACATAAACTCCTAAGAATGCACCAGATCTAAGTGAAGAAGTCGCTAGTATATCTTATAGTTATTAAATATTATACGTGAAGTCACGTGCAGTGATTTGTTAAACAGAGTAATGCTTACTGCTTGATAATATCCATTTAGGCATAGCAAAGGTCAATCAGATTATTTTATAGGGAGTGATAAATTAGAAAAGTGATGCTTAGATCTAATAATTGAGAGTGTCAGCTCAATGCATTATTAATACTTTAGCCTAGCCATAAAACGATTCAAGAAAATAATTACTTTTATTTGAACACTGGTAACACTAATTATTTTTTTGCAACAGACCAACGTAACCAATAGACCAATAGACCAAATCTTTCGTATTTTGTCTCGGTTAATATTATATTTTTGTTCTCGACGCTTTGAATGCTTTTCAACAAACATGGGGGAGAACTAAACAGATCATGAAGTAAAATATTGTGCTGATCTTGTCCAAGTCTCGTTCAAAAGTATAGTGTTTTTTAAATGTTGATCATTTCCTTCTTCTTGAAGGAAATAATCATTTCCAATCTAAGCAGATTGGAAGTAACATTTTCTTAGATTTAGGCGAATATTTGACATTTTAAATAAAACACAAACAAACTTTCGCATTAATAAAATAGTTACAACAAAAATGATTTCCGGTCTGGTTGCGAAAAATTTTGAGTGAGTAAAATCTTTTAATGTCATAGTATCTATTAAAATTTATCATCAAAATAAATTCAGTATCACTACATACATAGTATAAAACAAAGTCGCTTCCTACAGTCTGTCTGTATGCTTAGATCTTTAAAACTACACAACGGATTTTGATGCGATTTTTTTAATAGATAGAGTGATTCAAGAGGAAAGTTTATATTTGTATGATACATGCATATAATAACTGTATAGAATGACCGAGAAATTCAAAGATTTTTATTTCATACTAACCGTTAAAACGTACGGATGAAGTCCGCTACGGAAGAGTCGCTAGTATTATATAAAATTATTCACTTTGATGCAGAAAAGAGTTTAATGACTTTGCTATCATATCAAATAAGAATTTTGGTTTTACTCTTGTCATAATTTTAAAACGATGTTTGGGTGGATGTTGTCAATCACGCCAGAACAGCTAAACGGATCTGGATGAAAGGCACAGAGATACATTATAGTTTAGAATAGCACATATGCTACTTTTCCGGAAAAAAATCCGGAAAAATATACGGTTCCCGTGGGATAGTTTTGTTTTTGTTTTTCTAGAGGCGAAGCCGATTGAAGTTCTAGATCGTTAGTTATGTTGCCTCCTAGATACATAAATCTCTACTTGAAAAATGTCATAAGATAAATCTAAAAGTAAAACGAAAAAACACGAAAGCAAATGAGCCTTAAGAATAAAAGCAGTGCATAAATAATCATTATTGTTAAGAACAAAAAGCTATGTTGTTATTATTATAATATTTGACTTTAACGATGTATTTTATCTTTATTGCTTTAGGAAGTTAAATAAATCCTTTTTAAAGCTAATAACGGTTCGTCTTTGTTAATGGTTGATTTAACAAATAAACTTGTTTCTAATTGTTTTTTTTTAAAAAACAATTGAAGATATTGATGTTGAAGTTAAAGATTTTGTATTTTGAAATAATAATGTAATATTAACTAATTTTATTTTATTTATTACTAGCGACTTACCCTCACTTCGCTCGGGTGCGTCCGTATTTTTTTGAGCGGATCCCTTGTTCTTTTTATAAAATGAAAGTAGCCTAAGTTACTCCATAAAACATCACTTATCTGCCAGTGGAATTCCTGTCAAAATCACGTGGAAAAACAGACCCAAAATTTTTAAAAATTATGTTTTTTTTTATAAATACCTACAGTATATAATGTCATATGCATTTAGTAAAAAGCTGTAATTTACTCTTTTTGAGTCTCTCCCGTGACCATGGATGCTGTAAAGCATTCGAAACGTCGGGAAGAAAAAATCAAAATAAATCCGCGAAATAATCCGAAAAGATAGTTTTATTTAGCTGTAATTTTGACATTACAAGCAGACACTTCAATTTTTTTTATCTGTATAGATTACATAAAAAAAATATAAAGGGTTTAAAATAAGTAGTTTCTAAGACCTTTTTTTCAATTTTGATAGTAAGTGCGGGCAATCTAGCCAAGATACGCACTTGCAGCTGTGAAGTGTACCATGCGAGTTGCTACTGGTACTTCTCTGATGGCAAAGTGGACTGTGGGAGAAACCCCTTGGTTATTGTGGTCTTCTTGGGAAGACCTACCGTCGGTGTCACGTGGTTGAGTGCGTAAGCGATCCTGCGACGCCCTATTAGGACGGTGGAGGTTCTGTTGTGTTTTAGTGGGTAATACTAGCTTTTCTAGCCGGTGAGCCCCACATAACACCTGTAGGTATGCAGATGGTATGCGTAAATGCATTTCCCAATGTTGAAAAAATATATAATAGGTAATTTGTCTTTAACTGAAAATTACCTAGTGCAAAATTGAACTTATAAGCTTTTGCTTACTTTTTAAGTTGCGTTTGGCTATCAAGTTATTTTCTACATACAATACCTTATTCCGGTAGGCAAGTAATAAGAGATGAATGAACTTTTAGCATAAACAATTTTATCATATTATCTCTGCTACAAATTACGTCTTCCAGTAGTCAACGGGGTGATAAATGCTGTAACCGTAGTGATGTAACCGATTTATTTTTGGTTTTACACATTTTAACCTACAAGTACTAACGTGCTATCCTTATAACCAACCAGTGGTCTAAAAGAGTACCAAAATATAATTAATGCAATTAACTTTATTTAAAATATTTATAAGACCATCTAGTTTTTGTTTTTTTTTTAACTAAAAGAAAGCATTTTTTTGTTATTTACTACTAAATTATCAACATTATATAAATAAATAAAATAAATATGTTGGGACATTAACACACAGCACCATCTAGTTCCATGGTAAGCTACGAGGCCTGTGCTATGGATACAGATAGTGGCGGAGCCCGAGAAGGGCGGAGTTTTTGCTGGGCCCGTGAAGGGCGGAGGTGAGGAGTTACCCGAGAAGGGTGGAGCGAAGGAAAGGCCTGCGACGGGCGGAGTTCGAACAAGGCTTGCGAAGGGTGTAGGCATCATGCCATCTAAAGTTGCTGTAGCCCAAGGTTGCCGGAGCCAGTCCGGGTCGCCGGAGGAGGAAAAGGGGCCCCAATCGCGTGAGAGGTCGGCCACCAACAACTGGCCAATATGTGGGACTAGCCGAAGCCCAGCGAGCCCTCAATGAGGCCAGAAGGGAGGAGCTTAGGCTCAAGGCCCAAAAGGAAGTGGCGGAAAGGGCGGCGGCACTTAGAAATAGAGCCAGCCCACGTCCAACAGGTGTGCTCAAGAACGCGACGGAAGAGCTTCAGGAGGCGGAATTAGTGACGGATCTCCAGGGAAGAGTGCAAAGTAGCCTGGAGGTCATAGAGATGGTCGCCAAAAAGTCGGGCAACCTAAAGGGTGGCTTTGTAAAAGCCCTGAAGGACGCGGCTAGTGTAATAGCTGGTGCTGTGGACAAACTGGCACGGCGCACGACGACTGAGGAAACAGCCCAACTTCAGTCGGTTAACACCAAGCTTCAGAAGGAGATGGCTGAACTTAGGAAAGAAGTGGCTGCGATGAAGATGGAGCTGGATCGAGCCCGAACAGCACCACCGCCGCAATCACTTCCCGTGAATCTGGGGATGATTACGGGCATGGCGGAGCTCGGGTCCCACGCTAACATGCCACTGGCGGTTTCCCAGGGACGGGATGCGGCTAACCCAGCGTCAGGGACCGTGCCGCTGAACGCCGAAGAATTGGTGCGTTCCATAATGGCGCAGGTGGGCACCTTGGTGAGCGCACGTTTCGAGGCCATGGAGGCTAAGCTGTTACCAGCGCAACGAGTCCCATCGTCGTTGCCCGCGGATGCGGTTGCTAGTGGGTCAGGAGCCACTACCACTACCCTGATGGCTCCGGCAAACCCTGGCCTGAAGGTAAAGAAGAAGAGAGAAGAGAAAAAGAAGAAAGCGTCCCCTAAAGCAGCGCAATCGGTTGCTCCGAAGGACGTCCGACCACCTCCATCTGTTCCCATCACCAGCACAGACGGGTGGAATCTGGTGGTCAAGCGGGGGGCCAAGAAGAAGGCCACGAAGAAATTGAAGAAGAAGATGCCACCGGGCGAACAGAAAACATCCAAGCTGCGCCCACCTCGTTCCGCTGCAGTCGTGATTAGGCTCCAACCCCCAGCGATTGAACGGAAGGTGACATATGGAGAGGTTTTCGCCCAAGTCAAGCAAAAGATAGACCTCAAAGACCTGGGAATCAAAGACATCAGATATAAGGTGGCGGCGACAGGTGCCAGAATGCTGGAGCTACCTGGGACCAATAATGACGACAAGGCTGATGCCCTTGCGCAGCAGTTGAACAATATCCTGGCCGGTGAGGACGTGCTCATCTACCGACCAGTGAAGTGCTCAGAACTTCGAGTGCTGGGTCTAGACGACTCAGTGACTCCAGAAGAACTAGCCGAAACTGTCAGCATACTAGGTAACTGTGCCAAGGATGTGATCAAGGTAGGTGAGATACGCCGTAATCGGTTCGGTCTTGGGTCAGCTTGGGTCAAATGTCCTATGGTGGCTGCCAAACAGATAGCAGCTGAGGGCAGAATACGGGTCGGATTTGTGTCGGCGCAGGTTAGGTTGCTGCAACCCCGACCCCAGCGCTGTTTTCGCTGCCACGAATTAGGGCACGTGGCGGCGAAATGCACTGGCGGCGACGATCGCAGTAGTCAGTGTTACCGATGTGGACTCCCAGGACACAAACGCGGGCAATGCTCTGCTCCGCCACACTGCCCGGTCTGCGAGAGGGCAAACAGGCCAGCCAACCACATTGTTGGTAGCGCAGCCTGCACCCGGGCTCCGTCTCGCTGTCGTCCCGCGGCTAGGGTGATCAGGCCGCCCGTGGAGGAGATAGATCATCAATAAAAATGGCGATACAAGTGCTACAAGCGAACCTGAACCACTGTGCCAGGGCTCAGGACCTCTTAGTCCAAAGCATGGTGCAGTGGTCCGTGAAGCTGGCGATACTGTCGGAGCCCTACTATATCCCATCTAGGGACAATTGGGTTGGCGACAGTGAAGGGTTGGTGGCACTTGTCACCCAGGTAGATGAAGGCGCACTGTCTCTCACACGGGTGATTAGAGGGTCCGGTTTCGTGGCGGCCATGCTAGGCGAAACGTTAGTAGTAGGTGTTTACTTCTCCCCCAACAAAACCCTTGCCGAGTTTGAGAATTTCCTCGATGGTCTGGGGGAAATAATATCTCGGGGTAGGCACCGCTACGTGCTAGTGGCAGGCGATTTAAACGCAAAATCGGGAGCATGGGGTTGCCCAAGAAGTGACGCTCGCGGGCGACTATTAGAAGAGTGGGTTGTTGCCACCGGCCTGACAGTATTAAACCAGGGAACGGTCAACACGTACGTGCGACGGCAGGGTGGGTCCATAGTGGACGTAACGTTCGCGAACCCTGCCTTAGCGAGCCGTGTTCACGGCTGGCGAGTGCTGGACGATGTGGAGACCTTGTCGGACCATCTCTACATTCGATACGAGGTCTCCACGCATCCGGCGGTGCCGCCAAGCCCTAGCCGAACCCTGAGGGAGGAGGGTCCGAGGTGGCAGCTGAAGCGCCTCAACCCAGAGGTACTCAAGGAGGCGGCGACGGTAGCCTCCTGGCTGCCTCCACAAACAACATCCCCAGAAAAGGCAGCAAAACGCATAGCCAAGCGCATATGCGACGCTGCGATGCCTCGGTCTGGGCGTCGCCCCCAAAGGCAGCAAGTCTGGTGGTGGACGGCAGAAATCGCGCAATTGCGTGAAGACTGTGTCGCTGCCAGACGTCTCTACTCCCACTGCCATAGGAGAGCGCGCCGAGATATTGCAGAGGAGGACGCTAGATACGCCAATTATATGGAGGCAAAAACCCGCTTACAAGCCCAGATCGCCAGGGCTATAGCCGAGGGGAGGGCCGAAATGCTGGAGGGGCTCGACAGAGATCCATGGGGCACACCGTACAGGATGGTAATGAATAAGCTTCGCCCCTGGGCCCCTCCAATCACGGAAACACTTGACAGCGAAAAACTGCACAATGTTCTGGAGATCCTATTTCCACGTCGGGACTTCATGCCGCCGCAGATTGGTCCACGCGCGCTGCTCGAAGACGTGGATCACGTGCCGGAGGTTGACGAGGAAGAGATGGCAGCTGCGGTCGTGCGCCTGCGGGGAAAGTCTGTTACCCCGGGGCCGGACGGAGTGCCGGGCCGCGCGGTAGCACTGATGATGGACGCTTTAGCGCCTTGTGTGAAGGGACTATTCACTGCCTGTCTGGCTCAAGCCATAATTCCACAGAGGTGGAAGACAGGCAGGCTAGTCCTCCTCAGAAAGAAAGGGCGTCCAGCGGAGTCTCCCTCCGCCTACCGTCCCATAGTGCTACTTAACGAGATGGCCAAGCTATTTGAGCGCATTGTAGTCGAACGCCTGACTAAGCACATGACGGAGGTCGGTCCGGACCTATCAGACGCGCAGTTTGGCTTCCGCGGTGGTCGCTCAACCGTGGATGCCATTCTGCGGGTCAAGTCCCGCGCGCAGGATGCGGTCTCCCAGGGGGAAGTAGTTTTTGCGGTGTCTCTGGACATCGCAAACGCCTTTAACTCTCTGCCCTGGGCTTGCATCAGGGAGGCGCTCCATTACTACGGGGTGCCAACCTACCTGCGACGCGTTATCGGGGCGTACCTGTCCGATAGGTCTGTGGTCTTCCCTGAGCGGAACGGCTGGGGGAGAAGAGAAGTGTTGTGCGGTGTTCCACAGGGTTCGGTTCTCGGGCCCCTCCTGTGGAACATCGGTTACGACTGGGTACTGCGGAGTAGCACACTGCGGGGAGTCAGCGTAGTTTGCTACGCCGACGACACGCTGGTCCTGGCGCGGGCAAAGAATTATAATGAGGCGGCGATAATAGCAACGGCGGGAGTGGCCCACGTTGTCGGAAAAATAAGGAGGTTAGGGCTAGAGGTTGCTCTAGAGAAGTCGAAGGCACTCTGCTTTCGCGGCGCTCGAAGAGCACCACCACCAGACACACATATTGTGGTGGGCGGAGTCCACATCGGCCTGTCAAGTACGATGAAGTACCTTGGACTCGTGCTCGACAGCCGGTGGAATTTCAAGGCACATTTTAAGGCTCTCGCGCCAAAATTGATGAAGACGGCGGGCGCACTTAGCAGACTGCTGCCGAATATAAGCGGGCCGAACTGCTCTAGTAGGCGCCTCTACCTGGAAGTCTTAAGGTCCATGGCGCTCTACGGTGCCCCGGTATGGGCAGACGCTCTCTGCCGCGAAAATGTGGCTGTCTTGCGGCAGTCGCAAAGAGTAATGGCGACAAGAATCGTGCGAGGGTACCGGACCATCTCGGGCGAAGCAGCGTGCGTGCTGGCTGGAGTATTACCCTGGGACCTGGATGCGCTTTCCTTGGCGTCGATCTACCGTCGGCGTCGAGACCATGCGTCCAGGAACCTCAGTCCAGACACGCACGAGAGCGAGGAGCGGGATGCCGCATTGGAAGGGTGGCTCAGTAGATTGGAGCACCCTTCGGCTGGACGTAGGACCATCGATGCCGTTCGCCCTGTCCTCAGGCAGTGGTTGGCGAGGCGTCACGGTGTCCTCACTTTTCGGCTGACGCAGGTCCTCACGGGGCACGGGTGCTTCGGCGGATACCTGTGCCGCGTCGCCGGAAGAGAGCCGGATCCACGCTGCCACCACTGCCACGACTGCGTCGACGAGTCCGCCCAGCATGTGCTGGCAGAGTGTCCAGCTTGGGAGTTGGAGCGCGAGGCGCTTCGCAGTGTTGTGGGGGCTGACCTGACGTTGCCGGCCGTGATTTCTGCCATGGTCGGTGACGAAAGGTCATGGGCTGCCGTCCTGTCCTTCTGCGAGGACGTGATGTCGCAGAAGGAGGCGGCGGAGAGAGAAAGGGAGGCGACTTCCGATCTCGCCATCCGCCGCAAGAGGACCGGGCGCCGGAGAGCGGCCCACGATCGCCGCCTCCCCCCCTAACACCGGCCAGAGGGCGGTAGACTTGGGGAAGTCTGCCGCCTAACAGCCTGGCCCGAGTAGGCGCGCGCGGTGTCCGCCGCGCGCCACTCCAGAAGGGTCGTAGAGGGTATTGCTTCCACCCTCCGACACCGAGTCGTGCCGTTGGGCAATCGCCGTCGGGGTCGCGGATGATTTCTTGGTTCCCGTGACCCCGACCCTAAGGCGAGTAAGGTGGACACCGTCAGGTTTTAGTGGGTAGGCTGCCGCGCGTTTACCATCTTGGCGCGGCAGGAGCCCCACATAACCCGTCGTTTTTCCCCAGGCGGAGGGTACCCGGCAACAGGGTTTCCTGACGTATAAAAAAAAAAAAAAAAAAAATGGATACAGATAGTTGATACACTACACATATATAACATTAGATACATACAATAATTATACATATAGACACCCATGACTGGAGTATATATATTCGTGCTCATCATACAAATGAATGCCACCAGCGAGACTTGAACCCTCATGGTCTTTAATGTGAGAAAGTTTAGCCATAATCCACTAAGCTGGTCAAGTGTGAGTTGGCGGAAATCATCATCAAACCCATTTTAAAAGTGTGCTAAGTTTTTCCAGATTTGCAGGCTTTTTCACCATATTTTCCTTCACCGTGAGGCATCAAGAGGTGCATTAAAACTGAGCTACTACATCCTTCACTTGCTACCACAGTTATAGGAAACTTACCAAGTAAGTCGTAATTAACGTGACGGTTCAAAATATCATGGTGTCTGTCAGACCATCAATTTGGTATCTCAAGATTAATCATAAGGTAAAATGTAAAATTGTAATTAAAAATGGTTGTTGTAATTTTTTATTGTAAAATTTAATTTCTACAGGCTATTAAGCTAAACTACTTCAGTTTGTGATCCCTACATATTACAAATTAAATTTGAATTTCTGTTTGTCCGAGCTAATCTCAGAAACTACTGTACAGATTCTTATACAGTTTTCACTAATAGAAAGACGGATTATGGTATCTAAGTTATATGCTGTAATATAAAACAATGGTGACTCACCCTCGCTCACAAATCTATCCCATGGGAACCGAATATTTTTTCCAGAATAAAATGTAAAAGCCGTTGTGCTATTCCAGACTATAAACTATCTCTGTGCCAAATTTCATCCAGATCCGTTCAGCCGTTCTGGAGTGAAAGAGTAACAAACATCCAACCATCCATCCTCACAAACTTTCTTTCGAATTTGTATATGAACGTATGGATGGATAAAAGTTAGAATTATTCACGATTTTTTTCTGCATAACTTACTATATTTCTGTTAATTTATACAAAACAATATTTAAAACAAAAGTTTTTCTAATCTTAACTACACTATAGTAGTATAATGTAAGTAATTAAGTTCTAAAGTAACTAATGGTTTTATTGCTTTGTTTATTGTAAGCTTTATTAAAGCTTTCAGCTACTAATTGTTTATTACTGTTTAATTAATTAATGAGTTATTAGAATGTATTATTTTAGAATATTTTCTTGTAACTAGAACTACATTTATGTTTCAATATAATTATGTTTGACATTAACACACAGCACCATCTAGTTCCATGGTAAGCTACAAGGCCTGCGTTATGGATACCAGATAGTTGAACTACTATACATATGTATATAACTTTAAGTACATACCTATTATAAATATAAACACCCATGACTGGATTATAAACATTCGTGCTCATCACACAAATGAATGCCCTCAGTGGGACTCGAACCTGCGACCACTGGCACAGCGAGTAAAGTCACGGCAAAATGAGCCAAACGTGTCGTGAATATATATAATTATGTCAAAATAACAGTTTTATAAAGCTAATAACCTGTTGTTTATTTGAGCGACACCAAATCCATATCAATGATTTATTCTTTATTTGTCCAACCTATTAATTATAGCGACTCAGCTAATTTTATTATATTGACGAATCTTGTAAATAATAATTAAATATATACGAATAAAATATACAAATAACAGAGAAATATACCAAAATAGGACCTTGTTTGTCTTAGCACTTTATAACAAGCTCATATTTCAGTAAAATACTGCGTTTTCAGCTGCTATATTATAAGCTTACTCTTATTAATATACTAGAGACTGAGCTTCTTCAGGTGAGTCCCTAAACTTGAATGGTTTAATAACGTATGAAAGACAAACATCCAAACAAAATGTTTTTGTCTAAAGAGGCGCAGGCATTATAGAATAATCCACGAGGGTTTCATCAGTATCGGATCAATTGTTTAGGAATTTATTTCAAAAACTTGCTGATTCTCTCAGACATGCAGGTTTCCTCACGATGTTTTCCTTCACCGTATGGCAAGTGGTAATCATGTAGGAAATGATTCGCAAATGAAAGTATCAGAGGTGCGAGACCCGGAATTGGAATCTGCTTCACTCGGTTTCCCAAGCGAGCGCGTTACCACTGGGCTACCACTGCCTGTGCAATATATTCTTATTTATATCCTTGTCAATTCTATCTTAAAGTAATATTAAAGTAATATGTAGTTTTTGATGATTTTGCTAAAGTCTTTGACGAAGTCTCCTGTCATGTCCTTATCCATGTCAACTTGTAGAATCGGTATATACAGTGATTTGCTTAGTTGGATCATATCATATCTTCGTGATAGAAGTCAGACTGTGACTATTAAAGGTAGTGGTGTAATTAGCCTTTTTGGGCCCCAATGAAAAAAGTGGAAGTGACCCCTTTGCCTATTTTGAAAATGAATGTGATCCACCGCAGAGACCAGTTTTCGAACTTCGATTTTTTTCCATCAACATACGACTAAATAATATGGAGAAATTTAGAATATTTTTTGTTGCGGTTTTTATAAACTTCTATGGCTATAATTTTTTTCAAATAAAAGAATCGTTAGTAGCCTGCTGGGGCCTCTTGAATCAGGGGCCTCAAGCGACCAAATTGGTTGCATTGGCACAGGTACGCCACTGATTGAAGGTTATACCTCTTCTCTTGTCCTAGTCACTTCTGGTGTACCCCAGGGTTCTCATCTTAGTACTGTTTTGCTTAATTTATCCCTGAATGATATTGCTCGTATCTTTAAGAAGTGTTCTTTTTTATATATCCATGATCTAAATATTGTAAAGAAGATATCAAGCTCTTCAGATTGTGCACTTCTACAAGATGACCTAAAAAGATTTTTTATATTATATTGCTCTAACAGTTATTTCATTTTCCAGGTAACGCACTACGACTGTCTTCTCGTATGTACTTGAAGGTGAGGCATTAAAAATTGAATTTTAATAAAAAAAAAATGAATGCGTGACTTAGGTATACATCTCGATAATAAATTAACCTTTATATGATTCAGTAGTTTGGAACCCACAATATAAGTTCAGTATCGAGA
This sequence comes from Brenthis ino, assembly GCA_921882275.1. NCBI lineage: Eukaryota > Metazoa > Arthropoda > Insecta > Lepidoptera > Nymphalidae > Brenthis > Brenthis ino. The sequence continues at coordinate 11,063,597 of OV170229.1, read as the reverse complement.
CAATGGATAAAGTCCAGCATACGTTTATCAAGTATTTAATTTTTAGAAATAATTCTATCCAGGAGATGTTTCTATTAAATCGTCACAGAATGAAATATCAATTATTTTTATTTCAATTACTTAACAACCTTATCGACTTTCCATATTCATTTTAGACGCCCATTTTCCCGCACTCGTAAAAGAGATCTATTCCATGTACCTTTTACCAGAACAAAATTTGCTGTTGTCATAAAAATGAACAAATTAATCTGTTCTTACATAGATCCTGTCGTGATTATAATACTCACTTCAACCATGTAGGATTAATTAATTATTCTATTCACAATTTCAAGAAATTAATTAATAACATAGTCTAATTATTTTCATATCTTTATGTACTTTAAATTGTGTTCACAGTATACATATATTATGTACTTTGTCAATATTTTTTGCTTAATGTAGCCCAATGTTTTCTACTCTAAATATGTGTTTCTTAAATGTGGAAACTTTATTGGTAAATGTGTGTATTTTTTATTGTGAATTGTATTTTCTTAAATACTATTTTTTCCCTAAAATAAATAAAAACATAACTTGTGTTTCTTATTTTTCCAAAATATTTTTATCTTTGAAACGGGATATTAATTTTTTTTAAACTATTTCAACGAATCGAACGAATACGAAATTGAAAAACATATTTTATATCAAAAATATCGTTGGAGACATAAGAGCTTAAATTTTAAAGTCTTAAGAACAGTCCTTTCTCAACTAATAGTTTAATACCTAAACAAATCCAGTGTGTTGACTTTGACCCTGTGCGTCATTAGTTAGACACGGAACTCCTCTAAGTATTTAGATCAGCGGTTTCCAATTTTTTTTTTGGCAACGGAACCCTAATTGATTTTAATTTTTTAACGTTCTTTGATTTCTTACTTATCATAATAATTAAAACTATTGTGTTGTAGTTAGAATACTTTCTTGTTTGACTTGAAAGAACCAATCATAAATAAAAAATAATTACATTTATAATAATATTTATTGTACCAAAAATATGACGTGTTTAATGTGATGAATGATTTTTTTTTCACATATTTATTTACAATAGCACTAAAATTAGTGGGGAGGTTTTGGCTCAACTATGGGGTTACTCCAACGCTCCAAGTACCAGGATCAACCCGCATGGTACACCTTCCACCGAGGTGGGCCGCATGGGTGGCCCATGGTAGGGAGGACCTCCTGTGACCTGTCCACTGGAGCCCTAGGGTTTCGCGGACCACCATTTGGGGACCGCTGGTCTAGAGTTTATCACTTGATACTCTATTGTTTATTACGACACGTTACCAAAGCGTGCAGATCTTAGAAACTAAGATGTAAAGATCAAACGTTATCTCAAGAAGCGCATATTTTGCATATTCAATAAGTACAATGTTGTTTGATGATAACGTATATAATAATGATATTAATTCATCCCGTTGATCCTCCTATTGCTAAGTCGGGAGTAATCTATCATCTGCATGCATCTTTAAAAACTACATAGTTAAGTTCTCATAGACATTGATTTGATTTTTATAGCTTACATGATTATGGATTCTTATATTGGGTTAGAAGAGTCAGAAATATATTATTATTCTTCAAAGATCTTACGCAAGATGTCAATCTAAAAATTATCTATTTTATGAAAATAATTAAATTTATTATTTCAATATATATATATTTAATTTTTTCTTTAAAGATCGTAGAATAACATAATATCCAGCCCGATTTAGTTATTATATAATATGTAATGAAAAATATTTCACAAGTTGTACTAAAAAAATGCATGTTAATGGTGTTGCTTTATATTTGTCCCTCGGCCCTACGTGTTCAACTTGTCGTGGTGAGCGGGTTCATTAGCGTCCGGAAATCTAACCAGATGCGAAGCCAAGAAACGCAATTGGAAGCGGTGGGCGGTGTGCCATGCCGGTTGCTCAAGGTCTGGATGTCGTGGTTGAGTACTAAGCAATTCCTCGACGTCCCATTAAGACGGGTGAGGTTCCATTGGGGTTGAGTGGGCGGTACTCACTTTTCTAGCCGGTGGGTCCCACGTAACCACCTGTACGTTAAAAAGAAGATTTACTCCTAGAAGGGATTTATTCCAGATAATATGATACAGCAGGTAGTTTTAGTCTCATAATATATGTGTATTTGGGGAAGTTTGTATAGAAATATTCGACACCTGTAAATATATAGCTTTTGAGTAAAAAATACCAATGAAAGCACATGCTCTACATCACGACAATCTTCAATGTATCATTTGATAACTGTATAAAGCTTATCATATACAATGTTCTAAGTCAAGGACAATATCTAACCCATGAAGTAGCAAAGCAGTAGTTACGACCAATAAGAAGCTAATTACATTGTATGAATGTTTTCAACAAATTATCAAACGGATGTGCTTGCTATCTTCCACGTGTATTGATTTGCTTGAATGAATCATTTTATCAAATCAATTATAATTAACTAGCGGCTGACTCTCGCTTCGCTTGGGTTCACCTCTAGAAAAACAAATACATATCTATTCCATTGGAACTGTACTCTTTTCCGGGATAAAAAGTAGCCTATGTGTTATTCTTATGTATGAACTATATTATTGTAAAGTTACATTAATATCCATTTAGCAGTTATTAAGTAAAAGAGTTACAAACATCCATACAGAAACTTTCTTATTTATAATATTAATAGGATGTTGAGCTTTTACCAACTTTTTTTGGAAAATATGCCTTAAACCTGTGAAGAGCTGCTGAAAAAACTCACCGAGACAATAGTTTTTAACTAAATCATTTACATGAATAATACAAATAGTCTGTAGCAAAAATTGTTTTTTTTTGAAATCTAGCAATAGAAGTTCTTGAGTGTTTTCTACATACAAATACGTAGTTTTTTTACGATATTTTTCTTCACTATACCTACTAGCTTAGTCCAATCGAAATCCGGTTTCGTAACAAAATATTGAAAACCTGAAGATTTATGATTTTAAAATGTTAGCAGATATATAAGGAATAGAAATTCGTAAAATGCCCCCGATGCCCAGCTACCCCCGAGAAATAGGGGCACGCAAAGCGTTGAAAAATAGTTTTTTTTTCAATTTTCGGCTAATTGTGACGTTCTATTGAAAAATATTATCTACAAAAGTTGTAGGTCTAGTAAAAATCTACAACTTTTATAAATAACACTTTTTACAATAACCTCAAAGATTTCGATATTTGCAGAAACTCGGTTTTGAACTTTTTCTTGGTTTTTTATTTTTAATGTCTAGAGTAATCTTTTGATTTTCATAAAACTAAGGGAATGTAATCTTCAAAATACATATAATAAATAAAAAAAAATTGAAATGTTTAGCCATTTCCGAAAAAAATATGTTTTATGGTCTCGAGAAGCTGAAAATCACCCCCACCTTGAAGTAGACGTTTACATTTAAAAAATTAAAAACATTGTATGGTCGACCTGTAAAAACACCCTTAAAAATTTTAAAAAATGTAGAAATCGATAATTTTTACTTTGAAAATGTTTTTTTGTCGCTTCAGTATCAGTATAGGCCCGATTTTCAGTGAAAGCGCGAGATCGTCTTGGTGTCCTGGAATTTGGGACTACGTGGTTGATTGGGATGTTAAAAGATGCGCCTGAACGAGGGCTACACAATACAAAAAAATATTGAAAACAAGGTTTTTTTTAAATCGAAAAAAATTTAAAAATGCGGTCACTTTTCGCTCGGTTTCTGTCAGAAAAAAAATCATATCTCGAAATGAAATAAGATAATGAAAAAATAAAAAAAACTCTTAGAGATATGACTTTAGACTACATTTAAAAAAATATTGGAGGTTCGTATCACCGATGGTTTATTCAAAAGTTGTACCTTTGTGACGCTGAGTTTACGCGAGGAGAGTGCGTGAGCGCGATAATGACGTGAAATGATTTTGTTTTTGAACCGAAGTGATTCTTTGTGAATAAGTAAATATGTATTTAAACCAATAACTAACTAATATCCGATGATGATGATGATGATGTTCTCCCTAGCCGATTCCGGCCACGGCGGCCAATCTCATTAAGACTAGCCAACTGCGCAGCAGATATTATAGTGCACAAGTGTTCGCGCAGACACAAGTGCACTCTCTATTCCTGTCACTCTCATACTCCGGTGGGACGACTACTCGACACGACCGGTGAGAGTTAAAGCGCAGGACCGACGGCTTTACGTGCTCTCCGAGGCACACCGCCATCGCATCGGTGAAACACCGCCAACTTCCGAACTCCGGGCTGTTACTGAGACTTATTATACAGAAAGACTCAACAACTAAACTTGGCCCGACCCGGGACTCGAACCCAGGACCTCCGAGTGTGCAGCCGTACATGCTAGCCACTACACCACCGAGGCAGTTAACTAATATCTATACATATAATAAAACAGTAACTAAGCGAAATTTATACGTGAAATATTATTTCAAAACAATGACTGTAATGTATTGTGCCCTACAGACCCCAAAACAATGATTATGAAAAAAATTATCTTTCTGTATGTCTGTTTGTCTATTTGGGTGTGCGCGTTTCACGAATAAAGTACTGAACCGATTTTAACTGAATTTTGTGTACTGATAACGTATTACTCGGGTTAGGATATTTAAAACATCTTTTGAGGAGAGGAGCGGGACGGAGAGGAGTGAGAAGAGAGGAGCCTGTTGTTGAGATTTGCCATGTCTTTTGCAGTTCTTTTTCGCAAATCTTTTTCGCCTGACTACTGCGCTTGTCTTCTTCGCTTGTCTGCTTCACCTGTCTTCTCCTTTCCTCTCCTCTCATCCCCTCTCCGCTCCTCTCCTCCCCCTTTTCTCTTTAAAATAACAAACAAACATTTATATTATATAGTTCTGCTAGTAATTAATATGTCAAAAATTTAATTCAGTTCATTTGGCAGATTCATTTTCAATGTACTCTAAGGTCGTGGCAGACACGAGTACTGTGGATTTTTTTCTATTACCATTGAAGAAGTGTACTTTAGGTCAAATTTGTATAAACTGATTACACCAATGTATTTTTCGGGAAAAAACAATGTGGTTCCTAAGGTATCTTTATATTTTTAATTTGACGCTTATTTCTTATACAATATCGCTGTAAACATTCCAAGTTTGTAATTTGACGAGTCGTGAAAAAATACTAAAAGTTGGAATTCACGTAAAGTACAACAGCGCTTTTATATTTTTTTACCGTAGAATCTATTTATGTTATTATTTTTTCAAATTTATCGATATTTTATTAGTTTTTGATCGATTTTGGAGTTAAATTTATTGATTTTTTCTGAAAAAATTGATTTTAAGGTAAAAAGAAATGAAATTTATTCCTAGTCTAATCTTGTTTATTCATTAGTAAAAATATTATTTAAAAAAATTAAGTTGATATTTACAAATTTTAGTCGTACTTTTGTTAAAAACTGAAAAAATGTAAAAAATAAAATCCTCATAACCACCTGTATGTTTGTAGGCGATATGCATTTCCCAATGTAAAAAAAAAGTATGTAATCCTATTAGAGTTCTATTTTATCGAGTGTTTGGAAATTTAATTAAACTATAATATGCATGTGATATTTTATTATAAATCATTGTACAAATTATAATTAATAAAGTTATATATTAAGGCACAAATAGGAAAAATCTCCGAAGACTCCAGATTTCTCCTTCTTTCTCTTCTTAACTTCTTCTTTTTCTTATTGTCATCTGAAATAAGAAATAAAATACATTATAATTAAATAATTACTTGTAATCTATACTAATATTATAAAGCAAAATAGTTTATTTGTGTTTTTTTAAATACTTCTTATAGTCTACTAGCTGACAAGATTTGATTTGATGTTGACTGATTGGTAAAATTGTAACTGATCGCTGTCTGTATATGGAAGATATTTAAGAAAAACTATTATTGAAGGTCTTTTTTAACGCAATAGAACCCAAAACAATGATTTTTAGATTTTTTTGTCTGTTTGTCCGTGCGTTTGTACGCCCTTATCTCAGGAACGGCTTAACCAATTTGGATACAGTTTGCACTAATGTAGTATTTTAGTAAGCTTCACTTAACATTTAGTATTTTATATTACAATCGGTATATAAATAAAAAAGTTATGTCAATTTAAAGAATCACCTAGGGATGAACCCGACTAAAGCGAGGGTGAGTGGCTACTCAGGAATAGGCGGCTACTTATGGGGATGAGGCAAGGATGTCATTCTACAATAGTTATAGAATAGAAATCTATAGGAGATTTGGTAGTGACATATGTATTATGATTTTATGACATATTATCTATTAAATTTGTCATGTCATTATATCCATTTTTTATTTTTATTCTTAACGATTGTACAATTGCACCTTCTCTAAGATCTTTTTTAGTTTTTTCTCTATCTATAATTATATAGCGATAAGGCCTCATACTATTCTATTTTTTTTCTATAATCTATTTCGTCCCATTAACACATATTAGGTTATTTAACTTAGCTTTAGTATACAAAAAAAGAAAATATATGAAGTTTGCAATAACTCTTAACAAATAAATGTTCGTGTCAATTACAAATTACTCCTAATCAGTCACGGCCATTATCTTGGAAACAGGCGCAAATAAGGCAAGTTCAAAGTTTACCGAGCGATAATAGGGTAAATGCTCTTTGTAGGTAAACAGTGTTCATTGTGGCAACAAAATTTCTTAAAATTATTAAAATCAAATGAAAATTATAACTTTATTCAAGTACTTTTTAAGTTTAACGGCGGTTCCCAATAATCTATCTACGACGACACGTTTGGTTCAATTTGTAGTGACCCTACTTGCTGTGCCAGCGGTCGCAGGTTCGAGTCTCGCTGGGGTTAACTTACTATGGAACAAGATGGTGCTGTGTTAATGTCCCAACGTATTTATTTATCTGCTTCTTTACTAGAGATAGAAATTTGGCATAAGCTCCACAAATTATATGAAATTCTTATCGTTAGTACGGAAAGTCAAAGATAGATAAGTTATTGGGTATCACCGTAGTTGAATAAAGTTGATTATCTATTCAATATGGATCTATAGCATTTTTTTATATACATCGGTTTATAATTGGCAAACATATTATGTACCTAATATACAAAAAAACTTATTTATGAAGTTGAAAATAGAATGGAGATGAATTTATCTCCCAAAAATATTACGATTCTTCAGAAATCATCGGGATCTCGACTGCTTGTGAAAATTTACTTATAAAATTTTAAATTAGATAAAAAAATACTTTAACGTAAGAATATGTTGGGACATTAACACACAGCACCACTTAGTTCCATGGTAAGCTACGAGGTTTGTCTTATGGATACCAGATAGTTGATACATTACACATAATAATAAAACTTTAAGTACATACATATTACAAATATAAACACCCATAACAGGAGTACAAACATTCGTGTTCATAAAAGAACGCCCTTAGCGGGACTGGAACACGGCAAGTAGGGTCACTACAAACTGAATGTAACCAGCTTTTTTATAAAACCCATAATAATAATCTTGAAATTTCCTGTGTAAGATCTTTCGTTCACTAATAATATATTTTGAATATTAATATCTAAATAAACACTGGATCAAAAGTATAAATGATTTCGCTATATACTTATTATGTATAATGGAGATTGAGTAATTATTCACAGTATTGTAAAACATAAAAAATACTCGCAGTTTAAAAAAATGTGAGATACGTATGAGGTTATCTTATCTTGACTAAACTTTTAAATTTTTCCTTACATATATTTTTACTGAACGAATACCTAGTACTGTGATGTGTTTGTCATGAACTTGGATCAGAAATTCAACTCAAAAAAATTGTTATACTTTCTAAGATTTACGTGAATATTTGACATCCATACTAATATTATAAATGTGACAGTATGTTTTTTCGTTAGTTTGTTTATTCGGTTGTTTTTTTGTCCTTCTTTCACGTCGAAACGGAATGACGGATTGGCGTGATTTTTTGTGTGGAGATAGTTGGAGGGCTGGAGAGTGACATAGGCTCAAAAATCAAAAAAATCCATGGAAAAATCCGAGATAGCTTTATTTCAAATATAAAATATATGAATAAGTCTTAGATTTAATTAATTATGTAAATTAAGAGGACACAAGTCCTCGCGTTGTACTCTCAAGGATAACAATGATAGTGCCTTTATCTCGAGCTTTTGTTATATAGAACAATAATGTTTGTTGGGGGTAAATTTTATTATTATATTATTGGTTTTGATAATAACATATGTAACACTTTCTTATATTTACGCGAATATTTGACATTTTAAATAAAACTATCTTTTCGGATTTTTTCGCGGACTAGTTTTGATTTTTAGTACCCGACGTTTCGAATGCTAATCCGTCCCGCAAGATCCCGTCATATATATATCCCGCTGTTTACAGCGATCATGTTCACGGGAGAGACTGAGGTGTTAGATGTCTTAAAGGCATTTTATAGTGCTGGTATAGACAGCCGACCTACAAATAACAAAATGAATTCATAAAATTTTTAAAATACTTTTTTTTTACTTTGCTATACGTGTCTTCTTTTTTCATGTTTCAAGCAGCATGTAGCTAGGAAGTTACCGACTCTGAAAATCAAAATTATACATTATATTAACGTTAGTAACGTATCATATTGTAATAATATAAAAAAAAAACATTTAATAATATTACAGAAAATTAAAAAAAAATGATCATTCAATCAGGATAAAAAATGTAAACTAAAAAGGTATTTTTGGAAGTAATATTAAAATAGTCTTAAAAGTGTTACACTTTATTTAGATTTAGGTATTCATTAGCTTTTATGCGATAATCATGTAATTATTGTTAAAATAACAAAATATTCTTATTTTTTTTTATTTGCAGACGCCATCTATCTAACTATACATATAACAAAATTCTAACTGAGTCGAATCTGTACATTAAATATATTTTTTGGAAGATCTTATTGAAATAGTCATTATTATCGATACCGAGGCCGAATCCTTAGTTTTTGGAATTGTCTGGGAACGTATCATAAAAAAGCCACTAAACAGGTAGTAGTCGTTAGTAGTTTATTAGAGAAGGAGTGCAGAATGCTAATATTTTATTAAAATTATGCATAAAAAATACATTAAAAAAATAAAAAAAACATTACGCACATTATCATGTATTTGACACGCATATATACTCTTTTGTTTCTTGTTAAAGTCTGTGGTCAAATTGAGAATAGATTAATATTGTTTGTTATTTGTTTCAAAATTATTTTGGATTTTATAGGCTATTTAATATTAGCGATTTACCTTCGCTTCGCGCTGGTTCGTCCCTACGTTGAATCCCATACAGACTTTCAATCCCCTTTTTACCCCTTTAGGGGATGATTTCCAGGATAAAAAGTATCTTATATCCTTCCCAAGGTCTCAAACTATCTTCTTACCAAATTTCATTTAAATAGGTTCAGTAGATCCAGAGATTATCCTCAACTAAGTCACAAACTCACAAACTTTACCTCTTTATAATATTAGTATAGATTTATTATTTATATAAATTTAAAAAAAGAATCTCAATGTCGATCAAACTTAATGCATTATGGTTCATATTGAAACACGAGGCGATCACTAGTTAGTATAGATACATAAAAAGGTACTACGAAATCGAAAATATTTAAAAGAAATTACGTTTCAAATGCTTTACAGCAAACAGGGTCACAGAACAGACTAAAGTTTAGATGTCTTAAGTCTCCAAAGCATTAGAAACGCTGGAGACTAAAATAAAATCCAAAGAAATAGTTTCATTTAAAGAGTACTGCTTTTAGGAATTCGTTTGAAAGTTGGAAATTATTTAATGTATAAATTACCAATGATACACCTCTGCTTGATATAGAACAATTACTATTCGGCGAAAAATGTAGATTTCACGAATGCAATTTATTTTTCTCACCAAATCGAAACTGAGAAAATCATGAATCCTTATAACATTTCAATAATTTTTCCCTGTAATTTTACGTTCGCTATCATATCATAAAAGATAAAACTAAGAATTTATTTTTGAGTGGTTTTCTTTAACAGTATTATTGTGATGAAAAACGGGATATTTAACATGTGTAACACTTAGGTACTTTTGAGAGTTCCCAATATTTCGGCAAATTACAACATAACAATTTACAAACGCTATGGTCATGAGCGCACGGGGTATTGTTACAGTGCCGAAAACTCTTAAAACTGGAACTCTCAAAAGTAAGTTCTATACAAGGTAAATATTCCGTTTTATGTCATAATAATATTGTCAGTGACCATGAAAGTTCAAAGATTTCTATAACACTAGCGGCTCACCCTCGCTTCGCTCGGGTTCGCCTCTAGAAAAACACTAATAGAGATCTATTAGTTCCCACGGGAACTATTCATTTTTCCGGGATGAAAAGTAACCTATTGTATGACCAGCAATATAAGGTATCAGAAGGTTAAATTTTACTAAATTAGGTGCATAAGTTGTTGTGTACTAAGCTGTATAAAATACTATAGTTTTTTAACTATCCCACGGGAACTCTGTGATTTTCTGGGATAAAAAGTATCTAAGATATTGACCGGGGATATAAGGTACTACTATGCAAAATTTCATTTAAATCGGTCCGACAGTTTCGGAGATTAGCCCGTACAAACATACAAACTGACAAACAGACATACAGGCAAACAGACAAAACTTTTAATAACTATAGTTTTGGGGTCTATACAGTGTGTATAATACGTTACAAACATACAAAAACAGATCTATCCCACGGAAACCGTTCATTTTTCTGGGATGAAAAGAAACCTATTGTTTGACCAGCAATATAAGGTATCAGAATGTTAAATTTTACTAAATTAGGTGCATAAGTTGTTGTGTACTAAGCTGTATAATATACTATAGTTTTTTAACTATCCCACGGGAACTTTTTGATTTTTCGGGATAAAAAGTATCTAAGATGTTGCCCGGGGATATAAGGTACCACTATGCAAAATTTCATTAAAATCGGTCCTATAGATTCTGAGATTAGCCCGTAAAAACAGACAAAGAGACAGAAAAAACAAATTTGAAAAAAATCTGGATTTGTTCTATTTGTCTTCTTACACCCCCCTGACTCGGTTTTTAGCATTTTTTTGTTATGTACAGACATTCGACCTCTACTGTTTTATTATAGTATAGATAGATTTTCTTAATTAAATTCAATTTAAACCTACCAGTTAGGATTAACTAACTTAGAAAACACCTAAACATCGAAATCCTAATAAAATTATACATTTTTTTATAAACTAATTGATTATCAGTACCCACAACTGCATTTTTATTGATTGAAAATTAATTTTATTTTTTTGACGACACGTTTTTACTGACCCTACTTGCTGTGCCAGCGTTTTTGTGTGAAGAGCACGAATGTTTGTACTCCAGTCATGGCTGTTTATATTTATAATATGTACATATGTATTTAAAGTTATATTATTATGTGTAGTGTTATATTATTATGTATCAACTATCTGGTATCCATAACACAAACCTCGCAGCTTACCACGGTACTAGATGGTGCTGTGTGTTAATGTACCAACATATTAATTTATTTTATGTATTTTATTTACGCAAAATCTATTACATACACAGATTTACAACAATTTTATTTAACAATAATTCAAAAATAATTAAGATAGTAATATTGTCTTAATGTATTATTTATTTGCATCCACTTCATCTAAAAATTCTTGGTTTTATGATGAATTTCATTGCTATGAAATGGGTTTAGTTTTTTTACTGATATTTTTTAAAGCGACGGTTTATTTGCTTTATAAGCGTTGCGCGTAAAGTACCTTCTTATAAACTTTAAAATAAAAATAATAGCTATAACAACATTAAACGAAAATAAGAATAAAAAATATTAAAAAAATGTCGATGAGATACCTACATATATACTAATATTATAAAGAGACAGACTTTGTTTGTTTGAGCGCGCTAATCTCAGGAAGTATTAATCCGAATTAATCCGATTTGAAAAATTCTTTTTGTATTAGATAGCCCGTTTATTTAGGAAGGCTATATCATAATACTATATATCTTAGTCTATCTATTGGATACTAACCGTTAAGACGTACCTAGGGACGAACCCGAAAGCAAGGGTGAGTCGCTAGTATGGACGTATTATACAGTTTCACAAATTTAAAGTGATAGATACTTATTATAAAATAAAACTATCTTTTCGGATTATTTCGCGGATTTATTTTGATTTTTGGTTTTCGACGTTTCGAATGCTTTACAGCAATCATGGTCACGGGAGAGACTGAGGTTTTAGACATCTCAAAAGCGTTATATACTTGTACTTCACTGAAAATTGACTTAAAAGTTAAATTCAATAAAAACATTAAAAATATTATCTGTTGAAGCATGCTTAAACATAGTGCTAATCGAGAAATATATGAAGAAACAAAAATATAGTAATTAATCACATTTATTATATCTAAATTTATAAACATTTTAAACTATTTAAAAATCAAAGGTCATTGTACAGTCTGGGCATGTCAATACACTATAGACCAAGCGGCAGTCGCTGTTTCTCCTTTCTCTTCAAAATTTACTGCTCGAAAACCCCGGAACGTATTATTTTAGGTCTTTAAAAGTTCCAATTTACGATTTTCGACGCCCGACGCATTTATCTAAATGTTTTTAGTTTAGGGGTTGCAGTAAAAAATTCTTTTACGCAAAGTTAAGAAATAAAAATTTATTTATATGTTGAATGTTAATTTAAAATTCTTTCATTATTATTAGTTTTATTCTTTTGTGTATGTTATTAACATTATGTTTTTTAATATTGTTTTCATTAATAACAAACTACTATGGCATAATTACGTAATATACATATTTCACATTTTTATATAATACGTTAATAACGTTTTTAATTCAATTGGAAAACGTATTTTATTCGAAATTTAATATTATTATTATAAGCTGTTACAAAAATTTAAATTACCCCTAAACATTTTTAGATGAATTTCTTTTTTTGTTCCACGCATAGCCAAATGCAATTCAGTGATTTATCTTTTTAATTCGAGTCCGACGTAAATGGCCGAGAAGCCGTTATACGTCCACATTAATAGGAGCGATTCAACAATAATGCCAGTGCAGTTTTAACTTTAAAATTTTATTGTCTACTAAAGGCACAATTTTGATATACGATCTATAATTAAAAAGTTTAGTGGAGTAATAAAATCTAGTTTCGATATAATTATCTAATAGGAAAGTATTTTATTGCAATAACTGTTTGAAACAATATCAGCTTTCTACTACTTCTTATATATATTTTTTATTTTTATAAATATAATAAACTAGCGACTTACACTAGCTTCGCTCGGGCACGTCCTCAGGTAACTAAATGTAACCTATGTGTTAGGTCATAGTTTATTTGTGTATTTCTAAACTCAATCCAAACCAATCCTTGAAAAATTGATCCTTGTCTCAGCGTTAAACACACACTGTCACATTTATAATAGTAGTCTAATTAGATTAATCTCTTTATTATTTTCCTTGTGTTAATCAAATTAATAACTTTATTTATAACGCCATGAACTTTTAAAATTAGTGAAGTATAAATAAATCGCTTTCACTAGGAATTTCTTCAAATGTCAGCTTTGTCAATTATACCGATTTCTTTAAAGCACTACTTATAGATCTAAATCATGCTAAGTATAAAGGCTCTAGTAGTAAAAATAAGAATATAAAAAATATTTGTGCACGCTAGCTTCTCCAAGTCATTGCCCTGCCTCCATCCGCATTACTCAGCCTACAAACAATAAATTTGAAATAGCGATGCACTTTGTCAAACGAGAATATATTCTACTCTTAAATTTAACATTTTGAGAGTTTTACGTCTTGGCTGCGTCAGTTTTAAGGATTAATGTTGAAAAAATGTCACAGATTATAAACGCACATAATAAACATAGAGCTGATTGCCAAGTAGGATAACCAGAAACAATAAATATGCAGTCCTTGAAGCGTTGTATTTTTAACTGTAACTTGGCTGCAGTAATAAATTGTGAGAATGAACGTGATTGTTGAACCGTACCACAAAATTACACAGAAAAGGCAACCTAATTTTTAGGGATATAAATTTGACGTAGTTTTGATATCAATTTCTCATGTGGGTCAAGGCGATTTATTTTTAAAAGAAAGATTTATTTACAATATTTATAAATGAATGTAGCTTTTTATGGCATAAGTGGCTTCTGCGTCACGGTTCATCTTTGTCTAAGTAAGTTACATTCAAGTGTTGTTTGAAATAACATTTTACAACCCATTTATAAAGCAGTAAAACTCATTAACAATTCAAAAAATAATTTTGAGATTGGGAATACTTAAAAATATAAAAAAAAAACAATTCTTAATTACTTTATAACAAGTAAAAACTTGGTATACATTTTTTTCATTATTACATCCAAATAAAAAAAATCCTTTACAAACAAACATCTTTAATACTTATTATAATTATCATGAAATTAAAAAACATATCGTAAAAAGTATTTATAGCAATTCATAGAGAACGTAAATTCGGCCGCCGGCTCTCGGACTATGTCTGGCAAGAGCCTCTCTCGGTCTACACCTTGGCAACCGCCCAAACGCTATGTTGCATAACTATTTAAGGATGTTATACATATGTACATGATTATTGCTAAGCCAACTTGTCCTCTGGCCTATTTAAAATTAAATGATTCAATAAAAATACTTGGCATGAATTGTTTTTATGGGTTTTTTGCCCCATTATATGTATATGTTAGTATTTTAAAATGATACTTTAATGGAGAGATCCGACAGAATAATATTTGCTTCAGGATATGAAAATTTATACTTAGTTATCATTTGTTTTTACGAGCTCAAAGAACGAAGTAGATACTGATATATAAAAATTTCATAGAAAATATTCTCTGTGTCGCTGTGAAACATATTTTTGATCCGAATTTTGGCTATTGGTTAGTTTTGTAGATAGAATGACTTGTATATTAAAATTAGTACCTTAAATGAGTATCTTCATATTTAAAAATAAGAAGAGGTATATTGTGTTTCTATGTATTCGAATATGCTATATATTATTCCCCGCTTCAGTTTATTTTCATAAATATATAATATAATAAATAATTCTTTTTTTATGGACGCTATCCTGCTTGAGCATTGGCTTTTCGTTTGGCGGCATAATTGATTTTGACCATAAAATAAATACTTTGAGACAAACACAATTTTTTTTAACAAAGTCGGTCCAGTCATTTAGGAACAGTTCATGACACCTACACATACAGAAGTATATATTTACTAGCGGCTCCCACTCGCTTTGCTCGGATTCTTCCCTAGTGAAAAACAAATCTATTCCATGGGAACCGTACATTTTTCCGGGATACAAAGTAGGCTATTTGCTATTCCAGACTATAATCTATCACTGTGTCAAATTTCATCTAGATCCGTTTAACCGTTCTAGCGTGATTGAGTAACAAACATCCATCCATCCAAACTTTCCCATTTATATGCTTGTAAGATATGTTCGGTCAGGATCTCAGGTCAGGTCTCTCAGATCCTCTAGTAATAAAAACTAAAAAAAATCGACTTTCAGGCACTAACATGTAAAAAATAACTAAACGGGGGTTTTCATTTAGAATAGATATCTAATTAAATATTTTCGAAGTCTAAGATACGTAATATACATCACAAATTGATGTATAATATTTTAACTATAATTAGAGTTCATACCTAATCATATTATTAGATATTCATATCTTAAAATATTGTCGGCTGGCACCGACTTCGAAAATATGTGATTAGGTATCTATTCTATATGAAAACCCCCGTTTAGTTATTTTTTACATTTTAGTGCCTGGAAGTCAGTTTTTATTATTTTTTTTAAGTTTTTATTTTCCCTATTAAGTGTAGACGTAATAAGCAATATATAGACGTAATAATAAAATATTCGATTAAACAATTTAAAAAAAATATATATTTATTGTTGGTTTTTTAAAACCACTCCACCGATTTCGATAAAATTTAAATGGGACCATCGGGGAAGTATACCCTTCGAAACAAAAAAAAATCCAAATCGGTTCAGGCATCGTCGAGTAGGTAAACATAGACAAAAAAAAAGATTCCGACGAATTGAGAACCTCCTCCTTTTTGGAAGTCGGTTAAAAACAAAACATCCTAAGCCTTGACTGCAGCGCCATCTACCGGTCTAGTTGTGAATCTAAACGATTATAAATTTAAGTTGAATTTGTAGAAGTAGGTACTGTACGCATTTTGATATGGGGCTTACCAATAGAAAAACATAGGTATTATCTAAAAAGATTATGATATGAGCTATAATTTATAAACAATCGTCTAGTCTTCTGTCTATATAAATAATAATGAATGTTTTTATGTTTGTCCTCAATATGTTCATAAACTATTGATCCGATTGTGATGAAACTGACATGAAATAAACAAAAAAAAAGATTTTTCTTTGAATCCTTGTTTTTATGCGTTCCTAAACCATTCAAGCTTAGAGATGCACCCGATACGCACGCAAGGCTAAGTCGCTAGTATAAAATACAAGTGAGTACATTTAGAAGCAAACATTACCGATATTTGTCCGAACGCCTTTAGTTGTATGGTTATTTTATTGAAGCTTAGCGTTATTGCCATAGTAATCAGTAAATATCCCAATATCATTCTAATAATCTTATACAATCTACTTGTACTTCAATAAATTTATTGATTTATTTATTCATATCTAAACTATTTCAGATATTTAAATCAAATTAAGTATTTGGACCTATTTCTTATATTAACAACTAAAGGCTCACCATCGCTTCGCTCGGGTATGTCGCTAGGTACGTTTTAATTAGATATAAATAGCTATTAGCCAGCGTTAGCCATATAAATTTTAATTTTTTTTTCGTTAATTTTTCATTTTTTCTCTGTATTAAAACCTTTCGTGGGCCTTAAGGAACATACGAAAAATTTTTTTGCCGAATTGGTCCAGTCATTCTTGAGTTATGCAAATATTTCTTAAATACAAATATCTCTTGTGCAGTATTTGGCTTTTTTATCTTTTCTATCTTTTTAAATCTTTACATTATGTACGCTATGCTCGTAGAGAAATACTCATAATAATCTCTAAATAGTTAATTTGCTGGTTTGGGTAATATAGGATAGAAAAAGAACCACTAGAAGAGAAAGAACCACTGTTGAAGATACGTTTAGCTCAGTTTGTAGCGTAGAGAAATACTCATAATAATCTCTAAATAGTTAATTTGCTGGTTTGGGTAATATAGGATAGAAAAAGAACCACTAGAAGAGAAAGAACCACTGTTGAAGATACGTTTAGCTCAGTTTGTACTGTCGTGCTTCCTGTGCCAGCGGTCGCAGGTTCGAGTTCCGCTGGGGGCATTCATTTGTGTGATGAGCACGAATGTTTGTACTCCTGCATGTTGTTGTGTATATATTTATAATAATATGGATTTAATAATATTAAAGTTATGCATGTGTAGTGTATCAACTATTTGGTATCCATAACACAAGCCTTGTTCGTAGCTTACCATGGAACTAGATGGCGCTGTGTGTTATTGTCCCAACATATTTATTTTATTTATTTACTGTTTTTACTCTATCTATCTACGGTAAAAGTGCTAGAAGATAATTTGTTATCGGCTCAGTTTAGACGACTCTCTTTTTGTGTTTTTTGCTCGATCTTTGCATATTGTGAAACGATTTTCATGATTATTATATTACCTACTACACCCATACTAATATTATAAATGCGAAAGTAACTCTATCTTTTACCTTTTCACGCCTGACCGCTGAACTTATTTCGATAAAACTTGGCAAGGATAAAATTGCATCCTAGGGATGGGCCTAGGCTTCCTTTGATTCCTGGCCCACTTACCACGTTTTCTTTAAGGCTTGACACATAATTATTATCGAGAAAAATAATTGTCCTTTTTATTTAAAAATAACTATAACGTTTAATTTTATAGTAACTTAAAATAAATATTAATTAAAAATATTACAAGTTATTACTTACATTTTCATTGGAGTGGCGAAATTTTCTTCATCAAATCCAAGTTCTTTGACAATGGATTCCTGTAAAATACAGTAGTTAACTTTATATATACAATAGTAAAATAGTTAAATACATGGAAATTGTATATAAATCATATTACAAAATCTTCTTTAAATATGATTTGTACTATATATAGTAAATTAAGTTAAAATAATAAGGAAAGGATATAGGATAATAAGGAATTAAAAAAAATAACAAATTTTGAAATTACAGTTGAGTCCTCTAAGCAGTTAATCATTTTATAAAAAATTGTGTTGGCCCAGTGGTCGAAATTCGAGCATAATTACCATTGAAAATTTGAGGAAAACATATAATTTGAATAGAATTTACCTATCTATGTCAAAAAACTCTGTTTTCAATTTTTTTATTGATATCTAAAGTTCGTCTATAGCTACTAAACAAAATAAAAAAAAACGGTTGACAAGCAGAGGAGAAAAAGACACTGAACTGCTTTGACTTTGCCTATTTATATAGCTACAAACATTCGTATAAGACCGAATATTTGTATACCTTCATAAAAAAACTAGCACTAAAAAAATAACTAAGTAATATTTATTTTGACACGAAAGATTATTATCAAAATTATTAAGATATTTTTGATAAAATTTATGATAATACGTTTATAAACTAGATATTTAGAACGTACAACGTTTGATTATTTTTTTCTTATTATACTTCTGTAGAGGGGTGGTTGTTGTCATTGTATATCAAGGAAAACTATGTCGTAAGCATAATTTATGTCACATTGTTGGGAATTTTGGTAAATTTATGATGAACTGAAGATTATTGTGATAGAAGTTACTTGGTTTTATTAAATACTAGCGACTGAACCTCGCTTCGCTCGGGTTACGGTTGGGTTTTAACGTTTAGTATACATTTCTCAAAGACGAGATATTTTCCTGGAATAAAAAGTATCCTGCATATATGTTCACCCGGATAATCAGCTATTATCATATCGAATTTCATCAAAATCTGACCAGTGGTTTTCTCTTGATACGGTCACAGACAGATAGAGACAAAAATTCTAAAAACTATAGATTCGGCCTCTGTATCGCTAATAATGACTATTTCAATAATATTTTCCAAAAAATATTCAATGTACAGATTCGACTCACTTAGAATTTTGTTATACGAGTATGTAGGTACCTAAAGATAAATACAGTAAGTAGGGAAATACTAATTAGGAGCTCATTTTATACATCAAATTACATTTTTATACATATATTAGTAATGTAAGAAATCGGTATTTCTTAAATTAATTCATAAATACAATTTTATTGATTAACTAGCGACTTACCCTTTCTTCGCTCGGGTGTGTCCCTAGGTACGTTTTTTTAGCGGAATCCTAATTATTTTTTGAAATATGAATACTAGCCTAAGTTACTCCTTATAAAATCAAGGGTATGTCAGTGAAAGTCCTGTTAAAATCAGTCTAGCCGTTTCCGAAATTAGCCGGAACAAACAGACAGATAGGTACACAGATAAAATTAAAAAAAAAAAGTTTTTCTTATAAGTATTATATATAATCGCATATGCATTTAGTAAAATGCTGTTATTTTGACATTACAAATAGACACTTCAATTTTATTTATCTGTATAATCTGACACGCATAGCCGCGAAAGATAACAAGGAAAAAGCCTTTACGCTATATATATAGATAAAAAATCATCTAGATCTTTTCACGTTTTAAGTTTTTAAATACTTTGCTTTAAAGTTAAAGTTTCGAAATTATTATACCAAAACTATAACTGAAATTATTCTAAACTTTAAAAACTTGAATCATAAAATGTTATACTTACATTAATTATGCCATCCAAAATATATACGGAAAAGCTAAAAAATCCATCTGAAATCATACTTATTACGAATTCTAAAAATATAAGTATAGCTGCATATTATAATAAAATTATAATAAGTTATTATAATCTAAAATGAGTCATTTCGCCTTTAAATTGAGGTAAAATAAATATTTCTATAAATAGTAACATTTCTTATAGTTTCAATAGTCGCTGCAATTTATTTCAATAAATTAAAAAATATGTGAGTTGACAGCGTAATTTGGTGAAAAGATAAAAATAGCGAAAAAAAACTCTTGACTAAAATTGGATATTTCATAACAAATCTTTTAGCTTATAACATGTTTCACTGTAATTATTCTAAATTAACTTAAAATATAATAACTTAATAGTACGAAGAATATAAAACTTAGTAAATAGTCTTAATTATATAAATAATTTAAAAAAATACAAAATAATAAATACCCAATGAATAAGCAGCCACTAATTCAAGGGGTATCATTATTAGAAAATAAATAAAACTTAAGGTAGGAAGTTGTAACAAATATTTAAAAAAACATTAATAATAAAATATCAAATTAGAACAACTTTTTTAATATATGGGATAAAGCAATTATTTACTAAGTAGAAAAAGATAACAACTGACAAGACTGTTATTTTCCAATGTCATATATTTTTTAACCTATGTAATAGATATGAGATCATATTATAATCGTTGTTAAAATTTATTTCCTGCTAGGTAATATCTGTTTGTCTGTACATATAATTAATATTAAATTACTTTAAAGGAAACAATAGGTGGATCCAAAGTTAATAATATTATGTATATTTTTTGACTTATTTAAATAAAATCTGCGTAAAACCACGGGTCAAGCCTAGTAATAAATAATATTAACATTCATCGTGTACGAGCCTAGACTTAAAATTACCTAGACGATGATCTTGCAAATTCAAACCAACTAAGGTTGCCAAACTGAATATTAGCTCAAAGGTCGCGACCTTAAGTCCTTCAGATCAGCATGTTACAGACATACATGTGTGAATGGAGTAGATATATCTGTAGTACATTTTTAACTATTTAAAATAACATCCTATTAAGAAAAGAACAATAATACATAAAAAATACGACTTTGCTAAGTAAGTTTTATATAAAGTACTACCAAAAATAATAACAAGGTAATATAGTGGCAACCCTATCACAATATAGGTCATAAGCTAGATAAGTAAAATGCCTAACATGTGCCTAATAGGTTTTACGCATGTAACCTCAGTACATTGAGGTCGATGAAAATATCTGATGAAATAAAGCGATTACATCATTGTACTGATAGATTGACAGTTTTTTACATTAGCTCTACTGTCACTTTCGATATCGTTAACGTTTACGAGACGATAGAGATGATAGATAACATATATATTGGCGTGGAGTTTCATATTAGTTTTTAGAAACAGTTTTTTTGTTTTAGTGTGTAAGTATTTAGATTGATAATAATTATTGGACTTGTTTTATTTTTCTACAATAACTAACAATGCTGGTATATAATGTAGGATGGACTCAATTTTCAGCACTTAAACTCTAGGTTGGACCTTTGTGCGTCATGCTAGTATATAATTGTATCTATTTTTTTTATTATGCACTCATACCAGCGCAAATAAAAGTTTGAAAGATTCTTGAAATATCGTTGTATTTTAGACTTTAGATTCATTATAATCCAATTTAGTCGAGGTTTTAACTTAGAGGGTCTAAAATTCGTTTTTAACTTACTTATTATGTTATAATTCTAACTCATCATTCAATTGCAGCAACTATTTAATTGCCATAAAAAATTAAAACAAAAATATCCTTATTTATATTATCGAGATTCTTTTTAATATATTGCTTATCTGTTTTAAAGGCAAATTCGAACAGCGCTTTCAGGCACCTTTTCAGTCAACATTGTGTAGCGCAGGAATCAAATACACTTCAAAACCCAGATACTAAAACTATATTATTTTATGATATGAAACGAGATGTTGATAAAGTATATCATAATTATGGTGGAAGTCTTTATATATATATATATATATATATATATATATATATATATATATATATATATATATTTTCCAACAAAAATAATATAAATCACCATAAAACTATAAGCGCTTAAGGTTTTTGTTATATAAAAATATAGTAATATTTACATTTTCATATGTTCTTTGTAATTATACCTCTATGTGCTATAGCGATTATTTCTCGCATGCTTTGCTCCACTTCTGGCAGGCGCTCGGGCCGCGGGTCGGCCGCTCTCGCCAATATCTGCCTCACAACGTCACGAGGGGGTGCTCCCAGTGGAGTAGGTCGGGATGATAGACCCAGCTGAAATATGATGGGGATAAGTGGGTGATAGAGACCTTCACTCAGAATAAAAACACAGAATAAAAAAAAGAAACAAAAAAAAAAGACAGAAATGGTTACGGATTTATTCGCCGATTTTTTCTTAATATTGCGACCATGATTGCTGTAAAACATTTAAAACGTCGAGAGCCAAAAAACAAAATAAATCTGCGAAAAAACCCGAAAAGATGGTTACGAGTTTGAGTACATTTCATGTTATATATAGGTACAGTCTACATACATACATGATATATGGATTTCCATCCTTACCTACTCATATTAATGTGACAGTTGACGATTCAAAAGTACTTGTACTCGTAATTAGTCTAATTGAATAAAATTTATTTCATTTCATTACAGTGTTGTTTTTTAGTAATATTTTTTATAGAATTAATGCTCATAGACTGATGTTGTGACTCAATTTTAAAAATAACTTCATAGACAAGCTTATGCTAATAATAAAATTAGTCTAACCAAGGAACAGTGGATCTATAGCTGTAGGTACCAAGACACAAGCCATTAGATCAACCAGGCAGTAAAATTATCCGTATACGCATTATGAGAATTTGTCTTGAAATATGAGTATACATAATTTTCGTTAGTACAAGATTACGGATAAAATATATTTATATAACGAGTTTGTGAGTTTGTGAGATTGTGACATTGTAGGGGGTAATCTCTGGATTTACTGAACTGATTTAGATGAAATTTCGTAAGAAGATAATTTGAGACCCTACTAAGGATACTTTGTATCCCGGAAATCATCTCTTAAAGCTAATTTAAGCAATAATCGAAGTAATGGAAAGCAACAGCCGTAAACATTTTTAGTATTTATAAGTAATAGCTCAGTTCAAAGGAAATATATGTCGTTATTTCATGTATAGATCGGCATATAAAATACGAGCGACCAACTATATACAATACAGTCTACTTATGTACAATAGAATAAACTTTATTTACGACGTACACTTCTAAAAGCTAGCAGAAGAAACATATCCAGCGTATTCTTTTATATTTTTTTGCATACACTCTTCATGTCCCAGAACTATTTAATACAATGGGATATTAGTACAATATTAGATTAATACTTTCTTAGATTTTCGCGAATATTTGACATTTTAAATAAAATAATGTTTTCGGATTTTTCGCAGATTTTATGGGTGCTGTTCCGTAATAACTATATAATGATCTTTGAGAAGTCTTAAACCTTAGTATTTTCCGTGACCATGATTGATTTGAAGCATTCGAAACGTCAGGAACCAAAAATCAAAATACCTACCTACTTGTTAAAATATAGTTGAAAAGATAGTTTTATTTAAAATGTCAAATATCCGCGTAAATCTAAGAAAGTATTATTTGAGATCCGGGATTTGAACCCGCTTCACTAAGTTTACCTCTAGGCTACCATTTTCGGAGTTATACATCATTTATCAGTAATATTACCTTGGCTAATATTTGTGTTTTGATGTGGTCTAGCCGTGGGTCGGGTCTGTGCGAGGCGGCTCGCGGCCGGCCGGCGAGCGCGAGCGCCGCACACAGGAGGAGGCAGGCGCGCATGGGCGCCTAGCCGAGCGCGCTCAGCCAGCGCCATCTGCACCGCGCCCGAGCGACATCTCCGTGCCTGGAGACAAATTGGTAATCTATATATCTTGACACGTTTGGATCAGTTTGTAGTGACCCTACTTGCTGTGCCAGCGGTCACAGGTTTGATTCCCGCTGGGGCCAAACATTCGTGCTTATCCCACAAATGAATGACCTACAAACTGCAAAAACTTATCTAAATACAAAATTTGATCCAATTCGTTCGCCGTTTACGAGATACACGCATTAAATTTATATATGTAGTATATAGTATATACTTACAAGAATTGCTCATTTAAATTTTAATATTACAAGATATCAATAAAATAGTACGGGAAAGGACTATACACAGTTTGAGGACAACCAAATCATAAAACAAATGTTAATAAGAAAAAGTACGTATCTCTGAACCGTTAAGAAGTTAAACAGATGTGTCCGACTGTAAACTAAGAAGTTTTCAATTACTTCAATAAAATGCTGTAACCCAGATTCTTTATGACCGCAATCAATTTTTTTAGTGTACGAGAGGAATTTTTAATTTATATGTCTTTGTTATTGTCAACTTTATAACATTACTAGCATTGCCCGCGGCTCCGCCCGCGGTCAGATGACCAAAAAGCAAATTCTTAGGTTTTACATATTGGTATACTCTTACATTGCAGTTTTTGTATTTTTTCTCAGAAATGAGACATTTTCCCGCGGTAAGAACTATCTTATATGTTGACCCAGATAGCCCGCTATCACCATACCAAATTTAATCAAATTCCCTCCGGTAGTTTTTCTGTGAAGCGGTAACAGACAGATAGACAGACAGACAAAAGTTCTAAAACTATAGATTCGGCCTCTGTTTCGATAATAATGACTATTTCAATAATATTTTCCAAAAAATATTAAATGTACAGATTCGATTCAGTTAGAATTTTATTATATGTATAGAGTATAGATATATAGAAGTACAGGAACCCTAAGTAAAAAGAAATCCGTGGTACACTCATGCAAAAGATCACTATCATGCGTCGTGGTCTTATAGGTACTGCTAGAAGAATCTAGTCAAGGACTATTTTGTACTCTGTCTACGTACAAATATCGAACCCAGAATCATCAACGGTGTTAACAGTGCTTACTTTTACGCCATTTAATCATAATATTATTTCTGAGTTTATATCTAAGATTTGAAGTAAGGATTTCTTTTATTAAATTCCTAAGTACGGCAAAACAATTTTTAGAATGACTTCCGTTACAATTTACAATAAAACTGACATTTATTATTACGTAGGTTGGGGGAAGTTAACCCTAGTGCGTGTGGTACAAGTAAAGGGCGCTCAACTGGCACACTTTGAAGCCATTAAAAAAATTGAAGTAAAGGGCTTATACTTTTTATATTAGTATTTCAATATATTTATTATTGTATATTATAGAAATATTTTTCAGGGGGTCCGTTCGCGTTGAAAATTCCCATCGGTATCAAACTTCACAAGATTACCTACTGGAGTAATGGGATAATCTGAAAATTGCTTGAAAATTTATTAAAATATAGAACATAAGCAAACGTCTCGACATTATAATTAAAAGCATATACGTATAGTATATATGTACAATTGGCTCAAACAAAAAAAAAATCACTAAGAAATAACTGTTAGAATTTTAAAGATCTATCCAGAGGTACACACGCATACGCTTATATGGAGAAATTATTTTTTGTAATCGCGCAATTACATAATTATATGAAATGAAAATCTGAATAGAGAAGTGAAATAATTGCAAATTGTAAGTACGACTCTAATAGGTTTTTGTTATTGGTTAATTCAATTTATTTTAAAATTGAACCTGTCACCACCCACACAGTGGTTAATCCCTCCACGACCGCGGACTCGCCGGCGTTACAGTTAACAATAGATTTCTTAGAAATTTAATTACTTTCTTAGAAATTTACCTGGAGGTGATAAAACCATTAACACCACCACGATGATATCATCTGTTTTAAACTATTAGCAATGTTTAAAAAAACAAAAATATAAATATTGTGTCAATAAATCGCTCGTCGCTCATAGCTTTCGATCGACCACACAACTTCCGCCCGTGTTCATGGTTCATATGAATTATGAAGTTCACCTGTTAAGTGAGGTCTTAGCCTAATAACTTGTGGTTACACCAGATGTTTTAGTCTATAATTCAAATACGAAATATTCATTAATCTATAAATACAAATAAATAAAATTGAATTGTCTGTTTGTAATTTCAAAATAGCAGCTTTTTACAAAATGCATAGGTATGAAAGTATATACGGTACTAATAAGAAAAAAACACTATTTTTAAAAATGTTGCCTGTATGTCTATTTGTTCTGGCTAATCTCCGAATCGGCTAGACTTATTTTGCCGGAACTTTCATTGGCAGATAGCTTATGTTCAAATGAGTAACTTAGGCTACTTTTATTTTAGAAAAAGAATTAGAGTTCCGCTCAAAAAACTTAAAAGTTACCTAGTAGTGTGAAGCGTGTGAAGTTGCTAGTATTATTCAAATAAATCCGTCAAGCCTTCCAGTTTCCTGTATTTATAATATGTCTTATGATGAAATTTAATGTTAATGCAATATATTATTTCTTGCCTTTTTTATTACTCTAATAATATATTATATATGTGATCATTCGGGTGTATGTATGTTTGTTACTTCCTTGAAGGATGTGGATGACATTTAGTACACTGAGATACTGAACTGGAGTAACAAATCTGACTATTGTTAATAAAATTTTCCAAAAAGACGATACCTGTATATAATATTATATACTTAGGGACGAATTCTATCTACAATTAGTAAATCTTTCTTGTTCGGAAAAAAAACGATGTGTTCAAATTTTTTCGCGGCTTTCTTTTGAATCAATCTCAAGAGATAGTTTTAATTTAAAATGTTAAATATTCGCATAAATCTAAGAAATTATTATTCCAAAATAGTATGTAAGAGGACAAAAAATGAAGGCGTTGGTAACCATTACTCCATACAACGAGCATCTCCTATTACTAGCGAAACTCGCGAACGAATAGATTTATTTAAATAAATATTACATATTATTTATTTAAAATTCAACTATAAAACATCAAAATTATAAAAGTTACCTAAAATTAACAATTAACAAAGTATATTATGGAAAAGTACCTTTGGGGCCATTTTTGTACTTTTGAAAATCTTTATATAATTTTGTGGGCAGGTGTTGTCTGTAACAACAATATAATGACCTAAAACCTTAGTCTCTCTCGTGACCATGATTGTTGTAAAGCATTCGAATACAAGAAGTATTGGTCGTTTGGACAAATAAGCACTAAGGCAGTAATACTTCAAAGTTTTAGGCAGTAAAGATACTTGTATTACTTCTTAAGAGGTACCGTTCAAGCTAATGTAAATGCAGAGTTATATGACCAGTTTATTTTATTTTGCACGAAGGTAACTTTCAACAATCGATTATGCTGCTAGAAAACTATAAATACATGGCAATAATATATTCTGACGTTTTAATGCTTAGACACTGTCACTCTCATTAGATATGTTATATTTCTATGAGCGATAACGATTGTAGATAATAGCTTCACTAAACCCTTTGCTTGATATTTTTATAAGTTTAAAAAGACAACTTTTTCATTTCTTAGGTTTTTGGCTCCCGAAGTTTCAAACGCTTTATAGCAAACACGGGAGAGACTAAAGTTTTTGACGTGTCAAAATTCATAGTTATTACAAACACAACGCCATATTTTTTACATCGTGAGCAAATACGTTAAAATAGTTTCATTTATCCTTCTATATAGAAAAAGTTATACTGGCTTAAAATGACTTAAAAAGCAATTTTCCCGTTCTAAGGCATGGATTTTATTTGGAACTTATATTTAGGGCGGCTTAGGGGACCACTCTCGAGATACAAGCTATTAGAAAAATCATAAAAAATCGGTTCACAATTGTGGAAAATATTACATAATATACACGAATGGACCACCTTTTTGAAATTCCTAAAACAAGTACTAATCATACAAATAGGCAAAGTCAAAACACTTCAGTACCTTTTTTCCCAAAAAGAGATAACTAGGTCAAATTTCAATCACTGGGTGATTAAAAACGTTGTTATTCTATAAATGTGTTACAAATGTATTGTATGGTGACACGAAACTAATGCACAATTCCGTCTCAAACTTGAACCACTCATGATTACAATGGAGTATATTCCCACCACGTTATGTAATTTGGTAAGAATGTAAGGGGTTTGTGCAATGATTGATGACACTGATACTTGTGATATACGGAACAGGGGATGATAAGGGGATGCAAAGGAAACCCACTACCCTAATTTACATCCCTTGTGTCATTCTTATGTGTATACTTATAGAATAGTAAGTACATATATGTATATTTTTGCATACTTTACATTTTTACATAAATAAAATGGATCTTTTCAGAATTTGGTCTTATTATTGAGAATGAAATATATCTACCGTGACCATGTTTGCTGTAAAGCATTCGAAACGTTGGGAACAAAAATATAAAATAAAAGCGCGATCAAATCTGAAAAGATTCGTTTCATTTAAAATGTGTAAATCTAAGAAAGTATTGTGTCAAATTTTGTCAAACACTCGCGTGACTCTAAGAAAGTGTTAATATGCAGTATTTTTAGTCGTATAATTATAATTATTATTTTACTGTTGTTTGATAAATGATAATAATTTCGTATTTTTGCAGAGGAAGTACTTTTAAAAATATTTAGAATAAAATAAAACTTTATTAATAACTTGTTTATGCCCGCGGCTTCACTCGCGTGGTATAAATTTGGGTGGGTATCAAAGGTAGCCTATTTCCGTCCCCAAGATACAATCTATGTCTTTGCCAAATTTTATCGAAATCTGTTCAGCGGTTTAAGTGTGAAAAGGCATTCGAAACGTTGGAAAGAATCAAAATATATCCGCGAAAAAACCGGAAAAGGTAATTTTACTTAAAATGCCAAATATTCGCCTAAATGTAAGAAAGTATTAATTCACATTTATAATATTAAGTAAAGATAGACACTATATGTTGTTCTTTTTACAGAAAACATAAGTAGAACAAGTCACAAGATAATGTCAACTCATAAAAATTTGTGGCACTATAAAAATATATGTCACGGCCTGTGCTGGAAACCCGATCGCTGCAACACCTAAAATTTAACACTGGATAGCAATTATTTAAGGTTGATTGTTTTAATAACGCCTCCGTGGTTAGTTTCCGGGATATCAATTGTTAAGTGCCATGCCGGCATGTTCGCGACTGTTGAAGCGAGTTTAGTTTAACTTTATTGAATATATCAAAATGTATATTATAAATACTACTAACATCGCTATATTATATTACAATAATATATTCATCTAGATGTCTTTAAATTTAATATTATGGATATGAGATAGTTTATACACTACACATATATAACTTTAAATACATACATATCATAAATATAAACACTCATAGCTGGAGTACAAACATTCGTGCTCATCACACAAATGAATGCCAGCGGGACTCGAACCTGTGACCGCTTGCACAGCAAGTAGGGTCACTACAAACTGAGCCAAATGTGTCGTCAAATATACACGAAAATAAGATAATCTTAGAATACTTACCTAGTTTTAAAACAACTGCTTAATCAAAAAAATACTTGTAACGTAATATGTTATTTATAAACTTATAATAAAAAGCACGTATATAAGTATGTTTCCACGTAAGATATTTTAGACCAATTTGTATCAGACGTAAGATGAAGAATGTTAGGAAATTGCGTGAACCTCCGTTATATACTATCACGAGCCCTCACATAAAGGGTCTATAAATAAAATCATGATACAATCAATAAAGGTACAATTTTCCTCTAAGATGTTGTATATATAGTACATTTTTTTAATTAGTGCAAGTTTGATGTTAACTTTGTATGCCATGATTTTTTAGTTTTTTTTTTAAATTAAACATTTTTTTTTAAATTTGTGCGAACAAAAATTAAAGTTTTTTTTTAATTTTTTTTAGGTTTTTTTATTGAATTTCGCGAATCAAGTTTATTTTAAATATTTGTTGTAGATTAAAATTCAAAGACATGTGAATGTATTTGAATCTTAATATATAAAATTCTAAGCGTAATGCAATATGGATGATACATTTTATAAAATACTAAATAAGAACAACAGCCAAAATTTAACCTTCCATAGTTGAAGAGCTGGAGAGTGACATAGGCTATTTTTCCGGAGATTTTATCACTCCCGGGAAAACACGTTTTAATACCTATCTATATATAATATATAGTCTATCTATTTCATACTAACCGAGCGAATCGAGGGTGACCCGCTAGTAATTACATAATTGCTATAATAATATAGCAATAGTACAAAATTTTTCACTCAACCGTGACCCTATTAGCTTTACATTATATTCTTCTCATAATTCAGAAGGAATATAATATCGTAGGTCTATTATAAATATTAACTATAACAATGGAATACGTCAAAAATTGATGTCTAATACATTATGAATTGAAACGCTATATCTATTATTGGATAACATATTGTATATAACATTTTCTCAATCAAAGCACCCACGTTTGTCAATACGTATTAACTGAATGGGTCAGTGGACCCTATTATTGGACTTATTCTATTAACATTAGATACTAAAGAAATTATTATTTATTAAAGATTCGAACTCATTTCGCTCAAGCTTTAACCAGGACCGTGCGCTTTTTAAGGTTTTTTCTTAATATAATAGTATTCCACGATCATATGATGTACAGAGAAAGCCTTAGTTTTGGCGCATAATTTATGGAAGACAGACAAATTATGTCAGTATTTGTAATGTACTTGAGTAGCACATCGGCTTCTGTCAGGCATCTAGGATAGCACCCGAGTGAATCGAGGGTAAGCCACTAGTATTAAACATTTTTTTTCTAGTATCTTCATATCATTTATCAACATGTTCTCGTCCACTGCCGGACCGGTCTCTTCAAATGCACTCCACTTTAGCTCTTCTCATCCAGCCACTGGCACCAACTTTGCGTAAGTTTCAACCCATCAAAAAGGAAAGACTAATTAAGGTAACTTCTTTTGCATTTCTAATCGAACTACTGTTTTAAGTATGAATGTTTGTATGTTTTTGTCTTGTATGTACTCGTTTATTGCCTTAACGCTTAAACGCCTAGACGGATTTTGATAAAATTTAGCACGCGGATAGATTAGAGTAATACATAGAGTAAGGTATCTAGGGCCCGAACACGAGTGAAGCTAACTAGCTGGTTTAGGTTAAAGGTTATATTAATGATATAATAAAGATCATAATTATTAATAACTAGCTTTTGTATCTATTTTTTGAGATTCCAAATTATTGCATTTGGACTCTCCAATAACATTGGCTTTTGAACCAAGTGTGGATCATTAACAACATGATTACCACTAGTCTTATGGTAAAGAAAACCATCGTCAGGAAAGCTGCATGTCTAAGAGAACCTTTTTTTTTATTTGTGGGGAAATCCGATTACGGGTGGCCGTGCGCGGGGGCACGCAGGGTATGTGGGACTCCTGCCGCGAGAAGTGCAGCAGCCTACCCTTTAAAACCACCACGGTTATCCCGATCGCAAGAGACAGTGCCACGGGATCGCTCGCACATTCGACCGCGACATGTCTATGAGAATCTAAATAAGGAATATGACCTCAAGGGCCGTTGGCCATTTTTCTGTTTGAGGAAAGCCCGTCCCCAGCAGTAGAAAATTAAAAAGGGCTGAATATATGAATTAATCAATTATATTAGTTTTAGTAAAGAATCAATCCTTCATTTTTCTTAATCGAAACGAAATGAAGAATCTTGATTTGGAAAAAATTAAACAACGTCAACCAATTCTAAAGTATACAGTTGTATTTAAAACAAGCCATCAATACATAGCGACTTCAAAGTTGGCGAATAATTCGGTGAGTGAAAAGTTTTGTTTTCAAACTAGGGTAATGGCTGTGAAGAAATAAAAACAACAATTATTTATTGTTGAAAAAATGATTTAGTTACATTACTGGAAGAATTTTAAAAATGTTGGTTTTCTACACGAGTATTTTTATTAGTTTCTCCTCATAAAGCTATACTTTTGATCGACTTCAGAAAGGAAGAGGTGCTTTATTTGTCCGGATTATTGTCGATACACGATATCTACTCGTAGGCTGTAAATAATATAATTGTAAATATTTTTTTTATATTTTAGAAAAAATAAATAGGCTATTTGTGTGATTTTTAAATTAAAATAAAATCACCTCTGAGCCTGAAATAACGACTTTTTTGTAATATTGAGGTTATGAAGTCAAAGAATTAGGCTGGTGATTGGACTAAATTGGGACATTAAAAGTGTGTGAAAATATCTATTTTTCACTGACTAGCGAGGCATTAGTTTGAACTATAATGTACTTTACATAACTTTTTCGAGTTTATGCAAAGGGTGAAGAGTCATTCGAAGAGAAGTAGAAACCAGGAGTTAGACATTATATTATTAAACACTGAAATATCGATGAATATGGCATATGAATAAACACCTCGTGGTCTGAACATTTCTATATATTTGTACTTTTTCCTTTAACTACTTCAATTTAGGGTATGTATAGTTACGAAAAAAAAAATTTTCTCTTTGAATAGAAATTATACTTAATGATCTTCGCTAATTCCCACCATTTTCCTAAAGTTGAGACTAATATGTAAGTTCAACTTTAACCTTTAATACTAATTTCCAGGGAATTAGAAATTCCTCCTCACAAAACCTTCGACACTGATAGATGATGTTAATATGCGATCAAGTGCTTTCTATTAGACTTTCCAAGACAAACATCTGGTGAGATTTATAAAGACTGTTGATTTTTATGGGTCTTTAATCTCTATATTTAAATATTATGGGTCTTTTCCTTTCTAGATATTCTTTTGACGACACGTTTGGCTCAGTTTGTAGTGACCCTACTTGCTGTGCCAGCGGTCGCCGGTTCGAGTCCCGCTGGGGGCATTCATTTGTGTGATGAGCACAAATGTTTGTACTCCAGTTATGGGTATTTATATTTATAACATGTATGTATTTAATGTTATATATATGTAGTGTATCAACTATCTGGTATCCATAACACAAGCCTTGTTCGTAACCAAACTAGATGGTGCTGTGTGTAAATATTCCAAATTTTTTTTTTCTTTCGTTGCCATTATTTAAATGTAACATAATTATTTTTAATTTTATATCAAAAGTTAAAAATATATGTATTTTTAACTAGCATTTTTATCTATGTAGTTTTAACGGTTAGTATGGAAAAGATTGATTTAAGCAATCTGTATTATTATTATGCAGCTAAAGATTTTTATTTTATTTGTTTTAATTTTATGGACTATTTGTTGAGGAATTTATGGTAGCGGATTTGCATGAAAAATCTAGACTAAGATCCTACTAACAAATATATTTTCTTATTTATAATTACTAAGGATTATTTATAAGTGAAAGTGCAGTGTTAAGGATCGAATCTGGGACCTTTTGCAAATCAAGTATTCCAGTTTTTGAAATCTCTTATTGAACTGTTATAATTCATCTACGAAATATATGTATTATGCAACCACTGCGCCAAATGAAGTTAAATAAATACAAACGTAGAAAAATTATATAATATATAAAAATCTCGTGTCACTATGTTGGTGGTCGCACTCTTTTTTAATGATTTTAATGATTTTTTTTGTATATTTAGTAGGTACGAGAATAGCTCATAAAGTATTTTTCACCCTCCTACCTCCACCCCCCATTTTTTAATCGCGATTTTATTACTTTAGTATTATTATATGAATAATATTATATAAATACTTATCGTCGAATCCAAGCGAAGCGAGTCAGTCTCTGTATATCAAAAAGCCAAAGAGTTATTTTTTGAAATTGAACGTGGGCGTAGCCGCGGTTTCTGCTAGTAATGATATAGAAGTTAAATGGAATAGTTAACTTGTATTGCTTTCCAGTATATAATATAAAGTAAACCGTCTGCAAACTTATCGTAAGTTAATGGCATATCAAGTAACATGGTAATTACGAATTTCAAACTTCCCACGTTTGGCCTGATAAACTTATTAGACAAGCTTTCGAGGTCGTCTGGGAAAATCATTAGACACATTAAGGATCTTCTGAATTGTTTTCATATTATGATAATACTAGTGATTTACCCTTGCTTTGTGCTGTTCCTCTCCCATAAGCCTAAGAGAATATATGTTACTCTAGTCTACACTCTATATATGTACAAAATTTCATCTAAATCCGTCCATCCATTTTTCATTTTTTGCATTTATCATGAGTTTATATATATAAATAGTCCGATTATTTAAGACTTAATTGTTCACTACTACTACTATCAATGTGCATTTACTATGGAGATGGTTTCACATTGAATTATCATTTTGATAAGTACATAATATATTCTATATATATATATATATATATATATATATATATATATATATATATACTCGTACTAGCTTTTGCCTGAGGCTTTACTCGTGATAATGTTTAAAAATAACAATAGTAATAGTCTCCATATTCAAACACCTATGTACAAAATTTTTACGGCGTTTTATTGTACAGTGTAGAAGTTAATGCTGCAAGTCTTATCATCAATCTCAAGTCAATATATAAACAAATTGAAGCAAAATGTATTGCATAATTATTTTTTTTCAAAAAAACACTTAAATATTCTTTTTTCAAAAAAAAACACATAAATTTCTAATAATTCGGTGACGAAATGTAAGAGATTTGCGATTTTGCTCAGACGAAAATTTTCATTTAAATTCATATAATATATACATACATATAGATCGAACTAATATCGAAATAAATATTGCTCCATTGACTGTGAGATAATTAGACATGATTGGGTAATGAAAGATAATATCACTTTGTACGTACTCTAAATTAATATAAAATTAAAAAGGTTTTAAAATTTTCAATCATCTGATGATAACTACAAAATGTATGTATTTAGCCCTTTTTAATGTTCTATCAGGCCATAGTCCACCACGCGGGCCACGTGCGGGCTTGCAGACTTCACCTGCCTTCCCAAACTTAGCTAGTTCTAATTCTCTCAAATACAAGTTTACTAGCGATGTCGTCAAGTTGTAATCATGTTAAAAATATTTTTTACATAATATCAGAGATGCGACCTGGGTTTGAACACGCTTCATTTGGTTTCCTAAGCAATCGCGTTACCACATGACTACCACTACCTTAGCTATAGGATACTTATAAATTGTAAGTGTACGTAAATACGTTAAGAGTAATAATATAATTATTTCTTTGATGTACGCGAATATTTGACAATTTTGTTCGAATGGTTCGTGGATTCTTTTTGATTTTTAGTTCCCAACGTTTCGATTGTTTCAACTTCCGTTATAATATATTGGCTATTGAGTCATAATATTTTAGTGAAGCTATCTCAAACACTACTCATCTTCCTCAACATAATTTTCATTCAAAATATTTTAAATGGTTTGCAGAATTTTTGACATATTATTATATGTAGGTAATGAGATGGAGCGCATTATTTAGGAATTTAAAAGCTTGTAACTCTTGAATTATGGGTTTGAACATATAAAGAACTAAGATACAAGAATTTTCAAAAACTTTCCAGAAATACCCCATGCTTCTATAGACTTAAAAAATATTCAGATAAGTGGTAAGCAGTGCTATCCCTATTTTTTAAATAATTTAACTATAGAAATATGATATACATGAGACAGTATATACTTACTAAATTTCAGCAATCTAGCTTCATTTGTCTTCTAATAAAATGACTAAACCACCAATACTTGTCGTACTTTACAGCAGAAATTTATTTTCCTCTAAAACAAAGCTTCAAGTATTTCTAAGATTTATCTATACTTCTATACTAATATAATAAAGAAGTAAAGTTTGTGAATTGTGAGTTTGTGACGTTGTAGGGGGTAATCTCTGGATCTACTGAACCGATTTAGGTGAAGTTTGGTAAAAAGATAGTTTGAGACCCTGGAAAGCGAGGGTGAGTCGCTAGTATACAAATTAAGGTAAAACAGGTTTTTTGTTTCAGTCATGTGACTACAAAACCTTAATAAAAACTAGGTTGAACAGTTCAAGGTGGATAGTTCATAAATAGTTAAATAGACTGCACGAGTATATCGTTGCGGTAATATTTTGCAGGTTCGAATCTTCTATAGAGTAAATCTTCTACGAGTACATTTTAAATTAAAATATCTTTTCGGAGTTTTTCGCGGATTTATTTTAATTTTTGATTCCCGACGTTTAGTATATAATGACCTTTGAGACGTTTTAGTCTCTCCCGTGACCACGATGGCATGATGTTGACCGATGCAAGGCATTCGAAATTGCTCTAATTAATTTTAATTTACTAAACAAAAAAAATAGAAAATCTGTTGAAAACAAAGGAGAAAAAGTAGACTGTAGCCTGATCCCCTTCATATAATATATTGAATAATTGAATTGATAAACAATTACAACAAACTGTAGACACTTTGCTGTCTCATTTTCTTTTAGACATAACTCATTTATAGACTAACACAATTCATCAAGATAGATCTTTTCTAGATGCTATCGATTGATTTAACTGACCGATGACCTAGAAAGTTAGGACTTACATTCTTAGACCAGTATTTTATTATTACGATAATTGTGTTAGAAAAAAAGTTCTGCAGAAATTTAAGCTGTATGTCTTGTCTGCGAAATCCAGCACGAATATCGCGGGTTTGATTTCCGAAAAAATATGACGGTATGTATTGGTCAAACAAGTATCAACATTTATGTATGTATGTAAGTTTTTTATTAAACAAGAAGTGCTCAAAACAAAAAATTGTTACATTCAGGAAACAATGTTTTTACAACATTTCTGAACTCATTTTTATCACGCTCTTATTACTATTGACTATGTAAATTGAATCTTGGGAGACGATTTGAACCAAACTCAAATTGTCGTATCGATTTAAAACTTCGCATTTTGTATGCGAAATTTTGATGAAAGTACGAAAATTACGATATCTATTTTTATCCATTTAGATATAAAATAAATAGTTTAAAAAACTATATCTTATTGCTCTATGCATGTCAGTATAAGAATACACTGTCGAAATTTTAGCTTTCCAAGTCCAGCATTGATAATTTGTAAGAACAAGTAGCTTTATTTATTAGTATGCGATTTATTTATTATTGCTTTGCTTGTTGATTATTTTGGTAATTTAATACCTATAAATAAATTTATTTTATTTTAAAATTTTACCATCAATTTTTTATTCCTTTAAGGGATGACTTTCGATTTGTATCAAAGTTGTTATAGGACGGTTACGTAAATTATTATTGAAATACGCTGTCAAAATTTAAGTTCTCTAAAATTCCAGCAGAGATATTGACATGTAAGAATCATAGCTAAGTTTAGCTGAAGATATAAAAGTTAATTGTCTTTCATATTGGACAAGTAAGTACTATATGATACTAGCTGAACCGACGTTGTTCTGTCATATAAATTATTATCATAATAATGTAATGTAAGATACAAAAATACTAAAATCGCGATTACAAATAGAGGGTGGGGGTAGGAGGGTGAAAAATATCTTAAGACCTATTCTCATACCTACGAAATAATATACAAAAAAAATGATTACAATCAGTCGAGCCGTTTCGAAGGAGCTCGACAACAAACACCGTGACCCACGATATTTATACATTATTAGAAAGAGGATAATATGATATTTCACTTATTTATGTAGATTGCAAAATTTCGTCGTTTTCTACTACTAATACAAGATGTATTATTCTTATTAGAAAAATATCTCTTCAGAAGTATGACCTACTGAAGAAAGGAGGTGAAATAATAATGGTAATTGTTCTGGGAAGTCATATTTTGATAACATCTAAAATTCGGTCTAGACGTCCCCGACGACCTAAGTTTAAGCACTTTGTCTTATAGCCTACAGATACAAGTATTTCGAATTTCCTTAGTTTTAGTACTGTACTATGAAATTATTTATTTATAATAGGCATAAAAAATGAGATATTTTAGCGAAATTGCAGTATTTATCTCAAGGATGTGCAATTATCATTATTGTAATCAGCCCTTTTTGATATCCCACTGCTGGGCATGAGCTTCCCTTTAATGCGTCGGGAATCAGGCCATAGTCCATCACGCTGGCCAAGTGCGAGTTAATGCAAGTATTATTGAGAATTATTCTCAACTAGGAGTGTTACCTTCTCTTTCCGAAAAATATAATATTATGGTAAAAAATCATCATAAACATACCATCCAGCTACTTTAAATTATATAATGTTAACAGAAATGAACCGCCATTTAGTAAAAAAGATATTAAATTTTAGTAATCTAAAAATATTTTAAAATATTTATTCCTATATCTTTTTAGATGAGATATTTTTGAAAACACATGTTACATAGTTTTGTAGGTACCACGTAGTTACCCAAACACGCGTACCCCCTCCCCCAGACAGGGCGGCGCCGGCCAAGGCTGTCTAGAAACAGAGGCTAAGGACTTGACGTTTTTTATCTTTTATCTAATGCTAGGTTCCGTTATCGGTTATAGGTTTGACTATCTAGAGTGTGAAGCCTTTCTCATTTTTCATATATAATATGAATATTTTGTGACATCTTCTTATCAAGTTTTTGTTATTATTGATACATAAAATGTGAGGTTATTAAATTTTAGACTAAATATTTTTACTGGAGAAAAGGTAACCTTTCAATCTGTATGATCTTTAATATTTTTAGTGGAATAAAATCATATTCTATAGGGATCCTTATATAAAAAAAAACAGTCATGAGGACTGCCGATAAAAGAAAACTTAAAACTATAAACAAACAGTTGTTATTTTTGGATATTAAAATTAATTGTTTGATCTTAAATTAAAATTTGTGAATTAGCGCTGTTCACATTTATCTGGTTTTGACATCTATCGTCACTGAGTGTTAGCGTTAACACGTCACGTGGTCATGTCGATGACGACTTACATGAATTTACCCCCCATCCAAACATGCCTATAGACGTTTTCACTTCAAATAATAGTCAATCTCACAATTCGTCATGGAACGAACAGGTTTTAAAGAATTTAATGTATTTGAAAACAACTCATGACAAATAGTAAAAGGATAGACGATAAGCAATAAACATATAATTTTAATCTATACATATAATAAAACTCTGAGTCGAATCTGTACATTAATTATTTTTTGGAAAATGTTATTGAAATAGTCATTATTATCGATGCAGAGGTCGAATCTATAGTTTAAGAATTTTAGTATATCTGTCTGTCTGTGACTACATGATGATAAAACCACTGGGCAGATTTTGATGAAATTTGGTATGATGATAGCTGATTATCCGAGTCAACATATCGGATACTTTTTACTGCGGGAAATACTTCATTTCTGGAAAACCTGAACAAAATCTTAAAACGTAACTAGGGACGAAACCGAGCGGAGTGAGGATGATTCGCTAGTCTCTACTAAAATATGGCAAATATTAAACTACATATCTATCATTCCTGTATTAAAAAAAACCGTATCATAATAAGCTAAAAGTGGCTTGGCATAGGCTATTTTTTCTAACACATCAAGTGGTTGTCTTATTATTGCCAGTGTATAATATATTTACGTCAATGCTATCAATCCATGATATGGGCAGTTAATGAGGAATTGCCATGACCGTCTAGAAATAAATCTTCATTGAAAAAAGTTCGAATTTTCTATTATCGTATTTTATATGTTTTATGTAAATATCTAAAAACGCGATAATTTATCGAGTGATCATTACAGGTTCAAATTCAAGTTAAGATTGCGGAAATGGTAAGTGAAAAATAAAATAGTTCTGATGGTGTAACTAGTGATGGGTGTTACTACTCAGTGCCTAAACTCAGCATTTTTTGTGCAAGTACTGCAAGCTGTTATTATATAGTAATTCTTGCGTACATAAAGCAATAAAATATGTACATGTGTATACGTATATTATGAATGACCAGATTTAATTTTTGGTCTTAAAATACTAGCCAGTAACAGTATGATAGAAAACGTTACTATAAGACACGTGGGCGACTTAAATAAAAGAAGTAAAATATATCCTTTACTATCGGCTCACCCTCGCTTCACCTCTAAAAGAACAAAAATAAATCTATCCCACGGGGACCGTACATTTTCCCGGGATAAAACCTATGTGCTATTCCAGATTATAATCTATGGCTGTGCCAAATTTCACCAGATACGTTCAGCTGTTCTGGCGTGATTGTGTTACAAACATCCATCCAAACATCCAAACATAAGAACATTCACATTTATAATATTCAAGTAAGATTTAAATAGACTTAAAAATAATACTTATATATTTACAATTACAAATACATACTTTAAATATGCTTTGTGATGTTTTTACTAATATTTTTTTTATAAAATATTATTAATATTTTATAAAAAATGCCATTGGCATGACACGTTGGCATGAAAAATGCCAACCCTAAGGGTTGCATTGACAATGATTAACGAATTGAAGTCAGCGTTTTAGTTAAAATGTAAGCATAACGACGACACGTTTGGTTTAGTTTATAGTGATAGCGGTCGCGGGTTCGAGTCCCGCTGGGGACTTTCATTTGTGTGATGAGCACGAATGTTTGTACTCCAGTCATGGGTGTCAGTATCCATAACACAACCCTCGTAGCTTAACATGGAACTGCTGTGTTAATGTTCCAATATATTTATTTATTTATAATTCTATGAGAACTATTACGCAAAATGAGAAATATTTTATGAAAAAATTTTTCAGAGGAGGTTGCGAATTTTGTTTCCGCGTGTAGCAAATATTAACGAACTTCAAAGTATGAGCTTAATTTAGATTTATGTTTTTTAAGCCTGAAAACTTTTTAGTCTGTTTTGAAATCGGTTCACATATAAGGATTAATAAATTGTTAATTTTGTTAGATTTACTTAAATACTTCTATATTTTATAGAAAAATATAATTGTACTCACGGAGAGTTTCTCTCACCAGTAGATCGATTGAAGCTTTTTCATTCCGAACTGGTGGTAGACTCATGTGTGAATGTACTGACTCATTATATTAAATTATTATATTATAATTATAATAATTATTATATTATAATCACAATAATTTAATGCTAAATAAACTATTTTCAATTTAAATTAAAGATAGCATTGACGAACTCAAACACTATATATACTAGACAGCATTTTTTTTATAGATTCAAAAAACACTCCGGAATCACTCACGTCTGTGATATTTAATACGTTTATTAATTTACAGATCAAAACAGTATTTGTTGAAAGACTTGCAAAGACTTGCAGACTTTTTTTATAATACTTTGTGAGATTTACGTGACATTTGACATAAAAAAAATATATTTTTTGAGTTTAACGCGGATTCGTTTACTTCGTTACTCCCGACGTTTCGAATCCTTTACACATGGTCACGATGCAGACGATACAAAATATGTTATAGATATTAGAGACGGGGTCTTTAGGTACATAAATTGTACAATAATATGAAAACAAGAGAGATTGTACCAAAATAACTTATATGAAAATATAATCATTCTACTTAGGATTGCTATAGTGAATAATTTAAAAATATGTATAATAATATCAATAGTGTTATCCGTCCGTGACTAACCAAGCAATGTATGTACATATTATGTAATGTCGCGCTTTAGAACCGCCACTTTTAATGATATCTATATACGTTATGTCACTCACGTTATCAAGACGAATCGAACGACGTATGAATCAGTCGTTTAGCAATTACGAGGGAACATAGGTTCGGACATACACACATACATGCGTACATACATACAGATGAAACACATAACTCTCCTTTGAGTTTCGGCGCAGTCGGGTAAAAAACGTAACCATTTTCTAAAATGATTAAGATGACCACAAAAAAAGTTCATATGGAATTCAACCCTAAGTAGATATTTGAATGGGAAGTAATATTTTCCTGTCAAATTAAAAAAAAGCAAACAGGTTCCTTATCTATAGGTACATATAATAAAATTGTATCGAAGCCGAATCTGTACATCAGATATTTTTTGGAAAATCTTATTGTCTATTACATTATTATCGATACAGAGGCCTAATCTTTTTTGTTATTGATTTTTTTTCTGTCTGTCTGTCTTTCTGTCTGTTAACGCATCACAGAAAGACCACTGGAGGGTTTCTGATAAAATTTGGTATGGTGATCGCTGGCTATCTGGGTTAACATATAGGATACTTTTTACTGCGGGAAAATATCTCATTTCTGAGAAAAAATACAAAAACTGTGTGTACTAATATATAATATCTAAGAAATTGGTTTTTGTTCATGTAAATGCGGGCGGAGCCGCGGGCAATGCTAGTATTTCATAAACACGTATTACATATACGTTTATTTCATTATTCAATATATAATTACGTTTCATTAGCACCATACAGACAGGATACTAGGTCAGTCAACACCGTCTCGCCACTGTATTTAAGACTAGTTAGCTAGTTATAGCTTCTAGGCCAGACAGATTTAAGACATATTTTATGAGGATATTTAGGATTAAATATGTTTTAGTACAACGAATTTTATGGATGAAGAGTGTTGGGAGATTACAGAAAATATAAATAAATAAATATGTTGGGACATTAACACACAGCACCATATAGTTCCATGGTAAGCTACGAGGCCTGTGTTATGGATACAAGATAGTTGATACACTATACATATATAATTTGTTTTTTAAATAAATCCATATTATAAATATAAACCCCATGACTGGAGTACAAACATTCGTGCTCTTCACACAAATGAATAACCCCAGCGGGACTCGAAACTCGA
Source organism: Brenthis ino (assembly GCA_921882275.1). NCBI lineage: Eukaryota > Metazoa > Arthropoda > Insecta > Lepidoptera > Nymphalidae > Brenthis > Brenthis ino. Next base: position 11,020,875 of record OV170229.1, on the reverse strand, counting down.
ACGAAACTGAATCAAACGTGTCATCAAAATTATACATATCAATAAGCTCTAGTAAAACTCAAACTTTATCTAACTCCATCATCCCGCATTAATAGCAAAGTTACCCTCATAACCTATAAATTAGCTTTTATACAAAATACTACATTCATTTGTTGCGGGAAGGACAAACCAACACATTTGCCTTTATATTAGGTAGTAAAAATCAATTTTCTACCAACAAAAACAATAAAACAAATTGCACAAAGAACAATATCTTAAATCGAGCGAGCATAAGCTATGGAAAATAAATAAATTTCTTCAAATATTTTGAACATCGATAAATAATAAAGTCTCCCACATTTTGTCTCGTCGTATTTACGACGAAACGAATTTTATGATTATTTTACGGTATTTTTATTCGTACAATTCCGATAACCGCTGTAATGGATCAGCATCATCACGCAGATGCACATAAAGCGTGAAATCATAAAGAAATACTTGATGTAGCAAAAATATATGATACATGGTCTACACAGTCGTGAATCCGTGGATTTGTGCGGGATTTTTTATTCCACACAAATCCACAACTTAAGAGAATCAACCGCATTTCTCAAAGTCCACCAAAAGAGAAAGAGACAAATCGAAATTAGATTTGCGTACCGAAGTTTGTTTATTAGCACCTAATAAACAAACTTCGTTTAAGTCATTTCAAGACGTTCACGGTGTTCATTATACAGGGTCACTTTTAATTTACTGAAAACCTTTTGGGAATATACTATTTACATCATAACAACAACATCTGTAAGAAAAAAAAGTAATATATCTTAAATTTAACATATATATATATATATATATATATATATATATATATATATATATATATATAACAAATTATACAAACATTTTATTATTTTATTTTAAAAGTTTAGACTTTGCATGCCAATAAAGCTACTCAAGAACCAGTTTTTTTTTTACTTCAATTAAAGTTATTACACTTTCTGATGTTTTTTAATAACATATTCGATTAAGCAATTTATTTAAAAAGTGGTTTAACTAAGTAACTTATCTTAAGACAAGTGTTAATCATATTAGAAATGATTCGCACATGAAAATATCAGAGGTGCAACACGCGGGATTTGAACTCGCTTCACTGAGTTTCCCAAGCGAGCACGTTACCACTGGGCTACCACTGCCTTCAGTGTTTATTTTTTTTAAATCGCTTAACCGATTTCGATAAAATTTAAATGGGACCCCCCTGTGAAGTATATCCTTCGAAACAAAAAAAATCCAAATCGGTTCAGGTGTCTTCGAGTAATCGGTGAACATACATAAAATTGATTTCGACGAATTGAGATCCTCTTCCTTTTTGGAAGTCGGTTAAAAATAAAAAGAAAAAATTAAAAACGCGCTTAAATATTAAAATAAGCGCATATTCGGTGAGGATATATTTTGTCGGTGATTGTGCAATAGTACTTTTTTGATCGATGGAAAAACATCATAAAGGCAGACCCTAAACTGGGTTTATAGAATAATGTACATAATATATTAAAACATAATGAAGAAGAAAAACGTACATAACGTATTAGTTTTTAGTTCAAAAAGTAAAAGAAAATAGATGGTACCATTTATGAAAATTTATTGGAAAATCAAAATAATTAATTTACAAAAAATAAACAACTAAGTAAAAATAACTAAAAAGATAAGTACAAGTTGACGAAGGAATATCCTAGAATATCCTAGTATACATATGTACATACAGGTCAAATACATAACACTCCTTTGGGCTTTGCCGCAGTCGAGTAAAAACTAAAACTAACTTTAAACACAAATGAGCAGTATGAGAAGAAAAATAGCATAAATAAAAAAGGTATGTAGACAGTAGAGCTTGTACTACTAAGTGCTAGCAATGTTACTAAGCAAAATTACTGTACAATTTTAAAGAGTACAAAACGTCACATAAGTTCAAGTTTAACTTAAGTTTATAAGTCCTTGGTGTTTTACAAAACTAAACTACATTATGACGTAAAAAAAAATTAAAATATTTAACCATTAAATCATGTTATTTTTTCTCGTATTTCGCTTATCTAAAGATTGACTGTTGGAAATTCTATATTTTAGTATTAGGTTCGTCATTTTCTTTATTATAATACTTTTTTATATTTTGTGCAATTTTTTTTTTTAAATGTTCAAAATTGAAAAGTGAGGAAGCTATTTACTTATTTAAATTCAAATATATAACGATAGTAGGCCGCTATCCTTATCGTTAGTTATATCAATAAATACATTTTAATTTCAAAGTAGGAGGAAGTATTAAATTCGATTTTTTGAGAGTTTATCATAATTTTCCTTCCTTAAAAATAGTTTACCTTTATACATATACGATATGAACTTAATATTGTAACTTGATTACTACTTATTCCAGTGAATAAAGTAAAAAAAAAAATACCGAGTCGAAATCTAGCACTTAGAAAGAACTTATAATAACATTCTACTCAGTAGAACGTTAGTTTAGAGTAGAACATTAGTAAATATTACTGTTGATAATTAACAAAACTTTAAAAAATACTTTGTCTACATTCTGAATATTTTAGGATAATCCATGTTGAGTTTCTGGTTTCTAGCAATGTAATAGCTTGCGTGATGAGCGCTTAGTTTTGTTACGCTAATACGCTTGTCTTCAACGCATCAGTACGTTTCAGGGGGTCTGAGAACGCCTTCTTTAAGGCTTCATTGTTATTCGATCTGGTTAATCGAGTGTGAAACCGTAAGATGTCTCACTTTACATTATTGTCGAAGACTTTATGGTGCAGTGCTAGCGTACCTGCCTACTGGAAGAGGAAATGTTTTCTTTTCTAATTCGATGCTCTTTTCAACCGACTTCAAAAAGGAGGAGGTTCTCAAATCGACTGTATTTTTTTATGTTTGTTACCTCAGACCTCCGTAATTTATTAACCGATTTGGACAATTTTTGTGTTGTTTGAAAGTGTATACTTCCAGATTGGTCCCATTTAAATTTCAAAGAAAATACCACCCCTAAGGGTGGAAAAGTAGCTAATGATGAATTTAACCTACTTCTAATTGTCATATTGACTTGAAACTTTGCAAGTGTTTCTATTTCCGTTGATAGTACAGTGGTTCGGTATGGTTGACCTGATCTGATGGTAAGGCCAGAAGGTGGATAGGTGGAATTTTTCAACGGCTAATAGTACATACTTTGAGTTTGGACTTATTTTGGTTGATTTGACAAGCCTAACACGTTAGAATTCTTACATTGCTACTACTGTCTACACTAAAAAGGGAAAAATAAAAGCTTTTTAACAAAAAAATAAAAACCAACTTCAAACAAAAGCACTAATACTTGTCTTTTTAAATATAAACCACTTTAATTTCAATTTTTGGTCTTCGATGTTTCGAATGATTTACCACAGACATGGTCACAAGAAAGTATTCTATGATATAGACACCTTGATAATAGAAAAAGCAGGAAAGTAACAAATTAAGCGTAGTATCCGTTTAAGAAATCAGTTTTATGAAATGACGAAAATCGGTTCAAAATTGTCGTAGATATAAAAAAAAATATAGACATTTTTGAAGCTTAACACAATAATTATATGATATTACTAGCGCCACACCTCTCTCTGCTTGGGTTCGTCCCTTGGTACGTTTTAATGTAATAAATTTAATTTTTTATTTTATAAAAACTATCCTATATGTTGACCCGGAGCTATCATCATACCGAATTCCATCAAAATCTGTGCAGTGGTTTTCTCGTGATGCTTTGCTAGATAAACAGACTACCAAAATTCTAAAAACTATAGATTCGGCCTCTGTATCGATAATAATGACTATTTCAATAAGGTTTTCCATAAAATATTTAATGTACAGATTCGACTCAGTTAAAATTTTATTATATATACCAATACGTTATATAGAATTTCAGTGCTTACGGAAACATTCCTTATGTAGACCTCACATACTTGTAATAGCTGTAGTGGTTCTCAACATTTGATATACTATTTGTTTTCCCTGACTTCGCTTTGGTGGTACCTTGAATCTTTTATTAAGTGTAGATTTTGAAATATTGTAAAATAAATTTTTGAACAACAATTTAAACTTGATTTTACATTTAAGTACATTAGAAAAATAAGATCTATACAATATCCAAGAAAATTCATGAAATCAACATTTCAATTAACTTCCTCCACGGAAGCCTTTTACCGTAACGTAAACAAACATTTTCCTGTGGTTGACATCTCATATGTATCGAATGAACGTTCTATAAAATCCGAGCGAATATGTAATTTTCAAAATTAGGAAAATACTCGGTGTTCTTCCTTTTTTATTTTTATATTGATAAAAGTGATCCAATTCTCATTGTTCTTTTATATTCATATTAGCTTTAGCAGCTTTACGCAGCTTCACGTGATTCAAGGGCGGGGTTCAAGGGTAAAGAATGTCCGATCTTAGGATGCAGTTTACATATTATGTACCTAATACCCATATGGTATCAATTACTTTCACATTTATAATATTATTACGGATTTAAAATTAATAAGTCTAAATTATAAGGTTTTCCTTTTCAGTTAAAAAAATCCCATGAAAAACGTAACATGTAAAAAAATGCAAGTCTTGCAACGCAATTCTTCTATCGCAAAAGGTTTTGAGATCTGATGTAAAACCAAGTCGGTTAATTTATTCTGTACCTATCTATGGAAGCATCTATCCAACAACTTTGTCATAAATTGTTACCCAATTAGTTAAATAAAAACATTTTATAGTGACCGTATCAATATTATATATCTTTATTTCTTTAATAAATAGAATGATAATAATAATAATAATGTTCTCCCGATCGAATTCGGCAACGGCGGCTAATCTCATTGAGACTAGCCATCTGCAGGAGATATTTTTTTATTTAAGGTAGCAATAGTGTTTTTTAATATTTTAACTTTAAATAATAGCAATTAAAATTAATAGTTTTTTTTACACACAAAATACACGCATTGCTTCAATATATTTTTTTTAATTTTTAATTATCTTTACGGTTATAGGTACATATTATAGTAATAGCAACACTAAATTATATTATTAATTAATAAAGTTAACAATAAATATTGTAATATTTATAATAATAACACCACAACAACATTTAAAACGTGTCTAGGGACGCAATCGTGCGAAGCAAGGCTAAGTCTGATAGGCGTCCATAAGGAGGAAAATTATACTATGAAGAGATAGTAGCACTAGACACTCGATTTTTTTTGTGGGCCGCAAAGAATATAGCCGTCGGCAAATTGTATCTATCTCCTTACTCAACAAAACAATTTAATGTAAGGACCCTTTATGACTCGTAAGCTAAGCTATATACATATTAAAGAAGATATAAGAATTAATAAATCACATACCACTCAACGCGCAGTATTATGCCAAATCGGTCAACGCGTTTTAAGTTTTTGGTAAAAATAAACGCAATCCATAGTATTCGTTGAGTCTCTGCCAAGGGGGGAAACCTCCTATCGTTTTATAAGCATCGCGTTAGGGCTGTGATATGCGACCAATTTTCATATTTTCGAATTAAATGCGCCTTAAAAGTTGGCGGTACACACGCCCATGTTATTAAGCTCATATTGTGATAGAGATGCATTAAATATTCGTATGGATTGTACAAGTTTTTTTTTAATATTATTTTGACTAAACTAAAGTATATACATATTTATATATCTTTTTCGATTTGCTCATATATAATAAAATTAATAAATTAACTTAAAAAATGACTAAATCATAAATATCGACACGAAAAACTAATCATTTAATGTTAGTGAAATAACACTATCAGACTTCAACCCCTTTTTTTAAGCTTTATACCTTCTAGATCTAGATATACTTATTTAATAGAATATATCATCATAATTATTTATCTAATCCTAACTTTAGAGAAGCCCAATCTAGATTTCTCTAACCTTTTAATTCAAAGTCGGTTCAAACCTAGTATGAACATGAACGAATTTGGCATTACACTTAACAATAAATAACATGCTAAAACAACAGAATGGTTAAAAAATGTAAATTTACGTGCTATATCGAAAAAAATTATCAACGTGTCAGATTTATTGCGCTAGTTATCCTAAACTTTTGACTAATTATTCCCATAATTTTTTTTACAATATTTTTTTCTCTTTAGTGCCAGCCCTAGATTTGGGACGTTAAGGCCATGCAATTGTGCAGTAATATTGTGAATTTAATGGCCTCCGAACAAATCGTAGCCGGTCGTATATAACTGTTTTATGTATCGCTAGTAATAAGTTAGTCGGCTAGACTTAAAGCCGTTAAGTTGTGGTCAAAATTTTTAGCTAATAGTTACTCCTTTGGTTATTCAACACTTTAAATCGTAAAATCAAAATTTAATCTTAGAAATTGATTTTAACCGTCCTTTAATTGTTATATCAATCTAATTCTTTGTATATACTGTATATACTATGTAATACATAACTTGCTGCCTATTTTAATAATCCGTTGCCAATAAATATGCCTCGAGGCCGATTTAAATATAACAACAGCAAAATAGATTCTTTTTATTATTTTATACTCTAAAACTATTGCGCTATAAACTAATTATTTCGGACTTAAATATATAGCTAGCAGATTATGCTTGCTTCGCTCAAGTTTATCCCTGGGTTCCTAATACTAACCTATGTGCTACTCTAGGCCTATATATGTATATACTAATTTTTTTCCAAAACCGTCCAGTAGTTTCAGCGTGAAGCGTGAACGTTTGTCACTTACAAACACATATAGACACATGTAAACACGGGCTTTCCTTCAATACGAGGGCCACCACGCTGACCACATGTCTTCCACAAACTTGCTAGGTTCTCTCAGACATGCAGATTTCCTATGTTTGCCTACACTGTTAGGCAAGTAATCATGTTAGAAATGATTCGCACATGAAAATATCAGAGGTGCGAGACCCGGGATTTGAACCCACTTCAATTGGTGTTCCAAGCGAGCGTGTTACCACTGAGCTACCAATGCCTTTCTATAATAGTAATCCGAATATATTAAAGTTATGTTTACTCATCATAATATTATGTAATTTTTGTTTTGAAGAGGAAGTATCGTCGATAGTGTCGGGGATTATACTTCGCGCGTGCGCCACATACTAACGGTTATATAAATAATAACTTGTTTCATCTTTAAATATAGCACTTAGCTAAGTTTATTTCTTTCCTTAGTTGAATGACCAAAGACACTCCCTTATAAAGTGTTGTTATATTCTTTGTATATACAAGTAAAATTACAGTCTTCGCAATTGTTTTCCTAAACACATTGACCGATTTTGATAAGTTTTTGTATGATTATTAGGTTATCTAGATGGGTTTCAGTAACTCTAGTTTATAACATAATGTCTCAGTTCATTCACTGTTTTGTTGTAGTTTTAAAGGAACTTTTTAAGTAGATTTAACCGAATACAAACTAGAGTAGTAAGTACCACTTGATAAGATTTATTTGTTGATGTTGATTATTTTGTTTTGAAGAAATTTAAAACTATTGGGGTTTTTTGCCCACATCTCGCTTAGTAAGCAGGCGAGGTAGCTTATGTCTATCCGATGATGCAATCTATATTGTTCTAAAATCCATTCAAATTAGTTTAGTGGCTCTTGCAACTCATTATGATGGGAAAGGTTGCCGGAAAGAGAGCTCTTTCGCCTCGCGAATAACAAGATGGAGTATTCGAAACTGACTGCCTACCTTCGCTAGTCGGAGAGGCACTTGAAGAAGAAGAAAAATATATTTTTTTATAGATTACTAGCGACTCATCTTCGCTTCGCTCAGGTTAATCGCTAGGTAAGTTTTAATGTAACCATTACTAACGTATGGAATAGATATATTATATACTAGCGACTCATCCGTTCGTCCCTAGGTACATTTTAATTTTTTTGAGCGGAACCCTAATTCTTTTTCAAAAATAAAAGTAGTCTATGTTACTCCCTATAATATCAGCTATCTTCCAGTGAAAGTCTCGCAAAAATCAGTCTAGCCGTTTCAGAGATTATCCGGAACAAACAGACAGACAGACAAAAATTTTAAAAATTGTGTTTTTTATAAGTACCGTATATAATTTCATATGCATTTAGTAACACGCATTTATTTTGACATTACAAACAGACACTTTAATTTTATTTATCTGTATAGATACATAGGCACAAAATAAACAGTTCTGAACTTTTCGATTTTCCAGCTGTTTTATTGGGTTTTCCCTATTTTTTATACTTAAACCACCCCTGTCTGTCCCCAATAAAACAAAAAAGAATAATTCAAATTGGTCCAGACATTTTTGAGTTTTAGCGAGATTAACAAACTATATATATATATATATATATATATATATATATATATATCCTATATCTTTAAACTAGCAGTTCTTGTATATATATATATATATAATCTGTATCTCGGAAACGGCTCCAACGATTTTCATGAAATTCAGCACACAAGCGTTTTGGGGGCGATAAATCGATCTGGGAAAACGCGTGTTTTCGCATTTTCATGCAGTTTTCTTTCGCATTATTCCACGAAAGAAAATATGGTCGATAATTACGCACGCTCGGGTATAAGCATTATGGTCAAGCGGCCAAGGCGCAAGATTGACAATCATAGGTCGGATATAAAGTTTTTACTTTTGTTTTTTTTTATATTGATTCAAGTTTTTAGTTTAAAAAAAAAGAAAATTGTATTTTAGGCCAAAAACTCCGAGCGAAGCTCGGTAGCCCAGGTACTATATATATATATATATATATATATATATATATATATATATATATATATATATATATATATATATATATATATATATATATATATATATATATATATATATATATGTCTAGCAGCTTATTTGTAAATAAGCTATAAAAGTTTCATAAAACTTTCTTAAGCCTAAGAACTATTTAAAGAAGCGTACTTACGGCGTAAAACAAAGAGTCTTCTATATGTATTTTTCTAGAGACAGCGGCTTGAGTTAGCTGTTGTTATTTCTTCTATATCTAAAACAATAAAAAAATTATAAGAAACTTTAAATAGTGAAAAAGTTTCTAATACTTGTAAATCATCTATAACAAAATAGTAACAAAGCGGAATCTGTACATGATTTTTTTTTTAAACAATGATTGTTGCGTATTTTGTATAGAATATAGACCCCAAAAGTTAGTTTTAGAGTTAATTATAGAATTTTTTGTTTGTTTGTGTATCTGTTTCACGCAAAAATTACTGATCGGATTTTGACTTAATTTTGTGAAGTGATTACTCTCGGGTCAACATTTAGCATTTACTACAGGAAAATATTTTGTTCGTTGGAAAACATAATAACAATTAAAAAATTTCATGTCATGCTGGCTAAACCTTAAGATATACATCAAAACAATGTACTAAAAAATTGTAGGCCTTAAAAAGGCCAACAGAAAAGTCCCCGAAAGCACATATCAATACCTTAAGATACATTCGCAATAACTATTTCTATCTATTTAAAACGTACCTAGAAACACACTAAAGTAAGTCACTAGATAGTACAAAAATTAAGCAACTACGTATTTATACAAAACTAGCAGAACTCGCGGCTTCGCTCGCGCTAAAACTAGAAGAAAAAAGGTGTTTGGCTTTATGCTATTAATATATAGCCCATAGCCTACTCAATAAACGGGCTATCTAATACAAAAAGAATTTTTCAAATCGGGTTAGTTGTTCCTCAGATTGCTGCAGATTCAATATGCGCTAAGCATTCAATCAAATAAACAAACAAACTCAGCCTCTTTATAATATTAGTATAGATTAGAAATAATACGTAGGTACGTACATAATTTCAATAAACTTCAATAATAATACGTATATACAAAAACGAATAACATCTCAGTACTCATACGCTGAAAATTTTAATTTATTTAATGGATCCCCAATGTTCGCGGTCATATTTACGAGATTTAGAACCCATTTTAATTGGGGAAGGGTAATAAATGGTGGCTTATCTAAATTTATAACGATTTACACAGATATACTGTCAATCTGTAGAGATGTTTCGTACTAGGTTAAAAATATTATTAAACACTAGCGACTCACTCTCGCTCCGCTCGCGTTCGTCCCTAGTTACGTTTTAACGCTTAGTATAGATTTTTAGGAGATGAGATATTTTCCCGCAGTAAAAAGTATCTTACATTTTGACCCGGATAACCAGCTATCATCATACCAAATTTTATCAAAATCTGTCCAGTGGTTTTCTTGTGACGCGATCTGGGATCGCGACAAAAATTCTAAAAACTAGATTTGGCCTCTGTATCGCTAATAATTACTATTTCAATAAGTTTTTCCAAAAAATATTTAACATACAGAATTTTATTATATTTTATTATAGATTATAAATCATAGTCGCTATCTACGCGTATATTTGTGTGTTTGAACAATTATTTCTTATGGACGTAACTTTAAATACATAGATTTTTTTGACAATTTGTATGTCAAATACATTTATATATATTATATAAATCAAAAATGTTTAAATAAATTAAAGAAAAGTGGTCTATGCATATAAAATTCAAACTCTTGATTGAGTGATATACCAACGCACAGCCTAAACTGCTGGTCCTAGAGACATGAAGTTTGGAGGGTGTGTTCTTTGTGAAGTGTAAGAATCCAATAAGAGTTTTTTTTTAAATTCGACCCCTAAGAGGGTGAAATGGCCGGTTGAATTTTCTGTGAATCATTTTATTCTCTGGGTCGATTGACTCGAAAATTGTTACACGTACGCTTCAATTAAAATTATGAGATATGTATATGACATTTTTTCCAAAATCATCCCCCAACAGAGTCAAATAGGGCTTCGAAAATCCTACACGACATGGTAGAACGCATGGCGTTTAGGGTGGAGCAAGACGAGCGGGAAAGCAGGGTACTTCTGGATTAATTACTTATAACATAAAGCCAAAGAATTTGGTTTTTTTTAGTAATTTTAACACAAGTGAAACCGCAGGTTCTGCTAGTACTGTATAAAATGGGAGCATGTGGCTATTTTATAGACTAACTGTTTACTACTTGTCTTCCGCGTAATATGCATTTTATTTTGTTTACAATCCTTAAATATGACCTCCATTTTATATGGAAGCTCGTAGAACTGAAAGTATCAAGCTTTAGCAATGACTTGGCTAACTATAGTAAAACTTAGCTATATATTTTAACTAATCTTATTATATACACACTACACATATACACTACACTTCCAACGTTATACATGGGGGTTAAAACACCAAGAGATGATTTTATGATGACTATATTTTAAACGTAGACTGTTTTCAATGCGAAATCTTAGTACAATATAGTTTAAGTTACAATATTAGACTGTGCATCTATCAGTACAACAAAACAGACAAACAATCAATCAAACATTCAGAAACCCCTCCAAAATATTTTACAAAAACATTCAATATGCATTTAATACAATGTTTATACTACGATATTAAATATTATATCTCGTTTTCTAAAAGTATAATCAATTTCTGATACCTTCGTCGTCTGAAGCTAAACCTCATATTATTGTAATTTAAACCTAAGTACATACATACGTACATTGTTCGTAACTCGGAAACTGACTAATAAAAAAATTCGACTATAATCATTAAATTTAATCAACAAATTTTATAATCATTATACACATATTTTAATAGAATTTACCTATCTAAGTATGTAAACAAAATTCTTACTATTTTTTTTATTGATTACACTAAACCTCATCTACATCTAAAAAAAGATAAAATAGTTTGACAAACAGATGAGAAAAAGGTACTAAGCTGTTTTGTCTTTGCCTATTTATATATAGATAATTTCATTTTTATTACACAGACATGCTTCAATATAATGTTAGTACTTGTCGGTTCAAGCCTTTAATTAAATGTTGAAAAAGAGTAATAAAATTCGGCCTTTCACTTAAAATAAACACAATATATTATAATCTTAACTGAAATCAGTTTTTTGCTGTATTGTAGACAATTTGTTATTGTTGGAGTAAATCGTCAATTACTCCGTATCGGACTATGCAATGTCAAGAAGGTCACCTCCAGGACGTCTGTACTTTTTTCTACCAAATTAAGATGTTTGCTGAAATCAAATTGTTTGGAAAGTTTTATTGGATTTCTACTTTTGGTTTTTCTTCAATGCTAGGCGATTTTTAAAACCGATTTGATGTCATCGTAGTTTAGGGTTTTAGAGTTTAGATTCAAATTTCATGGAAAAATTCTTAAATAATGGTTATATTCAATCAAAAGTAATACAATAATTTATAAAACGGTTTAAGGTTAGTATAGATTTCTCAGAGATGAGATATTTTCCCACAGTAAAAAGTATCCTGTATGTTGACCCGGATAACCAGCTATCATCATACCGCATTTCATCAAAATTCCTCCAGTGGTTCTGTCGTGATGCGTTCCCAGACAGACAGCAGATAGACATAAATTCTAATAACTGTAGATTCGGTCTATGTATCAATAATAATTTTTATTTCAATAATTTTTTCCAAAAAATATTTAATGTACAGATTTAGCCTAATTACAATTTTATTATGTTTCGATATTTTTTTCTTTTTTTTCTCGCAAAAACTCTGAGCTCTGCCAGAAAAAGAAACATAATTTTAATATATTAGATCTTATCGAAAATTATTCGATTATGAAATAATTTCAGGTAAACGTTATACATAATATTTAACATTTTAAATAAAAATATCTTTTCGAATTTTTTTGCAGATTTATTTTGATTTCTGGTCCCCGACGTTTGATACGTTTTAAAACTCAATTTCTCAGTCTCGCATTCGAATTGTCGGGAACCAAAAATCAAAATAAATTCACGAATGATTTAAAAAAGGTGGTTTTATATATATTTAGATTTTTATTTAAATTTCAATCAAAGATTAAGTTACACTCTAACATAATATACGACCAAATAGCACAATAATAGTAACATTGAAAGAATTGCTTACGATAATATAGTTGGTTTCAAAAAATAAATTCATTTCAAAAATAACTTACATATATCTCAAGAAATATAGATCTAAAATTCTTTCAACAAGACTTCTTCAAACTACAATATCGCTGAATAGGTAATGTAAGTTTTATGTAACGTGACCTAATTTATAAGAAACTAGTGATGTGCCCTCGCTTTGCTGAAATCCTTACTATATGCAAATTTTTGTCGACTTCATTTTTATATTATGAATGTTGGAATTATTTAAGCCAATTCTTTGATAATTAAAATTAATGAAAATTAATTATATAAATGTGAAAGTAAGTTTGTCTGTTAGCTTTTCACGTTTTAACTGCTAAACAGATTTTAAAGGAAAGAAGGGCATAAATTGCATCCTGGGGACTGACATAGGCTACTTTTGAGCCCACTTACCATGCGAACGAAGCCGCGAGCAAAATCTAGTATACAATAAATTTTGCTCTTTCTAATGTCTTATTGCAGGGATTGGGATCGGGATAAAGTCCATGTCGCTGGCGGAATGCGAGTTGGTATATATTTGAATTTTGTACGTCATTCATGAACTAGTTAGGTTCTCTGAGACATCCAGGTTTTCTTACAATGTTTTCGTTATCGGGGAAGTTCCCAATGGGCCGTAACTGCTTTATAATTAAAATTCTTAAAACATGTTATAAAGAATGGGTCAAAGACGAACTATAGCTTTTTAAGTTGATTTGATTTACTTTTCTATATTTTATATCATTTAATATTCAGTGAACTTCTTTAGAGATCTAATTATTTAGTCGGGATGAAATTATCGATAAATTTAATTTCAACCTGAGATCAAAAATGATGGCTTGATCTTCCTATTCTACGCAGTCCAGTCTAGTGGGATTCATATTTAGTTCCTGTGGCCTAAATATAAAAGTGGGTAAAGACATTAGTAATTAAAAGTTTTAGTAAACGCATATATTCTTTTGATTATTATTATTCATTATTTTTATTGTCACTTCGTGTTTTTTTCATTATCATATTTTTATATTATGCTAGCGACGCGACATACAAACTTTCATCTCCAGTTTCTAGAGATGATTTTCGGGATAAAACCTATCCTATGTCCTTTTCAGGCACTTGAACTATCTTCTTATCAAATTTAATTTAAATCAGTTCAGTAGTTTCGGAGCTTATTCGGTACAGATGAACAAACAAAAAAACTTTCCTCTTTGTAATATTAAGGTATTTTTTCTGAACACGGGACAAAACAAAGTGTAAAGTAAAGGGGAAACTATAAAGGGGTAACTAGGGTTGTGACAAAAAATGTTGGTACTTATCGGCGTGTGTTTATTGACTCAGATCATTGCTTTTTGGAGAAGAATGTATGTGGAAGGATGAATATTAAGAATTTTAAGACTTTGATGTATTGTATTTTGCACAACTACGGTACTAAAAAATATATAAATATGTTGGGACATTAACACACAGCACCATCTAGTTCAATTATAAGCTACGAGAATTGTATTATGGATACCAGATAGTTGATACACTACACATATATAATTTTAAATACATAAATCTTATAAATATAAACACCCATGACGGGAGTACAAGCATTCGCGCTCATCACACAAATGAATGCCCCCAGCGGGCCTCGAACCCGCGACCGCTGGCACAGCCAGTAAGGTCACTAAAAACTGAGCTAAACGTGTTGTCCACTATCTATATATATATATATATATATATATATATATATGTTTATGTTTCTGACACCTAAAAGATAAACTAACTGACCTTTCATAACATGAACTTACAATAGCCTACAGACTTTATTTCCGTCCTATTTCAATACCTACGAGTACGTGTCTGTATGTATAATAATTTTTTTTAACTCAAAAATCTTTCCTTAAAAAGGAAGGTTGACTTTTAATGTATTAACCAATTTGACTGAAATTAGACATTATTATAGGTAATAATAAATTATATTGTATTAGCACTTAAGCTACATTTTAACTTCGTAGTCTCTACACGAATGGAGAAAATATAACTGAATAATTGATTCTTTTTATTAAAAAAGCAATCTTTTAAGTACGTACCTACATACAACTTCGTACTAAATCAACTAGAAATCAATGAATCGGAAGGCCATCGATTGTGTATCTCTGGCATCCAACAGAGGCCTTGGGGCTAAAGGCGTATAAAAAGTTAAAATGTTCACAAAAGTGAAATAAATCTGTACGTATTAGAATAAAATTGTAACGGGGCCAAAGTTTAGTTTTAGTTTTTATAATTATTATTTTTTTTAGCTTATATAGGTGAAAAAAGGTATGAGATGAAAATAACAGGTTTGAGGATGGACTTTTATTTCAACAGTGAGATAAGTTAAATCAAGTGTTTATAATTTCTATTTTAAACCATAATTTTAATTGCAAACCTAGCATGTGTCTGCAGATTTGAAGTTCTTCAGTTCGAGTCCTGAGTTGGACCGAATGTAATTAATCTTGAGATTTTAATTAGGTGAGAATTAGGTTTGGAATTCCACCTTTCGAACTTGGTTGGATTGGTTGGTTGTTATACGGTTTATGGTTATGTACAAACATAACCGAACGTTAGTACGTAAAGTCGGTCTTGTGTTTGATCTCCCACCTGTCGTGTCAAAGTGTTGTTTCATCTGACTGAGAGTGAGATGAGCGCACTTGTGTCTGAGCATACACCTGTACACTATAATATACCATTTCTAGAATTTTTTTACATCTTCATATAATGCAACTAGTATTACTTCTTCTTCAATTTCTAATTGGAGTCGGCTCTAATAAACAGTCTTTTTCAAAAAAATCGTTTTTATTGATATCATATTTTACATATTTAAAAAAAATGCAATATGGCATAATATTGGTTATTTAGATTGTGATAGAACCAGAAGAAAGGCTTCAAAAATAGCCAAATTATTATATGATACTGTTTTAATCGTCACCCTATTTTTTTGGATTTTCTGCTAAAATCTTAATGGCTTAGTCTGATATTTAAAGTAACATCACTTGCGAACTGCTGGATAGATTTAATTTTTTAATTTTTTTTTTCTAAATTGGCCTGAATTAAAAAAAAGAAAGTTACTTAAATAAATATATATTATAAGCTTCTAGGTGGTTTTATATTAGACGTATTTTATATTAGACATAGTTGTGCATTCATGACAGTGGATAATGTAAATAAAATTTTAGTAATGTGTCTTAAATAAAGTTTTTTTAAAAAGCCTCTCTTTTTATTGGGTTTTCCAAACGATTTTGTGGAAATGATTAACCAAATAAGTTAGTTAAATATTACCGGTATCACTTCAAAGGCACGCAAGTCTCCATTTAAGTACGGCTGTGGAATAATTTAAGATTGGGATTTAACACACACGCGATGTCCTTGTATGATTTTTGTATGTAAATTGCTACCATCCAATTATAAACTTGAAATTACAAAAAAAAACTTATTATCTATACTAATATTATAAAGAGGTAAAGTTTGTGATCTTGTGAGTTTGTGAGTTTGTGAGTTTGTGACGTTGTAGGGGGTAATCTCTGGATCTACTGAACCGATTTTCAAAATTCTTTTACCAATAGAAAGCCACGTTCTTTCTGAGTGTCATAGGCTATATTTTAACCCGAAAAATGAAAAGGCTTTTTTGTGGTAGTCGTATTTGCAAAGTAAGTCGGAGAAAAAACGGTCGAACGAAAACGTTTCTTACGAACGCTGCCTTAACGATGAGAGATATATGATTATGTTCTAGAGAAAAGTTGTAGAGCTTAATAATGCCTACAAAAAAGTCAGCGACAGCATATGTCTAACTTTTATATTTAAGTCACAAAAAGTAGTTTTTTATATTAAAAAAATCATTTAAATCGGTAGGTCATGTTTATTGGTCATATTATCAACAATTATGAATTCTTATCAAAATAAGTAAATTTATCGTCTAAAATGTTTAAAATAAAAGACTTTTCCCTTTTACTGCATATAATTTGGACAAATGGTTAAAGAGATAATACAACATATTCGTATGTATGGACGAACCCGAGCGAGCTGTTTATCTGTTTTTCTCTTTGTACGGGCTAATCTCCGGATCTATTGAACTTATTTAAATGAAATTTTGCATGGTGGTACCTTATATCCCCGGGCAACATCTTAGATACTTTTCATCCCGGAAAATTAAAGGGTTCCCGTGGGATAGTTAAAAAACTATAACAACTTATACATCTTAGTACACAAAAACTACTGATTGGATCTTAATGAAACTTTACAATAATATAGTTCATACATGAAAAAAACAAATCAGCTACTTTTCATCTCGGAAAATTAAAGAGTTTCCGTGGGATAGTCAAAAAACTATAGTACTTATACAGCTTAGTACACAAAAACCACTGATTGGATTTTGATGAAACTGTACAATAATATAGTTCATACATCAGAATAACAAAGAGGTAACTTTTTATCCCGGAAAAATGTACTTTTCCCGTGGGATAGATGTTTTTGTTTCTTTGTAACGTATTATGTACACAGCATAGACCCCAAAACAATAGTTATTAAAAAAAATGTCTGTTTGTTTGTTTGCCTGTATGTCTGTTTGTCTGTTTTTGTGTGCGCGTTTCACGCGAAAAGTAATGTACCAATTTCAACGAAATTTGGTGAAGTGATAACTTATTACTCGAGTCAACATTTAGGGTACCTTTTGTATGTATGTATGTTGTATTCAGCCCTTTTTAACACACGCACGGGCCTCCTTTCAGTACGAGGTGGATCAGGCCATAGTCCACCACGCTGGCCAATATCAGAGGTGCTAGACCCGGGATTTGAACTTGCTACACTCGGTTTCCCAAGCGAGCGCGTTACCACTGGGATACCACTGCCTAGATACCTTATACTTAAAGAAAATCTTTCTTTCCCACGGGAAAATATAATAACTGGTTTTATCGAGTCCTCCCTAGAAACCTTCCTCTGTCTAAGCCTTAAGACATACATCGAAACAATATACTAAAAAATTGTAGGTCTTGAAAAGTTCTGAATAGTATATGTCTATCTCCTAAGTTACACTCGCAATATTTATTCTTATCTATACCTATAATAAAACTTAGTCAAATCGATGTGCGCGTTTTACGCAAAAAGTACTCAACCGATTTTAACTTCATTTTGTATAGTGATAAAACTTAGTGCTCGGGTCAACATTTAGAATACTTTTTACGACAGGCAAATTATTCATTCCCACGGGAAAAACAATAACTGGTTCTATCGAATTGTCCTTAGAAATTTATATGGCTAACGTTGGCTCAACCTTAAGAGATAGATCAAAACATTGTACAAGAAAATTGTAAGTCTTAAAAAGGTCTATAGAAAAGTTCTACATAGTATATGTCTATCTCCTAAGGTACACTCGCTATAACTATTTTCATTATTATATATTTCTGTTTTATTATACGTTATTTATTCTATCTGAATATAGGTACATATATGAATAATAAAACTGTAGAGGTCGAATTTCTGTACATAGATGGTAGAAAAAATTGCTAAAAAACGAGTCAGTTCTCTTCTTACATCCCGTAGGAGAGAAGTAGAACAAATCCAGTTTTTTTTTCAATTTTTTTGTTTCTCTGTCTGTTTGTCTGTTCGTACGGGCTAATCTCCGATACTATTGAACCTATTTAAATGAAATTTGATACATTTCATTCCGGAAAATTAAAGAGTTCCCGTGGAATAGTTAAAAAATTATAGTAACTTATACAGCTCAGTACACAACAACTTATGCACCTAATTTAGTAAAATTTGGCATGCTGATATGACCTTATATTGCAGGTCAAACAACAGGTTACTTATTTTTATCCCGGAAAAATGAACGGTTCCCGTGGGACAGATCTGTTTGTGCTTTTCTAGAGGTGAACCCGAGCGAAGCGAGGGTGAGCCGCTAGTTAAGAATATAAAATAACAATAAAATATGTCAATTTAAATAAGGTTTCGAAACAAATTAAAATTATTGCACCCTTAATGATGGTGTTTAAAGTCGAATGGAGAGTCTTAAATTTAAAAATAGTAAGCAGTCGTTGAAATCAGTTCTTAGCCAGAGAAGATGTCTATACACATAATAAAATACTGAGTCGAATCTGCACATTAAATTATTTTTTGAAAAATCTTATATAAAATAGTCATTATTATCGGTACAAAGGCCGAATCTATAGTTTTTTGAATTTTTGTCTCTCTGTTTGTCTGGGAAAGCATCACGAGAAAACCACTGGACAGAATTTGATGAAATTTATCCGGGTTATCCGGGTCGACATTTAGGATACTTTTTACTGCGGAAAAATGACTCATCTCTGAGAAATCGATGAAAGCGAGCGAGGGTGAGTCGCTAGAAGTATATAATATACTACTATAATCAAATTAAGAAACTATATTTATTGATATTTTTTATTTACTTAAACTTTATGGATTAGATAGAAATATTAAATGTTTAATCCATACTTATATTATAAATGCGAAAGTAACTCTATCTGTGATCTTCTTTTGCTTAACAGATTTCGATAAAATTTGATAATGACATAAATTGTATTTTGGAGACGGATATAGGCTAGCTTTGATCACCACTCCACTTATCACGTGGTCGAACCCACAGGCAAAAACTAGTTAAATGGTTACAGAAAAAATATTTTTATTGTTATTTTTTTAATATTTACTCAATAGAGATAACTATCGCGTTAGGTTTTTGATTTTCTTAAGCAAATAAGATAGTAAATTATATTCAAGCTATTGGAGTACGACTGTTTTATCTTTGCCTTTGATTATATAAGATGTATATGACATTTCAGAAATACTAATAAATAAATTCTATGTCAATATCTCTACAAAAATTTATAAAACTAACATCTTCTACATATATAAAAATCAATTGCTGTTCGTTAGTCTCTATGAAACTCAAAAACGGCTGGACCGATTTGAATAATTCTATTTTTGTTTTGTTGGGAGTGTATCAGGGTTAGTTTAAGTATACTTTTTTTTGGAAAAACCCAAAAATAACAACTGGAAAATCTAAAAGTTCAAAACTGTTTATTTTGTATGGGAATCACTAACCGTTAAAACGTACATACCTAGGGACGAGGGTGAATCGATGGTTTTAAAATAAAAACTAAATTTTTATTACAATTTTCTCATTTTACTAAGAAATAAGCAATAAATATATTTCTTTTATTGAAGCATTTTGAAAGAGTCATTGATCTAGAGGCTTTATTAAATAAAACTATCTTTTCGGATTATTTCGCGGATTTATTTTGATTTTTGGTTCCTGACGTTTCGAATGCTTTACAGCATCCATGGTCACGGGAGAGACTGAGGTGTTACATGTCTTAAAGATTTAGTTGTTACAGACAGCCTACCCACAATTAACAAAATGAAAATTGCACCAATTACATTACAATATTTTTAACTTTAAACATTTTTATAATTTTAATTATAATTGAATATGGAAAATTATTTATTTAATTTTTGCTATTATTTTTATAACTATTACAATTAAAAAATATTAATTAGTAATCTATATTTAGTGTTGCCATTATTATATTTATAACCATAAATAAAAAAATATAAAAATATAGTATTAATTATTAAAGCCATATAATTGTTCTATGTGTAATTTAAAAAAGTTAAAATTAATTAAGGATAATCATTTTAATTTAGTTTGCTATTATTTAAAAACAACTTACTAAGCAACACTATTAATATATACTTTTACAATAATTTTTATAACACTATTAATTTTTACAAAAATTTAATAGTGTTGCTTAGTAAGTTGTTTTTAAATAATAGCAAACTAAATTAAAATGATTATCCTTAATTAATTTTAACTTTTTTAAATTACACATAGAACAATTATATGGCTTTAATAATTAATACTATATTTTTATATTTTTTTATTTATGGTTATAAATATAATAATGGCAACACTAAATATAGATTACTAATTAATATTTTTAATTGTAATAGTTATAAAAATAATAGCAAAAATTAAATAAATAATTTTCCATATTCAATTATAATTAAAATTATAAAAATGTTTAAAGTTAAAAATATTGTAATGTAATTGGTGCAATTTTCATTTTGTTAATTGTGGGTAGGCTGTCTGTAACAACTAAATCTTTAAGACATGTAACACCTCAGTCTCTCCCGTGACCATGGATGCTGTAAAGCATTCGAAACGTCGGGAACCAAAAATCAAAATAAATCCGCGAAATAATCCGAAAAGATAGTTTTATTTAATAATGTCAAACATTCGCGTAAATCTAAGAAAGTATTATGATCTAGAGGCTATTAGAAAAAAGATAAATGTCTTTCTTTTATGAAGGCGATGCAAATCCATTCAGTTTACAGACAATTTAATACATACATATAAAAATAAATTGCAAATATCAATAAGTCCCCTGCTAGATTCTAAATTATTTAAATTTGAATATTTTTTGTATAAAACAAGCAAAAACGATTTTTTGTTAATATTTAATGCATAAATACATAAATATGTTGAGACATGGACACTCATTACCATCTAACTACATAGTAAGCTACGAGGCTTGTGTTATGGATACCAAATAGTTGATGCACTACACATATATAACTTTAAATACATACATATTATACATATAGACATCCATCACTGGAGTACAAACATTCGGGTTCTTTAATCAAATGAATGCCCACAGCGGGACGCGAACCCGCGACCGCTGGCACAGCAAGAAAGATCACTACAAACTGAGCCAAACGTGTCTTTGTATATGAAATATAAATCTACAGAAAATTAACCTCAAATCCCTCGGTTCTTTATGGTACTCCAGATTATAATCTGTCTTTATCTTCAATTTCATCTAAATTCATCTAGCCGTTTCAGCGTCAAGGAGAAACGAACATACACACATACAAGGTTTGCATTTATAGTTGTTTTGGTATTAATAATACTAGTAAATCTTACGCAAATTTGAACTCACGACCCGTGACCACCCTTTTAAAACGACTTCATAAAAATCCTAATACGAATAAATATACTTTCAACAAACAATTTCACGAAATTATATCAAATATGGTTTATCTACGACAGTTTTGATGCTAAGACATTTTTACCCTAAATCTATTAAGATAAGGTATAAACTTGAATGCAAACCTCCTCATGGAAATGAATTGATAAATTGTAACCCAAGAAAGGTTAAGCGTTTGTACTTTTATTGCCGTTTGTAAATGCTGTTAAATCAAATAGCCTTTGGGAATTTCATATATTTACCGAATTTAAAGGAAATGGGTCGTATTTTTACAAAATTTAAGAGAAAGAAGTCGCATTTTTACCAAATTTAATTATTGTTATATGGATCCGAATAGTAAAAAAAATATACGTGTCGAATTGAGAACCTCCTACTTTTTTTCGTCGGTTAAAAATGATTTTAAATATTTCTTAAATTATGTACCTAATTAAAGATTTGAAAAATTCTTCATATAGTTGGTATAATATATTCAGCCCTTTTTAACGTCCCACTGCTGTGCACGGGCCTCCCTTCGTACGAGGGGAATCAGGCCATAGGCCACCACCCTGGCCAAGTGCGGGTTGGCGGACTTTTGACACTTGTCTTTTGAGAACTTGCTAGGTTCTCTCAGATATGCAGGTAATCATGTTGGAAATGACTCGCACATGAAAATATCAGAGGTGCGAGACCCGGGAGTTGAACTCGCTTCACTCGGTTTCCCAAGCGAGTGCGTTACCACTGGGCTACCACTGCCTTTTTTTTCTACAATATTATTTTATTCTCATTATTATTATTATTCTTGTCTACAATATTTTAAGATATAAATATGTGTTTTACGTAAGTACGTATCGAAATATATTAGGTTTGCTTTGCATCGGCTGGCACCGATTTCGAAAATATCTGATTAGGTATCTATTCTAAATGAAAACCTCCGTTTAGTTATTTTTTACATTTTAGTGCCTGGAAGTCGGATCTGTTTATTTTAAGTTCTTATTTAACTTCATCAACTTGAAAATTTGTAAGTTTAGGTATTTCTGACTTTCATGACTTCGAAAATATCTGATTAGATATCTATTTAAATGAGAACCCCCGTTTACTTATTTTTAATTTTTTTAGTTTCTGGAAGTCGTTTTTTTAAGTTTTTATATTTATTTGTATAGTTTTCTTGTAAAAGTATATTTGAAGTAAACTATTAAAATGAAAATAACAACACATAAACGACTTTATATACCATAAAAAGTTAAGCTAGCATTATACCGAAACAAAAGCAGTCAAATTTAAATAACAGAAAGTCAACCAGAGTTGGTCCTAAAAAAATCAGTTAAAATATAATACTACAGGCAATTTTAAATATAAAAATAGAGATTACAAAATACTATGCAACAAAAGAAACTTAAACGCAGAAGTAGAGTCTAAGATGCACACTTTGGTGCCAAAAATTTCTGTCGTAATGACCGTACAATAATGATGAACAAATAACTAATTTTAAATTTCAGTTTTTATTGCATGACTTACTAGTGGTGGAAGCCAAATTACATAAAAACAAATAAATAAATATGTTGGGACATTAACACACATCACCATCTAGTTCCATGGTAAGCTACGAGGCTTGTGTTATGGACACCAGATAGTTGATACATTACACATATATAACTTTAAATATATACATATTATAAATATAAACACCCATGACTGAAGTACAAGCATTCGTGCTCATCACACAAATGAATGCCCCCAGCGGGACTCGAACCCGCGACCGCTGTCGCAGCAAGTAAGGTCACTACAAACTAAGCCAAACGTGTCAAATATGTAATAATGTACATAATAATAGAAACTAAAGGGTTGTATTTAATGATTCACTATTTTAACCATTATATTCGAAGGTACATAGTTTCTGTTACTTATGCTCACTTTGGCTATTTAAAAAAAAAGAATAAATTTTTTTAAATTACTCGCAGACCTTTTTAAGTCGACTAATTTTCGCCAAGTGGTTGAAATTCAACTTATTATTGAAATTTTGAGAAAACCTTATCTAAATATACATTATTTAGCATAATATATTTTCCTGTAGTAAAAAGATAGAAAATCTTATATGTTGACCAGGATAACCAGCTATCTAAATCAACAGATCTACGATATTAAAACAAAATACTTGTCATTCAATAAGCAAATGAGTAAAGGACGACGTTATATCTGATCTTAGACTATTAGATATATGTATAAATAAATAATATGTAGCGGTTCTTTTTAGGGTTCTATAGCAAAAAAATCCTAAAATATCATCCAACCAATCCTAAATATCTATTTGTCCGTATGTCACAGCTATTTTACTCGGAGACTTGGTGTAGGTATACATATCTATACATATAATAAAATTCTGAGTCGAATCTGTACATTAAATATTTTTTTGGAAAATCTTATTGAAGTAGTCATTATCGATATCCGAATCTATAGTTTATAGAATTTTTGTCTGCCTGTTTGTCTGTCTGGGAACGCATCACGAGAAAACCACTGGACGAATTTTGATGAAATTTGGTATGATGATAGCTGGTTACCCGGGTCAACATATAGGATGCTTTTTACTGCGAGAAAATATATCATATCTGAGAAATTTATACTAAACGTTAAAACGTAACTTGTGACCAACCCGAGCGGAGCGAGGGTGAGTCGCTTGTATACTCGTACATATATGACAGACTATTCTGTAGTTCAAACGATTGTAAAATATTATCTTGTCTTAACTCCAAGGTTACATTGCTTGGCACTCAGTTTTTTCCGGCTCTTCCTCAAGCGATAGCTTGGAAGTGTATAATATACAGGAGCACAATAAAAAACATCTACGTGAAAAATCTAGCAAAAATATATATATATTATGCAACTCAATATTCCAGATGAAACCGTAAAAAAATTCTGAGAGGATTTCGGAAGCAAAATTTACTTATACATTTCAAAAAGTGATCAAAACTTGTAATACGGTTAGTCGAACTGCGACTGATGTAAAACAATCGTAATTTCCAATCGTTAAGTTCACGCGTGCTTTTACATACTTTGATGATAACTACTTAATATAACATGACTGAATTTCGCATTTGTTGAACGTTTTCTATGCGTATGCGTAATAAAATATTTATGGGGAATGACACAGTATCTGAATGAGACTCTAAAAAGTTTGACTTTAATTGATGCAGCCATTGATTTTCTATAGCTCTTTTATGGATAAAAGATGAAATTTCTAAATAAGTTTGTGCATTCATAGTTTTTTTATATAGAAAATGAATCACTTTTTGTTTCTAAATGGAATTATCTTTTTGGATTTTGTAGCTATTTAACTAGCTATAACGACGCAGCTCAAACGAGGGTTATGTGTTTGTGATACTGTGTGTATGATACTATTGTTTTACGGAGTCGGGTTTTATTTAACATTTTTGTTCCCGAAGTTTCTGATGCTTTACAGCAAACATGGTCACGGGAGAGACTAAGGTTTAAATAATACAGTTGTTACAGACATACTATGTATTTTGTTATAGTTATAATACAGTTTATACAATAATTTGGAAGAAATGGACAAACCTAGAACCTTAGTCTCTCTCGTGATCATGTTTTTTTTTGAATATTTTTACTTAAAAAAAATAAAAAAATAATCTAAAATGGATTCATACTGCCATAGGTCAACCTTCGAGGTATAAAAATATAAGGGAATTGATAAAATCAATCCTTTATCAACAATCGAAGATCACGTAACAGCCAGAAAATAATGCCAAATAGGAAAGAAGAAACTCTCCTTTATTTGAAGTTGGCTAATTAAGTACAAAAAGCAATATTTATAGCATAATTTTAGTATAGGATTAATCAACCAAATCAAATATTTTATTAGAATGTTTATTTGTTTGTCTCTATATTTAATCGTGCGTTACTCGAAAACTGGTAATTTTTTCCTTAGCACAGGGCCTAATAGCAAAAAATATATACAAGCAAAGCCGCGGACAGTAGTTAGTCATCAATAAGTTTCATTGAAGTGTTGTAAATCATGACTTTGTCAGGCATTTTACATGAATAATTTGAAGAAAAGGGTGGAAATTGTAATAGTTTCCTATGCACAAATTACAAAATTGTTCCGGAAGGTTGACATTAAAAGAAAAAATCCTTCAAGGGGTGAAAAGAGGGGTGACTGTTAATGCGAGAACTATTAGACTATGGCTTCAGGACCCACCCCTTGATAACCCCTTGTTAAATAAAAGTGCACTTATATAACAAATAGCCTGACGATTTATCTTTTTGCATGTAATTGGTAGAGAGGACGGGAGCTATATTTATTTCTTCATCATTTTTGAGTCTATTGGGTGATCGTCTTAGCTTGAATTTTGGAAAAAATACCTAAATTACGTATTTACATATACATACATGCAGTTTAGTCACCTAGTTCAGTCAATTTTTATGTCACGAGTAAAACATTTATTTCATACTAGTAGAACCCGCGGCTTCGCTCGCGCAAAAACTACAAAAGTATCTAAATCACTAAAAGTAGTTTAGTTTAGTGTATTTAGGTAGTTTCAACTAAGGTAAGGTACAAACTTTAAGGTAAGGTAAGGTACAAACTTTCATCCCCTATTTTACCCCCTTATAGCATGAATTTCGAAAAATGCTAAAACACGTATTTATTTAATTTTATTGAAGAGCATTAATACCTAGTTTCAAGTAATTCTGATCATAAATATTTTTTGAATAGTATTATAACGTGTATTCCCGTGGGAATTAAATAATCTCCCTCGGTAAAAAGTAGCCTATGTCACTCTCCTGCCTTCCAACTATCTCCACATAAAAAAGTCACGCCTATCCGTCACTCCATTTCGACGTGAAAGAAGGATAAACAAACAAACACATTTTCATATTTATAATATGAGTATGGATATACTTTTTAATTATCTTCAATTATTATAAAGAAAGTTTAATATACGTAAATATTTTTATATTTTTTTAATTTTATTAAAAAAATTTTTATTAAATAAAGTAATTATTATAAAAAAACTTTTTGATTATACAAGGATAACTTGCTGTACTATAACTGCTAAGCTGATACTAATAATATACTAACCGTTAAAACGTACCAAGGGAGGAACCCGAGCGGAGCGAGGGTGAGTCGCCAGTTTTAAATATGACATTCTCTTTAACTTCAACTTAAGATTTAGATACAAACATAAAAAGGACAGGAATTTTCATACAAATTCTAAATTTCATTTTACAGCTAATAAAATTAAGTTCCTGCATTTATACTCCTCACGTAAACTAAGTGGGTTAAAGCCGAATCTTTGACCCCTTTAGAATTTTGTGGGGGAATCATTTTCAACATGATAACTACGTCTCCGACGGTAAAATAAATGATTTTGAGGAAATCTGCATGTCTAGAAGAAGTTCGACAGCCCGCACTTGACCAGTGTGTTGGATTGTGATCTGTAGAGGACAGATTTACAATCTTTAATTCTTGGGAGGCCCAAGCCTAACAGTGGGACGTTAAAAAGGGCTGACTATGAATAGTGGTTTCAGATAGAAAAATATTATAAAAAGTTAATGGGGAAACAGAAAGCGCTTTTTCTTTCAAATTTTGCATGGATTCAAAGATCCTAAATACGTGTATTGAAAGAAATTGATATATTTTCATTAGGTCAGCTGTTGTATCTAAAATAGACCAAAAAGTTTAGTGCCTTTTTCTCTTCAGTTTTTTAACCAAAATTCTTTTTTTTTATTTAGTAGCTATTGACGAGCTTAAGAAATATAATCAACAATAAAATTGGAAATAGTTCGTTCTTAGATAGATAGGTAAATTCTATTCAAATCTGTTTTCCTCAAATTTTTATAATGATTAGTTTTGAATTTTGAACACTTGATGAATACTAGATATAATAAGTGAGTGAGTGTGTTAGTTACTTTTTAACACTGTAACGGATGAACATTGAGTGAAACCCGGGATGGAAATGGATTATGTCCCGTATTAACATCGAAGCTACTTTTCATCGACGCTCCTATTAAACAAGTGGAGTTTCATGCAAAACTAGTGATAAAGGCTTTTATACATATAACGTAAATTCAACTAACATTTTACTACTCTAATACTTTACTTTTGGGCTTATACTATATTTTTAGCAAGTTCAACGCTGATACGCTTCATAGAAGGGTTTTATACAAACCCTTTATTAACAGAAACTTACAAAATATCTGCAAAAATAAAAGTCAACCGTTTTTATTGTAGAAATCTAATTTGTGTTACTTAAGTAGAAAGTAACAATACACAGCCCACTACTTTCTTGGATTTACGCGAACATTTGATATTTTAAAATAAAACTATCTTTTTAAAAAAATTTACACATCTAAAACCTTAATTTCTCCCATGATTATGATTGCTGTAAAGCACTCGTAACGCCGGAAAACTATAGACTAGAGTTTCTTCACCTTTACTTAACCTAAGCGGATTGTGTATTATATCAATATATTATGTACAGTATTTAATATCTCGTAAACGTACGCTATAACCGTAAAATAAGTATTTAACTTCTATAGGAATCTAACTATTACGATTGGGAGAGTAGTAATATGTTATAATGACGCGACGTCTGGTTTGAAAAATATAACGACTTGTACAGACGACATAGAGACGTAGCTATCTGGAATTTAATTTTTGATATTATGACTAATATGTTTTTTTTCTTCATCCCGTCCTATCTTACTACTTTATAAATGCGTAAAGTTTGGATGGATGGATGTTTGTTAATCAATCACGCTAGAACGGCTGAACAGATCTGGATAAAATTTGGCACAAAGATAGATTATAGTCTGGAATAGTATATAGGTTACTTTTTATCTCGCAAAAATGTACGGTTCCCGTGGGATAGAAGTAAGAAATAATAGTTTTTCAAAATCTATTTATTTTATTACTTTGATGTACTTTTCAAACTTTGAAGAGACTTATATGATATTTACATAAAATCTGTTAAATTTTAAACTTACATAGAACTATTCTGCAGGACAGTCAAAACGAGCTTATCGAGCTTAGTGAGATTTAATTCAGTTTCACTCTTATTATATTGGGATTACCAAACTATGGTAATGAACAAGTTACCAGGATCGGTAAACTTATGACTTAGTGGAATAAGTTAACCAGTTTCATGGAAGATGAAAATCATGACCATATAGTTCTAGCCTAAAACATCAGGACAATCGTCAAAAGTTTTTACCAACCCACTTGTATACTGGTAAAAAATATAAATAAAAGTATTTATAAGTAAGGCTCTAATACTTTTTAGGAAAATAAAAAGGCCTCTATAATCTCACAATGCAGTTAGAACTGATGAATGAACTTTACAGGAGTTGAAATTTTTTGAATCGACTCTAACTATTGAAATGAAATGCATCTGAAATTAAATGGAATCTTTCTTTGGACTCCTTCTTTTCTATTTCCTCTTACATCTTTCTATCTCAAGAATAATAAAGTGATCAAAAGCTTACAAAATTAAATACTCCAATGTACATATATAAATATTTACAAGAAAGCTCGTAACTCCTTAAATCTAGGATGGAATCTATCAACAGTGACCACTTCGCCAGACAGATGTCAAATCAAATTGATAGTTTTGTCTCTGCGGATTGTCTACTTTAAAAATATAAATTTTATGACGCTTTAATTTTATGTTACTAATAATATTGGGAAAAAAATCATACATTTAATTTCCATGATTTAGTTATAAAAAATCCTTAATTTTATGCAGATTTACATAATTTTGTAGAGAAGAATATAGCACTCAACATTTTGAAAAAGGTCTCATCTGTCTTTATATTCTTAAACCACTTAATCTGAACTAATGAATGAGCAAATGACGTTATAATTAGACCATGTGACTTTCATGCCTTAAAAACAAGGTGTCAGTGGCTCGCCGGGGCGCGGGGAGTGGGGGGAGGAACGCAAATGATACGACGACGCCGCATCGATCGTCATGTGCCTTCCACCCGCAACTCCCCACACCACCGCCTTACACGCACACAGCCTCATCTAATGTGTTCTGCCAAATGATCCGTTTGGAATATTAAGCCGTCAGTAAAGTTCAGAACTGATAGTCATTGCTGATAGAAATTAAAAATTTTTATATAGAGACCCTTCCATTTAAATGTAAGGTCAGTATTTTTTGAATCAACTCCTTCAGTTAATTTTTTGGGTTATATCAGCTCAAATATTGATACTGTATCGTAATATTTGTAACAGCTGTACAGGTTCAACTTAGCGGAAACGCTCCGACCCCTGTAGGGGAGGCTAATTGAACCACGTGGCAGCAATTATTTACCTACTATATTAACCTTAACATACACGTGCGTAAGGCGCCCTTCGAGCCCTTTCGTATACATTTGTCATAAAACAATTTGTTACAAGCAACAATACCACGTTACGTACTCGTCTAGACCTACAGTACGCATATCCATCTGTCTACGGAAAAAGTATAGCGAGTAGCGGGGCATTGCAGAGGAGCTAACTAAAAATGAAGAAATAAGATAGTAAATTTACAGTCGGGTTTAATGTTTCTATTCGATTCTCTACATTTGAAAAGCAACTCTATTACATCACATATACGGTTCAAAATGCAACACGCCATGCATAACGATATAAGAGCGTCAAGCGCGACAGTAGACTCTATGGGATTCTGTTAAATCGCTATGGATTTTAAAATTATTTCTCACATCTAAATAAATGTCAATGGAATGATTAATGTGTAGGATACATTTAGCAACAGATATTTTCATATATTATAGAGGAAAAAGTCAAATATCATACAAGTAAATTGCTTTGCCAAATCGCACGCACGTAAAATACTACATACTACAACATAACACGTAAAAGTAATTAAAAATATAAAAAAAACTGATTAAAAATGAAAATTAAAATTAAAATTTCATACAGAAAGTATAAAATTGAATATTACGTACAGACTAATTTAAGGGCTACAAACTGAATATAATAAAAAATAAAAAGAAAAGCATTGCCTGTAAATAAATGTTAAAAGTAGCAGACGTGCAGTCCAACGACGACACCCCAAATCTAGGGCACGTGATTTGCAGGCAGTCTGCAAAATATCAACTCACATCAGCCACAAACGGTGACAGTCCTAAAGAGTCTCTACGGCGGTAGAGTATCACAGTTAACAGAAACAAGCTGTTTTCCCGTAACAAATGTACGTTGATCGCGAATTGTTACACCGCGTAGTGTTCATTTGTATGGCGTGGCATACAAGTTCGCGTGCGTCCAGCGCGGCTGCCACGGGTAGACTGAGGCGCCGCCATGCTTCACCCCCTTGCGCACCCCTCGGCTGCATCTTTAAGGCAGGCTGATAATCGGGAGAAAATACAACAGAGTTGCAATTGGAACGCCGCATACTCGTTTTGGCCATGACTCAGTCGGTAATTGCGCGCCTTCATTCGACGGTTCCTTGAACTGAATGCAAGGAATATTTTAAGTTAGATTTTTTTAGGCGTGACCGATCGTATTTTAGAGGATTACTATGAATATAGATGTTTCATTTTGTAAGGCGTTTTGATGTAAATTATGATGGGTTGACGACGAGACGGGTTATTGTGTCAGCGTCTAGTCTAATTTAGCATATACTGGGATTAGACGAAGTATTTTTTTCTATCACGATTGGCTGGATTACTTGCAAATCGAATATCAATATCTTTATTGTGTCTCGATTTGTCCATTACAACTGAAATTTAATTAAATAAAAGAGAGTAATTAACTTTCAAATATAACAATTAAATACTAAAAGGAACTTATTATATTTAAACATATTAACTTATTATAACAAAAATTACGACAACAATTTATAATATTTACAAATGATTATTAGTAATAAAAACGTCTAAATGTACCAAACTGCAGAAACAACTTTTTATTTGTATTTTGTCATAATTGAGCCAATAAAATATTTAATGCGGTGCGCAGAAACATAAAATATCTTTATATGTTGTTAAATAAATCTTATCATCCTAGATTTTTTATAAGCAACAGTAAACGCTTCACACTGATTATTCACAGCTAGTAAATACATAAAAAAGATAATAAAGTCGACTTTGTATTACAAACAATTATTTGTCACTAGCGGGAATCGAATATAATACTTTTTTATTACAACGGAACTGAACTAAAACTCGGAACTTTTATTTAAATCATTAAAATAAAACCATCTTTTCGGATTTATTTTGATTTTTGGTTGCCGACGTTTGATTTACAATGAAAAGCAATCACGAATAAAAAAATGTACAGATAAATTTATTTTAAATTAAAATATTCACGTAGACCAAAGAAAGTATTAAAATAAAAAAAGTTTGATTTAATAATATGATTTAATGCTGTTTATTTGCTAGCGTGAGAATATTTGCTAAGTCAGAACTTTCCTTTGCATGCTACGCCGTAGTGTCGTAGCGTCGTAGCACGCCCATGTGACGTAGCGCTACGCTAGGGCCAAGTTTATACTTTGATAAGGGCATTGTAACTTTAACTAGATTAGATATGTTCAACAACTTTGTTTAGAAACTAGCGACTCACCCTCGCTTCGATCGGGTTCGTCCCTAGGTACGTTTTAAAGGTTAGTATAGAATAGATAGACTATATTATATAAATATTATATATTTTTTTTCAACTTAAACTTGACGCATTGTTGTAAAGGCAAGTCCGCCACTATTGAACGTAGTCCGTAATAGTGATTTCAATACAACATAAGCAGTTCTGAACTTTTCGATTTTCCAGCTGTTCTTATAGGTTTTACCTATTTTCTTTTAAACTTAAACCACCCCTGACACACCCCCAACAAAAAAAGAATTATTCAAATCGATCTAGCCATTTTTGAGTTTTAGCGAAACGATCATAAATTAAGTCAAAAGTTTTCTTTTAAATTTTTTTTTATTGATAAATACCAAAATATGTTAAAAATAAATATGTAAATTTTCCATTACACAGTATTTCATTCTTCTTATACTTCTTATTACATCAAAAGGAGCTAAGTTACACAAAATTATGCACTTTTTCATCCACAAAGTCACATTAATTGTCCATTCCAGGATAATTACTTACCACAATGCATCTTAATATCTAAATTGAGCGCACTAAAAGCTATACAAAATGCATTTATTACAGCTTCCTTAACAAAAACTGGGCGCTAGTGCCCATCTCGTTTTTAGTTTAAATTTTTATCAGATTAATTTGAAAATCTAAATTGCTTTTGGAAACAACGCAAAACGGACTGTAAGTTTTTAAGATAGAGTTCTATATAGCTGGCTGAGTGTTATAATAACTCATTTGAAGGACGGCGCGTTACATTACATTTTCAGCATCTAGTAGAGACGATGTGTACATTTGTGAAGAAAAATACAGTAATTTAAAAAAAATGTATACAATGAAAATAACTAGGAAGCTAAAAAGAAACTAGGTCTTTCAAAAAGCCTTCAGATTTTATTTAATGCAATATATAAGAAATTACTACACTATCTATCAGTAAATATTGATTTGAAGACACTTTTGGCTCAATTTGAAGTGACTCTACTTGCTGTGCCAGCGGTTGCGGGTTGAATGTTTGTATTCCAGTCACTGGTGTTTATATTTATAATATATATGTATTTAAAGGTGTATATGTATAGTGTATCAACTATCTGTATACATAACACAAGCCTCGTAGCTTACCATGGAACTAGATGGTGCTGTGTCAATGTCACAACATATTTAAAAACAAATTGACATAGTACATAAGTTATCTTTAATTTTTTTAGATTACCGCTCATTGGAGAAGCCTTATTCATTGTTAAAGACATGATTTTATAATTTTTGACAAAAATGTCATATTTATATACGTATTATATAAATTATTATAAAAACTATCATATTATACAAATACACAATGTGGTTAAACGCTTGTCCTAAGCAAATAAACGATGTATTTGAAAGGCAAACTCAGTTCCGGAGCGACACGCACTGATACGTTTACCGTCTATTGCCTACTACTTACATGTATAACCATGTATCTACGTTTCCTTCATTATTCATTATTTACCCTGTGTCTGATTTTATTTTTACCTAATTTATCAACATTTTATTAATATGTCGAATACGGGAAATGAATACGGATCGTCAACGACACACAAACGTCATACTGGCGTGTACAGAGCATAGGCGGGTGGGGAAAAATTAATAAAAAGTTGTGATCAAATTAAAATTGAGTAGTTCATTTTGTTTGCTCACTTGGTAAAAGTCAGTGTTAAGCCTAGGAACTGTGCTGTGTATCGTGTGGGTTATATTGTGTGTAATTTCTAAATAAAGTGAATTGTGATTGTGGAATAAAATAGAAGTGTTATCTGTGAAGTGTGTATTATAGTGTTAAATCATAAATCAATAAAGTTAATTACTGTGCGTTGAAGTTTAAATAAATTCCCTTGTACCCTACAATGAGTGAGGCGGAAAATAATGAGGACTCGAGATCAGAAGTGGGATTCGAGAGAACTGAAAAAACGTCTGGTATTGATGAAATATGGCGCCAGTTAATCGAGAAACAAAACGAAACTATGATGTCACTGATTTCTACTCTACGCCCATCTGTATCAAATCGTCAGTTCACCCTGCCAGAGTTTAATCCTGATAAAGAAGAGTGTGACGCTCGGTTGTGGTGTGCCACGGTAGATCTTTGCTTTGAAGACGATCCACCACAGGGAGGACAACTGGTAGTAATCATCAGCAAGGCTCTGAAAGGGACCGCATCGGCATGGCTATCTCAGATATCATACCCTGGGATAACGTGGTTGGAATTCAAAGACCTATTTGCTACAAGATTTATTTCTATGCAGACATGTGCAGGTACCCTCATTAACTTACAACATGAAAAATTAAAAGATAATGAGTCGCTGGCTGCGTGTGCTAGTCGGCTTATTACCATGTTAATGAGTCGATGGAAAGATTACACAATAGAGAAGGTAGCGGTAGGAACCGTCTTAGCGCATCTTTCCCAGTACGATTCACGATTACAACGACTTGCTTTTACAACTGAAATCACTTGTCGACAACAATTGCAAAAAGAATTACAAGCTTTTTCGTATCAAAAGCGAAAAGCTTCACCCGTAGAAGGATCATCAGCACCCGATGGAAAACGACCAAAAATCTTGAAATTGAAGTGTTTTGGTTGTGGAAAAATAGGTCACCGGCAGTCAGAATGCAGAACAAAAATTAAAAACTACAGGCAGAAATCTTCAATAAAGTCGGATACGGTTTCTACTTCTCAACACGAAGCTACAACATCTAGCATCAGGTGTTTCAAGTGCGGGACAGTGGGACATGTTGCCAGCCGCTGTACTGCTGCTCGAGGTTTCGGTACCGCCCCTAGCAGGCAGTCTGAACGTCGGGTTGATCTATGTGAAGTAGATGCTCCAACTGGGAAGCTTCAACACCGCGGTGAGTTCTACTTATTTAGTTATGACTCTGGTGCTGAGTGTTCATTAATTAAGGAAAGTTTGGCAACAAAATTCTCTGGTAAACATATAAGAAAAGTAGTTTCATTAACTGGTATTGGACAAAATAGTGTAAAATCAACAGAACAGATTTTATGTGAGGTTATAATTAATGATAATTCACTAGAATTATTGTTACATGTGTTACCTGATATTTATTTACGAAGTAATATCATGATTGGTCGTGAAATCATGTATCAAGGCTTTTCAGTTGTTATGACAAGTACTAATGTTAAATTATTTAAAAACAAAGTTGTCAATAGCTGCACCATTCGGAACTCTATACCTAATTTAAATGAAATTGATACTGATATACCTCTAGAATATAGACCGAAGCTTTTGGAAGTGTTGAATCGTTATTCTAATTATTTCACAATGGGAATGCCTACTACGCGCGTTACAACGGGCGAATTAGAAATTAGGTTAAAAGATCCAAATAAAACGGTTCAAAGGCGTCCGTTTAGGTTATCTGTAGAAGAGCGAAATATTATGCGTGACAAGGTAGATGAACTTTTGCGTGCAAATATTATAAGACCAAGTTGTTCCCCTTTTGCTAGCCCAGCTTTACTAGTAAAAAAACAAGACGGGTCAGATAGAATGTGTATTGATTACAGAGAGCTTAACGAAAATACTATTCCGGATAGATACCCACTACCTCTGATAACTGATCTAATATCACGATTACATGGAGCCAAATATTTCTCTAAACTAGATTGCGCGAGTGGATTTCATTTGATTCCTTGTAATAAAGATTCCATTGAACGTACGGCCTTCATAACACCTGATGGTCAGTACGAATACCTTACTATGCCCTTTGGTTTGCGAAACGCTATCACTGTATTTCAGAGAGCTATCGTAAATGCGCTAGGAACTCTAGTTCGGGAATATGTTATCGTTTACGTCGATGACGTCATGATTCTGGCCGAATCTTTAGAACAAGGTTTAGAAAGACTTAACACAGTGCTAGATGTACTCACAAAATGTGGTTTTTCCTTAAATTCTAAGAAATGTTCTTTTCTAAAATCTAAAATAGAGTTTTTAGGGTATGAAGTAGAAAACGGCAATGTAAGACCAAATAAGCGAAAGATAGAGGCTCTTACAGCACTGCCACCTCCTGAATCCGTAACTCAGCTTAGACAGTTCATAGGCCTAGCTTCTTATTTTAGACAATTTGTTCCACAGTTTGCCTCTTTAATGGCTCCACTTTACAAACTAACATCCCTTAAAGGAAATTTTAATTGGGAAGCAAAACATGAGGAAATTAGACAAAAAGTAATTCTAATACTGACAAATGACCCAATATTAAAAATTTTTAACCCTGACCTACCTACTGAATTACACACTGATGCAAGCTTGGAAGGTTACGGTGCTATATTATTTCAGATTCATGATAATAAACGACATGTTATAGCTTATTTTAGCAAACGAACATCCCCTGCCGAGTCTCGCTATCATTCGTATGAATTAGAGACATTGGCAGTCGTAAATGCTATCAAACATTTTAGACAATACTTGCATGGCCGTAAATTTTTGGTTGTAACAGACTGCAATTCCCTAAAGGCTTCCCAATCTAAAAAGGATTTGACACCTAGAGTATACAGATGGTGGTCTTATCTGCAGTGTTTTGACTTTGACATTGAGTATAGATCAGGAAAACGCATGTCACATGCTGATTTTCTGTCACGTAACCCTTTACGACCGCCTATACGAGAAATTAGTCTCCCCGATGCCAGAATTAAACACAAGCGCGTAAATCTAATAGAGCTTTCCCCAAACTGGCTAGCTGCTGAACAACAGCGAGATAGTGAAATTACCAGGACAGTAGACGATCTAAATAGCGGTAGGTTAGATGATAGTTTGGCTAAAACTTATGTTCTAAGGTCTGGTATTTTGCATAGGAAAATTCAGCGTAATGGAAGGACGCGATGTCTTCCTATTGTGCCACATGCATTAAAATGGTCAGTTATAAACAATACACATGATTCACTCGTTCACCTTGGATGGGAGAAGACTCTTGAAAAGGTGTACGATCATTATTGGTTTGAAGGAATGTCGCGCTATGTTAAAAAGTTTGTAGATAATTGCGTAACATGTAAAATAGCAAAATCTCGGTCTGGTAAAATTCAAGCTGAGCTTCATCCAATACCCAAGGTTACAGCCCCATGGCATACTGTTCACATCGATGCAACTGGTAAACTCAGTGGTAAAAACGATGTGAAAGAGTACGCCTTTGTTTTAATTGATGCGTTCACTAAATTCGTTTTACTATTTCATACTACTCATATTGACTCAAAAAGTAGCATTCAGGCGGTCTGTAATAGTGTAGCTCTCTTTGGAGCACCCACACGAATTATCGCAGACCAAGGTAGGTGTTTTGCAAGTAAAGAATTCCGTGAGTTTTGTGATTGTAAAAATATTAACCTTCATTTAATTGCAACTGGCTCTTCGCGTGCGAACGGACAGGTAGAGCGTGTTATGAGTGTACTAAAATCGATGTTAACAGCTGTAGAAGTTAATTCTGAGAAATCATGGCAAGACTCATTAAGCGAAGTTCAACTAGCTCTTAACTGTACCACTAATAGAGTTACAAAATGCTCACCACTAGAGCTTATGATAGGTAAGGTTGCTAGGCCGTTATCGTTAATGGCTAGTGATGTTGTGGATGATGAGGCTTGTATTGATTTAGAAGAAATTAGAGAAAGGGCAGCAAATAACATAAAGGATATGGCAGAGTATGATAAGCGTAGGTTTGATAGTACAAAGGCAAAAGTGAAAAAATTTTCTGTAGGCGATTTTGTTTTGATAGAGAATGAGGAGAGAAATCAAACTAAATTAGATTCAAAATTTAAAGGTCCATTTAAGGTCATAGAAGTTCTGGATGGTGACCGCTACTTATTAAAGGCTTTAAATTCAAAGCGTACATATAAATACGCACATGATAGGATTAGGAAAATGCCAAAGAATCAAACACGTCAAATTGATATGACTCTAAGTGACGATTCGGATGAGACAAATGATGTTGGAACCTTTGGCTCAACATAAGGTCGTAAATAGAATTCTCAATTACTGGAATGCTTGTTTAGAGTGTTATTAATTTTACAATTTTGTTTTGTTAATTTTGTACACATGTGAATGATTTGTAAAGGTCACAGGGATGACTTTAGATTTGTAAGCACACAGTCACAGGGTTGACGTATGTGAGAATAAATGTAACGGTCACAGGGATGACTTACACATAGTCACAGGGTTGATATGTGTGTGAATAAATGTAATGGTCACAGGGATGACTTTAGCACATAGTCACAGGGTTGACATGTAAGTGAAAGTAAGGGTCACAGAGATGACTGTCAGAGCTTTGTATGCTCATTGTCACAGGGCTGACGTATGTGGATATAAATGTGTTAGATATGATCACGGGGATGATCATGTGTGTAAGTGTGTATTGTACAGTCACAGGGATAGTTACAGTAATAAACCTAAACTCAGTGTTTTATTGAGTTAGGTATGGCCGAGCGTAAATGATACTTGGTGGAATTCATTATTGTTCCAGATTAACACACGGGGGCGTGTGTATCGCAGGATGGCCGTGTCGAATACGGGAAATGAATACGGATCGTCAACGACACACAAACGTCATACTGGCGTGTACAGAGCCTAGGCGGGTGGGGAAAAATTAATAAAAAGTTGTGATCAAATTAAAATTGAGTAGTTCATTTTGTTTGCTCACTTGGTAAAAGTCAGTGTTAAGCCTAGGAACTGTGCTGTGTATCGTGTGGGTTATATTGTGTGTAATTTCTAAATAAAGTGAATTGTGATTGTGGAATAAAATAGAAGTGTTATCTGTGAAGTGTGTATTATAGTGTTAAATCATAAATCAATAAAGTTAATTACTGTGCGTTGAAGTTTAAATAAATTCCCTTGTACCCTACAATGAGTGAGGCGGAAAATAATGAGGACTCGAGAAATATATATTAGTAACAGATAATTATTTCTTGAATATTTTATTAACCGATTTTCAAATGGAGTAGGTTTTTTTTATTATGGTGCTCAGTGTTAAACGAACAGACAGCCCACTTAATGGAAAGTGGTACCTGTCGCCCATAACACCTACGATTCATGCACTTAGGTCTTATATAACAAAAATGCAGAACTGCATATGCGTTGCCACTGTGCGAAACTGATCCTGCGACGACATTAAGACGGGACGTTCTGTTGGGTTTTATTTGGTAGTACTGGCTTTTCTGGCCGCTGAGTCCCACATATACGATACGTACAGATGGTATACGTAAATGCATTTCCCAACATAAAAAAATGGTGTATTTTTTGTACGAATATACATCGATAACCGTGATTCTTTTTTTATTTGAAATAGTATACTAGTTACTATACATACTTTATTTCAATCGCTTAAGCAGATAGACTGCTTGAACTATATAAGAAAGTAATGCAATTTTACTATTTCCAATTATTATTTTTCTCTGGAATAAAAATATCCTATGTCCTTCCAAGGATGTCAAACTATCTTATCAAATTTCATCTAAATCGGTCTTGTAGTTTTTGAGTTTATGTGTTACAAACATACAAAAATACAAATCTTTCCTCTTTATAATAGTATATATAGTGTAGATGACTAGAAATAAGCAAAATATTAATTTACTAAGAGATATTCGTAAGTAATAGTCCAAACACTTGTTAAGTGCAATGTACTTTGGTGGTAGTTTCCGCGACACGCACTAACATCCTCTTAGCATATCCACTTTGTTTAGCCATTTATACGCTACTTGACATATCGTATTGTCCGAAACGTTCATAACGCTATATTATACATATATAATTTTACAGAATGTAAACTGTAAAGTGATAAATATGCGTATTTATCTATCTATCTAAATATATAAAAATCAATTGCCGTTCATTAGTCGCGCTAAAATTCAAAAACGGCTGGATCTATTTGAATAATCCTTTTTTTTTGTTTTGTTGGGGGTGTGTCTGGGGTTAAGTATGAAAAATAAGTATGAAAAAAAATTGGGGAAACCCAAAGGAATAGCTGGAAAATCGAAAAGTTCAGAACTGCTTATTTTGTATATGAATTACTAACTATTAATACGTACCTATAGGCTAGAGCAAGGGAAACGAGGGTGAGTCATTAGTACTAAACTAAATAAATGCACATAAATATGATAATGATAAACTATTATATTGACTGGGATATTTGATTCCTGACATTTCGACTATCTATACATATAATAAAACTGTAGAGGTTGAATGTCTGTACATAGAAAAAAAATGCTAAAATGAGTTGCAATGGTCTATTTCTTTCAATGAATTGATTAACATTATTTCAAATAAAACTATTTTTTCGGATTATTTCAAGGATTTATTTTGATTTTTGGTTCCAAGCAGTGAGAGTTATCAGTGAGTTTTTCTGGAAATCTAAGAAAGTATTATTATTATTTCTTTATAATTTTGTGATAGATATTATCTATATCAGCTATATAATAACTTTTGAGACGTAAAAAGCTTCGTGTTTCCTATGACCATGTTTGTTGTAAACTATTCGGAACATCGAGGACCAAAAAACAAAATAAAACCCTAAAACAAATCAAAAAGATAGTTTTATTTTAAATATTATATATTCACGTTAATGAAAGAAAGAATTAATTCTATTCATTTGAATCGTATCCTTCTAATTTAAATATTAACGTGTTATTAACATTATAGCTATGTAAGTATGTAGTATGTTTATGTTTATTTGTTGATAGATATACATATGTAGATTGCCCTAAAAACGTTTTTTATTGATTCATATCAATGTACTCAGCCCTTTATAATGTCCCACTGCTGGGCAAGGGTCTCCCTTCAATACGAGGGGGATCAGGTCAAATGCGGGTGGACTGCACATGTCTTTTAAAAACTTGGTAAGTTCTATCAGCCATGCGGGTTTCCTCACGATGTTTTCCTTCACCATAAGACAAGTGGTAATCATGTTGAAAATATCGGGATCTGGACCCGCTTCATTCGGTTTTCCAAGCGAGCGACTGGGCCACCACTGTACTGATTTATATCAATAGATATAATACCGAAGAACGAATTGCTTCTAAGAATCGTGGTATAGTTTAAAGAAATCAAAAATTCTTTAAAATACGACTTAATCTTCCTAAGACAAAATTTTATGGCTACTATTCTGCAGTATGTGATTGATTTACCCATGAAAATAAACGGTCTACATCCATAACTTACTCGTACATTATATGCGATTATTCAATCTAATTTATTAAAATTATTGTTATTCAATGCTTTTAAAGTATAATGCTAATGAATTATCCTAAATATCGCCATAAAATTTTAAGCTTCTGACCTGGATACGAAAGAAATTATTATGCATATTTTTATTATATTATTGTTTTTAAAAATGTCCATCATTTAAAACCTCATGAAAAATCATCGTAAAACCTTTGAAAAATTAAATCTGCTCTTTGTTCCATGGAATGATTTTGATAATTGTTAAGTTAGTCATAATAAGATTTTTTGAAATGCAACAAAATCGGTGTTTCTACATTATAATGGATGGAGAACTTTCTGTAAAAAATGTAGCTCTGACAAATGTAGAGCTTCAAATGAGTAACAAAGACAAAATTTCTGTTAATTAATTTTCAATAGAACTATTTTTTTGCTGATTTATTTTGGTTTTTGGTTTCCGGTACTTGTTACAGAAAGCATCTACGCACAAAATTATTATACGAATTAAGTTTTTCTAAAATTAAGATTTTCAGAAATACAAAAATGGCACCAAAGTACCTTACAATATTTGTTAATTTTAATTAAAACATATTTTATATTTGTAATTAGTTTTATAATAGAATATTATATATTATTTATTTAATTTTAGTTCCTTTTATTATAATTAACACAATGAAAAACTTAATTAAATAATAATGTCACTAAGTGTTGCTATTATTATAATTAAAAAGTTAGTTTTATTTTAAAATGACAAATATTCGCGTAAATCTAAGAAAATATTCTGCTAAGTTATGTCAAACTTTTTGCATGACAAATATAAGTATATGAGCTTTAGAAGCTTTAGAACTTTAGCTGACCAACAAAGATCTTCCTTCCTTTTCCCATCTAATCCTTCTAAATAATAAGACAAACGACGTACAAATAACAAGACTTATACAAATGATTACTATGGCATATCAGAATCCCAGACAGAACTGACCTAAATTCCTTTGAGGCTCCGTCATTACCCGCATTCCGCCTGCATCTAGAACTATCGCTCGAACTCAAAGATTTATTATTTATCGTGGCATATTTTTTCTGGCAAGAATCACTTTCTTTACCATACTTTTGATAAGTTTCCAATTTTATGCAGAGAGATTGCCATCTGACCTTCGATAGACTTAGCACACGTGTTCTATGTCATGCTCAACTGGAACACAATATTATCAATACTCGCTTAGTTTTTTGTATCGAAACAGACGCTATTGTTAAACCATCAATTCTTGTCAGACAATATGTTATATTTTATAAGTTTCAAGAACAGATATTGGTATCGCTTTTAAAAATTTTCGTTACTTTTCATCAAATGAAATAGATTTTTTATGATTTCTGTTATGCGTCATTCTAGAAAGTAAGACAGATTATATTTTCATTTTTTTTATTACATAATATACGTAAATATAAGATGTTATAATAATTAAAATATGTTTCTTAACTTTAGAAAATACTAGCGACTCACCCTCGTTTCGTTCGAGTTCGTCCCTACTGACGTTTTAACGTTTAGTATAGATTTCTCAGAGATTAGATATTTTCTCGCAGTAAAAAAGTATCTTATATCATCAATTACTCAT
Organism: Brenthis ino; assembly: GCA_921882275.1. Taxonomy (NCBI): domain Eukaryota; kingdom Metazoa; phylum Arthropoda; class Insecta; order Lepidoptera; family Nymphalidae; genus Brenthis; species Brenthis ino. Next base: position 10,977,512 of record OV170229.1, on the reverse strand, counting down.
CAACATTAATCATCATACCAGATTTCTTCAAAATCCCTCCAGTGGTTTTTCCGTGACGCGGTAACAGACAGACACATACAGACAGACAAAAATTCTAAAAACTCGGCCTCTGTATCGATAATAATATCTATTTCAATAAGATTTTCCAAGAAATATTAAATATACAGATTCGGCTTAGTTAGGACTATTTTATTATACCTATGTGTGGATGTTGAGATAGATAAGTAGTGCCTTAGTACAGGAAATTTTAGGGATAGCGTTAATTCATTAACAAGCTTTTATCAGCTTCAATAACGTAATCAAATTTTGAAAAATCTATTTTAATCTACTTCGAATTGTCATAACTAAATGAAAGTTTGAACTATAATTTGGTATCTTTGAGCTGATCTGATGATGCAGTCAGGAGAAGACTATGGAACTCTTCAGTGGCTACTAGTAAATCGAGTTTCAGCTCATATGATTTGTCTTCACGAGTCCCAAACATTTCAATTTATAAAAAGCGTGTGTTTTAGTGCTTAAAACTTTAATTATAGATTATTATTTTTTAATAGCTAACAAAAGAGTAGCAGAATAAGTCATATAGCTAATAATAATATTGATGAAAACGACCTTTCAATAAAAAGTTTTAACTCAACTGTCGTAACGTTGCATCATCTATAACTTTAGAATAGTTTACTATCTCTACCATAAGTCTCATACTCGATAACGACGATCGACTCTATCAAACGAGTTTTATATTTGTATTACAAAGCTGTATGGGTTTTTTATGATTATTCTATATAAATAACATAATTTGAGTAAAAACGTTTCGTTATAAAACATTGTACTAAAAAATAATCTTGATTTGAGTAAATGTAGAGACAAATCAAACAATGCTTTTTTGGTAACTATAGAGTTATCGATACGGAAACCATTGTACTTAACTATTCGTAGTAGCAGCAGCACAGCATATAGAAGTTAACTGTGTCAGTGCAATAAAAATGGTGGATTAGGCAACTCGAGCTATATATTATCGAATTGCACTTTGAAAAAATACGATACAATTTTGGAACAAATTCAAGTAATGTAATGTTCATAATATATTTACGCATAACGGCGTATTCACACAGAAACTGTTTCAACGATTTAATTTTACGTTGGCAATTAGAGATTAGCTTTTTTCAAATAGCTTTTTTTAACTAAAAAATAGAGTTCCGACAAATGTAACATTCAGATATAAAAAAAATTCTAAAGAAATATGTGAGAATTTTTTTTCGTTCATGTGAACAAATTTTAACTATTCTACGATGCAAATGTATTTGACTGTATGCGATTACACACAAGTTGATTAAAATACTAAAAAATATTTATGGTAGAGCTGTCTCTACTTAAAAGATTGAATGCTGCTGTTATCTGTAGTTCAGGCTCTTAAATAGTAATAAATATCTTCCTAAGTTCTTTAGTCCGTGTATATATCATCAAATATAGTATAAAACGTTATATATTTGTCTTTTGCTATCTAAAAAATTATTTCTTACACCAATAAAAATGTTTTTTTTATGTTGAAGTGTTTTACTGGAATTAGATTTATTAAAATTAGTTTTTTTAATTAGCAGAACCCGCAGCCTCGCTTCCGCTAAAACCACAAAAAAAACTCTAAAAAGGTAGGTTTCATACAAACTTTCTTTCCCTAATTTACTCCCTTATGGAATGAAGTTCGAAAAATGCTAAAACACATATTTATTTAATTGTATTGAAGACTAATACTACTACTAAGTTTCAAGTAATTTTGATTATAAATGTTTTTTGGGTTGTATTATAACGTATTTTCCCGTGAAAATTAGATAATCTTCCGCGGTAGAATAATACACCTATGTCACTCTCCAGCCATCCAACTATCTCCACACAAAAAATCACGCCAATCCGTCACTCCATTTCGACGTGAAATAAAGACAAACTAACAAATAAACACACTTTCACATTTATAATATTAACTATGGAAGACTAGTACAATACTTGAACTTATCTAGTTTGTAGTGCTATAAAATAATTGAAGAGGCATACATAAATTAACTCTACCTTTTATTTCATATTTTTCTCTCACTCTTCTTGCTCTCTCATTTCAAAAGTTACGAAACATAAAAACTATTAAATCATAGCAAAATTTTATATTTTAATTATGTATAGAGAAACATCCAAATGTAAGGTCTCAAATTAAATTCGCATTCAGATCGCTTCTATTAGTCATGCTGTTACTTCTTAGTAAAGATTTTATCGTTTTCCCTTGGAACTAATCGACGTCTACATATGATTTTATGAATGCGGTGGTCACTCAATACATTGTATCAAACGACCTCTTAAAAATATTCAATGATCACTACATAGAATAGTTTCTATATCCTATAAAATGAAAAAATGTATAATAAAAATAAAAAAATGTGTTTTTTCTTACGTTTACAAAGAATACATGCTATTTATAATAATTTAAATATTAAAAAAAAATATACGTGTCGAATTGAGAATCTCTTTCTTTTTTTTGTCGGTTGAAAAAGTACTTATTTATAAAAATTATTGATAGATACTTCTTTAACTAATAATATTAACTAATTTAATTAATAATAATATATATTATATATAATAATAATAAATAATTAAAAATAATAATATTAACTAATTAAAAAAATGTATAAATTATTAGTGGAGTTAATTATTAGTTTCATGCAACTTTCACTATAAGCCGAAGCTGTCATGTCATCTGACGGCTCTACATGACCTTGAACATACGAAACCGGGTGAAGAATATCTCAGCCTTAAATTGAGTTTCTTTAGCGCCGTCGCGTCTCCAATGACGCTAATACTAAATGTTGTAAGCAACGAAGATTTTTTTTCAATATTATGCTCTATCTCATGTATGTAGAGTTCTGTTTTCTTTAATGGAGCTCTTAAGGGGTGTGTGAGGGCTCGGTTGGTGCGTCCTCTAAGAAAATGGAGACAATACGATTATAGTACAGTAGTATACGAAAATTTTTCAGATGAAGCAAAATATTTTACACATTAAATAATTTACATGGAGTAATTTGCATGGCAGCCTTTTTGAAAGTCACTATCTTGGTTCTTTATTATATGTTATTATAGTACACACTATAGAATGTGCATAGTGTTTACTTATTTCCAAGTGCAGGTTAGATTCTATTTATAATAAAAATGATAAATTTTAACAAAAATACTGAGGTGAGGTTGCTATTAGAATCTAGGAAAATATTGAAGAAAAAAAATAAAATTTTGTATATATTTATATTTTGTATATATATTTTGTGTAAAAAAAATTAAAATGTATTCTTAAGCTTTTTATCAAACACAGACGCTTACTCTACATTTTGCATATACTACATACCGTCACAAATATTATTATGTATAATACAATAATTTAGAGGATCGTTCTTCGTCCTGCTCTTTCTTTAAACATTTCGATCGTCTGTCTCTTTTTGTCCAGTCTAGTTTTTTCATACGTGTGTTTGGTATCGTAAGAAGTGCAGTTGGGTTGCATTAGTTGTCAATACTAATGGGATTTCTATTTGGAAGCTATTTAGTTGTGAGATTGTTTAAACTAGAATTTGCATTTAAAATTTCCGAGTTGGTTTCCAATGTACATTTCTGTTCGATCTAGGTTTTAGAACATTATAATTATTAATTGGTTACATAATAATATGTAGGAAGGAGTATGACCCCAGTGGTGATGCGCTCGTTTGGAAAACTGACTGAAGCGGGTTCAAATCCCGGGTCTCGCAACTTTGATATTTTCATGTATGAATTATTTCCAACATGATTACCACTTGTTTTACGGAAAGGAAGACATTGTGAGGAAACCTGCATGTCTGATAGAACCTAGCAAGATTTCAAAAGACATGCTCAGTGCGCCCGTACTTGGCCGGCGTGGAGGACTATGGCCTGACTTTCCTCGTATTGAACGGAAGTCCATGCCCAGCAGCAGGTGTTTAAATAGGGCTGAAAACTACTAATACTAATAACATGCGATACGAACTAAGACCTAAAAGCTTATGTTAAAGCTTAGTTTAAGTTTATCACTATTTTAATTTTTACTCGTAACATACGCACTCAAAAACTTTCACATTTATATTAATGGTATGATATGTCAAGAAAACAATACAAGAATATACTAATAACCAAACTGAGAATCAGATCAGCGACCTTTTCTTAGTTTAAAAGAATTTATTTCGTAGTTATAAAGTCTTTAATTAACTAAGCTAATGTGTCATGAGGGCGATGCATCTCAGCCAGCATTGGTGACAACTTATCCACCACTTGCCCATTCATTGGCTAACATCCAGGAGAATGGAATGTATGAATCTTTTGATATGGCACTTTTAATTAGATTTATTATTGTTTTAATTTTAATTTCTCTAGTAATTTATTTTATATTTTTGAACGTTAACGTATATTTGCCGCTTATCAGATTTCTATTTGCATTTATATAATTTGCTAACTAATAGACTATTGTAAGTTGGAAGAAAATGGATGTTACTATTTGTTTTTAGCATTTAATTTTTATAAGATATGGAACGAATGAAACATAAGGCTATTTATTTACTTGAATTGTTTGAAGTTTGTTCTCGGATATTAGGTGAGGCACAAACGCAAGGCATACCCCAAAGAAAACAAAGCTAGGCAACATACGATAATCATTATTATTAAAGAGCCATGCAGATGAATAATGCTGAAACATTATAACATATATCTATGTTCATACTTTGTATTTGACAAAATAAACTTCGCGATATATAATATATCAAGCAATATTGTACTATACCACTCTAATTAGTTTTGATTGTTATAATATAATATCCTCGTGTACGATTTTGGCCACGGCGGCTAATATTACTGAAACTAGCCAGATGCGTAGAAGATATTATAGCACACCAATGTAAGCGTAGACACAAAGTCCGATGGGACGATACTACGACCCGACCGGTGAAAGTTAAGACGCAGGACTAACGACTTAACGTACTTTACGGGGCACGGGGGTGCAACACCGCTAACTTACTAACTCCAGGCTACTACTAAGAATATTTTAACAGAAAATCTCAGTAATAAAATTTGGCCCGACCCGGGGCCTGAACCCAGGACTTTAGCATCTGCAGCCTCTTAGTCACTAGACCACCGAGATAGTTATTATAATATACAGATTGATATATATATACAAAGGATCACTTTACTTAGCTCATTTATTTTTTGCCATATCCATACTTAGCACTCTATGTTAGGATAGCGTCTCAACCTAGTCTGAGAAATTATTAGAATCGAGGCGAGTAGCAATGTAAATTGTCAAAAATAATGTTTTTAATTTACGACGGTGACCAGCCTGAGTTATATTGGCTTTTATGATCCTCCGGGACCAAGATTGTATCAGAGTTTAAGTATTTTTCACTCGTACAGTAGTTTTTGTAAGTTATTTTTTCTCTTGTTAAAAATATTTTTTTACGATTTATTAGGAATATAATGGGTTGGAATAAAATCTTGGAGGTCGTGAGTTCGATGTTCATTCGGATTTGGTAGGTGTTTGTGTTTTGTTTTGAGATTATTCGCGATTTTGTTCTCTATTCCACACAGACACAACAGTACAGACAGACACAATGTGTATTAATACTATTTTTTCAGGATGTGATTTTCCAATAATATTATCATTTATTCATATTTTGCAGCATACTTTTATGTATTAAACTAGCGGCTCACCCTCGCTTCGCTCGGGTTCGTCGCTAGGTACGTTTTAAATAGATATAAAAAGAAAAAATCTTTCTTTCTCACATTTTAATTATATGTTTTAATACTTACCTATTCCGGACTAAGAGAAATCCAAAAATTAAAATATCATAAAAATTGGAACGCGGTCGAACGGGATAAAAAGTATCCTATGTCCTTCTCCTGGCTCTAAACTACCTCCCTGCCAATTTTCAGCTAAATCGGTTCAGCCGTTCTTGAGTTATAAGCGAAGTAACTAACACGACTTTCTTTTATATATATAGATAAAATATTTTATATTAGTTAACAAATACTTTTCATTTTTTTTAAATTACTTCATCTACTACAAATTGAAAAATATAAACTCTATGTTGGTAATAATTTTATAATACACTTTATAACAAAAAAATATACTTACAGACGAACATAGAAACTTCCTTCTCTCTTTTGGAAGTCGGATAAAATGGTTTCTTACAAAATCACTTTTTCTTAATTAATATTGTAATGTTTTATTTTAGTGAATAGTTTTAACGAAAAGCATAATATATCTATTATCGAGTAATCCTCCTTTCCAAGTAGATCAATAACAGTCCCCAACCTATAATGTGAATATACACATATCTATACATATAATAAAATTGTAACGCCGAAACTGTACATTAAATATTTTTTTGAAAATCTTATTAAAATAAACATTATTATCGATACAGAGGCCGAATATATAGTTTTTAGAATTTTTGTCTGTCTGTCTGTCTGTCTGTCTGTTACTGCATCACAGAAAAGCCGCGGGAGGATTTTGATGAAATTTGGTATGGTGATAGGTGGTTATCCAGGTCAACATATAGGATACTTTTACCGCGGGAAAATGTCTCATTTCTGAGAAAAAATACAAAAACTGCAATGTAAGAGTAAACTAATATGTAAAACCTAAGAATTTGGTTTTTGGTCATCTGAACGCAGGCAGAGCCGCGGAAAATGCTAGTCTTAAATAAACTAAAGTAAACGTCTATACAGTACTCCAAAAGTTGATACTAGCGACGTACTCCACTTTCATCTGCACTTTTTCCTATTCCAAAAATAGTTATTTCTGTCTTTCACAACTAAAACGTATAAAGAATAATTTATCCTCGTAGTTTGTACAGTAATCCTATAATATACCTATCGTACCATTTTTTTACACGACAATCTGATTTTAAGCAATTTTAACAATCATTTTCCATATAACACCTTACATAAAGTGTTAACTTTCTAATTGTATTTGCACGCTTAGCCAATGCAAAATAGCTGAAGAATTTTAACTACATTTATGAATTTTATAACCCTCGTTGTGGCGTGTTGGATTGGAATGGTTGATATTTCACGTGATTTTGTTAGAACTAGTGTTCGTCTATTGGTTGAAGTTCGATCGTTATTAAAAATTTGAGAAAAACATATATGAAAAACTTATCTAAAAACTATTTTAAAAAAAATTGCCGAAAATGAGAGGAGAAAAAGGGACTGAACTGTTTTAACTTTGTCTGTTTATAAATACATTTATAGCTTCACACCCTTTCTCTTTAGACAGAATGCCTGTCATCTGATTTAGATTTATTGGATTTTGGAGTTTAGTTAATTTCATTTGTATTAAGTTGATATAAATAGATACTAGTACGAGTTGATATAACAGTTTTTCATCTTATTGAGATTTTTTTAACAGAAAGTCTCAATAACTAATCTTGACCCGGTCCAGGACTCGAACCCAAGTCTTCCGGATCTGCACACGTACGTATGATATCCACTAGACCAACGAGTAATAATTTATGCCCATACCTCACTGTATGTTGTCATAGTAATTTAACACTCAAGTCGGGATATAGTTTGTATGTATTACTAATCCTATACTATTAAGGGTTCTTTTCAACCGTAATAAGTAGTCGATTTCAAATTTTATTGAATTTACTAAATTAGCGACGATTCGTCTGCTCCCTACGGTAACTCTATATACATTATACATATGTATAAATAAAAAAAAACAGTTCAGTACCATTTTCTCCACCCTTTGTGAACTGAGTTGAGTTTTAGTGTTGGAAATAAAATAAATAGAAATAATCAGTTTTTTTTATATAGATAGGCAAATTCTTTTCATATATGTTTATCAATATTTTAATTTCCACCACTAGTCGAACACTAGTTTAATCATTTAATCTATACTTACATATAACAAAATTCTAATTGAGTCGAATCTGTACATTTTATGGAAAATCTTATTGAAATAGTCATTATTATCGATACAGAGGTCGAATCTATAGTTTTTAGATTTTCTGTCTGTCGGTCTGTCTATAAACGCATCACGAGAAAACCAGTGAACAGATTTTCATGAAATTTGGTATGAAGATAGCTGGTTATTCGGGTCAACATATAAAATACTGTTTATTGCGGGAAAATATCTCATCTTTGAGAAATCTATACTAACCTTAAAACGTATGGACGAACATCAGCGGAGCGAGGGTGAGTCGCTAGTTTATTATGTTACAGACGCTTGATCTACACTTTACTGTATAGGAGATAATTAATGTCCAAATATGGAATTCATGTAATCATTTATGTAATGTTTTTAATTACTTATGTAATTTACAATAATAAATTCTGAATATTATAAATGTACTTTCTAAACTAAAGGTATGATAATGAAAATGGACCATATTTTAAACTCTTGTAATAAAGAATGCAAAAACAGAACTTTTATAATTTTGTTTAAAACATTAATTTAAGGTATTTTCTAAGAATCTTTGCACAAAGAAGAATTTTTTGAATAATAATTATTGTATTAGAAATATAATTCATACATCTTTATATTAAAATTGTCGTGTGTGTATCGGTAATTTTCTCTTCCTAATCAGCTTCACCGATTTTAATCCTTTTCAACCGACTTCCTCAAAAAAGAGGAGGTTCTCAAATCGGCTGTATGTTTTTTTTATGTTTGCTACCTCAGAACTCCGTCATTTATTAGCCGATTGGGACAATTTTTGTTTTGTTTGAAAGTGTATACTTCCAGATTGGTCCCATTTAAATTTCAAAAAAATACCACCCCTAAGGGTGGCAAAATAGCAAATGATGAATTTAACCTACTTCTAATTGTCATATTGACTTGAAACTTTGAAGGTGTTTATATTTCCTTTGATAGCACAGTGGTTCGGTATTGTTGACCTAATCTGATGGTAAGGCCAGAAGGTGGATAGGTGGCCAGCCGATACAAAACAAAGCACACCGACTTCGAAAATATTTGATTAGGTATGTATAGTAAATGAAAACTACCAATCAGTTATTTTTTAGTTTTGTTTGAAGTCGGTTTTTATTTTTTTGTTAAAAAGTTTTTTTTTTTATTTATGTGGTCACCTGGGTAGTTCTTCGATGTAGTCGAATTCGCTACGTGGCACTAAATGAAAATTTTGACGAAAACATATATGAACAGAATATACCCATTAATATATAAAAATTAATATATAAAAGAATGGTTTTCAGTTTTTTATTGATAAAACTAAATCCCACCAATAAGCTACTAAACAAACAAAAAAGAGGAGATAATCCGTTGAGAAACAGATTAGAATAATGTACTGAGCTATTCTGTATTTTCCTATTTAGTATTTATATATAGTGCAAATGACCAGTAAACGAATAAGTTACTTTTTTAATATGTATAATACAGGAACAGGTAAAAATAAAATACACATACATACATTATAATTTATTTATTATACTTGACTTAAATATAGTTATTTGTTATTGCTTCTTTATTTATTGTACTTATGTCTATAAATAGAGGAGAATTTCATTGTGGTATACCGGAGTTTGTATGTAATGACATGTTGTTAAATAAGATATAAGACTCAAGTTAGAACAAATTTAAATAAAATATGCCAAAAATTGTACTGTGATCTGTGATATTGTAAAATTATAACAGATTTTAATTAAAATAAGCAAAAATGATTTATCTGATGAGCTTTCAATGCGAGGGAGAGACATGTATGTTTGCGTTTTATCCTCCATCGTATTTTTAATTCATCATGTTGGAAATAGGCTTGAACCCGCTCCACTTGCCTATCTTAGTGAGTATGTTATCAATGCTGTCTGAATACTGTGCTGAGCTTTGAAAAAATATCTAACGTATAGCCCACTTTCCTATTAAAGTTAAGATTTATACTAATATTATAAAGAGGTAAAGTTTGTGAGTTTGTGGCGTTGTAGGGCATAATCTCTGGATCTACTGTACCGATTTAGATGAAATTTGATAAGAAGATAATTTGAGACCCTGGGAAGGACATAGGACACTTTTTATCCCGGAAATCATCTCTTAAAGGGGTGAAAATGGGAATGAAAGTTTGTATTCGGAAGAAAGCTACGGACGAACCCGAGCGAAGCGAGGGTGAGTCGCTAGTACTAGATAAAAATAACTAAAAGATGCGAGTCATATCTTATCTAACTACATTTTAGAACTTCACAGAAAAAGACATACTAAGTATTTCTATAAAAATAGCTTAAAAACGAAATAATCACAAAAGCCTCCTTTACAATATGACCTTTAGTTATCTATTCTTGATATAAGATAGCCATGTTTTACACATTACATTAGTAGCTAGGGTCTGCTCCAGATTTCTACAAAAGTTATCTATTCTATAAGTCATTTCATTCAATTCGATACATTCAGACCGTTGTTCCTCAATTCCAATCGCATTGTTTTAAATTAAGTCATACTGTTCACTAATGATTTCTGTTAGTAGTCTTCTCTTCAGTAGGAAATTAATATATTTTTGAAATGAAGCAGAAATTATTTAAAAAAATATATATTATGACATAGGCCGAAAAGCCTGCTGCAAATTATCAAATAATACATGTTCACAGCAATTATTTGTAGCCAGATGAGTACTTTTAGGATATGTGCTTTTATATTTTACGCATGGTTTTTTGCGATGAAACGCTTATTCTTATGACTAACTTCACGCAATATATTTAAATTACAATAAAAAACAGAGAGTTCTCTGATTTTTATTATAATATAATTAAACAAAAATAAATTATATAAATATGAATACAATATCGACCCCAGCTACAATAGATCATTAATTAAATTTTACGCACGTGTTTTTTTTGTTTCTTTTACATATATTACGTACTAATAACCTATTTCTATAACACGTAACATCTTTAAAATTCTGTCTTACTTTTCTTAACTTACTTACTGAAATTATCCTATTACACAAAAGTCAACAAGAAGAATATAGAAGTAATTTAAGTTAGTTTAAAATATCTATTATTCCAATAACAATATCACATATATAACTAGACAATAATTAATATTACATTAGAATAACAATCAACAATCATCTACATACATTCGATGACTTATTTGTAAAATACGTTTCTTATTTAATTCGTATATTATTAATAATGTGCGTAATGACTGAGTATGATCACGTTGATGTTTATTAGATTCATAGTCCAAAAGTGATATAACTCTGCGTGTTGGATTGAATGTTATTAGAGAAATAATTGTTATCAGCAACGTTACAGCGTAATAATATCTCTTATTAGTTTGCACGTAATATTGTGTGAATTCTTATGCACATAGAGTTATTTAACTTTTGTGCTATTCTGATTATTTATATCTATAATATTACAATTCTTAACATTGTCCGAGAAAACTAGTTAGATTTAGACACACAGACAAATATCGGAATATATTTTTTTGATCTACATCTGATAGTTTCTACAACACATATAGTTTAAATAGTAGGAGAATCATTACGTATATACTCGTAGCTTAGGTGTAATATACATTTATATATTTGATTTTTGTTTTATCAAGAAAAGCTAATTATCAAAGAGATTTTAACTAAAACACCAAATAAAGCAGACTCATTTTTTTTTTATATTCAATACTATCGAAATTTCTACTATTTGACACAGAAGCGACTGTTTTAAGAAACCTTGTTTAGTTCTTCATTTGATATCTTGATTTTATTTTTATATTAAATCTGATTTTCAAATATATGTCATTTATTAATGATCTATAATAATTTATATAAAGAAATGACTAAAGTGATTTTTTTAGGGGTAAGTAATAAGTTGATCTAAATTTGAAGGTAAAGCATTCACACGTACAGGTCACACTGGTAAAATCGGAAGTATAGCTTTAAGTCTTAAAAGTAGTTAACGTTTAAAACATCATAGGAATATACGGGTACATCTACAACAGAATAGTTCGCGATACAAATACAAATATCTAAAAAGACAAGGACAATGAGTTCAGAATAAACTTGTAAAGATATCAAAAACGTCACTAAATTACGGGAAAAAAGACCGAGAAGCCTTTTAAATTTTGATAATATTGGATTGATACTAGCAAAAGATAAAAATTTAGCCCTAAATTTTATCTAGTACCTAATGGGGATAACACCAACGTATTGGAATATGGCAGTTTTAGAGAACCTGTAAAAGTTCTATGACTAATTGATTGAACAATGCGAACATCAAGTGAAGCGCGACGCTTATTTAATTCATTTCAATAAGACGTAGATGAGTTACTGGTTGATAATAAAGTGCAATCCATAAAGTTATTTCGAATTACACACGCAATAATGTTATCGCTGTAAAAATAATTCAATTTCGCGTGCTGTTTTAAATTGTTAATTATATCCAAACAATAGTTAAAAAGAACTTTTTAAAGACAAATATACATATTTAAACGTTAAATTAAAAAGAAAATAGAAATAAGACGAACATCCTTTCATCTACAGAACATTCTAACGAGATATTGTCTTAGTCCCTGTTATATTATTTCGACGGATTTCAAGATTCCGCATCTGGACATCTTTCCTAATTAACGTTTGAAGATCAAAAAAAAAGGACGGCTACATCATGCAATGTAAACTTTAAATCTAATACTAAATTTGGAAATGTTATTGGGGTTATTGAATATATAGATAGAAAGAAGATAATCATTTTTGAACTTAAGATCAAAGCGTATTAAAAAACATAAATATTGATTATAGTTGATGCTAATTAGGGAAAGAATTTAAATATAATGACAGAGGCTCTTGCTGAGTTTGATGGGGCATCGTAATCATATACGAGTACATCTGACGATTCACATTATATGTACGTACGCTAAGCGGATAATCTAATTAAATATATTACTTAAATATACATTAATTAAATCTAATTTCGTTTAACGTAATATTGTCTAAATTACATCGCTTAGTAGTCACAAATACGCCCACAAGATATACAATAAAAATAACTATAGCGTAGTGATCTTCAATTTCTCCGATATGTTAGGCAGTTGTGTCTAGGCCACAGAATGATACATTCGTTACAGACGTAAATGTAAGTGTTGCTGTTGAATATGTTAAAAGAAATTCTTGATGATATTTTATTTTTTTAATATGTTTAATTGCAAATATTGCGTTTGTTGCAAATGCCAGATGATTTCAACATAAATGTTTGTAATGGAAATTTTGTATTTCATCAAATACATTATTATATTGAAAAATATCCTCAAAACCATCTTTATAAATAAACTTCTTCGATTCTTTATAGAAACAAAACAACCCTTACATTTATGACAATAATCTCATAAGCAGTGATACGTGATTGACAGATTTAGCTTAAGATAGTACTATACATCTAGCTTCTATATAAGACTTTGATAATCAAGCCAAGCAGGAAAGTAGTACGAAAAAGTTTCAACTTTTCGAAATTAAACAATTTGTATCAAAATATTCATCTCATCAAAAATAATTTTACCAAAGTTAAATTTATGCGAAAAAGGAAAAATATATAGCTAAATTATTTAAAGTTAAATCAAATAAATTGAGCAATCAAGAAAAACGTAGCAACGACTTACGGCCTAATAGTAAAAGTCCAAGTTTTTAAATTGACAGCGTTTTCCGTTATATTATATAAAATTTACGTGCATTCAACAACTGTTTACGTTTAAAAAAAAAACATATCAATATCTTTCAATTATATTCGCAATGTATCGATTTTTTGCTATGAACTTCTAGCGTAATATTATATTATAATAACATCAACAAATGAAATGGAAACAGTTGTTGAATTTGGAGTAATTGAGACCAAGCTTACATATTCAAAGGCAGAACATTAAGTACACACAGATTGATCATCAAACACTATATCAGCGTCTACATACACTTTTGCAACATCGATATAATTATTAAAAATTGGTTTGATTTCATATTTAACATGGAATTAATTTGTGAATGATGAAAACTAAGAATGCTATAACATTATTTAATCATCGTAGATACATATAAATTTGATAAAATTTATTTAAATCTATCATGTTATGAAACTACGTCCTTAAATGAAACAGGGAATACGAATTTTTAGTCTTTGATAGTTTTTAGCTATATAAATATTTAGCAGGCTTTAGATTTTATTATATTAGCACACGGAACAGTTACAACAATTATTTATATTAGGGATATATCTTATGCAAAAACCGATATAAAATATAGTGCTATAATATGCCCTAAGTTTATGATTCTAAATGAGTGTCACTTTTTAACAAAATATCTTGAAATGTCAAACAGGGCAACCTATGTAAATTGCGTTGCTTCTTGGTCCTATTTATTGTTTGATGACTTCAATAGTGTCGTAGTTTAAAATAAATCTACGATCTATTCTATAAAACAACAATGCGATATCACAATCATCATTTAAAATATCTCGATGCATCAAATTTCATGTATTTGATAAATTCTTGATCAACGATGAAACTAATCTAATAATTAATTATTAAACGAATAAATAAGAATATATTCTATGTTTATAAAGTCACGAGAGTTTCTCTACAGGAGATGAAATTGTATCGATCAATGACTGTGCTTTAGATTGTTCTGAGGTGATGATACTATTTACTAAAATCCTTCCAAGATAACAGTTAACAACGATTGCAGACACTCCAATTTTGATATCGCACACAGTACAAAGATTGTACATGAAGCGGGTTCTCAAATTTGGAGTACCTTATCACATCTTGGACCCCAGATTTATCTCGTCAATAGCAAGTAACTAAATTGTTAAAAAATAGATCTCTCTGGTCTAGATGTTAGGGCAACAAAGCAATCTTATACTATGAATGAACGAAAATCCTTTAGAAGGATAACAAGCGATATCAACAAATGTCTTTTATTGAGGTAATAATATATTCTAATGCTAGCAACATATCCATTTTGTGCTATAATTTGTTGCGATCTACTGCGCACACATTTGTGATACCATTAATTTTAAATGATTACTGTATATCATTAGAACGCGTTATTTTAGTACCATTACAATAACACAAATAAATATATATAATCGTAAAAACAACAACTGTGGCAAAATCTAATCTATCCTGCATATTACCAAAACTATTTGCGCAATATTTGGATATAACAACTTTTGTAACTCCTATTAAAATTATAACGCGTTTTAACGAATCTATTATCCTTAAATTAATGATAGCACGTGGATCCATAATACTTATAATAATTGTTCGAAGCTAATTATTGTATAACATTTTATTTATCTAAGATATAGGTACAACCAGATATAGACAAAATTGTCAAAAACACACCCAAATAGACGAGAGTCTAATATCGTGAACACTTCTTTTCCATCACTTTAAAAACCTTCAAACTCCTTCCTTCCCTAGCATTCCCAGATATCATGAAACTAAATACGGAATTTAGAAATAGTGAATAATTACAAATGATTTTGATGATTCATTAGTCATTTCATTTTCGAGTTTAGAGTTCATCAAACATTCGATATAGTAAATTCAGGTTTAAGTATGATATTATTAACGTTCTTTTCTACAACCACAATAGGAATTTGTCCCCACAATTGTCTTGTGTCATCAAAAAAACATAATAATCATTCATAATTATCCACCCCTATTCAGAAATACAGAAATTGATTGAGCATAATAAACGTTGGAAGACTCGAGCGAAAGGAATGGTTTTGCAGAATCTAAAAATATCTCTAAAAAGCAGCTTACATGGCAATTATGAATATCTTATCAAATAACGATTAGGATTATTAACTTACAAATTTTTGATTTAAAATATTTTTCCTGATCTTTCTATAAATTCTAAAAATCAAAGAAATATTTATAGAAAATTAAAATTTTGAGCACAAAATTAACCAGTCCTAAATAACCATTGAAAGATGCGTTAAAGACTGTAAATTAAAGTCGATATAATGAAAGCCTTATCTAAAAGACAACGGATCCATATTATAAAACTACGACATACATATATAGAAAGCAAAAATTTCACGCTTTGGACTATAATCAATATGAAAAATAAACAAACCAAATGAACATCAAGATGGTTATGTTCGTTTTATGTTAAAACAAATTATGTGTAGTTTTATAATAACAATCCGTTTAGTAATCTGTATTAGTAAATGAACGCAGGGTGAAGTGGTGGCGCTGGCACACGGGGTTGTTTGTCCAGCGGCGCGCAGCAGGTCGGCTCGCAGCACGCCGTGCTGTATGGCGCTGGTAGCAGTGCATACTGAGTTGGAGGAGCGTAGATAGCTGGTGTGGCTAAAAGAAAAAATATTATATAGTAAAAACGACGTGACGTTTTCTACGACAATCAATTATTATAAGTATTTGCATTACATTGTATCATACATTTTTAGATGCCTGTCACCGAATATATGAGTATTAGGAAGAAGGATATGATTAATAGACACAGTTTCAAGTAAACTTGATCAGAAAAACAAAAAATGCTTATTTAGTCGTTATTGATGTCATAAATCAACTATTTTGCTCTAGTAGCTCCATTTGGAAGAAAAACAGTCAATCGTCCTGGACATATATATAAATTTCAATATAGAAAAGACAATATTCTCAAACATTTTACATATAACTTACTATCAAACGGTAGCGGATACACAGCGTACGGCGGAGGTGGTATCTCACACGGAGCGCAAGTAGGCAGGGGTGCGAGAGGCGGGCAGATGAGCTGGTAACACAGTGGTGCTTGAAGCGGGGCCGCCTCAGATGCTAGGACTGGGATTTGGCTTATCTGAAATTAAGAGTAGGCGATTTTTAGAATAGAAACAGCTATTCTGTTTTTATTACCGTATTTAAGTTGTAATGTTGTTAAAATGTTTAGAGAATTAAGGAACGGAAAATTTATCAATCCTGCATCTCGTCGTCTCACAGAGTTTATAATACAGAATTATTGACTTCTAAATATCAATTCAATAGAATTTATTAAATACACATTTTACTTGAACAAAGCCGAAGAAAACAAATCTAAACCGTTACGGAAAGAAAGCCGAAAAAAATATTTTATCTATATATTGTGTACTCGTATAAATCAATAAATAAATATTTTTGGAGATTAATACAGTACCATCTAGTTCCACGTTACGACGAGACGAGACTACGAGACTTATGTTATGGACACCAAATAGTTAATACAATACACATATTATTATATAACTTTAAAAACATATATAAGCATTCGTGCTCATCACACAAATGTATGTCCCCAGCAGGACTCGAACCCGCAACTGCTAATTGAGCCAAACGTGTCGTGTATATAAATCTTAGAAGTAAAAATAAAGTTTCGTTTCTAATTAAAATAAAAGAAAAAAGCTTTCTACTATAAAACACAATAAGTATTGGTAGCTTAAACAAATAAGCACTAAAGCGACGAATGGTCTTTAAATGTGTAAAGCTAAAGACTTGAGAACAACATTCGTTATATTCATGGCATTATATAACATTCTTGGTTCCTAGCGTAATTTATTAGGTAACTTCATAAAGTATTTATGATCTAGTTTTAAATGGTACCAATAGCAATTTGAAAGTTCAAGCCCAGATCGTTAAATACATTAGAACCTAAATTTTTGATAGTCTAACAATTAAATGGCCAATGACAAATAAAATCTTAGCTCACTATTATGTCCTCTCTATTCCAATCTAGTATTGGAAGCTCAAATCAATATTAGATTCATCTTTAACGTGTGGCTTCGATTCATAGATAAAGTAACTTATTTGAATTGGATGCAGAATATCTATATAGAAAATTTGAAATGAGTTTATTTGTTTATACCGTATTTGCATACTATTTTTCTAATTGCAAAAACTTTTAGCATTCGCTTGAAAGCTAAAATTAAAGGACTTGTAAGTTATAATTTACATAACTGCATTATTAGTAAAATAGTAGGATGTATTCACACTACATCCTTTATAGGTAAGTCATTGCTTCGTTTTCTAAGAATTGTCAATAATATGACGTATTGGTGGATAGCTTGATCTTCCATTCATAGAAACACAGAAAAAAACAGTTGCAGTGACCAGAATCAAGAATGTATTGAATACACATAAAGCTTGTAGTAAATGATATATATAAATAAATTTTAGTTACTAAAAATAAGTTATTTTACTTTAAAATAAAACGAAAACAATATAATATAGCTTACCTATACAAAATATACATACAAGAAACTTTTAGAATTAATATTGTATTTTTTTTTTGGTCACAACTGTTGTATAAACGGAAAAAACAAAAAAATTGTAAACATTGCAATTTAAGCATAATAAATACGATCTCATGAGCTTATACATATTCATTTGCCAAAACTCCAAGGGCCAAACCACCTAACCTAACTCCACTATTAATAAATACTCTTACCTGCCAGTAATTCACCTTTGCTTGTCTATTCCTTTGAGATAACCTCACACAGTCTAATAAACGTTGTGGGTTAAATTTGAACCTTCAATTCAGTTCTTAGTTAATTGATTAACTATTGTTTTTCTATTTACCTGCTTTCTCACAGCTTGAGCAACTCTAAGGCGGCCTAACGGTGAGAACATGACTCCTCCACTCTGTAACAACAAGTTTTTCTATTAGCAAAGTATACATTTGATGCCAAAGTCTGATTGATTTTAAGGCTCTTGCCAACAACACGAAAAGTGTAATCCAAAGCCTCACTAACGGCAAAAATACGAAACTTTCGCCGTTTGTGTGTATGATCCATCTAATATATTGTTAATTATGAGTATATGCATTCATTTTTGAGGGTTCCGGACCGAATGAGGTCAATGGGAACCTTTTAACTAAGTCATCTGTGGTACAGGATATTGTATAGAGGTATTTCAAAATGGTAATAAATTATAATAGGAACCTGTTGATATTTATTATACAGAATATATATTATTGGATATAGATGGATTTCCTTATTATACAAATATAAATGACTAGCGACTCACCCTCGCTCCGCTCGAGTTCGTCCCCACTTACGTTTTAACATTTAGTATAGATTTCTCAGAGATTTGATATTTTCCAGCAATGAAAGGTATCTTATGACTATATGTTGACCCGGAAAACCAGCTATCAGCATACCAAATTTCATCAAAATCCCTCCTGTGGTTTTTCCGTGATGCAGTCACAGACAGACAGATAAACACACAAAAATTCTAAAGGCTATAGATTCGGCCTCTGTATCGATAATAATGCCTAATTCAATATGATTTTCCAAAAAATATTTAATGTACAGATTCGGCGTGGTTACAATTTTTTATATTATGTACTTAAATATTGTTTATGAGTAAAATTCGTAATAAAAGTAGCTTATATTTTAATATATAGGGTATTTGTGACAAAATACATAATTTACAAAATGGTAAATAATAAAAAGAAGCTAAATTATTTTATAGAAAGGTCATTCCTTATACAAGAAAGATTACTGTCCCCATACATTTGGGTCTCGTGCGTTTTGGACGCTCTAATTTTAGGTCAGATAAATCTATATTAAGATTAATTAGACCCCATTATATCGAAAGGCAGTGGTAACTCAATGTTAAAACGCTCGCTTTAAAAATCTACGTCACGCATTTCTGATGATCTCAATATGATCAAATCATGATTTATCAACATGCTTATCATTTGTTATCAATGAAGGCAATTTACGTAATATATCGTCGTAAGAAAGTGTTCATTTTAGTTGTATGCTGTTTACGCGATTATAAGCCAAGTTCTAAATTTTTTTTTTGAAAAACTTGTTATATTTAATGGGTTGTCTTATATAAATTATAAAAAAATCAACTAAGTAATTATAAGTTCTTTTGAAATCAGTATCTCTTTAATTAAAATGTAATAAACAGGAGATATCTATCGTTTATTATTTTTGTTATATTTAAGTTTAATAGATTATTATTATATAGGTGAATTTAATTGTCTAAAATCCGAAAATAGATTGATCTTCATCTTTCAGACCAAATGAAGGGTATTTTGTATTAAAAATAAAAAAATGTTATTATTTACCAGTTCAAGAGGTCCATGTTCTTTTTTTTTATACTATTCTGAATTAGTGCTTGACTCCGTTCCACCTGATCGTAAGTGGTAACGCAGTCGTAGATGGTAAGTCGCACTAATTCAGTAGCCACCTATTCACTCTTGCCTTGAAGACACCCATGTTATAATCGGACGGAAACACCGACGCAGACAGGTTGTTCCAATCCTTAGCCGTACGTATAATAAATGATGTAGCGAAACGTTTCGTGCGGACGGGTGGAATGTCCACGACATAAGGATGGAGACCAGTTCTAGGAGTTCTAAAAATAATATAAGTCTTGACCTTATACTAGGTATTAGTACTTTTGCTAATTGATCGATAGCAGCTTTTGGTTTAATCAGGCTTTTATTCCCTCAGCGACCGCGGACACGCCGGCGTTACAGTTAACAATAGATTTCTTAGAATTTTAATTAATTTCTTAGAAATTTACCTGGAAGTATTATTAGTGCGGGTAATACTTAAAAGGAAGGTTTCCTCGAAGGAATTTACTCTATGTTTAAGTAGCTACGAGCAGATTTCAGTTTGTTAATTACTGCGCTAACACGAAAGTCAAAGAAGGAAAATAAAGTTAAAGAAATAAAATTCTTAATAACTAGTTAATGACGTTATACCGCTTAACCTTTTGCTTGAAAATATCGGATATCCAATGATTCTGAAGCAAAGTAATGTTTTTAGGGTATGTATGTATGTATGTATGTATAAATGTATATACGTATAAATGTATGTATATATATATGTATATCTGACTTTTGGGAATGCTCTGAAGTTTTAGTCTTGATGGGATGTAGCATATACCTATAGTAGGGGAGCTAAGACAGCAAATTCGAGCTGTTAGAGTGACATATGACGGAGCTATTGAGTAACAAGCGGAATAATTATAATTTACTGGTCCTTTAGAGCTGTTATTTTTTATGTTAATAACATCGGAATCCTTATAATTTCGACACGCCTATTTGTCCGTCTGTCCTTTGGTCCTATTTTTTATCCTAGATATTTTGGGGACTATTAGTTAATACTATATTACTGTACAGTAAGTACTTTTCTCTTGAAGATATGTTAAATAGTTTTTAAGATGGTAAGTTGTAAATTCTTTTATTATACATTTACAATATTATAAGGATATTTTCTTTTACACGATTTTCATAACATAAGAGCTCTACGAAATGTTAAATACAACAAGTTAGGGACGTATAATTTTGAACTTATTGTTACTTTCGTCTGGTTGCTAAGGCGCAGCCATTTTATGTAAAGGACCTAAGTGGTTTTTCATGCACGCAATATCCGACCTTTTCGGTTGAGTTGCCTTGAATGAAACATACAAATAAAATGATTCTATTAAATTTCTTTTGAAGCTTTTTAGAACTTTCACTTCGTTTTATAATGCATTTTAAAAATTCCCTTTGTTGGGTAAATATTGGTCTGCCCAATAGTCACCTAATTGGGCATGCCCATGGGTCATTACGGCCATCCATTTGTGAAGTGGAAAACAAAAAAAAGTTTATCCATTCCCATGATTTCTTTCTATCCGTGCGACTACCATCTGTTACAAAGTGACAATTGTAATATTTGTGATTGTGTTGGTGATTTTTTTTTATTTGGATTAGGTCTTATTTGGTGCTAGCACCCGATTACACAACCGAATCGATGTTTTTTACATAATGAAATTTTGAAACTTTATTTTATTAGACTTATTACAAGCACTTTTGTTATCAATTTACAGAGCGTCAGTGTAGTCTGCCCATGAGGAAGCTGCCACCGGTTCGGAAAGCTGTTCTGCTGAAAAAAGCCGGCGAGAAACCCAACAGTTGCTCTTTTAAATATCGAAATTATATTAATGAACATAATATTACATAAAACCCGCATATGAGTCAATGTACCATAATTCCCCACATTTTCATCAACAAGACATACATTTTAAAAGTTTGATATAGGAGAAAGTGTTTTTTGTCAATCAAGTTTTGTTTGTGCAATAATAACTTAATTGTCGAAAACTTTATTATTTGGATAATATAACGTCTGTCAGGTCAGCTAGATTTGAATGAAATAAAAAAATGCGCGATGTCATAGGGATTAGATTGGAGACGTCTTTGACAAAGGAAAACAACGTAACCCTCATCACATGTTCTGAAAAACTTCTTCAACTTTACTTTCAAATAGCGATCGCTGTTTTAGTTTTTTCATCGTCTTCTTTTTATTACTTGTTATATTATGAAAGTCGTAGTTTGTTATTATAGCACTGGTGATCTGCTCATGCTCCGCTCAGTTCATCAATGGTTAACCATTAGAGACCAGGAGCACAACTAAGCTACTATAAATAACCTTACCGTAGGTACTTATTGTAATGTGTATATAAAAATGTAAAATGTACAAAATAAATATTAGGTATTGTTAAAAACTAATTTTATCCATGAGTTAAGTATTTCATATCATTTTAAAGCTAAAATAAACACAAGTATGGAAAATACCCATAGGCCATAAAATTGTAGACACATCTTTCCCACTTTTCAACAAAGCGTAGAAGTGTAGTACTCAAGGTTTCTTTGTGGAACACTTTCCTTTTCAAGTCTTTTGTGAGCACCCATTGTTTCAGTAATCTTCCCTATTTTTAGACCTTTTATTTTTTTTCAAAAATTTTAACAAGTCATTAGCATTCCCAAAGATCCTTTTATCTACTTATAAGGAGTTTTATTGAAACTACCTAAAATAGATTGGTTATAAGCTTTTTAACTTTAAATTATGTTGCCGTGTTAATCTATACATATAATAAAATTCTAAGTCGAATCTGTACATTAAATATTTTTTACGGGAAAATATCTCATCTGAGAATTCTATAGGTAATAAACGTTAAGTTACAACGTTCAAATCTATACTATAATAAAACAGAAGAGGTTGAATGTCTGTACATAGCAAGAAAATGCTAAAAACCGAGTCAGGGGGATGTAAGAAGACAAATAGAACAAATCCAGATTTTTTTCAATTTTTTTGTTTCTCTGTCTGTTTGTCTGTTTGTACGGGCTAATCTCCGAAACTATTGGACCGATTTAAATGAAATTTTGCGTAGTAGTACCTTATATCTCCAGTCTACATGTAAGATACTTTTCATTCCGGAAAATTAAGGAGTTCCCGTGGGATAGTTAAAAAACTATAGTAACTTGTATAAGTTACTACTTACATAAGTTGTTGTGTACTAAGCTGTATAGCTTAGTACACAACAACTTATGCACCTAATTTAGTAAAATTTGCATGCTGATACCTTATATTGCCGGTCAAACAACAGGTTACTTTTCATCCCGGAAAAATGAACGGTTCCCGTGGGAGCTAATAGGTCTCTAATAGTGTTTTTCTAGAAGCGAACCCGAGCGAAGCGAGTGTGAGCCGCTAGTATATAATAATATATTAAAGTGGGAATTTGCTACAAATACTTTTAGATTTACTCAAAACATTCACCCCAATTAAGTTTTCCTTATTTTCTTTAGACTTCAAAATATTTTTGGATTGTCGATTCTGTATTTAATCTTTTAGCTTCATCATATTAAAATTCTGGTATACAACAATTAAATAAACAAAACAAAAAATACTATCAAGTGGATATCGACATCGTGAAATGCCTAGTTTCATGCTCACAATTACCATCTACAAAAATTCCTTAACATATTTGGGTTATTTTTCCACAAAATACATTTTTATTATTATTTCTAGTGTATTGCGGGTTTAACGGAAAAACCCGAGAAATCCGATATCAAATTTTATTTAATATTGAATAAAATATCAGTGAAACACAGCTTGTTGTGACACTATTCTGAGATATATCTTACCCGTCAACCGTCATGTAAAGCGTGATGGATAAGCTCCGTGTCAAATAAGAAAGGGCGTCTGTACAGTTAGAAATTAATAAGCAAAGTTATGTTCATATTGCGACAATTTCATCTAACCACCTTCTAAGCTATAGGTATAACTAGCGTTTACTCTTGTGTTTAATATTATAAAGAGGAAAATTTTGTTGTTTTATTTTGTTTGCTTGTATCAAATAGACTCCGAAACTACAGAACCGATTTAGATGAAATTTAGTAAGATGTTTGAGACCCTGGGAAGGAGATAGTTTGTATCCCTAAAATCATGCTTTAAGGGAGTGTAAATGGAGGGGGAGGGGGGGGTATGAGTTTGTATGGAGAAACAACCCAAGCGTGCCACTACTGGGCATAGGGGATCAGGCCATAGTTCATCACGTTGGGCAAGTGTGGAACTTACTTCACATGTCTTGCGGAAGCTTGCTAGGTTCCCTCAGACATGCAGATTTCCTTAAGATATTTTTCTTCACTGTAAGACATGTGATAATTTTGATTGAAAATGATTTGCACATAAAAATATCAGAGATACGAGGCTTGAAAATAAAGTCTGCGTCACTTGGTTTTCCAAGTGAGTGCGTTACCACTTGGCTACCACTTACCTCCACGTATATATATATGTGTGTATATAGGTATAATTGATTCTAAAGGTTTTTCGATGTTAGACAGTTTATAACCTTCCTTATTAAATAGGTTATAAAAAGCAATTTTATTTTTCAAATCAGACCTGTTATTCTAGATATGAACACATTTATACATACAAAAAAATAAACAGACTCTTTAGTTTCAATATGAAGATATCTATGAATCTCCGGCCATATTTGATGACACGTTTGGCTCAGCTTGTAGTGACTCTACTTGCTGTGCCAGCAGTCGCGAGTTCAAGTCCCGCTAGGGGCATACATTTGTGGGATGATGACTCCAGTCATGCGTGTTTATATTTATAATATTATGTGGGTATGTATTTAAAGTTACATATGTGTAGTGTATCAACTGTCTGGTATCCATAATACAAGCCTCGTAGCTTACCATGGAACATAATGGTGCGGTGTTAATGTCCCAACATATTTATTTATTTATTTATCTATACGAGTATATAAAAAAAAACTCCATCAATTCAACTTGAACAAAGGACTAACTAACAAAAAACTTTTGAATGTTACAAATTAATAATAAGTCTATAGTTATTTTAGACCAAAACTTGCTTTCACATGCTATATTGTAAAAATAACGACCCGCGCCAAAACGGATGTCAAAAAAATCATTGATTCACCTCAATTAATAAGTTAAGTAAAATATTAATAGAGTTTTTGTTTTATTTTCATGTAAATAATTTTATTTTAATCTTAAGGTATTCAATTCATTTCATTCATTTTTATTTCATTCATTTCAAATCACAAAAATCTTAGTCGCATTTATGATTTTTGGCGTAAAATATAAATAAAAAAGAAATAAATACCTTTTCCTTTTTTAAAGTCGGTCAAATAGTACTTAAATCTCATAGCTGACATGAAGTAATTAACGCAAAAAAAATCTTGTAAAACTTCTAGGCAGCTTCGCTTACGTCATTAGGTTAACCAAGAAAACTAATCGATAATAATCCATACTAATATTATAAAAATGCTTAAGTAAATCTGTATATCTGTCTGATTTTTACCTTTTCACGCTTAGTCTGCCGAACCGATTTAGATGAAATTTAGTATGGAGATAATTTGAGATCCTGGAAAGGACATATGATAATTTTTATCACGGAAATCACTCCTAAAGGGAGTGAAAAGGGGGACGAAAGTTTCTGTGGAGAATCAATCATTTCCCAAGTAAGGGATTTATTTCTTTTATTTTTTTAAAAACTTACCTAGTTTTCTATACCTATGCATGTACATTGCATATACAATGTACATGCATTGGTATATATATAGTCTATTCATCCATTAATATATAAACTAAAAAAAACTCATATTTGCAGTACTTTGAAAAACCTTCGTTAATAAATAAAAGCTGAGAGCTGAAGAGATTTTCTTAAAAAATTTTTACTTAAAAAGTGAGTTAAACTTTAAAGGGCCTTAATGATTTCCTTTCGCCACAAATAAGAGGATGGGATCGCTACCCTTGTGAATGTAAAAGATTATAATTCCAACGGTTCTTCAAATTTACGTGTAAAATTGTAAATCAGGTCAGAGTGGAAAGAACTTCCTTTTGTAAAATACTTCAGGCTTCTATAATGTTTTTATCTTTTGTAATTTTCATTATTTTTTGAGTAATTAAGTTTTTTTTGAGTATATGATTTTTTTAGCAATCTATATACCTAATCTTATTTGCATAGCTAATACTTCTGCTTCGTTTGTTTATGACTTTTTAGGATTATCTTATGATGTCGTCATGTCTGTCATTATATTATAGTTAATTTATTCGTAGATCACTCGACCTATACTTATTACTAGCAGTACTCGCGGCTTCACCCCCGATCAAACCGGATTTTTGTAATACATAATATGTATAGAAGATTATTGCATTGCTCTCGTTACTGATATTTCACAGCAAAAAAACATTAAAATAAATCAATAATAAACTTAATTAATGAAATGTGAAATTGATTATAAATTTGATCCCATAATTGAAATTAAGTTTCATATTGACTTAAAGAAAAATGTACACTTAATAAGTACAAACGTACAACTTATTTCCGCGTGAAATACCAGTGAGAATGTTCACTGCATTTCAGTAAAGAATCGAAATGTTGATTCTTTGCGCGGAAAACGAGTTAACAATTTTGGATGAAGAAAATACGTGAGGAATTTGAGTAAATTAAAATACCTTTTGAATTAAAATGCTTTTGTTGTTTAACCTCAAGAATACAGTAGGTACAATGAAAAAAATCAACGTAAAATTAGTCTTAAACCGCGGAAGGGATCTGAACGATGATTTTTCGTACCCTGATATTTGATCATTGAAAAAAACTAAATTTTTTGGATTTTTTCGCGGACTTATTTTGAGTTTTAATTCACTTACTTTTCATCTGATAAGCTGATGACCATACTTTGAATCTTCTACAACAATGGTAACATTGAAATTTGGCTGTATCGTTCGATCAATATTACTTACATACACCAAACGTGTTTACGCTTGCAGTGTTTCAATAGAACTAATCGAAATACACGCTCACTTTGCAAGTGAGCTTATATTTACCGAGACGGATTTCTTACGCCAACCCGATATCTAGTAGTACTGTTGATCGAAGGCTGTACCCAAAGCAACTAAAAGGCTGAGCATCAACATAGTATTAAAATTGGGATAGTAAGTTCATGTACTTTTTAGATGTTTTAAGCTGATTGAATTTTTAAACTCATCAAAATTCTTTCAATTGATGAGTTATCCAGACAAACTAACATCTATAAGATCTTTATAACAATACAAATAACCAGTCGTCAACATCTCTAGACGCCTTCTGCATTAATATATTAGGGAAGTTCTTAGAAAGGACTATTTTTTCTACTTATAAAACAATATATAGGTATAATCTTTCTAGACCATCACTCTTCCGATTAGTAAGAACCGTATGAAAATCCATGCAGTACTTTCTAAGATGAGCTCGGACAAACATAATCTCAGCGTGACTTTAATTTTTAATATACTAGCGATTTACTCTCCGTTTGGTCGGTTGCGTCTTGGAACGCAACAGACCAAATACGTACGGTACGAATAATACCGTGATACATTCCGTAATATATTATGTAATTCTTTTAATTAACGGGGCGCACGCCAGTAAAGCTTCCAGTTGACATAATTTTTCCGACGTTTTCAACAATCATCGTCATATTACAGCCAATTTACACGAAACCTTGGTAATTTTAAATAAAACTATCTTTTCGGATTATTTTGCGGATTGAATTTGATTTTTGGTTCCCGACGTTTCGAATACTTTACAGCAACATGGTCACGGGAGAGTCTCTGTCTTTACTCCGCGAAATAATCCGAAAAGATAGTTTTATTTAAAATTAGCATTTCCCGCGGCTACGGCCGCGTTCAGATGACCAAAAACCAAATCTTAGGTTTTATATATTAGTATACTCTACAATGCAGTTTTTGTATTTTTTCTCATAAATGAGATATTACCGCGGTAAAAAGTATTCTATATGTTGACCCGGACAACCAGCTATCATCATACTAAATTATATCAAAATCCGTCCAGTGGTTTTTCCGTGATGCTGTAACAGACAGACAGACAGACAAAATTCTAAAAACTATAGATTCGGCCTCTGTATCGATAATAATGTCTATTTCTAAAAAAATTCCAAAAAATATTTAATGTACAGATTCGGCTTCATTACAATTTTATTATATGTATAGATGTCAAATATTCGCGTAAATCTAAGAAAGTATTATGGAAACCTTGATGAAATAAACAACTAAACCTTACTCATGAACCACTATGTCTATTCCTGAAAATTCGTTCGGTAGTTTTTGAGTTTATCAATTCAAACAGATGTGGAGGGGGACTTTGTTTTATAATATGTAGTGATAGTGATGACGCAATGTTATCCTGTCAATGTACCCAAAGTCATTGAACTCTGCAATTCGCTTATCCTAGACGACTTAAAAATGGCCTTCTAGCCACAATATTTCTATAAAGGTCGATGACTTACAAATGTAGCAAATATCAGCTTCCGATCAATACTAGGAGCTAGTTTGTAAGTAGATATTTAGTAAGGCGAAACTAAACTTAATTGATGTTAATTGGTTTTATTATAGATTAGTAATAATATAAAATGTATGGATTATTTTGGATTTTTGCAGTTCAGTTAAACTTTTAAGGTACTCGACAGCTGAATTCGCGAACATGCTTCATACATTTGCAGTTAAGGTCACGGGAGAGACCGGTCATTTTAAAATGAGATATAATATTTTACTATAAACTTTATTTAACGTCAAGAAAACTTAACTGGAGCATAAAGATAAAGAACTTATTTTTTTTTTAATTTTTATCTTGATTTGGACATATTATGTTTGGATGGATGTTTATTACTCAATCACGCCAGAACAGCTGAACGGATCTGGATGAAATTTGGCGCAAAGATAGATTATACTATGGAATAACACAAACACTACTTTTTTTCCGAAAAAAAGTACGGTTCCTGTGGGATATAATACATAAATTATGCAAGCGAAGCCGTGGACAAACTCTTCTAAATTATTCTGTCATAAAAAGGAACTAAAAGATAATATATAAAGATAATCTGTATAATTTACCTAAGCATGTCTAATAAATGAGGGCCTGTCTTACAGATAAATGATGGTATAGGTACATCGCTTAGGGAAATTCTATTATACATGTACGTAGAAATATGAATACATAAAAGGTAAACTGAATGTTAATTTATTTTATTCCTAGTGTATTCAGCCCTTTTTTAACGTCCCACTGCTGGGGGTCTTTCAATATGAGGGGGATCAGGTCATAGTCTACCACGCTGGCCAGGTGCGTCATAGCGGACTTCAGTTGTCGTTCGAGATCTTGTTAGGTTCTCTCAGGAAACCTTCTTGGTTTCCTCACGATGTTTTCCTTCGCAGTAAGACGAGTGGTAATCATGTTGGAAATGATTCTCACATGAAAATGTCACAGGTGCGAAGCCCGGGATTTGAACACGTTTCAACTGGGCTATTACTGTCTCTTTCATTCCTCATACTACGCAGATTAGCGTAAATACTAAATAAATCTCACTACTATGACAAATACGAAACTTTGTATGTTTGTTAATCCTTCATGATAAAATGCATGAACAAATTTAGATAAAATTAAGTACACAGGTTGATTATTACTTAGAGTAGCACATAATTATGATTTAAATATTTTGTTAAGTATTAAAATTAAAATTATTGTAGATTTGTAAAAAATATTTCAGCGAAATGAAAGTTGGTTTATAAATTAATATTATATTATGTTAGTCATTTTTAATTGCAATTATTTGCTTTTGAATGTACCTACTTAACATTGTCATCTCACTCATCGAAAAAAGCTAAGGACAATAGAGTAGCATACATACTCGTAATTGTACAAAATGATTGAATTGATACTTTACTACACTTATGACTCACTTATGACTTATGAGAATTCTAGCGAGTAGCGATTCACCCTAGCTTCGCTCGGGTTCATTTCTAGGTGGTTCTATAAATTGGCACAACTTTTTTTATTTCAGAATCGATTGATATAAAACAAATACTGAATGTTAAGTGAAGCTTACCACAATATATTAGTGAAAACCGCACCCAAATCGGTTAAGCCGTTGCTGAGATTAGCGCGCACTAACGCACATACAAACAGATAAAAATTCTAAAAATCATTGTTTTGGGTTCCACTGCGTTACTAAAGACCCTCAATAATAGTTTGTTCAAATATCTTCCATGTACAGACAGCGATCAGTTACACTTTTAATGTATGTATAGATTTGAAACTTAAATAAAAGTATTGTTAGGCGACGCTAGTTTATTCGAAGACATCGAGCGCCTTCGTACAACCTCTGTGGTGTACGTCTACGCAGGTGCCAGACAGGCCGGACAAGTATGACGACGAATATATTTGACGTTTGGGCGGGACATCTATTTATTATCTCGATTTTCTATTGTGTGTATAAATTTTATTAATTTACTGTCAATATAACGATTATAGCAGGTAAAAAGTTTTCGTTTTTACACACAATGTCTACCCACAAAATTAAGCAATAATAGAAAAAAAAAACAAGAAATAGCATTGTAGTATAATTCAAATCAAAATATTATTCAAAATTAAATTATTACTTTTTTTATTGAACGAAAATTATCTTACAATTCAATTCAAAATATTTATTCAGCATGAATTATTAAAAAAAATATTGAACGTCATAAGCACCCTCAGTCTTGAAAAGAGCTGGCGAAAGAAATTCAGCAATACTAAAAAAACTTAATACTCATTTACTACTTTAAACATTTTTAAATAATTTTGATGAGATACTTTTAACGAGGTCAGAAATACCGACGTGAACAACCGAAGGCTACAGTGAGGCTTGCATCAAATATAAAGTTTTAGCGCTTCATATTACTTTATTAATAGTGTCATTAAAGACACTTTCAAACTAAAGTTTGTTACAAAGGAAATTTAATATCGTTACATGTATTATATATTATTTGTTTCAACTACAATATTGTTATGAAATAAACAAAATTAAGGTTTAATTTTTAACCCCCGACGCAAAAATAGGGGTGTTATAAGTTTGACGTCGATGTCTGTCTGTCTGTCTGTGTGTGTGTCTGTCTACGGCATCGTAGCTCTCAAACAGATGGACCGATTTCGATGCGGTTGTCCATTTGAAAACCAGTTTCCTTGCGGTGGTTCTTAGCTATGTTTGGTTAATATCGGTCCAGCAGTGTAAGAGTATCAGCTCTTTTCCAAAATGATGTAAGATATTTTGGCGTATGATTACTCGATTCAGTTGCTTCACGTGTGCCAGTGTAGTAGTAGTAAGTAGTAATTAATCGTTAAATGACAATTAATTTCGTAGGAAGTTTTTTTTTTTTTTTTAAATTTGTAATTTATAATAAAAAATTTTTTGTGGTTAGTGGTTTGCCTATTTATATATAGCTATTAAGCAAACAAAATTTAGGTAGTGTCGTCAGATTCAATCTATTCTAATATTATTATAAATGCGAAAGTTTGTGAGGATGTCAGGATATATAGATGTATGGATGTTTGTTACTCTTTCACGCAAAAACTACTGAATAGATTTTAACGAAACTTTAAAATAATACAGCTCATACCTCAGAATAACACAAAGGCTACTTTTATTCCCGGAAAAGTATACGATTCCCGTGGGATAAATTTGTATTTATTTTTCTAATATAAAAATATAATAATAATTGAGCATTATACTTCAAATTTGGAAAAAAATTAAAGCTGCTTTGTTAATTGTTTTAACAAATATCGTGAACATAATTGAAAGATTAATATTTCTAAGCGCTTGTGAAATATACGAGACATGTTTTGTAGACATATATTTTGCTACGGAATCATTGAAATTGGGTATTATATGTACATTGTACGTATAAAAAGACGTTAGCACGAGGCGGAGACTGAATCCTTCACCTTTTAACCTTTCCCGGTCGTTGAGTTCGACACGAGTACGATAAAGCCTAGTAATGCTCTACTTTAATTTCCTTCTAGCTTGTAAAAGTATTATTTTTGTGTAATCAATATTTATAGTTGGTGGGTAATGGTCTTTACATAATATGAAGCAGTCTGTTCATTTGTGTGTTTATTTCTTCTAAGCTACTGAACGGATTTTGATACGGTTTTCGCTATCGCTTAGAGAATTTATTCCGAAAGGTTTATATGTATAATATATGCATATTATATTTACATAAAGTAAAAAAAGTATATTATAATTTGTCGTAGAGTCGTTAAGACTGATTTACTGCGTTGTTAGTGTAGTGGCTAGCATGTACGTCATATTGCACATCCGGTCGTCCTGGGTTTGAGTCCCGAGTTGGGTCAAGTAGAGTGACTGGAATTTTTGTAAAGATTTCTTTCTAACATTTGTTCGGGAGACGGGAGAGACTGAAAACTCCAAAAAAATGGCACTTTTAATAAATATTTCAAATATTCGCGTACATCTAAGAATGTATAATATTACAAATAGGTTTAGTAAAAAATAATCAACGAAGATGAAAAATGTATGAACATTAAAGGATTTTCTAAGCGTAAATGTTTAAGTTACTGATTAAATTCCTGGGTTCGTCGGAATTTCTACATCACTTTATGATCGAATATCAGTTTGATACTGTAAATTAAGAGCCATACAATCCACAAAATTTTCAAAATATCATGGAGGTGGCAAATTGTTCAAATATTGTACGTTAGAGTATCGTAGGTACATTCCTGCGGTTCATGTTTCAGCCCATTTCTCTAATTTGATGGACCCTAATGCCAACAACAGGTTTTCTTGGTCTGAATTTCTATTAAATTCAATAGATATTCATGTAATTTAGAAAATATAACAACAGACAGACAGACAAAAATTCTAAAAACCATAGATTCGGCCTCTGTATCGATAATAATGACTATTTCAATAAGATTTTTCAAAAAATATTTAATGTACAGATTCGACTCAGAATTTTATTATACATGTATATAATACGACTAGATTGCCTAGATAGCGTAAGCAGTAACTGTGGACATGGGTCGTTTAGTCAACCAAAAATATTTTGTTTTATAAATTAAGAAGACCTATAGAGGAATCTATCCATCATTGTCGTGGAATATCTGGCGAAAAAAATATTTTGTGGTCGGATTTAGATCATTGATTTATTATCTTATATACATATCCATACTAATATTACAAATGTGAAAGTGTGTTTGTTTGTTTGTCCTTCATTCACGTCGAAACAGATTGACGGATTGGTACTTTTTACCGCGGGAGATTATCTCATTCCTACGGGAAAGCACGTTTTAATAGAACCCAATAAATTATTTGTGATCAGAATTACTTGAAACTTGGTATTAATGCTCTTCAATACAATTAAATAACTATTTGTTTTAATATTTTTAGGAATTCATCCCATAAGGGGGGTAAATAGGGGGTTTGTATAAAACTATCGTTTTACATATTTTTTGTAGTTTTAGCGCGAGCGAAGTCGCGGGTTCTTCTAGTTATATATGTATACATATATATAAAATAAAATCAATAAATGATTTGTTATATTATTATTTTTGTTTCATGCCTTTTTCGACAAGAACTAAAAACAAGGGTTCTTAAAAAACGTTTTGAATGAAAGCGTTTACGTTTTGGTTGAAAACTAGAATTCAAGATTTAAATTTAGTAATATTATTCATTATTGTAATTAATAAAGAAATACAAAATAATCAAATATAATCAGATAAAATTAATTGGTAACATTTTAAATATTAAGAAATAAGAAAAGGTTTTATTTCAAACTCCATTCTCTCATGTCTATTTTGGACTATAAACACTTGTTTATAGTTAAGAACACAACAAACAAACAAACAAACAAACAGAATATTATATTAAAAAAGCATCTTTCAGGAAAAGTCGACAACAACAATCTAGTAAAGGCCTACATTCACCCACAGAACTAGTATCATATTTGCTTCTATTTAAACAATAGCATTAAAACAATGGGCCGTAAAAAGTGTTCGCTGTTAAAACTCCGCGAAGCAGTAGTTTCAGTGAATACGATGTAATATATTACTTTTGTATTGAAAGGTACTATTGGCTTATGAGAACAATAGCTATATTTTATAATAGAAATTATTTATTACCTGTATTAATCATTAATTATCTATAAATAATATTAGCAATACTATACAATTGAAAAGATTGGATTTTCTCTCTTTATAACTACCGTTTCAAATATATTTTTTATACCTTTATATGGTACTAGCGACTCAGCCTCGCTTTGCTCGGGTTTGTCCCTAGGTTGCTTGCCCATACAAACTTTCACTCCCATTTTTCCTCCTTAAAGGATGATTTCCGGCATAAAAATATTCTATGTCCTTCCCAGTATGTCAAACTATCTTCTTACCAAATTTCATCTAAATCGGTCCAGTAGTTTCGGAGCCAGTTCGATACAAACAAAAAAATAAAGTCCTCTTTATAATATTAGAATAGATTTATTGAGCTATTTATCAAGGTTATTATAGGCTATCTAACATTATACACAATTTACATCCATACTAATAAATTTTAAATATATATTTTTTTGTATGAGCCTTTGTTTTCTACTACTATAGCAAAACACATAATGCCGTCAAAGTAACATCGCTTATTTTGGATAAAATAATAACAATAAATACGACTAACACTTGTTTCAAGCAAACATCGAACCCATGACCTATGATATCTTACATTACCTTCAATGCTACCAGTTATTATGAATACGATTTGAATTTCTAAATGAAACCCACGAACGACGCCTACACTCGCGGTAATGGCACGCAGTCACAGAGGGTTTAAAATGCATAATTTATTATACCTGCATTATGAAATGTCAGAAATCGTGAAAAATATTCATTGAAGCTATATAAAATGTTCTCTCAATTATTTTTGAACTTTTAAAAACTTGTGGGTTGATTTATTTTTCCTTGCGGCGTAAAGAGCTAGTTTAATGACGTTCCACACTACTTTTGTCCTACAGAATTGGTAACAAACTATGGTGTTTAGGTGGTAGATAGTCCAAAGAGGGTTCGAGACAGGGTCAGTAGAAAAAAAGGTTATTGTCTTCTGATGGGCTTAACTTTTATATAACACTAGCGACTCACCCTTGCTTCGCTTTGAGTCAAACCAAATCTATCCCACGGGAACCGTACATTTTTCCGATAAGATAAAAAATTACCTAAATACTATTCCAGACTATGAGAAAATTTCATCCAGATCCGTTCAGCCGTTTTGGCGTGAATGAGTAACAAACATCCATCCATTCAAACTTTTAGTCCTAGCTAAAATCGAACCTGTAGCCATGTAGTGTGCATTACAAGGGCAATATGTTTCAACGGTTGGAAAAATCTTAAATGTGAAAACAGAACTTTGTTTTAACATTATATTTAAACAAAATACAAATATGCAAAAGATTCCAAGTATTCAGGCAAGTTAAAATGTCGCACGTTAGAGCTATATAGATTTTTGACCTTTTAGTGCTCACGTCGCGTGGAGGGTCTGTATTAGAATAAAGAGATATGCATCTATACATTTTGCTTACATATTATAATTTAACCAGATTTCGCAAAAGAAGGTGCTCATTTTGAGTGTTTATATTTTGTGTTTATGTAACGCGTTTACTTACCGATTGTTAACTTCTTTTAATTTTTGTTTAAAGGAAAGACTATAGGGATAGATACGTCAAAGAAATACGCACCCTTAAGGGAGGTTATCTATCCGTGGAAATTTTAATTGTTTGGATTTTTTATAATTTAGTTATAAACATTTGAATTAATTTAAAGTTTCTCTATCTGAAACTTTCCGTAGTTTTGAGTAATAGAAGTTTTTTTTTTTTTAATTTTATATATAATATATATAATGAGAATTACCTTATCAAAATTATATTTGGAAATCTATGCAAGTACTTACCAATAAATATTATCTCAAGTTAAAGTAAATTACACTCAAGTTTTAAATGAACTGTGATAATAAAAACTATGAAAAAACAAAAATATTAAATTGTGCAATAAGTTGTTTATAAGATCTACAATAATAAAAGCATTTTCAAACTAAAATTCCCTAAAGCTATATTTGTCATTGTAATAGTAATTTATAACTGTTTAAAGCCCATATAAATAGTATAAATATATTGAAAATATAATTAATATATTACATAGATATATTATCTTATAAAGTTATTATATAACTAATGATCTTTATCTTCTTGAATAATGTTAGTTACCTTGGGAATTTAACGTAAATTAAAATTGACATTATTATGTAATTTTAATGAATATATAAAGTGATAATACAAAACTATCTTTTCGAGTTTTACGTGGATTATTTGATTTTTGGTTCTCGACGTTTCAAATGCTTTACAGCAATCATGGTGATGAGTGGGACTAAGTTCTTTGATGTGTCAAAATTTATTATATAGTTACTACCGACTTTCCGTCCGAGTGGTTGGTCCGTTAGGTACGTTTTAACGGTTAGAAAAGAGATATTTTGCCGCAGTAAAAAGCATAATTTATGTTGACCCGGATAACCAGATATCATCATACCAAATTCCATGAAAATGTGCCTAGTGGTTTTCTCGTGATGCGGTCCCAGAGTGACAGACAGATTATTTTATATATATATATATATATATATATATATATATATGTATATATATATATTTAGGGCGACCCAAAAAAAAGGATTATTTTTTTTTTCATGTCTCGTGTGAAAATATGTTAGTTTACTATGTTTTAAGAGTCCCCTCCAAAGGACAGCTCAAAAAAAATTTTTTTAAAGGTCGCTCACATTTTTTTTAAATTTCCTAAATCCTCAAAAATCGATTTTTTTTTTCAAATGCTTTTTCTCGTAATTTCATTTCTTTTTACATGAAAAATTATGAAGATCCTGAAAATTTCAAGTCAAAATTTTAATATTTAGAGGTCGCTACAATTTTTTTAAGTTTTCAAATCGAGTACTTTATATCTATTTGAGCAACTTCTTAACATGAATATTAACGAACTTAATATTTTTTTCCTTAAACTCACATGCTAAAGAATGAAATTAAAGCACGAGATAATTTTTTTTTGTTTCTCGTTTTTCATGTAAAAAGAAATGAAATTACGACAAAAAGCATTTGAAAAAAAATCGATTTTTGAGGATTTAGGAAATTTAAAAAAATTGTGAGCGACCTTTAAAAAATTTTTTTTTGAGCTGTCCTTTGGAGGGGACTCTTAAAACATAGTAAACTAACATATTTTCACACGAGACATGAAAAAAAAAAAATACTTTTTTTTGGGTCGCCCTAATATATATATATATATATATATATATATATGTATAGATTACATTACTTCATTTAAAATGTCATACATTCGCGTATAATAAAGAAAAATTGCATGATGAATCCAACCAAAACCAATCATAACTTATCACTTTCAAGAGGGACAATCTTGTCAATCTTATCTGAACAGCTCTCAAGTTATATTTTATCTATATCTAGAAAAAGAACTTATGAGCTATTCGTTTACAAAATCTATATCTATATATAGGAATGCAATTTTGATGAGTACCAGTATAATTATTTCTAAATAGCTATACTACATACATTGACCTTCCACGTCTGATCGAGATTAAAATAGCTTTCTTTTTAACCATTAACGAACCACTTTAAAATCATTTTAGTACCTAGTTGTAACAGTCTTGTCCTATATCTATTTATATATCATTTTTATATAACAACGCGCCTTGCTTCCCAATACAAGCTTTCATCTCCATTTTCACCCCTTTAAAGGATGATTTGCGAGATAAAAAGTATCCTATGTCCTTTTCAGGGTCACAAACTAATCGAAATATATTAGATTTGCTTTGCATCGGCCGTTTAGTTATTTTTTAAATTTAACCTGTTTAATTATATTTTACATTTTAGTGCCTAGAAGTCGTTTTTTTTTAAGTTTTTATACTTATAAGAGTACAGTTAAAAAACAGTTTATGAATAACATCAGATTAATCTAAACACAATCAAAAATCCAAAACATCATGTAATATCGGTATAACAAAGAAAAAGACTTGACCATTTCAATCGTGTCCCTTCAAAAGAGCATACGTTGTAATAGAAGTTTGTGGTCTGTATGCCCTTATGATTTAACAGGTAGCTGCTTATTTTAACTAATCCCTTTGATCTTTTATCAAAATATATAATTTTAGTGACTTTAGGTAATGAGGATTCATTTAAACCTTTTTAAAGATTAATCAGTTTTTTTATTGACAAACTAGTGTTTTTTCCTCGGTTCGCTCGGGTGCGTAAGATTTATTGGTTTAGGAATGAATAAAAGACAAATGTCCAAAGCTTTTTTTTGCGCCAGGAACCTCGGTATAAATAGAATAACCCACCAGAGTTTCATCACAATCGCATCAATGGTTTGAGACCGCATAGAGGATGAACATGGATGGCAGTGGTAGCCCAGTGGTAACGCGCTCGCTTGGGAAACCGAGTGAAGCGGGTCCAAATCCCGAGTCTCGCACCTCTGATATTTTCATGTGCGAATCATTTTCTAACATGATTACCACTTGCCTTACGGTGAAGGAAAACATCGTGAGGAAACCTGCATGTCTGAGAGAACTTAGCAAGTTTTCGAAAGACATGTGAAGTCCGCCAACCCGCACTTGGCCAGCGTGGTGGACTATGGCCTGATCCTCCTCGTATTGAAGGGAGGCCTGTGCCCAGCAGTGGGACGTTAAAAAGGGCTGAATACATACATACAATGACATCGGTTAAAAAGTAAAAAAATCGGATTCTATTATAAATAATATGAAAGTTTGCATTTGTACGTATAAAATTAGTTTTTATGTTTTTTGTTATGTTTTGTATTGCTTGTTACTCCATCGCGCTGAAATGATTGACAGATTTAGATAAAATTTATTATAAAGATAGATTATGACATGGAGTAACACATAGGCTACTGCTTAGCATTCAAATACGTAACAAAGCGAAGCGAGGGTACATCGCTGATTAAATATAAATTAGTTTAAAGGTGATTCCCATGGGATAAATACATCCCATGGGATAAATGTTCGTTTCAACAAATGATGTCATGTAATTAGAGGCCACTGAACTGAAGACGAGTAGAAACAAATTTAAATGAAGTAAAATGCTCCTATAATATTATATGATGTAAAATAAATTACACGTTCAAATTAGTAAAGAACTTGTCCGTCAAAACCTGTATAACTCACTTCAAAGGGAAAAATTAGGAATGTAAGCTCGCGTGTGGACGGGAACGCTTTTAACTGAATTTTAATTAAGATTTATTATTAATTTCAATTTTTGCATATGTAAAACGTTAACAAACTTATTGTTCATGTTTTCGGTATTTATTAGATACCAAAGGTAAAAAAACAAATCCATTTTACGTGTAGAGGTACGTTTAAAAATATATTTTACCACTTTTTCGTCGTGACTAATATGTATAGTAAATCCACATTATGTATCCATTCCAAATTACAGCTTTCTAATACTAAGAGTCTCTGAGCTAAGCTGCGGACATATGGACGAACGGACATGACGAAGCTATGTATAAGAGTTCCTTGTTGACTACGGAACCCTAAAAAGCCTTGAACAGAATAATTAATTAAGAATTAGGGACCACGAGGGTTAAATGTTCATTAGCTTCAGTAAGGCATATACTATTCTCATTGTTGGACGTGGAAAATACGAGTATAATTAAATCAGCTCCATTATTCTTTTTAGAACCATCTGTCACTGTCATTTAATTGCAAATCGACTAGACATCTACTGAAAAACAGCATCGGACCTAGAATACTAGGTCTCAATAGCTACAGCTCAGGCTTTTCTATTTGTGACTTAATTTTGTTGTCTTTAATGTTATTGTATTTGCAATTTGCAGTCTATGACCAAATAAAGTTCTATACCTTGATTGTTTCATTAATTTACCACATTCACCTTTTATAGGGGACTAAACACAATTTTACAACATACTAGCAGAACCCGCGGCTTCGCTCGCGCTAAAACTAAAAAATCTCTAAAAAGTTAGTTTTACACAAACTTTCGTCCCCTATTTCACCCCCTTATGGAATGAATTTCGAAAAATGCTAAAACACGTATTTATTCAATTTTATTGAAGAGCATTAATACCAAGCTTCAAGTAATTCTGGTCATAAATACTTTTCTGGATTGTATTATAACGTGTTTTCCCGTGGGAATAAGATAATCTCCCGCAGATAAAAGTAGCCTATATCACTCTCCAGCCCTCCAACTATCTCCACACAAAAAATCACGCCAATCCATCACTCCGTTTCAACGTGAAAAAAGGACAAACAAACACACTTTCACATTTATAATATTAGTAAGTATGGATATATTTGAAGCCTGTGAAAACCTTTGATTTTTTGTTTTTGGTAGTGTTTGCATGAATGGGCCAACTAGGGCTGTGCTAAACAATATCGACGTAAATTAACATTACCAGTATTAAAGCGTTTTTGTCGAAGAGTAAGAGCGCCGAAGCAAAACATTATTATAATACTGTCCACTTCTCCTTCCTTTTCACCCCTTATATAATAATGGATGATCTAACTTGGAATTGCAAGTGTATTTACATAAATAAGCTACGACTACTGCTCATGATCAGAGGCAACGTATCCTTTCCGCCTTTTAAAGATATCAAGTCTAAAAAATTCCAATATCAGTCTCTCATAAAAAATTAAGGAAGAATAAATCTGAGAGAAAAAATAATTAACATGGGTTTGTATTCAATATTAAGGCGCACTTTATACTGGTTACAGAACCCATTTGATTATCTGCTAACACCAAATCTACGTTTTGCAAGGGTGAAGCTCTGACCTGAAACAGATTCACTATCCGCGAATTGCCATCAATAAAATGTACGTTTGCAATATGCCACGTACAAATCATAGAAGTAATGATCACTGGTCTGGTCACTCAAATAATACGTTTGCAAATTATTTGTCTGTAATGCATTTTAAAAAATTGGAACGATTTAATCCATTGAAAAATATATCAATCCCTCTATCCACCATTTGCTCGACAACTTGTCAATAAAATACATATATTATACGATCCATGCTTGGTAAATGTCCACTGAAAGCTTGACGTTTAGCCAAAAAACTTTAAAGAAAATCGGTCAAGAGATTTTTACCTTTCGTTAAACTTCTTTTATTCGACCTCGGAAATTGCAGCCTGCATATAGGACGATATAGTTAAATATAACGATTTTCATATACCTATAGTTTTTCATAATTAAAATAATCACGGCGGGGTATTAATTTCGTCGACATTATTACCCCGCGTGTTGTTCATTTAACTTTTAATTATATACCTCTGGATCAACTAGAACATAAATTGTGTTTAGCACAATCCAGTCCATTCTTTTTATGCTCTTAATGCTAATATTACCATATTATCTATTGATGTTGTTTGTTTGCATATTGCGTCTTGTAAAAAGGACAAGCTAAAAATATATTTAATTACTTTTGCATTTATCATAAGAGATAATCATAATATATCTTTTTTTTTTAAGTTAAAAATGGGCTCAATCTTGACCTTCATCTTAACTTGAAGGTATAGATAAGGTCTATGATCTAGGTCGTTTGCCCAGGAGAAGCTTGTTGACACGCACCTTAAAAGGTTTCAGGTTACAGACGAAGGCAGGGCATTTCGTTTCTTGGCTGTGCGCATTATAAAAGATGATGAATAGCGCTTAGTGCGAGTGGTCGGAATATCAACCAAAAAAGGATGGTATCCTGCAGTACGTCTGGTGTTCTGATGGAAGAATGGCGCTGGCGGTATGAGACTATGGAGCTCGTGGGCACACTCCCTGAAGTACAGCCTGTAGAAAACCGACAGACAATAGCCACCTGACGACGGTGTCCTAAGCTGTGAAGCTTAGTTTTCACGATCTTTTCGTCGTCGATCAGCTTTAAGGCTCTGCGTTTCACCGAGTCAAGAGCGGTAAGTTGGTATTTTGCAGAGCCATCCCAATGGTGAATGCAATACTCCATGCATGATCAGACTTGAGCTTTGTATAAAGTGAGAAGCTGTCCAGGCGTGAAGTATCGCTTAACCTTGTTTAAAATACCCAGTTTTTTGGCCGCAGGCTGTGCCTTCGACTCGATGTCTTCGCCAAAGTTAAGGTTTGCCTTCAACCTTATACCGAGAAGCTCCAGACTGTCGGATACTTTTACATGTGCACCAAGGAAATCTATCAACATCAATCATATATCAGAAAATAAGGATTAACAAGCAAAATCTGCGAAGAACCTTTGTGTCAGAATAAATAATTAGCTAACATTTAACATATCCAAGGAATATTTTAGGTCAATATTTTAGTCATTTTTCAAACCGTTATCATCAATAGAAAAGGTTAAAGCTACGGATGTGTTAATATTTATTTATTTGTATAGATAGGGGTACAAAAAGATGGCTCGTCGTGGTGGATTCATCATGTCAAATTTTAAACAACAAAAGTTTTAAAGTCTAAATTAGTTTTTTTTTTAATTCTATCTAATTTTATAATACAAATTTCATAATTTCTTGAAGGAAGAACCCATTTTTGGGTCCTGATTACCTGAGTTTATAACGTAAAACCTAACCTAAAAATAGCGTATTGAAACCCCGATTTTATTAACGTGGCCACCGCTGGAGCCCATGAAAATTGGTCTTATGACGATTTTCTAAATGTATTAACTTATGAGTAAGTAATTGTCAAGCCTGTAATTACACCCCCAGTTTGGTTTTTTCCTTTATACAAATAATTCAAAAATACAATTACAAAGATATATCCTAAAAGATTTGTGAATTAAGCCAAAAAAACATCCCCTCTGAGAGGCTTGCAATATTATATATAATACGAAGGATATCTTTAGGTAGCTTGTTAATGTTTATTTTTAATGATCTCAATACTATATAATAATGTTGTTCTTTGATGGTGTGGATTTTCCAGAGGGTTACAATCAGAGAGAGAAAAAGATAGAGAGAGAGAGAGAGAGAGAGGGAGAAAAAAATAATTATTTGATAGAATAATTAATACCTTTTTGAGTATTTCACTGATTTTGTTTTTGTATGTTTTTACATACAAAACTGATCCAATTACAAACGAAAAAAAAGCATTGATTTTTTTAACAACTGCTAATTCCACAAATTTTAATTTTTAATATTTAAAACATAATATTAAGTTGAATCGTTTCATTGTAATTAATGAGAAAGGTAGAAAGATATTTTTTATATTCTTTATATATTACACATTTTTCATCTTCAACATTCCTCTTATCATACTAAGGTATGAATTAGAACGCTTTTTCCTCTAGTACTTTGTTAAAAAGCAGTCACAAGTCTTTAATATAAGTAGAACCTCTAGACCTCTTTATTTTTATCAACTTTTATCGAACTGGTTCCGGGTTCGATTCTTCTCTTTTCTCTTTCAGTGGTTATGATTTCTAAGCTTAAGGTTACCATTAAGGTATAACCATCAAATACTATCTATTTTATCAAAACTCACTAAACGAAAACGTTTGAATTGAGTAAAAGTATAGATTTAAAGACCCAATTATAAGAAAGGTAGTTTATTTTGGGAGGCGAACTAAACAATAAGGAAATAATTTTGCCTTAAGCATTATGTGTGCTATTGATGTATATTTTTAAGTTTTATATAAATAATAATAATGTCTCTAGACAAGTGTCCACAAGTACGTTTTACATAGGTAGATATAAATAGTTATAATTCAGTATTAGCCATGAATATTTTTAAGTGAATTTTACAGTTATACTGCTATTTGGGGCGGAGACAAATCCAACAAATCAAAGGTCATAAAAGTCGGTCCAGACGTTCTTGAGGTATAAATGATGTAACTAATCCGACTTTTATATATATATATATATATATATATATATATATATATATATATATATATATACCTATATATAGATTAGACATACAGTTATCTGCCAAGTTTGATGAAACCAAAACATCTTGAAATTAAGAAAAAACGGTGAAAGTAAAGTGTAGTGTACTATGTAGTGTACCTCAAAAGACGAATAAAGCCTTATTGTAACACACTATCTACATTTCTTCATAGTTAAGTATTTTTGTAGCCCTGACACAGTTAACCCTAGCGGAGGTCGCAGATGCTGTAACATAAATCTTCACATTAAAACGTTTCAAAGTCATTAGCGAAAAACCTCCCCATTGACATTTTTATAATAATAAAAAAAACTCGAACATTCCGTATTTAGGACAAAAAGTAAATTT
Organism: Brenthis ino; assembly: GCA_921882275.1. Taxonomy (NCBI): domain Eukaryota; kingdom Metazoa; phylum Arthropoda; class Insecta; order Lepidoptera; family Nymphalidae; genus Brenthis; species Brenthis ino. Next base: position 10,933,109 of record OV170229.1, on the reverse strand, counting down.
TAATGCGAAAAATTTTTTCCACCGACAAAGCTTCAGTCATCGCTATGCGACGTTCCATTCTACGATACGCTGGTTTAAACATTGTTTAAAACTAGGTTACTCCTGCAGATTCGGGTCTACCTGAGCTACTGATGTGGAGCATAAGTTTTATTTACCTAAAAGAAGCTCCTCACTGTGTGCAATTTTGAGAGTGTGAAATTGATTTGGCAATTCAATAATATGTACACGCATTTGAAACCTGACAAAAACTTAGGATAAATAATAAAAAATCAAACACTACCTTCACAAATCACAAAAAAACGGCGTAATCTCGGATATATTGGACGCATATGCATATATTACGAGAAATGAATCGGTACACTTAAATAGTAAGAAAGATCGATAAGCGTTAGTGCCTACGGACGCGAACAAACCTTATTTGTTTAAGAATAGGGTGAAAATACATTTGTGTATACGCGTGCGTGTTAGTGAAATCGCGGAATTAAAAAGTCCCTTGAGATTGTAAGCAAAGCACATTTTTCTGAATTAGCTTCCGCTTAAGTTCTCACCAGATTCTAAGAACATGAGCGTTACTTTCTAAAGGGTATTTTATCTGAAATAAATCATTTAGCTACACTTAGTAATTGTTTTTAATTATATATTCTTACATTAGCCGCGGCATTCTTATCTTATCTATATAATTATCATTACTAATTTGTGTGTTTGTTGATTCTACTATCCCGCAACAACGCATCAAGGGATTAATGTGGTATTTCCATAGAAATATTTCATAAATCATAGGTCTAAGCGTCGATGATAATGATGCAGGTTATTTTCATTCTTAAGTTAAGCTGTGCAATGTCTGCTAGTATTCCGCCTTTTTTAATGTCTCATTGCTGGGCACGGACCTCCTTTCAATACCAGTGGAATTAGGCCACAGTCCATCACACTGACCAAGTACGGGTTGGCGGACTTCACTTGTCTTCCAAAAACTTGCCAGGTTCTCTCAGACATGCAGGTTTCCTCACAATGTTTTCCTTCACAATAAGGCAAGTGGTAATCATATTAGTAATGATTCGCACATAAAAATATTATAGGCGCGAGACCCGGGATTTGAACTTGCTTCACTTGGTTTCCCAAGTGAGCGTGTTACCACTGGGCTATCCCTGCCTATATGTCTATCTCTATTTCACCAATAATATTTTCCATAAAACTAACTTCGTGATTGAAATATTTCTTCCTTCTTCACATTTCGTGCCACAAAACTTTCTACCACTGGTTCTTAAACATATCAATTTGATTACATTTCCCTACAGCCGACAAACGGCAAACTTCTTCCATAAAACAATTAGTCTAGACGCAAAGTTTTGGTCTTCTTAAACTCTTAAGGTTCCGTCGCCATATTACAAAGGCACTTAAAATTTAAATTTCGTTGCTTTAACGATGATCGTTGCTCTATCCTCTTTGATTATTCGAAGGGTTATAAGATGGTTCTGAGGAAACATTCGCAAATTTACCTAAAGACGATCTTTTGGAGTTATTTTTCGATTCTTTTTTGACAGATTTTATAAAAATGGAGATATTCTATTAGGATTCGCCAATTGTTCACTGAATTCCATGTTTGTTATTCAAAAGAATCGACTAAATCCATACAGAGGTGAATGTATTTCAAGATAAAATTGTAAAGGTGAAATAATTTTTAAGTAATTTTGAAGTCTTTGTACTTTTTTAAAAAAAACTATAACTCTAGGTTCATTAATTTTATCACAGGCAGTGGAAGCCCAGTGATGACGTGCTCGCTTGGAAAACCGAGTGAAGCGGGTTCAAATCCCAGTTCTCACATCTCTGATATTTTCAAGTGCGAATCATTTTAGAAAAAAAAAACATTGCGAGGACTGAGGAAATCTGCCTGTCTGAGAGAATCTAGTCATATTTCGAAAGACATGTGAAGACCGACAACACGCATGTGTACTACTGATCCTCCTTGTATTGAAGGCCTCCCTTCTCCTTGTGCGCAGCAGTGGGACGTTAAGTGGGAAGTATACAAACATTTTATCACATATCATGCAATAAAAGTTGACTCAAATATAATTAACCATGGTCTGAGTCAAGCTATAGCTTTTTTTTCATTAAGTCGGTAGAATAGATCCAAAGACAAAAGTTTGATATTGCCGTTCTTTGCGTCTCTTATCAAAGGGAGGTCATAGTGGACGAGAGACTAGTGCTCTTGGTCTAATTAAAAAGATAAAGTACTCATTATTGTACACCATTATTCTCATCCAGGATATCTAACAAATAAAAAATGCCATGAGTGGCGGAAATATACAATAGACGGTCTTGTCGCCATGTAGGGAATATGCAAAACTTTAATGAAAAACAAAAAATAAAACTGTAGAAATTACGATAACCACCTATTAACGATTTTTGGCAAAACAAAATATTAATTAAGTAAATTATAAGTTTAAAATAAAACACTAATTCACTTACGTTAATTAAAATAACATGCGTCGAATTAAATATTTGTATCTAAAAATATTTAAAAAATATATCTGTGTATGTAAAAACGTGATATTTATATTTGAAATAGAATTCCAGAGCGAGTAGAGGGCTCTTCGGACGAGTGCTTTACGTTTCATGAAAACGCGAATGTCTTTTGCTGGCATTTTCAATTTGAATGCTTCTAACTAGTCCCATTCATGTAGTCTAAACTTGAACCTTTTTGGAGATGAAGCTTTTGATTGAGCTTTTTGCTTAATAGCGGATACGTTGATTTTTTAATAAAAAGATTTTATAAGGAACATTGCATAAGTTAATAATTAAGTTTATATTATCTGACTATTTCATCGATCATAACTGATCATATCTCCGCAAGCAGCAGGTTAAGACCGATGTAATTATTTTATTAATGATATAGATTCGTCCCAGTTACTCTAATAAAAAAGGCCAAATTCTTTATTTTTGCCCTAATTACATAAGTATTTTCACGCTGTATCCCTTGAGGAGTTTACAGTTTAGTTAGAGCATTCTTATTTTCTTATAAAGAAGAATTCTGTGATTAAGAACCATCACCTACACGAAGTCAGAGTTCCGTCGGAGAACTTAAAACGGGAAAGAATGTACATCAAGAAGAGTATAGAACCTAGCACCGAAATTTGGGAGTTAAGACTTGAATACTTTTCCTTTTCTGTTTTATCGTAGGAAAAATACAACATATTTAGTAAACTTATTAAAAATAATAGCAATATAATAATGAAACTTTTATTTAATATGAATCGACTTAAATATCGATAAGGTTTCAAAGAACTTACTATCCATCCTGCAAACAAACTATAATGCATAATATAAGCTATCGGCATAACAGCATCAAGTATATTAAAAATAAACTAAGTATTTCCGTGTACAAACAACTTCCCCCGTATAAGATATACGAGGAAAACTTTTTATTTTAAAACTTAGAATAAAATTCTAAAATTTCTAAAACGTTTACGGCAAACATCTGACTTGTAAAAAACGTAGAATACTCGTAGTGAAGAGCACCTAACGGAGCTGAGTGTGGACGCCACTTAGCCTTTGTTCCAAGTCATTTCGAGAGCACAATTTACTTCTGTGATGAAATAATTTTTCGATTTTTTAAATTATATTCTCTTACTATAAATACTGCTGGGATCCAAAGAGGATTCTTTATAGCGCGGAAAATAGCAGATTCGATATTCAGTAGAGGTTCATATGCTGAACGTGCTATTGTTTATCTTGTCCAGTTAGAATAAGCGTGCTACTGGGCATATCATTGTCAGGTTTATACTAGCTTTACCCCCTGAGTTTTTGAACGCGAATTATATCGAAAAATATTAAATATATTTGTTTGAATGAAAATAAGATTTAATGTTAGAATTAATCATGATGTCCATCATCTAAAATTCTAAATTTTAGAAAAGAACAGACCTCTCTTCCTTATAAAGACATCGCGTAATCGTTGTTCCTTAATATTATAATAATTTTATTCAGTTGGTTATGAGGCTTTACTAGCATAATTTCCGCCGTTTTATTCGAGGATGAAATAATAAAACGTGTATTTACATACACGACTCATTGTGCTCCTTGGAAGAATATTTGACTGGCGAAATGGCGGCATGTCTGGTCTGTATGGCATTGCCAAATATGCCAATGTTCGCGTAGTCTTAACAGGCAAAAAAATATATCGAAGAAGGAATTATTTGACTGTTCGTAAAAGCAAAATAATTTTAAACATCACGAATTAACATACGAATTATCTTTTCAAACCTGAATAAATACTCCTTGAAAAGTTAGTTTTTCTTTAGATACGTGAATAAATCGTTATTACTAAAAGACATATGGACGAAATATTAGTCCCTTTGAAAAACTCATTAGCACTACGTACATATAAGTATGTGAACATATTGTAATTCTACATATGTATGTACTTCCCTTTGTCTCATTTAGCAGTCTGATTTAATTAATGTCATGATATATTATACTACTACTACATTTAATTTTGAAAGCCTATTTAACTTCACTTATACTCGTAATTTAGCCACAATACATACATGCGAATTTACTTTTAATTAATCAAAAACTCTGAAAAAAACATTATTTTCACTTCAAAAAAAGAATTTTTATATTTAACTTCGGAAAAGGATTTAAGGAAGAACGCCTAGTATTTTCGATTTTTTTTATTTTTAATAATAAAATAACATTAAAATCAACTGAAAACTGAATATTATTAGTCGACGGAATCAGGCGTATGACAGAGAACTTATCACCGATAAGGAAATTAGATTAGATATAAAACAATCTACTGAACGTACAAGTAAATCCCAAATGATCAAGTTCAATGTCATCTAAGCATTCCATTAATTTAGGAAAATGTATGAATAATTATATATTAATGGTTAGATACTATAATGCAGAGAGACAAAGGCGGCAGTGACACCCATTTTCTGTCAGAAAATTGGAAAATTACAACAAAGGACTAACCTGCTTTACTATCAATCTTGCTACCCGAGGACTGGCAAACGTTACAAAACCGTAGCATTTTGATACACCTGCTCTGTCGTAGATGACCCTCGCAGCGGTGACAGTCGCAAAGCCCGAGAAGAACTTCCAAAGATCTTCATCAGTAGTGGTCAAGGAGAAACCCCCCACAAAAATCCTATTATGAATGACGGTGCCGAATTTTGGTGCATCAGACGGCGGGAGAGTATCGTCTGTGTCGTCTTCAGGGGAATTGAGTAAGGCCTTCAACTTCTCATGTGGATCAGCACTCTTTCTATTGTTCGCGGTGTTCTCTTCCACCATGTGAGCACAGCTCGCCGATTCGCTACGTATATACCGTTTCACACTAGCTTCCATGATTTTGTCTTTGTTTAATTGAACATGTTCCCTTGTTTACTACACTAAAAAAAACTCTAGCGATAACTAAACGGGCACTAATTCACTCGACACAGCGTGTACTGCCTCGTAGTCGAATATTGATTTTGACGGTAGTACGTTATAGGTAGATGTCATGAGTTGCGCGGTACCTCGCGTTCCAACTGACGTTTTTAGTTTGATACCCAAAGAAAGAATTTATAAGATAAGGGTGTGTGTTTTATATTTTAATGATACGCACTATAAATAGTGTTTGAGCTATTGTCGACTGCTATTTTTACTGGTCGAGGCAAGTAGGTCATCAGATCTCGGTTAGATGGGTTCTTATCTTGGCGTTTATTTGATGTTCGCTGATAGCAGATGGCGTTGCTTGCTATGGGTTAAATATTTTTTGTATTTCACTTTCTTAATATGGTATATAACGTTAAAAAAAATAAAAAATTTACATATTATAGTACATTTTAAGGCAAATGAGTTCTTCAAAAATTTTTTTTTTGATGTATCACTATTATCTCCTAAAATGCTTGGTTTCCTTTGCATAAAATGTTTGGCTTATTAATAATATTGAAATACAAAGAGAAAATTATTTTTTGGAGTTTTTGTATTAGTTATGAAATTTTATTATTTATAATTATATTACGTTTTGAAATTATTATAAAAACGTTAATTGTAAGATTGTTATGTAATAATATTGTATTGTTATATATTATAATTTATTCAAGTCTTTGTTTTCTAGTATACTAAAATGACCTACATTTTCTGAACTGCTCATACAATTTTTTAATTGCCGTCTATGGAATCTTCGGCACGTGATATACGCAAAGGTCACATTATATCATTTTAAGTTTCTTTACTTAATTTACTTTTAAATTAAAAAATATTTTATTATTACTATATATTTAAATTAGTCATAAAAGTAATTGTTTTATTTTAGATCCACATATATTACCTAATAAATTTGTAAATAGATGAAATAATTTAGTATACAATAACGAAACGCTTGAATTGACATTAACTTTCCAATGTTGTTTGTTAATTATTTTTCCTCGATATATTATTTATTAATTCACAAGTACCTATAATAGACCAACGTTGCTACTTATTTACTTTGTATTTGAATTTATCAAAATGAGAATGAAACATTTGAGCCATTATTTTTAAGTAAGTACTCCTAATACTATAAACTGTAATTTAGCTATTTCCAACAATACTAACTAAGGAAATAAAATGATCGCCAATATTTTATATAATAAATTTGTTCAAATTTAGCGCAATTTACTTATACAACCACTGGTAAAAATTTAGGTACTTAATGAATCTTTACATATAATAAAATAGTAACAAAGTAAAATCTTTACATTAAATAACTTGACAAACAAATGACTGTTTCGTATTATGCACAGAATATAGAATCCAAAAAAGTTATTAAGACTGTTTTATGTTTGCAAAAGATACTGAATGGAAGTTAACTAAATTTTGTATACCTAGCTGTAACTTATTACTCGGGTCAACATTTAGCATAATTTTACTGCAGGGAAATCTCACATTCTCACAAAAAAAAACACTAATTCGATCGAGATGTCCTTCATAAAAACACATAAAAAACGATTAACATAGTCAATAATCTAGTGCGGTAAAATTTCTAATTTTAATGGGAATAATATTTAGTTGGAGCGTAAGTCATCTATATTTATACATAGTATACAGCAAAGTCAAACATTCAGTGGAAAAATCTATCAAAAAATTATACGTAAAAAAAGGGTAGATTCGTTTTACTGGCAGCACCGTAACTGTCAATGTGACGGTGACTTCAAAACAGAATTTTTGACAACAAGTCTTAGTGAGTGCAAATGAGAAGCGATCTACGATTGGAATATCCTTATTGTTTATTAATGTTTCATCATATTAATGGCGAGAAAGTGTTATTTAATCTTTTTAGTGTTATATATTTAAGCTGATATAAATATTTGATGTACAATAGTGTAACAACATTTTTCAAATTGGACTGTGCTGTACATCTACAAATAATAACACCGCAGTGAGTACGTACCAATATCATTTAGCAATTATGAAGTAAGTTAACAAAATTGGATATAGTTGAATACTTGTGTACTGGAGTGGAACATCATTGTTATATTTCTTCGCCGCCTACAACTTTTCTAAGTAAAAGTAGGTGGGTAGAACTGTTTTATTCATTATCTTGTTGTTACATGTGTTTGTTCTAAATATAGCATTGAGAAGTTTACAGACTGTTAAACAGGTTGTAATCCAGTGTAAACAAAACTTTGCAAAAAAAATTAGGGTGCAAAAGAAAAAATAACACTAAGTATATAACTGGGTAACTTTTTGACCTAAATACCCTAATAAACTTAATTAGCGTTTAATTTAATAACTTTGCGTTTCAACACAGTTCTTGCTTATTCTATTATAAAGAATTTCTTTAAGAAAATAATATAAATAATTTTTTTTGTTGTGTATTCTAAACAATAATTTTTAGTGATTTTTGTGTAAGTAGAGTTTTTGTATAAGTATATATTCATTTGCACAATTTAATATTTGAAACATTCGACAATTATTATTTCATAAATAAAAGGAACTAAGGTTACTTTAAATTAATTAAAGTGAAAACTAAAAAATGCTCTCTTGAGTTAGTGACATTTATCATTCTTGGTCAGATTATAAAGAGAGAGATTAAAAAAAAATGTATGTAATAATACTTGATTTTTCTTAAGAATATTGACTTTATTTGTAAAACGAATAAAAAACAGATTTCGATTTAGCATTTTTATGTTTCTATGTACTATTTTTAGATGCTATCTTTTATGATTTATATTTTAAAATAATTAAACTATATTTTATATTTTGATAGAACCTGAAAAGATTTTGCTTTGTTTGAATATAGTAATCTCTGGATAACCAGTCACTATAAAAAAATTGTTTTATATTTTATAGCCTTCAAGTGGGCAAACAAAATGTGGAATAAAAAGTAGTCTATGTGTTATTCCAGACTATAATAAGCTATCTCTGTGCCAAATTTCATCCAGATCTGTTCAGCTGTTCTAGCGTGAAAGAGTAACAAACATTCGTAAATATTCACAAACTTTCACATTTATAATATTTACACAGATTATACAGACTAGTAGCCTACTAGGGTGTTAGCCTTGCTTCACTTGGGTGCTTCCTTTATAATATTACTAGCGACTCACCCTCGCTCCGCTCGGGTTCTTCCCTGGGGTGGGGTCTGGGTGGACCACCCTTATCCTTATCACTTAGGGGTATGAAAAATAGATAGTAGCCGATTCTCAGACCTACTGAATACGCATATAAAATTTGGTAAAAATTGGTAAAGCCGTTTCGGAGGTGTACAGTAACAAACATTGAGACATGGAAATTTTATATATAAGATATATACAGGTGGTGGCATTACTTTTTGAATTTTTTTATTACTAACATTAGTTTATATGTTACTTCAGTTCATATTTTAACTGTGTGTTAAATTTCAACAAAATCCATTAAGTCCTTTCAGTAAGAATTAACAAACTCATACAAACTGTTTATGTAAGTAGGTAATATGATTTATCGAGAAATGTTATTATTATATTACAATTTACATTAAAAGAAAATCACCTCCGGAGCACAGTAAGTAGATATAAATAAAATTAGCTGAGCCAGGCCTGGGATAAAAGCTTTTATAATATAAACAGAATGAAAATCAGGCTGAGTTTCTTTTCATTTTTGAGAATATAGCATTAAGTTACAATTGGCAAATGTGTAAGGTATTTCATTTGATTATAAATTTTTAATGTTGGCATTTGGAGTTATCACTTGTTTTTTCCAGTTTACTGAACTTCAGACTACAAATATATAAAATTCGACGACTTTCGACTAGACATACAAAAGTCTTTTCAAATGCAGATAAAACAGGTTTCATATATTCTAATAAGTAACACGATCAAGTCTATTAAAATATATTAGTGTAACATCATTATCATAATGTTCGTTAATAGAAACTGTAAATGAATCATGATATGGTATTTGGCTTATTATTAACTACGGGACTTTCCTTGTGCATAGCGTAAACTACATTGTATGTTGTTTGGACATTAACACACGTACATGTGTAATAATACGTATGTACTATGCACATATATACAATAAACATGTATGTTTTGGATGGGTATTGTTCATCAGAATTTGACTAGAAAATAACACTAGTTACCCGAAATTTAAAGAAACTGAATGTTAGTTCCACGAAAAAACCATAAATAGCGGGTGTTAAATTTGCTCGACTCTCGCTTATAGAGGTACAGGCAAGTAGCAGACAAAACGACTTTTTCTTATAGAGGTTTCTGATTCTTTGTTATAGAGGTTTTAGAAGGATAAAATGACAGGACCCGGTAATTACTCTCACTTATAGAGTTTTCTCCTTTACCCTTTTCTGCTTACCTGCTTACCCAGTTCTCACTTACTCAGGTTTGACTGTATATATAAAACAAAGTCGGGTTTGTTACAACACTTATAACTTGAGAACTGCTGGACCGATTTTTGTGATCTTTGTTTTGTTGGTTTTGTCTTCACCCCAATAGCAGAATATTAACTATTAAAACATCGGAAAAGAAAATTGAAAAAAATCTATTCATATTCCATACTAAGCGTCAAAACATACTCGTACCTAGGGACGAACCCGAGCGAAACGAGGGTGAATCGCTAGTTACTATATATTCTTGTATATAAATTACATATAAATTGATTTTGTATAGTATCGAAACAGGCTCTGACAATTTAGATCAACATTTGAATTTCGGTAAGGTTTTGCTTTAAGTTTTTCGTTACAGGTGTCTTTTCTGAAAAAAAAAACAGAAAAAAACTAATAATATTACTTTTTTATTGTTGTTCTTTTTGTGATAGCACAAGTAATACATCTTTACTTGAGTGGTTTGTATGAGTTTTGGATGGTAGGTTCGATTTGTGTATTAGTTTTTATTTATTTATTTAAGCAATAATTTTACCTTTATCTATGCTAGACTGGGTATTATTTATTATTGAGTAGATACATACTTATACATATACATACCTATAAAGTAATTCTTTCTACTCTGCTAATATTTTGAAACCAACAGACAGACATAAAAAATATCAATAATAAATCATCATATTATAAGAAGTTCTGCATATAATATTGGATGTATGAAACATTAAAAAAATTATAAAAATAAAATCTCGACTGCACAAAAGCTAACTGAAAAGATGAAAAGGAAAAAATATAATAAATGTTTTTTTATTTATAGCTTTTTAGTTTTTGCCAATTAGACATACTAATTAGCGCCTGAAATATGCTATTTTAATTTTTAACCATTTTTTATAGCCTATGATACTCGCGTTATCAAGACCGATCTAACGACATATGAATCATCAAAATCGGCCTACGCGTTTGGTCTTTAGAACGCCACATAGGAATAAACATACATACATACGTAGACTGATAAAAACATTACCCCGCTTTGCTTCGCGCAGTCAGGTAAAAAAATTATGAATAAATACAAATTCAACCAATAAAGTAAGCGAAACCGTAATTTCCACATAGTACCTACCTACGTAGTTTGTTTTATAAACATTTTATAACATATAAAACCGATATCCCCACATCAAGGACCGATCGTAAACAAGGCAGTAAATATAAACCTATCTGTTTACATTGTCCTAGGGTTATCTCGATACAACCTTGTCGATTGTGAGTTCCTTTAAGTTTTGATGTTAAATATCTCTTTAATTATAGCCTTGTTGCTTCGGAGAGATTCGAAGGGTACAATATTATGTAATGGTCGAAGCTTTTTCTTTACACTTTCATGCATATTATTATGTTTTTAGTACCGATATGAATGAAGATACTAGTTCTTTTAGTGTAGGTATTACTGATTGGAGTCATAGCGTCGCGTTATTTCTGTTAAAGGATAATGTCAAAATATATAGAAAAGTTCTATTTATTATTGTTTGTTCAAACAGAACTCCACTCCACTCTACTCCACGATAAAGTATAGACCATGTCATTTTCACCCATCGTTTACCTGCCACTAAAAGACCCATTAAAATCGGTTAAGCCCTTTCGGAGATTAGCGGGTGAATATCTATACTAATATTATAAAGAGGCAAAGTTTGTTTGTTTGAACGCGTTAATCTCAGAAATTACTAATCCGATTTGAAAAATTCTAGTTTAGATGGCGCGGCATTGGGTAACGTCATCCGACCATAGATATTAGTTAGTTCTTTGCTTTAATGGCTTTAATGCGTGCCAGTTGAGCCCATAGATATGATATGAGAGTGGACTGTTTCTTTACCAACTGTCAACTGAAAATGGCAGAAAAGTGACAGAGACAAAGCGAATGTGTGGCTAGAAGTCTTTTGTATTAATTGAAATATGATTAATGAAGATAGATATTTATAATCATTTAACATTTTCCGTTATAAAAAATAGTTGACATTCGTTAGTCTAGCTAAAACTCGAAAAACGGCTTGACCGATTTGAATAATTCTTTTTTTGTTTTGTTAGGAGTGTGACAGGACAGGGTGGTTTAAATTTACTAAAAAAATATAGGGAAAACCCAAAAAAACAGCTGGAAAATCTAAAAGTTCACAACTGTTTATTTTGTACCTATGTTTGTATATATACATATATAATATAGGTATAGTCTATCTATTCTATATTAAACGTTAAAACGTACATAGGAATGAAACCGAGCGATGCGAGGGTGAGTCGCTAGTAATATTGTAATTTTCAATCATATTATAATTTTTTTACATTGCATTTATAAATTCAAATTGGAATACGACACAGGTGATGTTCTCCTAGCCGATTCCGGCTACGGCGGCCAATCTCATTGAGATTAACCAACTGCGCAGGAGATATTATAGTGCTCAAGTGTACGCGCAGACACAAGTGCACTCTCTATTCCTATCACTCTCATACTCCGGTGGGACGACCACTCGACACGACCGGTGAGAGTTAAGGCGCAGGACCGACGGCTTTACGTGCTCTCCGAGGCACGGGGGTGAAACACCGCCAACTTCCCAACTCCGGGCTGTTACTGCGACTTACTATACAGAAAGTCTCAATAACTAAATTTGCCCGACCCGGGAATCGAACCCAGGACCTCCGGGTGTGCAGCCGTACATGCTAGCCATTACACCACCGAGGCAGTCTACACGACACAGATGACACAGATACCTACCTATTAGCCGCACGTTCGCTTTCTCTCTTTCTAGAGAGTGGTCAATTTCATGACAGAATTGCTCAGTCCATTCTCTACGTCTATGCATCCGAGTTAATGCTAGTCTCTATCTTCAAAGAGCGTTGAGATAAATATAATCTTACTAGTTTGTGCCGATGACTTCGCTCCCGTGTTAAATCAATATATCTAGAAGATATTTTGATTCAGAATTTAAATCTGTTGAACATTTGCGTAGCAAAGAAAAGAACACTCACTGACTCAAAAACTCGCTTTTATATATTTTATGCATATACGAGTAAATAAAACGAGGTCAAAGTTATGCATTGGATATTTTTTAAAGAAATTGTGACTGAGAGATAGATACATATCAAAAGGCTTTTTATCGTTTATCTTTTTAATTGCGGCTCTTTTGAGGAAGGTTGAACGGTTTTTAATGAAACTTTTTAATCCACAGATATATTGATCGAATTTGCTTCCTGATTTTAAGCAAGTATATGCTATAGCTGTGAAGTAAACATAATTAAAACCCGAGTACAATTGTAAGCAACAACTACCTAGTTTAGAATATAAAAAATGGCTTCTAATAAAATAAACGTATTTTATCGTTTGAAGTAGTTATTGTATGCAATCAAAGAACTACTGTGACCCTCTATTGTACCATTTTATTGTAGTGGCGATAAGAATGCAATAAATATATGAAAGTGCACAAGCATTTATATCAAGTTACAGCAGTTGAAGTTAGTTTATTAGCTTTCTAAATATTCAACTTGCTCTAAAATATTGGCTTATAAAATATTTCCTCATGTGAGATAAATAAATATGTTGGGACATTAACACACGGCGCCATCTAATTCCATGATAAGCTACGAGGCTTGTGTTATGGATAACATAGTACTACACATATATAGCTTCAAATACATACATATTATGACTGGAGTACAAACATTTGTGCTCATCACACAAATGAATGCCCCCCGCGGGACTCGAACCCGCGACCACTGGCACAGCAAGTAGGATCACTACAAACTAAGCCAAACGTATCGTCAATGTCGTGTGTGCTATGAAAAAGTCTTGCTGTAAATAATATTATAATGAAAAATTATCCATTCATTACTCTGCTCAAGTACTAATTATACTCTGTGCATCTTGGAAATCCGCGTCGTAATGTTTTTTGCTGAACATAAAGTCCTTAACGATAACAGTTATGAGTTAGGTTAGGTTAGGTTAGGTCCATCGATAAGGTACAGTTACGAACTAACATAACTTTCTTGAGTTATACCTCTATCCTAAATAGGTATAAATTCAACAACCATTTTCAATGTACAACCGTGTACGAGTATATTTTATTATACATACTGGCGACTTGCTTCGCTCGGGTGCGTTCCTAGTACGTTTCAACGGTTAGTATAGAATTGACTATATATATATATATATATATATATATATATATATATATATATATATATATATATATATATATATATATATATGTGTGTACATTGTACATATATAAGGTTTGTCTCAAGCACGATAGGTCAAAAACGCCGAAGCATTCTTTAGTTCTTAACAAAACTGCAGGATATAAGGACTTTTTATGTATTGAGAAATGATTTGATCTCAATACAAATTTTAACGCCAATTTCACCCCCTTTAAATTTCATTTGTGCGACAAAAAGTAGTCTATCTCTATACTTACTAAAATTTCTCAAAATTGGTTCAGTGGTTTAAGCGTGAAAACTTTACTTTCGCATTTTTTAATATTGGTATGGATATTGGATAATAAGTTCATTAAAACGCAGATAGAAGATATTCAATACTGATATTATATTTCTCGACTGCTGCATTACGTTGCCTCACCATATATCTGGTACGATCTTCATACGTTCTTGTAAAATTCAAATAGACGTTTATATAGTTATGGGATTAATTAGGAACAAAGTAAAATTATTTCAAATATTTAATGTCAAATTAAGTAAAGAAACATGAAATAATGATGATTTAATGAAATTTCTATGGTTTTAGAGATTATTTTAAAAAATCATCGATTATTTAATGATTTTGTTCATAGATGACGACGTTCATATTTTTTTTGTTTTTTGTTTCACATTTAAAAAAGGCTAAAGTACTGTTGGTTTTATTAAATGCAAAATTGACTTTTTTACTATTGTATTTATAGACTACAACAGGTTGACAGTTTGTGGATCTCCGCCATCTATCGTCTATTTAAGAAAACAAAAATAGCCCAAACAATATGCCAATTTATGGCTGCCATGGTGCTTATACTCTGTACTAGTATAGTATTGTATCATCTGTAGTATTGCATAGCTTGCCGTATAACTATCTCTTTTTACCCGACTGCGCGACACAAAGAAAGGTAATGTGTTTATCAGTCTATGTACGTATGTTTGTTCCTGAATCCTGTATCTAGAGACCAAATGCGCGGGCCGATCTTGACGATTCATACGTTGTCAGATTCGGCTTGATAACGGTATCGTCATAGGCTATATAAAAATAGTTAAAAATTAATATATTTCAGACGCCAAACAAAAATATATACAACTTATATGTATAAAAGTAATTTAGGATAGAAAATTGCTAAATATAACTTCAAATGTCTAATTGGCAAAAACTAAAAAGCTGTAAATAAAAAAAAAATCTATGTCTATCAACCACCCCCACACCTTCCCTCAAACTATCTTCTTACCAAATTTTATCTAAATCGGTTTTGAAGATCCAGAAATTACCCACTACAGCGTCACAAACTCACAAATTTTCCCTCTTTATAATATTAGTATAGATTATATTATGTATTAAAATCTGTTAGCTATTTTTATTTATTTGCACATCACTTATGTAGTATACAAATTGTCATTTGTTTGTATACTATTTTAGAACATTATTGTGTTTGTTTGTTTGGCTTTATATTTATTTCTATGACACTATGTTTATATGTTTATTATTTCTAAGTCTGAGATTAAACTAGGATAGTGGATTTTTCTTCATAAATAAAGGAAAAAGTTTTAAGTAGACACACTTAATGTTGCAAAGATTAAAAATTTTTTAAACTTTAAATAGTAATTGAATTTTATTTTGAGAATTATATCAGATCGTTTTAAATTTTTTATCGTTTATTTGTTTAGTCGCTTCCCTCTCTCGAGAAAGGTGGACGGACGAGTTATAAATTTATTTTTAATTTTCACTTTTTGTTTCATGTTTTAGTTTTTTTCTTTTAACTTTGGCAATGGTAGGTGTAGGTACCTATAGAAATATATTTTTTATAGTCTAGAAATAAAAACCTTCCTTTAGCAGATTTTTATCAAACTTCTATTTTTAGGTATTTTAAAAATACCTAGTTGCATACCTACTTATTTGATTATAGTTTATTATGGCTTTTGAAAAACCATAAAAATAACCATAATAATATCAGCGTGTATTTTGAAATTTTAAATCGGCCGTACCTACCGCTTCATTTGAAGTCATGAGATGGCATCATTTCAATCTGCTGTGATTTTTGAAACGTTTATGTTTTTGTCGTCGCTTATTCTTATATTATTTTAATTTTGTTTATCGAAAGTTTTTTACTTTCACCACACTTGCAAGGAACAACGTTGTATTGTAACATTTGTAGCGATATTTATTTTTTTATTTAAATTCATTAAGAAAGTAGAAACCAATCAGCACTCAGACAAAATGGTGGACTATGATCTGAGCCCTTTGCATTAAAAGAAGATTTATACCCAGTAGTGGGACGTTAAAAGTGCTGAATTATTTCTTTTAACTTTATTCACAAACTAGCGACTCACCCTCTCTTCGCTCGGTTTCGCCCCTAGGTTGATTCTCCATACAAACTTTCATCCACATTTTCACCCCTTAATGGATGATTTGCGGGATAAAAATCCTATGCCTTTCCCAGGGTGTCAAACTACCTTTTAACCAAATTTCATCTAAATCGGTTCAGTAGTTTCGGAGCTTATTCGGTACAAACAAACAAACAAAAATCTTTCCTCTTTATAATATTAGTATATAGATTACTTTTATTAACAAATTGCATTAATTATAAATTATGTCATTATTAATAATAATTATCTTACCGATAAGTTACAATGTTTTCCGAAGGTGTAGTTTTAAATAAAAATATATATCCATACTAATATTATAAATGTGAAAGAGTTTGTTTGTTTATTTGTTTGTTTGTTTGTCCTTCTTTCACATCGAAATGGAATGTCGGATTGGCGTGATTTTTTGTGTGGAGATAGTTGGAGGCCTGGAGAGCATGGGCTACTTTTTACTGTGGCAGATTATCTCATTCTCACGAGAAAAACGTTATAATACAACCCAAAAAATATATGTGATCAGAATTACTTGAAACTTGTTATTTAATGTTTTTAAATACAATTAAATGAATACGTGTTTTAACATTTTTCAAAATTTATCCTATAAGGGGGTAAAATAGGGCATGAAAGTTTGTATGTAACCTACCTTTTTAGAGTTTTTGTTGTAGTTTTAGCGCGAGCGAAGCCTTATATATAAATATTGAGTTGGAAGAGAATAAGTGAAATTTCACAAAAGCACTCTGAATGCACTCACATTGAGTATCATTGTGTGAGGGACGAATAGCGTAATAGCTTAGTGTCCACTCTTGAGATTGCTTCGACATGGGTCATGGGTTTGATGTTTATATGGATGGATGATCGTAGAGATATCTCTTTATATAATTTAGTATATTCTAAATTTCTTTAAGGCAAATTCTACGAAATTCTTATAGAATTATCGTAAATAGAATGATTGCCTACAACGAGATGTAAGTTGGTTCATAAAACCGATATCAATTTGCCTCTAGATGTAGGTACCTATACTTAAAGTCAAAGCGTAATTACTTTTATTGTACTGTGTGGTTGATATTTTTACAATATACGATATTTATTTTCTTGTCCGAATTATATTTGTGTAAAATACGTAGGTATATAAAACATACAAACTTTTTGAAGTCAAAAATATTCTAAAAAAGTAGGTAGTATCAAAAACATTCGATTGAAAATTTACTATATTTTTGACGTAGGTAAATGTAGAATTTCTCTTCATAACTAATTCATAACATAACTTCATATAAGCCGTTTCCGAGATATGCCGTAAAAAACAGACAAACAGACAGACAAAATTGTAAAAATTGGGTTTTTCTTACAAGTAAGTACCGTATGTACTTTTATATGTATTTAGTATTATATTTATATGTATTTAGTATTTAGTAAAAAGCTGTTATTTTGAAATTACAGACACTTCAATTTCATTTGTATCGTTTATGTATGTATATACATACAAGACAGTGGTATCCTAGTGCTAATGCGCTTGCTTGGGAAACCGAGTGAAGCGGGTTCAAATCCCGCGTCTCGCACCTCTGATATTTGCATGTGCGAATCATTTCTAACTTGATTACCACTTGTCTCACGGTGAAGGTCGAAGGAAAATGGCTTGATTCCCCTCGTATTGAAAGTAGGCCCGTGCCCAACAGTGGGACGTTAAAAAGGGCTGAATACATACATACCTATATTGACAATAACATTGTGTTTTTTCTTTGTTAGACAGCACATGGGCGCGTATGGCGGGCGGTGCTTGGAAACGCAGTGCATCGCGCGTGCGCACTCTGCGCCTGCTGCTGCGTGACACTGCGCGCGCGCTTCAAGACGTGCAGGAGATACTCACTGTTGGTATGGTCACATGGGAAATTACTTTAATGTGCCTTTTTGGTTATGATTTCTGGTTCTTCTTACTGTATAGGCAAGGTGCTTATGGCACCATGTTTTGAAAATTATCTAAATCTCTATACAATTTTGTGAGATTTCGGGAAAAACTTAAGATGGTCTCACCATGTCTTATGCATTAATTGCTTAAGAGAAATGGGGAACAAGTAGTGAATTACTCTCGCTTGGCTTTTGTGCGTCCCTAGGCGCCTTAGATTATGCCTATGTGCTATTTTAGGTCTGTACTTGTTTACTAAGTTTCATCCAAATCCGTCCAGTTCTTTTAACATGAAGGAGTTATAAATGTAACATGCACAAACTTTCGCATTTATATTAATAGTCTGATTACTCTTTTAAAGTCTAATCCTTAGAATATATTTAAGACCCATTTATTTTTCATTCCAGATTCCGATGTTCCACAAATTGTACAAGAAATAACAAGTCAGTGTTGTCGACCGACGGCTCTGGTTATACTTGGTAGTTCTCCGTCTGCACGAGCTCGGCTTTTAAACTGTATTCTAGGAAGAAATCTGTTACCGGAGTTTTTACCGAAGGGTTGTAGATGGGTAAATATGTATTTGTTGCTAATTTTTTCCTGCGGCTCCGCTCGTGTGGTATATACGTCGACGTAAACTATTACTTATTTTTGCCCTCCCGACCACGACGGCCAAAACAGACCTCCGGATCTGTACATGCTAGTCACTAGACCACCGAACCATATATTATTTAGAATATGAACACCAAAAGAGTGACTGTTCAAAAAATTGTGAATCAGAATGTTATCTACATTCTGAATTTCACTTAATTTCCATGAACTGTTCGCGTGAAGAAGTTATCTAATTATAAAAAAATATCTATCATAAACTTTTGCCTTTATATATTGCTGTGATAATGCAATTGTACTTGTTATGGTAATCAAGATTACATAACGAAAATGTAGTAGATAAAGGAACACTTATCTCCAGTCCAGATTGTGTTGAATGTTGAATTAAGGAATCAAAATTACGTCCACAGCATATATAAGCATATTTTTTTTTTAAATTACTTTTTCCTTATTTTTGAAGTTCTTTTAAGGGCCATAATATCTGCTATTGCGATTGCCATGCATGCAAAAGTGGGTAGATGTAATTTAATTCATGGGACATATTATGTTCCTGTAAACCATGTGACAAGATGCCAGATGTTTAATAACCATATTCGGCGATGACAAATATAACGTAAATTGTGTATGTATTTAGCCCTTTGCTAACCTAACCCACCTCACTACTGGGCAGGGGCCTCCCATCGTTATGAGGGGAATCTGATCATAGTCCACGATACTAGCCAAGTGCGGGTTGGCTGTATTGTATGTCATTCGAAAACTTGCTAGGTTGTCTCAGACATGCAGGTATCTTCGCGATGTTTTTTTTTTTCACCGTGAGACAAATGGTAATCATGTTGGAAATGTAAATTATGCAATGTAATAATGCAGATTACTTGCGTTCGTATAAATAAAGACGCGTGACAAGCACGTGTCGACAGTGCGTTAAAAAGTCGTCTGTGCATTCACAAGACATTAGAATAATGCTAATACTTTAGATAATTTAATTTAGATTAGATGAAGAAGGCTTCTTCATGGACTTAAAATACTGACATTTACTTTTAATATATCCATTGATTCACTGATTGGGAATGATGTGATCGCCTTCAGGTTACTTCAAGTTGTAGAATATTGTATTTATATTTTTACTTACAAAAAATATAATACTTTCTTAGATTTACGCGAATATTTGGCCGACGTTTCTGAAACAACTATATGAAACGACCTTTGAGAAGTCTAAAATCTCAGTCTCTCCCGTGACCATGATTCTTGTAAAGCATTCAAAACGTCGGGAACTAAAAATCAAAATAAATCCACAAAAAATCCGGAAGATAGTTTTATTTAAAATATAAAAAATATTTTAGTCCATCCGAGTTTATTTCACCAGTTCTTCTCAGGACCGAAGCTTTTTCTTTCGTAATTGGTACTAGAGTAAAGTTCAGTTAAAACTTATAAAAATTGAATGCTGAGTAAAATGTTTTCGAAAATTTGATGATGGTTCAACAGTGTTTGTAAAATTGCTCAAATAGAGCGTTGCTTCAAATAAATCACATTGAGGCATAAAAATATATATCCAATCATTGATATACAATAACTCAAGTTACACATTTAGCGTCTCAAAAGTGTCCTCAAAAGGAGTACACCATTCGAAATTGTCACCATTTTTCCAAATTTCTTTTGTTTATTGCTTTTCGGATGACAAAATCAAAGCGCACGTTGTTTTGTTTAAAAAAGTACTTTAAGTGGTATGTGTAAGTTAGTATTTGTATTTAAATAATTAGAATTAGCGATTATTGAATTTTCTTCTTTGGTTTGACTTAACGTCACAATATGTCGATGAAACTTTTTGAAGAGATATTTGTTAGGAAATGTATGTCTATATTTTTATATATCAATATATAATTTCACTCCCTGTTATTATGTTTTGGATGTAAATTCTGCATTTCCAGATCCGAATACAATATGGCGTGTCGACGCAAGTGCACTTAACTGTAGGGAACTCCGAGTTCGAGCTCGTCGAGGAGCTGGAGTGCAACCGACAACCGTGGGACACATTACCGTTACAGGTAACTACGTGGCTTTACTCTGAATTTTGTATTGGCTTGCTTTTATGTTTTAGCGGATTGTTTGATTTATGACTTCAAAATAATGGGAGTACTTAATGTCTTGCAATACTATAGTTATACTTTAAAAATGATGAGAATAACTTGTTATATAAAAGATTGTAAATACCTTATTAATAAGAACCTTTATTAGAAATTATACACTACGATGAAATTTCCCTTTTCTTATAAATTGTTGTATAATTTTGACGGTATAGTTGGTGGCAGTTTATGCAATACCTACAACATTTGTAATGTCAAACACCTTAGTATTTTCCCTGACGATGTTTGCTGTAAAGCTTTCGTAACGTCGGAAAATTTCTTGTCGAAAAAAAAGTTTAAATGCCAAAATATTCGCATAAATCTAAGAAAGATTAATCACTTTTACTTATTTATCTTTTTCAGGATGTCCTCCGACAAGAAACAGATCTAGGAACTACACTCGAAATCGAACTTAACAACTCCTTTCTAAAAGACGGTCTAAAAATAATCGTACCACCAGACATAAGCGAATCTGAGTCAGGAAATTATGTATCCTTAAAAAGATTACATTCCGAATTATATTCCAAAAAATCTGCCATTTTGCAAAACTTCACACCAATTTATTTGTTCGCTTTAAATAAGTACGGACGAAATATTTTTGGTGATAAAATTTCTAAAGTCACATCCTCTAGTGAGTTTTGGTCGACTCTTGATTTGTACAAAGAAAGAGAAGGAGATGAGAATGAAAGGAGAGATAAAGATGGAAATGATGATTGGAAGGAGAGTTGTGAACCGCCAGTTATCAGTTCGGAGGTAAATTTTTTTGAAGTATTTTTTTAGCAAAACCTGTATGCCATCTGCTCATGTTTTGAACGTCGCAAGATTGAGTGGGTGTCACACTATTTTTATTAGGGTTTCGTAACCAAAAGGCTAATATGGAACCCTTAAAATTTCGTCATGTAGGTCTGTTTGAATGTCACAGCTATTTTACTCCAAGACTATTGGAGCTCTTTGTTAGGTAAGTTATACTGTAGGACAATCATGTAATCTAATTACATAAAAATAGAAAAATAAGGTTGGCAATCCGTACGTGTATGTCCGTATTAATTCTACATCATATAGGATATCCTAAATAGGTCTAAGATTTAGATAGATTTTTCTAAATGTCTTTAGTGTTTAAGCTACTTTGATAAATTAAAAATTAAAATGGCGGCAGATTGTCAATACCAGCTTCCATTAAAAATATTCGAACCATTTTTGATATTTACCAACTAATTTTATTATGATGAATAAAGCTATCCATCTTTTCACAGAACTGTCTCGACCTGCACCAAATCAAAGAAATTGATGCCAATTCCCAAGTGCTATTCATACTATTCTCCAACAGTGAAATGCAAAAGAGCCCCCAACCCTTTTCCAGTGACGCCACTGAGTCCACTGAGCTATGTCACACTGAGGAACTGCCAGAATCTGACCAAGGGTTGAAAAACGATTTGAGGTACATATATTCAATGAAACTATCAGTCCAGATTTTGTTGCGATTTTATCTTGTATGTTTTCTTCTATTTCTAGATCAAGATTGCTTTTTTTATTAAATAAATACATATGTTGGGACATTTACACAAACACCATCTATTTCCATGGTAAGCTACGAGGCTTGTGTTATGGATACCAGATATATATATATATACACACACACACACACATACATATTATAAATATAAAAACCAATGACTTTAGTACAAACATTCGTGCTCATCACACAAATGAAATGCCCCCAGCGGAACTCGAACCCGCGACCGATGGATGGCACAGCAAGTAGGATCACTTCAAACTGAGCAAAAAGTATCGTCCTTATTGCTTCGATGTCACATATTTATTTTGTCATTTCGTCGTCTCAGTGCTAATTTGTCCAAACAGCTAATTTTGGAATACAATTTTTAATACAGGGTTATTATTGACTTTTGACTGTAATTTTTTTTTGAATGTACATTTTACTGTAATAAAGTAGTATTTTATCTATATGTGTACATACTTTTTTAGAAATGAAACTTTGTTTTTAAAATAAAATCAGTAGGTTTGAATTTTATGTTTTTCGTTATACTGAAATCTCTACAACTTTTGACTAAATTTAAAAAATTCTTGTATTGTCATGAAACTACAATATATATAACTATGTATATATATATATATATATATATATATATATATATATATATATATATATATATATATGTGAATGATATTATTTTTTATCATTACAGGGGAAATGTTAGCACAGAACAAAAAGGTAACAGACGACGGCAGGAGGAGCAGATTGCGTTCATGAACGAATTGTTGGATCAGTGGGAGTTGATAAGTATGATTTATTTGCTATTGTTTTGTTTTGTTTGTGTTTTTACTAACGTTATAAAAAAAGGAACTCAATTCATGTGTTTTTCATGTGTATTTTTAGTGTATCTTTCGGTAATTGTTTTTTAATTTTTTTTAAAGCATAGGTTAAAACTAATAGCTATTCAACCCTTAAACTGGAACATATATATTTTTTGTGATTTCGTAATTTTTTAAATTATAATTATTATTAAAATTGCATACTTAGCAGGTATTCAAAAAGTGCAAATTTTTAATTTACCTGAAATGTTTACTTTTATGGTATAGCGTACGATATGTTGGCAGATTGTGCTTAAATTTTGACATTACTTTCAGGTTTTTATATATTTTATAACTCCATTTAATATATAATTTAAAAAAAATGCTCTAAATTTTATTTTTTATATGTCCACCTTTTATATTTAACATATCCTTTACAGCGAGTCCGCCGCAAAAACATCACGTAAAGAGTCAATGGTCGATTGTGGATGATGTACAAATATTGAAGGATTCCGAAAGAGATACAGAACATAAGAAGAAGAAAGACACAGATAGTGATAGAACGGTGAAGAGTCGGAGTGTCCTGTTGAATATCGTGCTGAAGTTCGCTACGGAGTGCTCGCAAAGTTATCTGTTGGATCAATGTAAAAGACTGAGTGAGGTATGTGTCTAATAATCAGAATAACATTATTATAATTGCGATAATTTGTGTGTGCGTGTTTGTGTGTGTGTGTGTGTGTGTGTGTGTGTGTGCGAGCGCGCGCGCGTGTGTGTGTGTATGTGTGTGCGTTGTGTATGTATTTATGTAACTGAACAACTTTGAAAAATATTGTGTTTAATATGATGGGCATGGGTTTTTCTTTAATGTGTATCCTATCAGGTAATAGTATACCACGCTGTTTCGAAAACAAGCTAGATTTTATCAGATATGCAAGTATGTAGTTTTAATAAAATGATTAGCACATAAGAGTAAAAGTTTTGTAACACCCGGGGTTTGAACCGCTTCCATTGGTTTTCCAAGCGAGTGACCTACTATTAAAAAAATTACTGCCATATGGCGTTCAGTAAAAAATTGTAATTGTTTATCAATTTAGAATGTATTGTTTTAGATTCACAACAAGTTACTGCAGCAGTTCATCCTGGCGTCGTTCGACATGGCGCGGGAGCTGCAAATCGTACCCAAAAAGATACAGTACGTGGCGCGGCAGGAGCAGCAGCTGTATGAGGTTAGTTCTGTAAACTTATATATTTATATTTATTTGCTTTTTCACTCTTTTCTTTCATAGAAAACACTTAAAGTGATATATATATATATATATATATATATATATATATATATATATATATATATAGGTACACTAGCGACTCACTCTCGCTTCGCTCGGGTTCTCCTTAGCTTCATTGCCCATACAAACTTTTATCCCCATTTTCACCCCCTTAAGGGATGACTTCCGGGATAAAACGTATTATATGCCCTTTCCAGGGTCTCAAACTATCTTCTTACCAAATTTCATCTAAATCGGTTCAGTAGATCCAGAAATTACCCCCTACAACGTTACAAACTCACAATCTTACAAACTCCCAAACTTTACCTCTTTATAATATTAGTATAGATTACATAAGTATAATTTATTAATATTTGGGTAAATATTTTATTTTGCAGTTGAAGTAATAAATTATGTTTTTGTTTTTGGCTCAGACTTGCACTTGCTTGATTTTATTTCTTACTAACGTCTTATCATCGCTTCGCCCGGTACGTCCCTAGCTAAGTTTTAATTTTTCAAGCGATACACTAATTCTTTTTCTTAAATAAAAGTAACCCAAGTTACTCTTTATAACATCAGCTATCTGCCAGTGAGAGTCTCGTCAACATCGGTCTTACCGTTTCGGAGTTTACGTCAAACAGACAGAAATTTTTTTTTTAATTGCTATTATTGACTGTTACATTAATAGACACTTCAATTTTATTTATTTGTTATATTTGCAAAAACGTACTAGATACACAATCGTATGCGAAAGTTGTCTTAGGTCAAGGTAATTATTCTAGTTGAAATAAATATACAACAATGTAAATTGAACCTTAAATGCAATGCTTAAAATTATTTTCACAAAAAAAAAACATTAAAAGCGCGCTCAAATGTTCAAATGAGCGCTAATTCCGTGAGGACATTTTTTATCGCTGATTGCGTGTCCAGTACTTTTTTGATCGATGAATATTTGTAACAAATTAATACTAAAACAATTAGTAAATTTATCTAATTTTAAAGATGCCCAATATGATATTATTAGACAAATTATATTATTTTTGCTAGCCAGTATTTGGCTAACGGAATATTTCTATAAGTTATTTCTGTTATTTTTTTATATATTATTTCTTTCTATAGACAATGAACGAGAAATTCTCGCAAGGTGAAAAGAAAAGAGAGTTGCTACAGATAATGCAGGAAGTGTTGGAGGAAATGAGATCTGAAATTAACAACATGGACTGGAGTGTCGATGGTATGGGATGGCTTTATTTAAAAAATAAATGTTTTGTGCATGCAGTTGTATGTAAAAAAATATAATTTATGGAATTTCCAATAGTTTAGAAGTAAATATAATTTATTATTAACTAGCGAATTTAGTATAGATATCTCTAAGAAATGACATATTTTCTCGCAGTAAAAAGTATCCTATATATAATAGACCCGGATAATCAGCTATCATCATACAAAATTTCATCAAAATCTGTTCAGTAGTTTTTTTGTGATGCGTTCCCAGACAGACAAAAATTCTAAAAACTATAGATTCGGCCTCTGTATCGATAATAATGACTATTTCAATAAGATTTTCAAAAAAATATTTAATGTACAGATTCGACTCTATTAGAATTTTATTATACGCACATAATATATATTCACTCTTTATTATCACTTTTTTAAATGACTTTAAACTCGCTATCGAAAACATAACATAACAAAAATCGTTATAAATAATATAATTACAAGTTTCCATATTATATGTATATATAAAAAATATAATAGTATGTCTATATATTTGTGCCTACAAGTGTGTTTCTACGTGTGTCAATTGTATACAGTGTGTTCTTCACGCTAATTTGATTAGTTAATTTACAATTCCTCTTTTGTCCAATTAGGTTAAAATCAACCCGTTGGAACCCTTCGGGTACGGAACTGTATTAAATATAAGCCTCCGCCATCCGTCTGTCTGTCTGTCAGCGGCAGTATCTCATCAACCGTGATAGGTAGAGAGTTGAAGTTTTCAGTGTGTGTATTTCTATTGCCGCTATAACAACAAAAAATAAAAAACCAAATGTGCTCATGCAAATAAAAAAGAAATGCTTAGTACATCCCATCCCATTAATTAGTTAATATTATAAATGCGAAAATTTGGATGGATGGATGTTTGTTACTCAATCTACTCAAACTATATACTATATATACTCAAACTACTCAATCACGCCAGAACGGCTGAATGAATCTG
Organism: Brenthis ino; assembly: GCA_921882275.1. Lineage (NCBI taxonomy): Eukaryota > Metazoa > Arthropoda > Insecta > Lepidoptera > Nymphalidae > Brenthis > Brenthis ino. The sequence goes on along the minus strand of OV170229.1, from coordinate 10,906,261 downwards.
GATGAAATTTGGCACAGAGATAGATTATAGTCTGAAAAAGCACATAGGTTACTTTTTTTGTTCGAAAAAATTACGATTCCCGTCGGATAGATTTGTTTTTTTATTATTATTATTATTATTTTATTTTTTTAACCGTAACGTAATCTGTTATATATTGTACGATGGTACGGAACCCTTTGTGTGCTTATCCGACTCGCACTTGGCTGGTTTTTTTTCCAGACCTCCCTTGTCATCAAGACAAGAGATTCTCTATGTCCAACTCAATCTTCTATTCAACTCGAAGCAGTCCAACAATCTCACTGAGTCTGAATCAAAATGTTGACTCGAATGACTCGGACCCCGACGACGTGGAAGAAGCGGAGTCGTACGAGAGCTACAATTTTGATGATTATGAGATAATTCATTCGAATGAAGAAAGTATGACCAATAGCGATGGGTTTGAGCCGCTTACAGTGAGTGTTTTTTTCTTGTAAAATTTTTTTTAATAATAATAATAAATTATTGTTAGTTTAATTTGTTTATATCTATTTTTAAAAATAGGTATAACTGTTCATTGGTTAATTTATAACGATTTATTTACGTAATAGTATTAATATTTTTCAATTTTTAGTAATTTAGCTCAAAATTAATCTTTTTTTTTTCCTTTCGAGAGTTATAAGTTCTTCAGTATTGTTTCGGAGATTAGGTTATTATTACAAACAGATACAAAGTTTTTTTTAAATATTTTCACGGTTAAATAAAATTTGCAAATTATTAATTTATATAATAAGAAAATATCAAAAACTCGCTGAGTTTCTTTCATCAGTAATTCTAACGATCGATCAAAGTATTTTATTTTGAAAATTTAACTTTATTACCCGACAAAACAAACAGATTATCTCTAATCTGTATCACTTAATACATAACTTTTACCAAAAATCGGATTGCGATGATTCTTTTTGTAATTTGCAATATTCTCCCTTCCACAGTCAAAAACAACCCCATTATTAGACTCCACCAATATCCCCATAGAAAACGAGACGGAGCTATACTCCCTCTCGGTCGCGCGCAGCGCCGGCGGCTGCTCGCGCACGGTCTCTAGCCGCCAGGCCTCGCTGGACGTGCAGCGCACCGGTGAGGGTGTCCACACTATCCATTCTTATAAATGTGAAACGTCTTTAAAGGAAGCATGGAAAAATGAGCAAAATTGCTTAAAAATTATTGCTAATTTAGTGCCAAAAGCTAAAATTTGATGCTCTTATTTAAAAAGCAGCAGTGTACTCCCTCAACACAAAAGTGATAAAATTACCAGTTTTCATGGCAAATGCTATTTTTTCATTCGATTGTTACTTTTTAATACATTTAAATTTTAAATTGTATAGTACACAATATTATATATGTATAATTATATTTTAATTTTCTTTGATAAATAAATGTTTATTAATTTAAGAACTCAAAAGACGTTAAATAAAAAAAATATCAAGGATCTTAAAGTTGTTTTGAATTTAAAAAAATAACGAATGTTTTTTTTTACAGTTTTATCGAAATTGAGTCGAAAAATCAGTCTAAAGCTAGTCAAGTTCGTGGATTGTTTAAAGGACTCCTATTTTGGTACTTTGCAAAGGTAAGGATAATCTTATATATGGATCTATTCTAATATTATAGAGACAAAAAAATGTTTTTGTTTTGCTAGTTAGTATTGAATAGTCTCTGAAAGTACTAAACCGATTTAAATGAAATTTGGTAAGAAGATAGTTTTTATCTCGGAAATCATCCCATGAGGGGGTAAAATTTGTATGGGGAAGCAAGCTTGGGACGAACCCGAGCGAAGCGACGGTGAGTCACAAGTCTTATATATAGATAAAAATGAATGTTCGTATGTTTGGCCTTTATGCGTTCCTAAACGATCGATCAGATTGATCAGATCGACGCAACTCAATTCTGAAATTGATGTGTAACTTCACAAGCTATAAAGAAATCCAACTGTTTAACAAAATTTTCAAAGTGATTATTTGATTATTTAATTGTTAGTTTAGACTCAAAAACGTATTTTTGGTTGTGGTGTATAAATAGATATGTGATTAAATAATGGTTCAAAGAGTGCTGTATATATATTTTTGTTTTTATACATGAAATAAATAAAATACCGAGAAATGTTGTTATATAGTAATACACCGCCTTACTGTAATGAATGCAAAATTTTGAATGTATGAGATCGTTGCTCTCTTACGTTAAAAGGGCAGCACATATTTGGATGACATTTAGTACACAGCTATGTAGATGTACCTAAGGTAGTAAAAATCACTACATAGTATAAAACAAATTCTGTCTGTCCCTATGTATGCTTAGATCTTTAAAACTACGCAACGGATTTTGATGCGGTTTTATTTAATAGATAGAACGATTCAAGATAAAGGCTTATATGTATAATACATGGATATTATAGTAAAGAATAACCGAGAACTTCAAAGATTTCTATTTCATACTAACCGTTAAACGTAACTAGGGACGAACCCGAGCGAAGCGAGGGTGTGTCGCTAGTATGTATGTATAAATGCGAAAGTGTCTGCTGCGCGTGAGTACGTGTGAGTGCGTGCATGTGTTTGTGTGTGTGTGTGCGTGTGTGTGTTTGTATCTGTTTTATGCTGCAGGTTTGACTCGGTCTGTAGTAACCCTACTTGCTATGTCAGCGTTCGCGAGTCCGAGTTCCCCTGAGGGTATTCTTTTGTGTGATGAGCACAAATGCTTGTACTCCAGCCATGGGTGTTTATATTTATAATATGTATGTATTTAAAGTTATATATGTGTAGTGTATCAACTATCTGGTCGGATCTATAACACAAGCCTCGTAGCTTACCATGGAACTAGATGGTGCTGTGTGTAATTAATGTCCCAACATATTTATTGAAAACAATAAGCAAGATGTTCGTATCGCGTGGCGGCAGATGCCTGGAGTCGCTGGAGGGGTCGTGCCGGCGCGAGCTGGGCGGGCGGCCCGCCAGCGAGGCCGTGCGCCAGCTGCTGTCCGTGGCGCGGCACGTCGACCTCACGCCCTGCGCCGAGTGCTCGCTGCTGGCCGACCTGCTCGACTCCTTGAGGAGGCTCTTCTATAGGTACGTTTTTTTATCACGTCGAAACGGAATAATGGATTTGCGTGATTTTTTGTGTCGAGATAGTTGAAGAGCTAATGAGTGACATAGTGTAATTTTTACCGCGGGAGATTATCTAATTTCCACGGGAAAACACGTTATAATACAACCCAAAAAATATTTGTGATCAGAATTACTTGAAACTTAGTATTAATGTTAAATAAATAAATACGTGTTGTAGCCTTTTTCGAAATTAATCCCATAAGGGGGTAAAATAGGGCATGAAAGTTTGTATGAAACATACCTTTTTAGACAAGAACAAAAATAAATACAGAACAATGAATGCGTCTCCCGCAGGCTGCGGCTGTCGCGCGGCGCGGCGGGCGCGTGCTGTGCGCTGGCGCCGGCGTGGCGGCGGCGCGCGGCGCTGGCGGCCGCGCACTCGCTGTCGCCGCCGCGCCTCGCCAGGCTCATCTCACTGCAGGTCACAACTTCTCTTCTGCTCTTTTATATTACACTGCATCGATCTAAAAAGTACTAGATATACAATCAGCGACAAAAAATGCCCTCACCGTATGAATGGTCATTTGAACATTTGATGGCGCTTTTAATTTTCTTTTTGTGAAACCAACTTTAAGTATTGCATTTAAAGTCCATTTTACATTGTTGTATAGTTATTTCAACTAAAATAGTTACCTAAACACGATTGGTGACAGTTTTAAGATAACTATTGGATGGAATTGTGTGTCTAGCATTTTTTTGATCGATGTTACGCGGATGTATATTTTGTTGTCTTATTTTTCTTCATGTAAAGGATTGTGTTGAAATTGTTTTTAATTTTATGTAAAAAAAAAATTAAAAGAGATATACGTTCTAAAATTTATGAGAATATTTATCATTTTTCAATGACATCAATTACAATAAGCAAGCTATTATTATTAAAAAACGAATAATAGTTTGTGTTATTTTAATATTCTTTATAACCTTGATCGAGAACTAAAAATCAAAATAAATCCGAGAAAAAATCCAAATAAATAGTTTCATTTAAAATACTTTTTCCATTTCGGCATCCATCAAAAAAACCATTAATTAACAGTAAAAAATATATATAACTTTTAATGAATTTTATAGTTAATTTATTTTTTATTTATTTGATTATGATTTTATTACTTTATTGAACTTGTTTATTATGATTTTTATGTATTTGATCTTATACGACTTATTTTAGGAACTAATGATGTTTTTTTTTAATTTATTGCATGATGTGATAACCTGTAAACAAAAGTACATTTATCTTTGATTTATAAATGTATGAATGTAAATTTTTTGGTTATCCTAATAAAATAAATAAACCCCCGTCCCCGCACAGATACTGGAGCGGCTGGGCACGGCGCACGAGCGCTACCAGTCGGCGTTGGGCGCGCTGGAGGCCGCGCTGGCGGGCCGCCTTCACCACACCGAGGACGTCAAGCTCGCCATACGCAAGAAGTATTCACTAATTCTCATTTACACATGCAAACATACACACACACACACACACACATAAGTACACACACGCGCATACACTCTCACGTCATCGTCATCTTATTATTCTTTTTTAGTTTTTATGTAATACATAGAATATTATAAGAACATTGTACGGAGGCAGGCGTTGATATCTGCAACGTTGGTCAGCGTGGTGGACTGTGACTTGATCTCCCTTGTACTGAAGGGAATGCCGTGCCCAGAAGTGCGACGTTACAAAGGGCTAAATACAAGACATACATACATACAATATATTATGTCATATTAAATATGCTTCTATTCCAAATAAAACTATTTTTTCGTATTTTTCGCCGATTTATTTTGTTTGTTGGGTACAGATATTTAGAAGGCTCTGTAGCAAAGTTGGAAAGAATGCTTTGTAAAAAAAATATTACGGTGTTCTATAAACTGTTTCGTTAGTCTAAACTCAATGGCTACCTTGAACAGATGCAGACCATAAAATCCTAAGTCGGATCAAGTTTAGTCGAATTCAAACAAAATATACTTTATTCAAATAGACTTTTACAAGCACTTTTGAATCGTCACTTTTTAGGTTTTTAAAAATTAAATTAAATATCAATGTGTAACTCCGTGAAAAAGCCGATGCCAGCTCTGAAGGCAGCCATTAATTATATTTTTATAATAAGTTGTTTTGATGTGTTTTGATATTTTTTTATGATAAGAAGTACTAAGTACTGGTAGCAGCTCGAAGTTGGTAAGTCGGTAGGTAGAAAAAAATATCGTTTCCCATGAGTTAATGAGAAGATCTTTTATAATGTAATAGTCTCTCCAATGGTGGTAAGACCACAATAATAAAAAAATCTGCCGACTTTCATTTAATTTAAAATATAATAACAATAATTGTACTAGACTACTTATTTTTGTCTCTTATATATATAAAAAAATTGTTTATGCTTTTGTCAGTATAACAAATATATTGCAATATAACAAATAAAGACTTAAAAATATTTTGTTTTCAGATATGCACCGGCGTTTGCGCGCCTCTGTCTAGAGAGTACGTCGATGTGCGACCTCCTCATGTATGGGACGCCGGAGTTGGGCCGAGAGATAGGTAATGGATATTGATTTTAATACTTAGATTTACGCGAATATTTGACTAATATAAATAAAACCATATTTTCGGATTTATTCGTGAGTATATTTTGATTTTTAGTTCCAGACGTTTTGAATGATTTACAGTTTACGTGGTCACGGGAGGGACTGACCTCTCCTGACTAACTGAATGACTGGTCGACTATATCTTATATATCTTAATATACGAAATTCCCGTATCATGATGTTGGTCCGTGATGAATTCCAAAACTATTTATCTGATCTTAAAGTATTTTTTTTTCAAAATGTGTGATTTGTTTCAACTTAAAAGATATGTTATTTTTCATGCCGATTATTTTTTATTACAAAATTAACGATTTTCATATGTGTGCTACAGCAATGCGTGGCCGGGTCTGCTAACATATATCATATATTTATGGTGAGTTGTTGTGGGTTGTATTATAACACGTTTTCTCGTGGAAATGAGATAATCTCCCGCGGTAAAAAGTAGTGTTTGTCACTTTCCAGTCCCCAACTATTTCTATACAAAAAATCAATCAATCAAAAAACCAATCCGTACCCTGTTTCGACGTGTAAGAGGGACAAGCAAACATATTCGTGTAAATCTAAGAAAGTATTAAGTCTAATTGAACAAAGTTTAATTTCACTTGACTTCAAACCCGACGTGAGTGTCCCATCGTATTGATCCCCGTGTGTGTATGTCTGTGTTCAGGGCGCGGGCATTTAAAATGACAAATATTCGCGTAAATCTAGGAATGTATTAAGTCTAATTGGATAAAGTTTGATTTCACTCTGTGTGTATGTCTGTGTGCAGGGCGCGGGCAGTACGGCGTGGTGTACGCGGCGCGCGGCGCGTGGGGTGGCCGCCGTGCCGCCGCCGTCAAGTCCGTGCTGCCGGCCGACGAGCGCCACTACCACGAGCTCGCCATGGAGTTCTTCTACACCAGGTATTATATCCCTCTCTCTATCTCTCTGTATCTCTTGCTCTCTTTCTCGTTCTCTTCTTCAAATTTAGCTAGGTAGAAGAAACTAGTATATACGTGTATTAAGATATTTTTTTTGATTATTTTTTGTAATTTTATGTAATATATCAGTAAATAAAATGTCTATATATAATTAATTATTATTGTTATATTTAATTAAAATCATGTCTTGCTTGGTTAGTTTTTACCATGTGTTTATAAGTCACAGCCAAGTGACACGTCAAGTGCATCCTGCGACCTTTTTTTACTTATTACATGTGACCCCTCCCAAGTCTCAAATTGATATTTTCGATTAACTTTACATTAGCATTTGCTGTGAGGCGATCTTTCATACACTGGGAGACATGGTAATTTTATTTAGTTAGGATTAGTTCACACAGTTCATATTGAGCTAGCAACATGGCCGCATATACAAGTTATTCGTTTTACTTTAGGTATGTGTAGATGAAGTGTTTTTAGATGGTCGTTATCTGAGAGTTATTTTAGACGCTTGAGAAACCGAGTGAAGCGGGTTCAAATCTCGGGTCTCACATCTCTGATATTTTCACGTGCGAATCATTTCCAACATGATTACCATGATTTTGAGAAAATCTAAGTTTTGGAAAGTTCAGTCCGCCCGCACATGGCCAACGTGGTGGATGTAGCTCGATCATAGAAGGGAGGTCCGTGCCCATCTGTGGGCCTTTAAAAAGGGGTGAATACTAAATCCTAAGTATCTCTCTAGGAGTATCCCCCCGCACCCGCGTATCGTGCGGCTGCTGGGGTCGCTGGTGCAGCGCAGCGGCGGCGGCGGCGCGCCCGGCGTGCTGCTGGTGTCGGAGCGCCGCGCGCGCGACCTGCACGCCGCCGTGCGCCTCGGCCTGTCGCGTGCGCGGCGCATGCAGGTCGCCTGCGATATCGTAGAGGGTGAGTTGGCTGGTTTGGGGTGAAGCGGATTTGTTCTGAGGATGAGAATACAAGATAACGTATCTAGGTGGCTTGTGAAACATGAGTGTGGGCTCGGTTTAAAGGAGATATGTTCTGGGAACGAAGAGTAACATATTAGTGTAAAATGTATTATATTTCTTCCCTTTTCTCCCATTGCGCTTAGTCTCATACAATTGATACAACCAGGTATCCGCTACCTCCACTCCCTGGGGCTGGTGCACCGGGACATAAAGCTGAAGAATGTCCTGCTGGATGAGCAGGATCGTGCTGCGCTGTCGGACCTGGGGTTCTGCGCGGCGGCGGCGCTGGTGTCGGGGTCGCTGGTGGGCACGCCCGTGCACATGGCGCCCGAGCTGCTGGCCGGCCGGTACCACGCCGCCGTCGACGTGTACGCATTCGGGATACTGTTCTGGTGAGGGATCTGGTGGCTTATCCCTACCCTTTATCCTTAGATAACGGTAGCCTATATGTTTACTCCGAGTTATAAATACTTGTTCTAAACTAACAAATCTTTAACGGCTTAAGCAATTTTGCAAATTTCAAAGTTTCACAGATAGTCTTAAGTATTGTTTAGAAGTCTTATTCAATTCTCACTAGTTATATTTTATATGAATACGCCTTAAATAATATTTATTGATTAATTTAAAACAAAATTAATTTTAAACTCTGCTTATAATTTCAAAAAACCAACTCGATATCAAAGACGTATGTTTTCAGGTACTTATGTGCAGGGCACATCAAGCTTCCGTCCGCATTTGAAACGTTCCAGAATAAGGAACAGCTTTGGAGCAAAGTTAAAAAAGGTTTGTATATATCACTTGAAATTGGTTCAAGAAATATTTTTAAACGTTGCATTCAAAAAGTTAATTATAAAGATTATTAAATGAAAAAAATATGAGAAGATAATGAAATTATTAATTAAAATTAATTGGAAATCAGTTACGTACCTTTTTACATATGTATGTATATTATTTTACATATAAAGTTGACCTTGGCTGATCAGTAATATTTTTTCATCTAATCTCACTTTTCTTTAAACTAAATACAAACTCTACCAATAAACAAAAATTATACATAAATGTAAAAATGTATATACATATACGAGTTATTTTACCTATGCAATATTTATAGGGCTACGCCCCGAGCGTCTTCCGCAGTTTAGCGACGAATGTTGGGAAGTAATGGAGTCGTGTTGGGCCTCCGAACCCTCGCAAAGAGCTTTACTTGGAGATATTCAACCAAAACTAGAGAGGATATTAGAGAAAACCCTTCGAGAAGACAAAGGGCAAGTCGCCTTTGAAAGAAACGATCTGTCAGACGATAGTTTGGATATGACTGGATTGTACGATGGAAAGAACTTATAATATATATATGAAAATAGAATAAGGCTGAGAATAAAGTTATTAATGATATTCTACAAATGCTATCGCTAATAGAAAACTAAAATATATATGGAAACGTCATATAATAATGGCTTTAGACGTCTCAAAGGTAATCTCAAAATTTAGTCTCTCTCGTCAATGATTGCTGTAAAGCATTTTAAATGTCGGTAACCAAAAATTACAAAAAAAGACAAAATATTCGCGTAAATCTAAGAAATTATGATTATATCAATATTCAGAATGTCGCTTACATATTAGTTTTCTATTATAGATATCTATTGTAGAAAGTCACGTCTTGTCTCGTATTTGTACTGATAGATAGGAAAAAACATTAAGTAAGGTTTGAGAAGCGGTGAGATATTGTTATTAGGTTATATTAATATGTTATTAAGGCAATATCTGAAGACTTTGATACTTTTTTTTATTTCTTCAGTTAACTATCACAATTTAAATGTATTTTTAATATTAATTAATCTATTTTAGAAATTATTGTAAATTTTCAAATGATCCTTTAAAAGAGAAAAATATATTTAAAAAACGGTTGTAGGCTACATTTTTACAGGGTTCGAAATCTTCTATATCTATACATACATATAATAAAATAGTAACAATGCGAAATCTGTACTTGAAATGTTTTTTTTTAACCAATGTGTACCTATAGAATATAGACTCCAAAATAATAGATGTGGAATTTTTTTTCTGTTTGTCTGTATGTCTTGTAAATTCTCAAGCAAAATAGACTGAACGGATTTTAACTTATAACTCGGCTCAACATTTAGGATACCTTTTACTACAGGCAAATCTCTCATTCCTTCGGAAAAACACAATAACTGGTTCTGTCGAGTCCTTATAATATCACTAACAAAACCGTAAGAGATATTTGTTATATTTTATATGTATTTGTTTGATGTATTCAAAACAATTGTATGTCTTAAATAGTCTACAAAAAAGTCTCCTAAAGTATTTTTATATATCCAAAACGTACTCTCGCTCGCGTAAATATAAAAACGAAAGCTCAATGATTAATAATGAAATCTCAAAAAAAGCGTAGAGAAGGAGTGGATATCCATTTAGAAAGGATATTTGGAAATTCAACCCCTAAGGAGATAACAAAGGGTTGGTTTGTATGAAAATCTGATATTTTTAATCTACGCAGGCAAAGTAGCAGTATATGCTAGTATTACCTTATGATAACTATAAAAAGAAAGTGCGAAAATAATCTTATTCTAGGCATAGTTAGGTCTAAGCTGTTATATAATTTATCATTTTCTAACTTGTTTTAAAGAGTTTTTAGATATAAAACCGCGTTTCACCCTTAATATTACCGTTTTTTATATAAAATTATTATTAATTATTTTATATATTTATTATAACGTGATCTGCGAACATTCTTAACATATTTTGTACCTAATATAATACCATAAAGTTAATTGAAAACTTTACTATATTTACTACTCAATATTAGAGATTTCATCTAAATTTGGTTGAAAAACTTGGAAATTGGTGCATATTTTTTTTGGATGTTTTGGTTTATTTTCGGTTATTTCACGGTTTTATTTGAGTTTGGTTTTTGAAGTGAAACTTGTTAAGACGTGACTGATGGGTAAGTCAATAAATTGGAAAAATGAGTGGAGCGGAAGTAACAGTTAAATTTATTATTAATAATCAAAAAAAATATATACATTTATATTTTATAATAATTATTATTTATAAAGATGTATATTTATTACTAATAATTTTCTAAAAATTATTGTATTTATATTTTGATTTGTTTAATTTAATTGCGGTATCTGTCACAGCGCCAAACAACTCACTGCAACCGCGCATAAAGGTTACACGCACTCATTTATTTTTGTTTCTGCCCTTTCTAAAGTTTTACAGCAAACATGTCAACAAGAAAGACTTAAAATATAAATAAAACTATGAAATAATCGGAAAATATAATTTTATTTAATATCAAACATTCGCGTACATCTAAGAAAGTATTATAAATAAATTTTCCTTTGTATAGTCACGTCTTTCTTCTGACTGATTCTCAAGCTTATACCGTGGAGTTGGTGTATTATTATTATTTTTTTGTTATTGTTTAAAATCTTGCCGATATAAACGGGGCTTTTCAAATTATTTTGTATTTTAGCAAACCTTACAAAAAGCACGTGTCGACGACTGACCTCTAATGACAATATATAATCTAAACAAAGAAATAATTAAACGTTAACAAAAACAAGGTTGTTTCGGACTGAAAAAAATTACAGACAAAAAGTTGTGACAAAAATACAAAATATACAGTGGATTTTAGATGTATAGAGTATGAATGGGAAAATTGTAATATTACTGGATATCATATAATAGCAGGACCGATTTTGATGTGTATCTATTGACGACGCGTTTGGCTCAGTTTGCAGTTACTCTATTTGCTGTGCCAGCGGTTTGAATCCCGCTAGGGTCATTTATTTGTGTGATGAGCACGAATGTTTGTACTCTAGTCATGGGTGTTTTGTATTTATAATGTGTATGTATTTAAAGTTTTGTATGTGCAGTATATCAACTATCTGGTATCCATAACACAAGCCTCGTTGTTGAAAAAAAATTCCTTAAAAAAAAATTTGGATAGCGATTTATTGTTCATTTTTATACGGCCATTCGATTATATATCCAGTATATGCCAATAAATTCTGTTATAACGTCTTAATAATAATAAAATTGCGAAAAATTCAAGTCAATAATAATTGTATTAGCGATTTCGAGACTATGGGAAATATTTATAACTTTTTTAGCTTTTAAGTATAAATTGAATTATTTATCTGTGATTCGTATTCCTTATAAAGTAGTTTTTGTTATTTAATCTGTTTATTATTATTAGACTACGCTTATTTAAAAAAAACTCCAAATTTTTGGTATAATGGAATTGTAAATGTTTTTATGGAAAGTCAAAATTGTATAGAAAAAATTATATATTATTTATTTTTAAGAAAATTATAGATCTCAAACAATAAGATTTGTATGTATATATGTATGTATCTTGTGGAGTAAATAGAAAAGGTGTAAAGCGTCATCTTCTTCTACAATAAATCTTGAGCTTGGAATTCAAAATAAGAGAAATCTGTATTAACACCTAAAATCTCTATTTCTAAGAATCTTTCTATGTGAAATAATTTTTCCATTTTATGTTTGGGTTAATTTAAAAAAAATATAGAAATGACCGGAGGCTGTTAATGCCACAAACATGTCAAAAATGGGATTGATAATAATTAGAATTTCTTCCACGTGACATTGGCGAAGTACACAACTGGCACGCTTTGAAGCCATTACCAAGAGAATTGAATTGAGTTTAGAGAGTAGTAAATAGAAATCTTCTCTGTTTATTCCAGAAGATGTTAGTATTATTTGAATATATTTAGATGTCACATTTTTCTTCCTAAATTTGTTTTTTAAGTTTTTTATGTAAAAAATGGTGTTTTGAATGAGGAGTTAAATAAAGTTTGGTTAAGCATTATGAACTATTGATTGTTAAGGCAATTATGAATTGTTTTGGAAGTCGTAAATAAATAAGATTTATATATTTTCTCATTTCTTTTATTGTCTACCCATTAAATAATTAATAAACAGCTCGTTAACGATTTAACCAATGTAATAAAGAAATATGGATATGTTAAACGTAAATTAAAATCAAATTAATACATAAGGAGTAGAGTCAAATGTATTTAGCCCTTTTTAACGTCCCACTGCTGGGAGTGGGCCTTCCTGCAATACGAGGCTCAGGGCATAGTCCACCACGCTGGCCAAGTGCGGACGGATTGAGCATGTCAACTTGCTAGGTTCTCTCAGACATGCAGATTTCCTCACGATGTTTTCCTTCACCGTAAGGCAAGTGGTATTCATGTTGGAAATGATTCGCACATGAAAATATCAGAAGTGCGAGACCCGGGATTTGGACCCGCTTCACTCAGTTTCTCAGGCGAGTGCGTTACGACGGGGCTACCACTGCCTTCAAAATTAAAATATCATCGTGTAAGTAGGTACTTCTAATCAATGCTACTACTACAGTCAAATTTCTTAAGACGGTACTTCCCCGGTCGAGTTGACCAAATATTTAAGACTAACCCTTACAAATCTTCTATCAGTTCCAAACTTCAACTGATCTCTCGATACACTGCCGCCCTTTTTATATATAAAGAACATTCTAGTACCTATTTAAAAACATTTTTTTTGCCTAATAAACTCATTTCCTCGTAGAAAACCTTTTGATCTTTTTTTTATTATTCATCGCAATTTGCAATTAATTTTAGACTAGCAACTCACCCTCGCTCAGCTCGGGTTAGTCCCTAGTTACGTTTTAAAGTTTAGTATAGATTTCTCAGAGATGAGATATTTTTCCGCAGTAAAAAGTATCTTATATTATTCGTCACGAATGGGAGACCTATTGAGGAAACGTCCGGTTTATAGTTACCCGGATGACCAGTTATCATCATACTAAATTTCATCAAAATCTGTCCAGTGGTTTTCTCGTGAGGTAGTCCCAAACAGACAGATTTAAATTCTAAAAATTATAAATTCGGCCTCTGTATCGATAATAATGACTATTTCAATAAGATTTTCCAAAAAATAGTTTATGTACAGATGCGACTCAGTTAGAATTTTATCATATGTATAGAAAATGATCTCAAACTAAAAATACTTAGTGAAAGCTAGGAGTTAGTTCAATTACGATAAGAATCATAAAGTGACATCAGAACATTTCCATAATTATTACTTTCAGGCCGTTACATTTAATATGGACATCCGAAGTCGTTCGTCTATAAACGAGTATTATGCTAATTTCGTCTCCTAAGCCATGTTTCCAGTACAAAAATACACCCTATTCTCTCGTAATAAGGTTCATAATCAGTTATCACAGAACGTAATAAACAGATCTTAAAGCCCGAGGGACGTCCATGACGGTCGTTTTGCGATGTTTTGTTACACATTTAATAAATAAATGAAATTATTGGTATACATGTTCAGTCAGTGCCTTTGGAAGTCAAAGATTTGACTCCCGTTTAAGTGAAATTTTCGACGTTTAGATTCTCTTGAAAATATAATTTACTAGCGGCTCACCCTCGCACTGCTCGGGTTCGTCCCTAGCTTGATTCCTCATACAAACTTTCATCCCCATTAAGAGATGATTTCCGGGATAAATATCTTATGTCCTTTCCAGGGTCTCAAACTATCTTCTTACCAAATTTCATCTAAATCGGTTCAATAGATCAGTTATTACCCCCTACAACGTCACAAACTCACAATCTCACAAACTTCTTTAGAATATTAGTATAGATTTAGGTAGTTCCGGAAAAAATATATGAGCCTGCGACTCGCAGGTATTTATTTGGTCGGCCATTTTGTTTACTTGGCGATATGACATGACAAAGTATTAATAATAATAACTATATTATTTTAATTTTAATGTTTACAATTAATAGATACATACAAACAAACAAAAACCAAGCAAGTGTAGTTAAGCACTTACAAAATTAAGTGGGCTAAATCGGACGTTTCCTCAATAGGTCTCCCATTCGTGACGAATATCAGGAGTTGGAAAGGACGCATTTACATAATATTCGTATTTGGATTCTCTCACACGCCGCGACTTGCTTAATAATGCATGCAAATAACTTTGATATATTTAATGAAAAACCTAGGTTTTGTTGACGAAAAATATTTCTATTGAGTTTTATGTTTCTTTACATAATTCACTAGCGAATGGTAGGACGTAGGTACATAATAAATAAATAATAAATATGTTGGGACATTAACACACAGCACCATCCAGTTCCATGGTAAGCTACGAGGCTTGTGTTATGGATACCAGATAGTTGATACACTACACATATATAACTTTAAATACATACATATTATAAATATAAACACCCATGACTGGAGTACAAACAGTCTTACTTATCGCACAAATGAATGCCCCCAGCGGGATATGAACCCGCGACCGCTGGCACAGCAAGTAGGGTCACTAAAAATTGAGCCGACCATGTCGTCAAGTCAAAAGTATGTAACATACAATTTAATTAGCATTATCTTATTAGCTCTATAGATTAAACCATAAGGCGAAAAAACAAAATAAATCTTGAAAATCCACCCAAACTTGTATGAGTGTTTGAGAGTTATTAGGATACCGGCGCGGGACACCCGCAGCCTAATCGTATAAGCTCTATGACGCCGACAACTTGATGATAACTGCAGTAATTAACTCTCACTCGTGTGAGAAGTTTGTCTTTATTATTAAGTGAAAGATCTTCATATCTTGCAGAATATGTTTAGACAATACAAATTACGGTTCAGCGACGGTGGCCAATTTTTATTAAGACTACAAAACGTTGTTAATTTAATACAAAACAGCATGACCCCACCAACCTCCGTGCTATGAGCTGTTAATAACAATTTGTTTGGCCCGTTCCGGGACTCGAACCCGGGATATCCGGAGCTGCAGCCGTGCATGCTAGCCACTAGATTTTAAAAATTATCTTATTATTAACTCAGACTGAGAATAATATAGATAGTGTTATAAAATTAAACATGAAGCCAAACAATAATATTTTAAAACAGGATACAAATATTAATAGAGTGTTCAATATTTTTATTAGTGAATAAATGTTAATAAATAAAAATAGCTGTCGAACTTTATAATAAAAAAAATGTATTAAATAAGCTAATATTGTGCTTTCTTTTATTCAAGAGGGGTGGGGGGTGGAGAGAGATAAAGAGAGAGAGAGAGGGGAAGAGAACAAATGCTTAAAAGTGCAAAATAATATATAACTAGTGAAAAACAAAAACGGTACATTACTCCGGGATAAAAAGTAAACTACGTTGGTAGGTATTCCACACTATAATCTATCTCTGTGCAAAATTTCATCCAGATCCGTTCAGTTGTTCTGGTGTGATTGAGTAACAAACATCCATCCAAACTTTCGGACTTATAATATTACTGGGATTTCTCTATTAATCTTTAAAAAAAGTTTGACTGTGACACTGTTTGCGGACTCCGTCTAATATTTTTAGTCCAAGCAAATAAATTATGTATTTATATGAGTTACTTGTATTCAAAAATAATTGCCTTTAAGTTTGTTTAAAAAAAAATTATGAGCATAAATTATAGATTTTAAATTAATTATTGCGATACGTGTTAGCATATGAAATATTTTCATAACAATAAAGGGACTCGTAGATTACACACGTTATTTATCCAAGTCTAATACTGCCTAGTGCCGCATCAAAACACCGAGCTTGAGCTACTCCATTCTATTTGTGCGTTATAATGTTGTTACCATGTTACACCGAAGGATAAAGAAATATAACTATTTGTTTTGTTCACTTTTAACATTTTCTTTAGACATTAATTTATTAAATTAACTTATTCGATACTCATATTAAACTTTGCAGCTTGAAAATAGATTTGGAAATTAGACAAAACTTAAGTTTTTAAGTGTTTTTACACATACCTAAGTGTTTTCAACCGACTTCCAAAAACGAGGAGGTTCTCAATTCGTCGGAATCTTTTTTTTAATGTATGTTCACCGATTACTCGAAGACGCATGAACCGATTTGGAATTTTTTTGTTTTGTTTGAAAGAGTATACTTCCCAGGTGGTCCCATATAAATTTCATCGAAATCGGTCGAGCGGTTTTTAAAAAAAATCGACAATAAATATATTTTTTAAACAAATTGTTTCATCGAATATGTTATTAAAAACTTTCTACCTATAAATTACCTGCTTATTACGTCTACACTAAAAATATAAAAAGTAAAAACTAAAAAAAAAACCGACTTCCAGGCACTAAAATGTAAAAAATAACTAAACGGGGGTTTTCATTTAGAAATTTAGAATAGATAATAATCAGATATTTTCGAAGTCGGTCCCAGCGGACAATATTTTCAGATATGAATATCTAATAGCTAAATATGTATTTTACGTATCAAAATATGTAAGATTTCCTATGCGTCGGCTGGCACCGACTTCGACAATATCTGATTAGGTATCTATTCTAAATGAAAACCCCCGTTTAGTTATTTTTTACATTTTAGTGCCTGGAAGTCGGTTTTATTTTTTTTTTAAGTTTTTTCACATAAGTGCTTTTTTAAACATGTCTGTTCTTATTTACTAATTTCATAAAGAATTCAATTCAAATTCATAAATTTAATAAAGAATTCAATGTAACTTTAAAGTATCGACTTCTATCAAAATTAACTTATTTATATTTTAACCGTAACCATTAAGCAAACATATTAACTTTTGTATTTACATACATCTCAACCTCCTACGTTGTTTCTCTCGTCGTGTCTCTGTACTACCCTCCCACTATATTACATAAATTCAAATTGTTACTGCTAAAAAACGTATCAATTGATAAAAAAAATATAATAACGTAAATCTCATCACTAGTTCCCGAATTACAAGAATAAAAGGAATATTTAGTTTAATTGTATTAGAGACTTAATTTCGCTTTGCTCGGGAGTGTCTCTAAGTGCATAGTCTATCTACATAAAACCTACAAAATTTTAGCCAAATACGTCCAGCCGTTTCAACATGAAGGGGTAACAAACATACATACAGACACACATACGCACGCACACACACAGAAAAACTGTCGCATTCATATTAATAGCCCAATATTTATAATTTTAATATAAAATTGATAATAATATTTTATTACTAAGCCGATTAGATTACTTTCTGTAAACAAAATCCCGAGACAGTCCCGATTAAAGCAATTACCTGGAAACAACAGTTATGAATGTGTGTTCAAATATCCGCTGATCCCGTACCCTTGCAGGGAACGCCAAATGAAAAGTTGTGGGGTTGCTCATTCCTTATAAATACTTATTATAGCACAATCGATATACATATGTAAAAATAATAATGATAATTTATCGTTGCTTCGCTCGGGTTCGTCATCGGATGCCTTTTATTTTGTATTCCAGCCCTTTTTTAACATCTCACTGCTAGGCACGGGCCTCCCTTCAATATGAGTTCAGTCCGGTCACGGTCACCAGTCTGGTCAAGTTGGCGGACTTCACATGTCTTTTGAAAAGTGGCTAGGTTCTTTCAGACATGCAGGTTTTCTCATGATATTTTCCTTCACCGTAAGACAAGTAATCATATTGGAAAAGATTCGCAAATGAAAATATCAAAGGTGCGAGCTTCCCTTTTTTTTTCACTGTTGGCGTTTATTACTAACAGTAGACCATCTGTTACTCAAAATTATTTGTGTCCTAAGCTTCATCAAAATCGGTCCAGCGGTTGGCATAAAGGAGTAATAAACATACACATACGTCATGTGACGCGGTAACGCTAACACTCAGAGTGCCGATAGATGTCAAAACCAGATAAATGTAAACAGATTAAATTTACAAATTTTAATTTAATCAAAAAAATCAAACAATTAATTTGAATATCCAAAAATGACAACTGTTTGTTTATAGTTCTAAGTTTTCATTTCTGTCGGCAGTCCTTATGACTGCTTTTTTTATATTTACTTATGATCTTATTGTTTAAGGTCTTAGAATATTCTTATACGTTAGACTGTATAAAAAAAAATTATTACATATTCCGTATATTTACTATGATATTTTTAATAATACAGTCCATAATTTGGGCCGCCCTGCACACGCAGTTAGCAAACGCCATATTTGATTCTACGCCTTACTTAATTGATCAAAAGCGGTAATTGTGTTTGCACGTTTCACATTTCGCTGATGTTAACTTATTAATGTGGTTCCATGTAACTGTGGCAGGATTCAGGACTCGCCCCCCCAACGTGCGTTCACCTTGTCGTGGTGGGGGGGCTCAGTAGTGCCCGGCAACCCAACCGGGCGCGAAGCCAAGAAACGCACAGGGAGGTGGCCCACTTCGGTGGGCGGTGGGAGGTGGCCCTCTTCGGAGGGCGGTGTACCGTGCGGGTTGCTCCTGGTACTTCTCTGATAGCAGAGTGGACTGTGGAGCAACCCCAAGGTTGTTGTGGTCTGCTTCGGAAGACCTGCCGTCGGGGCGTCGTAGTTGAATGCGTAAGCGATCCTGCGACGCCCCATTAGGACGGGGGAAGGTTTTGTTGGTTTTTAGTGGGTAGTACTGGCTTTGCCGGTGAGTCCCACACCTCGTGCGTAAATGCATTTCCCAACGTTAAAAAAAAAAAAAAAGGAGTCAGGACTCGCGGGAGTTTTAGCGGGGATAGGGAAGCAGGTGTTAGAGGGAGTGGGCAGTTTAGTCAGTAATTATTCATTACTAGTGACTCACCCTCGCTCCGCTCGGGTTCGCCCCTAGTTACTTAAAAATGGGAGGTTAGGTTAGTGAAAAATACTTTACGACCTATTCTCATACCTACCAAATATACAAAAAAATCATTAAAATCGGTCGAGTCTTTTCGGATGAGTGCGACCACAAATACCGTGACACGAGATATTTATGTCAGATTGAGGAGCCCTTTGTATGATCCCGTGATTTGACTCGACTAGTCAAAGTCTAACTCATATTATACTTTAGTTGATAAGGGTTTTGTAAGCTTTTGGCTAACAGTCTGCCATTTACTTCAACAGATTATAATTCAAAAAACTATTGATTATGTCAGTCAGAATTATGCCCCATGCTTCGATCACTAGAGCACGATATTACATATACATACTTCTATTTGTAAGTATTTTGTATTCATCCCTTTTTAACGTTCCACTATTGAACGAGGCTCTTTTTAATGTAAAATAGATCAGATCATTAGAATCCGTGGAAAGCACGAATCTAACCATACGTATTAATTACTACGAATTATAAATTTAAAACTGCTCTATCACGCTATAATTTAGTTGCCATCAATGTCTAACGGAAGTTATTGGTAAGTGTAACGGAAACTATAATAGTTAGGGATAAACGCTATCGGATCTCGTACGGCTCATTAGAGACGATGCATCGTGCAGCTGGCGGTGGGCGACGATGACGTGTTAAAGATGAATTATGTAGGTCTCAAACCCTCAATCCATATTATAAGACTAGTAACCTCTAGAGAAATGTACGGCCATTGTTTTGCGAGGCCTCACTATTGATCTTTATATTGTATTTTATTAACCGGCTTCCAAAAAGTAGGAGGTTCTCAATTCGTCTGAATCTTTGTTTTTTTATGTATGTCCAACGATTACTCGAAGACGCCTGAACCGATTTGGATTTTTTTTATTTCGAAGAGTATACTTTCCAGGTGGTCCCATTTAATATATATATATATATATATATATATATATATATATATATATATATATATATATATATATATATATATATATATTCTTAAAATATTGTCGGCTGGCACCGACTTTGAAAATATCTGATTAGGTATCTATTCTAAATGAAAACCCCCGTTTAGTTATTTTTTATATTTATGTATTATTATATTAAAAACAAAATTTCTGTAGAAAAAAATATGGCGATGTTCACCAATTACACTTACTCACTATATTTATAAAATTAATTAGCAATAAGATGTAGTAGGTACTTCAGGTCTGCATGTTTGATCAAAAACTACACCACTAGCAATAACATTCCTAAGATGAATCTCGTATAATTAAGACGACTCTAAAGACGTATCATCAAAATCGATTCAACCGTTTCGAGCTAACGAGAAAACATAAGGTCATCTAAACTAATATTATAAATAGGTAAAGTTTGTGAGTTTGTGACGTTGTATGGGGTAATCTTTGGATCTTCTGAACCGATTTAGATGAAATTTGGTAAGAAGATAGTTTGAGATCCCGGAAAGGACGTAGGATACTTTTTATCCCGGAAATCATCCCTTAAGGGGGTGAAAATGGGGATGAAAGTTTGTATTGGGAAACAAGCTGGGAAGAACCCGAGCGAAGCAAGGGTGAGTCGCTAGTATACTAATAAAATCAAAATTCACGTAAATAAAGTTGGGGGCGACGCCAGTACATACAGTGGAAAACAGGGAAGATGAATATTGTTTTAAACTAACACGTGTCACGTAGAAGGCTTAAAGGAAATTAGTTTAGCGTACTTGCTGCCTGGAATCACAACAGTACGTGCATATAAAGACCTCGGACGGGTATATAATGTATGTCTATACATATGTAGTACGTTATATCATCAACTCATATGAAACGCTTGCAATGAATTTATTATTTCCTACAAGCGGACTTATCCTTGCAATGTTCAAGTTCCCTTGATACCTAGACGTTATTCTAATCTATCTGTATATAAAGTTTTATCCAAATCGGTTTAGCTATTTTGGTAACAAACAAACACTCATACAAACTTTCGCATTTATAAGAGTAGCGTCAGAACTAATATAATAATTAATCGTTTACATTTGCATAGAGAATGAATATGGACTATAGAACGTCAAGGGCTTTAAATAGCGGTATATGAAGTAGTTCCCGTGAGATGTCGCACAAGTCTCTTAAAGACGTGCTAAAGTAAAGATAAGCTACAAGTTTTGTATAAACTTACTACTATCTGCCGTTTTGTGGTCAAAGAGGCCGAAATTCGACTTTAATCACTATTGAAAATTTGACGAAAACGATATATGGATAGAATTTACCTATCTTTATAAAAAAAACTTTCCCAATTTTTTATTGATAACACTAAATCTCGGCAATAGTTACTAGACAAAAAAAAAAGAAACTCGGTTGACCAACAGAGGAGAAAGAGGTACTGATCTTATTTGTCTTTATTTACGAGTTTATATAGATTTACAATTAAGTGTGATGCAAACTTTATATGAGTGCGCCTCGAAGTGAGTTCAATCCGTAACTGTGAAGTCACTTGATTGATAGAAATGATGTGTTTCGAATTTCTTAGTAAAAAAAAGGACACATCAAGATCCGTTCAGCCTTAAACAAATAGATTTAGTAATTTAGTAAAAAAAATTGTAACAATTGTAACGAAATAACAACAAAACATGAGTGCAGTCCGCCAACCCGCACTTGGACGGGTGGACTATGGCCTGAACCGTTCGTATCGAAAGGAGGCCCGTGCCCAACAGTGGGACGTTGAAAAAAGGCTAACTAATAAACAACAATTTTTCAACATAATAATGAATTTGTTAATATAGCGCTCAATAAACTCCTTTAAGATGTAGATATTTTGACATCCAAGCTTTAGTGGCATTCATTAATCGTTATCAGTTATCCCACATCCGTTTCATTTACCGGGATGAAACGAATCCTAAATCACTCTTCATATAATAAACTATCTTTAAGTTAAAGATGTTGCTAAATTATTTTTCTTAATGTATGTCTGTACGTTTGTCGGAATGTTAAGAACAAACCGACAATCCTACTTTCACATTTATAATTTTAGGAGTTTCTACTATTTATTATAAGAACAATATATTTTACAGAATATTGTCGGATTGCTTATCTACATTGGGCCTTATTATTGTTCAGATTGCATTAATCAATCTCAGACTATGACTAAAACATAATATATTAGCTACAATTAGTTACAGTTTCTTGTGCGATGTGATTTCTTGATTTGACGGATGTCAATGTTTTTTTTTAACATTTTGTCAAACATTGTTAAGATTAACTGAACAGTACATAATTTTTTTGTTTTTGTACTAGCATTGCCTGCGGCTCCACCCGCGTTCAGATGACCAAAAACCAAATTCTTAGGTTTTACATATTACTATACTCTTACATTGCAGTTTTTGTAGTTTTTCTCAGAAATGAGATATTTTCCCGCGGTAAAAAGTATCCTATATGTTGACCCGCATAACCAGCTATCACCATACCAAATTTTATCAAAATCCCTCCAGTGGTTTTTCTGTGATGCGGTAACAGACAGACAGACATACAAAAATTCTAAAAACTATAGATTCGGCCTCTGTATCGATAATAATATCTATTTCAATAAGATTTTCCAAAAAATATTTAGGCAATGTACAGATTCGGCTTTGTTAGAATTTTATAATATGCATAGATGAGGAAGTGACGGTGGTGTTTTCTGTAGTAAAAACTATTCTTAATGTTAACCCGAGTAAAAAGTTATCACTATACAAAATTCAATTAAAATCCGTTCAGTTCTTTTTGCGTAAAAAGCAAACAGATATATAACCAAACAGTTCAAAAATTCAACAACTATTGTTTTGGGGACTATAATCCGTACACAACACGTAAAAATTTGTTGTATATAAAACTAATAAACAGATTTCCCCTTTGTTACTTCATATGTGTATATGTAAATAAAACAAAATAGCATTTCTCTAAAATAATTAAAAGCTCGGCTTAAAATAAACTAACTCAATATCGACACTCGCGTAATCTAGTAACGCCCGAAGCTCACGAACTTCCAGAGCAGCATTTTGCATTAGAAAGATGACTAAATAAAAAACTATTTTTTTGATATAGTTATATTCGGGTAGAATCAAAAAAGTTAAAATTCATTCATGTTTGAGTTCAATATGATTTTCTGTTTTTTCTCTTTGTTTTATGCCTTTAGCTCGCTGCTCTAACAGTTAGTTTAGACCGTGTTTGTACATTCAAGAGAGCTTTTCGGCAAAATATAAGGCTTTACAATTTTTATTTGAAAATTTCTAACTCTACAATCTGACACGATACTTTTTTGAGTTAGACATTCATTCGAATAGTTGATATTTCAATTATAATTGTACTTCAATAGTAACATTTTTAAAATACTAAAAATTACACACTTTCATCCTAATGTATCATATGGCACTTTTTCAAAACAATTGATTATTAAATATATTCATAAAAATAATTCAATTTTGAAGTTCCGTCATCAGATAAGCTCAATGGCATCGGATTATTGTATGAAAAAGTGTTATGTATATGTGTTTTAGAGGCTAAGGGCTGCCAAAATGCCAATGTCCGGGGCAACTTCAACTTTTTGATGAAAATTCAGTTACTATTTTGGCCCAACTCAGAAATTAAATCCTGGACTTCACGACTTTAGATCCAACGTGGGAAATCATAAAAAGCTAATGGCTGATTGTTATAAGCTTCCGCTCTAAAACAAAGAGCTAGCTTTTTAAAAAGTTTGAAAAAGCGTTGTCACAAAACTAGTTTCTCTTATACTCTGATGTAATTTATAATAATTACACTCTACATTTTTGCTGCCGCTCGCACTTTCTAATGGAATTAAAGCCATTTTTTTTCTTAACGAGGCCCCATTCAGTTCGGTTGCGAATACCTTGAAAGAACGTATTCTTGGAATTTAATTTTGCAAAAATTTCTTAATTTTTACATGTAACAGAAAAATGTTTTTGAGTTAAATATGTGTTTTATATTATATTATGTTGTTAATATATGGTGATTTGTTTGAGCAGCTCGTGTTTTATATTCGTCTAAGCTAGAGCCTTGTAAGGGTTTTTTTATGTATTAAGTTATCGTTTAAATAATTTATATTCAAGGTGCATTACAAGAAGGTATTTTAAAACATTCTGGTTAAATTATATTATGTGTTTATGTTTGGTTTTCCTTAAAGCTAAAATAGCTGGATCAATTTTGATGAAATTTCGTACATAGATAGACTATATATATATAAATATAACCTGGCGTAACAAATAGGCTATTGGTAGGTATCTGGAGGCAAACCAAAGTGAGGCTAGCCTCTTTGACAGTTAAATAATCATACAGTAAACTAATTATATCTAACTTCCATATAACATGTAGACGATATACAGACTGACATACAGATACCATTCTAATATACTGAAAGCATAGCGAACGTATCTCGATCATACACCGCAGTAGAATCCAATTTTGGAGTGGCAAAGGTACCTATTTACATATTAAGTGCTGATCACGTCTCTTGTAACGCTGTTTAGTTATTCATAACGTTTCAATCGACAACTTATGTGAACTTACATACCATTAATATATTAAATTATTATTACATTAAATACTAGCGACTCACCCTCGCTTCACATCGGATTCGTATCTAGGCAAAAACAAATCTATCCCACGGAAACCGTATATTTTTCCGGGATAATTTCCGGGATGGCCTATAGCCTCCCTCAATAAATGAGCTATCTAATGCAAAAATAATTTTTCAAATCGGAGTTTAGCTGTTCCTGAGATTAGCGCGTTCAAACAAATAAACAAGCAAACTCTGCCTCTTTATAACATTAGTACAGATTTATTTTAGCACGTATCGACCAAAACTGTATGTTTTTGATTTATTATTTTTGTATGTTAGTAACGAATAAACTGAAAAACTACCGGACCGATTTAGATGAAAATTGGTAAAAAGAGTTTGAGACCCTGGGAAGAACATAGGATACTTTTTATCCCGGAAATCGTCCTTTGAGGGGGTGAAAATGGAGATTAAAGTTTGTATGGGGAACATGGTTATAAGGAGATGAAAATCTTTACCGCGACTTCGCATAGACTTAATTATAATTAAATAGTATGTTTCTCTGCTCCGAATTATCTGTCCACCACTGAAGGCATTGTTTTCAAAAACTTAACTAACTTAACAACTCAAATTTTAACGCGGGTAAGCCGGTTAGTCTATTTGTTAAATTATATTATTTACAAAATAAATTGTTATCGGTAAATAATAAACATAGAAAATATTTTTTTATTTCTTTGAACAATGTTGGATTACTGGTTTCGACCAAAAGGTAATCTGATGGAATTCCGGTTACATGAATCCTTCGCCGCTACAGACTATTTATCGGTATTATACCGATTCATGTAGTAAACAAATCTATAAATAATAAACGTAAGTTGAAAATTTTCAAATAATTTATCATAAAGTATCAGCATAATATGAAATAGTAGAAATGAAGAATTTTTTATTTTTATTCATATACACATATTTTATCCCGGCTTTGTTTTATAAATTCTAACCTTAAACAAAGAACGGGTAAGAAAGAAAGGGTAACACCGAAAATTTACCAAATAAAATATATTTTCACGTATTTTCCACTCAGCAGTAAAAGCTTTAAATTACTAGTCGTTTCATTTTAATTACGCAACCCTTCTGGTCCCGTGGCACTAAGCTCTCATAGAAATAATTGCGAAGAGCCCTTCAAAGACCTACCCCTAGGGGTGAAACCCTTGGCTTTTTAAGAACTTTTTTATGGCAAACTTAGCAAATTTGTAAGTCAAGTGGCGAATGGAGTAAGAAGTAATACTACATAAATCGGTTTGACTTATATCTATATCCTTTGTTCTTTGTTTTTAAATTATATGATTAAAAAGGGCACATTCAATTCTAATACAATCAATGCAACATGCCATTATGTAATACTCGTATTTTCTTGAGCCTAGCGCTTATAAGCGAATAAGCGACTGGACTTATTAACGAATAGATGTAAATGGACTATTTTTCAATGAGTGTTTTTTGGAAATATTTTTATTTATTTCTTAGTATTAATTGCGAATCTTCTTGTAAGTAGACGGTAAGTAATTCAAACCGCCTCCCTCTAAAACGAAACAAAACTGTATAGTGTATACCAACTGTAAAAATGATCCCGAACAGCAGCGTTTAGCGTTTTAGTGATGTAATAAGTACTCATGGTCAGGTTCATTTATCCATTACTAGCATTGTCCGCGGCTCCGCCCGCGTTCAGATGACCAAAAACCAAATCCTTAAGTTTTACATATTAGTATACTCTTACATTGCAGTTATTGTATTTTTTCTCAGAAATGAGATATTTTCCTGCGATAAAAAGTATCCTATATGTTGACCCGGAAAACCAGCTTCTATCATACCAAATTTCATCAAAATCCCTCCAGTGATTTTTCCGTGATGCGGTAACAGACAGACAGACAGACAGACAAAAATTCTAAAAACTGTAGATTCGACCTCTGTATCGATAATAATGTCTATTTCAATAACATTTTCCAAAAAATATTTAATGTACAGATTTGGCTTACTTACTTGCTTATTATATGTATAGATTTAATATAAACGTAGTTTACCTAAATACTGACACATATGTATATGTCAGTATGTAGTTAAACTATGTAAGAGGCCATTGGCTATTTTACAAATTGCTATAAGAGATTATCCCGAACTTAAACCAAATTTAAGCATCAACATAGTACTCATTTTTATTATGTATTTACCACCTCTTGAAGCCAGTTTTTAATTAAATAACCTTTTTAAAACCACGAGCTTATAGAATCCATTTGCATCTGAATATTGAATAGCAAGGGTCGAATTTTAACGACGTTTTTAAGAGACGATGGCTTAAAACATCTTTATATTCTACTTACTGACTATTTTTGTCCTACGGACATGCATTTACTTACCGCCATAGCTTCAGCCAATCATTACAAAGGTCTGGTTTGAGTTATGACACACCATCTATATATATTACATATATTAAAATTCTGAATCGAATCAGTACATTAAATATTTATTGGAAATTCTTATTGAAATAATCATTATTTTCGATACAGAAGCCGAATCTATCGTTTTCAGAATTTCTGTCTGTCTGTCTGTTATCTGGGAACGCATCCATATATATAAATCCATAGTCATCCCGATATAAATCCATAGTCTTTGAGTAAAATGGCTGTGACATATGGAGAGACGGCCAAAGGGAAGACAGGAGAGACAATGGACATGGCGAAACTATAACGGTTTCGCTTTAGCTGGTTTGACATAATGTTGGATACATAGACTCCTTTTTAACGCCGTCCGTCGTCCGCCCACGAGGGCGGAGTCGCAGTGCATATATAAGCATATATAATATTTTTTTATTTATGCTTTTGTTATAATGAAATAATAAACAATAATAATCATATTTTAAATATTACCTTAGAAACATTCAAATAATTGCCATTAGAATTCATTCATCCCCTGGGTGGGGGGTGCGGAGTGAGGGGTAATGGTGTGACAGTTTCTGAGGGTTATAGCTGACTTTGATAAATCTTATAATATCTTTTCTCTAGAGAGAGATCGGTCGGCTTTTGTCCTGGCTTTTTAAATGAGACGTTGTTTTTAATGTTGTGACATTAAACTTGTTTTAGCGGACGTTTTTTGTTTTGTTTCGCTTTGAAATTAAATTAGAGAGCTTTTTGATAATAATAATATTATGTTGTGACATAATATGTAGCTCAGTGGTAGTGTTTATGATCACAAATAATTCACGAATTGCCTCGTTGGTCTAGTAGCTAGCATGTATGTCTGTAGATCTTGAGATATTGGGTTCGAGTCTCAATCGGGCCGAAATAGGTACTGGAATTTTCTGTCACGAAATAAATAGAACCTGAGAAGTCGGTGGTGTATACCCCGGTTTCTTGGAGAGTACGTTAAGTTGTCCTGTGCCTTATCTCTCACTGATTGTGCCGAGTTGTCTTCCCACAGGAATATAGAGTTTAATCCGGCTTCATCATCAGACTGATTACCATCTGCCATTAAAATATAGTTTTATTTATTTACGTTGGAGATTTCTTTTGAATCACATCTACTAAGTTTGGTAAACTGAATAAAATAAATAATATATACACAGATGAAGGTAGATAAAAACTTGTAAAAATATACGAAACTTGAGCTCCTTAAAAATATTTTATCCATTTATACCATTTTTCTGTGGAACTCCAATAAAATACTAAGTAAGCGAAGGGATTTAAGGCGATGTCATTGTGATGAAAGCTTTTGCGGATCCTTTTGTTTGGAAACGTTATTATATTTCATTTTAATAGGCTCGCTAGTAGAATTGTTTCGTATTATTTTACTTTACCGTTGGGCTTCAAGTTTCAATCACGTCGTTTCTGTATGTGGTTACAGATTTTATTTTCGAAGTCGCTAGGACTTACCCTCTTTTCGCTCGGGAACCTCACAAATAGCTTATATAACTCCAGATCATGATCTATCTAAGTAGTAAATTTCACCCAAATCGGTCCAGCCGTTTCAGCATGAAGAAGAAAATAAAACTTTTTGCTTTATAAAAGTTAGTAGAGCAACAAACATATTTTGCATTTTTAATAGAAGTATTTGAATTTTAATAAAAATCTACTTTTAAAGGTGCAATAATTAAGGGTTCGAAGAACTAAACACTTGTTAAAGACAAAAAAAGGCTTTATGTGGCATTACGATACGGGAAAAATGCTATGCTAGAAGCATTCTTGCCACAATTCTACGCGGACATGACTTATACAGTGATAATTGTGTGCATTTGTTTTATAACTAGAGACATACTCTCACTTCGTTCGGGTGCTTAAGTGTTTTTAGTGGTTAGTATGGCGTAAATATAGGTGTTGTTGGTTGTATTATAACGTGTTTTCCCGTGGAAATAAGATAATCTCCCGCGGTAAAAGGTAGCCTATGTTACACTTCAGCCCTCCAACTATCTTCACACAAAAATCACGTTACTTCGTCAGTCTGTTTCGACGTGAAAGAAGGACAAACTAAGTAAAGTTTTGTTATATTTTTTTATTTAAAAATATACAGAATATGTATTAATTATTCTAAAGTGTATTCTTATTTATACTAATATAATATTATAAAGAGGTAAAGTTTGTGAGTTTGTGAGGTTATAGGAGGTTTGAGATCCTGGAAAGGACATAGGATACTTTTTATCTCGCAAATCGTCCCTTAAGGATGTGAAAATGGAGATGAAAGTTTGTATGTGGAATCAAGCTAGGGACGAACCCGAGAGAAGCGAGATTACTCACCCTCGCTAGTAAATAATGTATTAAAAGCAGTATAACTTTTTATTTAAAAAGTAATTTAGTATCAGTAAGGTACGTCTTCATGTACTGACAACTGACATTGTATCTGCGAGCTTAACTGTACTGGAGCGAACAGTGTCGTGCTTTGTAATACGAGCGAAAAGTAAAATACTGGATAATCCTACGTTTATTACAAACAGCTATTTGATATGTTTGTTTCGTTTGAAAATCTCTGAAAGTATTGAACCGATCGTAAATCTATCACTGATGCTTTGATAATTTAATAAACGCTTCTATGATAATTTAAAAATAGAAATTTCAATATTCAATTTCGATGTGATAAAGTCCAAACATGTCAGTCCTACAAATGTATTTTTATAGATAAATAAATAAATATGTTGAGACATTAACACACAGCACCATCTAGTTCCATTGTAAGTTACGAGGCTTGTGTTATGGATACCAGATAGTTCATATATTACACAATTAAATAACTTTAAATACATAAATATTATAAATATAAACACCCATGACTAGAGTCCAAATATTTGCGCTCTTTGCACAAATGAATCCCCCCAGCGGGACTCGAACCCACAACCGCTGGCACAGCAAGTAGTGTCACTACAAACTGAGCCAAACGTGCCGTCATAGATCATTTAAATCTGATCATCTATTCTTTAACGATTTTAGAATGACATCATATCTAAGCCTCACTAATAAAAAGCTCTATGGAAATGTTTGAAACATTCAGGTATACCTAAGTTACGTGGGTTATTTTTAGGAACATAAATAAGTGATAAAAATAGTCTATTAAAATGAATATATTCAGCCCTTTTTAACGTCCCACTGCGGGGGGTGGGCCTCCCTTCAATATGAGGGTGATCGGGCCATAGTCCACCACGCTGGGCAAGTGCGGGTTGGCGGAATTCACATGTCTTTCGAAAACTTGCTAGGTTCTCTCAGACATGCAGGTTTCCTCACGATGTTTTCCTTCACCGTTAGGCAAGTGGTAATCATGTTAGAAATGATTCGTACAAGAAAATATCAGAGTTGTGAGACCTCGGATTTGAACCTGCTTCACTCGGTTTCCCAAGCGAGCGCGTTACCACTGGGCTACCACTGCCTAATGACTATACATATACTAAATATGTAACTGAGTTGAATCTGTACATTAAATATTTTTTAAATAAAATCTTATTGAAATAGTCATTATTACCGTTCCCGCGCCGAATCTATAGTTCTTAGATTTTTGTCTGTCTGTCTGTTTGTGACCGCATCACGAAAAAACCACTGGAGGGATTTTGATGAAATTTGATATGATAGCTGGTTATCCGGGTCAACATATAGAATACTTTTTACTGCGGGAAAATAACTCATCTTTGAGAAATCTATATAACACGTTAAAACGTAAGTAGAGACGAACCCGAACGGAACGAGGGTGAGTCGCTAGTATAAAATATAAACAAAAAATAAACGTCGTCTGAGCATATATGCACACCCCATCTATCGCCAGAACCAATGAAAATGGCTCCATATTAGCATAATACTTTTAGTTTTTGGTTTTATTGAAAACCTTTCCAGTTTACGAGGGTTCGAACAAATCGCCCTTATCAGTATATAACTGATAGTACGCTATAAACCCCTTTTTCATTATAACGGAAAGTGTTTTTGGATGAAACTTGTGACATTTTCGTGTTGTAAAATATTGTTTGCCTTTTATGTTATAGTGGTTTATGAAATGATCTCGTGTTTATAATAATAAGCAATTATTTGTTTAATCAATTAGCTCAATTTTCCGTAAATTTTAAGTAACAACTTGAATTTTCTACTTTTTACTTATGTAGATCAACATAATACTTTTTTTTAGATTTATGTAAATATCCTATATTTTCGGATTTTAAGTTAAATATGTATGTTTATGTATATTCAGCCCTTTTTAACATCCCACCACTGGTTATAAGTGTCTTTTGAATACGAGGGCAATCAAACCGTAGTCTGGTCAAGTACGGATTGGCAGACTTCACGTGTTTTTCGAAAACTTGCCAAATATTCCCTCAGAAATACAGGGTTTTTCATGATGTTTTCCTTCGCTGCGTGTATGTATAAATTTTTAAATGGTTCGTGCTAGAACTAATGATGATGAACGTTAATGATGAAGATTTATTTAAATCTGAACAATAATACGTATCGAATTGATAACCTCCTTTTTTTGAAGTGGATTTAAAAAATCATATTTTAAGAATGTCACACTTTTTTTAAAAGCCATTTAAATTAAATTACATAAATTATTTATAAACTACAGCTCTGATTATCGTCTTCACGAGACAAGTCAAATGCGAATTAAACGATTTTACACGTGAAGCGATAAGATGTAATCATAAGTATGGAAAATAAGCTAAATTTCAAAGTTTACACTTAATTTATGTTTTAATAGTCTGCATAATGTATTATATAGAATCTAATTATCGTTTTTTTAGTGCTAATTTCTCCAAATGACCAATTTATCGAAAGAATTTTTAATACAAAAATATTGACTTTTAAATGTCAATTCTATTGGTAAAAAATACACACTACTTTAAAGAAGCCGAAAAAACGTACTTTATCTATACATATAATAAAATTGTAACTAAGCCGAATCTGTACATCAATATTTTTTGGAATATCTTATTGAAATAGACATCATTATCGATAGAGAAGCCGAATAGTTTTAAGAAATTTTGTCTGTCTGTCTGTTTGTCTGTAACCGCATCACGGAAAAACCACTGGAAGGATTTTGAAAAAATTGGTATGATGATCAACATATATATTAAATACCTTAGATACTTCTTACTGCGGGAAAATATCGTATCTCTGAGAAATCTATAATAAACGTTATATTAAAATCTATATAAATCATAAAAACAAAGGAAGAAACAAAGCTTCATTGTATTTAAAATTGAAAAAAAAAATACTCTCTACTGTAAAATGTTGTACTTTGGTCATTTATTAAAGTATTGGTCGTTTGAACAAATAAGCACGAAACTGACGTTGTTTCTGATTGATACTAAATAAAAAATGTGTAAAATTACAAACACTCTAAAATATATAAATATATAAAGCTAAAGCGGAAGCTGCAAGCTGCATTTATATGACATCTTAGTCCCCAAACGGAGGTGCTTTAATTAAAGTAAAAAATTGAGAGTAAATTATATCAGAGTTAGCAGTATTTACTGGACAGACATCTCTACGATCTTATTATAAGTGTTGATATATAATATATATATATATATAATATCTATATATATATATATATATATATATATGTGTGTGTGTGTGTGTGTCTAGTATATATAGTATATATCTAGTATATATCATAATATGATTGTTTATATAACTTTTATCTTCAACTACATCACTACAGCCATACTTTTTTAATATTAAAATGGTAAGTGGCTACTATACTATACATCTATATATAATATATAGTATGTCTATTCCATTCTAACCGTTGAAACGTACCTAGGGATAGCCCGAGCGAAGCAAGGTGAGTCGCTAGCATTATATATTTTAAAATAAGATAATATTACAAAGAAATGAGGTTTCTTATCAAAACCGTGGAATTGAGTTTTTATTAAGACCGTGGAAATACGATTAGACAGACTTGTGTACATTAGTAGTACATCAGTGTTTAGTTTCGAGATCGTTTTATGTTTACGAACCCATGAAGTCATGTATAACATCACTCTAGTGGTTGTAATGATTTTGCATGGATTGTGGGTTGTATCATTGGAAGATGCTGGTGAGATTTGTGTTATTTATCCTATCTTTTTCTTAATTTTCTTTTAAGGATAAGATGCATCAGTAGATAGTTGGTTGTTTACATCTTGTACGTATTAGCTGAGACTTTAGAATGTCTCTTGTCTAGATTAATTGTGATTTTTCATGTATTAAGCCTGCAGATTAAAAGAATAAGACAGACGGAGTGTCTTAGATTCATATATGAAGTCGAAAATGTCAGCTTAAATGTAACGATGTACATGCTTATGGATTTCTGTGTATAGGTACACAAAAACACGTACAGGACATATGTGGGTCGTTAGGGGTTACCAGAGGTTTATCCCAATTTTTTTTTTAATTTTAAACTCCTCCAGGTAAATTTCTGATAAATTAATTTAATTTCTAAGAAATTCATTGTTAACTGTAACACCGTTTTGCCCGCGGTCGTTGATGCATTAAATATCATGAAAATTGTGTCCAGTTTTTTAATTAGTTTATTTTTCATTGTTTTTAATTAGGAGAATGAAAATATCTACTTTTAAGTATTATTATTCTTAAGTTTTAAAATAGCGTACAAATATTCAATTTTATAATATTAGTACTTTATAAGTAAATGTGTTTGTTTGTTTGTTGATTTGATTAATTATAATTATTAATTAATCCTACAAAATAAAAAGGCGCGGACGGAGCCGTGAAAACGCTAGTTAATAATAAACGTTAATAATGAAACTAAAGCTTAAATAAATAATAATGTTATGCTCATTATTTTTAGACATTATTACAAGTAAATATTGAATCACAGAGAACTATGCGAACAATGAATGAAGTTTTATGTTCTAAAGTGACATTTATATAATTTTAAAAATTATAATAAATATATAATTATAATTTGATGAAATTTACTATACTACTAATATACGTATTAAGTTTTTTAATATATAATTAATTTGTTAACATCAGTTTTTACATTTTATCGAAGCAATGCGGCATAATTAGTTTGTTCATTGTACTTTTTATTGCACATATATTTTCAAATTAAAAAACTTAAAACAAACCGACTTCCAGGCACTAAAATGTAAAAAATAACCTAAATTTAAAATGAAAACCATCAATTAAATTTATGGATATATTTGAATCCTTCATCCAACAGTAAAAGTCAGGCTTAAGCGAGCTGAAATATTTGTCCACAATATACCCTTGGTTTACCCTACGTTCCTTAATCTTCGATGTGCCAAAAAAATAATTTCAAAATTGGGTTAGCTGTTTTCGAGATTAGGTGATAAACAAACCTACAATACCGTTTTAATTTTTTAATTTTATTTGAAAGTTCCATGCAAATAGTAATCTGAACTTAATATTGGTTCACTAACTGGATGCAATCTTTTCGGATTACTTCGCGGATTTATTTTCATTTTCGGTTCCTGACGTAAATCTAAGAAAGAATTACGGATGCAATCTACGTCCTTGTCAAATCTCACCAATATCTGTTCAACGGCTTACGCATGAAAATGGAATAGACATAAAGAAAGAAGTTCTTTAACATAAACAATATTCGTATGGATAGATTTGGACAATTTTTGCAGACCAAAAATATGTTGATATTTGAATGACCAAAGTCAAGTTGTAACTAAATTAATTGGATTGAACAATTCCAATGTATTTCATTATTTTATTTCAAACTATATTTTCTAAGCGAACATTTCTGTAAATAAAATGGCTTGGAATGTAAACTAGATTTTGCAAATTTAAAACATTTGAGCTTACGAGTGTTGCAACTGTAACTTTGTATCCGATACCCGCGAGCGTATTCAATACGAATTAGAGCCTGTGGTTTTGCTTCAAAATAATATTTAGGGAATCTTTTGTTAAATATTGTGATATACATAAATAAATATAAAATATAGAATAAAAGCTGTTATCCGTTTGCTGCCTGATATCAAAATCCATAGTGCTGTATAGTTTGAGTGTGCGTCAGGCTCCTTACTATGCTCTTTCCATTCATTTTTACTACCCTTCCCCTCTTAATACGTATTAGGTACTAGATATTATTTTACGTTTCTCACCTAATTAGCGTCCGGCAATCCAGCCAGGTGTGAAGCCACGAGATAGAGGTGACCCTCTTCGGTGGGCGGTGTTCCATACAGGTTGCTTCTGGTACTTCTCTGATAGCAGTGTGGACCGTTGGAGCAACTCCTTGGTTATTGTAGACCACAATAACCAAGGGGTTGCTCCAACGGTTTCGGTAGACCTAGACAGGGTTAAAATATTGTTACTTTGTATGTATTGCAGACAGCCTTTTTTCCATCACATTGCTAGGCACGAACCTCCAATGCGAGGGGGATCAGGCCTTAGTCCACCACGCTGGCTAAGCGTAGTGGCAGAATTCACGTTTTTCGAAAACTTGCTAGATTCTCCCAAACACGCAGGTTAATACCTAAGCATAGATATACATTATTAAAAACTTTCGTTGAACTGAAGCTTACGTGCATTTTTAGTTTTCAGGTCAATGAGGGTATTTTATCGAATGCGATGAGTCTGCCAAAATCTAAAATTCACTTTCTAAAGTGAAATCCTTTTATTCTATTGAATTAACAGAGTTTTAATAAATACTAACTAAGTGGGCTTTAATATATTATTAGTAAGGTAAAAATACAGCGGTAACGCGATCGCTTGGAAAACCGAGTGAAGAGGGGTTAAAATCCCGGGTTTCGCACCCCTGGGTTCTGATATTATCATGTGTGACTCATTCACAACATGATTATCAATTGTTTTACGGTGAAGGAAAATATTGTGTGGACGAAATTTAAATATCTGTATGTGCTTTTATAATAGCTTCCCCATATTGAGAGTTTGCTGTTTTTTCCGCAACACCAAAGCCTGTTATTATGACCATTAGAAGACTTTACTATTTCTCTATCGCTTATGGAATGGCTGATAATAAAGAATTTTCACTAAAGAATAGATAATTTGGATGAGGGTTACTTAGACATCTTTTTTATCTGAAAATTAAATCATGGAACCCTTAAAGTATGATTCGTATCTGACAGTCCATTTTTAATTCTCTCAGACATGCAGATTTTCTCACGTTTTCCTAAAGTTACAGTAAACTGTAAGGCAAGTGGTAATTATCTTGGAAAATAATTCGCACATGAAAATATCAGAAGTGCGGGACTCGGGACTTGAACTCGCTTCACTCGGTTTCCCAAGCGAGTGGATCACCACTGCCTTGTTTATTCATATACAGTAAATGTGTTTTTTTTAAATTGTATGCATTGTAATATGTTTGCCTAAAAAAAATTTAAAAATAACAAATATAGGAGGCAGTGGTAACCGAGTGGTAACGTTCTCGCGGAAACCAAGTGAAGCCGGTTCAAATCCCGTGTCCCGCATCTCTGATATTTCTATATGTGATTAATTTTCAACATGATTACCACTTATCTTACGGTGAAGGAAAACATCGTAAAGATTCCTACAGGTCTGAGAGAACGTAGCAAGCTTTCGAAAGCCATGTGCAGTCCGCCTGCTCTTTCAAGGGAGGCCCGTATCCAGAAGTGACACGTTAAAAAGGGCTGAATGCATATAAAATATAATTTTAGATAAAATACCCAAAGGCCTCTTATCGCCTGCGTGTATACTACAGTACAACAGGATAGTGCTAACTCGCAATGTACCGCCGAGGGACTTCCATTATTACCACGAGTATCTCGCTGGAAACCCGCAACTAGAAGAAGTGGACGAAGATGTAAGTATTGCTGTGTCGTATCTAGTATAGAAATAGTATAATATTTAGGACTAGCGACTTACCCTCGCTTCGCCTGGGTGTGTCCCTAAGTACGTTTCCATATTTTTGAGCGGAACCCTAATTCTTTTTCTAAAATAAAAGTAGCCTAGGTTACTCTTTATATCATCAGCTATCTGCCAGTGAAATTTCGCTTTGCACCACAAGTTCGCAGACAGACAGACAAAAATTAAAAAAAATGTATTTTTTCTTATAAGTACCGTATAAAGATGTATTTATTAAAGAGCTAACATTTCGACATTACAAACAGACACTTCAATTTTATTTATATGTTTGTAATACAAGGACAGTAAATTGAGATTGGTGTATGTTAGAAAGAGAGCGATGCCTATCTGTAAAATCAACGAAGCCACGTGAACAGCTTAGAATCTTACCTATACTTATCTTCTCTATTCTTCCTTTTCTTTGACACTGAGAAGATAAAATATAAAAGTGCTTTTCTACTGTCTTCAATTGAAAGTTCCGGTTTATACTTTTTTCAATGATTACTAAGTGTATGTATGTCCTTGGTTTACATAACTCCATATTATAATTATGTATTTTACATTTATAAAAAAATCTACCTATACCTTTTTTAAGTCAAGTATCCAGGATACTAATATTATAAAATTGTAAATGTAACTCTGTTTGTTATCCTTTCATGCTTAAAGTACTGAACAGATTTCGATGAAATTTGGCAAAGACATAGATTGACGTGGCTAGCTTTGATCCCCCGCCCTATCTACCACACGAGAGAAGCGGCGGACAGGAACAAGTTTTAATTATATTTTTTTATAGTTTCGTTGGAGGATAGTAGGTGGTAAGAGGATAACTATCCAGGAAGCGCCTTACCAGGTGTTGTATGGTAAATACTGCGGCGGCACCCTCATCGCTCCCGACTGGGTTCTAACCGCAGCTCACTGTAAGTAAGTAATATCACAGATGGGAGTAAACTGTACTAGTCCAGCTGTCCAATACAAATAGATTGAATAGCCTTAATTCGGGAGATTTTTTGCTTGAATCGGTAGATGGCGTTGATTTGCAACCGGCGAGTTTTTTTTTAAGAAGACATGTACATTGTACAACATGTATTAAAATACGTAAAATATAGCCAAATTAATTTTTCGTTTATTAAAATATAAGTGACATTGACCGTTTTTAACCGACTCAAGTTGTAAAATGTAAACAGCGCCATCTATGAATAAGCTCTACAAACTATTGCGTAATGCGTTATTTTTTTTGAACTTCAATAAAATTATGGAAATTTCATCAAAAAAAGAACACTATTTTCCTTAACTAAGAGGTTTTTTTGAAAATTTATTTTTTGAATTGTGATTTTTTTCTTTTGTTAACTTTATACATGTTTCGACGTTCAAAAACCTCTTATTTTAAACCATAGACTTTTATAAGCCACTCCATTTTCCTTAATCAATAGTTGTACTTCTTTTCTCTTAATTATCTAATACTCTAATCTCATTAATCAGTGAAACTCATTAAAATGGGCTTAGTCTTACCGGACATTACTGTGTAAAAACAAATAGACTATTTTAATGATTGTTCCGTCTTATATATCTTGTAAATTATGATTATTGGGTTTATATGAGTCAATTCTATACATATAATAAAATTTTAACTAAGCCGAATCTGTACATTAAATATTTTTTGGAAAATCTTATTGAAACAAACATTATTATCGCTACAGAGACCGAATTTATAGTTTTTAGAATTCTTGTCTATATGTCTATCTGTCTGTTACCACATCACAGAAAAACCACTGAAGGGATTTTGATGAAATTTGGTATGGTGATAGCTGGTTCTGCAGTTCGACAACTTTTTACTTCGGGAAAATATCTCATTTCTGAGAAAAAATACAAAAACTGCAATGTAAGAGTATACTAATATGTAAAACCTAAGAATTTGGTTTTTGGTCATCTGAACGTGAGCGGAGGCGCGGTCAATTCTAGTACATAATAAAGTAATTATTTTTGTTTATATACATATGAAAGCATAAATATAATCATTAGTGCGTCTATTATAGATCGTGTAACGTCTGGATGACAAGACTGATGATATATTACTCATACATTATATTTATTTTGTCGAGATGATAACTCACAGTTGTTATAGTAATATCATTATAATTATAAAAGTTTGTTCGCTTATTATTTCTTGGTGCTGAATAGCAAGAGATTCTAGATGATCACATCTTAATATGATGTTCGCAGGTTTAATTTTAACAGTAAATTTACCGTTGACGTCGGCATGGTTGCCTTGATAAGTTTCCCCAGCAGAAAAGGCTTAATGTTAATTCTACATAATTTGTATTATACTAATTGTTTAAATTTATGTTGTGAGACGAAAAGGCAGAAACATTTCCTCAAATGCTTTGTTTAAATTTTAAAATTTGTCACTGCCACACTAGTCTATACCTATTATTATATTTTTTAGATAGAAACTTCTCAGTTTTCACGCACATTTTCTTATTATGTATATTATATTTAGTATTATACACTGATGTTAGTTTTGCAATTAAATAGTTATATATGTTATAGCGATTCACAATCGCTCCGCTCGGGTTCGCTCCTAGTTACTTAAAAAATTGGGGGTTGGGAGTAGGAGAGTAACAATACTTTACGACCTATTCTCATACCTACCAAATATACAAAAAAAAAACATAAAAATCGGTCGAGCCGTTTTGGTGGAGTGCGACCACAATCACAGTGACACGGGATATATATTAGATTATTTAATTGCAATGTGGGAACTTTAGGAACTGTTTCTTGAAATATATTAAAAACTTATGTTAGGTGCTCTCTTATTCATAAACTATCTTCAGATATATAAATTTCACATTATTATCATAAAATATTACATTTATAGACCAATTTTCATAGACCAATGAAATGAACATGTAAATTATTTAATAGGTACAACAAACGACAAACATTACGTCAGTGATCCGCTTGATTAATATAATCCTTTACCACTAATCCTGCAAATATGTAACGAGCGGGAACCGATCCCACGACCCCAACGCAAAGCTATTTAATTAGCCCTAGTAATCAGTTATTACTGTCCTAATTAACGGCTAACGATGAAACATTGGTCACGATTGATCACTGTCATACTTGCGACTTCGCAAAGTTTGTAATGTTGGCTTTTGTATATATACTTCTCGTGTTCGTAATTGATGTTTATTAAACAACTAGCAACTTACCCTGGCTTCGCTCGGCTGCGTCCCTAGCTACGCGGATTTTGTTCACAATTTTATGGCATTTTTTTCGCGGAACCCTAATTCTTTAAAAAAAAGTTGCCTAAGTCACTCCTTATAGCATTTGCTATCTGCCAGTGAAAGTACCGTCAAAATCGGTCAGCCGTTCCAGAGATTAGCCGAAACAAACAGACAGACAGAAAATTAAGAATATGTTTCTTTCTTATAATACCGTATATACTTTCATATGCATATAGTAAAAAGCATTTTGACATTACACACAGACACTTCAATTTTATGTATCTGTATAGATGAATAGTCGGTTGGCGTTAGTTTAACTAATAGTTTAATGACATTTTCTGAAACGCTTACTTCGAAGAAAAGAAAAGGACATTTGCAGTAATGCATGTTTGACGACACGTTTGGCTCAGTTTGTGTCACCTTACTTAATGTGTCAGCGGTCGCGGATTCGAGTCCCGCTGGGGTTTGTGTGATGAGCACTAATGTTTGTACTCCAGTCATAGGTGTTTCTATATATCTAATGTATTTAAAGTTATATAATATGTGTAATGTATCAACTATTTGGTATCCATAACACATGCCTCGTAGCTTAGCATGGAACTAAATGGTGTTGGGTGTTAATATCCCAGCATATTTATTTCTTTTATGCAATAAGTTTATGAGTAAAATTCTTTACAAATACTAAAAATATTGCACGTATATTAAGGTTTTTTTTAAAATGGAAATGTTTCCATATAGTAAATCAAAATAACTGATTGGTAGTTTTCATTTACTATACATACCTAATCAAATATTTTCGAAGTCGGTGTGCTTGTTTGAAGTCGGTTTTTATTTTTTTGTTAAAAAGTTTTTATGTATTTTATTAACCTTATTTATTTAAAACTATAAATGTGTTAGTTGGTTTGTTTGTCTTTTTTCTTTCAATGTAGCAACGTATTGACTTAATTGTATAGGAACATATATATGTATGTACATATACATATAGCCTGGCATGGTATCATAGTATGCATTTCATACACAGAAAATAGCTTCCATGGAATATTATAATATTATAATAAGTTGTCGTGTACACTTATATTATAAAGAAGTAAAGTTAGTAAGTTTTTGAGTTTGTTTATAAAATTGTGATAAACTAAAAATCCACTGAAACTGATTGAGATTAAATTTGGTATGAAGATAATTTGAGACCCTGGGAAGGTCATAGGAGTTTTATCCCGGAAATCATCCCTTATGGGGGTGAAAAGAGGGATGAAAGTTTATACAAAGTCTGAATCATGTTCAAGTAAAGGATATAAAACTCATCATACCTATGTATATACTTATATATAGTCTATCTATTCGATACTGACAGTTAAAAGTACCTATGGACAAACCTGAGCGAAGCGACAGTGAGTCGCTAGAACACTAATAAATTGATAATATTACTATATTTTTTTTCCTTATAAGGACCAAGGCTGAAAACGTATACGCAGGATCTACTTCGCGAAGTGAAGCAAAAGAATATCCCATCTGTGCCCACTTCATACACCCCTATTGGGAAACTTCAAATCAACAATCCCATGACTACGACTATCAGCTTTTACTCCTAGAAAAACCGATACCAGATACTTCTGCAAGTCGACCAATAGCGATAGGATCTGTTAATGACATTAAAGATGGGAACATGGTCTCTGTCACTGGATGGGGATATCTGAAGTTTAAAGTGAGGTTTTATATGTATTCTATTTCTACTTCATTTAATTACGGTCTGGATTGAAATCTATATAATAATACGTAGTTTGGATGAAAATATAATAATTTGGTACCATAGAGTTGATCTATTAATGTAGCCTGGAGGTAGAGAATGGAACTTGTAAGTGTTTGTACTGAAATGTTCATTAGTCTTACCGTTGAGTTTGTCAAGATTTGATTCGTGTATTTTTCAATTTTTTGTTAAATGTTCTAAGTAATCTCCAACTTTTTTTCTATTTTAGGCAAACAAAATGCAAGATATCCTTCGACGTGTGCATGTGCCAATAATTAATGAAGAAAAGTGTAAAGAAATGACGGACGGCAGTTACGACAACATTACGTCGAGAATGTTTTGTGCAGGATACGCTAATGGTACTAAAGACTCATGTCAGGTAAAGTTTTTATTATATACATATACATAATAACATATATTCCACCTTCTTCTAGCTTTACGTGTATCTGTTAAAGCTACAACTTAAATAATTATTAGAAAAGATTTTGTCAGTTTGTACGCTAATATCAGGATTGGTTGAATGAATTTACATCGAATTTCCACGTCATGCAAGTGTTAACTTCTGTTTCTTCTAAACAAACATATTATGTATCTAAGTATGTAGGTACGATTTCGTCTATCCGCCAGTAGGTTAATTAAAAATTGAAGGCAGGATACGGATAGAAATTAGTTTCAGTGAATTTAATCCATTTTGCAGGGTGATTCTGGAGGTCCAGTGGTGTACCAAGGTAAGCTACTAGGACTGGTGTCATACGGTTTGGAGTGCGCTCTACCAAACCATCCCGGAGTGTACGCAAATGTACCAAAAGTTCGAGGTTGGATCAGATCTGTTACCGCTTTACCATTATAAATAATAGAATGATAACAAATATTAAATATTTATTTTCAATTTTTCAGTTTTTTTTTAAATTTAACTCAGATCCTGTCCATTTAAAAAAATATATATCGTTATGATATATTATTTCCATACACTTTTAGATACTTACTAGTGACTCACCTTTACTCCGCTCAGCTTCGTCGCTACTTATGTTTTAACTTTTATTATAGTTTTCTCAGCGATGAGATATTTTTCCACAGACAGACAAAAATTCTAAAAACTATAGATTCGCTTATGTATCGATAATAATGTTTATCTCAATAAGATTTTCCAAAAAATATTTAATGTACAGATTCAACTCAGAATTTTATTATATGTATAGATTATATCAGATGTGAATATCAATGGAGACTATTTTGAAAAGATCACAACAGATTTTATTTTCATATAAAAAGTACAAATGAAAGTTAACTTTTTATCTATCTGGCTAATAGCTTAGGTATCTATTTTACTTCCAAACCCGAAAGTCAGACTCGACTTTCACAAAGGTACTTATATTTGAGCAATGTGCATTGAGCAGAATCATGTCGGAGAATGTACGAGCTTATTGGTAAATGTCTCTGACTACACTCAAGGCGGCTACACTTATATACTTGACAAGAACATGAAATAGCATGGCGCGTTCTTTGTCATTTAGTACGTATCGTAATTGTACAATCATAAAATAGCTATGTAGAAGTATATATTGTAAAACTCATTAATGCAAGCAGGCTTTTGAATATACATATATGTTACTGGCCAAACCAGATTTCAGGCCCAACTAGTTTATTTTAGGCCAAATCGAGTCATCCTAAGTATGTCAGGATATACTAGATTAGCCCAGAACAATCTAGTTTGGCCTATACTTTAGACTGTGATAAAACATAATATTTCATGACGTGAGCTATTTATTTAATTTCCAAAACTTTTAACCGCAATAAATAAATAATATAAGGTGGATCTATTAACACTTTCTTACTATAATAGTCAAACTATGATCTAATTCAAGTAAATTATTAAATTATTAATAATTTTTTATACTATTTTCTCACGAGACAGAGAGAAAATTATATAATAATATAACTTTTTTTTCGTCTTCACTCTTCTAAATAAGATACTTACTTCAATTTGACGTGAAATTTAATACCCAAGGGAGATTTATCATTTATTGAGGACTAATAATTGCCTTTAAGATGACTATATAATTTTATTATATCTATACATATAATAAAATTGTAACTAAGCCGAATCTG
Source organism: Brenthis ino (assembly GCA_921882275.1). Lineage (NCBI taxonomy): Eukaryota > Metazoa > Arthropoda > Insecta > Lepidoptera > Nymphalidae > Brenthis > Brenthis ino. Next base: position 10,862,050 of record OV170229.1, on the reverse strand, counting down.
TACATTAAATATTTTTTATGATACAGAGGCCGAATCTATAGTTTTTAGAATTTTTATTTGTCTGTCTGCCTGTTCCCGCATCACAGAAAAACCACTGGAGGGATTTTGATGAAATTTGGTATGGTGATAGCTGGTTAACCGGGTCATCATATAGGATACTTTTTACCGCGGGAAAATATCTCATTTCTGAGAAAAAATGCAAAAACTGCAATGTAAGAGTATACTAATATGTAAAACCAAATAATTTGGTTTTTTCTCATCTGAACGCGGGTTTAGAGTTTAGATTCTTTCCATATCCTTTTATTCCACGGAACTACTTAGAATAACGGGATAATGAGTAGCCTCATCATTATCTCTCTCAAAAAATATGTGTATGTCGAAAAGTATGAAGCAAATTCATTAATTTGACAAAAGACTAGGACTGAGAGATTTAGTTATTATCAAATCGAAAAATCGGTCAAGTGCGAGTTGAATTCACACACGCAGGAATCCGTACCATCGTACATGTAATTTTTATTAATATGACGTTTACTCTATGTATGTATGTTTTTTTTATTAATTTTTATTATTTGTTGTTATAGCGGCAATAGATATACATACTCTGTGAAAATTGCAGACAGACGAACAGACGGATGGACAGCGGAGGCATATTAATAGTGTTCCGTTGGCACTCTTCGGGTATGGAACCCTAAAAAGCAATTTCACATTTATGGCATGATAGCCAACGACTGACTGATGAAACCAGGACAATTGTATGATTAATAATAAAAATTACTGTAAGTAAGACTTATGAAAAGTCACCACATGTTCTACTGAACCACTTCGATCGTTTTTCCTAGGAATTATGTCAAGTTTGAAGGAAAATTTTAAAAGGCTTTTACTCTTAATGAAGGCGGTCGAGCTCCCCAGACGATGTATTAATTTTTCTCGGACCAAATCCTATTAGCTCTCCTTTTTTTATAATAGAAATTAATAGAGGCTTGTTTATATAAATTTAAGCATTTTGTACCAAAATCTTCCACCACGAAGAAAAATTGCAAGAAAATTAACTATTTATATCAACTTTAGCTGCCAGACTATATTTTTAGCCTGTGACGCATAAAAGGGGAGCTATAAACATGTTTTGGAAGTTTTTTGTGATGAACTGGTTTTAATACGCTATTTATAAAAATATTGGTTAATTCAAAGAAGATTATCGATAGGATGAATATATTACGTTTAACTGACTGCCTCGGTGTTGTAGTGGCTAGCATGTAAGGCTGCACATCCGGAGGTACTGGGCTTGAATCCTGGGTCGGCTCAAGTTTACTGTGAAAGACGATATATTTATGTAGCGTTAACACGCTACTTTATTAGTTTTTAATATCAAAAATTATTTAAATATAGATAAAATATTTACGTTTTACTTAAGGGATAATATATGTATTTATTTAAATTTTTTACTAAAAGTAATATAAAAAGTATTTGTATGCCGAATATTCGCGTAAATCTAAGAATTAAATAAAAATCTAAGAATTTTCAGATTTTGTCGCGGTTGCTTTATAACAGTAAATACAGTCACGGGAGAGACAAAGGTTTTAGAGATCTTAAAAGTTATTACATACTAGCGACTCACCCTCGCTTCGCTCAGGTTCGTCCCTAGGTTGCTTCCCAATAAAACTTTCATCCTCATTTTCATCCCGTTACGGGAGGATTTCTGGGATAAAAATCCTATGCCCTTCCCAGGGTCTCAAACTATCTTCTTACCAAATTTCGTTTAAATCGATTCCGTAGATTCAAAGATTATCCCCTACAACGTCACAGACTCACAAGCTTTACCTCTTTATAATATTAGTATAGATATAGTTGTTACAGAGTACAGAGTTACAGACAGTATCTACCCACCTAGTATAGATATCGCGACAAAATCCGAAAAGAGAGTTTTATTTAAAGTAAAGAAATTTCGATAGTTGTAACCAGGTCGTCAAGCAAAATGAGTATGGGTGTTTTGAAATTAGTAATTTAAGATTACTAATTTCAAAACTCCCAACACAATAACACATTGAGGCCCGTTCAATGAGCCTTAGCACGACATCTCTGCAGTACTTTAGTAAAGAATTTAGTATCTCGCAGATTCCAGGTGACGCTGCTGCATCAGGCCAACGTTACCATATCACTGCAATGTCATTAAAGTGGAAGTTGTTCATGTCCTTTTACCGTCCAAAAAGAGCTAATAGCCAGCAAATTTAACGAATTTGCTTGTTTTTTATCTTAGAATACTCTCGATTTTCAAAAAAAAAAACTTAATCAAAATTGATTCATCAGTTCGGGCTCTACGATGTTACAGATAGATACACAGGAACATGTTAAACTTTTAACTTCCCTCTGTTTGCGTCGGGGGTTAATAAATGCGAGATATCTATAAAATAAAAAATAGCGTAGCTACCAATTTGAGTGAATATTATTTTTACTTATACTTTAGAACTTAATCGTCTTCCGCATTTCTCCGCGGATTCGATACTTAATTGGAAAAGCTATTAACTTTTTTCGTAGGAACAAGTCGTTTTAATTTTAATTGCCCAAGATATTTCTGTCGATGAATTTTCTTAGTACATAAACATTTATTTGTAGGTAAATAAAGATGCTTTATTATTCATTAAAAATATAATTCTTATGCAAAAATCTTTATATTTGTAGTGCTTATATTAAGTCCCTAGATACGTTTTGATGCTTAGTATGGAATAGATTTATTTCAAATTATTTTTCGTTAATTTTTCCCATGCTTTATTATTCTGCTATTCAGGGCGAAGACAAATACAACAAAATAAAGATCATAAAAATCGGTCCAGCTGTTCTCGAGTTAAAAGTGTTGTAAAAAACCAGTCTTTGTTTTCTATACATATATAGATAAAACGGCGACAGTTAATCGAGTGATCAATACAACTCCGAAGTTTGTTTGAAGTTTCCGACTGGGAATAGATACAAAGAAGGGTAAAATGAAATAAAGTAAAATATACACAAAAGTTTTGCTACTACTATAGCGTAACTAGTGGTGGAACATGTTAAGTGACCTACTATCTACTGAAGCCGTTATTTTGCGTGTACCGCGACTAAAGGCAGTAGGTATTAATAAAACATGTACATATACAAATTGTGATATGCATTAATTTATGATGTCCAAAATAAAACTTGTAACACTTTTTCAGAGTACAGAGCCTTAAGACAAAATAAAATAAATATGTATGTTGAGATATTAACACACAGCACCATCTAGTTTTCATGGTAAGCTACGAGGCTTGTGCTATCGATACCCAGATAGTTGATACACTATACATATATAACTATAATTTATACTAAAACTATAAATACATACATATTGTAAATATAAACACTCACGAACATTCGTGCTCATTACACAAATGAGGGCCTCCAGCGGGACTCAAACTCTCGATCGCTGGCACAGCCAGTACAAACGTGTCGTCAAAATTTTCTTAATAGTACAAAGAAAATTCGAATATCCGCAGATAAAGATAAAAAAAAACTAAAATATATTACAAAAGAACAAATCCTAAAAGAATAGTAAATTTTGTTTGTTTTCTCATAACTAACTCGATTTCATCACTATGCTGGGACGATCAAAAGTTGATATTTCGTATTACACACCCCCTTATTCACATATTCGAGTATTCACATCCCTGCCTATTCTAGGTTACGAAACATACGGGTCTTTATTTTAACCGGACCCGTTACTGGTTTTTGATTTAGCGGTTTTGATTGAGGTTTAACGGTTTTATATTAGTACGAGATACGGTATTTGAAATATATACCCTCATCTGTTATTTGATAAATCCAAAATGGACTACTTAGCTAAATCACGGGCCAATACTGTTAAATAATATTAACTTTAATTAACTTTTTTTGATCAACTTGTTTTAATGAAAATCGAGCATTAGTCGAGAGAATGCAACCTATATTTTTCTTCCTGCAATTTTTTTTAAATATAGGTTGCCTTTCCCTTCAGCACAACTATGAAGTTGCCAGGTACAAACAGGTAAAAGGTAAACAGGTGTTATATAATATATCGTCATCAGTCATTAAGTTGATTTTTTAATGAAATAATTATATTATTTTATTCCATATTCAACAGTATTAAGTTGTCTTGCCATATCTATGGCTGCCTATATTTTAAATGTTAACTTTTAAGTGCGAACTGAGAGTGTTCTAGTGGCTAGCATATACGGCAGATTCCATTCAAGTCATGCGTCGGGCCTGGTATAGTTATTGAGTTTTTTCTGTTTAGAAAATTTCGGTATCAGCCATTGGAAAGCGGGTAGAGTTTCGCTCCCGTACCTCAGGAAGATTGTGAAGCCGTTAGTCCTGCGCCAAAGTCTTGATCTCCGAGAGTCGAAATCGAGTTATCCCAACGGAGTTTGACAGTGCAGGATTAGAGAATGCACTTGTGTTTACGTTCATACTTGTGCACTATAATATCTTCTGTGTAAATGACTATTCTCTAGATTATTTTCATTATTATTTTTAGGTGTTTTTTTTTAAATATACAAAAAATATTTCATTTTGTGCTTGAAATACTTCTTTAATTTACATTAGATGTACCTACATTTGATTTTCGCGAGGTATACTTATTTTGTACAATAAATTGACAATAAATAAATTATTATAGCGATTACAGCTACTTCGTTAAAAGATTAGAATAATAATTTATAGTGTATATTGCCATTTTAATAAAACTATTTTTGGAAAGGATTTTTTTACGAAAATTAAGATTTAATTACTTTTTTTTATACATAATCCAAATAGATATAGATAGATATTTTTATGCAGTAAAAGTATCTTATATTTTGACCCGGATAACCAGCTATCATCATATTAAATTTCATTAAAATCTGTCCAGTGATTTTCTCGTGATGCGTTTCCAGACAAACAGACAGACAGACAAAAATTCTTAAACTATAGACTTGGTATTATTTATTGTATCGATAAAAATGACTATTTCAATATGATTTTCCAAAAAGTATTTAATGTACAGATTCGACTTAGTTAGAATTTTAGTTTAAGTATATATAAATCTTATTAACAATGCTTTCACTAATAAAGAACCACACAATTCACTAAAACACTATACCTGTATCATAGTACTTTATTGACGTTCCGTGAACGAAATTACGGACTAACATTAATGAGGAATAAACAAAAAAACGTGTGTGTGTATTTATGTACGCACATAAGAGGCGTAACAGAACAAAAATATCTAAAGATTTCATCCCGTATGTCACAACTCTGTTTGTAAAAGGAATGCAGCTAACTTCATCATGTCGATTTTTGGCTATCGGTGTGCGCGCGCATCGTAAAAATTTTACCCTAATTTTTTTTCCAAACGTTCCAAAAGAACTATATCTTCAATAGTAATAAAAATATATTATTAGAACCAACCGTTCGAAACAGATATAAAATCCGTATAACTCCAAACTTCAATCTGCATTCACGTCGAGTCGCTGCGAGTGTTTTCCGAACGTTTTCCTTCGAACACTACTTCGTATGCGGGGAAACGTGACCATGATTTATTTAGAGAAGGATGACGTCCCGCTTTTATTTATCTATAGGATTCTGATTCAACAATACCCATGAAATATCGAAGATTCTTGCTAAGTTTATGAGAACTCGCCTCAGGCCATTTTCATATCATAGCTAATATGAGATGTTTACGAGATGCCTTCAATATTCCTCGTTGAAAGATAATTGGCTTTCTATTTCAGTAACTCTAGAAGTAAATTATATTCATGTATCATAAATAATAAGATATCTTGTATCTATTGACTCTTATAGATTAGTTTTTGCGTACGGTTTCGTCTTAATTTATTCAAATAAACTTTTACAAGCACTTTTCAACGTCAATGTTTCGACCTGTTGTCATTATAAATGAAATGTGAGTATTGTAAGTCCTTGAGGAAGCTACTTCAGTTTTGCTAAGAGCCAGTAAAAAGCTTATAAAACTAATATTTCTTTGCAATACTGGAATATAATAACTTTGTACGTATTGTGATGTACATTGTACAAGTTAGTATTGTATTTTATTGTATTGTATTCAACGCTTTTTTCTTAACGTCCCACTACTGGGCATGTGTCTCCCTTCAATATGAGGCCATATTTCACCACGCTGGCCTAGTACCTGTTGGCGGACTCCACATGTCTTTCGAAAACTTGATAGGCTCACTCAGACCTGCAGGTTTCCTCACAATGTTTTACTTCACCGTAAGACTAGTGGTAATCATGTTGGAAATGATGTGAAATGAAAACAAAGGTGCGAGACCCGGGATTTGAACCCGCTTTACTCGGTTTCTCAAGCGAACTGGGTATCACTAGACTACCACTGCCTTACGAGTATCTATACAATAAACATAAGTATCTATTACAATTATTCTCCCAAAACATCTGCAAATATAATATTTCGTGAATCAATAAATTTTCTTTTATCTTAGATAATTATTATTTTTATATTTATAAGAAATGCGCATTTGCTTGTAATTTCTAAGAAAAGATGTTTTCATACGATAATATGAGTTTTGTATCATTTTAGAACTACAACCAAATACTGCCTTTACATGTTTTTCAGTTCCGAAAAACGTCAAATGACTGGACTGATTTGGATGTAATCTAGAAAAGGGATAGATGGCCCTTTTTTAGAGCCTCCCCCTTCTTAATGGGGTGTCACAGAATCACTTACGCACTCAACCATGACACTCTGACGTCTCCACTCTGCTATCAGGGAAGTACCAGGAACAACCCGCATGGTACACCGCCCTTCAAAGCGGGTCACCTCTCAGTGTATATCTTGGCTTCATGCCGGATTGCCAGACGCTAATGAGCCTCCCAACCACGACGACTGGAATAACACATAGCCTATACGTTACTATTAGGCATCCAGGGACATAATATCGGATCGGAGCGAGGGTCACTAGTAGGTATACTATAAATATATCATTTGGGTTAATTATTTCGTGATTAAAACTATTTTATTCATTGTTTATGAAATTTGCTTATTACATTATCTGATATATTTAAACGAACAATTTTTGCATATTTATTTATTTATTTATTTATACCGGCGATCTTGGAAACGGCTTTAACGATTTCGCTGTTATTTGGTACATGGGAGTTTTCGTTGGCGTAAAGTCGATCTAGATTAGTCTTATGTCTGGGAAAACGTGTATTTTCAAGTTTTCATGCAGTTTTCTTACGCATTATTGCACGCAAAATATATTAAACTAGCTTTGCTCGCGGCTCCGCCGCGGTTCAGATGACCAAAAACCAAATTCTTAGGTTTTACATATTAGTATACCCTTGAGGTTTTTGTATTTTTTCTCAGAAATGAGATATTTTCCCGCAGTAAAAAGTATCCTTTATGTTAACCCGGATAACCAGCTATCACCATACCAAATTTTATCAAAATCCTTCAGGTGGTTTTTCTGTAATGCGGTAACAGACAGGCAGACAGAAATTCTAAAAACTATAGATTCGGCCTCTGTATCGAAAATAATGTTTATTTCAATAAGATTTTCCAAAAAATATTTAATGTACAGATTCAACTTAGTTACAATTTTATTATATGTATTGATATATTACCGCATGCTTGGCCATAAGCATCGTGGTCAAGCGGTTAAGGCGCAAGATTGACAATCACAGGTGTCCGGGTTCGAATCCCGGTCGGAGACAAAGTTTTACTTTTGTTTTTTATTTTTTATTTTTTTTTGTATTTGTTCAAGTTTTTGTTAAGAAAATTGTACTTTCGGCTTAAAAGCTCAAGCGAAGCTCGGTCGCCCAGGTACTTTAAATAATATTCGACAGTTATTGTACCACTAACTGACAGATGGTTTAACTATTTAAAAGGCGAGTGCACAATTATTATACACAGTTATTCGTTTTTCTTTCGCTGTGAGGTTATTTTTAAAATATATTATCTAATCAGAATAGTCCCCCTAGACCTTTCACAAGGCCCCATATAATATGGGGCCCTTAAATATGAAGATAACTGGATATTTTAAAACAATAATGTTAAAGACCGTGGCTGTTATTAACATAGCGAAGTTTTTAATTTAGCGGCGAGTCGCGGCCCCCGGGGAAATACCGGGACGTATTAATATCTCGGAATTTATGTATTTATGTTGGAGGCAGACTTTCTGTTAAGAATTTTCAGAAGTTTCAGATGTTTAGGTAGATTATATTAATGATAGATATATTATATATAGTATAATAATTAGATATTTTTTCTTTATAAATAATTTTAGTAATATCTTTTTGATATTTTTTGGGATTAATATAAATAAAAATCCCTTAAGTAAAGTAATAAAGTAGCTTATATCATAATCTATTGTATAAAAGTAAGAAAAAAAATGACTCGATTAGTTATTGCGTTGCTGCGCATAAAACGGACAAACACAATTTCATGAATTCTCGGTATAAAACTAGTTTTTTTTTGTAATTTACAGGTTTTCGCCAATAATATTTCAAATAGCAACATTTGTGATAAATTATGGAGTTAATTTTAAGCATTTCGCTTAATGTTAATAATGATATTGTACAAAATATAATGATGTTCATAATATATATTGATAATACTTTTACAAAATTTACAATACATTTATCATATACATAAATAAATATGTTGGGATATTACCACACAGCACCATCTAGTTGCATGGTAAGCTACGAGGCTTGTGTTATGGATACCAGATAGTTGATACACTACACATATGTAAGTTTAAATACATACATAATATTATAAATACAAGCACCTATGAATAGAGTAAAAACATTCGTACTCATCACACAAAGGAATACCCCCAGCGGGACCCGAACCCGTGACCGCTGGCACAGCTAGTAGGGTCACTACAAACTGAGCCAAACGTGTCGTCGTTAATAATAAAAGATTCTGTATCAAATCTATACTGCCAATGTATAAACTAGCGTTCGTCTCCTGGTTCAGATTCGTCAATAATCATTATATTATTAAAGTCGTGCATCCCTAGTTACGTTTTAAATAGATATGAATAGTTATTGCGAGTGTACCTTAGGAGAAAGACTTATGTTATTGTAGATTTTTCTGTAGGCCTTACTAAGACCTATTCCAAACAATGTACTAGAAAATTTCTATGTGTTAATGTTTTGATGTATGTCTTAAGGTTTAGCCAGTTAGACATGTAAAGACGACTTGATGAACCAGTTATTGTGTTTTCCTGTGGGAATGATCTTTCATTAGGAGAATCTTAGAGTAAAAGGTATCCTAAATGTTGACTCGTAATAAGTTATCACTACACAAAATTTAGTTAAAATCGGTCCAGTACTTTTTGCTTGAAACGCGAACACACAAACAGACATACAGACAAACAGATTTTTTTTAATAACTATTGTTTTTTGGTCCATATTTTGCAGTCATTGCTATTAAGAAAAATATTTCATGATCGGATTTCCCTAAGTTATTAACTATTTTATTACATGTATAGATAACTTTTTTGTGAAGCGAGGGTAAGTCACTATAGAGCCTTATTTTTTTGTAATTTTTTTTGCTATGCAATTATTTTACTTATAAAGTTTTTTTTATTAATTAAATAGTCATCTTTCTTAATATTAGATACTTACTAGCATTGCCCGCGGCTCCGCCCGCGTTCAGATGACCAAAAACCAAAATCTTAAGTTTTACATATTAGTATACTCTTACAATACAGTTTTTGTATCTTTTATCAGAAATGAGATATTTTCCCGCGGTAAAAAGTATCCTATATGTTGACCCGGATCTATCATCATACCATCATCAAAATCTGTCCAGTGGTTTTCTCGTGATGCGGTAACAGACAGACAGACAGACGAAAATTCTAAAAACTATAGATTCGAACTCTATATCGATAAGAATGTCTATTTCAATTAGATTTTCCAAAAAATATTTAATGTACACATTTGACTTAGTTACAATTTTATTATATGTATAGATTATTTTATTTATTTTTAATTTTTCATACACTATACATCGGAATAGGTGTTGTCTGAGAAAATAAAAAATAAAAAAACTATTAATAATAATATACCTACATGTCAAAATATATACAAAATTACAGCTTATCGACGAATATCGATTTGTGTAGGTTATTGAAAATTAGCACTCAATTTTAGATTTATCGGCTTATATAAATTGAGAAATAAGCCACTCTGTTCTTCAAGAGTTCACTTCAAAACGCCGAAATACGTGCTTCATTAGTTTAGCCAAAGATTATAAGTATCAAGTTTGAATTAATTTTGGCTAAAATATTATTTTTCACAGACACTCTTCGCCACCCTTTTCACCCTTTAGGGATGGAATTTCGACAACATTCCTTTATGAGTGGTTACCTGGAGATTTTCGTCCCCTTAATTCTAATTTTGAATTTAAATTAGAAAACAAATAATAATTGCTAGAGGCTAAATGTGGACTAATGGCTGGATGAACTAGCGATTCGCACCCATATTTGTGTAAAGAATAATGATTTCATACAAATCTCTTATCCTTATCCCGCGCTACGTACGCTTTTTTTTCTCCCACGTTCTTGATATAATGTTTTGGAAATGCATTTACGCATACCACTAGTATACATACAGGTGATTATGTGGGACTCACCGGCTAGAAAAACCAGTAGTATCCACTAAAACCCAACGGAACCTCTCTCATCTTAATGAAGCGTCGCAGGATCGCTTACGCACTTAACCACGACGCCTCGACGGCAAGTTTGCAGAAATAGACCACCCGACAATGGGGTTGCTCCCATGGTCCACTCTGCTGTTACAGAAGCACCAGGAGCAACCCACATGGTACACCGCCCACCGAAGTGGGTCATCTCCCTGTGTGTTTCTTGACATCGCGCCCGGCTTGACTGTGGATTCTAATAAGCCCCACCACGACGAAGGTGAGCACACGTCGTTTCCAGTCTACTTCAATTTCTATTTCCGTAATGAATTTATACAAATATAGGTTAAAAAGTGACATAGGCATGTTTCTGTTTAGCTAGAGACGTACACGGATAAAGTGAGGTTTGATTTAAAGGGTACCACGATAACTTGAAATTACTTCGCCTTCATACTAATAAGTGAGAGCTGAATAATCAGATGGATCAATAGGTATAACCCCATACCGATAACTGTATTAATTGAAATAATATATAAGTTTTATTGTAATTTTAACATAAGAAAAATTAATATAGGATCAAGTATGGTTATTGAGTTTATCGGTTAAGAAATTCTCATGAATAGCCCGAAGTTGCGAAGTACGGTGTTTTACACCCGTGCCTCGGACAGCACGTAAGGCCGTCGGTCCTGCGCCTGATCTCATCTGTCGTGTTGAAGTATTGTCCCACCGGAGCATGACAGTAACAAGAATAGAGTGTGCATTTGTGTCTGCTAGAAAACTTGGCACTATAGTACCTCCTGAACAGTTGGCTCGTAGTAGTGAGATTAGTTATCGTAACCGTATAGTATATTACAAAGAGGTAAAGTTTGTGAGTTTATTTGTAATGGATAAATTAAAAATCCGCTGAACCGATTTACATGAAATTTAATATGAAGATAGTTCGAGACCCTGGAAAGGACATAGGATAATTTTATTCCGGAAATCATTCCTTAAGGAAGTGAAAAGGGGGATGAAAGTTTGAATGGGAATCAATAATTTCTCAAGTGTGGAATATAAAAGTTGTCATACCTATATACTAATATATTATCTATCAATTCCATCCTAACAGTTAAAACGTACCTCGGGACGAACCCGAGCGAAGCAAGGACGAGTTGCTAGTATTATATAGATTTTAACTGAAAATTCACAGGCAAGCCATAGGCAGAAAATATCTATACAAAAATATATATTATTATTATTATATTAGTAAGCTTCATTGTTTTAAGTGAATGAATATATCACAGTCGCTCGATTACTACAAGATTTCATTTGTAAATAATATGGTACAGTTAAATAAAAAGCTCAATTAGTATTGTACCTTAATTTACATATATTTTCATCGAACTACAATTATTACTAATGCAAAGGTTCTTTTTGTGTTTCTAAGTAATCCATACTAATATTATAAATGTTCAAGTGTGTTTGTTTGTTTGTTTGTTTGTTTGTTTGTTTGTTTGTTTGTTTGTTTGTTTGTTTGTCCTTTTTTCACGTCGAAACGGAGTGACGGATTGGCGTGATTTTTTGTGTAGAGATAGTTGGAAGGCTGGAGAGTGACATATGCTACTTTTTACAGCGGCAGATTATCTAATTCCCACGGGAAAACACATACAGTCCAAAAAATATTTATGATCAGAATTACTTGAAACTTGGTATTAAATGCTCGTCAATAATATTAAATAAATATGTGTTTAAGCGTTTTTCGAAACTCATCCTATAAGGGGGTAAAATATAGGAAGAAATTTTTTATGAAACTACCTTTTTAAAGTTTTTTTTGTAGTTTTAGCGCGAGCGCAGCCGCGGGTTCTGCTAGTAGTTTATATATTCTTACATCCATGCAAATATAATTTTTTATTTTATGGTGCAGTAAAAGCATAACCAATCAACATTAATACAAAATAAAAAAATTAGAAATATACTTAATTATATACCTATACAAAACAAATGTATAATTAGTTATTACTGTACATTACAATATTATTTGTAATAATAATTTTTAAATTTTATATGAACTTTAAAATTATCACTACATATAGAAACTAAATTGGACTAGTATTATATATAAATACACACAATACAATGTTAACTGAGTCGAATCTGTATATTAAAAATTCTTCGGAAAATCTTATTGAAATAGTCATTATTTAAACATATACCCACACGTATACATATATTTAGATTTTATGAAAGTTAGATACTATTGTATTAAAATTACCAAATGATTCATGCACCATCTATTGCACGTTAATAAAACTTTCAGGTACACAAATATTAGTATATTTATCATCCAAAGTATCATTATAATAAAATAAACATAGAAACAGACAAACATTCAATTTGATATATATGTATATAGATAAGTTGAAGCTCTCTCTACTGGGAATCGTAGCCCAATCTTAAAAAATATATAAGATATGAGCAGGTCAGCAGAGTCGAATAGGTCAGCATGAAAAGGTTGAAATTTCACGGAATACTGGGCTCGAGGAACGCTTGTCACGCCAAGCGTGTCGTCGATTTTAGAGCTGAGGAAAACTGCATTCCAAAAACTTTTCCTAGACACAAAATTTAGTCGATTTTCGTAACTTTGTTTATTTTAAAACTGTGTTAACTATAAAAATACAAAATTAGTTAAGTTTTGACAAAGAAATACTTTTGTAGTTTCATGTTTGTTTGTTTGAAGCACCTTTGTCGCTATGAAACCAGTCCAATTTAAAAAAAATAGATTATTACAAAAAATAAACCAAAGCAATTTTTATAATCAAATAACCCAGAAATAAACCCATTACACCAGGTGTAATAAATTATAAAGTTTCTTAATGGTACTTTAAAAGCTTAGTGCTGTATAAATCAATTAAATAGCATCCATTGACTGGTTTACTGCTTTTCTGTTTACGGCAAATTGTAGAAATGCTTCAATGAATAGCTGTTTTCACATTCAGGTTTGTATGGAATTGTCTACAGCCTAATTTAAAGTGGCAATTTTGACGCTTATAAAATTTTAGTTTATAAAAAGTTTTAAGTTTTTAGGGTTCCGGATTCAGGTAGGTAATAACGGAAACTTTACAGGACGACTTGTCTGTCTGGGTTGTCAAACTATCAGTCAAATCAATCTCTAATCTTCAAATCGTACGGACAAATCTACACTACTATTGCAAAGAGGAAAGATTTGTATTTTTGTACGTTTGTAACGAATAAAACTACTAGACCAATTTAGATGAAATTTAGTAAGAATATAGTTTGAGACCCTGGGAAGTACTAAGATAATTGTTTTGTATCGGAAATCATCCCTTAAGGGGGTGACAATGGGGATGAAAGTTTGTATGAGGAATCAGTCTAGTATGACATACATACATATAGATTTTGGTGATTAATGAAAAATATAAGCACACTACACGCACACGCACCCATGCTCGCATGCATTGCATTATACATACATAAAATATTTTAATATCATATTAATATTATATTTAAAAAAACGTAATTTCTGAACTATGAATTATGAAAATAATATGGATCATAATATCTCATCTAATTTTTACAGAAAATAAATTGAAGGTATAGCCTCTTAACACTTAAATTTTTTGAAATTTCTATAACCGTTTCACCATATTATTATACAAGCCTTTTTTTCACAGAATAAAAATAAGCTGTAATTCTTGCTTAAATCCTCCGTTCAATATTAAAAATTGAGGTAACATAACTTTAGTTGTTTTGAACACTAGCAAGTACAAACATAATATTATGTCTATGTTTCTACTTGCAAGTTTCCAAAGTATAATGTGATTTGGGTCTAATTATCTAGACAAAATCATATGGCTTCTATGGGGTGGATATGTAATAAAATTGTAACTGAGCCGAATCTGTACATTAAATATTTTTTGGAAAATCTTATTGAAATAAACATTATTATCGATACAGAGGCCGAATCTATAGTTTTTAGAATTTTTGTCTGTCTGTTACCGCATCACAGAAAAACCACTGGAGTGATTTTGATGAAATTTGGTATGGTGATAGCTGGTTATCTGGGTTAACATATAGGATACTTTTTACTGCGGGAAAATACCTCATTTCTGAGAAAAAATTACAAAAACTGCAATGTAAGAATAGACTAATACGTAAAACCTAAGAATATGGTTTTTGGTCGTCTGAAAGCGGGCGGAGCCGCGGGCAATGCTAGTGAGTTATATAATTTCAATATAATTTATTCATAGATAAGTTGACAATAAATAAAATCACATGAAGCCCCACAAACGTTCAAAACAAAAGACTATATTTTTACCACCACAAATGCTATAATCTAATTATACGTATATTAAGTGGTGACTGTCCGTCTCGCCTGCAGTTGACAGATGGCGGCGCGTTTAAAAACTATGTATACGTACAAATTAATATATCGGTGGCCACAAAACGAGGCGCTGATACATTTTCTTAACATAATGTTTTTATTTTGAATTGTAGCTACGTACATACAGATGTAATTAATAGAAGATTAAAAAATAGAGCATCTTTAATGATATCCCAAAAGTTTTCTGCAAAAAAACCTTTTTTGTCAACTATTGGGATTTGTGAAATTTGCTGTTTTGATTTGAAAATATTTGATAATATTTTTGAGCTAATGTGGGATCTAGGAGATGGATATAGTTTGGACTTTTCAATGGCTTTGCAAATCAGCGACAAAAAATGTCCTCACCGAATGAGCAAAATGAGAAAATTTTAGCGCGCTATTAATATATTTTTTTGTGAAAACAACTTTCAGTATTGCATTTCAGGTTCAATTTATATTGTTGTATATTTATTTTAACTAGAATAATTACCACAATTGGAGACAGTTTTAAGAGAACTTTTGCATGGGATAGTGTTCTACTACTTTTTTGATCGATGGCTATGAGTAACACGTTCGAATATAAGTTTATTTAATTATTTTGAATGAGCTCAATACAATACAGTTGTTCGAAAGCATGTTTGGAACCTTAGTACCTTCGCTTGAGGTCGTGTTGCAATTTATTTATTTGTATGTATCATACAAATTTTGAAAAATGAAATCTAAACTTCATTTCGCATCTCTAAAAGAGGAAGAAAGGGGAAAGCTTTTACTGTTTTTATGCACCGAAATAAAAAGCTTAAATGTCTCATTTAACGGCACGTTCTAATTTAGTATACAAAAATACCTTTTAGATAATATATCATATCAAATATTTTTTTATACCTAAAAAAAATTTTTTTGTTATCTTTTGGTACAATTTTGTGTTTTATTATGACATGCGTTATTCGTTTTTTCCATAACCACACGATGTACAGAGTAATGTATAGGTCCACTGTGGCTCGGCGGCGGCGCGGCGCTGACATCTTGTTATGGCGAATTTTATAAATAGTATTAATAGTATAATAATATTATTTTAAAATAAACTTTTTTACCCTTTCCTTGTCGTTTCTACGCCTTAGTGCTTATTTGTTCAAGCGACCAATACTTGTTGTACTTTACGGAAGAATTTTTTTCCGTCTATTTTAAAAACAAAGCTTTATTTCTAAGGTTTACATACATATATGTATGTATAAATAAAATACATATATTTTTTTTGTTAAAGTAAAATATGTATTTAATACCTTTTTGACATTTAATCTATTTGGCGTATTGGTAATAACGAAAATGAGTTTGTTTTACTTACTCTATGATTTTAATATCATTTGATAGAAACAAGAAATTATTGAGTAAAAAACGAGTTGTTGACATGAGTAAAGTAAATTACGAAATAGTTATAATACTTATATTGAATTCGAACCCGTTACTATCATAGTTAACTCACTGGATTATCAAATAATTACTTGAAAGATTTTATATAAATCGATAATGTTTAATAATAATAATCTTTATTGCAAAGATATAGATTTGTTTCCAATTTACATAAAAATAATTATAATATAATAACATATGCTGTTATCACAAGTCTGAATTATAATTGACATCACTTCACTTATACATATTATGTAACCATTTCAAAGCAAAAAAAATGTAATAAACAAAGTTTAGTTAAATTTTTTGCAAGTGTAACAAACAAACGAACTAACAAGTAAACGAACAAAAAAAAACAAATGTATTTATTATATTGATTAGTGCTAATTTTATACATTAAGGAAGAGTAATATATGAAAGAAATAATTTAACTCTCCACAATAAATATAAACTGAAATCGTTATTTTATTTTAAGCATTCGCTTTTAAAGCTTAATTATTTAATTGAAAGACTTTCAGCAAGTATGTACCAAACCAAAGGCTGATTTACACGACGCGACGTGTCAAAATTTGCAATAATTGTATGTATTATACAGATCACAATTTTAGTATTCAAGATTTGTAAGAAATATATTTGCTTACTTATAAGAAAGTTAATATTATTGTGTAATGTATAATAAATGGTTATAAAACCATTTGTTATACACATATGTTACAGTCGAAACTGCTTTTAAATGACAAAAACAGTCAAAAGTACTTTTGACTGTTTTTATCAGTCTGTAGTAGTCGTGAGTTTTGACTGCAACATATACACATGAAAATCCTAGTAAACATTACGCTATATTTTATGATGATAAAACTATTATTAACGGTTTAGTGTACAAATCAACTTGTTCAAAATCAATGCGCAAATTATGGGTTTAACCGTTTAACGTTATTGTAAACTAGCGACTCACCCTCGCTCCGCTCGGGTTCGACCCTAGTTACGTTTAGTATAGTTTTCTCTGAGATGAGAAATTTTCCCGCAGTAAAAAGTATCTTATATTTTGACACGGATAACCAGCTATCATCATACCAAATTTCATCAAAATCTGTCCAATGGTTTTCTCATGAAGTGTTCCCACACAGACAAACAGACAGACTCTGTATCGATAATAATGACTATTTCAATAAGATTTTCCAAAAAATATTTAATGTACAGATTCGACTCAGAATTTTATTATACGAGTATGTATAGACCAGGCAAAGAAAATATTGTGTAAATGAGCCTTTATTCGCCTTCAATAGATTGAACAGAAGTAGATATATTCGTAGAAAGGTAGATGTTTATTTTGCAAGCTCAATAGCCTGGTAGATATTTCAATTTCTTTAAGACCGGTGTGAACGTTGAACGGTCTGAAGTTCAATTCTGGCGCTCGACACGTTCTTTCCAAAGTAATCTTAGTTGAATTGCAAGTAGAACTACTTGAGAATTTCCAACAAAATACATCTAAAGATAGCTTTCGAGTAATATGTGTTCGGACTTGTTTCTAAACTTCAAAATATTAGATTGTCAATGCGATTGTGAAATGTATAGAAAGTTTTCACTTGTCTGTTTATTTGTGTGCGCTAGAAATTGGGGCTTATTATACAACGTATCAGTTTTTTCAGTGTCCAACTACTGGGCATGGGCCTTCACTCAATGCGAAAGTCCACCAATTAGGCCATAGTCCAACATGCTGTCCAAATGGGGATTGGAGGACTTTATACATCTGCCGAAAACTATAAGTTAGGCTTTACACATGGCGTTTCCTACAATAATTTTCTTCATCGCATTAATAGCTATTTAATTTTGATGTTAAAAAGCCGTGCAGACCAAATCGAAACAGAGTTGTAAATCGGACTTAAATCTGTTTCTGTTGCTTTATTATCAAGTTACATAAATATAAAGAAACAATAATTTATATGGAAAACTTCATATTTAAGTCGGTCAATAAGAAACAACTCTATTTCTGCCAAGCAAATTAAGTATTTGTACAAGTGTTGGAAAATCTGCATCCGTTAATGAGTTTGCGATCGCTTTCGTTTGGTTGAAACTTAATTACATCGAGTAAAGAAATAGAGTTATGTAAACAAAATCGATTTGTTGAGAACTATTCTGTAAAATGAAACTGATATTATTAGAATTCTTACTAAGGTTATATAAATGATGCATTTGTATGTTTGTTTTTTTAGACACCATCGAAAAAGATTTAGCGCTTTTGCATAGAGATTAGCAGATTATAGATTATTTATTAGCCGAAGAGGGGTACTCGTATTATTATAATAAAAAATATTTCGTTGTCGAGATTATGATCTGCCTTAGGCTCAAATTATTTTTAAAATTGATTAGTTTGTTTGTCTTATTTTTTTTGTTTGTATGAACGCGCTGTTCTAGAAGTACAGTGAATTAAAAAATGCATATTATAAGTATAATGGATCTCGTAAAGTTCATGAGCTATCTCATATCAAGCTAGAGACATAATTATTATTGTTGGCCAATGATGAATTTGTCTCTCAGAACATATTTTTCACTCAACAAATGAAAAGAAGTAATAATCCTTATGTCATCTTAAGAGGACCACCACATTATAATATGTACATATATAATTATAAAAGCCATACATATGTAATTTTACGTACCAGTGTACGCTCAGTGGTCAAAATTCGACCATATACATAAAACATTTGTTTGGGAAATCGAGTGTAGCGCATTCAAATTTAGGATCTCACACAGCTAATATTTTCATATGCGAATCATTTCCAATATCATTACCACGGCGAAGGAAAACATCGTGAGTTTTTCGAAAAACATGTTATGTCCGCCGCCCCAAACTTAGCTAGCATGGTGGACTATGGCGTGATACCCCTTGTATTGAAGAGAGGCACGTGTCCAGCAGTGGGACTTTAAAAAGGGCTAAATACATACATACTCGTCAATAGCGACTAAATAAAAAAAAAGAAAATCGATTGACAAACAGAGGAGAAAAAGGTCCTGAAATGTTTTGCCTTTTTACATAAAGAAGACACTCCAAAGTTTCTAGTGCAGTATTCAGCATCGCACACACATTTTACACCTCACCTAAATTCTTTTAGAGAAACTTCAGACTTGGTAATAAAAATCTAATGTAGTAGTAAATAGTGTAAATGTAATAGAATATTATAATAAAAATGGTTCAAGTAATTCAGTGAAACTCGTCGACTGGCAAATACGGAATGTATTATGGCAATAATATCAACCGTGCGTACTGAAAGGCAATTTGTGGCGACTTACTTCGGATCCTTCATGAATTTAGTTTGCTTTTTATATTTTATTTCATCAAAGAGCAACATTTTGAGTTAATTTACTACTGGACAGCTCTTATAAATGCAAATGTTTTATGTGTTTGTATGTGTATAATATGATTTATCTTATCAAATTTTGTACGTCGATATTGATCGATAAAACTTCAGTGTGTTGCTGAAATTTTTAAGTTTTAATCAAATAACAAATTAATAATACAATAAAAACCTATAATTACATTATATTTTAAAGAAGCGACATTTAAAAGTTATTGATCCAAATGATTTTACTTTTAAAATAAACATGACATACAACTAAATTATATAGAATTCTAAATAAATACAACCTAGTTGTAAGATAAAATAAAATATAAAATTAAAGGAGTTTACTATCTTTACATGTGTAGTGTAGTTTGTTTATATTTCAAGCTGCGGCTGAGCGGATTTGGATAAAATTTACTTACTTAGTACACAGATTTTTTATGACCTGAAGCAATACATAGGCTACTGCTAGAAACCTAGTGCGGTGATCATAATAGGTCAGATATGGTCGTAGGGCTGTTTCATAGCCGCAACATAGAAATAAAAAAATAGACACCTAGTGATGCTCTCAATCGAAGCAGTTACTGTGGCTGTCAATATTTGTTTCTTTATCGGAGGAATAAAAAAATAAACATTCATCCGACAATTGTCAGTTTACGATTAATCTCTATGTTCTAATTAAAAACATGTTCAACGAATGGTTCTATAAAGATTATTAAGATTGATAGTTAAAATTAAGTTGTGAAAACAAAAAAAACCGAATACATAAGATCGTTATAGAAGATTGATCACGCAAGCATATCCACGAGTAAAAGCTAGTTTATTATGGAAATGCGAAAGGTTTTGATTTTTTTGGATGTTTAGACTAATTCACTTAAAGTATTGAACAGATTTAGATGAAGCTTGACTTACAATATATAGAATACTTTTTACCCTGGCTTTGCCTTTCGTAGGGGTTGTAGTTAAAATTAAACTTATTAATAGAGATTAATGCAAGAATTAACGCAAACTTTCAAAGTAAAAAATGAAAACACTTTCTAGACAGTGCAGTTATTTACTGTATGAATTATTCATTTAAATTAACACTAGTCTTCGACATGCGGTCGTTTGACTATAATTATATATTATTGTTAAAAGGAAAACATACAAGAATAGAATTTACCTCTCTTTATAAAAAATCTATAATTTTTTTTATTGATAACACTAAAAGCTCGTCAATAGCTTCTAAACAAAAATGGTCGTCGTCGTCGAATTGATAACCTCCTTTTTTGAACTCGGTTAAAAAAGAAAAATGTGTTGACAAACAGAGTAGAAAAAGGTACTGAAATATTTTATCATTGCCCGTCTTTATGTACATAGATATAGATAAATAAACTACTTTAAAATAAAATAAAAATCAGAGTTTCCATAATATATCTTAACGCCTAGTATTTACCATAAAAACACCTTCAGCACAGCACTCCAATCACCATAAGAACGTATCATTTCTCGAAGAGTATCGCATTCATTACTTGCTTTCCCATTTAATGATAGTTCGAATTTCTAAAATTTGAAACGTAAGGATTTTAATCAACTTTGGTTCTGTATAAAATTATTTTAGTATATACTCTTTACATGGTTATTTTATAAACGACCGATCCGGGATAAAAAGTATCCTATGTCCTTCCCAGGGTCTTAAACTATCTTCTTACCAAATTTCATCTAAATCGGTTCAGTAGATCCAGAGATTACCTTCTACAGCGTCACACAAACTCACAAACTTACAATCTCACAAACTTTAACTCTTTATAATCTTAGTATAGATAAGGTTTTAGATTTAGAATGTAAGCTTTCTGTAACAGTAGTACTAGAATTTCATTAAAATATGTAAATAGTATAACTATGAAAATTTTGGTCCTGTTTAACTTTGCTATGTTTGTATACATAGCAATCTTCAGTTATTAAGAATCGCGAGTTATTACGAAGTAAAAATCTAGGTAATTAAACGATGCCAACTTTCTATATTAAAAGTTTACACTTATAAAAACTTTTGACATAAATTAGTATTAGCTTAATCGCCAGAATATATTTAATTTATTTTAATCTGTTATAAAGTTGTTTTCATTTAGTTGGCAATCATTGATATTAAGGGGAAAATATTTATGTTTTGATATTATTATTATTCATTTATTAATTAATATTATAATCTTATAATTGCTAATAAGGGTGATTGCCTGGCGATCTGTAATACAGGTTCTTTCTTACCTAGTACAGACACCAGTCTCTCACAAAGGCTTCTATTACTGTAATTTGCTAAGTTTACTTATTATATTACAACCTTGTTATTAATGACTTTTGTGATGAGAAAAAAAATTTAAAAAATTACTAGTTGCTGCTTGCGGATCTGCTTGTGTATTTTTGTATGTAAGAAGCGTTTTTTTAACGTCCCACTGCTGGGCACAGGCCTGCATTCAATACGACGGGTATCAAGTCATATTCCACCACGCTGGCAAACATGTCTCTCGAAAACTTGCTAACTTTTCTCAGACTTGCAGATTTCCTTTTGACTCGTGAGTATGAATTTGTTTAGAGTATGAATCTAATTGAAATGAAACGTAGTTGTGTTTTTTATTTAAATTATACATACAAAAAAAATTGTCATATTGAAATTAATTCAGAGACAATTTTCGAGGATGATCCATAGATTTGTGCACAAACATTCATTAATTATTCAAAAATAATATTCGAATAAAATACTACTATTTTCAGATATTCAATGAGAAGTAGGTAAATGTGGTTCAGGCAAAGTTGCTAATCACCTCAAGATAGAGTAACTTTCTATTGGTGAAAGAATTCTTAGATTCTATCTTGTATCAGTACTTTTAGAAGTTACAAATAAATAATAAGCACAAAAATTCATTAATTAGTCAAAAATAAAATTTGAATAAATTAATATTATTTTCATATTTTTATTAAGAAACAAAATCGGGTTTTTATGAATTACAAATTTTAAACTGATTTTTCGATGTCTGGGATTCTACAGAAACTAATAATAACGACACTATCGCGCAAAAATGTACCTGTACCAATATACGTACTATGTATCTAACAATACGATTGTAAGTAGAGTAAAAGTCTTATTATTGAACCTAAAAACACAAATCTTCAGCAAAACCTAATGCGGATTCACACAAAGTTGCAAATCAGTCCGAGACAGTGTAACTTTTTATTGGTGAAGGAATTCTTAGAATTGCATCAGTATTTTTAGAGATTATACTATCACAAAACAAACATATATTTACAAAGAGTATTACTATGGCAAGTGACCAAAAAAACTGGTAAAAATATTAAGTTTCAGTTTAAAGCGTAAATTCATCACTGTTAAATAAAACATTATTTACTTTACATTTATTTTATCAACAAAAATCCAATATACGGACATGTATGGGAAAATAGTAATTTTGGCGTCGTATTGAAATATTCTCATATTTCCCTGCGGATCCCGTAAAACAAACACTGCCCCCGGGGAGTTCCCTCCCTGCATTAAGATCATTGCACGCCTTTTTTTGTTTTTGCTCATCGAAAATGGAACATCCGTCCATTGCACTGGCTTCTTGTACTTTTATCACGTTTTTTTTATTTTCATTCTCTAATCTCGTATATGTGAATGTCAGTATTTTAATCATTGATCTGAATAATATTTTTGCCATGAAATATGTGTTTTATCTCGTTATTCGCTATTTTTTATAAGTTCACGATGTTTCGGTATAGTTGTAAGGGCGTTGGTCTGGATATACTGCAGATTTTGCGGGTAGATGTTAAAACTGCTTATTAGTAGATATACCTTCCTACCCATTATTACAAAACGCGTTAGAAAATAAGCTCTATACTGAACTCCACTCAATTTTATTGAGCCGTTTCCGAATAAAAAAATATTTTTAATGGCACGAAACACACTCACTCCTTAAAAACTGTCACATTTATAATATTAGAGTAGTTCAATGATATACTTTTAGTTACTAGACTGACTCAGGTTTCAAACTTAGAACCATTTGCAGTCAAAATCTGACCACTAGAAAAACGAATTCAATATCAATCATGTTAAACAAATATCATCTATATAATTAAAGTAACAAAATACTTAATACATTTAGGATATCATCATACATATATCAATCTAGGGAATTTAATCAAAGAGATTTGCAATACATAAGCGAATATATAATACGTTTGTCGGTTGTTACATCCGTGGCTGGCGAGCCGCCAACGAGCTTAGCGGCTGATAAATTGTTTGTATAGCCTTTGATATAAGTGCTAATACTTGAAGCTAAGCGTTGTTAATTAAATTAAGAAGGCTTTTACTGACCATAAATTTATATTAATTTTTATTATAGATGTTTAAATTGTATTGATTGACGACACGTTTGGCTCAGTTTGTAGTGAACCTACTTGATATGCCAGTGGTCGCGGGTTCGAGTCCCGCTAAGTGCATTCATTTGTGTATTGAGCACGAATGTTTGTGCTCCAGTCATGGATGTTTATATTTATGGTATATACCTATGTATTTAAAATTATGAGTATAGTGCATGAACTATCTGGTATCCATAACACAAGCTTCGTAGCTTACCATCTAACTAGATGGTGCTGTGTGTGTGTGTGTGTAATGTCCCAATACATGTATATAGTATTTATTTATACTTATATTTATCTGTATTGTGTGAATTTGGCTTAAGTTTCTTTGAATTCCCAATTTTAGGACTTCATATTTTAAGGATTTTAGAATATATATAGGGTTCCATACATTCAATATAACTACGGAACCCTTATAGGGACTCTCAAGTATCTCGAGTTTCCCTGTTCATTTTTCATACACTATTTCCTGCAAAAGACCTGTAGTCTGTAAACAAGAATTTCTAATTTAATAGGATAAAATAGTTAATAGAAATTTAAAAATTGTATAGGAATGAGATTTTGAACAGTTTTTTTTATTATCCTTTAACTATGTTGTTTGTAGAAAGACGTCGTTTGTAGACGAAGTTTTGCCTAAGGTCTACTCAAATGGTTTACGAGCTTTCAGTCTATAAGTGAATCGGTGAAGGTATAAAGTATTGAGGATTGTTACGTATAAATACGTAGGTACATGTAAACGAAACTCCTCGATATAAAGAATAAAAATATATATAATAGCAATTCTGCTTTATTTATTTATACCGGAGATTTTGGAAACGGCTCTAACGGTTTCGCTGTTTCGTACGTGGTCCGGGGCGAAAAATCGATCTAGATTAGTTTTATGTCTGGGAAAATGCGTGTTTTCGAGTTTTTATTCGGTTTTCTTTTTTTTTAAGAAAACTTTATATTTGGCCAAAAACTCTAAGCGAAGCTCGGTTGCCCAGGTACTTATAAATACTACTTTGCGTAAGCTGATTTACGGATTTGCATTATTTGATGTTTTGATCTGATTCTTTTTAGTTTATTTATGATTCTGAGTATGCTTTATAGATGAAGAAGTAAGAAAGGTATGTAATGAAGTTAATATCGATTCGCACTTAACCGATCAATTTTAGACTAAAACATGTTTTTTTAAACAAAACTTAAGAATATTGTCCACAATTCAGCACTCATTATTTCAATATATCACATAAGGAAAAGAGGGTAAAGCTAAAAATAGAAAGATATTTTCGTCTAAAGCAAGGAGAAAATGCAAAATTCCTTTAGCCTATAAATAAGAGGCAAACAAATCCTCGTCGTATTTGCGTTTTCATTACTTGAGTACACACTCGTACCTCCGATCAAATTGCACCGAACTAAATAAAAATAAATATTATATTGAACTAGGTTTACTGACTACGTCAGGCAATCATGGCGTTGAATTTATTAAAGACTAGCGACTTACCCTCACTTTAGCTCACAAATTTGATTTTGTTCACAATTTCATGGATTTTAAATTTTTTGCGCGGATCCCTGATTCTTTTTCTAAAATAAAAGTAGCCAAGTTACTCCTTATAACATCAGCTATCTGCCAGTGAAGCCCCGTCAAAATCAGTCCAGCAGTTTCATAGATTAGGCGGAACAAACAAACAGTTAGACTGTTAAAAATATTTTATTTTCTTTCTTTTTTCTTATAAGTACCTTATATTGAGTTATAATATACATTTAGTAAAAAGCTGTTATTTTGACACTTCAGCTATTTTATTTATCTGTATAGATTTAAAAAGAGCGACTTAAGTTTCTCACCGGGTCTTACCTCCCTCTGACCTTACGGACATTTTAAATTAAAATGTAAAATTGACGGTTCAAAAGTGCTTTTAAAAGTCTATTTGTATAAAGTGTATTTTGATTATTAAATTATTTTTTTATTTTAGTCGGGAGTTAAGACTGAAAATGAATATGAAGAAGTAAAAAGTTAGATGCATGTCAGCACCTTAATTTTCTATGTCAAAGCTCTAAGCGTAGCACTAATATGATAATGATCGGACAGGAAGACCAGGCTCCATAAAGTAAGTTTCATAAATCCTTGTGTCGGCCATCCGACGTGATGATCGCGAGGCACTGGCGTGCTGCCAACGTGTTTGGAGATTAAGTGATTGAAGCGTAGTAAAACTGGCATTATAATCTTAGCTTTTAGAAATTTTGGAGTCTATGAGAAGGTTCTGCTGTTATTATCTAATAATTGTGTTATGTTACAGTTCTTCTCGCGTGGTCAATGAAAATAAACTAATAATACTTTCTTAGATATACGCGAACAGTTGACATTTCGCGAATTTAGTTTGATTTTTAATTTCCGACATTTTGAATGCTTTACAGCGCACATGGTTACAGGAGAGACTAAGATTCTAGACGTCTCAAAGGCATTATATAATTGTTAAATACAGCCTACCCACAAAATTACAAAATGATTTCAAAAATACAAAAATGGCATCAAAGTACCCTAACAGTATTGTTAATTTTAATAATTTTAATAAGTTTTATAATTAAGTTACAGAGCAAATAACAGAACAGAAGTTTTATAATTGAATATGAAAATAAATCCGCGAAAAATTATTCAGCCTTACCTTAGCTTTCAATCAGTGTAATGTTTTTTTTTAATCAGTTTAGTAGTTTCATAGATCATCACCTACATATACTAAAAATATAAGGCAATAATGAAGATTAGAGTGTGAGATGGCTATTTTAAAAATAAACATATTGTATATAAAAATACGAAATGACATGGAAATTTTGAAGAAAATCTATGAATAATAAATTTTAAGCGATTTTACGAGAACACTAGATTTTCCTTCCCTGCATATAACTTTATGGCTCAGTCCGCTTTGAATATCTAAGTAATGTTAGAACATAACATATTCTTCTGTTCATTGTTAAAATAAATGAAAAATCAACATATATTCACATAACTACGAGTAACTAATGACTCACCTATGAACGTTTAGTATAGATTTCTCAGAGAAGAGATATTTTCCCGCAATAAAAAGTATCTTATAAGTTGACCCGGATAGCAAGCTATCATCATACCAAACTTCATCAAAATCCCTCCAGTGGTTTTTTCGTGATGCGACCACAGACAGACAGGCAGACAGACAGACAAACAGACAGACAAAAGTTCGAAAAACTATAGATTCGACGTCTGTATCGATAATAATGACTATTTCAATAAGATTTTCCAAAAAAATATTTAATGTACAGATTCGACTTAGAATTTTATTAGATATATTCCACAAACAGTGTCTACCAGCTATGTCTATATTTTTCTAAGACTAATGAGGAGCTTATACACGATTATTTGATTACCTTATAATAAGCATGCCGTTATATTTCTGTTATTTTGAAAATTACTGACATATGTAAAAGTTTTTATTGTATTTAAAAATAATAAAACAGATGATGTATCGAAAATAATTGCAGGTCAAAGGTAGATTTACGAGTGTCTTTACAATTTATTAAAAGACTAGCGACTCACCCTTGCTTCACTCGGGTTCGTCCCTAGGTGGCTCTTTAAATTGACATAACTTTTTATTTATGAACAGATTGAAATGAAACTATATACTAGATTTTAGGTGAAGCTTATTTATATTATGTGAAGCTTATTTATTATATTAGCGCACAGACAAACAGACAAAAATTCATTTTTTGGGTTCTATTGCGTTAATAAAGACCCACTATAAGTGTTTTTCTGAAATATCTTCCATGTACAGACAGCGATCAGGTACATTTTTATTATATGTATGTATCGATATACAAATTTAAGCTTATAGATATAAATTCAAAAGAAAAGCTCAAATACAATAAAACATAAGTTCAAAATTGGACGAAAAAGGATCTTTATTTATGTATTATTCAATTTGTTTCTAGTGAATTAATTCAAATTCGTATTTTGAATTTAAAATTCTACGAGATAAAGAGCTTAGATATACCACATAATACTATTCTATATGAACCATAAAAACTATTATAAAAATATTAATAAAATGAAAGCTCCTAAAGCCACTTTGTGAGCCAATGGCGCTTTTATACTCGTAGAATATTATATATGACAAAAATTCACTCTAATAAGGATTTTCTGATTCAATTAACTAAAATCATCGTCCCATAACACACTATACTTGTCCATTTCACGATGTTGACGACACGTTTGGCTCAGTTTGTAGTGCTATTCGCTGTGCCAGCGGTCGCGAATTCGAGTCCCGCTGGCGGCATTCATTTGCGTGATGAGTACGAATGTTTGTACTCCAGTCATGGGTGTTTATATATAATATGTATGTATTTAAGGTTATATATGTGTAGTTTATCAACTATCTGGTACCCATAACACAAGCCTCGTAGCTTACATGGACTAGATAGTTCTGTGTGTTAATGTCCCAACATATTTAATTAACAAAATTCGTCGTCCCATAACACACTACACTTGTCTATTTCATCCATACTTGAAATGAAGTGTTGGCTGTTTGCCAGACGAGTATTTGCCTCAAATATTGGATTGGCCGGCAAAGGAAGCCCTCATTCTAAATGATTCAAGCTATTTCCTTATATGATCGGTTGATGCGCAAGGATGAAGGTCAGGATACGTATTATGTTACCTTTATGGCATTAAGAGCTTTGTTTATGTTATTGGTTTTGTTTGAGTTATGCCAATCTTGCAAAAAGTTTATTTCTTACTTGTGTAAGTTTTCGTTGTGTTAATTTAACCTAACACAGTTATTTATTTATTATACTGGTCACACTGATGACGCGAACGCATGAGTAATGATATTTCCATGGCGTCCATTGTAACATAATGGTTTTGTCGGACGAAATTATAAATTTAATTAAGGATGTACGAGTATGTATGTGTCCCGTATTTTTCTATAAACTGAGCAAGTAACAAAATTAATCAGGTTACTTTTTATCGTATATAAAAGCACGTCAAATCGCTACTTAGTTGATGTATAAAAATAAGACAAACAGACCAAATTATTCTCGCCTTAATAATGATATGCCTTAATAATAGTGAGTGATACTTATAATAAGTTCATGGTAAATTTATATCTATGATTCATATTGATTTAAATTAATGGTATTATAATAACAACGTACTATATTATCTGTACTTATCATCATTATAATAAGTTTCAATGTCACATTAATCCTTCAGAGATGAGACCAGCTACATAATATTATAGCCACATATGTATTAAAGCCGGTGGAAAATTTCTCATGGACTTACACAGGTACTGACATTTAATTTAAATTTTAAAAATGTAAAATCCACGATTTAAAAGTGTTTTTAAAGTCTAATATATTTTGAAACAAGTGTATTTTGAACTAGCATTGCCCGCGGCTCCGCCCGCGTTCAGATGACTAAAAACCAAATTTTTGGGTTTTACATATTAGTATACTCTTACATTGCAGTTTTTGTATTTTTTCTCAGAAATGAGACATTTTCCTGCGGTAAAAAGTATTCTATATGTTGACCCGGATAACCAGCTATCACCATACCAAGTTTCATCAAAATCTCTCCAGTGGTTTTTCTGTGATGCACTAACAGACAGACAAAAATTCTAAAAACTATAGATTCGGCCTGTGTATCGATAATAATGTTTATTTCAATAAGATTTTCCAAAAAAAATATTTAATGTACAGATTCGGCTCAGTTACAATTTTATTATATGTATAGATTGATTCATTGAAAACTGTTTCCATGAAAAACAGTCAGATTTTGGACAGCTCAAAAAAGCGGGCAAACACTATTAACGGTGGAAAATCAAAGCTGACATAATTCATTATCAATTTTTCCATACCTATACAGCGTACATTAGGTATGATATGAGAAGCCATCCGCAGATTTTCGTCCACTTATAACAAGGATTGTCGATTATTTCAGAGTTGGAGCTAAGTGATTGCAGTCTTACAGCAGACCAGTAAAAATATACCGTCATGCATTATGCAAGACGCCTGCGCGGTATGACGCCATCGGATTTTATTACACCGAAATGAAAATTTTTGCGACAAAATGAGGGAAATGCTCATCTTACATAGTACGTGGTTACTTTCTAACATTTAGATCTATCTTGTTAGTAATTTGCTAAAAGTTTTACTTATAACAATTTATTTATAATTATCACTGGTTTGTGAAATATAAAATTGACTATAGAGCAAATAACAAAAAAATACATTGATAAAGTATTGTGTTCAATATTTTTGGCTTCCTGAAGATTTGGATATTTAAAATTTATTTCTAGAATTTTAATCCTACTCAAAATAGACTGAATTGACGTAGCTTTTCAAATCACAAAATGTAAATTTTAAGTATTTGATTAATAATATTTGCCAATGGAAAAGTTCGTTACAGTGTAACACTCACCCCAACTACAGTCCTCTAATGAAATCGTCCATAAATCTGGAATATTGGACTGGCGACATGCCTAACTACGGTGTTTTCCTTTGCTCTCGTTACTCCATGGGACCGTTTCGGCCGTTTGCATGAAAATATTTCTGGGCACATATTATATTCTCTATATTTTATCTGGAATGATTCGATAAATTTGAAAAGGATATACGAAATCTCGTTTGCTAGATAAACTGTTTGCTCGACTCATTTTAGTAAATAGCTTTGGAAAGTGATTGAGGTATTTTTGGTTCGAAATAGATTCTTTTATCTTGGAGTTTAGTTGATTTATGTACAAAATATAATACATTTTATTCCACTTAAAAAAAATAAAGTAACATAGAAATTGGTGTGGATAAATGAGGACTCATCTCTTTAAGAGATCTTTACTAGTAGTAATCCCATGTATGTGGGACTTGGGAGATACTGTTATAAAAAGAAACACATGACTACCCTTTTTCCATATTGGATTCGGAATTCTATATTTTTAAGTTAGAATCAAACTACAAGAGAGGCAACGTCAGCCAGGTAAATTAAATGGGTAATAATCAATTTGATTTACTTTTCAAACACAAATCTCATTAAAAAAATCCTGGAAGCAAATTTTTTTTCAGCATGAAAGTATCCTACTTGCTATCGTTTAAATCAGTAGTATAAATATCACAATAATGAGCTCAAATGTTTTGAAGATAACGGATACAAATAGACGGACATACAGATTGCATTTGTTTATGGTTATTTGTGCTTTATAATGATGTAAAAACATGAACTTAATATTTGATAGGAATCTCGAAAACAGACAGATACTTTATTTTTTTAATAATTTGCATAAAATTAGCCAAAACTATCTAAGGATATAGGGATATTTAAAAATGCAATCCTAAAGCTTTCACCGAGCTTTTGTTACGTTTAGTCTTTTAACTGTTGAACTTCGGAGTTAAAGCTATTTTTTTAGAGAATCGGCAGGTATTTGGAATTTTTACCGAGCGTGTTTCTATTCGTATCGCTGAACTGTTACATTTAAGCTTTGTGGATGTAGATTTATTTTATTTAGACAGACCGGTCTAGAGCCAATCGCTCAGCCATGAGTTTTTAAACTGATGCGTTGAAATTTGGTAAGTGAAAATCTGTTGTGATGAACATAAATAACTTTTTTTATCAACTTTAGTCGAGTTTTGGTTAATTATGCTTGTTAATAATGAAATCAATTTCAGTACGGTTAATATGTTTTGTATGAAGAACTATAGTGTATATGTTTATTTTTCTTTACCTATACAGGCACAGCACCTTCCAAATGATGCAATTGTATTCTTCTCCTTCTCTCCATAATCT
The DNA here is from genome assembly GCA_921882275.1 of Brenthis ino. Lineage (NCBI taxonomy): Eukaryota > Metazoa > Arthropoda > Insecta > Lepidoptera > Nymphalidae > Brenthis > Brenthis ino. The sequence goes on along the minus strand of OV170229.1, from coordinate 10,830,122 downwards.
CAGTTTTTCAAAATTAGGTGCAATATAATAATCCGGAATATGATCTTCTTTCCGAATTTTAAACTTTCAAAACTATTGAGGGGTTGCTGCGTGAAAAAGTAACAAACGAATGCTCTCACAAACTTTCTCCTTATAACATTAGTACGATATTAAAATATGTAGGAAATTTTCCGATTATAATTTAGCACATTATTGACACTTTTAATAACGGCTTTAAAACTTCCGTTGAACTTATCGGTATACTGTCAAGAATACTTTTACTCTTACTTCGGGAAAGCTATATGCAATGACGATGTAATTAAGCAGCGTATAGCATGGGCAATGTTTGATTAAATTGCAGTGCCAACCCGAATATTGGAGGGATAATGATATATTTTATATTATGTCATTATTCCTCCAATATTTGTAATGTATAATAAAAATTTTTTTAACTATATGATATATAATATATATCTATCTACTAATATTAGAAAGAGGTAATGTCCTTTGTCCACGTCATTTTCTATTTTTTTTTATTATTCCTTTTTTAGTGCTACAAAGTATATATATACAGATTTAATTATATTAAAATGTAAGTAGTGATATAATTAATATTGTAATCGACTTATACTCCACAATATTTGACGGCATCTTTATTAATACTCACTCAATGTTACTTAATAAGCTAATAAATATAAGCTTCATTTATAATTAATTATGTGATCAAGTCTTCGGAGTCGCTTCTTAACTTCTAATTATTATTATTGTATTGATTTGAAACCTTCAGATTTTTGGTCTGTTTGATTTGTATTTGACACGTCACACCATTGTTGGTTAATGGCATTTACTTTATGCTAGCATTACCCGCGTGTTCACCCACGTTCAAACTTCCAGTCACTACTACTTCACAGGATCATCCGCTGGGCTAACTGAAAATTGCCAAAATATTTCATCAATATCGCCCCTGCTGCTTTCGAGTCCATAGGAAACACACATAAACCTACCGGTTTTTAAATATACAGATATAATATATTTTTTAATATAAACCTTCTTTAATGCAAAATTACATGTTGTATCATTTTTCATAGAAATAATTCGTGAATGTAGCGGTGGCTTCGAATGTTTTTTTCTTTAAAATGCTTGCTATAGGGTAAGTGATGTAAAACACTTATAAACATTAGTCTAAATAACATTTAGGTATTCGAAAACGAGCTCCAATTTTGGCACAACTTTACTGTGAAGTTGATAGAATGTTCCAATACTAAGAACTAAACGTAGTAAAGGTAGAACTAACGCGTGGTAAATCGCAAGCATTGGCCACGACACTTTGACAGCAAGGTTTGATATACGAATATTTTGATTCGGTACTTTAAATAGTTTTGATATAGATCAAACTCTTTTGATTATATGTTATGAAATTAGTATTCATCTACAAGTATTACACAAAATTTACAGGCATAATATTCATACATATAAGAAAATGAGTCGAGTAACATTTTATAAGTACAATAGTAAATAAATTATTATACTGTACAGTGTGCATATATAATATGTATAAATAAGAATAATATTTAATAATATGGAGTCCTATTCTGTAAGTAAAAGGCAAAATGGAACCCTTTTACACTTTATTTTTTGCTGGAGCAACCATATATGGGGTTATCCGTCAGCCCGCCGGCCGTCAACTGACAGGGGACTGTGAGACCTACTTCTAAAACCCACAGGAAAGCCTTCACCGCAGTGCAATTGAACGTTGCAGGCTCGCTTGCGCACATACTGTAGTATGTACACCCCTTCTCCTTTTTTACCCCACCCTAATTTTGCCACACAGCCATTTTAATTCGATACTATTGGCACTACCGGTATAAAGCTAAAGTTTATGTTGTGAAGTAAAATTATTGATTAAAAAAAAGATAGAACGAAATTACCTCAAACTTTTTTTTAATTAATTTGGCTTTTGATGAGTCAGATATGTTAAAGTTTGTCAAAAATATAATTTTTAGCTTTTTAAAACAATGATTACTAAATAATCGTTTCATGTGTAGAGAGTTTTTTTAATATTTGTGCTCAACAGGCAGCTTTGAAGCCATATACCAAAGAAGTAAATTAAATTGTTATATATATATATATATATTTTATTACACTTTAACAGAATTTCTTCGTACATCTCAGTTGCGGCACTTGTCACGGCTCATCAAGCGTGGTGGCGTGAAGTCGTGTGCTTATGTGATAATTGGCTAACTGGACACCTCTGTTACACGCCTCGTTTCGTATCAATTGAAGTTGAAAATGTAAATTAGTAGACAATTAATAGTTGAGATATGGGATATTTAATACTAGCGTTTCCTTCCAGTTCTGCTTGCATAGTTTATTCACGAATAATTACTCTGCTCTTCAGTTAATAGTTCAGTTAGGTAATTTTCAAAAGGACTTGTAGTTCTAGATATTATTGTATTTAAAGAAATAAAAACAATTTCAATTTAATTTTTCTGATAATAGCTTCAAAGCTTGCCAGTTAAGCATACTTTACTTCGCCAATGTCGCGTAGAATAGAGAAGACACGAAGGAGATTGTTCAGTAAAATAAAATTATTATACTACTAGCGACTCACTCGCACTCCGCTTGGATTCGCTCCTGTTACTTAAAAATGAGGGGTGGGGGTAGGAGGGTGAAAAATACTTTACGACCTACTCTCATACCTACCAAATATACAAAAAATAAAAATACCGGATAAGTGCAAACTCACCCACCGAGGGTTCCGTACAAATTTGTAAGAAATCTGTTTAATTTTAATTTTCAACTTTTTTATTTTTTGGATTTTTTCCTTCATTTCTGCTGTAAGACCTTGCTTTTTGCCAAATTTTGTGATTCTAGGTCAACGGGAACTACCATATAGGTTTTCGACCTAAAACCTATAGGTCCTTATACTTCCAGTTGACCTAGAATTGTCAATTTTGGTTAAAAACAAGGTCTTACAGCACAAGTAAAGGGAAAATTCCGAAAATAAAAAAAAATATAAATTATGGTAAATTTTGGTACTTATAAGGTTTCGTGAAAATCTTGCTCGTATCTATTTATGGTGTTGACTCAGGGCCTTGATTTTTATACACCTAATAGGGACTATAGACTTCAGTATCTGGTATAAATTTCAACTTGCTAGGTCCACCCGTTCCTGTGAAAATCGGTGGTGACACACGGACAGAGACGTACAGACGGACAAGAGACTGATCTTATAAAGGTTCCTTTTTTTTGCCTTTTTAGGTACGGAACCCTAAAAATCACTAAAATCGGTCGAGCCGTTTCGGATGAGTGCGACCACAAACACCGTGACACGACATTTTTAAATATTCGATATAAAAACAATAAGTTTTCATTTGACGGCACGTTTTTTTCATATTAAATTAAAAAAATATACTTTTGTATCATTGTAAGCCGATTTTATTATTTGTTAGTTGCTAACAAAATAGAAACTTATAGAGGCAAAGCCACATGCTAGAGTTAGTATATTTTAAAATATACAAATCCTGACAGATTTTCCTGTCTAATATATATCCGTTTGATATGCTGATTGCGTTCATATTAAATTAACCAAAGGAAGTCGTATGTATTAGCGAAACGCAGTAAATAGTAATATCTTTTATGGGAAAATAATCCTTAGCACATCATAATAAGAGCTATAAAAGCTGCCCAGAATTTACATTCAGGTTGTGTCAGGGCAAATGAATACGAAGTCAGAAGTTCATGACCACTGCTAACTTTTTAGTTAAATATTGTTACTCTAATGTTTTGGAGAGTGTGCACTAACACTATAACTTACTATGTAGGGTGTTGAGAGTATGTTTAGACTTTAATTTAAAAAAAAATACCTATGTAGGACCGTAGTCGAATCGGATTTAAATAAGGCGAAAACTCAAAGGCTTTATTGCTAGCCATTGTAAAGTTTTACTATCCACCTGATTTCATCATCGTATCTGCTTGATGGAATAAATAAATAAATATATTGGGACATTAACACATGCACCATCTAGTTTCATGGTAAGCTACAAGGTTTATCTTATGGATACCAGATAGTTGTTACACTACACATATATAACTTTAAATATATACACATTATAAATATAAACATCCATGACTGGAGTACAAACATTCGTGTCCAGCACCAAATAAATGCCCTCAGCGGGACTCGAACCCCTCGACCGTTGACACAGCAAGTAAGGTCACTACAGACTGAGCCAAACGTGCCGTCAATAAAATAAAATTTATTACCATCTGAGCTTTCAAATTGATAAGAAAATGAGAAATAGATTAAAATGGATTCTTAAGTTAAATGTAAACCCAATAAAAGCGTGCTAAAATGATTTTGACATTGATTTCGTCCTTTAGAAACAAGATGGATACAGTTTGATCCCACTTACCGTCTCTGTGAGAGATTAATAGAAGTTAACTAGCGACTCCCCCTCGCTCCGCTCGGCTTCGTTCCTTGGTACAATTTAACGGTTAGTATAGATTTCTCAGAGATGAGATATTTTCCTGCAGGAAAGAGTATCCTAAATAGTGACCCGGTTAACCAGCTATCATCATAACAAATTTTATCAAAATCTGTCCTGTGGTTGTCTCGTGATGCGTTTCCAGGCAGACAGATATTATAAAATTCTAAAAACTATATATTCGGCTTTCGGCTCGGATTCGGCGACTCAGTAATAATAATAATAACTATTTCAATAAGATTTTCCAAAAAATATTTAATGTACAGATTCGACTCAGAATTTTATTATATTAAACGATTATATAAAAGATAACGTTTTAATATATTATCAACGATTAATATTAAATGAAATCTATTTAAGTTCCAGAAAAATATTCATAATAATATATTTTCTATCTAATGGTTTCCACGAAGTAACGTTTAAAGATATTATAATCCTATTTGTACATAAAATATTATAGTCGGCATGGATCATGAAAGTTTTATTTTTGTTGAGAAAATTTAGGGTTTCTTACACAAAATTTAACATAAAAGGCATCTATTAAATTATTATAATAAATAATTTATATAATTAATATGAAATATTCATTGGCAAGGATACTTTAGAACGTGTAGACCGATTTGATTAAAGTTTTTAGGGATAAAAATTGAAAAAATTGTCTGGAAAATTAATAAAAAAACCGAAAAATTAAAGTGCTTTTTTCTATATTACTTTCCTTGTATACGTGTGTCATCTAGTTACTAATACTTATCACAGTGTTTTATTAATAATATTTAAAAGGAGAAAGTCAAGTATCTGGATACCTAAATACCTACAGGTTCTAAGTAGTTATTTCCAGTTCACATTGTACGAAAACACAGCAACAGCTAAGTAATAACAAAAGCTTAATGTTTAAAGCTTAAAAATCGTCAAAGCTTAAAATAAATAATTCATAGGCTGATCTGATTAGTAGCGAAAAGTCGGGCTCTCTGTGCTTTTCCGTCATAGGCCAGAGATTGCAACTATCGGAGTTTAGTTTACATAGTAAAGGGAACTTTACAAAAATTGCTATAGCTAACGACTATCCTTCGTTGTCACTAATTGCTTTTAAAGAAATTCTAGATTCAATTCTTGTTACAGAAAGAGTAAAGATGTCCTTAAAATATGACTATTATTAATAACTCTCTCTCTCTCTCTCTGTGTGTACATGCATTCGTGCGTGTGGGTGCGCGCGCGCGCGCGCGTGTGTGTCTATGTGTGTGTGTGTGCGTACGCGCGAGCGTGTGTGTGTATTTTTGTGTGCGTGTATTTGTATTAGTCAAAAAATTATACGCCATCTTCATTTAGAATGGCACTTAAATACCTTGAGCCGTTAATATGTGAAGAGTGAAAAAGTGACAGACACACACACATTTTCACAAACTTTTACAATATTTAAAGATGGAATATATTATCTACAATGTACATACATAACATATATTTATATTTTCTGATATCAAGCTAGAAGAAAATATCGATGTTACATGATCGCTTTTAATCAAATGGGAATATAAATTATTCATTCTTCAATGGATTAGAATGGGAGAAGAGCGTGACTTGCGATATTCTATGATATATAGTAAAATAGACAATGTTAAATCTATCCTTAATCGTATACAAAAGCAAGTGTATACTTAATAATTGTATAAGTCTATACGTGGAATTGCGAAAACTCTAAAACACTCATTGGTCGTATTAAAAACAACTTTATATAATCAATTCGTATTGACCTACATATATTATTTTTTACCAATTATTTGTAGAAATCAAATATTATAATACTTAAATATTACAGGTCGTAATATAGAAACAAAAACTGCGTGCCTATCAAGTCAAAGTCAAATAGAGTAAATTCGAAGTTCCATGGTAAGCTTGTGTTATGGATACTAAATAGTTGATACACTACACATATATAATTTTAAATACGTACGTATTATAAATACCTATGACTGGAGCAAAAACATTAGTGTTCATCACATGAATGAATGTCGCCAGCGGGATTCGAACCCACGCCCGCTCTACAGCAAGTAGGTTCCACTACAAACTGAACCAAACGTGTCGTCAACAAATTCTGAATAAACTGTAGATTTTCCAGCGATAAGATCCACTTCATACGAAAGCTCGTGGATTTACACTTAACCATTTTCTGGTACTTTAGATCAAATGTATTAGGTACAAAAGTGACAAATATTTTTTTCACTATCTTAAAGATACAAAAGTACTAAGAGAAGCAAAACAAGCTTATTTTTGTTGTTGATAAAATAAATTCATGAATAAAACGAAATTAACAGTCTTTAAACTCTCACGTTCATGTCAATATTTTTATGCTATAAAACGAGATATTTACTTGTTTTTCACGTTTACAAGTTACAGATATTTCGTTACAAACGCCGTGGTAACCGATAAACGAATAACATGGTAACAAATAACATCTTAAATATGCGAAAATTGATACAATTTAGCTGACATATTATAATGAAATAAATATGGGTCTCAACATTGTTGTAATTGGGTCACAAATTACACAGAGTCTTTTATTCGCTAGTATTAAAGAACAATACACACAAACAGACAGAAATATGTACTTTATTAAATAAATGACGGCAAAGCAAATGGTAAATATAGATAGATATCTATATAAATTAATCAACTCAAATATTTTTAATATAACCGATGTAATTTTCAGATGGTTTGTTTTATAAAGTCAATAGGTTCACACCGCAGGGAAGGGCAATATGTAAATACAGGCTGTGACTCTTGAACATGCAAAACGTGATTGCGAGTATAATGTGTTGACAGAGCCAAATAAATAAAAACTACAGCTTTCATGTCGATTGCTATAAAATTTTATGGTTTTGATTGTTGCACACTCCACCATATATCAGTGGTAGCATAACTCTAAACAGTGATAGCTTAAATGAATGTTACAGAATCTGTTCTCATATAAGCACATAAATTTGTTTTGGGTACATACAAATACATATATTTAGATTGTTTTATTTTGTTATCATTCAAAATCATATCACTTTTAGTACAAAATTCGTATAATTTCATAATTTAATGTATATAATATATCTTTTGCTTTTTCAAAATCTAATATCGCAAGGATTCAGGATGTAATAATATTCTCTATATAATGTATGAAAAATATATATATTAAATTTTGTAACTTATTTTGGTCGAATTTGACTATAAACGCTTTTTTTTATAAAAGATAAATGAATTACTATGGCAATAAGTTTTGTAGTAATAATTAGTTTTAGGATATTGTACACGACTACTACTTTAACGACACGTTTGGCTCAGTTAGTAGTGACCCTACTTGCTGCGCCAACGGTCGCGGGTTCGAGTTCCATTGGGGCATCTCAAGGAAGTTTGTGGTTCATTTTGTGCGTTGAGCACAAATGTTTATACTCCAGTCTTGGGTGTTTATATTTATAATATGTATATACTTAAAGTTATATATGTGTAGTGTAACAACTATCTGGTATCTATAACACAATAGCTAACCTCAGAACTAGATGGTACTGTGTGTTAATGTCCCAACATATTTATTTATTTATTCTACAACTAACACAACATAAAAAGGAACAAAAATGTCTCAAATATTTAATGCTTCGCCATCAGCCTACGCTTTATATACGCATTATCGAAAATGTAACGAGACTCTTTAGGTTCCTAAAATTTTAACTTGCCAATTTTTTAGTACAATAGGATATGTACAGTAGTTTCAAAGTTTAAGCTAACATATTTTGGATATGCACGAACATATAGCAGTAATAAGTTCCTTCCAACGGAGTAAGACATGAAACTTTGACGACATTATTAAGCTGCCCCTTGATTCGGGCACAAAAGATTTATAAAAACCCAACAAAAGCCGAGCCAAGTATTGAAGAGTTTCTTTGTGGCAGGCATCAATTATTCGTCTCATCGGGATCTTGGGACATCGTTAATGTTTCAGCCGCGATTGTCCGCCATTGATGTGAGGGCGAAATTGAATAGACCTGATATAGTGGAATTTTATGTTTCTAAGGAATATGTTAGTTTCACCTTGGATAAGGTATGGGTTTGGGAAAAATGTGTAAATGTTGACAATGTGTGATAGTTTTCAAGGTTTTAGAAAGGTTTGAAGGCTTTTGCTTTTTCAGCCATTTCAGCTTGAGGAGTTATTTGAATACAGAAAGTGGTTTTTTGATGATCGTTAAAATATAGTTGGATCAAATAAATAAGGCTTTATCCTTTCCTACTTTTATATTTGCCTTTATCCGTTTAAACTATTACGATATACACATTACGTAAGTTCTAGAAACTTCTAAGCCTAATTGAACTTTTCTTGGTCCTTTGAGGATCTAACGTGGAGTTATAAAAAGTCGTTTTTTAACTCCACGAATTTTTTTCTTTCTAGTTTTTTTAAGTCGATTTTTAATTTTTGACATGAAACGTCTTTAAAATCGTACTGAAACATATGGGGTATCAATTCAAAAAAGTGGACCATAACGAAATCGTCTATATCGTCTTACTTTAATAATTACAAAACTATTAAACTTAGAGACATAAATCTAGTGTCGTTATTTAACTTATATAGTCAGCTCGCTGTTGTGAACTTGAATTCGTGTCAGGGTTGGGCGGTCGCTAGGATAGGGCACTGCGCAGAATAACCGAAATCGCCGTTCTCGTTTCTTTCTATTCGGTGTAACTCACAACTCACACGTGATAGCGCTGTGATTTTATAATTATTATATATTTATTCTGATCGATCGTCTATTTAGATAAAAATATGAAAATTAATAGGAAATAATAACCAGGAAGTGTATGAAAATATAAAAATTCAATTCAGGCTGTGCTGTAGTCAGCCGGAAATATAAATCACGATTGTCATCGGAAAGAGGGGATTATGGGCTACGCAAGGTACCCCAATGTCCGGCGCTGAGCGAGTAAGGCGGTTCTGAGAGCGTCTCAAAGGCATACTTAATAAACAACGCTCTATGTTTCTTATTTCTCATATCACGGACCAATTTTTAACAAATTTGTAGTCCAATATTAATCGAAAGAACTTTATATACACTACCTATTCAGTGTCAGTATAATATTAATAATACACAGTACAACAACAATACATAGTATAAACAATTAGAACGAAGTCAATTTTATTTTCATTCCGATGTTTAACACTAAAAGCGACTCGCTAAAATAGACGTTTCACATTAAACCACGGGCGATGTGCTCCAACAAAGCCCCACCCAATGTTTATTTAAGTTTTAATTTTTCAATTTTTAGTGTAAGCGTAGTAGTAGCAAAGTAAGAAGAAAGTATTTTAAAAATTCAGTAGGTGAAAAATCAATTATCCCCTATTTTCTACACTTAGGGGTGGATAATAGGACCCCTGTACCTCAAAAGATAAATATCCAATAAAAAAAGAATCATCGAAAATGGACTACAGTATAAAAAACTAGCGTGTTCAAACATAAAAAAAATACTTGTCGAATTGAGAACCTCCTTTTTTTCGTCGGTTAAAAATAAGTTTAACTTACATTTTTCAAGATTCCGAAATGTAGTTGTAAATTATCACCATATTTACTGAAAGCCTTATTTTACTGAAAAAAATCCAACGCATAAATTCTCCAATATTTTCCAAGTGACATCAAAACAGACATATTTATTTAATGAAGGACGTGAAAAGACATATTTTCCCCGCACGGTTTGAAGTTTGAACAAAACCACGACACGCGTAGACTGGCGTGAGCAATATCTCTTAATCCCATGAATACATTATGACAGCCTGAATACATGTCAGCTGAAGGTTTAAGGCATAAGATTATAGCGGGTGTCTAGGCGTGAATAACAATTTATTTTCTTTATCTTCTAAGTTTTTCATAGCTATTTCAGGCATATTTTTGCTGGAAAATTTCTTTTCTTATGACACTAGATATATTGGATGGGTCAATAATGATAATTATTGAAGTTATATTTGTATATATACCATGACACTGGCATAGCGTGGGTTGGCGCACCTCACGTACCCTTCGAAAATTAGTTAGGTCTTCGCTGTCTTACAGGTTTTCTCACAATGTTTTCCTTTACTGTTAAACAATCACATTATTATAATATAAATTATTTTTTAAAATAAAATTCTAAATTCATTTTCTGACAAACAATGCACGGCTTACTTACTAAATCTAGAAAAATCTAGAATATCACTAAACAGAAGTTCTTTATGTATCAAAAGGAGCACTTCGAAATTATTTTGTAATTCTAAATTCGAAGATCAATATGGGCAGTGTGTATGGGAGTTTTCGAAAATTAAATCTTTCTGCCATATTTTTTTAAACATTGCAGAATGTAGGGCACCTCTTATAGAAAATCTCTTCTAAATAGATAAACATTATAAAGCTTTCCATGCACACTTGAAACTGCTCCAAATTAAAAAGGCTATGCAAATATTATATTTAAAATAGTAATATGAAAAGAATATTCATATAATCGATGTTTAGACGCTTTCAGCTCGCTGTCAATCAGACTACGCCTCTACGTCAACCATCTGAGAACAGACCAAAAACGACATAAAGTATGGTTGTAAAATAGCAGTAAAACGGGGAGACTAATTTGTTTTGCTATCTCTTATACTGTTCTTGGAATCGGTTGCTTGATGTAATAGTAGGGTCGAAACTTAAGCCGCCTGGCGCCAGGCATGAGTTTCAAAAATGTATGATAGTTGCCTATTCGATGCTCGATCGTGACAATTTCAAATAAAAACAAAACCAAATGGTTTGATATTTTTTACTTCATTTTATTGTTGATACTTGTGTTCTTAAAGTCTACACTGATATTACTAATGCGAAAGCAACTCTGTCTGTCAGATATCTTTTCACGCTTAATGCGCTGAACCGATTTAGATAAAATTTGGTATGGAGATAGTTTGAAACCCTGGGAAGGACGTAGAATAGTTTTTATACCCGAAATCATCTCAAATATCTGATCAAATGAGAGTCATCAATCTATTCAATACGAACTATGAAAACGCTCATAGGGACGAATCTGAGCAAAGCGAGGATGAGTCGCTAGTACTATATAAACTATATTTGTATTTATGTACTATATATTATGTATACATTTATCCTTATAAAGTAAGCTATGGGTTAAGTATAAAGTATTAACGTTTTTATAAACTATCCAATGTCAATAAATGACTGAACAAAGTTTGCTCAATCTCTGTTCACAAACAGACGTTCAGACTGAGCTGTTTTCTTTATATTTCCTTGTTGGATGGTAAGTTGAGATGAAATTGTTGTTTTAGTTACTATATCTTATTATAATATTCGATATTTTAATAAAATATAAATGGAGGTCGGAGCTTTTACATTTAATATCTTCCTACAAGATTCTCATGTTTAAATTTAATACTAGCGTCTTATATTTTGAGGCCTTGTATTAAATATGACTTCCGATTTATTAAGATAAATTAATTATCGATTCAGCTTTTGTTACATTCCACACGTTACAAATAGAAATTATATTTCAATAATATTCAATATCCAATTAAAATAAATGTAGTAGATTTTGCGAAGATGAAGTATCAAAACGAAATGTGAGAACTTCCAAGTCTTTAGTTCAATGTGATTTAGATAAAAGAAACTGGATGAATGTTTCAAATATGTCAGCAACATTGTACGAGTACAATGTTTATTTATAGATTTTTAGGATTCCACAACTAAAAGGTAAATACGGAATCCTTTAGTCATGCCCCTATGTGTATACCTATAGGTGAAACTAGCGAGTCACCCCCACTTCACTCGGGTTCGTCCCCAGGTGATTCTTTAAATTGACACATTTTTTAAATTATGAACCAATTGAAATAAAATAAATACTAAATTTTAAGTAAACTTTACCACAATATATTACTTAAAATCGCATCCAAATTAGTTAAGCTGTTTCTGAGATTAGCAAGCACAAACACACAGACAAACAGACATAAATTCTAAAAACCATTGTTTTGGGTTCTGTTACGTTAATTAATACCTTCTACAATAGTTTTTTATCAAATATCTTCGATGTATAACTGACGATCAGATATACAATTTTATTATATGTATAGATTTAGAAAGTTTTTTTCTCATGTAAACGGCTAGATAATTATAATGAAGTCAAATTAAATAAGCGTGTACCTTTGAATAGGACTTATATGTGATAGAAGTTCTTAAATAACTTTTCTTATTTAAAGGTCAATATTTGTTGAATTAAGTGTTTCTATTCTAAACTAAATAAACTAGCTTTGTGTTTGTACTTATTGAAATATGGAATATTTTTGTTTACCCACTTTGGTAGTTTGTGGCCACAAAACTAACTTTGGTTTTCATATCTTATATATCTTTGAAAAATACTACAAATCTCAAACGTAATATTGCTGTCGACAAAATTTATTTTGTATTTTGCTCTATATTATTTTATTAGTATCTAAATATTTATTTTACGTTACTTTGTAAGATTTTTTTGAGGACAATTTCATTCGACCACAATAAGAAACGCAACTACATCGTTATACCGCTAGTGTTACAACACAAGACAAAAATTTTAGACCACGATATTGGACAATCGTCAAATATGCTTAATTCTATATTGAACAAAAATAATGTACAAAGATATTCGATCAATGACCTAGTTCTTTAATATATAAATATTATATACTTTTCATAATAAGTTTCTTTACTTAATTTAAATTGTAACAGCAAAACAGCAAAATAAACTCTCGCCGCCCTACGAAGAGTAAGATAAATACGTACTAATGAGCTCACGAGCTTAACAAAACTAAAAGATTATTAAAGAATATAAGAATTTTAAATATAAAGATATTATGAATATGTTTTATTTTATGAGTAATATCGAGGCAATTAAGTTGAATGAATCCATTGATTGTTATCTACTTGTTATGTACAAATCATAATTTCAATTTTTAGACAATTCCCTGTTGGTTGATCAAAGATGAATTGGCTAATAGGTACATTTATAATAAAATTCTAACTGAGTCGAATCTGTACATTAAATACTTTTTGGAAAATCTTATTGAAATAGACATTGTCGATACAGAGGCCGAATCTATAGTTTTTAGAATTTTTGTCTGTCTGTCTGTCTGTTACCGCATCATGGAAAAACCACTGGAGGGATTTTGATGAAATTTGGTATAATGATAGCTGGTTATCTGGGTCAATATATAGGATACATTTTACTGCAAGAAAATATGTCATCTCTAAGAAATCTATACTAAACCTTAAAACGTAAGTAGGGACGAACCCGAGCGAAGTGAGGGTAAGCGAAGTAAGGGAAGTCGCTAGTACGTCATATTATTATTTATTATATTGTGTTTATGTTTGTTACTTCTTCTTTCAAAATCAGCTGAATGGGTGTGAATGATATTTAGTACACAGGTATACTGTGGCAAGGACAGACACATAGGTTGTTAGACACCTTTAGACACCTAAGAATGCACTGGATTAAAGCAACGATCAGTGACGAGTATTACACGTAATATTTTAGACATACTCGTAGATTCCTTTGTAAATTCTTCTCAAGATTTACTAAAAGAGCTCGTATCGTCTAATAACAAACGTTTGCAGACAGACATACACCGTATCGTTGCACTGAAATCTAATTCGCTATCGGCATCGCAGTGCACCAATAAAGCCGGAAAAATCAAATATAGACCTATGAAAGGTTTAGAAATGTCTAAAAAAATGTTTATTCAATATTTTGTTTCTTTATAAAAAAATATCTAAATATCATTTCATTTGATACTACTGTCTGTTTGTTTGTAGGTTTATTTTTCTTAAGCTCCATATTTGATACCATTCTTTAGATATTTTTCTCCCTGTTTTTATTAATTATTTGCATTGTTATTTTTAATTACCTAAATGGATTGTTATTTTTGGCCGAATTTAGCTATAGTGGATTGAATGGAAAACGTGACCATAGAAATAGCGTTTTATTATTCTTATACTAAAATTATAAATTCGAAATTATGTGACTGAAAGCAAAAGCAGAACTGCAGGGAAATGTCTGTATCAGTATCTTCTTTCTAGCATAACTTAGGGTTTGTAAAACTATTATCTTTAAACATTTTAAATAGGTTTTTATGTTTTAGGTGAATTTCATAAAGAAAGTTTAAAAAATCCTTTCCACCAAACATAAACTGGAGGAAAAGCTATTGTTTACTGCACAAGAGACTTTCAATGCAAGCTCCTATGCAACTAAATCAATTTTAACTCTTAACAAACTGCATGTAAGAAGATGGATGCAAGTGATTTACTTCGTTATAAAACAATACGCGAGCCTACCTTCGTGCACTCACGGAGCAAATTGAGTTTATCATTTTGGTAGGTTTCTTTGAAAATAGTTCTAGACTAATACTATGTTACGTGCATGTCTCCTAACTTAATTCAATTCAAAATAAATCCACGAAAAAATCTGAAAATATAGTTTTATGTAAAATGCTTGCAAATCAATAAATCTGGGGAACTAGGTTTTCTAGCTTTTCTGACTAATAGAAATATTTTAAACATATTATTTTCAGTTACTACAAGTGCTGCTTTCCTTACTAGAAATGCTTCAACAATCATTAGCTTTAAAAAGTTAAGAGATATACTCAATAGCATCAGTAAAATATAAAAATCTGTAAAATAGGTATTTGAAAATATCTCAATTTTATCACGAAAGAATGATAATTTTAAAATATAAATATAACATTAAACAAAACAAAAAATCAACGATGGTAGCAGTCCACTGTCACTCAGCCGCTTGTAGAAAGTCACGTAGCCTGTGATAAAACTTGGTCTTCTATGTCCAACGCTGATTTGGCTGTCACGGAGGTTATAAAAATAAATAATCATATGTACAAAATAAAGTTTATATAGTAAAAACACAAAATATAATGATATATAACTTTCGATGTTTTCTGTTTCCAACTGCACACTGATATACTAAAACTTATCAACGTCAAGGGAAAATAAGCTTCAACAAAGCTCTTAACTTGGCCGAATTAGCGTTAACTTATAAAGTATACATAGCAGTTGCGCGATGCTTCCAGTCTATACGTGCCCCAATATCCGGGAACTCCCCGTATTTATTAAGTTATGGCAAGTTGCGACGTACAATGGAATCAAACCGAGCAACTTGACAACATTTTTCATATACAGATCAGTAATTGGATTTAAAACGTCTCAAATGTTTCAATTTTGATCTACTTTAAAGACTGAGTCATTTTTTGCCCAAAGAATCGGCATTGCCATTCAGCGGGGAATGTGGCTGGCATTATTGCCACTATTCCACGCGGACATGACTTGTACAGTAATAATTATGTGTACATTTGTTTTGTATATATAATTAAATATATTTATAATTTCCTTTAAGGAGGTACTAAATTTAGGTGTGTTTTTGTATGTGTTTCGCGACACCTTCTATTTTAACTAAGTACTTTGTAATTTGAAGTCTACCTTTTTCATTATTAATAATTATTTGAAAAACATGAGTTTTTAATTGACTATATAAAAGTTGTTCTATTTTTTAATTATTTATGTATTTGCGAGATTTACTTAAAAATTATACCTATCCTAAATTGACCTAGTATTAACTGTGATACTATAGGTTCTAATGTATAAAAAAATACTTACAATTTTTGAGATTTTATGTATTTTTAAATAATTAGATACAAATATTATCATTTCTTCTAGTACTAATTTTTTATCAGCTAAAACGTCCCAATTATTGTCCCGTATGTCCCCGCTTGTTAGACTTTGTTCTCGCTCGCTAATATCACCGCCCTCGGTATGCGAAACTTCGTGATGTATGAACGAATATGATAGTATTACTTTTGTCTGACGAAGAATTAGATGCTCTTCGTTTAAATAAACTTTGTAGTTAAAACTTTCAACTTGGCAAAATCATTCTTAGTTATTTATATGATCACAAGAATTCTACTTTTACACATGTGATATAAAAATCGGTAGAAATGTGTCAATTGTAATTGATAATTTGCAAAAATGGTTTACAAAAAAGTACGCAGTGTAGTGTTTACTTTAAGTCAATTTTAAGATCAGTCTAAAATAATCTATACACATAAATAAAACTTGAAATTTCTGTTTGTAATGTCAAAATAGCAGCTTATTACTAAATGCATTTGAAAGTATATACGGTACTAATAAGAAAAATCATGTTTTTAAATTTTTGTCTGCCTATTTGTTCCGGCTTATCTCTGGAATGGCTGAACCGATTTTGATGGGACTTTCAGCAGCAGATATCTGATGCTATAAGAAGTAAACTGCTATAAGGGCTTATTTTAATTTTAGAAAAATAATCAGGGTTCCGCGAATAATCAGGAAAAATAAAAACCCATAAAAATGTGAATAAATCCACGTACCTAGGGACGCACCCGAGCGAGGTAAGTTACTAGTATAATGTAATGAATACCTAATATAAAAATAAAAAATCGTATTTACGGTTGCTAATATACTCACCACTGATTTTTGATCGACAATATCACAGCGTTGGGACATTTAAGTTAATTGTCCCATTAGTCTCACAGACAGTACTGATACTTTGTTTTACTTTTGAGTTGTTGTTTTATTTGTTAGAGAATTCTTCATAATATACTATATTTATACATATACAATAACAACACGTTTAGTTTCATTGAAAAATAACTGTAATAAATTACAGTAGATAAAAGACTAACAGACATGTAAAGTAAGCTAGCAGTAATGCCCAACCAGTCAATTCTTATGGAATATTATTATGTAAGTGTTTTTAGTCACGGCCTTAATATGATGAAACAGGCATTTGTATTCCAGGACTAAAGTAGATCTGAAAATCTAGAAAATGTTAAGATGTTCGTCTCTTGATTCTGGGTTTTACTAACAAAATCCAAGTACCACTGTTTAAGATAGCAGAAAGAAGAACAGAATGATTACATCTATCGCATATTTTCACCACTCTACTCCACTTTGAGAAGGGTGCAATTTTACTCACATCAAAGGGTTATTTAATTTTTTTATTTCTTACATTATAATATGCTTTATAATTTGGTTACTAACAAAATTGGTTAAAACAAAATTTTTATTTAAATAAATATAATTAATTCTAAAAAAAATGCTTTTAAATTATTTAAAGTATGAAAGCTCATTTTAAAATAATTTTAACCTAAAATTTATATAAAAGCTTTGAATCAGCCTTTTGTAAATAAATTTTAAAGTCATATCTAAGAGATTGCCGCGTCTAGTATCTCGTATCGCTCGACATTAGCATATGTGTATCGCATTGCTGGCAGCCGCTTGTAGGGACACGTGGGGTGTGCCACAAGGCATGCACTTGGTTCTTTTTAGTCTTTAAATGTAAGTATATGGGCAAAGCAAAATAACTCTACACTCTCTAAGTGTTGCTAGCCCAGTTTTAACGCGCTTGCTTCGAAAACCAGGTGAAGCAAGTTCTAATCCCGGGATGTACACTTCTAATATTTTTATGTCCAAATCATTTTTAACATGATTACCACTTGTCTTACGGTGAAAGAAAACATCGTGAGAAAACCCACATGTTTGAGAGAGCCTAGAAAGTTTTCGAAACACATGTAAATTCCGCTGCACTAGACCAGCGTGGTGGACTATGGCCTGGTCATATTATAAACTGGAAACGTGGAAAAATGACAATAAAACCGCGAAAAAATCAAAAAAAGATAGTTTTATTTAAACTGTCAAAATATATTCGAAAATCTAAGAAAGTATTAGATATGCTAGAATTTTTGTATTTCTGAATTATAAGTTTGAATCATTTATATTTTTTTTTTTTTAATTAATATAAAGGAATTTCTCTTATAATTTATACCTCAAATACATTCTATTCATCACGCTACGCCTTTACAGAGTAACGCGAGTCAGAGGGCGCTAATGTGAATTAATATAAAAAAAATACTCTTCAACCATAGAATGTAACTTCAAAGGTAAATCCAGATTTTGTTTTGTGAGAAATGAGGATTCATATTTATAGATCAATGGATACTAAAGCTTGTGGATATAAAATGTGTTTTTCTACTATTCACGGTTTTATTTTCTCATAAATGTAATACTAATAAGCACGTTATTATAACTAATACTAACGCCGTACCCTTGCTTCGCCTGAGAATTCGCTCGAACTCGCTCGTTCGATCGCCCTAGGTTAATTAACATCACGCTACACTAGCATCATCTTTTAGAAGCAAGCGGATCCGTAAGAAAAAGCAAACCAATAGCTTTCTGCAGTCCTCAATATAAGCTTCCCAATAAATATACTCGGATTTAATATTTTGATGAATTTCTTCCACATTTGACAACACGTTTGGCTCAGTTTGTAGCGTATGTCACTTGCTGTGCCAGCCGTCGCGAGTTCAAATCCCGCTGGGAGTATTTATTTGTATGATAAGCAAGAATGTTTGTAATCCAGTCATGGGTTTATATTTTTAATATGTATGTATTATTATTATTATTCTCTAGATATTTCTATCGAAAAAGTTTTTATAAAATTGAAAAACATCTAAGCGTAGTAGTTAACAGTGAGCTATGCGCTGCAAGCGATGTGACGACAGCCCGTCGATTGTTCTTCGTTAGAGGAATTGTTTGCCTTCTAGTTCCACCTAACATCTGTCCGGTGTGGGAGATGTCACATTTGATCGGAAAACGTTTTATTGCGAAGCAATTATTAGCTACATTTACATTTAAATATGTGTGATATACCTATACATACTATTATAAAAACTATTTGTGCTAAAATTTTAGCAGAAGTAATTGCAAAAAAAAATTATATATATATATATATATATATATATATATATATATATATATATATATATATATCCAAAAGAACATTTATACATTTAAAAAATTAAATGTATGTAAAATTATAGTTAAATAATTTTAAGGTAAGACCTACTTACTGTATGGACCCTTCGCCACTGGATATACATATTATATTTTAAAAAAGTGTTGTTGTTTATGTATCTGCATTACTAAGGAACGGCTGGATAGATTACAATAGTTTTTCTTATTATAAAGTTTATATAGTTTATATTTTAAATATAGCTTAATGTCATTAATCTCGATGGAATTATGTCGCTTCGGTTTTATATGAACTCACTATCAAAGACAGGTATAAATTAGTTCTGTTCAACTGCTTAAATGTAGTTATGGGACATTATTTTAAAAGAGCAACAAATATTATTTCAAATGCAGATCCAAAATTTTGCTATAAAAAAAGTAAATAATCGGGATAAAAACTATCCTATCTTTTAATCACACATTTTGAAAAAAAATACGTTAAGATCGGATAAATAGTTTCGGAGTTCATCCCGGACCAACATCGTGCACGGGGATTTTATATATTAAGATATAGAAGATTTCGAAGGAGTGCGATAAACTTGGCACATTACCGACACTCGACCATCGTATAAATTGATCGCTGCAACCATAATCACGCTACACACGCCTACTACGCGGGTAACATTTACATAAATAATTATAACTAGCGATTTATCTTCGCTTCGCTTTCGTGCGTCCTTAGGGACGCTGATTTTATTCGCAATTTTATGGGTTTTAATTTTTTACGCGGAACCCTACGCCTTTTTCTTAAATAAAAGTAGCCTAAATAAATCCTTATAATATCAGCTATCTTTCAGTGAAATTCCAAGTTTCGGTGATTAACTGGAACAATCAACCTAACAGACCACAAAAATATTGATTTTTTATTACAACTACCGAATATACTTTCATAAGTATTTAATAAAAAAGCTATTATTTTGTCATTAGAAACAGACACTTCAATTTTATTTATCTGTATAGATTAGTTCTCATCGCGATTCAGTGTATATTCTCCCTTAAAATATCGACTAGGAGCGACAAATGCACGTCCATTCCAATCTATTCGGTGTACAATAGCTTTTAGACCACCAATGAAGAACACTCAATTTTGTTCACGTTTCATTAAACCGTTTACAATCCTTACACTATTATATTACTTTACACATACAGTTAAGTATGATTAGATGTTTATCTATTTCTATGTAGCCATACTAATATTATAAATAAAGAAAGTGAGTTTGTTTGTCCTTCTTTTACGTCGAAACAGAGTGATGGATTGGCGTGATTTTTGGTGTGGTAATGCTTGGAGGGCTGGAGAGTGACATAGGCTACTTTGTACTACTCGAGATTATCTCATTCTACACGAAAACAAGTTATAATATAACCCACAACAACTTATCATACCTATGTTTATACATAATAATATAAAGTCTATCTATTCCATACTAACCGTTAAAATATACCTAGAGACGAACCTAAGCCAAGCGAGGGTGAGCCACTAGTAGTGTATAATTCCTCTGTCTTTATCTCACTAGCTCTCTCCACTCGTGTGATGAGTCAATAAAAGATTATTTTAGTTAAGTTTAATGTTATATTAATTTGTATATGTACATATATACAGTTGGTTTATAGGGACCTGCCTAGAAACCTAGAAATAAGGGTCCTAATATCTTACGATACTTAATGTTCTGGAATAAAAGATAGCCTAAGACCTAAGTCACTTCACTCAACAAACTATCTCGATACTAAAAATCAAGTCACCTCAATAAATGTTTTAAAAAGAGATATCACGAGTTATAATAAAATTCTAACTGAGTCGAATCTGTACATTAAATATTTATTTTGAAAAATCTTATCGAAATAATTATTATTGATACAGAGGCCGAATCTATAGTTTTTAGAATTTTTATCTGTCTGTTTGCCTGGGAACGCATCATGAGAAAACCACTAAACAGATTTTGATGAAATTTGTTATGATGATAGCTGGTTATCCGGGTCAACATGTAGGATACTTTTTACTGCGGGAAATATCTCATCTCTGAAAAATGTATACTAACCGTTAAAACGTAGGAACGAACCCGAGCGGAGAAAGGGTGAGTCGCTAGTAATATTTATATAACAATAATTATGTTTTCAATAAGACTATATCACAATGTACCTACGGATACAGAGTTAAACTAGCCATTGCCTCTTGGAGTATAAGTTATCACAGTTTAGGATAAGCCTCATATGTTCTACAATGCTCGCTGAGTCCACTTTATTACCTTAATGTTATCTTGACAAACTCCTCTAAACACTTATATTTTATTAACCAGCTTTGAAATAAAAGGGTCTCTGTTTATGTATGTTTTACTATGGACATGTTTTATTGATTTTTTATAACATGTTTTATTACTTTTACTTATTATCTATATAGATAATTTTGTATTGTTAGTTGCTAAGCGCAAAACGAGAGAACGGCTAGACCGATTTGGATAATTATTGTTTTTAATTGTTAAAAATATATAGTATAATATATAGTAAGACTTTTATGGAAAAAAAAATTGTAAAAAATACCCAGAATGATGTAAAAGAGGTTGTTTCTTCTCCCATATGAATTTAGTACGAGATCCAGATCTATGTGGTGGACTCCTCACTTTTTTTCCAGACGAAATATATATTTTTAAACCATAAACTAACAAACACGACCCATTAGATTGTCACAAAAAATTGCTCCAGGCTATTTTTTGATTGAGGCCAAGTAGCTAGTTATTATAATATTATTTTAAGTATATTATTTTTGTTTGTCTATAACAGTATGTCATTTATACATATAATAAAATTCTGAGTCGAATCTATACATTAATTTTTTTTGGAAAATCTTGTTGAAATGGTCATTATTATCGATCCATCCATGGCCTTTCCATCTATTTCAGATGTTCTAAGCAGTGTATGGTGGTTACTTTAAGCACTTCCGTTGGTGACTGTGCAATCCAATTCTAGAGCGACAAGACCGACCGCAGCCAGAGCAGATGTACGTCGAGACACGTGGATATAAGCGATTGTCGCTTTCGTGTCGTTTGGCTCTAGTTTCAGCAAGTTTGTCAAACCATGACCCATCATGGAAGCTGGTGCCTTTCCTAATTCTATGCCTCCACTGGTCCCTGTTTTCCGCGAGCTTCTCCCATTCATTTTCTTCGATGTTAAATGAGGCTAAATCACGCTTGACGCAATCTTTAAAGCGGAGCAAGGGTCGCCCAACACTTCTCTTAGCATCCGCTACAACACCTAGCATGACCTGCCTAGGTAGTCTAGTGCTGTCCATGCGATGTACATGCCCCAGCCACCGGAGTCTTCGTTGTTTTTAAGCAAAGCAGTGAGGCTGGGAAGTTGCGTTATCGCAAGGACTTCTTCGTTGGTTATCCTATCCTTCCATGTAATGCCCAAAATACTGCGTAAACAACGCATGTGGAAAGCGTTAAGTCGACGTTCTTGTTTTGCATACGTAGTCCAGGTCTCAGCTCCGTACAAGAGTATGCTGAGGATGCTCGCTTGGGATAACCATTATTTTGGTTCGAGCTGTGAGGTGGTTATTGTCCCACACCCTTGTACGAAGCTTTTCCAAACATAGTCGCCGCTTTGCCGATGCGTGTGTCGATCTCTACGTTAAGCGAGAGATTGCTCGTCACGGTTGAACCAAGGTAGCAAAACTGTCAACTACGTCTAATGCAGTGCCATTCAGTAATATTACTGGTTTTTCTGAGCATCCTTGGCCTAGTATCACAGTTTTTTTTGGCGTTAATCGACATAGAGAATAGGTAACATGCATGAGAGAACTTATCCATCATGATTTGAAGCTCATCGGAAGACGTTGTGACAAAGGCGGCGTCATCAGCATATAAAAGACTGTCTATGTAAAGGTCTTTTCGATTGCGCTTAGATTTTAATAGGGAGATATTATAGAGCTTCCCATCAGTTCTTGTATGAAGGTGGGACTCCTTGTTGGTCGTCGCCAAAGGCAGCTTTTAAAAGCAACGAAAAGAAAATCCCAAACAAGGTAGGTGCCAACACGCAACCCTGCCGCACGCCTCTGCGCATATCAAAAGGATCGGATAAATTTCCATCAAAGACTACAGACCCTTTCATGTCCTTGTGAAAGATATAATGAGACTGAGGAGTTTTGGTGGACAGCCCACTATCTCGAGTGCTCTATAGAGACGCCTCTCTGCTCACAGTATCAAAGGCCTTGTTGAGATCTACAAAGGCTATGAAGAGAGGAGTCTGCTGCTCTCGACACTTTTCCTGAATCTGGCGTAATGTAAAGATCATGTCAATGGTTGATCGCCCAGCCCGGAATCCGCACTGAGCCTCAGGATAAATGCGATCGGCCAGATATTGTAGTTTGCTGAGAATTACTCGACTAATCAGTTTACCAACCACGCTTAGAAGAGATATACACGATATGAGTGCAATCGCCGCGGTCTCCTTTGCCTTTGTAAAAGAGTGACAATATTGGCATCACGCATGTCCCGAGGCACCGTGCCCTCGGACCAGCATTTTACCAGGAGATTATGCAAGAGCGGTGCAACGAAGTTGAACTTTAGCAGCTCGGGGCATATGCCATCTCCACCAGGACTCTTGCCGACCTTGACTTGCTTTATGGCATTTTGAAGCTCTTCCTCTGTGGGTTCATTATCTAGCTCGTGCCAAGTCGCAAGTCTAGGAATGAAATCCACAGCTTCTGGCTGAATGTTGACGGGCTGTGAGTAAAGACCTGTGTAGTGCTCAACCCATCTTTGCATCTGACGTCTACTGTCACTGATAATCGTACCGTCGGGTTCTTTTAGTAAGGCAGTCTTTTTAGGAATTGGGCCAAGTGCCCGTTTGATACTCGAGTAGACGCCCCCTAAATTGCCCACATCCGCACTCCTTTGCATGTGTTGGCAAAGGTCAAGCCAGTACTCGTTCGCAAAGAAACGTGCAGTCCGCTGCAGTGCTGACTTCGCTTTTGCGAGTTCATTTCGAGTTGTAGGAGACGGGTTCATACGACTATTTAGAGCAGCAAGGCGTTTTGAGTTGATATGTGGATACAGATGCTCGATGTTTTGTAAGAACCAGTCCTCAGTCTTCGCTTTCTGATATCCGAAAGCTTTGCCTGCAGTTTCTGAAAGGGATTTTTTGATTCGTTCCCACTCTTCTTGAAGTGACACGCTTTGATCCCAAGATAAGATCTCCGAGCATAATTGCTCTTTAAAAGACTCAACTTTCTCACTAATCCTGGTCTGAGCGAGATCAATTCTCTTTCTCCCGGGAGGCTTCGAAGAGTGAATCCTTTTGCGGATAATAGCCAATTTTGTCACTACAAGCGAGTGGTCCGTGTCGCAATCAGCACTTTGATAAGAACGTGTATGGAGGACATAGCGAAGGTCTTTTTTCCGAGTCAGGATTAGGTCCAGCTGATGCCAATGTCCAGAACGCGGGTGCCTCCACGAGACTTTGTGCGTAGATTTGCCTCGGAAGTATGTATTGGTAATACAAAAATTGGTGGTTGGAACAGAACTCGAGCAAACGCTGACCGTTTTCGTTTAATCTGCCAACACCATGGTTACCGAGGCAATCTGGCCAAGCGATGTTATCCTGGCCTACTCTGGCGTTAAAATCACCCATGATATGCAGGTGATCGCTAGAAGGTACCGCTTTTATGGCTTGCGTAAGTTGGTCATAGAAACGATCTTTTAACTTCAGGTGTTGAGACTAATGTAGGTGCATATGCGGAAATCAAGGTTATAAAACCGCAGTTACTAGAGAGTCGTAATACCATTATGCGCTCTGATATTCCATGAGGAGTCTCAATACACGAAAGGAGATCGTTACGTACGGCGAAGCCCACACCATGCTCACGATTATCATGTTGACCTTTTCCTACCCAGAAAAATGTGTAATGAGCTTCCTTGATGGATCCAGTGTCAGGAAGTCTAGTTTCCTGAAGAGCCGAAAACGGCGATGTTAAGTCTCGTCAACTCAGTGTCAATCACAGAAGTTTTGCGCAGGTCTTGGGCGCAGCCTGAACCTCCGCAGGTCTCCGGGAGGCCTGTCCTCATTGTGCGGACATTCCATGGTCGCTAAGCGCATGTATAAGTGTGGTTGGTTAATTTGAAGCCTTTTCTCTGTTTTTGCGCAGGTGACAAAATTTACAGCACTGACTATCTAGGTTTTAACTAGTGCTTCCTCCCACCCAACGGAAACAGGTCAATGCTGAGACGGACCAGTACCTTATTGGCCGGGGGCTGCCCAGCTAGAGCGGGCGGTAACTGGTCAGTGGGCCTACAATGGGCCCTCCCACTGTCAAGAATGACCCCTAGCGCCCACGCTTACGCCTATTCGCGCAGACTTATCACTGGTAACTGCCATTCTCCGTGTTGGTTTCATCGCTCTTGAGATTGCGATGGCGGAGTGTCCTCTCCACAGATGTTAACTGCTGTGCCTGGGATTTAATTTAGGAAATGCAGGTTTTCCCACTGCCTACACCACCCTCTCGACCTCGCCAGCGAGGCCCACAGGAACGACGAGTCGCTACATGTGGAGCTGGTTCGGTTGCAGGACCTGACTCGTGTCTTACGGGGGTCCACTCCGAGTACCTCAGTCGCCTCTTACGACACCTGGCACTCGAGGGGAGCACTATTCTATTCTGCCGATGCCTCACGGCAATATTATCGATATAGAGGCCGAATCTATAGTTTTTTTAGAATTTTTGTCCGTCTGGAAACGCATCACGAGAAAACCACTGAAACAATGTAGATTTTAATGAAATTTGGTAAGATGATAGCTGGCTATCCGGGTCAATATGTAGGATGCTTTTTACTACGGGAAAATATCTTATCTCTATTAAATCTAAACTATCAAAAAAAAATATATTTAAAACAAACATCAATGTATAAACAGCTTTAGTGTACTTATAGATAGGTTTACGACAACAGGAACTAATCTGATTAAATCCTCATATAACAGTGTGCGAGGAACGTGTTAGGCGTTGTTAGTCTTCGCTTAAGACAACTTTATTAATAAACTAAACTCGATACCTTCTTAGTGTAAAGGTGCTTATTTAACATTTTCAAACAAAACATTGTCGTATCTTATTACATTTATATGTTTAGATTATGCGACAAAATGTTAAATTACATTAGTATTAGGTATATGTAAAATTTTGTGTGTGTATGTTTCTTAGTCTTTAACGTGAAAACGAATAGATAGACTGGCATAATAGTATTGCCTGGAGAAGCATATTATAAGCTACTTTTAGTATTAAAATTTGTCAAGGGCGACAATGCCTATATATTGTTGTAAATACAAAAGACAATTGAGAACTGTACTTACAATTTTAAGACTGGACACCTGTCCAGACTAAAATTGAAATAATAAAAATCTTAAAAAAAGTTTGTTAATATTTAATAAAACTATCAGGAGAGACCTTGCATCCCGTGACCATGACTGCTGTAAAGCATTCGAAACGTCGGGAACCAAAAATCAAAATAAATTCGCGAAAAAATCTAAAAAGATAGTTATTCAAAATATCAAATATTCGCGTGAATCTAAGAAACTATTTTGTAAGGAACGCACTATATAATTCTAAATAATAGTATCGATCGTATATAATTAATTTTCAATAAACAAACCCAACCACTTTGATTATTACGTTACACAAATAAATAAACGCTAATACAGTAGTAACGTTAGATTTTAAATAACGAACGCTTAATATTGTTCTGTCCACAATAGCATGGTAGGGAAATAATATCGAAATTGCTCTGAGAAACCAATAACATACCGAATACAACGATGGAGATATAAATGGTATTCAATGGAAACGAGAGACTTGTTTACTTCATATTTTAATATGGGTTTGAACGTATACCCAGGAAAATGCAGAAAAGTGAATATTTATTGAGAGCAAGTCAAACCCGCTACTTTGTTTGGTAAAAAAATCTATTAATTTGTTTTTAATATCTTAAAGTATTTTAGTCAAATTTCTCTTTTTTTTTCAAATAATTGAGTAGCTTAATGAGATCTATGACTTAAGAGACGTCTAAAGCTGTAGTTTTTTCCGTAATAATATAAGCTTTAAAGCACTCGAATTTCAGTAAAATGATAAGTGCTATATATATATATATATATATATATATATATTCACACTATCACTATATAAAAATATTAAAAAAACCATGAAGTATTCTGCACAGACCATATAAACTTTATAGCGTAAAACCGCGGTAACTTTTTTTCCGGACAATAAAGTCTGCTAAATATTGACTCTATTTTTTATTTCGTGGAAGCCCTTATTTTCTTTTGATCAAATGCAGTATTAGTTTATTTCATTGTGAATTTGTCGAACGTCTGTTAAGCAAGTTAAGAAATATTATAAAGTAAAAAATATTTTTGAAACCAAATATTTCAGATGAAAACTTAAAAAAATAAATAAAAAACGACTTCCAGGCACCGACTTTGAAAATATCTGATTAGGTATCTATTCTAAATGAAAATCCCTGTTTTGTTATTTTTTTACATTTTAGTGCCTGGAAGTCGGTTATTTTTTTTTAAGTTTTTATTTTTCCATTTTTAGTATATTTGTTAGGAAAAAGTCTTTTATAACATATTCGATTTATTATTTAGAAAAATAATTTATTGTTGATTTTTTTTAAACAGCTCGACCAATTTCGACAAAATTTAAATGGGACCACCTGGGAAGCATACCCTTCGAAACGAAAAAAATCCAAATCGGTTCAGGCGTCTTCGAGTAATCGGTGAACATACATAAAAAAAAGATTCCGACGAATTGAGAACCTCCTAACTTCTAGAAGTCGGTTAAAAAATAAAAACCTCAGTAATTGGTGTAACTCAAGTAAGCCGTGTTTACAGTAGTAGTCAAAATTTGACCTTAAAAGCCCAGTGGTCAAAATTTGAACATAATCATTATATTAAAAGTCTGAGGGAAAAAAAATATATGAAAAGAATTTACCTATTTATATAAAATCAATATAAAAAACTAGCTGTTTCCAATATTCTGTTTAACATTGTAACACGATAATGGTAACTCGTTAATAGCTACTGATTAAAAAAAAAAGAAAATCGGTTGACAAACAGAATAGAAAAAGGTACTGAATTATTTTGTCTTTGCTTATTTATAAAAAAAATAATATTTGTCTAAGAAAAAAATACAATCTGTCAAAGATAAATCTATACTAATACTAGCGTTTCAAAGATTATCCGGAACAAACAGACAGACAGACAAAAATTAAAAAAAATGTGTTTTTCTAATAAGTACCGTATATGATTCGATATGCATTTAATAAAACGCTTTTATTTTGACATTTCATACAAACACTTCAAATTTATTTATCTGTATAGATTATAAATGTGAAAGTTTGTGAGTATGGGCGTCTGTGACTCTTTCACGCCAGAACAGCTGAACGGATATGGATGGAATTTGGCAGAGAGATAGATTATAGTCTGGAATAACACTTACTACTTAGGCTACTTTTTATCCCGGAAAAATGTATCATTCCCGTGGGATAGGTTCGTTTCTGTTCTCCTAGAGGCGAACCCGAGCGAAGTGAGGGTGAGCCGCTAGTGATTAATATAATCTAGTTAGATCTAGTTAAAATAATATTATTAATTTAAAAAATATATACTTACATGAAAAGCAGCTGATTTTTGGCTAATCTACAATTGCGTTCATAACCAATGGCTGATTTTTCAATCAACAGTAAAATTGTACAGTTATGGAAAATTGATTTCAGAACACATTATATCATTTTCGATTGCTGAGGGAAAGTTATTTAAATAAAAATATATGAATATTTCTCACGATCTATATTAACTTAATACAAGAAAACAGGTTTTCTTGTACTAAGTTTTCACAAATGGCAACATCTAATCAATACAATATATAATGTCATCTATTTATTTCTTTAACCTTTTTTTTCTGATAAAATCCAATGAAGAAACTGAATCATATCAGATAGATAGCTTAATACTTTCTCAAATTTACGCGAATATTTGACATTTAAAATAAAATCTTTTCGGACTGTTTTGCGGATTTATTTTGATTTTTGGTTCTCGACGATTCGAATACTTTACAAAAATTAAAATAAATCCGCATAAAAAATCCACAAAGATGGTTTTATTCAAAATTATAAATTAGGTTTTGTAAAAGTAGCAATTTTGTTTTATTTAAAAACTAGCATTTCCTTGCATATTTTGGTAAATTCAAAATGGAGCTTATTTCCTGTAAGGGCACATAATTTGCAACAGTGCAGTCTCACTCGTAACCACATTACGAGTACCAACGTTTCATATGTTATAGCTATGTACCTAACTATAAAGAAAAATATAAGCTATTTTAAACTATGAAAATGCTTACAAAGTACGTGTATTGATATCTGAACATATATATATAGAGGGAATTTACATATGTACTAGCAGAACGCGCGGCTTCGCTCGCGCTAAAACTGCAAAAAAAACTCTAAAAAGATAGTTTCATACAAACTTTCATGCCCTATTACCACCCCCTTTTAGGATGAATTTCGAAAAATGCTAAAACATATATTTGGTTAATTTTATTTAAAACATTAATCCCAAGTTTCAAGTACGCAATTCTGATTATAAATATTTTTTTGGATTGTATTATAACGTGTTTTCCTGAAGAAATTAGGTAATCTCCCGCGGTAGCCTGTGTCACTGTCCAGCCCTCCAACTGTCTCCACACAAAAAATCACGCCAATCTGTCATTCTGTTTTGACGTGAAAGAAGGACAGACAAACAAACAAACACACTTTCACATTTATAATATTAGTGTGGATATTTATGTAACGTATTTCAGTAACTTTTTCTATTCTTCTTGTTAATATTTTTGTAGCTATTGACTAGCTTTAGTGTTATCAATGAAAAAAATTGAAACACGTTTTTTTATTATAGATAGGTAAATTCTCTTCATATTATGTTTTCCTCAAATTTTCAGTAATGGTCATGCTCGAATTTCAACCACTGGGCGAACGCTAGTAAATATAAAAATGAAAGAAAGGTATCTTAATAAGTACTTATTGATTTAACACAAAAAAAATTTATAGGGGTAAATTATGATGGCCTAATAATTGTTTAACATAAAATATGAAAACCCTATGTTTTTTTTTCTAACACAACGCGATATATATATATATATATATATATAATATATATAATACATGTACACATGTGTGCATGTGTGTATGTTCTTCAAGCTGAAACGGTGTATAGACGTGGATGAAATTTAGTATAACCTGGACGAAAACACTCTTCTTAATTAAAAAATATAACAACTCTTATCGATTCTACTGGTGATAGGAGAGCTGGCTTATTTTCCGCCCAAAGACTCGGCATTACCATTCAGTGGGGGAATGCGGCTAGCATTCTTGCCACTATTCCACGCGGTTATGACTTGTATAGTAATAAATAAGTATACATTTGTTTTGTATATATATATATATAATTAAGTATATGTGTATGTTCCTTTATTGTAAATAAAATAAAGTAAGTAAAAAATACATAAGCACCCAAGCGTACATCGCTCAATACTTTTATATCAACTTATATTTACTACGAAACACGGACACAAACTAAGCTGATTAGATTATAGCAATTTGTATTGTTCATATTAATTCAACGAATCCTGATTAATGCTAGTAACATTCTATTCGTTTTAACTGGGTATTTTCTCTGCCTAGCGTTTTATTGTACATCATTTGCATCTTACATAATTAATAAATAATTTTAAAAAGATTATATCCTACTAATATTATAAACGCGAAAATTTATAAGAATGTATGTATGGATGTATGTTTGTTACTCTTTCACGCCAGAACGGCTGAATGGATCTGGATGAAATTTGGCACAGAGATAGATTATAGTCTGATATAACACATAGGCTACTTTTCATCCCGGAAAATATACGGATCCCGAGGGATAGATTTGTTTTTATTGTTCTAGTATGTAAATTTACTAATTTTAAAATTAAGGAAGTATGTTTGTTGATCTGGTCTTCTTCCATACATATTACAAATAACTATCGTAATTTATCTACAAAAAAAAACCCACTACGAGTAAGTACTTTAAAAAAACATTTTTATTTCTATGAAACATTCTTCATTCATATGCAGAAGTTGAAAATTATTTTTCAAAGGGTAGTATGAAAAATAGAGAAAACAAGATTTTTTTAATTGCATAAATATTTGGTAAAATATAATATTTTTTACTAATTTTTTTATTATTATATTTTTGCTAAAATCATAGAAATCAGATTCACCCAAGTAAAGTCCTAGAACACAAGCTAGCAAAAATCTCGTAGATTTATTAAGAGGATTGTGAAGTGCCGATACGC
This sequence comes from Brenthis ino, assembly GCA_921882275.1. NCBI lineage: Eukaryota > Metazoa > Arthropoda > Insecta > Lepidoptera > Nymphalidae > Brenthis > Brenthis ino. Next base: position 10,798,386 of record OV170229.1, on the reverse strand, counting down.
GGCGAGAGTAGGTATTTTTAAAAATGCTATCTGTTTCATACCGCTTTGCATCCCCCCGGCAGTGAACAACACAAATACAACATACGCAAATTCTCACACACACTATGATAGCAGCAGCCGGTGACGCGCGGGCGCTCGCGGGGGGCGGGGGCGGCGCGACTCGGCGCAAGAGCAATTTCAAAGTTTATCTAATATCTACGGTTTGCGTACAATACACATTCCCTACAAGTTACATCGCACCTTTATTCATAAACTGAAATAACTCTAAATTACAATTTTGTGGCGAATATCATTTAAAATTTGACTTGTTTAGATTGATGACTTCAAAAAATCATAGAAAAATAAATAGGTGATTTAGATCAATTACAAAAAGCTCGTTCCAAAAGTTGAAAGTTTTAGAATTTTTTGTTGTTTATGTACTAATAGACCCATCGGATCCTTTTATTTTTAAAAATAATTTATTTATTGCAAACATGAAGTTTTATGATTTTAAAATGTTAGCAGGTATATAAGGAATAGAAATTCATAAAATGACCTGATCATGAATGATGATGATTTTACGATTTTTTAAAAAAATCTATGACTAAATTTTATAAAATATATCAACTTAATTTTTTAAAATATATTTTTAACTAATGAATAAACAAGATTAGATTACGAATGAATTTCATTTCTTTTTGTAATTGTCCTAAAATCATTTTTTTCAGAAAAATCAATAAAATTAACTGCAAAAACTAATAAAAATATCGATAAATTCGAAAAAATTATAAACGAATAGTATTTATAAATATACACATACTATTCCTAATATTTTTTTAAAATTATAACGAATATTATAAATTATAACGATTATACAATTAAAAAATATAAAAATTTTTATAAAATTTTTTTCAAAAGTAAAATTATTTTTATTGCTCCTTCTAAACGGTAATAGTCCAGCAATTAGCAAAAGAAAGCGCGTGACCGGTGGAGGGCGAGGGGTGGAGGGGTGTAGGAAGACCCTTACTCATTTAAACTTATACAAACAAAATATCTCGAAAACTTGAGGTTATCGTAGAAAGTGTTATTTATCAAAGTTGTAGATTTTTACTAGACCTTTTACATTTGTAGAAAATATTTTTCGATAGAACGTCACAGTGAGCCGGAAATTGAAAAAAACTATTTTTCAACGCTTTGCGTCCCCCCATTTCTCGCGGGTAGCTGGGCATGGGCATGTGGGGCATTTTACGAATTTCTAATCCTTATATACCTGCTAACATTTGAAAATTATAAAACTTCAGGTTTTCAATATATTGTTGTCAGATTCCGATTGGACTATAATACTAGTATACATACCAAATTTTAGCTTTCTAGGACTTCAGGAAGTACCCTAAGAGTTTTGATGATCATCAGTGAGTCAGTGACGAAATCGGAGTTTTTTAGATATCAATAAAATCTAATGTAAAAGAGCTATGCAATTGAAACTTTTTATGTTTAGCTAGCATTGCCCGCGGCTCCGCCCGCGTTCATATGACCAAAAACAAATTCGTAGGTTTTACATATTAGTATATTCGTACATTGCAGTTTTGTATTTTTTCTCAGAAATGAGATATTTTCCCGCAGTAATCCTATATGTTGATCCGGATACCACCACCAGCTACCACCACACCAAATTTCATCAAAATCTCTCCAGTGGTTTTTCTGTGACGTGGTAACAGACAGACAGACATACAGACAGACAGACAAAAATTCAAAAAAACTATAGATTCGGCCTCTGTATCGATAATAATGTTTATTTCAATAATATTTTCCAAAAAAATATTTAATGTACAGATACGGCTTAGTTACAATCTATACATACGAGTATAATAAAAATTTAAACTTTGGATTGAATCCTTTCAGTATCGATCGATATATCGATATTACCTTCTCCTCCCTAGGAGATAATAATATCGATAGCACCTTCAACATCACTACAGTCTAAAATATGCCCCTGCCCCCGACCCGTATGGTGCGATAGAGAGAGTTGCAAGTCTTAGACTCAATTACCTACATTTCCTTTTTGAAAATATTGTTTCGGGCGATAACGTTTTCACCCCCTAAACATAACGAAATGAGACGATTTTGGTCTCATTAGATTCAGTACACCTTAATCTAGGTCTGTACGTTTTCCTTTTTTTGTAATTCAGTTTAGTTTAATTTAAAAAAATAAAAACGCTGGAGGAAGTTTTTAGGTCAAAAATATAGATATTTAGATGCTAATAACTTCTGTCGTACGCAATATTTCAAAAAAATAAAAACGTACGGACCTAGATTTTGATTATATCTACAACATTTCCAAAAATTATGAAAATTAGACTATGTTTAAGGGGGGAAAAACGTTATCGCTTTTTGTATGAAAATTTACAGGTTCACAATCCTCTTAAGCTAGTTGAGTATTTAAGGCCTAATGAAAAGAGTCACGAAATGAACTTCCATCTGTAATTCGTTTGTTCACAACTTTTTTCATTTGCGGTCTGTTAAGCGTCCCTTTTAATCAAGTTTACCTAAAGACCAATAAAAGAAGATGAATCGATGTATTTATTTTTGACAAACTAAACCCGATGACATTACTCGTATTTACTATCGCGTGCGTGTGCGTTTGTATATGTCTGTGCGTGCGCGTGTGTATATGTCTATGTGTGTGCGTGTGTGTGTGTGTGTGCGTGTGTGTGTGTGTGTGTGTGTGTGTGTGACATTTTCACGATAAATAATGCTTATTTCTAGTATAATACATAAGCTATTATCAAACAGCGATGGACGGAAGCGAGCGAAGCGATTGTACATCACTAATATTTATGTTCAAATACTAATAAAGTAGCCAATCGTTAACGGGCATTTGTTTAGGTGTACGGGTTCACTTAATACCTTGTATTGTTTTATATTACTTGAATACAAAGGAATAAACTTAATAAGTAAGGTTTATAATTTTTTTATTACTGTGACAAACAAAATTTTTATAAGCCGTCAAGTTTCTTAAGCTACCACAAAATACGATGTACATACATACATACATACATATATCCAGCGACCACCGTTTTACAGACAAAGGACGTTTTTTGTCTGCTGTTTTTTTTATCTAGATTTGAAGGTTCGATTAATTTAATTTGACCGACCGACCGATTTTCTGTGAGAACGCCTGCTACGACTGAGGCATGTTTGAATGGTGGAGTTTGAAACGAACTGAGACTTCTCAGTTGGAATATTTTTCATATTTTTTTGTTCAATATTCGTTTTTATTTCTAATTATGTTAATGTTATATTTCACTTAATAATTAAATAATTATTTCACGTTCATGATTGTTCATTTATTTAGTACATTAAGGTGCTTGAAGACCAAAAGAAATATTTAACTACGCCCAGCAAAACGGGCGGATGACGACTAATCTTATTGAAGTTTCAATTCACTGAATTCAATGACAAACAATTCAATTTAATAATTTCAAAACTTTTCAAAACAAACAATTCAATGACTTCAAAGCGCGTCAGTTGAGCACAGATTACTTCGCCAATGTCACGTAGAATGGAGAAGACACGAAGGAGATGGTTCGGTAAGTATATTATAAGTTTATTATTATTATGTATTTTGGAAGTAAACAATTTGCTAATAAATTTCCATCAACCTAAAACATTTTCAAATATCAATAATTTAGTCACAATCACAAATTTATTGCTAACATTCAAAACGCCCACTGTTTATGTTTCGTAATTAGAAACCTGCTTCAATACGACAAGCATTGTTTGAAATTTTATACTATATTAATATAATACATTATCCGTCTGTTTGAAACATATATTTTTTAACTAAGACTAAAGAGTTATATAGACAGAGTTTACCAAAATAAATGTCGAAGCCAAAAAAAAGTAGCGTAATTTGCTGTATATGCTACTATTCTCGATTTTGTCATACAGATCGTATACTTAATTTGAAGAAATAGAAGAAAATATGAAAAATAAAAATAATAATATAATCTTTTATATTTTTTAAGCACTAGTTCCTTTGCTCTTGAAAGAGAGATAGCTTGATATTGGCTTATTTAATTGTTCTTTTTTATTATAATACAATTCTTTACCTATTTTTATTTAATAACCATTTATATACATATTGTTCTATTAATATATGTATTACTAGCATTTCCCGCGGCTCCGCCCGCTTTCAGATGAGCAAAAACCAAATTCTTAGGTTTTACATATTAGTATTTAGTATACTCTTACATTGCAGTTTTTGGATTTTTTCTCAGAAATGAGGCAATTTCCCGCGGTAAAAAGTATCCTATATGTTGCTTCGGATAACCACCTATCACCATACCAAATTTCATCAAAATCCATCCAGTGGTTTTTCTGTGATGCGGTAACAGACAGACAAACAGACAAAAATTCTAAAATCTATAGATTCAGCCTCTGAATCGATAATAATGTTTATTTCAATTAGATTTTCCAAAAAATATTTAATGTACAGTTTCGGCTTAGTTACGATTTTATTAAATATGTATAGACTATACTGTTTTAAAATATTATTGTTTGGCTTCATGTTTAGTTCTATGACACTCTGTCTATATTATTCCATAGTCTGAGATTTTTAAAGATGACTGAAGGAATAAAAATGGGTAACCCTGCAACGATTTTATATTCGGCTCTTAATAGTATTTTTAGTTCAATTTATTGCTTTATCAATGAAAATACCAACCAATGAAGTACTTACTGAGTAATCGTTTTTGCGACAGAGACTTCGCCAAGCGCTACGTTTTTATGTATTTCGCTACCTAATTTGTTTCTTTCTGGTACTATGATTAAGCCTACTAATATTATAAATGCAAAAGTTTGTGAGGATGTATGGATTTATATATGTATGGATATTTGTTACTCTTTAACTCCTTAACTACGAACAATCTACTCTTTAACTTCTTAACTATGCAAAATCCATTGAATGTATTTTTAGGAAACTTTACAATAATATAGCTCATACATCAAAGTAACACAAAGGCTACTTTTATTCCGGAAAAATTTACAGTTCCCGTGGAATAGATTTGTTTTTGTTTTTAAAGAGATGAACCCGGGTGAAGGGAGGGTGAGCTGCTAGTAATTGTAATAAATGCGAAAGTGTATTGTATGTATGTGTGTATGTTTGTTACTCTTTAACGCTAAAATGGCAGGGTGGTTTCTGATAAAATTTTGTACACAAAGACCTTGAGTAGCACGTCGCACTAATGCTTATGTATTCAAACTACAGATACTTGTATTGTACAGATACAGAGTTTTCCTCTATTTTAAAATAAAAGCTTTATTTCTAATATTTATATACATATAGACATAAGATAATTTTTAGATTTTTATCAATAGAATTGAAATTTAAAAATCTTCTGTAACCAAAATTCTTTCGGTAAACTGGTCGCTTGGACAAATAAGCACTGAGACGACGGTAGGGTAGTTTGTTATTAAATATGTCAAAAGCACCCTACCAAAGTGAAAGTATGTCTCTAGTATTAAAAAAAGTCGTCGAAACCGAATTCCGGTTACGGTAGCAGATCTCATTTCCATTATCTATCAGCTTAGGTTATACTTGCTATTATGTATGCTTTTATATTCTTTAGGGAATCCGAGGATCCGACGAGAGTGGATTAGATGCTGGACTGACAGCTATATGAGCTTTACCTCAACGTGGACGAAGCTTGTTAGAAAGTTGATGGAGCTTCGAGAGTGTAACATCATGAAGTTCCTAACAAGAATATCAATAACTTCACACAAACTTATTATTCTATCACAACTAAGTTGGACCTGTGGAATTAGTAACCAAGATTGCAGGATCTGCATTTCTAAGCCAATATAGCCTGAATAATAATTCCTAATGATAAGACCGCAATATATATATTTCTCGAATTTATTTTGATTTTTGGTTCCCGACGTTTCGAATGCTTTACAGCAATCATGGTCTCGTGAGCTACTAAGGCTTTAAACGTCTCGAAGGTAGGCATTATATTATAGTTGTTACAGTGGGTAAGTTTAGTCTATAAAAAATTTGAAAAGATCTTATTTCAAATATTCGCGTAAATCTAAGAAAGTATTATGATTACGAAGTGTACTTTGAAATAAAATTTTGAAAACACGACATATTTTCTGAAACAAAAATGTGTCATTGTCATTATAGACTTTCAAATTCTTAGCCCTATAGGTCCACTAAACGGGTATGGGTTCGGATTTTGATAGATCAAACTGATAAGTCAGTCTGTTTATATCATTTTATTTTACAGGTTGTTTTTGTTTAGACATGAGTAAAATAAGGGCAATAAGCTAGTATTAAAGTAAATCATACTTTATTAACATAACAAGTAAAATCAGTTAGCACGCGCACGAACAATGGATGTAGGTCGCGATGGAACAATAGACTCATTATTTTTCGCGTCGGAACACCGACTTAATTACACAATAACACAAAAGCTGCAATTAGGGAGTGCGCAAATGAGCCCCGACAAGACACTTGTTATTATTTAGAGATGTATACATATGTAATGTGCTGTTTTTCACTTATTGGTGTGCAGACAAACATAACCAATTTTTGTAATCTTTGATCTAATACTTTTAGATTTACGCGAATATTTGACATTTTAAATCAAACTATCTTTTCGGTTTTTTTTGCGGATTTATTTTGATTTTTGGTTTCCGACGTTGCGAATGGTTTACAGCAATCATCAGGATGTTTCTCCCATGATAATGATTGCTGTAGTTGCGAAAATGTTATGTAAAGTTGACGCCAGCAACTCGAAATGCGGTTCGACTGGGAAAATCTGTTGTGAAGCTCTAAAATGCACTGAACCAATATTATGATAACAACATGTACAGAATCAAGGATCCTAGCAAATGGCATTAAAACTACGTCGTAGCAATGTGCTACGAGATGCTACACTTTATTGTTATAATGAATTATTTATATTAACTTTAAGTACTGTAATTAAGTTATAAAGTTATTATTTTTAATTTCGTACATTTTTAGTTCAATTAAAGTATTTAGTCCTTAAATGCTAGTGTTGCCTAGTAATCAAAATTCGACCATAATTATTATTGAAAATCTGATGAAAATATATAAGAATAAAATTTACTTATCTATTTAAACAAAATCGATTTTTTTATACATAACAATAAAGCTCGTTAATAGCTATTAAACAGAAAAAAGATAATCGGTTGGCAATTAGAGAAGAAAAGATCGTGAACTATTTCGTTTATTTATATAAAGAAGAAATAGAAAAATAACGTCCACTTACGATATTTTATTTTATGTATTAAATTTTATTTTATGGTTAAAGTTTGGCAATTCTTTGGAGTTACACATAGTGTATGTAACTTACAAAGTTTTGGATTAAATTTTCAATTTATTTATAACTAGCGCTCACAAACAAATCTATCCCATGGGAACCGTAGATTTTTCCGGGATAAAAATTAGCCTATGTGTTATTTTGATAATTGCATTATGTTATTTTAAGGTTTCATTTAAATCCATTCAGTAGTTTTTGCATATATATAATAAAACATCTATACATACAGACATTCATAAATCCTCACAAACTTTCGCATTTATAACATTCGTAGGATGTAAGATATACCAGCGTGTTACATGAATGACACATTAATATCATTATTTGTATAATTAAAATATTAGTAAATTCCTCTATGTATGAAGAATGACAATATGAAAAAAATTTGGTTCCCGACAACAGCTCTACCTTAAGGTTCCACCTATAGGTAAAAACTGTCCAGGTGACCCTAAACGTACACAAAATTTTAAGAGAACAAAAATTACGAACACACGCACACCAAAACTTTATATATATAAAAAAATATACTAAAAAAGGACTTACAATATTAAAACTAGTATAAAAGTTGTAACATAAGGTATGAGTTTCTACATTGTAGAGAGGACTACTTAATTATATTCTTTTAATGAAGTTAAGCATAGGCAATACACTCGTGTAGGCAGAGCGAAACTTGGTTCATTGTTCATTTTAACTTTCCACCCCTGAGACGCGAACTCCATCCAACATTTGAACAACTAAAACACAAAATTTTCAAGTCGAAATTGAAATTAGCTAATAATACAATACCTGGAAAGCTTTTGTCTCTTATTACAAGTTGATTTTTGCACTTTGTCTGGATTTTTTGTACAGACTTGTTATTCGTACTTAAAATAAGGATGAATAAAAAATAATTATACGTACTTTAACAGGATGAATCCGTATTATATGTATATAATATTATAAATGTGAAAGTTCGTGAGTATGTATTGATGTTTGTTACTTTCTCACGTCAGAACGGTAGAACGAATATGGATGAAATTTGGCACAGAGATATATTATAGTTTGGAATAACACATAGGCTACTTTTTATCCCGGAAGATGTACGGTTCCCGCGGGATAGGTTTTCTTTTGTTTTCCTAGAGGTGAACCCGAGCGAAGTAATAAATAAAGGCGGCTGTTACTATTGGATGAGTAAAAAATATAATATTCGTCCGGCTATTGTCGGTTTGTATGAATATGATTTTTTATGTTTTCTTTTGTAAAATAAGTGATTTTTAGGTGCAGGAGTTTTTATATGAAAAAAAAATAACCTTATAGGATAGGCTATCCTATAATACTATTCTATAATACTATTCTATAATAGTCATTCCGTTTTGTACATACTTCATTAATCAAGTAGTTTTGTAGGTTTTTACAAGTTACATTATTATACTAACATATGTATAAGTACAGAGAGAAGGAGAAAACCTACATGTCTAAGACAACTTACGCAACTAATTCTGACACTTGACCAGCGTGGTGGACTACGGCTTGAACCCCTCGCGTCGAAGGGAGCTATGTTCAACGGTGGGACGTTAAAAAAGGCGAATTATAATATTTTTACTTAATAAATCTATAAAATTTGTTTGTTTGTTTGTTTTTTTAAGGCACTAATATACCAGTTAAATTAAAAAATCTTTTTGCTAGGTATAGCCTATTGAGAAAGATTCAATACCACGCTACGAAGTATTGGGGCAATGACATAAATAAACAACGCAGACACAACCAAGGGCCATTCTAATAAATAAATTGTGTTTAAAGTAAGGAATAAGCGACTTGAATAGATTCAAAATACATTTTAAATCATTCGCAGTTAATTTCAACGTAGCAAGAATATGAATTTTTAACCACTAGACGTAACCTACAAACTAGTAGCTTATTCTCAAACAGCTGACTTCAAAGGCGAGACCGTTGCTTAGTGACTTACGTGAGAAAGTGCGGTCCGACCGGAAACTATAGAGTCACAAAGAACCGATAACAATACCATACTGAGCTTTTAGATAACTTTTGACATGGAAAAGACTTGCGGTTCCTTTTTGGAGCCGGAAGTATATTGGAGCGGAAACTTTTGTCATATTTCGATAATGTATGAGTGATATTGTATTTTTTACTTCAGATGTGATTTTTATGATTATTCGAAAAAATAAAAAAAAAGCTACAATATACTGCAATACTACAAAAGTTTACAGAAATATGGATTTTCAAGTAGAAGAACAATACAATTAGCATTGTTAGCCTATTGGTAAAGCTCTCATAGGAAATATAAATGAAGAGGGTTCCATCCGGGTCTCGTGACTTTCACAAGTTCTCGTACGAATAACATTATTAATAAAATTGCCTTACTCATAAAGTAAAATGTCTTTTTCTTTTAGCCTAATAAAATATTTCTAAAATATTTTTCTTTAAATAGTGAAAACTAATTTTAGTACTTAAAAGAAAAAAAACACCTACACAGATGAACTTAAAAAGCAACACCTTATCTAAATACTAAATTTTATCCAAATCGTCCGGCCCTTTTACTGGTACACGAAATAAATATATATTATATAAATATATATTACATGAATTGATAATTTAATATTCTAAGATATGGTACATAAGTCCATCGGAATTTTCTAAAATAGCGTAAAGCTATAAGCATCCCAGTATCACCCATTAAATAAAACACCTCATCTGTGTTCCAAAATACTTGTTACCAACATCAAAGCGAACAATGATAATAAATAATGAAGTTTTAATCTCAACTCGTTACAAACTACCCCATGGTCTATACTGAATAATAACTAAGGAACTCTAACAGCATGAATCAAATCTGTTTCAGTCCGACCCTATAAATAATTCCCTATGTCGAAATCGTTATATGCCCATGGTGACTTATATTGATATCATTTATTTATAATCTTATAGTTTGTCTCAGTTATTTACAACTTCTTGTGATACATCTTCTTATGATTCTTCTTTCAATTGTCATAACTTTTTTATTTATGAACCGGTTGAAATAAAACTGTTATAAGAATGTTAAATAAAGCTTACCACAATACAATAGTGAAAGCCGCAATTAAATTAGTTAACCCTTTTCTGAGATTAGTGCGTACAAACGCACAGACAAACAGACAAAAATTCTTAAAACCATTGTTTTGGGTTCTATTGCGTATCTTCCATGTAAATACCGCGATCAGTCGCTCTTTTATTATACGTAATAGATAAAGGAAATTACAAATTTACACTTCATTATATATACAAAACAAATGTCCACTTATTTCTTACTGTACAAGTCATGTCCGTGTGAACGAATCTACCCCATGATGATGAATGATGAAAACAGATCAATCCCACGGGAATTCTTTAATTTTTCGGGATAAAAAGTATCTAAAATGTTGACTGGGGATATAAGGTATCGCTATGCAAAATTTCATTTAAATCGGTCAGACAGTTTCGGAGATTAGCTCATTCTTATCACGCTCTATGTGAGTTATAAAACAGGTGCAAATCATAAGTGAGGCTGCGTCGTAAAACATCACAACACCTCGGTGGTACAGCGATATATTATGGCTTGGACTTATTCAACGCGCGATTTTTAAACATAATGAATTTTCAGACGGATTGTGTTTAATTTTTGGAAATAATAAATAAATATATTGGAACATTAAAACACAGCACCATGTAGTTCCTAGGCTTGTGTTATGGATACAAGATAGTTGATACATATATAACTTTAAATACATACTTATTATAAAAATATAATCACCCATGATTGGAGTACGAACATTTGTGCTTATCACAAAAATTAAAAAAAATCTGGATTTGTTCTATTTCTCTTTATAAATCCCCCTGACTCGGTTTTTAGCATTTTTTTCTATGTACAGACATTCAACCTCTACAGTTTTATTATATGTATAGAATATAGGTAGATAGCACTGCTAAGTTTCTTTCGGCAGTTCTTCTCAGAAATGAGGTATTTTTTTCGAGCAACTGGTAAAGCTTCTAACGTACAATAAAATGTTTTTCCGAAGTACTAATTAGACAGATTTGGATAAAATTTAGCACACCCACAACTCATAGTCATAAAATTTGCCAAATGCACATGATATATTATCTTTTGGCATATAATGTGCAAAGTAAAAATATTTAAATACAAAATAAACACATTATTCGAATTGAGGGTGAGTCGCTAATATTGAGAAAGTAAGTAATTTTACTTGTATGTGTATTTTCAGCCCCTTTTTTATAACGTCCCACTGCTGGGCAAGGGTGTCTTTTCAATACGAGGGGATCGGGCCATAGTCTACGCTGGCCAAGTGCGGGTTAGCGGACTTCACATGCGTTTCGAAACTTGCTTAGTTCTCTCAGACATGCAGGTTTCCTCACGTTTTCTTTCACCGTAAGGCAAGTGGTAAACAGGTTAGAAATGACTCGCACATGAAAATATCAGAGGTGCTAGTCCCGGGATTTGAATCCGTTTCAGTCGGTTTCTCAAGCAAGCGCGTTATCACTGGGCTACCAACCATCATAGCTGTACTATCCAGTACCCTCGTATATAAGAACGATATTCTATTAAAATATTATTGGACAATATATTAAAAACACACATTAATTCCTCCATTATACAACGAACTGTGCTGCCAGAGTTCACTGTGAATAATAACTGAGGAACTGTAAAACAGTGCATGACTCAAATCTCAGCTTCCGTCGGTCCTGGCTAAATTATTCAGTCACGACTACTTACAGCTAACGATATTCAATTTCGATTTTCATTAAAAATATTGTTTAAAGTAAAAATATGTATGTGGAAGATGAAAATTTGTTTTTTTTGTGACTGTACAGATTATAATCACATAGATAGTTTGGAGTTAAATGAGAACAAACAGATAATCCTATAACGTATTTAAATGTAATACATTTATTTATTATAATATATGTACTTAATGGTTTTTATACGGATTTTTTTAAGAAATATAAATAACGTCTACATTTTTGTTGGCACGAATATGTAATAGATTTGTCAAACAGCCAAAATTAACCATAATCATTGAAAATTAGAGGAAAACATATTATATTAATAGAATTTACCTATTTATATAAATAAATAAACTCTTTCAAAAATGTATGTACGAGTATATTGATAACACTTTAGTGTTATCAATATACATACATTTTACATGGCTTTTTACATAGCTTTAGCTCGTCAATAGCTACCAAACAAAAATTGTTTAGCAGAGGAGAAAATGGTACTCAACAGATTTTTCTTTGACTATTTACATATAGATATTGAAAAATATCGAAACAGACGTGTCCAACGATTCTTTGTAATAATATCGTGCGTAATAAATGCCTCAACGCGGCACGCTCAATAGACTCCCAAATACATTTCCTTTTCATCTCCGCGAGGAATGGGATGACTAATTAGAAGCAAAGTGAGAACTAATATTATATAACCCTATAAAATGAAATAATGCTAACTTTTAACAAAGAACTGTGTTTACATAAAAATGAACTAAATTAATTTATTTTACAGAAACTACCGCTTTGTTTTGGAGAGAAAATGAAATTGGAATATAAATGTACATTGTACATATTTATGTCATTACTAGCGACACAATCTCACAAACTCACAAACTTTATAATATTAGTATAGATTCCAAAAAATAAACGACTGAACTTTTTGTTTCATGGATGTTTCTTCCAGGTTCATGATCAGGTAACACTAAAAAAACAGTTTTTCATTCACAAGAAAACTCTGTGTTTGTCTGTCACAGATTATCTTTTCAAATCTCCGAAACAGTAAAAAAATAAACAGTAAAATAAATATAAAAAAATATTGGACACAGAACTTTGAAAGAAAAACGACACAAAAATATAGAGCCCTTACTCATGTGTTGATAAAATGAAACAATACCGCTAAGTCGTTATTCCAGTAATATACGGGAGTTCATTCTGTTTTTGTAATTGGCCAATTTTTTGTTCAATGTTACACCAAATTGCTGTGCTAATATTGTTACAATGATAAGATTATATTGCTTACTTGTCACAAAATGTACACACAATATGTATGTATAAATATTCATATCGAAATAATGAATGGACACTAAAACCCTATAGTACCTACTCGTTTTGTAAGAAAAATTTTCAACGAAAATCGGTTGAAATCAGTTCATATAAGGGCTAGAAGATAGAATGCATGCATTTTGTAGTATGGCTTAGATCTAGAAAGACGCTCTCAATATAGAATATACAAATCTCTGAAGGATTTACAGTGACATATAAATTTATCTGATTATAATTTAAAATATAATCTTTTCGGATTTTTCGCGGAAATATTTTGAACCAAAAACGTTCGGAAACAAAAATAAAAATAAATCCACGAAAAAATCCGAAAAGATAGTTTTATTTAAAATGTCAAATATTCACGTAAATCTAAAAAAGTGTTATCTGGTAATGGTAAAATTCAAACGATATACATATAAATAGACGATGCAATTTGTGTTTATTTCCGTGAAAGTCCACTAATATATCATAACTCGGTATAAAGCATCTTAATAAATTCTTCCTAGATTATCTCCAAAAAATAAATTAGAGCAATAGGCATTCACAAACCTTCTAATCAACAAACACTTTCGCTATTATTATAATAAGAAAAAGCGATACTGTGTGTTGGAAAACCATATATAAAATTTAGCTTTGATATCGCCACTTCTAATTTACAGTTGATTTTTTTTACTTTAAGCTTTTAATAAATGAATGTAAAGAATTAAGAAAAAAAATATTCATTTAAGTATTTTGGCCATTCAAATGACATGTACATCAATAAACTGAAATATCGCATACGAGGTCATTTTTTTCCAATCCATAAAAAAGCACGGAGACGTTATAATATTATGGGAAAATTGTAAGAAGTTCTTTAATAAATACCATTTTTCTTCTTCAATGTTTCTCGCTAATAACTCAGCGGGAATGCTGTAAGCCCACAAATAACTTTGTTCCAGACTCGCAGAGTACTTTATCTAATAACATACATTTGTTATCGTGACGCAACAAATCGACCTCTCAATTATGGGTTATTTAAAAATAGAAATACTACTTCGTATAATAAATTAAGTAAAGTTATTGACCGAGTTTAAAAACTGAGAAAAATTAGTTTTGGATGTGCTTTTTTCTTTTTTTGTGTGGAAGGTACCCTATCTCATACATAATAATTAATATTTTCTGATACAATTTATACATACAACTGTGAGAATATAAAAAAAAACATATTTAAGAGTAAAATAGTTTAACCTTCCATTTTACTTTAAAATAGTAATTTTAAGCTGTAAGCAAGACATTTTTTAAAAATGTTCTTAGAGACCATATGAAATGGGTACATTAACGTATCGGACCCAGATTCTTCCCATTCAAAAAATCACGTCAATCTTCATCCATCAATCACACTTTCGCATTTATAATCTTTATAAAAGATCTTAAAATACATGGTGAGTATGTATGTATGTACATATTCTATGAGATACCATAGAAACTAACAGAAACTCTTTCAAAATCCTAAATCCGCATCCACCCACACCTTTATTAATGTTTGATGCAGCCTTCAACAATCTTTTTAGAAGGTCGCAATCCTCCTACAGTTCCTTGGGTGTATATTTTTTGTATCTACAAAGAATATTTATTATTTACTAACTAAAACACTCCATCTTCGTGGACTTAAAAAACTGTAATGCTATGCCAGTAATGTAATACTAACACATCGAAACTTGTGAGAATTTTCTAACTCTTTGTCTTTTGCGATTCACCCTTAGCTTTGCTCGGGTTCGTCCCTACTTACGATTTAACGTTTAGTATCGATTTCTCAGAGATGAGATATTTTGCCGCAGTAAAAAGCATAATTTATGTTGACCCGGATAACCAGCTATCATCATACCAAATTTCATTAAAATCCCTTTAGTGGTTTTTCCGTGATGCGGTAACAGACAGACGGACAAAAATTCTAAAATCTATAGATTCGGCCTCTGTATCGATAATAATATCTATTTCAATAAGATTTTCCAAATAATATTTATTGTACAGATTCGGCTTAATTACAATTTTATTATATATATTGATTTGGCTTTCTTAAACTGATTTTAAGTGTTAAATTATAATAGTGTTCGTCCAGTGATTGAAATTTAACCAATTCAAGAGGAAAACATACATAAAGCATATTTTTTTTAAATTATAACATTACAGCTCGTTACAAGCTACTAAACAAAAAGAAAGTCGGTAGTTAATAAAACAGGGAGAAAAAGGTACTAAGTTATTGTGTATTTGCCTATTCATATATTTAATATATAAATTATGTACTTTATATCATGTACTCTAACATTTAGTAAAATAAATATTTTTCATACATATTTTTTGTATCTCTTACTCGAAAGTTTTATATAATAACTAGCGGCTCACCCTCGCTTTCGCTCGGGTTCACCTCTAGAAAAGCACAAACAGATCTATCCCACGGGAACAGTATATTTTTCCGGGATAAAAGGTAACCTATTTGTTATTCTGATGTATGAACTATATTATTGTAAAATTTCATCAAAATCCAATCAATAGTTTTTGTGTACTAAGCTGTATAAGTTACTATAGCTTTTAGACTATCCCACGGAAACTCTTTAATTTTCCGGGATGAAAAGTAGCTGGTTTGTTTTTGTCATGTATGAACTATATTATTGTAAAGTTTAATTAAAATCCAATTAGTAGTTTTTGTGTACCAAGCTGTATAAGTTGTTATAGTTTTTTAACTATCCCACGGGAACTCTTTAATTTTCCGGGATGAAAAGTATCTAAGTTGTTGCCCGGGGATATAAGGTACCACCATGCAAAATTTCATTTAAATCGGTTCAATAGATTCGGAGATTAGCCCGTACAAACAGGAAAACAGACAAACAGCTCGCTCGGGTTCGTCCATACCTACGAATATGTTGTATTATCTATTTAACCATTTGTCCAAATTATATGCAGTAAAAGGGAAAAGTCTTTTGTTTTAAACATTTCAGACTATAAATTTACTTATTTTGAACAGAATTCATAACTGTTAATAATATGACCAATAAACATGACCTACCGATTTAAATTATTTTTTTAATATAAAAAACTAATTTTTGTGATTTAAATATAAAAGTTAGACATATGCTGTCGCTGACTTTTTTGTAGGCATTATTAAACTCTACAACTTTTCTCTAGAACATAATCATATATCTCTCATCGTTAAGGCAGCGTTCGTAAGAAACGTTTTCGTTCGACCGTTTTTTCTCCGACTTACTTTGCAAATCTGACTACCATGAAAAAGTCTTTTCATTCTTCGGGTTAATATATAGCCTATAACACTCAGAAAGAACGTGGCTTTCTATTGGTAAAAGAATTTTGAAAATCGGTTTAGTAGATCCAGAGATTACCCCCTACAACGTCACAAACTCACAAACTCACAAGATCACAAACTTTGCCTCTTTATAATATTAGTATAGATTCATATAAAATTAAAAAGTTGAGAACTTCTAGGAAGTTCCTGTGTTAGAAAAGCTCACTTTTACATAACAATATGAGGGTTAGCTTCACTGAAATCCATACTAATATTATAAATGTGAAAGTGTGTTTGTTTGTTTGTCTTTCTTTCACGTCAAAACGGAGTGACGGATTGGTGTGATTTTTGGTGTGAAGATAGTTGGAAAGCTGGAGAGTGACATAGGCTACTTTTTATTGCGGGAGATCATCATCATTCCCACGGGAAAATACATTATAATACAATCCATAAAAATATTTATGATCAGAATTACTTAGATCTTGTTATTAATGCTCTTTAATACAATTAAATAAATATGTGTTTTAGCATTTTTCGAAATTCATCTCATAAAGGGGTAAAATAGCGGATGAAAGTTTGTATGAAACTACCATTTTAGAGTTTTTTTGTAGTTTTGGCCCGAGCGAAGCCGCGGATTCTGCTAGTAAAATATACATATATAAGCTAACTGACATCACGCTACAAAAAATGACTACGCAAGAAGAATGGCGGGAATCGCTTTTATCTAATAAAAATAAAAAATATAGCCATTATTTGCCTCAGAAGATTATCTGCGTAAAATCATGCTCTTTATTTTTCATAAATCTTCATCTTAAGAAAACCTATTCGGTATTGAGAAGCGTATTTAATATCCATGTCATTTCCTCATGAGGCATAAACAGGACAATTTTCTAAACAAAAAGAATATGTTACGTCAGTATTATTTCTGTTGGGAAAACGTAGTACTCGTCATTTTCATTTGCTTTTTATTTTAATAAAAAAAATTATATTATTGTATTAGTATTAACATATCTCACCCGTTTTACTAACTAGGGATGAAGTATAAATAGAAATATAATTAGTTTAGGATTGATGATGACTCCAATTTTTTTTATTTATTTATTTATTTATTTCAGGCAATTTTTACATAGGGATCTTAAATATGCAAACAGCGGCCCATAGCATATATACCTTAAAACTAACATATATATTAATTATAAAAAACTTAGAAACTATTTAACACGTAGTGCAGACGTGTAAGCTGTGTCGGCGGGCAATGAGTAATGCAATCCTGATAATGTTTTTTTCTATAACTCCATAAGACTTTTCATCATCATCTAAGGCGAAAGATGTCTGTTTTTTTGGGGTTTCAGTCTAAATTAAAAAAATAAATTGTAAATTAATTATTAAGACATCACTATTAACAATGGCAAATAACTTTATACGCATATTTACCTATATACATATTTATATACCTATATTCTTATATAATATATTCTTACACTCTTCTTGCACTAAACAAGTAATAAAATGTAAAAACACGTTACTCAAGAAAATAATTTTGCGATTACAGCATTATTAATAGTAGTATAGAGGGTTCTATCGATACTTTTTGATATAAAAATTAATATAATTCGATACAATGTAACCTTCGTCTCTCTGTTTTTACTGATAAAGTATAAACGGTTATGTTCTTGTAATAAGATTGTTTATACCTAGTAAATCATCTTCACTATCACAAAGAAAAGCGACAGGGTATTTGGACGCCATCGACATCATTTTTAGTCAGTATGTTATATGAAAAGGTAGTCTTAGCCCAGTGGGAACGTGCTGACCTGGTAAACCAAGTGAAGCGAGTTCAAATCCCGGGTCTTTTTAACCTCTAATATTTTTATGGCAGCGTTATTTTCAAAATGATTACCTTACGGTGAAGGACAGCATCATGAGGAAGCCTGCATGTCTTAGAAAACTTAGCAAGTTTTAGAAAGACGTGTGAAGTCCGCTAGCCCGCACTTGGTCAATGTGGTGGCTTATGGCCTGAATCCCCTCGCATTTGAGTGCCCAGCAGTGGGACCTTGAAAAGGTCTGAAATTTAAATGAATTTATATGTAACATGTGTATGTAACACATGTTATATATAAATTCATTTAAATTTCAACAATATTAATTCGACATTATCATAGCTATAATTCAATCTAAATAATAATATAATAATATGTTATCACGGATTTCCACTAATTTTGTTAATTTCGAACAAAGGGTGCTTGCCGGGTTGCGGTCACCAATTCTGTATTTCGTAATTACTAAATCTGGGTATTTGTATGTCTGTTTTATATATGCAAGTATTTCATCATTTTCCAAAACGTTCCTATCCCGTCAAATATACACATTATTAACCGACTTTCAAAAAGGAGAAGGTTCTCAATTCGTCGGAATCTTTTTTTTATGTATGTTCACCGATTACTCGAAGACGCTTGAACCGATTTGGATTTTTTTTGTTTCATTGGGTATACTTTTTTGGTGGTCCCATATTTTTATCGAAATCGGTCGAGCGGTTTTTGAAAAAATCAACAATTTTTTTTTAAATACCTAACTTGTTTTATCGAATATGCTATTAAAAAACTTTCTTCTTACAAATTACCCGCTTATTACGTCTACACTAAAAATGGAAAAATAAAAAAAATTAAAAATAAGACAAGAACCGACTTACAGGCACTAAAATGTATAAAATAACTAAACAGGGGTTTTCATTGAGAATAGATACCTAAACAAATATTTTCGAAGTCGGTGCCAGCCAACAGTATTTTAAGATAATAATTAATATCTAGTCAATAAGTAAATATATTTTACGTATGGAAATATATTAGATTTGCTTTGCATCGGCTGCATATATCATCCCGGAAAAATGATTTAGATTTGTTTTTGTCTCGAAGCGAAGCAAGGGTGAATCGCTAGTATTATATATAGAAACTTCGACTGTGAACTTATTTTTTTAAACAATCAATACTTTGTCTAATTGATAATCAAAATGTTACTTGTTTGAATTTCATATCGCACGTAACATGCTCACAGTACACTGGTTAACTCACGTAACGTGCATATAATTCCAAATTCCTCGAACAAAAGCTAGAACTTTGAACATCAGCTCTTTAATCCAATTTGTATATCCTAAGGGACGGTATGATTAAATACTCTAATTTTCGATAACATTTTGGCTAAGGATGGAAGTCCAATATTGTATTTTCATTTACAAGACTTCAGTTCTTTAAAAAGGACGACGTTAGATTTCCACCGATTTTTTTTCTATCAGTGATAAAAATATTGTAGAATATGAACTCATTTAAAATTACAAAGACATCCGTATGATATTACTAGTATGTAAAAGACAAAGCAAATAATGTAGGTGCAGAATACTATTTTTAGAAAAAGCATCCTCAAGCTGTAAGATCTCAATACCTGTCTTAACCAAGTGAAGATCTAATAAACGTTCGGACCCTTCAATGAACGGACCGACAGTCTGACATTTATTGCTCTTTTACAGTGATTAAGATGAATTAGGTTTTTGAAGAAATAGCCGGAAAACGTACATTGATATATCAAGAGTCAACGCGTTTGCTTTTGCTCCCTAAGTTGATTGGTTTGACGTCGGTCATGGCTTATTGTATGTTCCGAATTTTCTACATACGATATATGTATTTTAAAATAGCGATCCACCTTTATATGTATGTATATATTCGGTCATTTTTAACGTCCCACTGCTAGGCATGGGCCTCTCTTTAATACGAGGAGGATCAGGCCATAATCCACCACGCTGGCCAGGTGCGGATTGGACTTTACATTTCTTTTCAAAACTTGCTTAATTACCTCAGACATCAGGTTTCCTCACAATGTTCTTATTCACCGCAAGCCATATGGAAAAATGATTCGCACATGAAAATATCTAAGGGTCGAGATTTGATACCCGGGATTTGAACCAACTTCATTCAAAAACTCCACACTTGCTTTACTTTTTTATAACCCATATGAATTTTAGTACTTTTAGAATACAAATTCCATATTTCATGAAAACCTGATTTATCAAATTATAAGTAAAACATGACATATTTACCTAAAAACTGTTTTTCGTCAGCAAAAATAAAATTTTAGTAAAAGTAAAATTCAATAGATAAAATAGTCTGTAAACCATTCCGGAGAATCGAAAAAACAAAGAGATAGATTGTCAGACATTTTTCAAAGACAGGCAAAATAAATTTTCATTTTGAATGAATTGATTCATGAACATAAATTCTGTATGATATTATCAAAATTTGATATATATATGCTTAACCAGTATTCTCAATTATACTAAAAAAAATTTTATTATTTAATTTATTTATATACTTTTATACAGCATAGATGCGATTCTTTATTATTTTATCAGTTCGATCAATACTTAGGATACCTGATCTCCTTAGAATCCGTATCTTGACATTTTCCTACGCAAGTAGATAATAAGTTTATGAATTATAGCTTATATATTTTATGGCTTGAATCACACTATATTTTTTCTTGTTGATTAGTAAAAAAATCTATTTAATGAAATATTTTGGATTTCTTAACAGAGGATACATTATTATTATTTTAAATGTATATTGTAAATATACATAAATAATATCACCTCCAAGTAAAATTCTAAGAAATCTATTGTTAACTGACACGCCGGCGTGTCCGCGTTCGTGGAGGGATAATAAACAATTAATTAAAAACAATATTCTAGTACCTTCCAAAATAAACATGGTTTTTCTATTAGTCAATCAAAAATAACCAAAGTTACGTGCATCAAAACCGTACCAGAAATCAAACATAAAACAGTTTCGTAATTTACTTATACTTTTATTATGATTGACCGCTCCCTCTTCCCTCCTCTCGTATACATGTAGACCCCACATTCTTCTAAATAATGTTGTTACGGACGTGGAAATAATAAAATCGTCCACTCTCTGAAAAGGCTGATACATCAGTGTGTCACATACACTTGTCCGGACATGTTTACATTGGGATAATGTTATGCAATCTCAAGAATTTTCTTTTAACTATACCTTGTCTTGGTATAAAATCGGTTAATTAGTTCATTTTTTCACTGGGTAATTGTTTATTTTGGAGATATCTCTTCAATTTCCCCTTCATTGGACTAGATTTCTGCTTTATTTTAGGAATTTCATAATTTATATATTTATTGTACGGTAAATATTCCTATATAATATGTTATTGATAGTTTAGGCCAAAATACGGTTTTTGGTACCAACTGCTACTCGACAGGGAGTGACTTTATGCTGGAAGAAAATGAAGAATGGAGTGATGCTGGCAGTCGGCTGTTCACAAGAAACATATTTATTACGTTCACAAAATTACTTTCTAAAACTAAATAGTTCATCAACATACGACCAAACAATGAATAATTAAATAATAATTTTGGTAATAAAAATAATAATAATAATAAATATGTTGGGACATTAAGACACAGCGCCATCTAGTTCCATGGTATGCTACGAGGCTTGTGTTATGGATACCAGATAGTTGATACACTACACATATATAACTTTAAATACATACATATTATAAATATAAAGACCCATGACTAGAGTACAAACATTCGTGCTCATCACACAAATGAATGCCCCCAGCGGGACTCGAACCCACGACCGCTGGCACAGTAAGTAGGGTCACTACAAACTGAACCAAACATATCGTCATAAAAATATGGGTGATAAAAATATTAAGATAGTTACTTCTTTCTGCATAACACTGTTCACTGGACAGTTCACAGGCCACGGTACCCTCGTCACTACAAACATTTAGGTGCCGCTCAAATGAAATTATACCCTAAGTGCGAAAACATACGATTGAAAATATTTTCGGCCAACAATTAAAAGGGTATCGTCAGTCCGTGTGACAGTTTGCATGTAACGTGACGGTATTGTAACTTGTCTTGTCGTGTCAAGACTTGTCTTGTCAGATTTTGGTATAATTAATGCAATGTGACCTGTTGGTCTGTCCGTGGACCGTGGGTGATACCCATCTCAAGTGAGGGTATTTCGAAATCTATTTAATACAAATAAACTGACATAGGATCAAATCCGAACTGCCTTTAAATATACATACATATATTTTCTATATTTAAGGTTTAAGTTTAACTGCCTCGGTGGTGTAGTGGCTAGCATGTACGGCTGCACACCCGGAGGTCCTGGGTTCGAGTCCCGGGTCGGGCCAAGTTTAGTTATTGAGTCTTTCTGTATAGTAAGTCTCAGTAACAGCCCGGAGTTGGGAAGTTGGCGGTGTTTCACCCCCGTGCCTCGGAGAGCACATAAAGCCGTCGGTCCTGCGCCTTAACTCTTACCGGTCGTATCGAGCAGTCGTCCCACCAGAGTATGAGAGTGATAGAAATAGAGAGTGCACCTGTGTCTGCGCGTACACTTGTGCACTATAGTATCTCCTGCGCAGTTGGCTAGTCTCAATGAGATTATACGGTCTACGGTAGAGAATCGGTCAGGAGAACATCATATTTAAGGTATGTTCAATATGAAATAATTTTTGTCTGTCTGTTTGTGATGAAAAAACAAAGCAGATGGAAAAAAGAAGAGGAGGACATCTACGGCTTGAATTATGGTTTTTATTGGAATTTTTTAAATTTTTTTTTTTTATAGTTTACTTTCTAGTTCACAGACTACTGTTTAGGTATTATTAAAGTAAGCTAGCAATAGAAGAGTAGTACCTATATATAAGATGTTAAGGAATTATATATAGTCAATAGTAATATACGAGTACATAAGTTAATTATTTAATAAAAGAAAAAGAAGAAAGCAGATGTGGTCAGATGGTGATGTCATATCTATAGTCAAGATTGTATGCTGAATATATGGTAAACAAGCATACTGACCACCAGCTTTTAAGTGGTAACCAACGAAATTACTCGTGCGTTAACATTTGATGGGTTGACAGGAAAGGGTGAGAACATAGACAAAAGGGTGAAAAGGAAAAGGCATATAGGACGGAGTAGGTTTGCGGAGCCTCTATTGGGTGGTAGCTGTTACTTACCGAATTATATATTCTGGGAAAAGTAGAAATACTTTTGATCAATATTCTGTAAAAAGGTAGAAAGTTCTTTGACAAAACGACACACAGATGCTAATGGTGTATACATATATAGAGGTTGTATATTGACGAGTATATTGAGTAACCTCACGTTATTATAAGCTTAAAAATTTTTTGGTAATAAAAATATATTTTCGATTAATTCAGTAAAGCGATTCCTTTTGTTATATAGAAGCTATGTAAACGTAAACCCCTGATATAAGGAAACACTGTGAACTTTTATCGTGATTATTTTTGTAGCTTATCTATACAGTGAGTTATAGAAAACAACATTAATTCGTACGAGCTGTTTTTTTTGTATATTATTAATGAATATAAACTCGTTTGTATTAATATAATGTACAAAATAGACTTTAATGTCAAACATACTCTGTAGGTTGAAGTTTTTTTTTTTTAAATATGTTTGACTACCATACGTGGTCTTTTGATTCTCGATTATCTGAATTTTGAGAGTAAATCTGATATTTTAGTTTAAGGTAACAAATTCTGAGTTTTAATTTTGAGGAAGCAAATAAAACATCTATTATTGTTTGTTAAATAAAACGGCATGAATTATTTTAAAAGTAATTATTTCTTAAGGGTGATCTTTATTTATGTTAATATGCCACTACCTTTAGGAGACCTATTCAATAAAAAGAATCATTAAAATCGGTTTATTTCTATAAATGTAATAAAATTCTAAGTAAGTCGAATCTGTACATTAAATATTTTTTGGAAAATCTTACTGAAATAAACATTATTATCGATACAGAGGCCGAATCTATAGTTTTTAGAATTTTTGTCTGTCTGTTGTCTGGGAATGCGCACCAAAACCACTGTACAGATTCTGATGAAATTTATTATGATGATAGCTTGTTATCCGGGACAACATATAGAATACTTTTTACTGCGGGATACGGGAAATATCTCATCTCTGAAAAATCTATATTCACATAAATAGGCAAATTCACAACGATTCAATACTAACTTTTTCTCCTCTGTCAACCGATTTTCTTTTTTTACAGTTTAGTAGCGATTAACAGGTTTAGTGACATCAATGAAAAACAATATGAAACAGTTTTGTTTATATAAGTAGGTAAAGACACAACAGTTCAATACCTTTTTCTCTTCTGTTTGTTAATCGACTTTCTTTTTATGTTTAAAAGCTATCGACGAGCTTTAGTGTTATAAATAAAAAATGGTTATTGTTCGACCACTACTAATCACTAATCAAATAGAACATATAATATGTTGTTGTTGTTGGGACATTAATACACAGCACCATCTAGTTCCATGGTAAGCTCCGAGGCTTGTGTTATGGATACCAGATAGTTGATACACTGCACATATATAAACTTTAAATACATACATATTATAAATATAAACACCCATGACTGGATTACAAACATTCGTGCTCATCACACAATGAATGCCCCCAGCGGGACTCGAACCCGCGACCGCTGGCACAGCAAGTAGGGTCACTACACACTGAGCCAAATGTGTCGTCGCTGTCACTGGACGAACACTAGGGAATATAAATAGATAAACCTTCTATTTTCAGTATTAAAGCTTTTTATTTAAATAGGAACTTAATCGTTCGTATCTTAATTATTGAACCGTAAACTTTTACATATGGATTAACCATTTGTTACAAAGCAGTATCAGATCTACAAATTCCCTTATCAATTAACTCGGTCCTGAAAACTTCTATACATTTCATATAATAAAAAGTCAGTGTACAATATTTATTTCCGCCGCAATAACAGTTAGAGGGGATTCTATCGTATCACGTAAATTGGCCGGAAATAGAGTATTATTTGAATGTTTTCCTACATATTTGGGCGGAATTTATGTTACTATATTGTGAGTTTTGTTTTTGTGTTATTTCCTATGTTGGAGTCAGAATTTTAAAATGCTAAATTATATTATTATGATACTGTTCATATTTAATTATGTATTTTTTATCTGAAAATGCTTCTTTCCAATATAAATTCAACTGTATTTTCGTTTTTGGATTAAAATCAATGTTCAACCCAATCGATACACCCGTGTTTTTATTTGATTATAAATATCAGTTTTACAGTAATGTATGGAAGTCTGCTCGTTTTGTTGATATCATTATTGCACCGCTCCCTTGGGTAGTAGCATGATTATACATATATAGCCTAGAGCCTTGCTCAATAAACGGGCTATCTAATGCAATAAGAATTTTTCAAATTGAATTAGTAGTTCTTGAGATTAGTACGTTCAAATGAACAAACAAATAAATTCTATCTCTTTATAATATTAATATAGGTATTACAAGCAACCAACAAAAATCCATATTCCATTTGAAGCTTTATACGAGATGTGTACTTTATCTGCTATTGAAATCTAAATGTCACCGCGTCGAAGTCCCGCAACCATTTAAATGCATTTGGGGATCCGATGTTTCGTAGAAAAATCATTTAAAATTTTAAACTTTATATGAAATTATGGCTCGTACATCGGAAGCAAACGTTGACGATAATTGGTATGAACTGTATGTTTATTTGTCATTGTCTTCTAATTTTGTAACGCTTTTAAATAGTATTCGTTAAAAAAACTTATTTGAGCAAAATCTTTGGATTTTTTCTATTTGGGAAATCTCTAACGAATTTTATACTTATATATAAAATATAAAACCTCTATGCAGTTCTAAATCATTGATCCGATTGTGATGAAACTCTAGTTATCCTGCAAACGCTTGTGAAGGTTCTTGGAGCAAAAAAAAAATTTCCTTGTTTTTTCTACAGCGACTTTTTCTTTGAAAGGTTATTTTTTATGCGTCTCTAAATCATTCAATATTAGGGACGCAACTGAGCAAAGCGAGGGTAAGTCGCTAGTAAAACATAAAACTAATTAATATCAAAATGTTGATAATATGAACCTATGCATTGAAGTAATAATAAAAAACAAATATTTTGATTAAATTTTACTAAATTAATGCTTTATTTTATAATTGGTTTGGAGATGAATTCTTACACGGTAAGCTAGAGTTGTTAATCTCATCAACATACAGGTTTCATGCTCACTTATCCTCCTTGTACCATACAAGCTGTATGCACACATCAGCATCGAACCTATGACCTTGACGTAAGAATTCGATATTCAAAGGATTTCCAGAGATTTACTCTACAACAGAACCCGTCGCTAGCGATACCTCACAACTTCGCAGTCGTCACTCACGATGGTAATGTACTGTTGAAGATTTGCGCTTCGAATTAGCTTATAGTGCAGCAGAGTAGAAGCCATTTAGATCTTTTATCTGTGAAGTTATATTTTCCAAATGCCGTGACATTTCTATCAATTCGTAATTTAATAGATAGCAAAATTATTGGTATCAAAATATTTGATTTAAGTATTGAAGGTTATCTTTATCTTTTGAAGCCCATTTAAAACTTTCATATTAATTTTGATAAATAAACAAGTCTGTAATATGTAACCGGTGGTAGATTCCTCATGACTTACATACTTACATTTAATTTAAATTTAAAAAATGTAAAATGTAACGGTTCAAAAGTACTTGTAAAAGTCGATTTGAATAAAATATATATTGATTTGATTTGTGAATAGAAACAACTAAACAGCGTATTTATTGCCTAACTAAACTTTTTAAATTGACAACCCTCAAAGAATTTCCGTAAAGAGTGTAATGTAAATTAGTAGAGAACACTGAGTCAACACGCAACCCCTCATGATACCAGCGGAATAAGAATTTACTTGTGCGCGTTTCCATTGTGCAAGGAAAATAATGTTTTATCTGGCTTTCAACTATTTTTCAAGTTATTTTAGTTGGGTTACCCATTAAGAAAAATGTTAAAAAATTTGTCATGTTTTCGTTCATGTGTAAATAAAAAATAATAATAATGGCTAAATGATTGTCAATACTTAGTACCGGTGGGGGGTGTTTATAATCACACTTATGATATAAGCATGTATTTAAAGGAGTACCATCTAATACAGAGTTTTTCAATATAATAAGATATCAATAATCAAATTATTAACCACAAGCTGTACCCTTGACTTTGCCCGCGTTCAAACTTGCGAACGCTATCAAACTTTACAGGATTACCCGCTGGATTAATCTAAAGATAACCTGAAAATTTTATCAAAATCGCTCCAGCCGTTTTAGAGTCTATAAGGAATATACATACACACATATATTTTTATATTCATATATTAACCATAAAAGGAAAAATATATGTAATAAAAATAAATGGTGAATCATAAAAAACAAATATATTAACGAGCCAAGTCAGAGAAAGAAGTTAGTTCGCTATCACAAATAGTAGAATGGATACTAAGTTTAATGGTATTATTTATCGAAGTGCGACACAGTTGCACTTGGCGTACAGTGGTCAACTTCGCAGGATTTACAATCTTGGCATTCCAGCCTTTATGACTCCTCTAATAGAGACCAGGGGTCCTGGACTCGAGGGGTCGGGGTACTTCTCCCACCCGCGCCAAACTATCAAATGAAGTACTGTTTGTTTTGGGAATACGGACTTTATCGTATCCTCTTGGCATCCTTCTCTGTGCGGTAGTTTTATTCTTTGGAGTATTTTTGCAATTTGAAATGCTCGGGCTTAATAAGTGTTTGTTTATAACTCTTTGTATTGAGAGATTATCTTGCTATGTTTGTTTACGCAACTGTCTTTAAAAGAGGGTAATGTGTTTTATAATGTACCTCTATAATATGCATATATGTTTGCCGTTTGTGTCTACAGCCTAAGCTGTTTCGATTCGATTAATACATTATAATATGATATATTGACTTGACAATTAAAAAAAGAAAAAGAATACTTAATTGAGTTGTTTTTTTTTGTAGGCTTTGCGATATATTTGCCAATTGTGGAATGATTTTGGTAATATTTATTTTAACTTGTAGTCAAATAAAATAAATAATATATAAATATGTCAGGACATTAACACACGACACCACCTAGTTCCATGGTAAGCTACGAGGCTTGTGTTATAGATACCAGATAGTTGATACATTATACATATATGACTTTAAATACATACATAATATAAATATAAACACCCAGAACTGGAGTACAAATATTCATGCTCATCACACAAATGAATGATGACCCCAGCGGGACTCAAACCCGCGACCGCTGGCGCAGCAAGTAGGGTAGGGCACTACAAACTGAGCCAAACGTGTCGTCAAACTCAAAGATATTACCTATTTAGTTAAAAAGTATTCATTGAATTTATTCGTTTGACTGAAAAACTTACCTATATGTATATTTAATTTGCAATCACCTGTTACATAAAAAACAATTTAACTCTATCCAGCCATCCCCGAGTGAGTGCGCGTTCAAATATATGGACAAAATTCTAAAACTATTTGATTTCTATTTTATTACGATCTAAACTAAACTATTTGAAAAACAATGATTTTTATTCTGAAAATCGCTAAATCGTTATAAACACGATTTTTTGTATTTGTGTGTGTGTGTGTGTGTGTGTGTATATTTGTTCATCCTTTACGCATAAACGGCCGGATGGATTTGAATGAAATTTAATCCACAGATAGACTATAACCTGGAGTAACACATAGGTTACGATAAAGTATCTAAGAACGCACCAAGCGAAGTAAGGTTGAGCTGTTAATATTTAACAAACAGCTTTGATCCACTTAAAATTTGACTGTAATGCCTAAATGAAAAATATATGGTCATGTTTTAATAAACTTTAATCTCCGTGAAATGATCAAATTACCTTCCACAAAGCTTTTAGATAAGCCGACCCAAAATCAATCAACAAGTTTATTGGTTCCGCAGTATATTATAAATTCATTGCTTACTTTTCAACCCTTTAAATTAAGTATCAAATGGGCTACTTGGAAATTACATTCAATTTATCCTAAGATTGATATTATTTAGATTGATATATCTTTGAATTTTATGTAAAAATCTGGAATGCAGGTAGCTTTTTCATTAGACAAATTTAGCTTCCTAGATCAAAAGTTACCTATGCCAAAGAACCAAAAATTATGTCTATGCGAAAATTTCATTGATGTATTAGTCATTTTCAGGGTTGTCAAATGGAAAAAAATCTTATAAATCGACGTTTTTTGTCGTTATATCAATGAATCGTTAATTATAACATCTGATTGATTATTCTTATCGTTCATCCATCTTTTCGTTAAAAAGGGTAGGTATTTCGTGAAATAAATAGATTCTTTTTTTTTATTTAAGTCATTAATGTGATAGCAAAACTTACCTTATCGCGATTGAACAGGTTTAGCGAAGTGTACTTTAGGTGCTAATGTACCTGCCTTTTAGGCATCCAACCTCCGTATATGAGAAAGCTGGTGGACTAACTGTAAGACAAATATTTATAAAATAATCCGGAGATATCATAAAGCAGTGCCAACTTTACAGTACGACTCTCAAAGGATTGATCGATACCACGACAGCGACAGAAAATGTCCTCACTGAATGAGCGCTCATTTGAATATTTTTTTTCTTGTGAAAACAACTTTAATCATAGTAATTAAGTTTCAATTAACATTGTTGTATATTTATTTCAACTAGAATAATTACCTAAACGCAAGTAGTGACGGTTTTAAGAGAACTTTTGCGTAGGATTGTGTCTCTAGGATTTTTTTGATCGACGGATACCACATGTTAAAACCTCCTCTGCTAAAAAGCATTTCACTGTTGAGGCTCCTCGTATTTGTAATATTTTGAATAATAAATACAAAGCTAAGAAGCATTCTAACAATAAATTGTAAATAAAAATTACTTACCTGGCTGAAAATTTTAGATTATGATGCGACAGAAGAAGTTATAAAATGTGCTGTTTAATATATATCATCAAAACACATTCAAAATATTTTGAAGTAGTTAGATTTTGAGGTTATAGCATATTTTCGTATATACTCTATATTACGGTCTTTAATCTATATATATAAAAGAAAGTCGTGTTAGTTACTTCGCTTATAACTCAAGAACGGCTGAACCGATTTAGCTGAAAATTGGCAGGGAGGTAGTTTAGAGCCAGGAGAAGGACATAGGATACTTTTTATCCCGTTCGACCGCGTTCCAATTTTTATGATATTTTAATTTTTGGATTTCTCTTAGTCCGGAATAGGTAAGTATTAAAACATATAATTAAAATGTGAGAAAGAAAGATTTTTTCTTTTTATATCTATTTAAAACGTACCTAGCGACGAACCCGAGCGAAGCGAGGGTGAGCCGCTAGTTCAATATATTAAGTGATTTCCAGAAAATGTAAATGTAATATAATGATCATATTTTTTTTATTTATTTAAGCTCCACAAATAAAAACTGATATAAATAAAGATCGAAAAGAACATATTATACAAAGAATGATTTATTTTATTAAGAGAACTTTTTCAGCTACCCTCGAGTAATAAGATGAAATGACATGCTGAGGAAAAAAGAGAAAAGTGTAATAAATATATCTATATATATAATAATTACTTTTTATTTTTATATATATATATATATATATATATATATATATATATATATATATATATATGTGTGTGTGTGTCGTGTTATCCATATACTACGAACATCATCTTTGGTGGTTACTCATCTTGTGGGCGTTATCAGGGCTCAAATAATAAAGTATTCAGTGCTCAATACACAATTTAATCAGGGAAGTCACAATGTTATAAACTTGAAACGGTAATTCTAATTATTTAGAGCTAGCGGGTTCACAGTCACCGATCATCGACTTCCAACTACAATATCAAAGCATAACTCTATGCTACACCATATCAACCGTCTTTACTAAACCACGTATCTGCAAAGAATGTCGTGATGGCGTCTCGACCCCGCTCGAGACTAAATCTCTGCTCTAAATTCAAAATAACTTTAAAAGAAATAAAAAGTAAATTAAAGAACATAGTGACTTTAAACAATAATAAGGTTTCATAACAGAAAAAGGTAACTAAATAAGACTAAGATATATATATATATATATATATATATATATATATATATATATATATATATATAATACTTTCTGAGATTTACGCGAATACTTGACATTTTGAATAAAACTATCTTTTCGGATTTATTTCAATCTAAAATCAAAATAAATCCGAAGAGATAGTTTTATTTAAAATATTACATAATTTTAAGAAGAAATTTTATAAAACACGCGGGGTACATGTAAAGAGCTAGTCGCTTAAAAATATAAGATTCCTAATGATGATAGTACATCATCTACTACTCTTATAAACGCGATAATGTGTGTATGCCCGTTTGTATGTGTATGCTGAACAGATTTTGATTGTGGCGTGCAGTAACACATAGGCTACATATAAGTCTCTAGTTGCTAACATAAGCAACTATCAGATTTTCAAACACTATGAACATCACGGATTAATCTAACACGTTCCGTACATGCTATACAGAATATTCCTCCGTAGAATGTCCCTATGAATGCGTTTTGAATCATGTTTATATTTGACGAGCCATTCATTTCAATGCATTTTACTACTCTCTGTAACCTACAAATACTATAAATGTACTGAATAACGTTAATATCTCTACGTAGGTACCATTAAAGTAAAGGATAACTCTATCAGTTTGCTTTCTGTATGGTTGAGGCAGTGATAGCTCAGTGGTAACGCGCTCGCTTGGGAAAACAAGTGAGGCGGTTTCAAATTTCGGCTCTCGCACCTCTGATATTCGCATGTGCAAATCATTTCCAATATAATTACTACATACTTGTCTTACCTGCATGTCTGAGAGAACCTAGCAAGTTTTCAAAAGATATGTGAATTCCACCAATCCGAAATGGACCAGCGTGGTGGACTGTGATGTGATCCCTTCGCATTGAAGGGGGCCTCCCATGCATAGCAGTGGGACATTAAAATGGGCTGAATACAGGTTTATTAAGCTGTATATAGCTTAAGAATAATTTAAAATATTATGGTCAGCACTTTTAGAAAAAGGTTTAAAATCTTTGAAAATTTATTCTATCATTTCTATGTTGATTCTATCATTGGATAAGCATACTTTCGTGTTTTTATTATGTTCCTAACAAAACTCTAAATCTATCATTTTTGTTTTGCCGCATATTAAGAATCGCGATGTTAACTCCTTAATTAGTATTAATTAAATCTCAAAGAAATTCATTGTTAACTGTAACAACGGTGAGCCCGCGGTCGTTGAGGGAATAAAAACAAATGCACCAAGGGTTCCTTCTTCAAAAAGACAATATTCTCTCTCGATTTATATTTTTAACAGATTGAATTAAATTTCTACAAAAATCATATCAATATGATCACACACAAGGCCTCAACTGATTTAAGTGCAATTTGAAATAGAGATGGCCCGTTTCGGATATTCAGATATTGCTTTATATCAGTAGGGCCGTATCTAATCTACACATGTATTATAAAGTTCTAACTGAGTCGAATCTGTACATTAAATATTTTTTAGAAAATCTTATAGAAATAGTCATTATTATCGGTACACAGTTCGAATCGATAGTTTCTACAATTTTTGTCTGTCTGTCTGAGAGTCTATCTGTCTGTCCCTCTGTGAACGCATCACGAGAAAACCACTGGACGGATTTTGATTAAATTTTATATGGTGATATCTGGTTATCCGGGTCAATATTTAGAATATTTTTTACATATCTCATCGCTGAGAAATCTATGTATACTAAACATAAAACGAATGAATTTGGGGACGAACCCAAGCGGAGCGAAAGGGAGCCGCTAGTAAAGTAACATAAAATAAATAAAAAACCTTGTTATCAAAAGAGTCTATAAAGAAACTTTAAGGCTATAAAACGCAAAATATTTAGACGATCAAATTAGTTTCAAAAGTGTAAGAAATTCAAAAGCTATCCATTAGGCAGGGAAGGAAAACGATTATGTTGATGAAAATACCGTCAATCTAACTGCTTTATTGGCGCGACCCTCGCAACGGTCGCTCAATGATTTTAGGGTCTTATTTACAGACTGTTATAGCTTTTGCCTGAGCTTTAAACGGTTTATTTAAAAATTTAATTCTAAAAAGCTATCAAGTGGAGCTTTTTTGTTCAATTTGTACTTTATAGGAGGATATTTAAAGAGGGGTTGGTAGAGTTTTTAATTGGTTTTTATTTCCAGTCACATGTTAGTTTTTCATAGTTTAAGCTTATTTTAAGAAAAATAATATGAACAAAAAACATGCTTTTTTGCTTAGTAATATTGAATTCAACAATAAGTGAAGAATTTCAGAATAAATAACAGCAACCCAAATTTAATTATATTTAGTATTCAATTATTATTCAATAAAATTATTAAAAATTCTTGAGATTTAAATTAACAAATTTTTAAGGTACTTCGTTCCGCTCCGCTCGGCCTCGGCCGGTTCCGCTTTTCTAAGTCTTGCATATTATTATTCATTGTGTTATTTTATGGGTAGATGTTTTCTGTAACAACTATATAATAACCTTTGAGATGTCTAAAAAACCATATAAATCCGCGAAGAAAAAGAAACCGAAAAGATAATTTTTTAAATTTTGTTTTTAAAATGGTTTTTTCGCTATAGTTTTGAGAATTTTGTTCAGAAGGTTTTATAATATATATGTATATTATATTTATAGAAAATAAATAGTTATTATGCTATATCTTGTTTTATGTAAAGGAAAACTGAAAACAGAAATATTTATTGTGCTTTAGTTCAGTCATTTTAACTAGCTTTAAATAAGTAGTTGAGTTGTTTGCTTGGTCCACGTAACGTGAGTTAAAACCCGGGTCTCGGACCTCTGATATTTTCAACATGATTACCACTTGCCTTACGGCAAATTCAGAACGCCGTAAGAAAATCTGCATATCTAAGAGAATTTACATAGTTTTTGTAAGACATGTAAACCGTCATATGACCACTGGTGGATTATGGCGTGATTGCTCTGCCATTAAGAAGCCCTTGCCCAGCAATGGGATGTTAAAACGAGCTAAATGATAATTATTTTAACCGAATAAAATAACATAACCTTTGCCCAGTAGTGGGACGTTAAAAAAGGGCTAAATTATTATTATAACTGAATAATTTAACATAAACCATTTATTTCTTAATCAAATACGCAACATCTTATTCCCATAATTTTGGTTATATCGAATAGGTCTTAACTGCTATTTTATTAAGCTTTGAAGCAAACAGTTTACGTTGATGAAAGTACCTCCTCGCATTCTATCTGCTTTATTGCTACGACCCTTCGTAAATGCTCCTCAATGGATTTTAGGATCTTATTTACAAATACACTTTCAAATCTCCTTTAGCGTTGTGGAAAATAATAATTTTATTTAATCGGTAAAGTCAATTATTGTAACCGATTTAATCACAGAAGGTACTAGATTTAGATGATTGTATTTTTATGTATGATACGAGATATCTTTGATGATTAATTAATTATCTGTATGGAGAAGTTCCATATCAAAGGTTCCGTACCATATAACATACAATTTATGTTATGTTTTAACTTTCAACATAGGTGTATATGTATGTATGTAGTGTATAAACTATCTGGTATCCATAACACAAACCTCGTAATTTACCATGGAACTAGATGGTGTTGTCCCAACATTATTTTATTATTTGCTAAAGGAAAAAAATAAATCAGGAAAAATTAAATTCAAGATTTATTAAAAAGTTTTTATTAATAAAAGCTCCATCGAAAGTTATCATAAGATAAGACACGGAATAAACTATATTTAGTCTTAAAGTCGTCGGGTTTCTTCTCATTAAAACAGTTACTTGACACCTCCGCGGTCAAGTTTTAACAATCTGAAGTATCGATATCAATTGTTGTTTCAACCTTAGTTTATCCTAAGAATTACTTCTCAGAGCTTTTTATTGAAACAAAAAGCTCGGAATTGTTTGTATGGCTTTAATAATATTCGATAACGTCTTATTTATGTGCCTAGCTTTTCTAGCGGTTTCACTCGCGTGCGTATTTATTACTTACGGGCTTGCCTGTGTTATTGTTTGCTTACACTAAAATGACTGGACCGATTTGGATGAAATTTAGTACACAGATAGACTATGACCTGGATTAAAACATAGGGTCCTATTAGGCACCTAGTAAAGCACCTGAGCGAAGCCAGGGTAAGTCCCCAGTTCTGTCTCTAGTATACATTAAAAATACTTCTTGAGTAAATATTAAAACTATATAATCTATACTATACTAATATTATAAAGAGGCAGTTTGTTTGTTTGTTTGTTTAAAGGGGCTAATCTCAAGAACTACTTAATAAATTTGAATAATTCTTTTTATGGTTTAAGACATTTATTTTCTCAAAATAATTAAAAAATTCACTTGCAGAGAAAATACACAAATAATATAACGAATATCTTGTCGTCGGACAAATCATTTCACGTCATTGTCGTTATACTTATTATATTATTTTTGTTTTTTTTTCCTTTATTATTTCAGCATATTTTTGCATTAAATTACCCATTTATAGAGGAAGGCTATATATCATCATGCTACACCCAAGG
The DNA here is from genome assembly GCA_921882275.1 of Brenthis ino. NCBI lineage: Eukaryota > Metazoa > Arthropoda > Insecta > Lepidoptera > Nymphalidae > Brenthis > Brenthis ino. The sequence goes on along the minus strand of OV170229.1, from coordinate 10,762,126 downwards.
GAGTGGAGCAGTAATCGTAAATGTCAACAAATTGGGCAAACTTCAATACATTATTGTAAAGGGAAGAGAAAGTAGAGTTGGTTTTTTTTTACTTTGAATGCGGGAGAGGCCGTGGCTTCTGCTAGTATGTATTCAGCCCTTTTTAACGTCCCACTGCTGGGGGTGGGCCTCCCTTCAGTACGAGGGGAATCAGGCCATAGTCCACCACGCTGGCCAAGTGCGGGTTGGCGGACTTCACATGTCTTTCGAAAACTTGTTAGGTTCTCTTAGACATGCAGGTTTCCTCACGATGTTTTCCTTCACCGTCAGGCAAGTGGTAATCATGTTAGAAATGATTCGCACATGAAAATAACAGAGGTGCGAGACCCGGGATTTGAACCCGCTTCACTCGGTTTCCCAAGCAAGCGCGTTACCACTGGGCTACCACTGCCGCCTGCTAGTATATTATATTTTAATTACATATTAATGAAAACACAAAATTCACAAAAAAATATTTGACTGCTAAAAATGTTAGCCGATTTTCTGTTTTATTTCTGAACAAATATGAAATGTTTCTGCAAATATTTTATGTTTGTTACTCAATCACGCCAGATCGGCTGCACGGATCTGGATAAAATTTGGCACAGAGATAGATTATAGTTTGGAATAGCACATAGGCTACTTTTTACCCGGGAAAATGTACAGTTCCAATGGGATAGATTTGTTTTTGTTTTTCTAGAGGCATGTGCGAAGCGAGGGTGAGCCGCTAGTAACTATATACCTTGATACGTTTAATGTAAGAATTTCCTGATAAAATAATTGATTGGTTTATACTTAAAATGGCAAACGATATCGTAAAAAATAATCCCATACAAAGAACATACTCGTTCGTAACAGTATTCAAAGCACTCTCAAATACTCTGAAATCTATTGAAAGGCGTTTACGAAGGGTCGAAGCAATAAAGCAGTTAGTGTAGATATTCTTAATAACCAAAACGCTTTACTGTTCATTTGTAAATACTATTAGAATCCCTTGAGTTTACTTTCTGCTAAAAATAAAAAACTTAATTATCGAGACGTTGGGTTGCATATAATCCTGCTAGCGGCATCAATATCAAATAACCATATCTTCGTAGAATTTGAAAAATAATCATAACTCTAAAATAAATGATATATTGCTTTTTTTCAGAAAATAATGGTTTTCTTGAAATATAACATAATAATCTAAGCATATTTTTACTTATAATAAAATCGTTAGCTTTAAATCGACTGGATGCTGCAAATTATTACAAGTACAGAAACACTTTTTTTAATAAAAAGATTGGGCAACTTCAAAATCACTATACTCTGTTTTAAAAGAGCAACTCACGGACCGACTGTACTGACTGCTCTTGAAATAAATTACGATTCAACTGCTTGTATAAGTATAATTTGTACTTCAGCCCTTTTTAAAGTCATACCCCTTTACAACCGGCGAACTTATTTTTTATTTTTTCGTGTATGATTTATGTATTCTAGTTATTTAGGCTTCAAACAACCTAAAAAAAATATTTAAAAAAATTAGGTACCCCCCCTTTTTTTTTAAAAGTACCCTCACGATCGTGACGATCAGGATTAAATTGACTTACGTACGATGGTGATTTTTTAGGAAGCAGTTGGGTTAATGAAATAAAAATCTAGTATAATCAATTTCATTTATATCTGTGATTAAATAATTTGGTAATCTATACATAAGTCTTTATAATTGAGCACATATTTTTGGTTTAATTATACTTGTATGTATAAAACTTATCTATATTTGTATTTATTATATAATCTGAGCAACTTCAGCATATAAATTAGATTAAACCTTTGAAAACATAAAAATAACTAACATACTTGGAACCATTTTGAGATCAATTGCAATATCTAATAATTTTATTTGTAACATACAAATAAAATTATTAGATATTGCAGTTCGCATGGTATAATCGGAAATAATCTTTTCCCCGCGACATGCACAAGTAAACATCGTATTTACACAGCGAATTTTGCTCCTATTTGTACATGTCTCCAATCTGCAGGAACGTTGAGCCGATAACTGTGCCAAGGTTGGCAGATGATCATATCCATCATATCTCTTTGCTTGCTTACTCTCCAATGTCTTGCTGGCATATACTTGAAAGGCGGTGCCTCATCTCCAGTATCTGTGTCTTGACTTAATCGGCGTTTGCGGTCTGGAGTACTCAACCAAGCATCTGCTACTTCCATTTTAAAGTTCAGAAGATCTATTTTTTTTTCGGAAGTTTATTAGCTTCACAATCTATTTTATACTTCCGCCATGCATTAACTACAAGCTAAATCCAAAAAATGAATGATTACCTTCAGAGTCCACTTCCTCGATTTTATGAAGACACGCTATTAATCCATTATTTGATCCAAAACATCCACTCCACCCATGTGACTAATATAATTGCTAACTACTCTGGGAATAAGATTATCCTTGTAAGATTTTGTTTGTTTGTCCCATCGTTTAACGTAGTCTTGATGTTTAGCACCAGTACAATTGGACGCCATCAACATAGCTTTATTATCTTCCGTTTTTACTTAGGTAGTAATTATTGGAGCAAATGAAAACTAATGGATATTGGAGCATCCAGTCCGATGAATTCCTTATCAAAATAGTCATAAATATACTCACTAGGTGTCTTGACTGGTCCTGAGGGTGGACTTGGGTAATTATGATCTTTATCAGTAAATAATGATAGCCTCCACATACCAAATGACGAACAGACGTATTTTCAGTAATTACCTCATCAGAAGACAGTTCCCAATGTGCTGGAGGAACCTTCTGGATGATATTCATCACTAAATTTTTGAAAAAGGAAACGATCAAATCCTCACCTTCGTCGTGTAGCACCTCAATATTAAAGAGCATATCTATTTTGCAAGAGGTCCAAAACCTCTTCATCCCTCAAAACTGCGCCTAAAATTAATATAAAATTATAAAACTTTACATGTACTGTCAAAAAGGAGCTTTAGAAAAAATACATTTTTCGTAATTATATATGAATTAAAACCCGGATTATCACGATCGTGATGATGTAAGTTTGAGAGATCACAAACAAAAGAACAACTATGCTATCAAAACACAAATTACGGCTTTGTGTTAAGTATTATCTACATTAAACTTTAATAACAAAAAAAGATGTCAAGCTATGAAAAATATAGTAAAAAAATGTACTTATGTGATCGAGACCCATGTCCAAAATGCGCTGCCATCTTTGTCGACGGTCCTTCGACCACTGGACACATTACAACGTGTCATTTTAATTTTTGAATAAAGCGTATATATCAACATTATCGTGTGAGGCCGATTGCGTTCACAAAAACAAATACATTTTGAATTAGAATTTTTTTACCAAATGTCACGCTCGTATTGAATCGGTCGTAAAGGGATACTGCTGGGCTTGGACCCCCTTCAATATGAGGGGGGATCAGGCCATAGTCCAAAACGCTGGCCAAGTGCAGGTTGGCGGACTTAAATAAAACTAATTCTGATTTCATATAAAATTAATGATTTCATCACGTTTTTAAGGGTTCAAAAGGCAAAATAGAACCCTTGTAATTTCATCATCATCATGATCAATTTCATTATTTCCATATATATTTTCATCATTGCTGATTTCACATTATAATTTTATCTTCTCCGTATGGCACAACTATTTTACTTCGAGACTGCCAGAACTACAATTATGACTATTGAAAAAAATTGAGCAAAACGTTATTTTGAAGAAGATACATTGAGTTTTAGAGATAAAAGATATATTTGATTGTTTATTAATGTCATTTTTCATGTAAATATTTTACTAATATTATAAATGTGAAAGTTTAAATGTTTGGATGGATATTTGTTACTAAATCATGCCAGAACGGCTGAACGGATCTAGATAAAAGGCACACAGATAGATTATAGTTTGGAATAGAACATAGGCTACCTTATATTCCGGAAAAATGTATGGTTCCCGTGGGATAGATTTGTTTTGTTTTTCTAGAGGCGAACGCGAGCGAAGCGTGGGTGAGCCGCTAGTTATGAAATAAAACCTTTTAAAACCGTCAATAAAACGAATGTCGAGTATGGGGTAAGTATCTCTTTAATTTTATTTTAAACGTAAAAAATTACGTAGCTATATATGTATATTACGTGTTATTAACAATAATAACTAAATCACTGGGGTCTGACTGCGCGCATAATTGCTCTGTCCCCTTAATATTATTTACGTCCCTTAGCTTAAGGCTACTTTCCATCGCAATAGAATTTAATATTTGCTTCCCTACTATGAGCTAGGGTACTATCAGTAAAGGGCTTTATAAATGTAATTCAATACTGAGAAATTATGACCTACAAGACGTTATAAGCAAGTATTTTTTTAGAGTTGTATTTTATAATAGTAAATCAAACATTACAAAAACTGTAGCTTGCGGACTAACGTTAAAAATATCAAATTTACTCACTGAAAAATAATAAACAGCTTCATAGATCTCATAAACTAAAGTTCTATGAAAGACTCAGACTGGTTTAGAAATGTGAAATTTTACACAACAGTTTCTTGTTTAACAAATTTTAAAAGTTATACTTACTGCGAAAAATTCATCCACTATTAAATGATACTATCTTTTGGCATTTTGTATTATTTAATTTTCAATTACTGTTCCCGACATTTCTAATGCTTTACAACAGACATGGTTAAGGAGCTAAAGTTTTAGAAATAAATGACTTACATTAGTAATAAATAAATAGACACATATATAATTAAAATTAACACAGCACCATCTAGTTCCATCGTATGCTACGAGGCTTGTGTTATGGATACCAGATAGTTTATAAACTACACATATATAACTTTAAATACATAAATATTATAAATATAAACTTAAACACCCATGACTAAAGTACAAAAATTCGTGCTCATCACACAAACGAATGCCTGCGGGACTCGAACGCGAGACCGCTGGCTCAGCAAGTAAGGTCACTTACAAACTGAGCCAAACGTGTCGTCAAATAATATGCTTAAGCCACTTACATAATATATTGTAGATAGAAAATCATACAGCTTGCCCAAAAATAAGTTTAGTTATAGCCTTCCACTGGAGAGCTACCCTAACACGCGGTCGCAGTACAATGCAATAAAGGAGCGTTCATATCATTAGCTATTCGTTAACGCTAAGTACTTGGATTTGCCTTAATTGGTTCTATTGGTTTGCATATTTATAGTTCGAATATATTTTTATTTATTACTATCGTTATTTACTGTAGAGTTAGCAAATTCAATTCTTGGTAAAATGAAATATAATATTTATATTAAGGTTATTTAAATAAAAGACATGTAAAATGCAGTTTTTAGCATGCTTTCTAGTACATATATGCCTAACGGAAATTTTCCCGTTCTATTTTTTAGTTTTAGTGTAGAAGAATTTCAGTCCCCTGCGTTTTGTGGGCTAAAAGGTTTCTATGATGGGGTTTCCCGAAAAAAATAAAAAAACACACACATTTTCAATAGATTTACAAGAAATATTTGAGTGTTTATTATTTGTGATTAAATATTTTAATGATTGTTTCAAATGCATTTGCGTATTTATTGTATCAGTTATTGCATATTTTTCCTAAAAATTATGATGTTGCGTATTTTTGCTATAAATATTTGCAATATTTCTGGATACGAAAATTAATAATAATGAACAAATGACATCAAACAAATGACATATCGATTAGCTTACAAATCGATTAGATAATAAAAGTTTGAAAACATTCTGAGCAAAAACCCAGGGTTTGAACGTTTGTGTCAAATTGATAGTTTCATTAATGGAACGAATGAACTTTTGCTAGAAACAATGAGTGCTAACATAGCATCCAAATTCAAATACTGCCTAGTTAGCTCATTGGATGTGGAACGGTCTTTTTACCCGACTGCGCGACACAAAGGAGGGTGATGTGTTTATCAGTCTATGTACGTATGTAGTCGGAGACATACAAATTATGTATGTACATCTCGCGGCAAGGATGAAACGTGTATGTCTCCGGTTGCATATTTAACTTGTTTTCATCTTTTTAGTTAGCTTTTATGCAGTCGGGTTTTTTTTTTATTTTTATACTAATTTTTTTTCCACTTATAAAAATATTTTGAATGATCAGAGGCACAATTTTAGTACCCAACATTTAAAACCGTATCCGATTATTAATGTCTACAAGAATACAAAATATTAAATAATTGTTAAATAAATGTCGATAACTTAATAATTGTATGTGATTTTGAAAAAAACCTAAAGACTACTATTTTTTTATATTTGATATTACATATTTAGAAACTTTTCATTTATATTTTATTCATTTTTATGTTGCATGATTATATGTAACATAAAAATGCGGTCTCTAATGATGAATGTTTACGTGTTTGTCATGTTTTTATTTCTTTTTTTTATGATCAACTTAGCTTAGAAGAAATATAATTGCAAAATCACAAATAGACACTCTCATTTTCTTTATATGGATGAATCATCCAAATCTACTTAAAAAGCTTTATTTCTACTACTATAGTCTAACTAAAATTAAAAAAAAATCTATTAAAACATAAAATTCGTTCTACTTTATATCGCAATGTTTTTAACTTTCCCGTGCTAGATGAAGTCTTTTAAAAAATATTTGCTCGTTAAATTATTTTCTTTCAAACAGCTCCACTACCATTATTGTTTTGCCATTTCTATTATATTTTTTGTTGTATACTCAAAAGAGTTTCTTTCGCTAACAATTATTTTTATTATCTGTAGGTACATATAATAAGATTCTGAGTCGAATCTGTACATTAAATATTTTCTGGAAAATCTTATTGAAATTGTCATTATTATTGATACAGAGGCCGAATCTATAGTATTTTTGGAATTTTTATCTGTCTGTCTGTCTGGGAACGCATCACGAGAAAATGTTTTTCGAAAAAGATATTATAAGAAATGCGTTTTTTCATCAGACACCTATATAGACAAGTTTAAAAAGGCACAACCTTCTCTAAATACAAAGTTTGATCATAATCGTTAGAGCAGTCTCCAAGATACACGAATTGATTTTACTGTTAAAGTTTGATAAAATAACTTTTTTTTACCTAAAGCATTAAACACTAAAATGGAAATCATGTCGTTACTCCCTACAATATTCCATCTATTTGTGAATTCCGATCACTCAATGAGTAATGATTGATGGAAAATGAAAATTTCCACCAGCAAATGAATCCATTTCAATGATTATATTGACGATTCAACATGATTTCAATGTAAATTATTGTGAACTTTGTTTAATCGTCAAGAGATTCTATTATTAAGGGATGTGAAAATGTTTAGGTATTTGTATTTTTTAATAATATAAAGTTAATAAACGGAATAAAACTACGGAACTCATTTTAAATAAAACTATCTTTTCAGATTTTTTCGAGAATTTATTTTTATTTTTGGTTCCCGACGTTTCGAATGTTTTACAGTTATCATGGTCATGGGAGAGACTAAGGTTTTAGACGTCTCGAAAGTCATTATATAGTTGTTACAGACAGCCTACCTAAATAATTACAAAATTATTTCAAAAATACATAAATGGAATCAAAGTACCGTACAATATTTTGTTAATTTTAATTTTAAATATATTTTTTTTTAATTGAAATAACTTATATAATTGAAAACGGAAAAAATATTTATTTTAAACTTTAGCTGTTATTATTATAATTATTATATATTTTTTAAAACTTTATTACTTAATCAAAATAAATCTGCGAAAAAATCCAAAAAGATAGTTTTAGTTCAAATGTGTATTAATATTCGCGTAAATCTAAGAACCAACTTACATCAACAGCAATAAACTGAAAAATGTAAATAAAATGAGAAAATACATAATAAAAATAAAATTAAAGTCTATGCGTGTTAAATTGTGTGAATAAAAAAATTATATCCTAAAAAAATATGCAAAAAAAACTAGCAAAGATATATGTACTCGTTTTTCCGCTGGGGGCATTTATTACTGTGATGAGTACGAATGTTTGTACTCCAGTCATGGGTGTTTATATTTATAATATGTACGCATTTATAGTTATATATGTGTAGTGTATCAATTATCTGGTTTCCATAACACAAGCCTCGTAGCTTACCATGGAACTAGTAGACGCTGTGTTAATGTACCAACATATTTATTTATTTATTTATTTACTCGTATGAATGTATATTGTATGGACTATATGCTAGAAAATATTTGGAAGGGTCACAAGTTAACTGTTCAGGGATAACGCCATAAAAAATATATTCTCCCCTCCCGTAACACTCGTAAAACTACGTAGAATCAGATCTAAAATCACGTTTTCTGACAAACAAGTACATAAACAGCGTTATCGAACAAAACAATTTAGTGTCGCTATAAAATATATCATAATATTAAGATACGTCTGGGTGAAGGAAAACATCGAGTCAGGTGAAAGATATCATGCTTAAAAAGCGATGACATTTAGCCTGTTAAAGTATAAATAGAATGAGCTAAATTATTTTGACCTTATAATATCTTGCTTTAAAATCCATATTTTTATAGTTATTAACCGACTTCCAAAAAGGAGGAGGTTCTCAATTCGTCAGAATATTTTTTTATGTATGTTCACCGATTACTCGAAGACGCCTGAACCGATTGGGTTTTTTTTTGTTTTATTGCCTACAATATTTTAAAATATGAATGCCTAATAGGTAAATATGTATTTTACGTATCGAAATATATTATTAGATTTGCTTTGCATCGGCTGGCACCGACTTCGAAAATATCTGATTAGGTATTTATTAATTATTCTAAATGAAAACCTCAGTTTAGTTATTTTTTACATTTAAGTGCCTGGAAGTCGGTTTTTATTTATTTTAAAAGTCTTTATTTACTATACAATTTTTGTATAAATAAGAAAAAATAATTTAAAAGATATTTATTGAATAAATTATACATATAACGTGAGTAAACCAGGGCAAAGAGCTAGTATACAAATAAAAGAAGTAGCCAACCGAAGAGTTTTTAAGCATTTTTTAAAATTTCCAAACTCCAGAGCGAGATATGCACAGAACAAAAGGCGTTAATAGGATTCCAGTTATGAAAGAGCTTTAAAAGTTTTATTTTGAAGTCAATTACCGACTTAGTCTTTCTTGTAGCTGAAGTGGCATTACCGTAATTGATAGATAGAACGTTTCATAAATCATTTAATAAATTTAGTTTCAAGATTTATTTATAATCTCTTTTATACCTATGTTTTGTTTAATAAATATATGTGCTTCTATTTCTTCTTTGTTTATTAATACAATACTCGTCGTCCAATAACCATACGAAACACTAGCGACTCACCCTCGCTTCGCTCTGGTTCGTTCCTATGTAGCTTCTCCATACCTTCACCCTTATTTTAACCCCTTTAAAGGATGATTTTCATGAAAAACTATTTTATTCTCTGAGTCACAAACTATTTTTTTAATAAATTTCATCTATATCGGTTCAATAGTTTCGAAACCTATTCGATACAAACAAATAAAAAAACAATTTTTCCTTGTTATAGTATTAGAATAAATGGATGTCAAACTATTTTATGCTTAAATTATATAGCTCATTTACTTCACTAAAAGTCGTAGGTTCGAATTTATTGAGGTAAACCTTTACATGGTCACACAGAATATGGTTTTTGTTTGCCTTAGATAAGGTGGGAGTTTAAAAAAAAAACCAAACATTATTTTAGAAAGTAAATAAAATGAAAGAATATTAAAAGCGAGAGCAATTATCTAGTATTAAATTTTCATTACTGTGTTATTTTTGTATATTTTCGATAACGTGTTATATATTTTGTTAAATATTTGTTTTATGTATAAATCGATAAGTAAATCAACATCAACATCGATATTAAAAATCAACATCGATAAGCCAGAAATAACATCGTAAAGCAAATAAAAGTGAATTTCTATGTTTTTATAAAACACTATGCTAACGAATGAATGAGTTATGAATTATAATATTCAATATCGATTTATGCATATGTCACAATTATGAATGTACCTATATTATTTTTATTGATTAATCATATTATGTTTTTTTTTATTTTAAAGGTATCGAAAATGTAATTTCCTAAATAATAAAGTTATAAAAATACAAAAATATAAAATACTATGTATTACTTTATAAATGTAATAATAGTATATTTTAAGTAAAAAAATATTTTTAAAAACGAGCTTTTTTATCATATAAGTTGTGTCATAAATGAGTTTCATTTAATTTAAAGATTATTTTTTCGGTATTTACTCGTATTGTTCTTAGCAAACCCTTTCATTTGATATACATAATATCATGGGGGTACATAAAAAACAGTCCGCCATCGTTGGGAATCCGCCATGGTGGATTTAGAATGACTCTAGAATGAATCTAACCATGCATTGTCATCTACACGAAACGTGTATGCGAAATTTCAGCTCAATCAGTTAAGGAAAACTGCTTTAAAATTCAGTTGCAAGATTTGACCCGAACAAATATTGATGCATTACAAGTTAAATAAGAGCTTGTAAAAAAATCCATAATCACGTTGATTTTATTTCAAATATTTTAAGGGATGATATTTTCTTTCCATTTCGTTTGAAACTCTACTGGAGCCAATGACGTTACGCAAAGAAGTGTAACATATTCATGAATATATTCTAGGCTTTGATGTTTTCGTTCTTAGTGTGCGCTTAGCCTAACCGCTAGAGTAGATTGTCCTTTGCTTCCATCTCTCTTAATTTAGCTAAAACACGGAAAACTCCACATTATTATTACGGGCATTAAACCATTGGAATGAATAATTTGACAATTTCACTTCGAAGTTAATGTTATAAGATGAGATGAAAGCTTTATAATACAGTATAAATTGAAATGAATCAAATGCGCATAAGAAATACGAGTACCATAAATGTATCATATGTGTACCTGTATTTTAAAATAGAGCTTTGATACTTTCTTAGATTTACGCGAATATTTGACATTTTAAATAAAACTATCTTTTCGGACTTTGTCGCGGATTTATTTGCATTTTTGTTTCCCGACGTTTCGAATTTTTTTTAATAGCTAACGACCGTCTTCTGCTGGAAGAAGGCCTGTTTTTAATGCTGTAAAATGCGTTTTCCCATAACACTTGTATACATACAGGGAAAAAGGCCTCCCTCAAGAAGACCAGACTAAAGTTCATGGTGTTTAGTGACTTCACAATTTTACAGCATGAAAAATCTCATAGGTAACTTCTATCTGAGAAAAAAAGGTCAAGGGTCAAGTATAGAAGTTCCAGAGTTTAAACTGGCGTAAAGTATTTACAAGTAGCTAATTATTATTTTTAAATCAAACATTATACATACTTTAACCTGAAAGCTGTTTTTACCGTTAAAATTATGCCAAAATTTAATAAAATTTTAATGTATTTTATGTAAATTAAGTACATTTTGGTTTTTAATTTGAATGCTTTGAAGTTTCCCTTCCAAATTAATTTTACATGTTTCAGTGACCCATAAATTATTGTACTAAAACATTGGCTAAAGCTTTGGAGGAAAAATAAATAAGACCTTAGCAATTCCACCATTTTCAATAAAATACGAGCGTACACTCTGTACCTTAAGTCCTAACCTTTGTATATTACAAGGAATTATTCTTAAATATGTGCACTAATGACTAAGCTACCTGTTTTAGTTGAATATATGTTAATATATTTTATATAGACGACACGTTTGGCTCAGTTTGTAGTGACCCTACTTGCTGTGCCAGCGGTCGCGGGTTCGAGTCCCGCTGGGGGCATTCATCTGTGTGACGAGCACGAATGTTTGTACTCCAGTAATTAGTGTTTATATTTATAATATGTATGTATTTAAAGTTATATATCTGTAGTGCATCAATAAATTGGTATCCATAACACAAGCCTCGTAGCTTATCATGGAACTAGATGGTGCTGTGTGTTACTGTCCCAACATATTTATTTTATTTATTTATTATATAAGAGCCCGAAAATTCATTAACAGTAGTAGTCTTGTTCTTGTCTAGTCTTCTTTTAGCGCTTGAAAAATAAAGTAAAGCGGGTTCAAATCTAAGACTCGCACCTCTGAGATTTATATGTATCTTGTTTTAACCATTGGATATAGTGTTTTGGAAAAAATCGCAAAGAAGATTGCATACAGTTCTTAGTAGAGAATTAAGGGAAAGTTCTTATCTAGCAGTGAGACAAGTAAAGCACTGTATTATTATGTGTATTCAGCCCTTTTTAACGTCCCACTGCTAGGCACGGGCCTCCCTTCAGTACGGGGGGGGATCAGGCCATCAGGGGATCAGGTATTATTATACTCGTATATAATTAGGTAAATAAATATCGCTTTGCTAAAACTTTATAATTTCCATCTCAAAATCAACACTCGCTGCATTTGGAATCACCCAATAACCTTCGAAGACATATGACAAATTTTTTGATTGGCAAAAATCGTTTATATCAAAAAGATAAATATAAGAATATATCATACCATTTTTCATTTTCCAAAAGCTTAATTTACGTGGTAATGAAAAGTAGTATATTTTCCTCGTAGTGTTGCATTTAAGCAAGAACCATTATAAAAATAATATGGTGCATTTTATAGTTTTTTATTGAAATAATTTTAAATAAAATTATTAAAATATTCACAAAAAAACTTGAAAATTACACTATCTCACCATCCACTACAATTATCTGACAGATTTCTTGAAGGACCGGTTTCTTGAAATGACAGATATTTTCAAACATTAAAATTCACTGGACGTACTTTCTTCCACGAGTTATCTGTTTAATACGCATTTATAGGCGAATATGCAATAGAAACCACATAACTGAGAATTTCCTTCTTTCCTTTAACTAAGTTAGACAAGACTACTTTGTTTTACTTATAACATAAATAAATCTCAAATTGTATATGAACTGTAAAAATGAAATCGAACAGCACTAGGTTAAATCGACATAAATTCATACAAAATGCACATTTCCAGTGCAAGAAGCAGAAATCAGTATTCCAGTAAACAAGTCCCAACTCTAAACTTCCGTCGCCGACCGTATCATAGACATTTAAATTTCATGAAAGAATCCGACTCAATATCCCGAGTGCGGGCCATTAGTTGGCATCGCCTGGCGAGACGCCAGACAAAGCACCAACATACGAAGATGATACACGTTATCATGCTCCGGTTTGCATCGGAATACGAGTGGTAGAAGTTCTTATCACTTAACCGACTTCAAAACTAATTTTTACAAAAATATTGTGATATCTTAGTTATTATTTTCTTTGACATGTTTTTCGTGTTGATAATATTATATACAGTTAGCGCCATTTTCAATAAATTTTATAACAATATATAGGCGTGGTACCTAATTCAGACCCTAGTCTATCTGTGCACAAAATTTTATCAAAATTCGTCCAGCCGCTTCAGCGTGACTCGCGCGCGTGATTATATTTTTATAATTTAGAGCGAATTTCTTTACTAAGATATGTAAAATACTGTATTTGAAACAGCAAGATAAATTCAATGTATGCTACACGAAAGTTTCGTGTGTTACACAAAAAAAGCACATACAACCCCTTTTCTTTCCACCCCCTAAGTCCTCCTTATCTTTTCTTCAAAGTCTGCTAATGAGTTAATATTATTATAATATTAGTTAATTGATAAAAATAATTAATTAATAACAATAATATATATATATACAATTAATTAACAGAAAACCCTATACGTATATTAAGTCTAACTTATTACGTTTTAAGATTATTGATTTTAAGTTAATTGAGCGATTAATTAGGCACTATTATACGAGTAATATGTTAATTATAATTAAGTTGGGCTTCAGGTGAATATTTGTAATTAAAGTAACATCAAAGTTTAATTACTTTAAAATTGAAGCTTCTTTAAAAATATTAGTGCTCGTTTAATGCTCGAAGTTAAACCATAATCATTGTTGAAAATTTGAATATCGAAAAAATTTACTTATCTATTTGAAAAAAAAAACTGCTTACATTTTTTATTGATAACACTAAAGCTCGTCAATAGCAACCAAATAAAAGAAAATCGGTTGAAAAACAGAAGAAAAAGGCACTGAACTTCTGATGAAAGATTATGTCTTTACTTATTTATATATAGAGTAGATACTCACCTTCCCTCGGGTTTGTCCCTGGGTTGCTTCCCCATACAAAATTTTATCCCCATTTTCACCTCCTTAAGAGATGACTTCCGGGATAAAAACTATCCTATGTCCTTCTCAGGGTCTCAAAGTATCTTCTTACCAAATATGTAAATCAGTTCTGTAGTTTCACAGCCTATTCGATACAAACAAACAAATCTTTCCTCTTTATAATATTAGTATAGACTAGCGACTCACTCTCGCTCCGCTCGAGTTCGTCCCTAGTTAATGTTTATTATAGATGTATCAGAGATGAGATATTTTTTCGCAGTAAACAGTATCCTATATCTTGTCCCGAATAACTAGCTATCATACCAAATTTCATTTAAAATCCCTCCAATGGGTTTTCCGTGATGCGGTCACAGACAGACAGACAAAAATTCTAAAGACTATAGATTCGGCTTCTGTATCGATACTAATGTTTATTTCAATAAGATTTTTCAAAAAATATTTAATATACAGATTTGACTTATTAACAACTTTATTATGTGTATAGATTATAATGTATGTATTAGTTTAATTTTTCATCTTTTTGTACCAGAAAACGAGCATAACCTATGAGTAGCCTATTTGTTTACATTTCTTTGCCAAAAGCCATATAAAGTATCAAACGGAGTTTGACTGTGACACCAACAATCGTGGAGCATCTGAAGCTTTCTTGGAAACATATTGTGATATTTGGTATTTTTATATACAAACATTATTTTTGAATATTATGTGAGTAGATATATATATATATATATATATATATATATATATGTATGTGTATAAAACTACTAAACGGATTTTTCATCAACAGACGGAGTACTTCATGTGGAAATCTTCCTCTGAAGGTGTATAGTTAATTAAGGTTTTGTATAAATTGGCTGGAATATGACGATGATCGATGAAGATGTCGGAAAATATACCGATTTCCCAATCGTCTGCCGCTTTACTAGCACGCGCCGCATGAACCAATAGAGCTATATTAAAGCAATGTATTGTGGAATTATTTCTCTTAAAAAGGTGTATTGAATTGTAGCAACACTATATGTACCAAACTAGAGACGCAATTTCGCAAAGCAAGGGTAGGTCGTTAGTAATTGCATAATAAACACACAAAAAACTGAACCGAATTGAGTTTTTTTAACATCCTGTTTCTTCAACTTGGTCAAAAATAAATAAAATCGGTATACATACTTGGATGTTACATTACTCTAAATAATCAAATAATCTTTACACCTTATATTATACTAGGAGTACACGCGGTTTCGCCCGCGTTTAAACTTCCAATCGGTACCAAACTTCAAAGGTTCAACCGCTGAGCAAATCTGAAGATTGTATGGAAACTTCCAAATCGTTCCAGCCGTTTAAGGAGTCTATAGGAAACATACATACACACAACGATTTTTATTTGCATACTATATATGGCTAGGTAAAAATAATGCCCGTTCCGCGTCTTTGCACGTGCGACCGGCAGCATTACAGACATAGGTCCGCTACGCCCACTTCCAAATTTTATTTTAAAAATCAAATATAATGTAATCTATAGCACTTCTGTAATCTTAAGAAATATTTGAAAAAAAGTGTCATTGAAATCTGTTGGATAGATTTTTAGTTAAATCCGTTCAAAAATACATACTAAGAATTTTATATATTATTTAGTATTAGCGGCTCACCCTTGCTTCGCTCGGGTTCGCCTCTAGAGATATCTATTAGTTCCCACGGAAACTGTTCATTTCTCCGGGATGAAAAGTAACCTGTTGGTTGACCGGTAATATAAGGTATCAGAATGTTAAATTTTACAAATTAGGTGCATAAGTTGTTGTGTACTAAGCTGTATAAGTTATTATAGTTTTTTAACTATCCCACGGGAACTATTTAATTTTCCGGGATAAAAAGTATCTAAGCTATTGCCAGGGGTTATAAGGTACCACCATGCAAAATTTCATCTAAATCGGTCCAATAGATTCGGAGATTAGCCCGTACAAACAGACAAACAGACAAACACAAACAGACAGAGAAACAAAAAATTTGAAAACAATCTGGATTTGTTCTATTTGTCTTCTTACATCCCCCTGACTCGGTTTTTAGCTTTTTTTTGCTATGTACAGACATTTGACCTCTACTGTTTTATTATAATATAGATAGTAATGTATAGCAAGTGTTAACGAGTATTGACTCGATGTGCTGGGTAAAGCCGCACTTCATAGTCTGAATGTGACCGGGTCACGTGATTCGAATGCCGCTTGGCGTTAATATTACAAATGTTTCACTCGTTACGTGTAGATCTAACGAGCCTTCGTGCGAGGACATGAATTTGATTTTCAGTTTAAAATATTTATGTTCTTGAAGAAATATTTTAGTTATTTATTAGAGGTTATTATTTAAAGATTTAAATATATTAATTTTTTTAGTATATATTAACAATAACAATTCAAAATTGGTTAAGTGCGAGTCGAATTCGCACACTTAGGGTTCCGTACCATCGTAAGTACATGTAATTTTAATTAATATGACTTTTACTCTATGTATATAATATGTTAACTTCGAAGATCGATTAAGAACGCTTATAAAATGTTTCTTGTATTTTTATTTTATTATTTGTTGACATAGCAGCAATATAAATACATACTCTGTGAAAAGCGGAGGAGTAATAGGGTTCAGTTTTCACCCTCGGATACGAAACCCTAAAAACGATAATAATTGCATAAGTTAATAAACTGTTTTGCAATTACTAACGCCCTCCACAAACGTAATCACAAAAAAGAATAATATGTACAAACAATTGAAAATTAAAAAAAAACCTACACAATTTAATTGTCATTTAACGATTACACTGGCACGCGTGAAACACTTAATCGAGTAATCATACGCCAAAATGCCTTACATCATTTTGGAAAAGAGCTGATACTCTTACACTACTGGTTCTAATAACCACCGGAAGGAAACTGGCTTTCAAATGAAAAAAAAATATCAAGGAAATCGGTCCATCCGTTTGAGAGATATGATGCCACAGACAGACACACACAGACAGACATCGACGTCAAACGTATAACACCTCCTTTTGTGTCGGGGGTTAAAAAAACACGTTTAAATAAAATGGCAGGGCTTTACATATGTTTAAAAAATAATAAAGATCATTATTGTGTAGTGAATGCATAGAAAGTGTCAGTTGAGCATATGTGTTATTTCATTTTTCATTTCTGATTATAATAACAAGTATGAACTAGCGAATTCCCTTGTTTCACTTGGGTGTATCCCTAGGTGACCCTCACTTTTGTATTGATAATATTATATCTATACTAATATTATAAAGAGACTGAGTTTGTTTGTTTGTTTGAACGCGGTAATCTAAGGAACTACTAATCCGATTTGAAAAATTCTTTTTGCATTAGATCTAGCCCGTTTATTGAAGAAGGCTATTGGCTATATATCATCATGCTACAACCCAAGGGAGCGGAGCAGTAATCATAAATGTCAACAAATCGGGCAGACTTCCATACATTATTACTAATAGCATAAAGCCAAAGACTTTTTTGTAGTTTTAGCGGTAGCGAAGCCCCGGTGTCTGCTAGTATTATATAATATTATACATTATGCTTTTTCCTATGTGTGATTCCAGGCCCTAGTCTATTTGTGTATTATATCTCATCCAAAAACATTCAACCGTTTCATCGTAGAAGAGTAACAAACAAACATGCATATAAAAAATTTGTAATAGTAGTCCGATAGCAAACGAGTTTTCTCTCTTCGTAATATCCTAAAAACCTTGTCAAATTTTTAGAGATAAAAATGCTATATTACTTTCGATCCAGTGATCCTTCGATCGTCAGTCATTGAAAATCCCATTAAGATTGTTTTAATAGTTCCAGCGGTCTTATAGAAAAACCATGTTATGAGTTCCACATGAGGAGATGTTGTTAAAGATGGAGGCTTTAATTTTATTCATAGACTAGCGACTCTCCCTCGCTTCGTTTTAACCTTTAGTAAAGATTTCTCAGAGAAGAGATATTTTCCCGCAGTAAAAAGTATCCTATATGTTGACTCGAACCACAAACCACCAACGTACCGTACCAAATTTATCAAAATCTGTCCAGTGGTTTTCTCGTGATGCGTTTCCAGACAGACGGAGAAAAATTGTAAAAACTATAGATTTGGCCTCTGTATCGATAATAATGGTTATTTCAATAAAATTTTCCAAAATATTAATTAATGTACAGATTTGAGTCAGTTAATTTAATTCTTATATATAGGTAATTAAATTTAATTAATTTGATTACCTATATATAAGAATGATTCAATAAGATTTTTCAAATATAGATTGATTTACTGCGCAGCGCTCTATTCGACTTTTCATGTAGGTACGCTGTATTTACGTTGTCAGAATTTAAAAACAAAGTCAAGTTAAAGTCAAAGTCGTACATTTACGCAGCAAAAGTAGTATATGTATCAAATATAATTAATTATATACCTATAACGCTTTTCAGCTAAATCCTTTTTAGTTCTAAGTTTGCTGAAAAGATTTTCATATATGGCCCAAAAAACTAGCAATACTATTATGACCTGACATACACACAAGAAAATAGCACCGAAAACAGAAACATTTTTTTAAACCGATAAACAATAATACTTTCTTAAATTTACGGGAATATTTGAGTAAACAAATTTTGAAATGTGGACTATTAAAAAAATAATTAATAAATATGCTGGGACATTAACACATAGCACCATCTAGTTCCATGGTAATCTACGAGGCTTGTGTGTGTGTGATGGATACCAGATAATTGATAAACTGCATATATATAACTTTAAATACATACATATTATAAATATAAATACCCATAACTGGAGTATAATCATTCGTGCTCATCACACAACCTCGGAACTCAAACTCGCAATCGCTGGCACAGCAAGTAGGGTCAATACAAACTGAACCAAACGTGTCGTCAAACGTATTTGTACGAATTACCTACGATTTAAATATTATAGGCTCAACTTGGATTGGACTTGATGTCGTCATGAAAGGATATAAACAGTTCTATGACATAAATCATACGTATAGTCCAAAATTCCCAATAAAATATAATGAAAAAAGTATAAAGATATAGAATGGGCATAATAGATTTCTTTATAAAGGAACTCTTACGGACCGATCAAATGATATGTGAATAGCAAGGCCGATGGCAATTTTATTAGGTATCCCAATGAATATATTACTTCGGATTTCGCTACAATTTTCAGGAGATACGCAACTACTGCCTTTTCGATTCTTATGGACGTTATGAAAGAAATTAGCGACCCGTGCAAATTTCGGGTGCTTTTAATGAAAGAGGTTTAGGCAAATATATGTAAATATTTGATTTTGCTGTACAGAAGCGATATTTGAAATAAATTGGTAGGTTTAAGAAATTTGTTTATTTTGATTGTATCATATAAATTTAGTAGGAAGTAATAAGACATATTTTTGTCCAAAATATCGTAAAGTTGCGGAAAAGAGTCAACAGTAAACATAGGTATACATGTAACATGCAGTGAGAAGACGCGATGTCTCCAAAACAAACAACTTAAGACTATAGAATTCCAAATAACTTTCTCCACAGTAACCTTATCAGTAACATGGACTAGCCGCTCGTCCCTGGCTTTGGTCCAATCCGATGCTTCACTGTAGGACCCTTCCACCTCTTGAGAAATAACGATCTTAGCCTTCATACAGATTTAACCGAAACTAAACCTTGTTCTTATTGATATAAAAGCTATAGCATTCGCAAGCAACGCTTATCAAGAATAATTTTCGAAGACTTGCTTAATTCTTCATGATGTCAGGCAAAATTGTAACTTATTCAATTGATTTAAAAGTGAAATTCCTTTCAATTTGTGATCGAAATTGAATAAGAGAATTCGATCTGAGTGGAGTTATCGCGGATTGTATTACGACACTGGAAAGTTTTTTAGTTGAAGGTGTATTTTGCATTTCAACGACAAATCGTTTGGAACAAATTCATTTTGTATTTCCTCGATACTGGTCTAGATTGGTACATTTGATTGTGGCGTTCCACTGGCTTACGTCTACTTGTTTGTATTATCTACCCAACTTAGTAAAGATATTAATCTTACTAAACTTTTCTGCAAATATCTTTTGGCTTTTAGTAATATCTTTTGTTATAGATTACAATAATCTTTTACAAGAATATCTACTAAATTTTGTAATAGTACTACGGAGAAACTTAATCTAATATGTCTAGCTTATAGGCATTTGTTGTTGATAAAGGTTGATTGTAGCATTACTTATGAACTAAAGATTCAGAATGCGATGTTGTGTTGAACAAACAAATGTTGGTTTTGATCTCCTTGGAATATTTATGAGAACGGAAGAGGAAAAAAAAAACATTTTAGTTAAAAAGATACATCGATAGCAAAATCAATTTAAAAGAAAGTTTTAGTTAAAAGTTTACGAGCAAAATTATTTTTGGAGTGTAATCTATTCGTTAAAATGGGTACGCTATTGGTGATATTATCGCTTAGAGTGCAAAAATATTTTTGACTAGCGACTCACCCTCGCTTCGCTCGGATTCGTCCATGGGTGACTCTTTAACTTGACATAACTTTTTTATCTATCAACCGATTGAAGTAAAACAAATACTAAATGTGAAGTAAAGCTTACCACAATACATTAGTGAAAACGGCATCCAAATCAGTTAAGCCGTTTCTGAGATTAGCACGCACAAATTCACAGACAAACATTCTAAAAATCATTGTTTTGGATTCCATTACGTTAATAAATACTTCCATTAATAAATATCAAATATCTTCCATGTACAGACAGCGATCAATTACGATTTTATTATATTATGTATGGAATAATAGATCATCTTCTCTATTAAATAGTTACACCTTTGACCGCTGGAAGAAGATAAAGTATGAATAATATTAATATTTCTCAACTTACTAAATACTTTAGAACTTATTCAGTACTTAGTATACCATATCTTTTACATAAAGATTCGTTCATGCCTTCAGGTTCGAAGACAGCTCAGCGTAAAATCTAGGTTCTACTTTACATTTTTATGAACTAACTCAACCGGTATATTTCCCTCGTATTAAGTTATCTCTGCTTTAGATGTTCATTTCATTATCACACTTGAAAGTGTTGGCTTATTTAGTGAAATGTGAAATAGTCTTTAAATATTGAAGTATGAATTGTTGAAATATAATATTTTTAATCAAATTTGATGGTGTAATGGACTTGTGACCATAATTTTGTGTGCGAGGAAATAAGTCTCTTTTGTAATGATTTTCATAATTTTGTTAAGAGACGATTTTTTCATCGTAATCATCATATCTTTAGATTATTTATTCAAAATCTTTGTACATTATAGTCTTTAAACTTCTTAGATCCCTATTTCTGTTGGCGTGAAGTTGTATAGAAATCCGTGCAATACTTTTTTTTTGAATTCTACTTATTATTTCGTTCTGCAAAATGAAGAGATGCAATCACTACTAATTACGTAACATTGCTAGACTTTTTTCTTGGACCACTTTTTCTCTATTCTTTTTTTTTAATTGATTTGATTCTAAAACGTAATTTCCCTAGTAAGTATTTCCACTTATAATTTCATATTTATTTTTTTCTTTAAGAGAAAAGTGCAATTTATTATTGTATAATTTCGCTTTTTAATTCTTTATTTAGCATTAGGGTGCGATTTACTTATAGCTTTTCTATGGCTTTTATAAACTTCCTTAAAGGATACGATGAAAACAAAAAAAGACATTTAGTAACTAATAAATTTATTTACATATTCACATATAGTATCTTTAACATTGAAATAAGTTCATAATAACTTACATCTAGTACACACGGCAACACAGCTCATGTAACACATCAATCATCAAATTGACACTATTGTCATTTATTTACATGACAATTAAAACAAAATTGCATCACTTTACGTATAAACTTTGGTTGCCGATTGTACATAATATCAACTATTATTTAGCAAGACCATGGAGAATCAAGCCAATTTTTTGTAACATTTACGTAAATTACTTTAATTTCTTATGTTTCAAGAGATGGCGGTCTGATAGACTATCGTTTGAGGATCTTTGAACTGTGCCAGTTGAAATATAAATGATTAATGACTTTAAACCCTATAGTTCCCATTAAATTACCCCATGCCAGAGCTCGAATATACAAAAATACATGAAGCAAATGCAAATATTTTCTCTGAGAAGGGACATATTAGCCTCCAATATCTTAAAAACCGATATAAAAACTCTGACCAAGACGTTATAGTACCAAAAAATCGACACACTTCTAAAAAGCGTTTACCTAAGAAATTTTAGTCTTTTCTAGCACTTAAATTAAGCCCGCATTTACTTAGACACCGTTCCAATAGCCCACTCACTTGCTCCAATTTATAAAGCAATCAAATGATTAGAAAATTCGAAGTCTGGTATTTAAAATGCTCAGTTCGAATTTTCTTATGTTCCTTGATATATAAGTGAGGTGTATCAACTATTTAGACAAAATACCTGTTTTAGAGCTCTAATATTACGAGATTTTTCATTTCCTTTATTTTTTTACCTTTCCAATTTATCCATCTCTTGAAACATAAGACCAACGATATAGAATACGAGGCTTACGATTCTTATATTTAATTACAAATATGGCCTGAATTCTAAAAGGTCCTTAAGGTCTATCACAACATTCAGTTTCCTTAAGATGTTACAGTTCTGCAGTATGATCATAATTGGTGCAGCATCACGGCGCAGATACAAACGGCTGTTAATAACATATTGTAGTTTGTGATTGTACCTGCAATGGAAATAAATATTACTAGTGAATAAATGCTTTTCTATTTTAAAGTAAATTAGTGACTGGTACAGGTGTGTGCAAGTGATGAAGATCCCACGGTATATACATGAAGTATTGGGATAAAAAGTGTCTATATCGTTTGTTCTCTTCTTTCTCTGGGTTACAACTTGTATGGAAAAGATAACGTCCATGATCCAATTATACGTATCAAATGTAATTTAATCGCGTGAAAAATGGCCTAGCTGATAAACTAAAAGACACTTTCGTATTCATAATATTGGTAAAATTTTATACGTGTGTATTATATTTCACAAATGTTATTTGATAAGTTTGAAGTTAAAGTTGATATTTAAGTAATAAAAAATAACTTTTAAAGTTTTTGATAACGTAATATTAGATAAGCTCAAGGATATTTCAGAATTAAAAGGTAAATTCAGTTCGAGTAAGTAAAGATGTCATGCGAAGCAAAAGTCTAAAATGTTTCGTTCCTTCGTGTCATCTCCATTCTACGTGACGTTGGCGAAGTAGTCTATACTCAACTGGCTTGTTTGGAATCCATTAACAAGATAATTGAATTGGATTAAAAAAATTTGGTCCAAGTCCAAAATTAAGGATTATCCAAAAGTATTCACTTGCTTACCCAATGAATCTTCTCCGGTGACTGAGGCTGGGTGCGGAGCATCTTCTCTAATGTAGATAGGTTCGCTTTTTCGTGCATATATGTCGAAAATTGTTGCCACACAGCCAAGAGCGAACTGGCCGCTATGAGGAGGGACTATAGTGTATCTGAGAAAAACAAAAATTATAATAAATATAAAAAAATAGAACAAAAAAAGAATATATTTTGGTAATATTTATTTAATATTTTCAAATTTTTTATAAAACTAATATTGTTGATGTTAAGTTTGTGAATATTTGTGTTTTCTATATTTTCACGCAAGAACAGTTCAAATTTAAGTGAAATTCTGTACTGATTTAGTGTAGTGGAGATAGACTAGGCCATATTTCTTACTAATTAAAAAGTATTAGTAGTAACTAGTTTTTTCTTACAGTACTTTCCGTATTGATAATTTAATATGTCGATAAAATCAGATATAGTCTGTTAATTAAGTGGATACTGCATGTAAAACTTCATCTCCATTCGATTTCACTCAAGAAGGTATATTAAGTTACAACTTACAACGTTTAGAAGTAACAAGTATACTATACTCATGCTATTAGCGACACTAGAGTGATAATACCAAAGTATCATAGCAATGATAATATAAAATATTTTGCTTCGATTACTACAACATATAGGTTTTCAGTAATAATTTTAAGCTATTTTATCAAAAAGTCGACATTATCTTGTAAATTGTTATCGATAGAAGCCCTAGTATGATGAATGGCTACTGCTAGCTACCCTTATAAATATCGGCAAAAGGAAAATAAACAAGAATCACTCCAATATCGAGATAGTGTTGTAGCCTTGGAAGTGGGATATTACGTAATTTGTAAACTCTTTCTAGTAATATTAATACTGTGATTAGTTGAATTTTTTATTACTCTAATGATTCTAAGAATATTTTGTATTTTAATTAACTAGTGACTTCCTTCGCTTCGGTCATATACAAACAGCGCCCTCTTCTGGCAAATTTTATCACTAACTGTAGCTTATGTTTTACTAGGTCAAAGTATTTCTATATACTAAATTTTATCCAAATCTGTCCAGTAGTTTCGGCGTTAAGGAGTAAAAACATGCCAAACATACACACATAAACTTTCGCATGTATATTTATGGTGTGATATATTTATGTTATATCATTATGTTATATGAATTGATTCTAACCAATAAGTCATCATTTTCTTTTGCACCAAAATAATACAACGAATTGCCCTGTTTCTACGTGTAATTAGATCTAGTATTTTTTCTTCCATTTTACTTATTTTTCTATACATAACGTGTGTTATTCATTTTATGCGACATTAGCGAAGTAAAGTGTGTCGAATGACTCCTAGAAGCCACGAAACAAAAGAATTGATTGAATTGACAATACAAATTAGATTACTACTACAAAAGTTGTCGACATATTTACCATTCACAAGAATACTGCTTCATTCTTTGTATTAATTTTAATTAATGTAAATATTTGTTTTTAATATTTTTATTTAACTTACTGCAAATACTGTAATATTCTCTTTTTTAGGTTTTTGGTTAGGTTTGTTTATATAATTATATTTATTTGAATGTTTTAAATAAAACTATCTTTTCGGATTTTTTCGCGAATTTATATTGTTTTTTGGTTCCCAACGTATTCCATAATATTTAATATACTTAATTCCAAAATATTATTCCATATTTAATTATAAAACTTATTAAAATTATAAAAATGTTTAAAATTAAAATTAACAAAATATATTGTAAGGTACTTGATGATGATGCTATTTTTGCATTTTTTGAATTCATTTTTGTTAATTTGTCGGTAGGCTGTCCGTAACAACTATATATGTAATGCTTTTGAGCCATCATAAACCTTAGTCTCTCCCGTGACCATGATTGCTGTAAAGCATTCGAAACGTCGGGAACCAAAAATTAAAATAAATTTGTGAAAAATCGACAAGATAGTTTTATTTAAAATGTCAAATATTCGCGTAAATCTAAGATAGTATTATTTGAATGTTGTATATATATTATGTACATATAAATTAACTGCACAGCAAATTTAAAATGATATTTTAGCTTTAAACACGTAGTTGTAATTTTTTTATAGTTTTCTGTTTCTGTACATAAAGAAATAAAATAAATATTTTAGCTTATAATAATAACTTACCTTACAGTATTCCTGTCGTCGTCCATATCACGGTCGTATACATAATGGTCTTGGTACACTCTGTTCAGACTTGCGCTGGTGTATGTGAGACCAACTTTGTAATTTTCCGCTTCTAGTATGGTGAGCTCCAACTCACTGAAGGCCCCTCGTTCTTTGAAGTCCAGCTCTGATGTCCTCCACGATACTGTTTCTGCGATCTATTATAAAATTGTCATGTTATTTATTTATGTATGTTTTAAATAAAAATATTTTTCGTATTTTTCCGCGGTTTTTTTTGTTTTTTTTTGTCTCTCTAAAAATATCTTTGCGCTAAAGTATTGTAAACGGGATTTACGTGACTATTTGACATTTAAAATAAAAAATATTGTACGAGTACTTTCTTAAAAGCATTATTTTATTTATAATTTATAATACCAAAATAGTTTTAAATTTTAAGTATCAATTTTTATAATTATTTTTATTGACGATTAGAATACGTCAAAAGTGATTCGAAATAAATTTTTATCTTTAATAAATGGTTCTCGCAAACACGCAGATTTCGTCACGATGTTCTCTTAACCGGATTAACAAACAGTAATCATTTTTATTTATTTATTTAAACACTTTATTGCACACAAAAATAAAAATGATACATACAAAAAAAACATCTAAAAAATGTGCAAAGGCGGCCTTATCACTAAAAGTGATCTCTTACAGGCAACCGCTAGAAGTAGGATACAAAAGTTAACAGAAAGCGGTAAGGTGCATAAAGTGTACTCAATAAACATATAACATAATATAAACATACATAAAAAATACATATATAAAATACTACATATTTATACAATAAATATTTATTGTTTAAATAATTAAACATACATATACATAATAATATAATAAAATAATAATAAACATACATAATATACACAATAATATAATACATGCAACTATAATGACAGCTTAGTAATAAATCACGTTGGAAATGATTCGCACATGAAAATATTCGAGGTGCGAGACCCGGGATTTGAACCCGTTTCGCTTGGTTTTCCAAGTGAGCACGTTATCACTGGGCTACCACTTCTTTATTTCGTAATATAGAAAGTAAATACATGTAATATATATTAGTTATGATCGCTTCAGTATCCTGATTGAATCATTGATTTATATTGATATATAGGTCAATTAATACTGTTATATTTGATTTATTTTGTCATATAAATCAGAATTGTATGTTAAGTCGTGTCAATTGAATGGCGAATAAATTAATACTGTGTTTATTTAAGATTTATAGTTATTACATTTTGCTTCAGAAAAAGAGTATTGGACGGCACTTCTATTTAAAAAAATGGCGATTAATAGATAAAAAAGAGTTTCTATAGGATTAAAAATTAAAAATTAAACCCGTATCCGATTGGTCTCATTAAAACAAAAACTTCATACATTTTAAAATATTCAGGCTGATTCAAATGAAAGGGAATCAAAGCCCTCCAAGATCATTAGAACAGTTGATGCAATAGTAATAAAAGGATAAATCAGTCTGTTTATTCGAACCAAATTGAAGAAAAAAGAAACCTTTCCGTTGCTAACGAGTGGACGAGTTTCAGGGCAAAGCGAAATGCAAACACAAGTAGGTACGGTATAAAAGTGGAAAGCTGTTTTGTAGGCTTTTTATTTGATTCTCTGATTTTAATGTATTCATATAGTTTTTTATATGTACTTCTATGAATTATTGTTTTAAATATATATACTAGTTGTATGTTAATTTATATGTACATAAACTTTATAAATAACCAATATTACTTCATAATAACTTAATTCTAAAAATTAGTAAGAAACGCTAATGTTTTTTACTAATTATGAAGTAATATTGGTTACTTCATAATTAGTACCACCAGCACAGAATATAAGGAGTATATCTACATAACCATTTATACTTGAAGTGGGTTTTTATGTGTCTTTCCACTGTTTTAACATAATAAGAATTTAAAATTTAATAAGGAAAACACCAATCCGATGGCGTAAAGTGTGAACTAAATTGATATCAACAAATTGACGTAAGAACATAGTCTTATGTAGTTGAATACATACAGTTGAAGACATGCATGTAGTAAGAATCTCTCTGTCTGTCTGTCACTTTTTTACGTTTTAAGAGTTGAACAAGTCTTAATAAAATTTCCCCCCCAACGTGCGTTCACCTTGTCGTGGTGGGGGGGGGCTCAGTAGTGCCCGGCAATCCAACCGGGCGCGAAGCTAAGAAACGCACAGGGAGGTTGCCCACTTCGGTGGGCGGTGGGAGGTGGCCTTCTTCGGGGAGCGGTGTACCATGTGAGTTGCTCCTGGTACTTCTCTGATAGCAGGGTGGACTGTGGAGCAACCCCATGGTTGTGGTGGTCTGCTTCGGCAGACCTGCCGTCAGGGCGTCGTAGTTGAATGCGTAAGCGATCCTGCGACGCCCCATTAAGACGGGGGAAGGTTTTGTTGGGTTTTAGTGGGTAGTACTGGCTGTATTACGCCGGTGAGTCCCACACGTCGTGCGTAAATGCATTTCCCAACGTAAAAAAAAAAGATCTTAATAAAATTTGGCAAGGACATAGATGGCATCATAGGGTTAAACTTAGGCTATCTTTAACGTCCACTCAGCTTACCATGGGAATGATGGCGCAGACAAAAACAAGTAAATAACAGCCATGTTTATTTTGATCGTCTGATTCGTTTTCATCATCTCCACAAAACGAACTCCTCTCGGTATGGTAATGTCTCTGAATCACCGATGCCGACCAACTTCTGATTGTTCATGAATTTTAAGTACGCCGTGTTTTTGTATAATTTAAAAGGCGGGACTACTTTGGAATTTTTAACTACAAAGAAGACGTTTAGAGAAAAAGTTATCGGCCTTTGTTATTCGAACTGTTGGATAGTTTTTATTTTCTCAACAGCTTCGTTTATTTAGACTGTATTTTATATTGGCTTGTCAAGATATTTAATTTTAAACTTTATTTTTGAACAAACTTTTATTCAGACGTTTTTAATGCTGTTGGGTACGACTGGTCAACAATATACTGGTACCGTGCGGGTTGGTGTCCTTCCCGTGTATTTTAAAAACGAGGTTCTCATAAATAGATTTTAGATAGCAGGTTTTCTTTTGATATTTTCTTTCTCAGGCTAATGATTGTAACATGAAAATATGGTGATGCGAGACCCATGTTTAAACCCGCTTTACTTGGTTTTCCAAGCGAGCTCATTACCACTGGGCTACCACTGTTTCCTTTTTGAACTGTTAATGTGGTTTTATTTAACAAACCCATTTTATGGATCGTGGAGCCTCAACTTTTTAAAAACAAAGCGCAGGTTGTGTATTTTAAATACATACATATGTATGTACAGACCGACTCGATATTTTTATTGACATACATTTCAATATTCGTTTGCTCGTTGATTTTTTTGATTGCTATGTTACTACATAGCTAAACCCTTATTTTCTAAACAATTGAGTCTTTGATAAACAAATGTAACTTTTATTATTGAAAAATCTTCTTGAATTGCTATTTATATAAAATTCTTCACTTCGAATACAAAGCGCTTTTAACACAACAACAAACCAACAAAACCCTGTAATGCCCCAATAATAGTATCAGAAGTTTATTTGTATAATACAATTATTTCATTTATAGTTCAATAAAAAAGAATACGCTTGTATATTTCTGACAATATGTTTATTTATATACATAATTCGCCTATTTTTATATGTTTCTAATTTCTTTTTACGACGAGTGGCACTCGTCCAATCCAGATTGAGCCGTAGTAGCTGCTGTCAATCACTGTCTATATATCTAACTAGCGACTCACCCTTGCTCCGCTGGGGTTTGTCTCGTGGTACGTTTTAACGGTTCACGCTTAACGTATTAAAGCGTAAAGAAGTAACAAACATACATACATAAAAAAATCGCATTTATATAGCTGCTGATTAAATTAAACATATATGATGATATATGTTTAATTATATGAGATGTCATATATTGTCTTTTTACTTCGAAATTTTACTCATTTATTTTAAATAGTGTCTATAAAAGCAGATTTTCGAATTTCATAAAAAAAAAACTAGTAGATACATCTGTTGGAAAGATGAGAGAAATAAAAAAAATGACTTTGAGATAACGAAATGGACTAAGAGCCATTTATTCTAGAATACAAAATTATTTACAAAGAAATATGAATTTGTGTAAGAATGAAGCGTTAGCGAATGTTGCTCGACCCTTGTATTCACCTCACGTAGGTCTTTTATTTGATAGTATTTCATCTGAACTCCACTACAAGTTATTTTGGTCATAAAATTATAGTATTTTATTATAAAATTATAGTATTATCTATACAGATAAATAAAATTGAAGTGTCTGTTTGTAATATCAAAATAACAGCTTTTTACTAAATGCATAAGAAAGTGTATACGGTACTTTTAAGTCATTAAATTTTTGTCTGTCTGTTTCTTCCGGCTAATCTCTAAAATGACTGAACCAATTTTGACGAGACTTTCACTGGCAGATAGTTGATTTTATAAAGAGTAACTAGATGCTATTTTTATTCTAGAAAAGACATTAGAGTTCTGAGCAAAAAATTTAAGTCCATAAAAATGTAAATAAATTCCGCCTACCCAGGGATGCACCGGAGCGAAGCGAATGTAATTCGCTAGTATAATATAAGTATACGAAAAAAATATATCAATAAATTTTGAACAGGGATGTTAATTGATTTGACTAATAACCTCTTTATCCCCTTATACAGAATTGTCAAGCTACAACTCTATATACTCTCTACAATAACAATTTTATGAATGTGTTAATTTTAACCATGAATTTGCTATTCCTTCAAAAGACTTCTCAGCTCCATTTTGACCATCTAATAGTTTGGGGGTACAATACTTCCTGATTTTCTTAAGCTCGAGAAAAGTTTCCGGCACAATCAAAAAAATCAGCATAGTACCCATTTCTGAAGTAAAAACTTTCCATGTACTAAGTTCGATCACGATTCGTAAATAATAGACATATCAAATGAATGTAAATAAAAATACGTTATAAATTTGCAATGTACATTCGTATGTAGTTGCGCATTTCATTACACTAAAGCTCCAGAAGTTCAAGTCCTTGCAAGACAATTCGAGATTTCCCGCGAGACGTTCGTCTTTGAGCGGATCTCAGCTCCTGCTCCTACTATTAACACCAGCTACTGAATTCGTACACTTGTAACTTAGAATTGTAAATTTAAATATGCTTTCTCTCGTTCTCATTTATGTTTCATATTATGAACTTAATCCCTCCACGACTACGGACACGCTGGCGTGTCGGTTAACATTAGATTTCTTAGAATTTTAATTAATTTCTTAGATATTTACTTGAAGGTGTTAACGTAGTATTGGGATTATTTTATAAAGTATACAATACATATTCGTACTTATTTAGATATGAAACTATTTTGTTATCATTGATAGATTTCAGTTTCTTGTAAAAAAAAATATCTTTATCTTTATGGAATTTAGCAAGAGGCAAATATTGTTTGGTTTCTCAACTCCATACAAAACGTGGTAAAAGCATGCCGTAAACTTCAATTATCATCGCCCTTTAAAAATAACTTAGCTCGTATACTCAGGTAAATGGCATCTCAGGTTAAAAACATCTCGCTCTGAACTCCAGCCGTGAGTCGTAACATATATTTTAACTACCCACTTATTACGATTTACACGGGAGTCTGCGATTTTACACTTTTGAATTAAATTCCTCGCAGGTTCTTTGGACCAGATCCTTAGAGAGCTGCGTCGTTCAGACAATTTGTAGGTTCCTAGAGCTGAGCAAAATCTATTTATATGTCCGTAGCACTCTTGGGGACCGAGTGTGATTTTATGGAAATGAGGAAACTTGTTCTGTTACTATTTTTTAAGGTCCCGAGCAAGTTTTCTATTCATGTTGATACAGTTTCAATGTTGTTAATTTTTTTTATTCAAAGGTATTGTTTTACGTATTATACAAAATTGTGTTCTAATAAACATCAAATAATTATATATTATGAGCTAACTACAGACGTTTCTAAAACAAAAAAATGCTCACTGACTCACAAAACAATTTGGAATATATGCTTAATAAATTAAGTGCAAAAATACTAAGCCAACATAACATTTGAAAGACTTATGAAATGAGAAGGTAAAGGTTTTAAGAAAAGCACCAACCTTATGATCGTCTAGTATCCACGTAATATTTGGCGCAGGGTATGCTTCATCGATAGAACAGTTGGCACGAATGACGTCACCCCTTGAATAACTTCTGTGGGAAACAGTTAGTCGTGGTGCACGGAACGGTGGATCTGAAGCAATGCAATATAATGAAAATTGTTGCAGATTTTGCTATAAAACTTTCATATATTGAAGACTAGCATTGCCCGCGGCTCCGCCCGCGTTCAGATGACCAAAAATCTAATTCTTAGGTTTTACATAATATTAGTATACTCTTAGATTGCAGTTTTTGTGTTTTTGTATTTTTTCTCAGAAATGAAATATTTTCCCGCGGTAAAAGTAGCCTATATGTTGATCCGGATAACCAGCTATCATCATACCAAATTTCATCAAAATCTGTCCAGTGGTTTTCTCGTGATGCGGTAACAGACAGACAGACAGACAGACAGAAAGACAGACAGACAGACAGACAGACAGAAAGACAGACAAAATTTCTAAAAACTATAGATTCGGACTCTGTATAAAATAATGTCTATTTCAATTAGATTTCCCAAAAAAATATTTAATGTACAGATTTCACTTAGAATTTTATTATATGTATAATCGAATTAATAATGCCTTCACTATTTTATCGTGAGTATACCCCCATGAAAAAAATATTAAAGAAATAAATGTCAAAATTTATAAAAAATATATTATAAATATATTAAAAATCTATAATAAAATATATGAAATATACATGAAAATCAGCCAAAAGTTAGTTATTAAAAATATATTTACTATACATATTTTTTATATATTTATACATAAAAATATGTATAGTATAGATTTTTAATATATTTATAATATATTTTTATACATTTTGACATTTATTTCTTTAATATATTTTTTTTCATGGGGGTATGCTCACGACAAAATAGCGAAGGCATTATTAATTCGATTTTGTCTTTTCAGATTATCAGTATGGATGAATCTGTTTGTATCATCTGCAATAAGGCAGATGATAAGCAAGTGTATGAAATAAAAAAGGTTTTTTGTTTTTTGCATTTTCTCAGAAGATTTACTACAGTAACATATATATTTTTTTTCACCATCGGAAAGTAGAGATTTCAACGAACAGAAAACATACCAACTTTTTGAAAAAAGCTTATATTTTGACGGGTGAGTTTTCACCAAATTTCGTTAAAACAAAAACATTTTTGTAATATAAAAATAAAAAACCAAAATCTTGGGTTTTGAATTTTTCACATAAATTTTGAGGTTATGTGAAAAAAGTTTAAATACAAAAGTTTTAGATCTTTTTATTACCTACAACTTTGCCATTTGACTTTTTTCGATAGGACTTTTAGTTTTGCCGTAAATCGAGAAAAACCGTTTTTTACCCTTAAAACCTCACCCCCATCCCCTTCCCAACCTCAGATCGCCCGTAAATTATTTTTCCTTTCATTTTTATAATATTCCCCTTCTTTTCTAATGAGTTTCATGCTACTATTATTTTTTTTGGTTTTAAAAATTATCGACTCTGGTCTATAGTGATATAATGCTTCATAGTCATAGCGTTACAAGAATTATTTAGATTAAATTTTATGTTTAAATAATTTGTAATCAATAACCATGTAATTTTTTTTATAAACAAATATTTCAGGTACAACAAAAGTTTTTTGTCTTTTTTTGGTTTTGCTCTCATCTTTTTAGAGGTCATCACAATAATACTTTTTCGATAGCTTACAGCTGATTTGCTTTAAAGCAATCATGGTCACGGGAGAGACTAAGGTTTTAGACGTCTCAAAGGTGTGCCTACCCACAAATTTAGAGAATAATGTCAAAAATGCAAAAACAGCAAACGCATTTAAAATATCGGGCATCAAAAGTCAAAATTAATTTGTGGAAACATCCGAAAGATAGTTTTATTTAAAATGTTAAATATTCGCAGTCTAAGAAAGAATTATATCATAGTCATCAAAATATGAAATAATGGTTCAACTTACCTACTACAGTTAAAGGGGCTGTTCGTATATCTGTGTGGAAGAGTGGCGCGTCTGCCGACACTTCGCACTGGTAGTCCCCACTGAGGCGTCTGTTGAGATTCACTATTCGTACTTGTTGGTGATCTGATTGTGCGAGCTGATGATATGGAAAAAATACATTACCCATATTTTTAGCGGTTAGTATGGAAAAGTCTATCCCTTGCTCTGTGAAAAATAAAAATATATCTATCCCACGGGAACCGTACATTTTTCCGGGATAAAAAGTAACCTATGTGCTATTCCACGCTATCATTTATCTCTGAGCTTTTTATCCAGATCCGTTCAGCCTTTCTGGAGTGATTGAGTAACAAACATCCATCCATCCAAACTTTCGTATTTATAATAGTAGTAAGATTACAATTATTGTAAGCAATGTTTTTCTATTAAAAGAAACGACCGATTATGTAAATTAATCGTTCTTTTCAGTTTATTTTTCCTTGAGAAGGTTTCTACTTGGAAAAGCTAGTACATAAAACTTAACATTTATTACTTTACAGGTTTTTACTATACATACATATACTCTCTAACTATGAGATAGCATAGGTTGTCTATTCAAATATACATCCGTACCTAGGGGACCGAGCTTTACACGACGTTTTTTTTTTTTTTGTTGCGTTTATCCAAAAAGGGTACCTCTATATATACTCTAGAAAAGCAAAACCTTATCTAAATATAAAATTTCTTTACAGGCGTTACCTAGATATAAGAGAGAAATATATGTATGTATATACACGAAAGAATTGCTTATTTAATAAGATAGCGACAGCGATACACAACGAATATGTTTATTTGAAAATAATTATGAATAGTCAAGTATTTTACTTACTGAAGAAACATTTATATTACATATACAATTGCAAACAAGAAAGAGAG
The DNA here is from genome assembly GCA_921882275.1 of Brenthis ino. NCBI lineage: Eukaryota > Metazoa > Arthropoda > Insecta > Lepidoptera > Nymphalidae > Brenthis > Brenthis ino. The sequence continues at coordinate 10,727,228 of OV170229.1, read as the reverse complement.
AGAGGTTACCTTAATTACAATAAAATTACATATTTTATTATTATTGTTTGTGTTCTCCATACATTTATCGAATATATTTAAACGAGCAATTCTTTTATATATATTATATATAATATATTATCTGAATTTCAGAAACGGCTTCAACGATTTTCATGAAATTTAGTGTACAGGGGGTTTCGGGGTTGATATGGTCGATAATTCACACGCTAGGATATAAGCATCATGGTCAAACGGCCAAGGAGCAAATTTGACAACCACAGGTGTCTGGGTTCGTATCCCGGTCGGATACAAAGTTTTCACTTTTGTTTTTTTTTTTTGTATTTATTCAAATTTTTAGTTAGTTTTTTTATGATTTTTTCGGCCAAAAACTCCGAGCGAAGCTCGGTCGCCCAGGTACTCTATTTAAAATGACTTAATTATATAGGTTATAGCTTGTTAGTTTCTCAGTTACCTTTGACTTTGACCATTAGCATTGCATCGGCAAGTTTCATAATATGTAGTTACATTTACTTACTGCTAACTATATTACAACTACCCATATACTAAATTATTATGACAATTTATGTTTACGTTAAAGTTTCTAGTCCCATGTGAATATAAACGGTATCTAAAAACATTTAGTGTAAATTAAATCTGTACATAATTTTCTCCATACTAATATCGTGATATTGGCGAAGTAATCTGTGCTCAACAAGCACGATTTGAAGCCATTATTAAGAGAATTGAATTGAATATGTACATAAAGAAACGAATATGCTATTTTTATAAAATTTTGTTTGACGCATTTCTGATACGTACATCTACTGAAGCACCTGGTAACGGGAAGACCATCGTTGGAGGCATTTCTCGTGGCACGTATCTGTAGAATTCTGTTTCAGCGCGATACCATCGTATGGAGTAGAGAGCTGCTCCTTCAAGATCGTAGGAACATCGGAGTACCGCTGACTGCCCCTCACCAGACAGAACTGCCCGAGGTACTGTGATGGATAGATTTCGGAGGGACCAAACGCCACCTGCAGAAGAAAAATGATTATGAATTATAAAATAATAATTTTAAGATTCCGTCCCGCAAAAAAAGGTCTGTCTGTATGTCAATTAAGGGAATCAAAACCTATAGGACACTTTCCGTTGACCTAGAATCATGAAGTTTGGCAAGTAGAAATGTCTTATAGCACAAGTAAGAAGAGAAATCTGAAAACCGTGTAGTTACATCACAAAAAATATTATTTTTTTCGATTACAAACTTATTTTAATCTTTCGTGTTTAAGAAACTTCCGTGGGCGAATTAGACTTGCACTTGTTCAATTTTTTTTAATCATGTGTGTGTTTGTATGTGTATTTGTTACTCTTTTACACTGACCAGCTGAACTTATTTGGATAACATTTATTAAACAGATAGATTGGAGTAATGCAGGCTCCTGTTAGTAATAAAAGTCAAACGGTGGCGCTTTTTGTACATAGGCTATGGGCGCATCCGACAGAGTCTAGGAGAAGTCGCTAGTTATTTGTATGTATTCAGCCTTTTTTAACGTTCCACTGTTGGGCACATACCTCTCTTCAATACGAAATACTAATTCTTATAAGGCCATAGCCCACCACGCTGGCCTAGTGCGGCTTGGCGGACTTAACGAATCTTGCAAATATCAGAGGTGCGAGTCACGGGATTTGAACTAGCTTCACTTGGTTTCCCAAGCAAGAGCGTTATCACTGGGTTACCACCACTGCTTAGTTATTTGTATAAGTAGTCATTAATATAGTGTATCAATTATAGTATACTCAAAGATTGTATGTTTGAACAATGTATAAGTCAATATTAGAAATAGTATTGTTGTATATATTAGGTTTCTATTTATTAAGCTTATACTAACTTTACTTGTTACTATTTGATCAAAACTTAGAAGTCGATTTCACCTACTTCTAAGTCTTATTAATTTGAAACTACGAATTTATTAAAATCTTATTAGTAATATTTGACAACACGTTTGACTCAGTTCGTAGTGATCCTACTTGCTGAGTCAGCGGTTGCGGGTTCGAGTCCCGCTGGGGGCATTCATTAGTGTGATGAGCACGATTATTTGTACTCAAGTAAACTACAGCAAGTAGGGTCACTGTAAACTGATCCAAAAGATTCGTCGTTTTATTGCTTCTAAGTACACGAGAGCCGCTGCGTGTACAAAGGTTGATATAGTAAAGGCAATAGTTTTGTAATTTAGAACTACAAGAAACAGAGTATTTAATAATAATTATTGCTCTTTTTATTTTAAATAAAGGTTCTTCTAAAAGTAGGCACGCTTAAAGATACTTAAGCAGACCAGGTCCTTAAATTTTTATTTAAGCACCCTGCCAGCGTACTTGAAGAAAATAATGATATGCTGGGGCTGTAGTTGACACTCAAATCTCACTGTCCTCTCTCACTGATATCTACACCAATTTATATGATGTTTTCATACATTACAATTTTATTCTTACATATAAAGTACACATTACTAGTGCCTCATACTTAAAGTCGGTTGTCTTAATCACACCATTATTAAAAATGCGAGTGTATAGTGACTGGACGGATTTGGATGAAATTTAGTATACAGATAGACTATGATCTGGAGTAATACAGAGGCTTCTATTAGCAATAAAAATTCCCTGTGTATAATCTATACTTATAAAGAGGCAGAGTATGTTTGTTTGTTTGAACGCGCTAATCTCAATAACTACTAATCCAATTGAAAAAATATATTTTTGCATTAGATAACCCGTTTATTGAGAAATTTTATAGGCCATATATTATTATAAAAAAATGTACGGTTTCCGTGGGATAGATTTGTTTTTAATTTTATTGTGAGTCGCTAGATATTATAAACACAAAAGGCACCTAGGGATACGCCCAAACGAAGCAAGGGTAAATCGCTTGTAGTAAGAAATGATTGGTTATATTGTTTACAAGCACTAAAATTTACAAAACACTACACCAAAAATATTAGAACTTTTATCCCAAAATTGTTTAAATCACAGACAATTTGTCTTCATCCCTAGGGCAGTATAAAAAAACTTTGTTCCGCCGTAAGCGTAAAAAACGCCTGTAAATTATTTACTAAAGTTTCTTCTAAAACAAAAAATCCTTTGGGACTTCCCTAAGGAGAAACGTTAAGAACAATATTTGTTAGGGGAGCATCAATATTGTTTTAGCAGGTGTTGGATAAATAGAAAACAACACTGTGTATTTTCAATAAAAATATAGTAAAAATATACTAACTCTCTCAACTAGACTATCATCAAAAATAATTCTTACATTTTGATAATTATATGATACTATCATAGAAAGATTTATGTTTTTTTTCTCATTAATAAGTATTGTCTTTTATAACACAATTATAAAGGCTTTTTTGTTTGAATGATTGTAAAAAATCTCTGGAAATACAGAACTACTTCTAAAAAATTTATTATTGTAAGAAAACTTAAGTATATGATATCTAAGTAACATAGGCTATTTTAATCACTATTATTACGTTTAGTTAAACTTAGGTATGTGAAAAGAAAAAAGTTGCGTATACCGTTCTCCGATGACTATACCTGCATCGGTGGTTTAGTGGCTAGCATGTGGCCGTACATGCTAGCTACTAGAGCCACTAGCAGGTGCGGAGGTTCTAGGCTCGAGTCCCGGATCGGGCCAAGTTCAGTTCAAACCTTTTTTTATTTTAACGTTAGGAAATGAACTTAGGCATACCATCTGCATAAAGACAGTACCAACTAGAGAAGCCAGCACTACCCATAAAAACCCAACAGAACCTCCCCCTCTTAATGCTGTGCCGCCGGATCGCTTCCACACTCAACCATGAGGTTCCGACGGTTGGCTTGCGGAAGCAGACCACGCAACCAAGGGGTTGGTCCCACAGTCCACTCTGCTCTCAGAGAACTACCAGGTACAACTCGCACCGGTCCATCCCAGTGTGTTTCTTAGCTTCACGTCTGGATTGATTGCCGGACGGTAATAAGTCTCCACACCACTACAAGGTGAACACACATTAGGTGGTTCCTATATATTTTTTAAATTTTTTTCGAAGAGGTTTTTTTTATTTTTTTTCGATGTTTGATTCCTGACGTTTCGAGTACTTTACAGCAAATAATTAGATAAAATAGTTTTATTTAAAATGTTGCGTAAAAAATAAGCAGTAAGTAAACAATTAAGTTAGAAAGTATTATTACGAATAATTTAAAACCGCGATTTTTATTTAAAAAAAGTGTTACTGGAAAACATTATAGTAGTCACATCCATCTAAAGGGTAGAAATTCAATATAACAACAAGGGATGTGCAATAAATCTCCAAATACGAGTACATCCTACCAGTGAGGGGATGGTTTGTGAACTGTTATACATAGGCTATGCACCCCTTTGAGCTTACATAGCTTTTTTCTAACTACTCAGCACATTCTATCATTAGTAATCCAGTCGCCCGTCAATCTATTCAGTCTCCATCCATCCTACATCCACGCCAGTCGGCTGTCTCTTTCCATACAAATTATAATTTTATTTTTTATTTCAATTTCCTTTTTTTAAAAACATATTTATCCAGACACTCGTAACATTTTTGGTGGCAGCGATAAGGGATTTTAAAAGTCCCCGGTACCGTCTCCTAGTTTACGCGAATTCGACGCGTGTGTAAAAGTGTTAATATCTTTGTGCAAAAACATAAAATAATAATATGTGAAATAAAGAAAAATAAAAGTACAAAGTGTATAAGTGTTAGTGCACCCTAGACCTAACCACGGCCCATACAGTGTCTTCAAAACTTCACTGCTGCATTCTGCTCATGCTCTAGGCAGAGTCCTTCTTCACCATCAGATCATATCCACTGTCACATATAGCCCTGTGTTGTGACCAGACACGACCACCCAACGATTACGTTGAAAGCTGATCAATACAGCCAACGATCCACAAGGAGCTTCGAGTATCATAAGTGAAATTCAATCCGCAACGGTTATCTACGTCTCGCCATACCTTCGAAGGAATGTTACCCGTCGTTATCGCTTTGTCTGTATTCAAGTAAGTGATGTTTTGCATTTGGTCATTGCGAATATTAAACTTTTAATTACTGTTTTATTTTGATTTAATTTTCTATTGTGAACATTTAAAAATTATTTTAAATTTATAATTGTATAATCTGCCTAAAAAAATATTTTATCTTTAAAATGTCTGAGAGTAGAGCCCAAAGTCCAAAATTCGAAAGACCAGAAATTGCCGTCACTGACACAGAGGACGATGGCCTTTGTCCTCCTCCTTCTGGACCTACTACTAGATCAATTTCAAAAAAGAAATTAGCAGTGGCGAATAAAATTGAGTTAGATTTATCCACTCTACTTAAATTTATAAAGCCATATGATGGTTGTAGGGAATCACTTAACTCATTTTTAGTCAACTGTAATAATGCCTACGACCTAGCCACAGAACCACAAAAGGATATTTTATTTAAATATATATTGTGCCAATTACAAGGCAAGGCACAAACCGCGTGCTCTGTAAAAGAGTTTACCAATTGGCTGCAGCTTAAAGAGTTCTTAAAAACACAATTTAGCGAAAGGAAACATTACACCCACTTACTGACAGACCTACAAGAATGTAAACAACAAATTAACGAACCTGTGAGCCAGTATGCTCTTAGAATTGAAACATGTTTATCTCAACTGCTCACAGAAATTTCTATTTCACATGGCCATAAAAATAGGGAAATGATAGGACGTACAGCAGCCATGGAAGAATTAGCCCTCCATCATTTTCAAATGGGTTTGATACCCCGTTTATCAAATATAGTCAGATGTAAATCACCAAAAACACTCAATGAAGCCGTCAACATCGCGATCTCAGAAGAAAAGATTCAACAATTCCTATTTAAACAAAGTTCGTCTACCACACGTCAAGGACGATCTAATACTTCAAGGCCAAATTTCACTTCTCTTTTTAATTCTCGCAATCATCCACTTACATCGAACTCTAATCAGATAAAGCCTAAGTCAAATTTCTATTTCAATCGACCTTCTAATACAAATAACTCCCCTGCAACAATTTGCAGATATTGCAAATCACCAGGACATACCCTGGAACAATGTCGTAAACGAGAATATAACAATAATCGTTTTAAATTTGATCAAAATCAGTCCAGGTTACCTCAACGTGTCCATTTTGCTTCTAACACCCCTAATGATGAATATCCAAATGACTCACATGAAGAAGAAGGCTATGACACTGTAGATGCTCAATCAAAAAACGAATAACTGTCTCGTCCCGGTGTCGTACGGGGCCAAATAATATCAAAACCGACACCGCAAGCTTAATTTCTAAACCCAAATTAACTTCGCCATATGGAAATTATAAGACCAATATGGCAAAACAATTGCAACCATCGCTACATGATGGTCTGCCAAAATCCACTGTATCCGTGCAGCAACGCAGAGCTGTTGATCTGCCAAAGTCCACTGTATCCGTGCAACAACACAGAGGTGTTGATCTGCCAAAATCCACTGTATCCGTGCAGCAACGTAGAGCTGTTGGTCTGTCAAAGTCCACTGTATCCGTGCAACAACACAGAGGTGTTGATCTGCCAAAATCCACTGTATCCGTGCAACAACACAAAGGTGTTGATCTGCCAAAATCCACTGTATCCGTGAAACAACACAAAGGTGTTGGTCTGCCAAATCCCACTGTATCCATAAAGCAACATAATGATGTTGGTCTTCCAAAATCTTCCATATCCTCACAGAATGTGAATCATTCAAAGTTTCCTAAATCCAATGTATTTGAAATTACCAATAATCCTGCAAAAATGCTATTACCTCATGTTCTCGTTGAATCTCCAGTATCAGATATCCCATTATCCTTACTCGTAGACTCAGGTTCCTCTGTAAGCCTACTGAAACACTCCTGTATTAAAAAACATCCTCGACTTGTAAAAGAAACAAAAAAATAATAAAAATGCTCCCTCTACCTTTCAGAGGTTAATGAATTCTGCCTTAACCGGGCTCCAAGGCATCCGATGTTTTGTATATTTGGATGACATAGTTTGCTACGCATATGACCTTCGAACTCATATGACAAATTTAAAATTAATTTTTCAAAGAATCCGAGATTTTAACTTAAAACTACAGCCAGATAAGTGTGAATTTCTACGTCGTGAAGTCTGTTATCCAGGTCATGTGATTACTGAACATGGTGTTAAACCAAATCCCAGTAAAATTAAAGCTGTTACCGAATTTCCAATTCCCAAATCCCCCAAAGATATAAAATCTTTCCTCGGCTTAGTTTCCTATTACCGTCGTTTCATTCCTGACTTCTCCAAAACAGCTAAAACTCTTACCTCTCTCCTGAAAAAGGATGTACCCTTTAAATGGGAAAATCAACAACAACTAGCCTTTGACACATTGAAACATAAATTAACAACTGCTCCGTTGCTTATATATCCTGATTTCACCAAGTCCTTCATCCTCACTTGTGATGCCTCAAATTATGCTGTAGGTGCTGTATTATCTCAAGGACCTATTGGTAAAGATCAACCCGTAGCCTTTGCATCACGTACACTTAATAAGAGCGAATCCAATTACAATACAACTGAAAAAGAGTTGTTAGCTATTCTCTATGGTTGCAAAACGTTTCGTCCTTACCTTTATGGGCACAAATTTCAAATTGTAACCGATCATAGACCGCTAAAATGGCTATTTAATCATAAAGATCCCAGTAGTAAGCTTCAACGCTGGAGGTTAAAACTAGAAGAATACGAATACGAAATCATATACCGCAAGGGCAAGTTGAACTCTGCTGCAGACGCTCTTTCTAGATATCCTGTGAATCATGTATATCCTATAAACAATGATAACCTTAACCTTTACCCTATTAATGCAACTGATCCCGTTGCTGAGCCTCAACCCGAATCACCAATGACTGAAATTCCTCAAGAAATCCTCGATGAATTACTAGGAAGGGATTCTAATTCTACAGATGATGAAATTGTTCATTCTAACCCTCTAAATTCCCCTTCTGTTCCCATAGATACCTTAGCGATACCTGATGAACCTTAGTCTCAAACAGAACCAGAACTGCAACCTTCGACTAGTTGGCAAAATCCTGAAACCTTACCTGTATCAACTTACCCAAGTCCAGAAACTCCTCATTCAGTTCCTGAAAGTACATTATTATCCGACGAAACCTATAACAAATTTTTAAAATCACCTGCAAAATTATATGATACATCCATTACAGAACATAATGAAAATTTACTGAAAGGAATACAGAAATTGGTAATAATACCAACCTCATTGGACTTGGACGAATCTATGCCCTATGTCCAAGAAGTAATTAGTAATTGTCCAAACCCCGAACGTGATGAGTTTTTGAGATTAGAAAGAAGTTTACATACATTTTTACCTCTTACAATAGACAATAAAACTTATCTTTTCTTATTCACGAAAGTGCATCATTTTGATAATCACTCGTATCCCGATATATTTAAATCCCTAAAATATGCACGTGATGAAATAATCATGTCTTATCCAACAATAAACGAGATTGGTACATCTGATTTTAAAAACCCTTTCGATAGACACTCGTTTGTTAAAATATATAATATGATAGCTTATCTATTTGATGGAACTAGGATAAGTATCCACATTTATCATAATAATATTATATATCCTTCACTTAGCGAAATCCCTAAAATCCTTAAAGAAAATCATGACATCCCTATCGCAGGGCATTTAGGGTCATCAAGAATGCTCAGTCGTATCAAAGAGAAATTTTATTGGAAAAACATGTCAAGCGACATCGAAAAATATGTCAAGAATTGTTCATCCTGCCAGACAAATAAAGCCTTACGTAAAATTAATAGAGCCCCAATGGTAATAACATCCACGTCTACATCCCCATTCGAGAGAGTAGCCCTTGATATTGTGGGCCCTCTGCCTGAGTCTGGCACAGCGAAGCTTAAGTACATATTAACTATGCAAGACGATTTAACAAAGTACTCGATAGCATATCCTATTCGCTGTAACACGGCTGAAGAAGCAAGCGACTGTCTTCTTCATTTCATATCCTTATTCGGAATCCCTAAGCATATACTCACTGATCAAGGCACCAATTTCACAGCTGAACTTTTTAAGAAAACATGCGAGGTTTTTAAAATTAAACAACTCTGGTCATCACCCTACCATCCGCAAACGCAAGGTGCTTTAGAAAGATCACATTCAACCCTTAAAGAATACCTTAAATCTTATGTAAACGAAAATCAAGATAATTGGCCTCAATATGTATATACTTCTATGTTAGCATATAATACCGCTGTACATTCAACCACGCACTATACTCCATACGAATTAGTATTTGGTCACAAACCTCACATTCCAAATTCAATTTACAATTCTTCTGATACTACCTATCCCGAATACGTAAGACGATTACAACATCGTATGAAACACGCCCGCGATAAAGCTTTAGAATACATTCATAAGTCAAAAGCAAATTCTAAAACTTATTATGATAAACGCACTCGTCCTGTTGAGTATAAGGTAGGAGATTACGTCCTGTTAAAAAATCATCTAAGATTACGCAAAGCCTTATCTCCTGTATGGAAAGGTCCATACAAGGTCGTTAAAATACATGGTAATCATACATTATCATTACGTATAAATAGACGTCATGTGAAACACCACTATGACGAAGTCAAACATGTAGAAGTACAGGAAGTGCATTCTTCTTCTTAGAATAGATTTTTACTATACTCGTATTTACATTAATTTTTTCCTTTACATTTTATAGTACTTATGTATTATCCTGTTCTATGTTATATACCTGTTAGGAATAATTTAGTGACAAAATCAAGGAATATAAATTTCTAGGAGTAATTCCATCTCTATATTTTATTTACAGTATACTGGCCCAAGGTCACCAAGAATATGTCCAACCAATCAACTCGAGCTCTGGTATCTACTTTGATCCAATTGGTGAACTTAAAATTAATATTGGTTACTTAGACGTAGTTATCCCATTTGATATCTCACACATTGAACCTCATATTCAAAACATTAATTCTATATTAGGTACAGTTCGTTTTTTATGCAGTCAAATCCAAATTGAAACCGCAAGTAACTTAGAGTGTCATAACGTTTTAGAACCACTCACAGTTAGATATAACGATATAGTTTCCGAATATTCTTCCATTGCTCATTTATTAAATAATAACAGATTTAAGCGTGGGGCATGGCTAGGTGGTATAGGCACACTTTCAAAAACAATCTTTGGGACTCTAGACGAAGACGATGCTGTCAGATATGACAACGCTATACGAAGTATCCAAATGAATGAGAAAAGTCTGGGTTCATTAATGAAGGAAAATATTTTAATAACAACCTTTACTTTGTCAAAAATTAATAATACCATAAATAAAATAAAATTTAATGAAGACAGGCTTAATGAAGCTATTGACAAACTCTCGTTAACTTTAAAAAATCTATCAATTATTTCTAATGATTTAAATACGAAATCAAACATTAACTCAATCTTAAGCACTCTAGAAACCTCCATACTCACTTTATCTTTCCAATTAGAAGACATAATAAATGCTATCATGTTTAGTAGTCAAAACATCCTTCACCCTGCTATAATACCACCCACACAGTTATACCAAGAGCTTGTCGATAACTATAGATACTTACCTGAAAATGTAAAATTACCTGTAAGCCTAGAATTAAGTAATATTCATATATTAATAAATGTATCTAGAATAGTTTGTTATAGTTTAAATAATAAGATAGTTTTTATACTAAGTATACCGTTAGTGTCTCCCAAAGTATATCATTTATTTCATAATATTGCATTGCCGACTCCTCATAATAGTGCTAAACCAAAATTGTTTAGTTTTATAATTCCTAGCAGTAAGTACATCGCAATGACCAAAGATAAATTAGAATATTGTAATCTTGACTCACTAAAAGAATGCAAAGCGATAAGCCCTCGCGACTACATCTGTGACATTATGAGCGTATTTTCTACTAGTGCAAATCCCAGTTGTGAAAGTGAGCTAATGTCAAAAGTTATTAGTGTTTTACCAGTGCAGTGCCAAACGGATTTTATTTACGGAAATATAGATATATGGAAACCACTTTCCAATAATAAATGGATTTATGTACAATCTGTAAGCAATAAACTATATATTGAATGTCCCACTCAAAGAAATCTAGAAATAAATATTATTGGAACCGGAATTGTAAAAATCCTTAATAATTGTATTGCATATTGTAAGAGTACCAAATTAATTCCTAAATTAAATAGTATTAAGATTAATATCTCTGTATCCCACTCTGATTTTAATATAATAAATGATTCCTGCTGTAGTTTAGATAAGTTTAAAAAAGAGATGAGTAATGAACCTCGTATAAAACTTCAAAATTTTGATTTAGACATTTTCACCATGGAAACAAAATCTAAGTTAAAATCCATATCGGATGAAGCCAATAAAATTATAAACCAACATAATATAATTAAATATGAGACTCATTACTCCATTATATTAATCTTAATAGCATGTATTATTTTTATTTACTGTGTAATTAAGTTGTTTATTTATATTAAATTGCACAGCCGCCTGTCCTGTCACTTTCCTAAGTTTTTCCAATCAACCCCAGTAGAACCACCCGAAAGTCAAACACCAAATCCAGATCCTATCATACCTATTAAAATTCATAAACGTCAGATAAATCCGGAAAATATTCCCAGTCCTAACATTAGAAGAAACATATAAGATTAAATACGTTGTTTTCCTAAACTTCGAAATTTTAACCCCGAAGTTTAGTCCACCCCAGGGAGGTGTTATACATAGGCTATGCACCCCTTTGAGCTTACATAGCTTTTTTCTAACTACTCAGCACATTCTATCATTAGTAATCCAGTCGCCCGTCAATCTATTCAGTCTCCATCCATCCTACATCCACGCCAGTCGGCTGTCTCTTTCCATACAAATTATAATTTTATTTTTTATTTCAATTTCCTTTTTTTAAAAACATATTTATCCAGACACTCGTAACAGAACGAAAACGGGGCTGTAACGACGAAATAATCAAGTGTCAAGTGTTGACATCTCAATCCGCCAGAGCTTGCCGCGGATATTTCATATGAATTTAATACTAAGTCTTGTTCCATTTGAATATTATTGGCATTTATACATTTAATAAAATTCTAACTAAGTCGAATCTGTATCTTAAATATTTTTTTTGAAAATCTACATTGATACAAGGTCTCCGAATCTATAGTTTTTGGAATTTTTGTCTGTCTTTCTGTCTGTCGGTCTGTGAACGCATCACGAGAAAACTAATAGATAGATTTTGATGAAATTTGGTATGATGATAGCCGATTATCCGGGTCAACATACTTTTTATTGCGGGAAAATATCTCATCTCTGAAAAATCTTTACAACATATAAATACCATGTTATGTTATAGTAATTGCCCTATAGGCATCAGATCTTTTCCAGTCATCCGGTCTTGAGTCCATCTATCCGGCTATTCACTTATTTGTTGAATTATTTTTATTTTATTATTGCTGCTGCTTATTGGAAGCTCTATGTCGTACTATTTTACATACTCGTAAGAAATAGATTTTATTTAAAAAAATAAACATCTTTATGTCTGATTTAAACCGCGATCTATAGCTATTAAAGACCAAACACGAAATCTCGTTTAGTACTTAACCTATAAAGCTGGACAGGTAAGTAGTTCATATATAGGTAATGTCACATAAGAACGGATATTGTGATAGGGCCAAATTACAGGGCCTAAGGTCTAGGTAGGTTTATATGAAAACCCTATGTTTTGGTTGCAATAGAGATAAAGATGAGTTGTTCAGGTAAATGTAAATTGTTAACATAAAGCCACTGCAGATTCTAATATTCAATATACACAAATATTTCTCATTTAAAAAAACTATCTTTTCGGATTTTTTCGTGGATTTATTAAGATTTTTGGTTCCTGACGTTTCAAATGCTTTACAGCAATCATGGTCTCTAAGGCGGGGAGGGAGGGACTAAGGTTTTAGACGCCTCAAAGGTCATTTAAAGTTGTTTATTATAGTGCCTATCCACAAAATAATTTCACAAATACAATAATACAAAAAAACCGCGAAAAAAAACGAGTAATTAGTTTTATTTAAAATGTGAAATATTCGCTTAAATTTGAGAAATTATTAAATATTTCTCAAATATACAAGAATATTTCTCAAACCCAAAAAAATAATGATTACACAAATGTAAATAATATATTAAGTATAATTAAGCATAGCTACTTCAAAGGTATCTAGATCTGCTTTAGACATTAATTTAATTAGACCTTAAAGAAACATTTTAAATCTAGCTTTTGTTTGTTAAAAGTCCTCGTTTTAGTCATTGTGGTGAGAAATCTTACTATGAAGTAACTCCTTAGTAAAGAAGTCCATTTCAAATGTCTCATTGCTTACTAATAACGTATCTTTAGTACTATCTGTTTAGATACTTGTGACTGTTTTTATCTGATTTCTCAAACTAATATATACATTTTTTTCTTAAAACTAGCTTCTAGAGATATTTTTCAAATCGGACTAGTACTTTTAAATATTAGCATGTTCGAAAAACCAAACAAACAAATAAACACATCAGCCGTTCTATAATGTTGGTTTAAATTAAAATAAACACAGTTTTTTGATTGTTTACATTTCAGTCCCTTAAAATTTCTTAAGTGAAATGCCGTTGTAATAATTTAAAACAAACTTATAATAAAATACAGAGATACATATAATAAAATTGAAACTAAGCCGAATAGCCGATACAGAGGAATAATCTATAGTTTTTAGGATTTTTGTCTGTCTGTCTGTGACTGCGATCACGATCACGGAAAAAGCACAAGAAGGGTTTTGATGAAATTTAGTATGATGATATAATAGCTGGTTATTCGGGTCAACTACACAATACATACTTTTCACTGCGGGTATTTCATCTCTGAGAAATCTATACTAAACGTTAAAAACGTTATAAAATTTTAGTAAATTTTGATACATTTATTGAAGAAATGGACACTGGAATCATTTTTAGAAATTTATGTGGAACCTCCCTTGACTTATGACACATTCATTAACTTTTTTTAGAAACTTTGAAAATCGATTCATTATAGTTGACGAAGTCATCGCGTAACATACCTACATTCAAAGACGATGTTTTCCTTTTTATTTTTTTTTAACACCTTTTTAAAACTTGGTCATATGAAATTTATCAGCGATACCTTCAAAGCACGCTTCTACTGACTTAAATAAAAGATCAATATAAATACAATGAGTTAAACAAATGGTATAATTTATTATAACAATGGAACCCTTTTGTCCAGGATGAAATCCTTTTGAGCCGTCACGACGATGGACGTAAATTCGCACACATGTTACAAAACGACAAAGAAGGTTTGGACACTTAATCACAGGACACCTGCCCTTTGAGGGACGACCCTTGAGAACTATACGAGAAACTTCTGTAGAGATTCCTATAAAAATATTTAGATTTAAAGTTTACTCGTCCATCAAAGTTTTATCGATATTTGTAAGTCATAGGGCGAAATTACTAAGAAGTTTGTCTACCTTACATTCATGAATCTTGTGAAATATTTACCTTTCAAGTATAAAATTTACTAAATAAGCCATTAAACTTCACTTAAAAATACGGTAAAAATCAATCTACGCTGCATGATAAAGATCTGGTACGTAAATTAAAAATCGATTATAATGACCATGCGATATTTTGGACGAGAAGTTATCTAACCCCTGGCGCGAATGGAGTCTTTGTTAAGGAAGTACAAAGCCGTCTATCATTCATTATAATAATTTATCATTCATTTATTATTTCCCACTAGTTACTTACCCTGACATCGCTCGGGTACGTCCCTAAGTGGTACAGTCTGGCATATTACTAACAGTTAGCCTATGTGCTAGTCCACGTCATAGTAATTAAACATAGACACAGTCATGTTTGACGACACATTTGGCTCAGTTTGTAGTGACCCTACTTGCTGTGCTAGCGATCGCGGGTTCAAGTTCCGCTGGGGCATTCATTTGTGTGATGAGCACGAATGTTTATACTCCAGTCATGGGTGTTTATATTTATAATATGTATGTATTTAAAGTTATATAGGTGTAGTGTATCAACTATCTGGTATCCATAACAGAAGCCACGTAGCTTACCATGGAACTAGACGGTGCTGTGTGTTAATGTCCTAATATATTTATATTTTTATTTATTTATAGTTTATTTGTGCACAAAAGTTTATCTGAATCTGTGCAGCCCTTTCAGCGTAAAAGAGTAACAAACATAGGTACTTTCGTATTTATATTGGTAGTGTGATTCATGATTCCCCAAATAACAGAATATCCAAAATAGGGTGATACATCAATATCTTTCTTCTCGCAAAGAAAATAGCGTGAAGCTGTAAAAGGAAGTTAACATTCTAACGTATAAGCCATATTAAGATTGTAATTCCAACCGTTACCGCATCACCAAGTACAGCGACGTCTTACAAAGGACTTAATATAGTTTAGGATGACCGCAAGTGTATTGTTCTTCACCCAAGACCAAATTATGCACGCCTTCCTGTCTCATAAGAGATATTACTCCACAGAACTTTGGTCTTAATCTAAACGCAATAAGGTCTAGAACGCTTTGTGTTTTAATGATATGTAAATGTTATGCTTGTTGTTTGGGACGTGATTGTGGATATCGTAATAAGGGCATTATGATTGCATTGACGTGATTGATTTTGTTTTGGTTGGCATTATATTTGGTTGGCAGTTGACATTCACGGCAAGTGTAAATAGATTGCGTGTGATTTGGAACACGTCTGGCTGACCTATTAATCATTTGATCGCTGAAGCATATTTATTAATTTTTTGTACTTTTGTCAGTTTAAAATGTTTTGTATCTTATTTTACATTGATACCTTAATTAATTATTATGACAACAACCTAAAGACTTAACTCGTCGGTATATTAAATTACATCATATGTCATTGATAAGGACACATGGATACATAACTTATACAATTATAATTCAATTACAATTTTCAGATGGATGTATCGCAATTGTGTCTCCAAACAAAACGCCAGTAACACTTATTAAAACTTACCAAAAAAGCCAAGAATCAATCACTAGAAGTTCAAATAAAACCGCAAACGATCTACATTCGTTTTTATCTCATCCCATTCATGGCAAATTGATTCAACAATCTTGAAACACTTTGATGTTGGTAATTTCCTTATGTCAGATCGACCCATTCTATCATTGCGCGTTCGCTTGTATCTAATGAAGGTAATAAATGTTCTCACATGTTCGTGCGAGCGGCGATGTATAGATGCCATTGAGATAATGACGCTAGCAATAAGGGAATAGTCTGATAATGCCTTCGATATGTCCATGGAATACTGTTGTTGTTTTACTGATGTGATGGATGGTGGTCTGGCAGCTATGGTTATTACTAACATAGCTCTTTGGTATAATAGATATTTATAATTTAGCAGCAGTAGATTCTTGGGTTTTATCATATATATTTGTGATGGAAGCTGAATCTCTATTTCAGTGGAAGAAAAGAAGGAGACAATCCTTTTGAAATAATACATTCCTTACTCCATTACAGCACTTTCTTGTTTCAAATCTAACAGAAATCAAACTCACTTTCTAAATTTCAAAATAAAAGGAAAATACTTAATAACAGTACCAAATCAATGAAATAACCAGAATTAATCACGTGTAACAAATAATTAGCCACAACCAATTATATTATTGACGTCACATTACGAGCGCAACCACAATCGCTCAGATAAAGCGAGGCAAATTATGGTAGCGGTAAATATCAACGATTGAAAGATTAATGCTATTACAGATTCCTATTCCCTTTGGATCTCCGTACTTACTGATGGCTTTTGTCCATAGCTTTCAATGAATTGAAAATTAACGTTAATTTTTTATGTTGTTTAATTTTGTGATGAAGATTTACGAATGCGAGTACGTTATTAATATGTGGGTATGAATGGAAGGACTGAAAAATATTAGCCATGGTAATTTTATTTATTTATATAATCATTTATTTCAGGCAATATTATACCATAGCATTACATTATACCTATGAGACAAACATACATACACACAGGTAAAACACATAACACTCATTTGGGCTTCGCCGCAGTCGGGTATAAATATCATAAGTTTTGTTATCTAAAAACATCTCAACTTTATCTTCATATGAGAATTGAACCCGCAACCTCAAGCGCTGTAAAGCTACATTTATCTACAAAAATTTTGACACCACTTCCACAACACTTATTAACAAAATAAACCCATTTTCAGTCGCAAATGAAAATTGCAACGGAATTTCCGTTCAGCAAATAAAAAAATAAACTCATTAGAGGGTTCTGTGCAGAAGTTTTCAATTTTAGGCTTTAAGACTTGAAGGGTAAGGATTTTAACGACGTATTTGAAACCAATATGTTTGTAGCCGTCATAGCAAACGAATGCCTTTGTCGTGGTGGAACGGAAATGAGCCCCAGAGGGTTGGAAATTTATACTGACAAGCGTATTTGTTCTCTAAAATTCAAGGAAACTGCAATCTGCTTTTGATGAAGCAATACAAATGTAAAAACTGTTAAGAATCATTTGCTTGTACGAGCTTGTTATTTTGTAGGTATTAAGTTATTATAACGGTCAAATATTTATTTCTCGTAAACTTTTTTATGTAATTTTCTATGCGAGCTAGAATTGGGGATAATTTTTTTAATTTTCTACTTTTACATAGGCTATAATTTGTGCTGAAAACTTTACTTTATTTAGCAAAGAGACAGATTATAGTCTGGAATAGCACAAAGATTGATTTTTAAACCGTAAAAATTCTAATATAGATTTGATTTGTTTTTAACTGCGCGGTTTCGTGCCTAGTGAAAAATAACTCAATGTTAAATTTGAGATCTTAAAAAAAACCATTGAACATAATTAATATAAATATTATTTATCGAAATGGAATTAACAAAATATTCTCACAATTTATTATTTACTTTCAGAAACAAAGATTAATATTAAAAATACGCTTTATTCATTATACATT
This sequence comes from Brenthis ino, assembly GCA_921882275.1. Taxonomy (NCBI): domain Eukaryota; kingdom Metazoa; phylum Arthropoda; class Insecta; order Lepidoptera; family Nymphalidae; genus Brenthis; species Brenthis ino. The sequence continues at coordinate 10,709,102 of OV170229.1, read as the reverse complement.
ATTCTTACTCGTAGTTGCTGAAACAGTGAAAAATGTTTTTGTTCGGTCATTTTTTTATGATTTTTTATGATTATAAAATATCAAATATTCGCGTGAATGTAAGAAAATATAATATTTACTAGCATTGCTCGCGGCTCCGCCCGCGTTTAGATGACCAAAAAGCAAATTTTTAGGTTTTACATATTATTATACTCTTGCAATGCAGTTTTTGTATTTTTTTCTTAAAAATGAGATATTTTCCCGCGGTAAAAAGTAATATGTTGACCCGAATAACTAGCTATCACCATACCAAATTTCATCAAAATCCCTCCTGTGGTTTTTCTATGATGCAGTAATAGACAGACAGACAGTATCGATAATAATGTCTATTTCAATAAGATTTTCCAAAAAATATTTAATGTACAGATTTGGCTTGGTTACAATTTTATTATATGTCTAGATTAACATTAATTTCTGCACATGGTTTTACGCGCGCGTTTAAATTTGTTGTCTGGAATTGAAAATGATCTTTACTTTATGTGAGATTCTTTAGAACGAAGAATGCTAATTTAATTTTAAATCTATAAATCAATGGAATATCATTTATTCGGATCATATTTTGATTTGTAGAGATAATCTCCATAACCATGGTTACTGTCAAAAATTCGAAACGTCGGTAACCAAAAAGCAAAATAAAACCGCGAAAATATAATAGGTACTTATATTTTAAAAAATAAATAAATCTAAGCAACTTCAAATCAGTTGTGTGTTAGAAATGTTGGAATTAGGTTCTCTAGAAATGGTAAGAGCTTTAGAAAATATATATGTCTTTACAAAAGCGTGTGCTTAAGATGTGGGGACAATAAGCGCTGAAAATCGAAATTGTGGTGAAGCAATTTTTCTATGTGGAACGGAAAAATGGATTTGCTACTGTTTTTAGTTAGTTTTTATAATTTTGGAATTCGTGTTGGTAGTAGATTAAACTGAAATTTTATATATTAAGATTATTTTTGTGTATCTTTAAAATGCTCGTTAAGGACGGGTATTGCTTTTTTTTCTAATTTTAAGCTACATATCCATAATTTATTTTTCTCTGTACAAAACATGATTTTCTCAAGTACATTGAACGAATACACCACGAGAAAATCTAAATGTTTGTTGGAACCTAATTTTCAAAAGACGTGTAAAATTCATGCTCTATATTTAGCTAGCATATTCAACAATGGCTTTGATTCGCAATTGGTGCCCAGCAGTGAAAGCTTTGAATTTATTATTAATATATACCAAACATACTAAAACTCATGGTAATTAGGGTTTCGTAGACATTTGTTAAATACTTGACTATATCTATACATATAATAAAATTGTAACTAAGCCGAATCTGTACATTAAATATTTTTTGGAAAATCTTATTGAAATAAACATTATTATCAATACAGTGGCCGAAACTATAGTTTTTAGAATTTTTGTCTGTGTCTGTCTGTCTGTTACCGCATCATGGAAAAACTACTGAAGGGATTTTGACGAAATTTGGTATGGTGATAGCTGGTTATCCGGGTCAACATATAGGATACTTTTTACCGCAGGAAAATGTCTCATTTCTGAGAAAAATTTAATAACTGCAATCTAAGAGTATACTAAAATGTAAAACCTAATAATTTGGTTTTTGGTCATCTGAACGCGGGCGGAGCCGCGGGCAATGCTAGTAAAATAATAATAAAATAATAAGAGATATAATAACCCAGTTTGTCAACAATGTAAAGCCATCATAATTCGTCGGTCTCCGTGTCAAGTGTGGTCTCGTCTGTTTTACGTATTGTTACATCAATTAGTGCTTGTGGTTAATTAGCTGTTATACGCGATTAAGCTCCGCAGTACTGAGTTAAGATACTGACATATAATATATTATGTTCCTAGACTCCATATGTAATTTGTAGCTATGTAAGTTTCTATATATGTACATATATTGTATACTAGCGACTCATTACCCTTGTTATCTTTAGGTTGTTTATATTTTGAATATCTATTTCGTAAAACTCATATTAATTTGAAATTGCAATCATTTATCTTGTGCGTAAGGAAGTGTGGATATACCTATCTAAATCTATGCGTATTACTGTGTGTATAAGTGTTTGGCGTTGTGTTGTGCCTAAATAGGCACCGGCAGCTACTGAAAAGCTGTCGTAAAAAACTAATTGAATGAATTACATTTTGACATTTTTTTTTGTTTTGGAGCAGACAGGTAACGTAGTGACATGGTCTCCAATAATTCCATTTTATTAAACGAGATAGTAGTTAGATTAGTTAATTTTCTTATTAGCGTTCGGCAATCCAGCCGGCCGTTAAGCCAAGTCACACTGGGAGTACTACCATGCCGGCTCCTGGTACTTCTTTGATAGCAGAGTAGATCGTGGGACCTTCCTCAATAACTAGACTATAAAATACAAAAAAATAATTTTAGTACACTCTTTAACTTTTTGTAATAGTTAATTAATTTTAACTTATTTCAAAATATCTCACGAGATCCACTTGGTGTCCTAGGTTGACAAATAGCCTACATAATTTTTCATCAATAATAATTCAGATCCATAAATTACACAAAATAATTCCATTTATATGAATTGATTGAAATTTGCCACTCCTTCAGTATTTGATCCTGTTTGACTAAATAATATTGATTACTTGTTCCACAGCCTATACAGAATTACTCGTACATTTGGTCATATAATCAGACTTATAGTCTGATTCAAGCTTTAGTAGATTTGAGTATTTACAATTTTGTAATAACTTCGAACTTCTCTGATATTATAATTTCTTAGACATCCATACTTAATATTATAAATGTGAAAGTGTGTTTGTTTGTCTTTCTTTCACGTCGAAATGGAGAGACGTATAGGCATAATTTTTTGTGTGGTGATAGACGGAGGGCTGGAGAGTGACATAGGCTACTTTTTACCGCGGGAGATTATTTAATTCTCACGTTATAATACAATCCAAAAAATGTTTATGATCAGAATTAATTAAAACTTGGTATTAATGCTTCAATAAAATTAAATAAATACGTGTTTTAGCATTTTTCGAAATGCATTCTATATGATGGGGGTAAAAGAAGGGATGAAAGTTTGTATGAAACTACCTTTTAAGATATTTTTTGTAGTTTTAGCGCGAGCGAAGCCGCGGGTTCTGCTAGTTTTAAATAAAGCTATCCTTTCTGATATTTTCGCGGATATTGATTAATTATTGGTTCCCGACATTTCGAGTGCTTTACAGCAATCATAGTTACAGTAGAGACTAAGGTTTGAGACGTCTCAAATGTCAAAATATTAAAAATATTAATTAAGAAAACAACTAAAAATCATACTCCGAGTATATGACTGTCTATGAGTCGAATTGACGCCTAAATTTTTAAAATTGATTGCCTAGATTGATCAATAGTTTTTTTAGGTATTAATGCACGTAGAAACTACGTGCAGGTGAAATATAAATATTTTTTGTATCAAAATAGCAATTTTTTAATTTAATAATTATATTGATATCAAAATTAATTCAAAATTTTTACAAAAAAATTTTTTTTCTTGTAATTATAGGACTACTCTACAGAGTAATATGCATACAATATTAATGAACATACAAACAATAAAAACTCAAAATCTTATATACATAAGTCCTTTAGAAAGTAGATCAAAACAAAAACACCATTTACCTTTAACAAGTTATGCAAAGGTTCTCTAACATAAGTTACATAAAATCTAATTTAGGCCCGCTGTTTAATCCTCAATAAGCTGTAGACTAAGAGTATTAGCAAACGCACGGTACGAATAAATCTAGTTGACGGTAAGCTTAGACTGGATGACTCGTTGATGAAATTAGGTGAGATATTTACTTATGACTAGGGAGAGATCAGCATATTTTAGAGTAAATTGAATATCATTAAAAAAATTAACTATCTTGATTTATTTTGATTTTTGGTTTCCGACGTTTCGAATGTTTTACAGCAATCATGGTCACGGGAGAGACAATCTCTTTATTCGGACAGTCTCTGCATTCGAAACGACGAGAACCAAAAATCAAAATATGTCCGGAAAAAAAACAGAAAAGATTTTTATTAATATTTAAAATGTCTAAAATTTTTGTCTCTAAATTTTATTTAAAATGTCAAATATCGCGTAAATATAAAAGAGTATTATTTTAAAACTTTTTTCGGATCTTTGCAAAATAGTAGCAGAAAATATTTGTTGATATGAGAATAGAAATATTACCATAATAGCGAATCGAAATAAATGTTTTGCTAAAAAAACTGAAAGGTGTTAAAAACCACGTGTATAGCGCAGATATTGTTGGCATTTTGCCTTTTCACAAGGATTCTCTCAGATCAAAAATTTTAATTTCAAACTACGTCAAACTACAACTTGCTTATTAATTAATGAAAACACACAGATAAGTAATAATATATATGTAAAAGTACATTTCTCAGTGAGTGAGTTAAAGAATGTTGTTTGTGTGTTGGTTACTTTTTGACTTATTGTTTTATGTAAAATGTCAAATGGAAAAATCCTGAATATATTTATTTGTACCTACTAATATTATAAATGTAAAAGTAATTCTATCTGTCACCTTATTACGCTTAAACTGCTGAGTAGATTTCAATGAATATACAAGCACACAGATTTCATTCTGCGGAAGGGCATAGGCTACCCTCGATCCCCACCCAGCTTACCATGCTAACGAAGCCGCCGGCAAAAACTTGTCCTGGATAAAACTCATGCTGCAGCCACGTACAAAAAATATTAATCTATATGAATTAGTGACCTGTGAAAGTATCACATTTTGCAACAGCATAATATTTCACTTTATATATGGAAATAAAATATATCCTATGTCACTGTCGTACTCATAAACTAAACTATATATATATATATATAAACATATATATAGAGTATATATATATATATATATATATATATATATATATATATATATATATATATATATATATATATATATTCATTGTTCATATTAATCTGTTCGTCCATTGTTAAGTAAAAGAGAAACATAAAAAACAAATCATCTTTTTATTCATAATATTTTATTCAACATTAAATTAATACAATTTTTCTGAAAATCATGAGTTCGGAAAGAAGAAGCTTCAGACCTGAGAAGAACTGGCGAAAGAAACTAAGCAGGTCTAAAATTATTTTCAATAACAAACATGTGTATATACTTTCACATTAAAACAGTAACGATTTTATAAAAAAAGCGCCTGCAACAAATGGACAGAGATGTCGAGATTCCATAAATAACGCCTTTGTTACCAAAAAATGATAACAAAAATGTTATTTCATAGCATTTGAGTACAAACAAAGGGAAACGTGAATCCTACTATTTCCAGAGAAGGGAGCGTAAAGTAAAGCAATGTTAATGAATCCACTAAACCAATCGCTCTGTCAGCGTCGATGTTATCAGTGATTGCGACCGCTGACAATGTTAGTATTAGCGATGTCGGCCGTTCGTTAGGATAGATGTGATTAACACTTTTGTTGATGAGGGTGAATTGGGTGTTGGTGTGTTTGTACAAATGAAGCCTACGAGTATATAAAGAGTGAAGCTATTTGTTTTATACGCGTATTTATATCTCTGAGACAAATTTAGGATTGTTTTTTTTTTTGATGAAATGGTTTTTGTATGTATGAGTGCTAATATAAAAGTAGATTTTTCTTTCCAACGTAGATTTTTAATATAATATTCAATACTAGTAAATATTTCCAAACTATGACTGCTTTAATACATAAATTAAATGTATTTAGTTTTTGCATTTTTTTACGGATAACTTATTACTCAGGTCAACATTTAGGATATCATTTATTACAGGAAAATCTTTCATTTCCACAGGAAAACACAATAACCAGCTCTGTCGATTCGTCTTTAGTTTATTTGGCTAATGCTTGCAAAGCTTTAAGAGATACATAAAAACAATGTAGTAAAAAATTTTAGGTCTTAAAGAGGCTTACAGAAAAGTCCCGAATAGAATACGTCTAACTCCTAAAATACGCTCGTAATATATATTTTTTCTATTTAAAACCTACCGAGGGACGTATCCGACCGAAGCGAGGATTAATCGCTAGTATAAAAAATAGATGCTAACTGAAAATATACATTATGTGCTATAAATTTTTTTATACATATTTAAAATGTGTACATTTAAAATGTGTATAATAAAGCTTCGATCGACGGATTAAGACTATGAGAGTTAGTTTTAAAATTGTTTCTCTATTTTATAACTTTGCGTGTCGAGATAATGGATGCTGGGGTGATAATGGATGTACATACAATTTTATCACAAATAATTTTAGGTCTATCCGAACTGTGGACGCGTGAAATTTCAAACAATGAAAGTAGTGAGCGAATTAAAATTATAATAAGTGTGGCAGTTTCAAATTATCTGACAAAGTCATTACGAATTTAACGTCCACAGCGATAATGTATTTGTTTCGTCGTATTTAATTTATGTCGGTGGCTACTTTGTTATTAGCTTCATGTTTCACTTATAAATCAGAATTTATGAGTGAATTTGGATAATGTGCTATTAATTTTGTGGTAATCCATTTCATTGTTATACATATTTTAAAAAAAATATATAAATGTTTTGACAAGAATAACTATTATCAAGTAATACTGTAATAAATAAATATGTTTTAAATTTATATTCTACTATATTAACAAAAAATATAAAAATATTATTAAAGTATAAAAGTGTAAGTAAATATTCTTCATTAGTTTCAATAATAAAGAATAGGTAAAATTTAGGTTCTAATAACCTGCCTTGTGGCACACTACCACTAGTTCTCTTTATTTGCGGGAGCACAATTAAATGGAAAGGTTAATTCGGTGTAAAGACCGTGCAATGGGACCTTTATTGGGCTATTAAGGCTTAGCACAAGTTTGGTTATTCTCGGTTTGAATCGTCGTTTTAAATGAAGCGTGTTTAGTATTAGTGGGATCATTTTGTAATTTACATTCTACAATAGATATTAATGTTACTGACTTAGCTTTAAGTCGAGGCCACTAGTAATTAAGAAAAGAAGTAGGCCCTAATAAGACCTAAATGTAATTAATACAAAAGGTAAATGTATACAATTAAATATTAACTTTAAAAATTAATAAAACTAGGGATCTCTGGAACCTGCTCAGATTTTTCATATTACGTATAAAAATATCAATTTTACTTATCTAAAATGAAACTTAACAATTCTTAACAATTTAACAAAAGGAAATATAGCAAAGCTTTAGAAAAGCTCATTAAGTGTCCGACGTTTTAATTGAGTCGCCGAGACTCCGCTAATGGAGAAAATCATAATGTTTAATGGAAAATACCTAAATATTTAACAAAATAATAACAAGCCATATGTTAGGATATTTCATTGTTATTAAAATATTAATGATTTCATGTGAATAATTGTCATGTACACATGTTAAAGTTTACATTTAATATTTAAAACAATAATAAAGCACGGTGGGTTTTATGTTTGTAATTATAGCAGTCATTACTTTTAAATTGCCACTTTTTTATCTATTTAAGCGTGGCCAATTTAAAATAAAGAGGAACACGAACAGACTACAATGACTATCTTTCAATCAAGTTGAGTTGATCCAAAAGTGCTTTGTTTATTTTGTATTCAGCCCATACAAAATAAACAATTTAAGAAATACAACTAAATTAAAATAAACAAAAATAAATTGTTTATTTTAATTTAGTAAAATTTCAGGGTTTTTAAGAACGAAGCGTTCACAACGTCGGTCGTGGTCGACCGACATATCGAACTTGGTAGTTATGTTCACCATTATTTTTTCGCTTTTATTCGCTTATGCTGTGAAGTATACTTTCTGCGAAAACCTGTCTGTCTAAAAGGACATAGCTTGTTCTCGAAAGATGCTTTTTAGGTCAACGTGGTGAACTATGACTTAGTCTTCTTCCCGCTAAAAGGATCCCCGTGCCCAGCATTGGGACGTTAAAAAGCTAAATGGCTGTAGTTGATTTTGTTTACAGGCTTTTTTTATGACGGGTTTTATTTAGTGATCACGAACTAGAAACACAACAAGAAATATAGTAGGTATTAGTAGAAATATAAAATACATAATTTCCGAAATTCTCTGTCATAGGCAATTTTCTTTAAAAAATAATAATAAAAGTTAAATGAAACGAATCGTTATCGGGTCTTTGAAAAAATATATATTAAAATAACTTTTTCAATTTAGCTATCAATTTTTTATCTTGACCAAATTCTTGGTTCACTTTGTCGGTGTTTATTTAGGAGTAATTGTAAGTTACCAAAGTCTATTCAAATTTTACACAAAAATTTTGTAAATTACACGTTCTCGTTCTACGAGTATAGTTATAATTCTATTGTTAGGGTTAGTTAAAATATTAATCTTAAAATAAACTATTTTTTTTTCATTTCATCCAATTATTTTCATTTAATCATAAAAATGGTATGGTAAAATAAATTTGAATAATTATTCTTTCATAAGAATAAAATATATAATAGGATACTCTGTAAAGAATATTTCTCATATTATTTATTTCGAAATAGAATAGTGAACGCCCACGTATAATTGATACTAAGATAATTGTATTTAACTATCTTTACTAATATTGTTATAGTATTGCCTATGTTTGTTTGTTTTTTCGTATCTTACACGTCCACCAGTTAATGAATTCCATTAGTAACGAATTGAAGTTATTTTTGTCCAAATTCAAAAAAAAAAGTACTCGATTGGGTGTGCTTATACTTGTGTGTATGTGTATGTTACAAGTTTATCACGATCCTTTTTTATGAATAATTTATACCTCAGGATAGTTGCTTATAAATTACAAGGAAAATACCACTGCCATTGGTGATTTAAAACTAGGATCTGGGCGACCGAGCTTCGCACATCGTTTTTTAGGAAGTCGTGTTTTTTCGAAAAAGTTTTTTTTCAGAAAAGGCACGCTTATAATAAAAGCATAACCTTATCTAAATACAAAACTTGATCCAAATCGTTAGAGCCGTATTCGAGATACACGAAATTAATGAATTAAAAGCTAATTATAGCATAAACATTGTTTAGATTATATTGCGAAAATTAGCATGGATTTTATTTAAAAAAAAAAACTTATCTACATCGAATTATAAAGTGTTAGGTATTTTAATTACATATAAATTTCCCGACGCCACGCCGCTACCTATCGTAAAAGAGCAACTTTTAATCAATAAAAAGAAATACCTTTCTCTAAAGGTCTTAAAGCGGAATTTAATCTCCTTTGAGATCGAACCGGAAGACAATAAATAGTGAAGAGTTAAAAGGTGAGAGGATCTTGAAAAAATCTTAATTTGACGATAACATTTAGCTTCTTCTCGTGTAGAACTAACTTGAAAGATTAGCTAATGAAAATCTAAACATATAATAAAATTATATCTGAGTCGTATATATATACTGTTTAGAATTTTTGTCTTTTTGTCTGTCTGTCTGGGAACACGACGCATCACGAAAATAAAACTTGAAGGGTGTGAAATAAGGGTTGAAAGTTTGTATGAGGGAACCAACTTCCTAAAGGACACTCACGATAAAAAAAAAACTATTTAAAACGTACCCAGGAACGCACCGGAAGCGATAGTAAATCGCTAGTAATATTATAAAAGTTGAAGTAAGTGTTTCTGTTATCTTTTCACAATGAAACCGCTGTACATACTATATCGAAAAAATATGACAAGGGCATAAATTGCGTCCTGGGGACGGACATATACTTTGATCCTTGACTACTTACTAGACGAGCAAAGTCGCGGGAAAAAATCAGTAGTCCATAAAATAGTCAATATAAATATTTGTCCCAAACCAGACTCGAAGCCGTAACCTTCCGCATACATACAGACTACCCCAATTCACCCACAAATTATAGTATTAGCATTTCTATATCTTCCCATTACTCGTATTATAGTAGATACGTTCAAGCACATTACATTATCACATAGCATTAATTTAAACTGAATCTAACTGGAATACCATCAATGGTATACTAAACCCAATGTGATCTATTATTACTGCGCAAATTTCAATCAAACTATTCTCATATTAATACAGATCGATAGGATTGTAATGCATTGACATTTCATAGACTATTATATGTGTTTAAACCATTCATAGTATTTTGTAAAACACTTTCTTACTCGTAGATTTACGCTATACTAATTTGACTTCTAAATAAAACTGTTAAGACTGTAAAAGCCCGAAAGAAATGGCCTATTTAAAAATTCAAAAGAAATTTAAGGTTGGGTGTAAATTACCCGCAATTTAACCGATGAAGGCTTTATTTAGTGCATGCTGAATGCTTATATACTTGAACTAGCGACTCAGCGTCGCTTCGCTCAGGTTTGTCCCTATTTACGTTTTAACGTTTAGATTTCTCAGAGATGAGACATTTTCCCGCAGTAATAAGTATCCTATACGTTGACTCCGATAACCAGCTATCACCATACCAAATGTCATTAAAATCTGTTCAGTGGTTTTTTCGAGATGCGTTCCCAAACAAACAGACAGACAGACAGATAAAAATTCTAAAAACTATACATTCGGCCTCTGTATCGATAATAACTATTTGAATAAATTTTCCAAAAAATATTTAATTTACAGATTCGACTCATATTGACTCGACGTATAGCTAAGTAGGTACATATTTTGTGTCGGCAATTTCAAATTTTGTTCACGGTATAGTAAGATAATTATTTAAAAAAATATATCCTTAATGAAAATTTAAGTTTTTTAAGTAAAACTATCTTTTCGGATTTTTTCGCGGATTTATTTGGATTTTTGGTTCGAAACGTCGGGAACCAAAAATCCAAATTAATCCGCGAAAACATCCGAAAAGATAGTTTTATTTAAAATGTTAAATATTCGCGTAAATCTAAGATAGTATTAATTGAAGTTTTTGTTAGACGTATCGTATATTTAGGCTTATTTGATCGATTTGAAATAATTATTATTTACTTATTAACAGAAGACTTACGCTTGGTTTGCTTATCTTTGGCTAAAAGTAGCCTATGTGTTACTCCATATTATAGTCTATCTGTGTATTAAACATTCAAATTCGTCTAACTGTTGAACCTGAAGTAGCCACAAACGTACACATATACAAAATCTCTAATTTATAAACGTAAGTCCGATTAACATGTAATACTTCAGGGTATCTACAGAAGATACTGCTTATAACATGTAAGTTTGTTCACGGAAACAACTGTATTATGTAGAGTAAGTTGCTGACCCACTCAACCCATTCCACTCGTCAATAACAAAACATTGTACGAAAGTCTCACGGTAGCGTAAGATAGAGTAAAATTAACCCATAAGGATAACTCACAGAAGGTAAATATACATATATTTAACACCGTTTTATAATCGTCACATGTATGTAAATTTACCTAAGATGTAAAAATTTTTAGAAGTAGTTAAAGTGGATGACAATCCAATAATTTGGTACTATGGAACTGATCAGATGATGGTACCGGGATACGGATAAAGGAACTTTTCAATGGCTACTTATAAACCCCTCGAGCTAAGGCTCAGATTATTCTGGCAAGTTTTAGAAAGCACACTTGGTGACGAGGATCTGATGATGGGACCCGAAGCTGGATTGCGCAAGTATTTAGTTATGTAAAAAAACTCAAACAAAAATAAATGACAAATTTTTTGTTCATTCTCAATTTAATTTAATTAAAATTTTAAAATTAACTAAGAGACGTGAGAACGAACATCTGGACGAATTTCAATCAGACATTTTTATTTAATAAATGCTTCATAAAATGGATCCAAAAATATTACCAGAGTTCATACATATATAGATAGAAACGCATACGCCAACAAAGCCACGGGTATAACCTTAAACGTAATAGGTATAATAATACGATGGTCTTTTAAGATATTCCATAAATTCTCACCAATAGACTGTCTACGTTTAGAAGAATAAGTCTTTTTATTTGAACTTGTTTCTAAGTTACACGGCGTCGTAGTGACGGCAAACACTAAAACTTTCTAAGTACTGCCATTGATTTTTCTTAGGTAACTTTTCCTCTATTACTTATAAATATGTTTTTGTATTATTTTATACACAAAGTTATGTAGTTTTATATTGTTTTAGTTTAATTTAATATTGTTTTAGCGACAGATATAGATTTATTCGTAAAAACACGTTAAATTTAATAATAATTACTGCCAAGTATTATATAATTTATCGTTGAAATACAAGAATTATATTTTGTGAAGAGAAATACTTATAAAATAGACAAATGATGCGAATGATATGATTCATTTAGCGTTGGCCAAAAATAATGAAATATGTATATTTATTTACTAGCTTTGTACTTGTTTCTAATCAAAACGATTTAGACACTATTTTTTATACTTTAGTTTAAAAATTGTACATTACATCGTTCTCGTCTGACTCCTTTAACCGTGAGAAGAAGTCCCATTAGTTCAGAGTGCAAACCGACAAAGATTAAGACCAATAATATTTTATAGTTCTTTAAGTTTAATAAACATAATATTATAAATAATAATTAGCTGTTTTGAAGTGATAGATGGGCATTGTATGTATTTAAAGTTATTATAGGTATGTGTAGCGTATCAACTATCTGCTATCCATAACACAAGCTTCGTAGCTTACCATGGAAATAGATGGTGATGTGTGTTAATGTCCCAACATATTTATTTATTTATCTGATTTCGATAAGCTTTACTTCTGGCTTTGACAAGTGACATTCTTCAATAGCTATCTAATAGAAAAAAATATATATAAAAATGGCGTATTATGTAAGCATTATGTAACATCGTAAGAATATGTCATTTCGGGATACTTTTTAAATTATCTACAAGCTATCTTGTAGAAGGTTAACTTCTTGTTCTGCTTTCCATTTTCAAACAAAAGTAACGTATTCATACTAATATTATAAAGAGGAAAGATTTTTTGTTTGTTTGTTTGTTTGTACGGAATAAGTTCCGAAACTACTGGACCAATTTAAATGAAATTTAGTAAGAAGATAGTTTGAGATCCTGGGAAGGACATACGATTAAAGCGGTAAAAATGGGGATGAAAGTTTACATGGGGAATCACCCTAGGGACAAACCCGAGTGAATCGAGGGTGAGTCGCTAGTTTATTAATAAAATCAGAAGTTATATTAAACGTTTATGTTAAAATTAATAAATGTAAATATTCAAAGTGCTTATGAACGTCTATTTGAATCAAATATATATTTTGATTTGATTGAGTAGTAGTTGTCTGGAACGAAATTATTATATCTTAATTAACCTAAGAGCTCGCTCGAACTATAATTATTTATACCAAAGATGATTGAATTTAATGATAGAGAAAAACCAAAGAAAATATAAGGTTTATGGTGAATACTTTTATTTCCTTAATCTTTATTGTTATTTAATTCCTCCGTTATGTTAGAAAACGTCAAACTTAATGTTCAATTCAATTCTTTTGTTCAGTGCTTCTATGAGTGCCGTTTATCGCACAATTTACTACGACAATGTCGCGTAGAATGGCGAAAATATTCGTACCTTATATAAAGTTAAAAACACATACTTTTCAAAGGTAAAGTAAAAAGATCATCGGTAGGCAAAGATTTTAATAAATTAAAGCGTTCGGATACAAAAGTGACCAATTGAGAAAACTATTCGTGCATTTCACTTCATGTTAGAACAAAAACTATCGCACGAAACAAGTGTGAAAGTCGAGTTTTACTACACTTCAAAAGTTAGAAGTTTTATCCTTCTCTAAAACTATCGACACTTACAAGATTCAATCAATTCCAATTTATATATATATATATATGTATATATATATATATATATATATATATATATATATATATATATATAATTTCATATATAAATAAATGTTTCAGAATCCTTACCAAAAGTACATATGTCTGTGGGTTAGTTTTTGTTATACAGATTAATTGCTTTTATATTATATACTTCTTGCCAGGCTCGTTGATTTAGCACTCCTGAATTCGAGTTCCGGGTCGTGCTAAAATATTTACTGGATTTTATATCAAATACTCATTAGCAGCGTCTTTATTTTATAATATGTAGTGATTTAAAAACATGTCTTAAGTATTGCTTTCCAAAATAATTTTCTTAGGCTTCAATTATTATAATGTTTAGTTTCACATAATGCTTATTGGATTATAATTATGTTTTATATGGGAACACGAGACGGCCTATTAATCTCGTTAAAGCAGCCATAAAACATCATTACACGGATCAGGTACTTGGCGAAAAAATAGATCCCCTACCACGAGCTGGCGTAATCTTATTCATAACATCTTCAGCGAATTCGATAAATACGACTGGGATTACTACGGCTCATCAATTTCGCGTAGATATTTGAGTACAGACAAGCAAATAAAATAAAAAAAAAACTGAAAAAACAGCCACTAAAGCTAAAGTTTTTGTTCATGTCCGTAAAGTTGACCCCGCAATTTTCGAATTTCTAAGAAATAGAAAATGTGCTGAAATGTGCCCAGTGTGTGCTATTATGTGCCACTTAAAAAATACACAAAAATATAATTTTTATGAGGAGTTCCTTACTTTCAAGTCCGGTTGGCTCCGACACTTTACTGTATCGGAATCATTAGAATAGTGCCGTGGTGTGCTCAAGATGTGCTATCGTGCGCAAGTGTTGAAAAAGAAAAAAACATAACAAAAACAAAAAGAATAAGAACATCCATAAATAACTCAGTCCATTTCGGCTAACATGTCAATCTATCAATATCGAGATCTTATAGTAGGTACAGAATATACAGATAAGTAAGTAAAAACAGATCAAGTAGCAAATTAATAATCGGAAATGCTTGATTTTGTATTCACAGGTTGATTTGATATTTCTTGTATAAAAAATATTATGATTTTTTTGCGTTTCAAATTACAGTATTCTTAGGTCGCATTTGTTGGGGCCAATATTTATGTTTTCTCACATCCAATTAACCCAATTTTAAAAACTTGTGTAATTAAAGCTTGAAAGTTTATTTTAATTAATTTGATTATAAATATCTATTTGAAAATGGAACTAATCCAATAATTGAGTTTGGACGTGCAAATTGGAACTTTTGAACGCTTACTAGGAAACACAAATATAACATTCAATTTGAAGAAAAAATACATTTTGTCAAAGGCAGGTTTTTTTATAATATAAATTATAGATACGTAATTAAGTTTAATTACACTACAGGCCTTAAACGCGGACTAAATCGTATGTAATCCTTATTTTACCTGCCCGTAACCACGGCTGGTGCAATCCAGTCAAAAATAAAGTGTGTAGTTGTGTACTAATTCACGAGTTTATGTCTCGTAATATAATTATTATATATCTAGCGATTCACCCTCGCTTCGCTCGAGTTCATCCCTGGGTTGCTACCCCATACAAACTTTTATCCCCATTTTTACCCTCTTAAGGGATGATTGCCGAGATAAAAACTATTCTTTTTCCTTTCCAGGATCACGAACTATCTTCTTACCAAATTTCATCTAAATTGGCTCAGTAGTTTCGGAGCCCATTTAGTACAAACAAACAAACAAAAAAATCTTTGATCTTTATAATATTAGTATAGATTATGGAACGCGAAAACTTAGAAAACTCCCGAATGGATGAACTGATTTTAATTTTGTTTTTTTGTTTGAAAAGTGAATTAGTCGGGAGTGTTCTTAGCTATGTTTGATGAAAATCGGTCCAAGATGGTCGGTTTTTTTTTAATTTTTAATTTGATACTTGTTATGAATTATATTCATATTATTAATTATATTCAATATTCTTACTTTGGTTGTAAAAAGTCTTCCACAGAGGATTCAAATGAATTAAGAAATTATTTGAAATCGGAAAAGTAAGTAAGTGTATTAGCTCATTACTAAGATACTGTAGCATTAAGATAAAGAACTTCGAAATTAATTTTGTACTCTAGAACAATGAATTTAAGGTCGAAATCTTAATGAGGCTCGAATAAAAATATTCAAAAGATCGCATTTGTTAGTATGATCATTGCTAACGAGCTAGCTTTTGTTTTTCCCTTTGAAAACATTATGTTCCGAGTACCTTCTTATTTTGCCGCTGATATAATATTTTCGTCCTTAAATTACGTTATAAGTTGTCCTGAATTTCTAAAGCTTTGGAATCGTTTCGAAGTAACTTTTAGGAAAAGTAAAATATTTTTGAAATGTTTCACAATGTCATTATATATTAATGAATCGAACGTGACATATACATAAGTCATCCAAAATCGGACGACACTTTTGGCTTAGTTTGGAGTGACCCTACTTGCTGTGTCAGCGTTCGCGAGTTTGAGTCCCGTTGGGGGCATTCATTTGTGTGATGAGCACGAATGTTGTACTCCAGTCATGGGTGTTTATATTTATAATATATATGTATTTAAACTTATATATGTGTTATGTATCAACTATCTGGTATCCCGAACACAAGCCTCGTAGATTACCATGGAATTAGATGGTGCTGTTTGTCAATGTACCAACATTTTTATTTATTTACTTAAAATGACGGTAATTTCTTATTTTCTAATAGACTATCGTATCGAGTTGTTTTTAGTGGACTTCGATATTTTCCATCAAAAGTTTGATCATGTTCGAGAAGTTCTTTCAAACAGATTAAACTATAGTTACGATATTTAACAATAATGATCTCTTTTAGAATTAAAAGAGTATATAGAAAGATAGTATAGAAAGAGAAACGGTAGAAAGTCAATAAGAGTCTAAGTATCTGGTAATTTCTATTTAGCCGTGTAAATAACTTACAGAGTATTTGCGTTCTAAATCAACTCAATAGATACTTTTTCTTTAATATTAAATCCACTCGAATCTATTCTTTGTTCTAAAATTCGATTTGCTCTCGAATGAAGAACTCTTAAATTTGCTGAATTCACCGACAGATTGCGATGATGTTTGATCTGGTTTTGAAGGTTTAATAGTAAAGTATAGCTGCTGAATATTGAATATTAGTAGCCTTTATGAATTTTTAGCTTTTTTGTTTTAATAAAGATATCTTAAGAATAAACCCTTAATCAGGCAGGAATTATTGTAATATTTTGATAATTATACTATCTTATTATATAACAAGATTATATGACTATATATTACATATTATGTAAAAATATATTATGTAATCTACTTGTACAGGTAAATAAAATTGAAGTGTCTGTTTGTAATGTCATACTAACAGCTTTTTATTAAAATTATATGAAATTACCTATATACGGTATATTAAGAAAAACACAATTTTTAAAATTCTTGTCTGTCTGTCTGTTTGTTCAGGCTAGCCATCGAAACGGCTGCACTGATTTTGACGGAACTTTCACTTCTAGGTAGCTAATGTTATAAGGAGTAACTTAGGCTACTTTTATTTTGTAAAAAGAATAAGGGTCGCGCTCAAGAGCGAAGCCAGAGCTAAGTCGCTAGTCTACATTATAATAGTAGCAAGACAACTATATATTATATATCTTGTACTAGTATCGACTAATAATGCCAATAATGGAATGTAATTCATAAAGTTCCAACAATGGTCCAAAAATAAAAGATAGCTTTCAAAGTTCGAAATGATGATGATTTAAAATTATACTCTAAAAAACTTATTACTCCTACTATTACTTTACCTCACGCCTTTTATAACTTCACTATATCCGCAATATAATATAACTTAGTATTAGAATACCATTAAATATTAATAACCCCGGCTCTAGATCTCATTTCGACAATTTGCATGCGTGATAGTGTAATGTATTCTGTCAGTGGACAGACAGACGGACGGATGGACAACTGAGTGACAGCCATTCATTATGTATCTTACACAGTTAGAGGATCATCATCAGACCATTATACTATTGCCATGATTTAGATTAATATTGCTTTGTATGGACCTGCTTTCCAGAGATAGCTTGATTGTATTGCGTATAGAATATTTGCACAGCGAATCACGAATTACGTTTACTGATTTTAATACTCGGTTTGAAGAAGATTATTTTTATCGCTGATATACAAAATAATGGATTACAATTTTAATCTTAACAAAATAAATAAACACTGGTTAAGGCATTTCAATTATGAGGGAAACGTTTTACAACAACGGTTCATTGAAAGCAAAATAACATAAACATACCCCGCTTCCTCATAAAATTCACAATCGACTTTAAATGTTGCATACATCAGAACGTGGGGCATAAAATATGTGAATAAAATTTCATTGAAGGAATTTTTAATATCGCTCTGATAGTTATCGAGATTTCTTTGGCAATAAAACATGATGAATTACTAATTTCTTATTATTCATGTAATATTATTATATAATATACCAAAATTAAAAAAAAACGATTGAAAGAAATAGTTTTAGTATATTAATGATATTCATCTTTTGGTAAATGATCAGCGTCAGTTTTAGACACTTGTATTATGAACAATAACTTATATAAGTTTTGTTCTATCTGTATAATAAATTTCATCTAAAGTGTAGTAGTTTTAGCGTAACAAACATACAAAATTTCGGATTTATTGTAACGATTTAAATTTAACCGTAAAGATATTCGTTCTATGAGCTCAATATAAGGTAACTATTGTAAAAACAAAGCGATACACTTGAATTCTATTATTTTAAGTACAGATATAGATCACAGTTTACATAAATAAGTTAGTCAAAACTTCAGTTTATCAGGCATAAAACGAAAGCACCCTAACATTTCCCGTTTAAGCTTAGCTTAAAATTTTCAAACACCTTTATCTCAAAATCTTTCTTTTCATCTCCGAATCGCCTCCTCAAGTCCGCCTTTAGCAGAATTCAAGTACTTGAGTGTTCGGTTAATCTTGGAAACAAAGAAAGTATGGGAGGTCTTATCGTATTGTTCTAGAGATGAGGGCACGTTCTTTAAACTAGGTGGAAGTCAACATCTATTAATGAGTGATAAGGCGGGGTGTTACTTGTAACCAATTGTCTGTAGCATCACGTAATTTTAAGCTTATTTGTACAAAGGTTGGCATTTCTCACTATACTCGTAAGCTCTATATATAAATCTCGTATTAACTCTAACCAATCAGTCTTTCTACGAGTATGACACGAATAATACTTTCAAATATATTTTTCAATGCTTTCTAATAGATACACCACTCTGTTATATTATATTTTTGGTGCATTAAAAAAACGATAGCAAACAGATTATTTTTTCGATTTACACGAATATTCGACATTTTAAATAAAACTATTTTATCGGATATCTTGCGGAATTATTTTGATTTTTGGTTACTGACGTTCCAAATATTTTACATCAATCTTGATCACGGGAGAGACATAGAGTGGAGACGGGTCTCTTACGTTTGCCCTTGTATACATGAGTGCTCCTTCTCACCGATTTCAGCTGCGGCAACCAATCTCACTGAGACTAGCCAACTGCGCAGGAGATATTATAGTGCACAAGTGTTGTTCACGAAGCCCAAATGCAGTATCTATTCCTGTCACTGTCATACTTCAGTGGTAACCTAGGACCTTTGGATTTGTAGCTATACCTGAAAGCCACTCGACCAGCGAGACCGTACATGAATGTACAAATGTACAAAAGCGCTAATTTAAACTCTATTTATCAGGCGTCGGTATATACATCATTTTGCCTAATACAAAACCAAGCATTCTTTACCCTACAAATATCTATGAAAATAGCCAATTCATTATTCATTTCTTGTAAGGGAGGAGGATGAGTCATCAAACATATTTTTATTTTTAACATTGGTAAGATTTCCAGAAATAATATTTAAGTGTTAGTAAACATCTTACATAAAGATTTTATGTCGTCGTCAAATAGTCTATTTGCGTTATTATTTAAAGTGGTTTTAAAAAGTTCATATTTTTTATACCTTAATTAAATTCTTCGACAATAAAGAAGCGGTGCTCGTAAAAAGCTTCTGGTTGTAAAAAAGGAAGCTGTAATGTTTCATTTGATGGCTTTTATAAGTCAAGGTGCGTAAAATTGCATTCTCCAGAGGTTGGCTCGATTTGAGATATTTAAGACTGTGTGGCGTGTTTTGACACAAATTGGTTTCGTCATACAATCATAAAATATGTAATTGAAATTCAGGCGTGAGATTGTAATTTGGGTTGAATGCTCACATATTATGTAGTAGTTGCTTCGTTAATATTACACCTTATGACTTGCTTTTACCCTTGACTCTGCTTGCGTAATATATATCTCCTGAATATGTATTAACCTTTTCGTGGTGATGAGGCGTCATTAGCGTCCGGCAATCCAGCCAGGCGTGAAACTAAGAGATACACTGGGAGGAGGCCCACTACCGGTGATTCTGATAGCAAAATAGACCGTCGAAGTAACCCTTTAGTTGTTGGGGTCTACCTCGCTAGGCCTCTCGTCGGGGCATCGTGGTTAATTGCGTAGGTAATCCTGCAATACCCTATTATTTGGCTTTTTTATGAGTGAGTCCAATATATCCACATGTATGTACGCGTAAATGCAACGTTAAAAAAAGTTAATTTATGTATTATTACTCTGCTCCTAAAAACCAATATCTCAAGCCTTATATTAATATTAAAACAGATAACAGATGAGAATATATTTATATCATTAATTTGACTGAGTCATAAAGGTCTGTTTGTTTATTTAGGCCTTCTTCGAAATTAAATATTACGAAAATTAATCGCAAACGTTAAAAATATCTTATAGCAAAATTATTAGCTCTAAAGAACTTATTCAAGGATATTATAAAACTCAATTACTTTTCGAACAGCAATTTCTTTGAATTGCTTATTGCTTATTATGATGTCGAAATTAAAATAATTATCTTTAAAATTCTGTCAACTTTTGATGTAGAAGAAATGAGAAGAAAAATTAAAAAGTATATAACGATTATCGTGCTAGTGATTTGTTAGAAGCTAAAGCGTGAATCGTATATTTTTAAAGGGGCTTTATTATTTTATAGGTATTTTTGTGAATCTCATAAATATTATAAATGCGAAAGTTTGGATGGATGTTTGTTACTCAATCACGTCCGAACGACTGAACGGATCTGGGTGAAATTTGACAGAGATATAGATTATAATCTGGAATAGCACATAGATTAATTTTAATCCCGGAAAAATATATGATGCCCGTGGAATACACTTGTTTTTGTTTTTCACAGAGCAAGGAATCGACTATCTATTCCATACAAACAGTTAAAACATACGTAGGGACGAACGACGGGTAGAATATCTAAGTTTCTTCATAATTAATAGGGTTTGAAGTTTAGTAGTTACATGGCTTACAGATACACTTATTCTAAAGGTGTTGTTCCCTGTAGGCATTTATTATGATTTATGTGAAAAATGGAGGGTAGATGAGATTCTGAATCTTAACGAAAATACCATTAAATTGGAAGTGGTTGTTTACAAAAAACTATTCAAACCGCAGAAATATATGAAAACTGTATTTTTATTTTCGGGTAGTCTCAGTTTGAGATAAGGAGAGGGGTGGAAGGCACAATTCAAGGGCCATTTAACTTTATCTCGGATAACTTTTACCGGCTTCCGTGATTCACTTTGCGCTTTATGCGGCACTGAATATACATGTCTCGCTAACTTCGCCGACTAGATAACAGATTTTGGGTTAGCTGCTTGTTGGGTTTTCCTCTGTTTTTTTCTTATAAGTCAGTAACAATGACAATGGTAACATCTCTTATTGGTTAAGACTGTTGAGTTACCTTGCGTCATAGTATCATGACTAGCATTTTCATACCATATTTTAACCATCTTTTTAACCTTTTAGGGGTTCAATTTCTAAAAATCCTTTCGCTTTCCTCCGCATTGGCGAGCGTGGTAGCCTGATCCCCTTCGCATTGAAGTGAAGCCTGTGCCCAACAATAAAGTAAAGGGCTGAATACATACATACATACATATATAATTGTTATTTTAATGTTTTCAATATAGAGTTCCTTTGATAAGCAATATGCTATTTAATTCAAAGAAAATTAAATAATAAATGTTACTTCAAATACAATATGTAGGCGTAAAAAATGGGAATCTTTGATGTTTAAAAATAACGATTCTATGAGATTAAGTATGTAAAATAACATTTTGTTCTTTTTGGATACTATAAGAACTCTTATAAAAAGCTAGCTCGAAAATCCCTTCTGCGAACCGATGGCGACTTAAGTTAGATCCACCAAGTATTGTACTAATATTATAGAGATATAAGCGAAAATAGTAGTAATATCTATGTTTTTCTGTCTAACTATAAAGCTAAGAAGCTTATTTTTTATCTATATAGATTATAGATAGGAATAGGCCAACACAAAAGAGTTCAGAACTTCTTTCTCCTCTGTTGATCAACGGATTTTCTTTGTTTTTTTGTTTAGTGGCTACTATATTGACGAAATGTAGTGTTATCAATAAAATATTTTTGGAAACAGTTATTTTTATGTAGTTATTATTCATTTAGTATTTATGTTAATTCTATTCCTAATATATCCTTGTTTCAGAATTTCGCAAAAAGCTCAAGTGGCTCCCCATCCGCCTTCGCAGGAATACTCATGTACTTCATCTTCTCTACTGCGTGCTGTTCTACCCTTCTTCTCCTTTCTACCTTAGAGAGCGTTTCCAGTTTTTGAGTGATACCCATACTCTTTCACTTCGCTCTAGTGAAACGTTATTGCATAAAATTCCTTCTCACTCCTCCTGTTTCCTTACCAACTCCTTCGCAGTAAAGGCTACATGCTTATGGAATAATCTTCCAATAGATATCAGGCGTGCCAAAAGTTTTGATAATTTTAAGGTACAGTTAAAATCATTATTATTATTTGTCTTTATAATGTCTTTATATTGAACTTTTTATACTTTTTCATCTGATCTACATTTATGTATGTATGCATTGTATTTATGCATATATGTATGTGTGTATGTATGTATGTATGTATGTATGCATGTATGTATATGGGTATATGTACTTATTTATGTATTTAGGATATGCAATTGTGTGTAGTGAGTACACCGCCTACCATTTCATATAATTTCTCCTACGCTCTAAGGTTGCCTGGAAGAGATCGCTTATAGCGATAAGGCCTCCTCCTGTGCATCATCTATTGTTTATATCTTCTTTTGTATATTTCTTTGTGGTGTACAATAAAGTATCTATCTATCTATCTTTTCCTCAAATTTTACATAAATATTATGGTTGAATTTCGACCACAGAGCGAACCCAGTAGGTACTATTTAATATAATATGTACGTTAGTATGTATTTCTAAACTAAGACCATTGCTGGTGACGTTTATTAAACGTGAATAAAAATAATTAAATTGAGAAAAAAATGAATATTTTTTAGATTTAACTAAATTATTCACTTCAAATTTTATAAAAAATTCAAATGTAACGCTTTATACTCATTAAAAATACTTTCATATCAAATCTCAATAGGAACAAACAATAATATTCGAATCAGGTTATCCGCTTTAATGCTAACTTTCTAACGTATTTTTTTTAAAACCCCGATTTAATGGGATGCCACAGAATCGCTAGTGTACTTAACCACGACACCATTTTAAAGCAAAATATAGCACTAAATTGAGTAATAAATATCGAAATAAAGTCGACGTAAAACCCAGTATTGTACAATGTAAAAGCATAAAAATTAAGGTAGAGAATAATATAATAGGATCCGAATTTCTATTATAATGCAGCTGAAGTTGACGGCGTTGAAACGAACAACAAGTTTCATCAAAGAATGTGCGCGTTCCGCAAAAAATACCGGCTTCCGGATGAAACGCTCAAATTGGACTGTCGCATTATTCTCTGTGGCTTGTGGTTTTTTCTCGAGTAATTTGTTTTTTCATTTCACTTTAACTTCAAGTTAGAAGTCTTAAAATATCCAGTTATTGTTTGGTACGAAATAATCTGCATACATTGCCCCCGCAATTTCATTTGACTAGTAAGCTAATTTAACTTATTTTGTTAGAATAATGTAAAGAAGTAAGACATAAGAGTGTTTAAAGCTATTCTGGAATATTATTTATTTTATTTTCTACCAGCGATTTGTCCTCGCTTTGCTCAGCTACGTCCCTAGCTATGTTTTAAATAAATAAAAATACTTATCGTGAGTTTATCTTAGGAGATATACATATGCTATTGTGGACTTTTCTGTAGGCCTTTTTTAAACCTAAAATTTTCTAGTTCATTGTTTTAATCTGTCTCTTAAGGCTTATCCAGTGCTAGCCATCCAAATTTGTAACGACTACTTGATAGAACCAGATATTGTTTTTCAATGGGACTGAATGATTTTCCAGTAGTAAAAGCTATCCTTAGTTTTGATCCGAGTAATAAGTTATCACTAAACAAATTTTAGTTACAATTCACATAAAGAAAAAAAAAGGTTAATATTTTTTGCTTGAAATGAACATATAGACAAACAGACAAAAGTTTCAACGACTTTTATTTTGGGGTCTATATTCTGTGCAAGTAACAGTCATTGTCATTTCGCTTAGTTACTATTTTATTACATGTATATTTTATATGAAGAAGTGAATATGGTGTCATTTTAGACCATAAATCCGAAGAAGTTTCAAAGCTTCACCGCAAAACAACTAAAGTCTTAAAGTGTCACTTTCACATTTAGTGTCACTACCGTTTTCAATTCTGAGCCTCTAAAGGGTCCGTCAACATTGCGGTCACAGATTTACAATAAAATAGGGGAGGCGAGTGAATTCACATTTCTTTTGAAGGTGCGGGTTCGAGTGCGGAATAACAATGAGCTGACAGATACGATTTTACGAATTATGTTTCGCAATAAGCGTGCCGCAAGGTTCGATTTTCAGGCCGCTGTTTTATGATTCATTGGCATAAATTGCGGTGTTGTTTTAAATAAAGGCACTTTTCGTATTTTTTTTTATTCTTGCCTCTCTTTTATTCAAATGGTGTTCGAATAAAAAATATTGTATAATATTTGAAATTACAACATATTTAAATAACAAAGTGTGTCATGTAACATAGTAATCATTTATCTAAATTAAGTGGATAAATATTTTTTATTGTAATTAAAAAATCAAAATTTTAATTTTTTATATCATTTTTATTGGTATTTCAAAAATATATTTACTTATTGTATGTCAAAAGCAGCATAATAAAAAATGCCAAATAATCCTAAATACAACTGCCGAAAGAATTTCAGCGAGGCCACCATGCATGTCTTTATAAAATCTTTTTACATACGATTTAAAGTTTATAAATTTTACCCAACATACTTTTTAGCCAAAAAGCATTGTCAAAGTGTGTTACGTTTAAAAAGTCATTTCTATTTTCTCCTTTAAGTAGCACAAGCAATAGATAGCTTTTCAGACGTTTTCTGCTCTCTTAACAAAACATAATCTGTAAAAAGAATAACTGACTCCAACTCTATTTCTTTTTGGCTTATCCAGGCCTTTTCGTTATAATACCAGAAAATTTAGCTCGAATAATTCAGCTCAATGTAGCAAATGCAAGATATTACAGCACGTGTATGAAAAAATCTCAAGAGCAACGCAAACGGTAGAAAGAATATACAATGGAAGGAACGACTCAACCTTCAACATTATTCATGTTCAACATAGTCCCCTTTTAATGAGGCCAGTTAAACAAACTCGCTCGCAACCGCATCTCATACGAGATAGCGGACTGGAATTTTAAGCCGAAAGTTCATGAATAGTTAATAATATACTGTGAAACTTGAGAAATTAGTGCATGTTTGTACTTACATACATACACTCTGACAACGTTTGCGTTTTAAAACCTCACTTTATAGTTTATTAGCATGTTGAAACATTGGACCAGAATGTTTATTCGAGGCACTAAGTTGAATTTATTTGAAAATTCTGTTCATTTCATTCATTCTTTATTCTATTCATTTCATTCATTCCAGATGTGTTTATTTCATATGTGAGTTTTTCATGAAAAGTAATAACTAATATTTTCTGACAATTATGGAGATGCTCCATGTTTTTTTAGAATCAATTTTTAATATTATTAGTTCTATGTATGTATAGGTAATAACTCGAAGAGTATCAAGTACCATACGTGTAAAAACGCATTTCAAGTAATTTTGTGTATCTCTTCTTTTTGATAATTCTATACATATAATAAAATTGTAACTAAGCCTAATCTGTATATTAAAAATTTTATGAAAATCTTATTGAAATAAACATTATTATCGATACAGAGACCGAATCTATAGTTTTTAGAATTTTTCTCTGTCTGTCTGTCTGTTACCGCATCACAGAAATACCACTGGAGAGATTTTGATGAAAGTTAGTATGATGGTAGCTGGTTATCCGGGTCAACATATAGGATACTTTTAACCGCGGATAAATGTCTCATTTCTGAGAAAAAATACAAAAACTGCAATGTAAGTGTATACTAATATGTAAAACCTAAGAATTTGGTTTTTGGTGATCTGAACGCGGGTGGAGCCGCGGGCAATGATAGTGTGTCATATTTCTTCAAATAACTTTTAATTGATATTTTTTCAGCTACATATTGAAAAAAAAAGGTAAGGGTCTAAATCGTAATGAATGTATTGTACATCTAAGCTTCATAATAATATGTAATAAATACTACTACATAAGATAGATAGTGATAAAATTTATTATTTCTTCGTTAGTTATTGAATAGTACTGATTGATTTAATTTGGAAAATAGAAATTGCCACATCAAAGCGACCATTCTCCCAAATACAGGTAGGTATATTTTATTAAAAATGAACAAATATCAAATTATTTGCAAATAATATTCCAATACGAATGCTTAAGAGCTTTTAAAATAATTTGTGTGTCCAGAACTCTCGAAAGTTCGCTTTTTTAGCATTCTGTTATTTGATCAAGCTTTGACTAGCTTTAATAAATGGGAGTGATAGAGTTTGAGAAAACCTCAAATTGACTGAGAAATGCACTCCAAGAAAATGAAACGTTCTTTTTCTTATTCTATATAACTGAAAGAATTTTAATCAATCGCCATGTGTTTTTTTTGGAATCGCGTTCTTTTCTTGCGTAATATTTTAACAAAATAGGTTCTATACTAAGTAATTTTCAAAAAAAACTTCGTAAATTATTTAACTTTTTTTGCTTTTATCATCGAATTTGGAGCCTTTAAAGCTAACTTATGCAGTTTTAAAATATACTTAAATCGCTAAAGTCTAATAAAATTTTATAATCTTTCTTATTTCTTTATTATTAGTTATTTTATTTCTTCACTTAGTAGAATAAAAATCTATCAAAAAAAGTAAAATTTTATTAATGAAATTATTACTAACATTTTCTTTAACATAAGTTCTATTACAATGTTCTATTATTCCGTTACTATGTATGTATCATCCAAAAAATCTTTCGTTTGCTTAAAATAGACTCGTCGTGAGTTTTTTCCTTATCTTCAATCTCATTTTCCGCGTAAACCTCTCTATCAACATAACCGATGTGACACATGCCGCAGTGAAAGCCTGAAACGCTTGCAATAAACACATTCATCCGAAAACCACGTGATTTTTCTATTTTGCACCAATTTTGAAGCATACGTCACCGCATCGGGAAAATAAAGCAAAAGAACACAACCGCTTCCACGCAACAGTTTCATTCCAAACCCGCATGTTTCCATCAAAAAGGAATATAAAACGCTTTATCCTACATCAAAGCTTCCGTTAATTTTTGTAAAGTGGTTTTAAAGATTGTTTTGTCTTTTGTTACGTGATTATATTTTCATTGTTACTAGAAAACTTATTTTTTATAGTATAGTAGAATTAAATATGTTGTATGTTGTATCGCGTGGGATATTGCATGTTAGTGACTTACCCTCGGTTACCCTTCGATCGGGTGCTTCTCTAGGTGCCTTTTGAATTTATAACAACTAGTGTTCATCCAGTGGTTAGAACTTGACCATAATCATTCTTAAAAAATTCGAGGAAAACAAATCTTAACAGTTTTTACCTATCTACGAGTATATAAAAAAGTAAAGGTTCCCAAAGTTTCGAATGCTTTACAGCAATCATGTTCACATGAGAGACTAATGTTTTCGACGTCTTAAAGGCATTTAATATAGTTGTTACAGTTTTTGGTCCATATGATTGAAAAAATCCGGGAAGATAGTTTTATTTAAACTTATATTTTTCTAAACCAAAAATAGATCAGGACATAGTTTGATAATGAACGATTAGGTAATGCGTATTTCATGGTTTCGTAGCAAAACGGGTCACCTTGTTGTTAGAATTGGTAGAGATTTGAAAACAATTGATTTATTTCCAAAAACTAAACGATATGGTTATTTGACACATTACGTTACAAATGGCTTGTGAGCAAAAGCGACGTTCTTGTTGGATAAGCGCGAACTTACCTGAATACAATAATTAATTAAATTAATAGAATAATACATTCATAAGCATCATGCCTATGTTTTATGAAAAAGAAAAATGAAAAAAAAAACGTGTGTGTGTACTTGTGTACGTACGAAAGAAGTTATACTACTTTGGCGTAACATCATGTCGCTTTTTGGCTGTCGGTGTGGGCGCGCATCGTAAAAGTTCTACTCCCATAATTTTTTTTACGTGCTTAAATAAGTATAACTTCAAAATTGAGTTGCATTATACACACATTTCATAACGCATTTAACTAGATCTAACAAATACGGTCTATAAATTCAATTTTCTTGTTCTAAAAATGCAACTGTTATAGCGACAAAAAATATAGTGTCAACATACCAAAAAACCACACCGATATTGATATAAAGACTACTCACTTAACATTAATGAAATAAAATACAATTATAATTATAAAATGATACAATTTATAAAATGATCATTATCATGTAAATCATTCATATTAAGCGATAATTTGTGAAATGAACCTTTATCTGATGCCCGAAAACATTCATTTAACACGAAGTGAGGATTTAATATTATAATTATAGGATTTAAAATTATAATTGTGTCTTTTCAATATTTAAATTTTTAATTCGAAGTAAAAATATTATTTAGTATTATTAACAAAAACTTCGTAGAACATATTCGATGATAAATAGTAAGTTGTTTCTATTTTATTGAGTCGGTTACACTCAAAGTCCTTTTAGGATTTTTTTCTTTTTCATAATAAATTGTATAAAACTGAACTTTTTGCTTTGTGTTATTGTAACAAATTTAATGATAAATGAGAAAATACCTACACAATTTCGTAAGGAAGTATACAATAAATTTTAAGCCCTTATTGAAAATGATCAAAAGCCAACAAAGCAGCGATGTATGAAGAAAAAGATTTTTTTAGTGTTATCCATAGATTAAGTGGACATTCTTAGAATTGCTCGATCATATTTAATGGGACTTTTTGGGTATAGGATTTTGCAAAATTAAACTACTTTAACTCATTAATACATAGAACATAAATAAATAAAGTAGGCATAATCAAGTAAAAATTTATATCTATATGATAGTATATATAGTATATATGTTATTTATACTTACCGCAGACCATCTGATACGAAAAAGAGGCCGTGGAAAAAACATCGTTTGATCACCGTTGGCCATCAAACGATTTCCTTCTAATGCTAATTTATGGCTCCTCCGACCTTTATTAACCACATAATACGATTTGTGCTGATCGAAGGATAAACGATTTTTCCGTGTAATTTTATTAAAGGCGATTGAGAGAATATGTCATTAAATTATGAAATCCATTTCTGTCTGTATTCAACATTTACGGAATACTTTCGTGTTGGACTTTTAATGGTCTTAAAGGTTCTTTGATTAAAATTTGTTCGGATCCGTCAAGACATGAAAATTTTGTGCTTTTACGAAAGGAGTTTGATAGCTATTGAAAATATAGATATATAACAAATATAGCAATTTCTATACATAATATAATAAAATTCTGAGTCGAATCTGTACATTAAATATTTTTTAGAAATTCTTATTGAAATAGTCATTATTATCGACACATAGGTCAAATCTATAGGTTTTTTTAACAACACACAACCACTGGACAGATTTTGATGAAATTTGGTATGACGATAGCTGGTTATTTGGGTCAACATATAGAATATCTTTTTACTGCGGGAAAATATCTCATCTCTGAGAAATCTGTACTAAATGTCAAAACGTAACTAGGAACGAAGCCGATGAGAGCGAGGGTAAGTCGCTTGTTAAAATATAAATATACAACAAAAAGACCAAAACAAAAACCGTTTCCTTTTAAAGGTGCCACAACCAATACTGAGGGTGTTTGCAGAATAACAATCGGCTGACGGTCTGCAGAAATTAGATTCAGCATTTGGTGTTCCAAAAGGTCTTTTTTAGGCCCGGAACTTAATATAATTCATTAAGTTGCAAATTTGATACAACGTAAAAGGGAATAAAGTGTTGGTAGCACTGGGTTTATTTCTAAAAAGTTTTAAAAGCTGTTAACAGAGAAAAAAGATATATTGAAAATAATCTTTACATTATGTTCAAGTGGTTTATACCATGAATATTTAAAACATAAACCAAAAAGATTTTATTCATTAAGAAGGCTTTGAGCTACTAGCTTTGGGCTTTTACTACTTGCTCATAATCGCCTTCTTATGTTCGGAGTACTTTAGAAAAGTAACATTGTCTTCATTAATAAAAGTAAAAAAAATGTAGTATATTTTAAATAAAACTGTCTTTTCTAATTTTTTCGCGTATTTATTTTGATTTTGGGTCCCTGATGTTTGGAATGTTTTACAGCAGTCATGGTCACAGGAGAGACTAAGATTTTAGATCAAAGATCATTATATACTTGTTACAGACAGAGCCTACCCGCATGTATTTCCCTACAAAATAAATCCGCAAAAATACCCAAAAAGATAGTTTTATTAAAAATGTCAAATATTCGCGTAAATCTAAGAAAGTATTAAATGTAATATAGAATATAGTACATAATATTAGAGATACAACTAAAACAAAACAAAATTTAGTTAGATGGTATATTTAAAACCTAAAAAAGGGTTTATTTATTATGTTCTAAATTCAGGTATAAAGTCATGTATTCCATAATTAAAACAAAATTTTACAATTTTTCATTGCTTTCGTAGTAAAAATTCTGTCATATATAGTAGTCGTACTTATATTTTGATATATCACAATATATCCAATATTATAATATTTTATTATAATACTTTCTTAGATTTACGCGAAATAATTATTATAGTTTAAACATAATATAATAACTAAAAAATATTATTAAAAGGAGTCCCTTTAGGCAAGGTTCCGAAGATACTGGCAGCGTTCCCCCTTTGAATAGCTAGACTAATTCTTTGTCCGAAGTAAGTATTATAATTACATTTTACACAGCTTATATTCAAAGATGTTTAAATAAAACGAGTAAAATATAGCTTGGCATCGCTATCAAAACATGGTGTCCTCATAACCATGTTTTTTAATATAGATGATTTTACTGTAGCCGTTATAAGGATGCAAATTATGAAGTCCTGGGTTCTAATTTCAAAAGGGACGAATGAGTTATTGGTGATACATATTTGCCAAAAAATCCTTAACAATTTTTCCTTCCCTCAGAAAGCATGTAAAGCCTCTATTATGCTTTTGTTGATTTATCAATTTATATAACTTCAATTTATATAACAATTTATTTTAATAAAAAGCTTATTACATTAATTCCTATAAGAAAGTGAGTAACCATTGTGTTTCAGTACACAAAATTGTTTACAGGATTGGGATTGAGCCGCTATCGAATCGGTAACAGAATGTAAATGAGACTTTAGCAAGTCAAAGGCTTCCAGTACTTAAGTATTCTTTAGTCGTCTTAAAATACAAAAAAAAAACAAAGTGTATGTTTAAACAGTTTTAAAGAAACGATGAGTCTCAATAGATCTTTTATTGATTTGTTTAAGTCCTGGAAAGTATAAGTATAAATACGACGACATGTTTGGCTCAGTTTGTAGTGCTTAATGTGCCAGCGGTCGAGGGTTCGAGTCCCGCTGGGGGAATTCATTTGTGTGATCAGCACGAATGTTTGTACTCCAGTCGTGAGTGTTCATATTTATAATATGTATGTATATAAAGTTATATATTTGTAATGTGTCTACTATCTGGTATCCATAACACAAGCCTCGTAGCTTACCATGGAACTAGATGGTGCTGTGTGTTAATGTCTCAACATATTTATTTATATAAATAAAATTTCTTAATATAGGTATGCTTTTTAAAAGCTCTACATTTAAGAATAGTCCAAAATAATAATGGAATAAAATAAGTGGTGCTTAGCCACTGTCAGTTTTCTTTGTTGCCTTTATATTCTATAGATTTTCAAGCCCTTGTTTTCCTGTAATAGAGACCGATGTAGTTGACCTTTCCAAATTATTAAAATAATTTATTTCTACTAAACCTAAATCAAATACTTTAAAAGGAATGTTTAAAATAAAGATAAGTGCCACATATTTAACGTGATACTTATCTTTTGATTTTATTCTACGAACTACAGTTCGAAATCTAAAAAATATATTATATTAAAATAAGTTGTTACGATTATCTATCGTAAGTTTTTATCGAAAAGGCATAAGTTAATTTTTTGACAATTTTTTAAATTTCTATTTATAAGCAATTATCAGTAAAGGTAGCCCAGTGGTTACGAGTTCGCTTGAAAAACCGAGTGAAGCTGGTTCAAATCCCGGCTTTCACAAGCTGTGTTATATTCTCATATGCGAATCATTTTCAACATGATTACCACTTGCCTTATGGTGAAGGAAAACATCAGTATTAAGTTTTAGCAATACATATGAAGAAGCCAACCATGATTCTGATCTGACCTAATCCCCCTTGCGTTGAATTGATGCTTATGCTCAGTAGTATAATATTAAAAGCGATTGTAAAATATTATCTTGTCTAAACCCAAAACTAAACTAAAGAAATGGACAGATAATTCGTTTTGGATTTCTAACACTATTTTACTTTTATTGGAATTCCTAAAGAATATTTTAAACTCAAAATTTAATATTTTGTACTGAATTTTATGAGTCTACTATCAGTTTGGAAAGAAGAAGCTTTAGACCTGTGAAGAACTGACGAAAGAAACTGAGCAAAAAAGATATCATGTACAATCTAATCCTTTATAATGTTTATTATGTTAGGTACAGATTTAGTTATTTTCTATTAATTTACCATGTGTCTATCACAAGCACTTAAAAGCTGTATAGATTTTCAATAATTACCAGTAAAACTAAAATTTGTTCTGTAAGTTGTGATACATACCAACAAAAAAAAACTTTACCTCTTTATAATAGCGGAAAAAACATGTGTCCATACATTCGTAGATATTTTATATTTCTATAAAATGAAATAAGATTTCAATTTACCTTTGCTTACAGCCCTATAAAGTCCTCGGTCTTTTGGTGAAAATCTTGTAATAATCGGTTAAGCCGTTCTAATGATTACATAGACAAACAGAAAAACAGACAGACAAAAAATTAAGGGTAGCCTAGATACTGGTATCATAAAAATGTTGAGAAAACATAGTTATTTTGAAATCACAGGCAGACACTTCAATTTCATGTATATTTATAGATTCGTATTTGATTTTTTATAAAATCAAAAGTTTTAATTAAGCCAATTGGATAAAAAACCAAATTCACAAACTGTTTTTTTCTGAAATACAATAGGAATAATCTGGATCGAATAAGAGGCATTCGAAAAATAAGATAATGACAAGTGGAAAGTGGAAACAGCCCTTAAAATCGGTCCGCAGGCAGAATTCCCAAGTACTTAATTTTTCTACTCTATGACAAATAATGAAAGTGGCATCGTTACTGATACAAGATTTGTTTATGTAACAAATTAAGTTATACTTTTGTATCAATGAATGTAACTTTTAATTTATGTTACCTGATTTGTTCTTTTTTTAACCCCCGACGCAAAAAGAGGGGTTTTATAAGTTTGACGTCGATGTCTGTCCGTCTGTGTGTGTGTTATCTGTGGCATCGTAGCTGTCAAACTGATGAACCGATTTCGATGCGGTTTTTTTTCATTTGAAAACCAGTTTCCTTGGGTGGCTCTTAGCTATGTCTGGTTAATATCGGTCCAGTAGCTCACGTGTGCCATGAAATTTATTTTCCATTGTTAAATGACAATTAATTTGCGTAGGGGGTTTTTTAAATTTTTAATTTATAATTGCTATAATAATTAATTTATTAATTCATATGCAATACATTCGACTCCATATATAATATATATAAGTATAGTAAAAAGTATGTGTGTGTATGTTTGTTACTCCTTTACAATGAAATGTCTGTTCGGTTTTAGATGAGATTTAGTACACAAATTGACTATGAACTTTTTTTTAACATTGGGAAATGTATTTAGGCATACCATCTACATAAATACAGGTGGTTATGTGACACTATCTCTATACAAAATATCACATTGATACGTTGTTCTGTTATTATGTCGAAGAAGGACAAACAAACAAAAACAGGTACGCTTCTATTAATGAAAAAGTCATTTGTATATTTTTAAACTTAATGTCCATTTATGTAAACTTTCGCTTACAGACTTAGATGATTTGACATCTTACGTATGAAAATCATTGTATTGATTAAGTTATCTTCAACTAGCCTTACGTAATGTAGCCTTAAATTTGTACAAAACCTAAATTTACTTCACTCACTTCTTTTGTAAGCTCGAAAAATAAATCTTAAGATAACGCTGTGATAATTCAGCCATAGTCGTGGGTGGTTTTGGTTCTAGTTAGCCCTGACATGAAACGTTGGCAGCAAATCGTATTGCATTATCATACTCGTAGCAACGAAACTGCGATTCAGAATCAATTAATGCGAGCTCTGTGGCTTCGTGCCAGCTCATTTAAACAAAAATTCAATGTACAAGAAATTCTGGAAAATAGAATTCTGAATTGTGAATGCTATCATCATATTTGACATACAGCTGAAATCTGCTTTAAAATATTGAATTTCTAAAGTTGTAGACATTTTAATTTCTTATTATCTTACTTTAAAATGAGAGGGTTTTCAATTACAAATCGTACTAATAATATAAATGCGAAAGTTTGTGTATATGTTACTCCTTCACATAGAAAGGGCTGGTCGGATTTGGATGCTATTTAGTACATTGATATAGTATGACTTGGAGGAACAAATTAGTAATATATGTATGTATAGGTATGTAACTTTATATTTAACAATATAAAGCTATTTCGGACGCACCCGGTTAAAGCGAGTAAGTCCTTTTTTAAATTTAATAAAGTTCACCTCTAAGGGAAAATTAATTAATTTGAAAATAAAATACTTTCTTAGATATACGCGAACATTTGACATTTTAAATATAACTATCTTGATTTTTTTCACGGATTCGCCTTTGAGACGTCTAACACCTTAGTCTCTCCCGTGACCATGATTGCTGAAAAGCATTCGTAACGTCGGCAACTAAAAGCTTTATGTGAATAAATTGTTAAAAACAGAACCCAAGTCGTGGACATTATCCAGCATGCAGAAAAGAACAAAAACTCGAACGATTTAATCGTATTTGCCCATTTTTAACGCCTCACCTTCCAACCGTCCTTCATACTTACTGCTTCTTACTTCTTCCTACTACAGCTTCTTTGATTCAAAGTAATAAATGTTATTTTTTTATAATTCGCCGGTTGCCATCAGAAACTTCCAAGAGAATTTTTAATAGCATAAATGAAGCGCATATATGAAAGACGGATGTTAATATTTAAATATTGGGTATCCATGTTACATTGTTCCTAAAATTCCTTAACCATGGCTGGATACCATTTTCGTAGTAAAATATATTTCATTTTGTTACATTTAATAAAACAAATTCTCTGAAAACATCAGGAATGTTGTACCCTCATAATAAGTGAGTTTTTATTTTATCATGTTAAATCAGAAATAATTTATATTTTTTAAGGAAATATCGTCGTTTTTTTTTAATTTTAATCAACGAAGAAGCTTCGAAATTGATCAAATAATATATTAAAAAAACCCGATGGGTAGTCGTAAAACTACCCTCGAGGGTTGGTTTTAAAAAAAAGTAATGTTTGAGTTATTAATTCGTAGATTATAGCCATGAAAATAATTAAGTAAAAATGTGTTAATAAATAATTAATTCAATTCAAAGAACTCGTTGGCTGTTTACTCACATTAATTCAGGGGCTTAGTTTTTGATATCAAAAAGGTTTATTTTATTTTTTGTAAATTGTTTTTTTTTATTCTTTTAGTTTATTCAATAAAAAATATTAAAACGGTACAATTTGAGTTTAACCAAAAATATTTAAGATATTTAAATCTAATCAAGAATTTCTTATCTTATGGCAAATATATTAAAAAAATGAATATCTATAATTTAAATGATACAAAATGTATACGGACCATGGAATTAAAATTATTTACTATGTAAAGCCAGAGTGGGGCTGTCACATCGCTTGTTACGAATATCCCCTGGAGCTCCCTGAAACGCACCGCTTCGTGATTACGATTACGCTCTATTTATAAATTTCTATAAATATATTCCTATTATAACCGACGTTTTTTTTACTATTTAATATTTTTTAATTTTATATTATATGACAACGTGTTTGGCTCAATTTGTAGTGACTCTACTTGCTGTGCCAGCGGTCGCGGGTTTGAGTCCCGTTGGGGGCATTCATTTGTGTGATGACCACGAATGCTTGTACTCCAGTCATGGGTGCTTACATTTACAATATTATAATAATAATAATAAACTCTTTATTGTGTATGTCTTTAAAGTTATATATATATATATATATATATATTTGTAGTGTATCAACTATCTGGTATCCATAACACAAGCCTCGTAGCTTACAGTGGAACTAGATAGTTGCTGTGTGTCAATGTCCCAACATATTTATTTATTATTATTATTATCTATCATCAGGTAGGTAAACGAATTAATTGAAACGAAGTAATTTGAAATTCTTATAATTTCCATTTTTTATAAATTTTGGCAAGAATTACAAGAAATCCAATGAAAAATGGTTATTTACAGATAGTTACCAAATTGTTGAGATTTTAAGAATCTTAGATCAAATATGTTTTTTTAAATAAATTTTATTTTAATGTACTATGTTTGACTAGAAATGATGCGTTTTAAACAGCTAAATAATCTTTCAACGACCGCGGACACGCCGGCGTTACAGTTAACAATAGATTTCTTAGAAAATTAATTAATTTCTTAGAAATTTAATTAATTTCTTAGAAATTTACCTGGAGATGTTAAAATTGAAGTACTTATCTGTTTGTAATGTCAAAATAACAGCTTCTTACTAAGGCATTTGAAATTATATACCGAAGGTACTTATTTCTTATAACAATTATAAACACCATTTTTAACATTTTTGTCTGTCTGACTGTCTGTTTGTTTCGGCAAATCTCCGAATCGG
Organism: Brenthis ino; assembly: GCA_921882275.1. NCBI lineage: Eukaryota > Metazoa > Arthropoda > Insecta > Lepidoptera > Nymphalidae > Brenthis > Brenthis ino. The sequence goes on along the minus strand of OV170229.1, from coordinate 10,671,671 downwards.
CTAAACAGATTTTGACAGCACTTTACTGGCAGATAGCTGATGTTATAGCGACTAACTTAGACTATTTTTATTCAAGAAAAAGAATTAGGGTTCCGCTCAAAAAAATTAAAACTTACCCGAGCGAAGCTAGGGTAAGTCGCTAGTAGAAACTAAAATAAACCCAATTCAAATTTCTAAATCAAAGCTCATATTTACGAGTAAGTACTCAAATATCCTGCAACAAGAAAAATGATTAAATATGTATTACCTATCTTAAATTGTAGGTATTATGAAAAAGTCATCACCATCATCATCATCTCCCTGCCGATTTCCCATTTACTTGGGGTCGGCGCAGTATATCTTTTGTACTGCTGATAGGAATTATGAAGTCATATTTGCTATTAAAACATTAAGTCTACTTTTCGTTATTTGAATATTCCAAACACACTGTACTCGACATATATAGAGTTCCTTTTCAGATGCAAATGACCCTTTGACGTTATAACTAATTTCGCAAAAGCTGTTTTGTCTTTAGTCGTGATATGCAGAAACATCTAAATTTAGTACAAGTGTCCTAAATGAACTTACGTAGGCTTTTTTAGAATTGATAGCAGATAATTTTTTTCCAATTATTCCTATGAAAAGTTTTTTTTGTAAAGCGCGTTAACAAAACGTGTTAATTTCATATAAACTCAAGAATTCTGAGTTAATTTTAATTTTTATTCAAGTTTATTCGCTCTACGATATTAAGGTAAAGTGAATAACTAAAGAAGGAACACCTTCTGTTACTAATATGTAGATATGAATGTTTTGAAGTATATTTACGGTGACGAAAAAACGTCTTGAGGAAACCAGCGTGACTGAAAAAACCTAGCAAGATTTTGAAAGACATGTGTATTTCGTCAACCCGCACTTGACCAACGTTGTGGACTATTACCTGATTCATGGCCCATGCCCTGCTGGGACGTTAAAAAGAGCTGAATACATAATAGAATAACAAAAAATGTTAAAATCATCAGTTATATTATATATTGTACGCAAATATTGTGCTAATTTTAAGTAATGCATTTTAAAAACTTTCGGCTATGCCTAATATAATAAATATATATGGCTAACTAATTTGTTTTTTAGACTAAAGTGGACTCGTATTTCCATTTAGAAACCGGAAGAGTAATTTGCGAGTGCACAAGAATTTTCTCGACATTTATAGGACACTGCGTACGCAGCACTCTCTGTTATGAGAATTCTTGTTGAAATGCAAATAGCTCCTTTGAAGCTGTTTAATCTATTGTCAAGTAATATAATAATAACAAGTAGAATAAAACTTGATTGTTAATTTAAATGTCCTTTTGCATTTTTGATTATAATTTCGCTCGAATTTCTTGTAGTTTTATTTTCCTGTACGCATTCTTCTATTGAAAAGATAAATACTAACTTCACTTTCAAAATGGTTTCAAGATCAATAAATAAATTTATGTCACACAGGAATCAAACATACGACAACCGTCACAGACCAATATACTCGTATGTACTTAAAAAAATAAATAAAAACCGACTTGAAACAAAACCACTAAAAAGTAAAAAATAACTGATTGGTAGTTTTCATTTACTATACATACCTAATCAAATATTTTCGAAGTCTGTGTGCTTTGCTTTGTATGGGCTGGCACCGATTTCGAAAATATTTGATTAGGTATGTATAGTAAATGAAAACTACCAATCAGTTATTTTTTACTTTTCAGTGCTTTTGTTTGACGTCGGTTTTTATTTTTTTGTTAAAAAGTTTTTATTTTTCCCTTTTTAGTGTAGACAGTAGTAGCAAAGTAAGAATTCTAACGTGTTAGGCTTGTCAAATCAAACAAAATAAGCCCGAACTCAAAGTATCTACTATTAGCCGTTAAAGAGTTCCACCTATCTACCTTCTGGCCTTGCCATCAGATCAGATCAACAACACCGAACCACTGTACTATCAATGGAAATAGAAATACTTGCAAAGTTTCAAGTCAATATGACAATTAGAAGTAGGTTAAATTCATCATTAGTTGTTTTTCCACCCTAAGGGGTGGTATTTTTTTTGAAAATTAAATGGGACCAATCTGGAAATATACCCTTTCAAACAAAACAAAAATTGTCCAAATCGGATAATAAATGACGGAGTTCTGAGGTAACAAACATAAAAAAAAAAAACATACAGTCGAATTGAGAACCTCCTCCTTTTTGAAGTCGGTTGAAAATAAGGGCAAGAATCATCGTACATTTTTTAATCATGACTATAATTTTTTCTTTATTTATAATATACATAATTTGCCTCATAATAAATAAATAAATTAATTAAATTGTTGGGACATAAACATACATCACCATCTAGTTCCATGGTAAGCTACGAGGCCTGTGTTATGGATACCAGATAGTTGATACACTACACATATACATGTAACTTTAAATACATACATATTATAAATACAAACACCCGTGACTGGAGAACACACATTGGTGCTCATCGCACAAATGAATGCCCCCAGCGGGACTCGAACTCGCGACCGCTGGCACAGCAAGTACACTAAAAACTAGAGCCAAACATGTCGTCAAATAAGTAATATGTTTTGATATTTAATAATACAAAACTTAACATTTTTTTTTATGAAAATGAACAAAACGCATAATTTTTTATTAAAAGCATTTTGAAACCCAGTTTTCGTAGAATGAAATTCAGGCAATTCTACGTACAACACTAAAGCTAAGCACGAGCTGAATTCCTCTTCAAATGCAAATAACCCCTTCATGTTAACACTAATTCCGCTTTAACTTGTTGTCTCTAGTATTATGTAAATATGTAATGTAAATTAGTGAAAAATGTTTCTTCTTTGCCTTTCTTAATTCACAATGTAAAGAAAAAATATTTTTACTATACCCATTCGTTTATTAAAAGTAAGCGAGTAGTTAGTATTTTTATATATGGTAATAGCATTGCCCGCGGCTCCGCCCGCGTTCAGATGACCAAAAACCAAATTCTTAGGTTTCACATATTAGGATACTCTTACAATGCAGTTTTTGTATTTTTTTTTCAGAAATGAGATATTTTCCCGCAGTAAAAAGTATCCTATACATTGACCCGGATAACCAGCTATCATCATAACAAATTTCATCAAAATCTGTCCAGTGGTTTTCTCGTGATACGGTAACAGACAGACAGACAGACAAAAATTCTAAAAACTATAGATTCGGACTCTGTATCGATAATAATGTCTATCTCAATAAGATTTTCCAAAAAATATTTAATGTACAGATTCGACTTAGTTACAATTTTATTATATGTATATAGATTATGTATCTTAAGTCAGGTTTGTAATGACAGATATCAATGCATTCAGTATTCTTCGGTCGGTGTGACGAGAGCTCCTTTTTGAACTGTGTCGGTTACAAAGTAAAATAAAGTATTTCGGTCAGATTCATTAATGGGCTTATATATTTATATCTTACATAAACACAAACACCCCTAGTGATCAGTGCCTACGCAGGATTAAGAATTCCGGGCCCGGCAACGCTTCCACGGCTAAGTCCACGTACAAGGTACCTACACTATATAATATTATAATTTATTAGCGTTAGTTTTCTATATATTTTACTCCGCGTAACGCGGATCATACAGCGAGTATTTTTTCAATATTATTTTACAACTAAATTTCACTTCATATATCATGATGTATTAAAACAAAATACTTTCATTGTACGCCGAATGTCTTATAGGTTTAGGCATTTTTTTATTTTGTTTTTTTTTTATATATATTTAATATTAAAAAATAATAGGAAATTTTATTTCAGATAAAATAATTCGTATAAAAAATCACAAAACGTTTTGTATAAAGTAAGAAAAGTAAAATTCCTAAAAACTCAGCCAAATTCATTGCAATTAAGACATTTTACGTCAGTCAAAGTGTTAAAATTAATTTGTGTCTTCATCAAGAATATTTAAAGGGGGATAATTAAATAAAAAAATTATACAATTTATGTAAAAGTTGGAAACACTGTAAAGTCCTGTCGAGCATTTTTGTAAATTGGACTCTCATTGTAATTAACACTCATTCGCAACCCTTGACTAAGGATCTGTAAATGATTTGGCTATAAATCTACCTTTTGCGTTATTTCTTTCGTTTCTCTGGGTTTTAAAAATATCGACAATATTTTTTGTACTCCGTGCTAAAATTAAAAACGATGCATCTTAAAATACAAAAAAATATATTTAACATATTATCTCTTCTGAATTAGTACACTAGTTGTTCTTACTTTTTGCGAAATGGATTCCATTCATCAACACTATGCTTTGTTTTCTTTTAGCTTGGAAATAAGCTCTGTATGATCAATACAACAAATATTATAATATACGAAATTTCTACGTCCTCAACTATAAACGGTTAATAATTTAAAATACACAATTTCAATTTGTAATTCCCTTAAATCGTAATACGGAAATGCAAAATATTTCCATGAAAGTTGGTCCTTCGAGCCAGATTTATAATTTCACGGTAATATTTGAAATGAATACTTCATATATACTTGGTAAGTAATATTAGTTCTCGCCATTAAGTTCCCTCTCAGAGTAATGAGTACTCTAGAAATTAGAACACCAGAACTTTCTGCTTTGGGAATTGAGTCAAATTGCTGTTTTTATATTTCACCTTCGAATACTTGTGTAATATTGCGAAATAATACATTATGTACATTAAAATCGTTTTATCTAAATAACTAGGGAATATTAGAATGATTGATATAATGATTTAAATTAGACCATATAATATTATTATGAGTATATAAATTATTTCAAATTTTGCCTAATTTACAATTGAATACGCCAATACCATTAACCATTTTTCTACCAATTACCATTTAGTATTACAAATATCATCAGGTGGATTGATGGTACACATTCACTACACTATCCTGACCCCGTTATAAGGCACTCCGTTGTAAGCTTTAACTTTAAGATAAGAATAACTTTGCATTGCACTGAGTCAATTCGACTTTAGCTAAATTTTAAGCCACAATATTAAATCCAAATTTTGTTACCACATGATGGGAGTGCGCATTGGCTGAACAAATAATAATATTTTAACAACAATTTTGCTTTCTACCTCATCATTTTAATATGTACACAAAGTTTAATATTAACTTTATTGCAAAACCGAGAACTAACTAAATATCAAACATATATTATATCCTACTTTTTGTTCTAAACCAATTCAAAGCTCGAAAAATATTGACTAGCAATTAACGTATCAGAAACATTGAGTTTAAAAATTGTATTATACATCAAACTGCCAATGAAAACTCATGAAATGGACACTTTTAACGTTCAAAATGGAATATTGTTTGGAAAACTACAAACTATGGGAAAAAACACTTAAAGCTTCTGTTGTAAATTTAAATATTTTTACTGTTAAAAGCATTTTGAGGATGTGTAAACATATCTGAATGTTGGAGGTAGCCGGTTTTATTCCTGACTACACCTACAATGCTTATAATATTTTCATAATCGATTCATGATTATTGCTACATGCCGTTGGAATACTTGTCTTTCAAGATTAAATGTTTTCTTTTGTCTTTCAGAGTAAATTGAAATTTTATTATTTTGAATGTCAAATCAAAATGTCAATCAATATATATTTTCTGTCCATTTGGTAACTAAAAACAGCGTGCCTTGTTTTGAGACCTCATTTCTGCATTTTATTTTATGGCTATCTTCTTATTATGCATACTAGATGAATAAAATAATGTCAAATAAAAACTATTGTAAAACAATGAAATACTTCAACATTTTTTAGTTCAATTTTTAGATTGTGAAGCGGATTTCCTATTTTACATCATAAAAAATGTACAAATTGTACAATTAATTTTAAAGTTACATTTACCATGATTTTTTTGTTATTTTCAATTTTGCGTTTATTTTATTTTAATTTACCTAAAATATTTCAATAAATTCACAAATCAAAATAAACAAATAAAAATAATCCCTATAATACATATAGGATCTATGCAATAAAAATTAATATAAATTCAATGAAAAGTGTAAAAAATCTTAACTAAATTCTCCACTCTGGGTGTATTTGCGCCAGAAATAATTAAAACGTTAAATCGCGCATGCTGTTTAGATTGCTCCGCTTGTTGGGCGCTTTGGATGGATTAGTGATGTTTTCTTCATTTTATTAACGGGGAAAATTGTTTCTTTCAAACTATTACTCAAAATAAACCTTTTGAAATAGAAATTTGAAATTTTTCACAAGTAGGTAACCTATTGAATTTTTGAATTGAATTTTTAATGATATTCTGACTTTTCTTTCGTGGCCAAATATTCAAACCGATCGCTATTTTTTTAAGCCATAGCGATATATATAAATTGGTTTACATCGGCTGGATGCATAGAGTTGAAGATCGAGCTCAGTGGCGTGCCATAGGAGAGGCCTATGTCCAGCAGTGGACGAAAGCAGGCTGAGCATGGTGATAATGAAATCGTTATTTTACAACAAACTTATGGTATGATAAAAATGTCAATTTATATGCATAATATGTTTGGGAGATACCCTATAAAAGGTAAATTTTGTTTTCATTAGGAGGTACGTATATATAGTATCTAGATAAATACTTATCTCCCTCGCATCGAATAGAGGCCCGTGCCTAACAGTGGCGGGATGTTCAAAAGGGCTGAATACATTTAAAAAAAAGTTGTTATTGCTTTTGTTGAAAAATGAGAAAAATTTTTAGACCCTTTGAATACATTTGAATAATGTCAGCCATTTGATTTACAAAACATGAATTAAAGTCAACTTAGCAAGTACCTAATAAGGCAAGATTTAAGCCAATACACAGCTACTCGCAGCACGCTGTAGCTCGAAATTTATGGCCGCTTCGGATTTTTTAATAAAACCCGACAAATGTACGAAATTTCAGCTATCGATTGTTTTACAGGGTTTTATTAATTTTTCTCCCTCGTTTACAGCGAGATGAATAACATTTATAAAGAGAAAATTCAATATCAATTTGCATAACAGAAAGTTACACTACATCATTTGTTATAGTGATTGCAATATAATAGTTTCAACTTATGTTTTTTTTTCAACAGAATCGAGTATGCTTTTGTTTGTTTGTGTGATTATTTGGTTTGATCTTTGAACTGCATTTTTTTTGATAACTTAAAAATATTTTGTAATGTTTATTATATATTAAATAAAACTAACTAATCGGATGTTTTGGCATTTTTTTTTTTAATTTTGGTCCCCGGCGTTTCAAATACTTTACAATTTAAAACAGAATATCTCCAGTAACCATGATTGGACCAAAATAAAAAATAAAACTGCGACCAAATCCGAAAATATAATTTAACTAGAGACTCACCGTCGTTTCATTTGGGTTCATTCCTAGGTACGTTTTAGGGGTTAGTATGGTATACAAAGTCGATCTCTTGCTATGTGAATAAAAACTCTTTAACAAAAAAATAAAAACCGACTTCAAACAAAAGCACCAAAAAGTAAAAAATAACTGATTGGTAGTTTTCTTTTACATACATACCTAATCAAATATTTTTGAAGTCGGTGTGCTTTGCTTTGTATCGGCTAGCATATGCCTTAAATATTTTTTTTGGAAATATTCATTATTATCTACTATATAGATGTCGAGCCGAACCCATAGTTTTTAGACTTTTTGACTGTCTGTCTGGGAACGCATCACGAGAAAACCACTGGACAGATTTTACTGAAATTTGGTATGATAATAGCTGATTATCTGGTCAATATATAGGACACTTTTTACTGTCAGAAAATATCTCATCTCTGAGAAATCTATACTAACCGTTAAAACGTAGGGACGAACTCAAGCGGAGCGAAGAGAGTTGCTAGTCGAAAACAAAAGCTATAAAATATAAAGCGGAAGCTAAAATATATTAGTAAAGTTATAAAATATAACAAAAGGATATGTTTGTAATAATGCGGATGCGACGCGATGGCATCTGATGTCCGTAACAATGTCTCGCCCTTGTCCGAGCATATATGTATATTTATAAGTGGGGTGTAGTCGTACTGCGGGCGAGAGAAAGCTATTCTATTATATGTAATCAAATTCAAATACATAATATATACCTAAGCAATAGTATTTTTTTTTAATTATTTTTTATAATTAAACTAGCGACTCACCCTCTCTTCGCTCGGGTTCGCTATAGCTTGCTTTCCAATAAAAACTTCCATCCCCATTTTCAACCCCCTTAAGGGGTTATTTCTGGGATAAAAAGCATCCTATGTCCTTTCCAGGGTCTCAAACTATCTTCTTACCAAATTTCATTTAAATCAGCTTAGTAGATCCAGAGATTACCCACTACGACGTCACAAACTTTATATCTTTATAATATTAGTATAGATAACTATAGAATTAAAAAAAAAACAATATAAATTGGTGCATGCTTGGAGAAATTATTCCATAATATACATAGTGCACACAAAAAAACATACGCATGAATTGAGTAACTAACACTTTTTTTTCAAGTAGGTCAAAAAAATGGTATAAACAAAAAAAAACAATGCGTTTACGAAGGAAACGGAAATTTCAGGAGTCCTCAAATACTATAATTTGATATTTACCTGATGAACTAGTTTATAGCGATAACAAGTCAGCTAAATAGATACGAAGTTATATAGCCACTTTTTATAGCTACATAATATGTTTTTATTACCCACAGTCACCGACTAACCATATCTCTATATTATAATTATATACAAAAAAATAATTTACTAAGAAAACCTTTATTTAATTCTTAAAATGCGACACACAGACATATAATCCAGATTTATATTAGCAGCGTATGACGATAATACGACATCAGCTTCCTCTCGCCGCGTCCAGTAAGCTCGAGTTCGTTACGAAATAAATTGGCCTGTCTCCAAACAGTATTTTTGTACGAAATAACAATTTTTGCTACAGCCAAGAGAAATGTATAAACGTAACTTAAGTTATTTATTTCTGATTTCAGTATTTAGGCTGCGAATTTTTGCATATTATGTAATCTTTGTTTCTGTTATAACAGATTTATAGTATTTTCCACATTTCTGATACCTACAAAATTAAACTTGAAGTCGAAATATTCTTTTTATATTTAAGGAACAATTATATTTTTAGGTGTCTTTATTTAATAAAAATAAGCAAAGAAAAACAAAAAAATATATCGCTAGGAATTTAATATAATTTACAGCATCCCTGGTACATTACGGTCCTGGCGGTTTATTTATCTGAGACCATTATCTGTACGAGAAATATAATAGTGCACAAGTGTCAGCACAAACACAAATGCACACTATGTTCCTTTCTCTGTCAGTCTGAACGACAATTCTTCATAACCAGTGGGTGATTAGGTACATGACCGACAGCTTTATATGCTTTCCGAATCACGGAGTTATTGCCGCCATCATCCCAAATTTGGATTGATACTGAGAATTTCTTTACAGAATAATTCAATATTTATATTCGGCACTTGAACCCAAGACCTTAAGATCTGCAGCTGATCAAGCTAGCCTAAATCAACATGGCAATTGACATTTGAGATAATAATACTGTAAACCATGTTTTGTTTGTGTCTGTTTCAATCGTACTTCCTGCAAATTGTGTTCATGTCACCAAAAGGTATTTAGACAATACCCGGTTTGATGATCACCCGATACATCAAGTCGACGATTAAGAATTCAACATACGTTGTATTATGGATATATACTTTCATATGAACGTATAGTTTCAAAAGGGCATCTGTTGATTTTCCCACCAGTTTTTCTCAAAACTGGTTTTCCATCCGCTGGTAAAAGTTTTTTTGACTGACTTTTGCAGATATAAAAGTGCTTAAAATATCTATTTGAATAAACTTTGTTTTTTATTCCATTTGGAAAGTGAGAAGGATGGGTCTAAAATCAATAGAAATTACTAAGTAGTAATTTTGAATTCTTCGTCGTTATAAGTGAATTCAATTACACTTCCATTATATAAGCTTATACTCGAAACACAAAATTCATTCATAAGTATGTGGTTATATAAAATATTTAATAATTTGTAAATTCTCTTTGAGATCTTGTTTAAACCGAGTCCCATTAAAACACACTTGAAAGGGAATGATCAAAGCGTTTAAAATAAACTAAATTTCGTGTTATCATTATTCAGAATTGCTTTACGTGTATGGACTCGAGGTAGCGAATTAATTTGTGCTCAAAATATGCCATGTCAGGTATTATATAAATGTAACGTATTAAACAACTAGACGTTTCTCCCAACTTCACTCGCTTTTCTTCTTATTGCGGCTGAAATTCAAACTTTGATTTATGGTTTTGATTCGTAGAATAAAAGAACGACAGATCTTCAATTACATACTTTTCATATTAAATTACCAATATTGTAAATTCTTCTAATTAAAAAATCGTCCTTCAGATGTTATGTACTTTCCTATTAGAAACAAAATCAGAATCTGTTACTCTTTTTTTTGAGCTAACTATATCTTTTTAATACTTTCTTAAATTTACGCAAATATTTGACGTCTATACATCTATACAGATAAATAAAATTGAAGTGTCTGTTTGTAATTACAAAATAAGTGCTTTTTACTTAATTCATATAAAATTATATACGGTAGGTATTTATAAGAAAAACACAATTTTTATTTTTTTTGTCTATCTGTTTGTTCTGGCTAATCTCCGAAATGGCTGGACTGATTTTGACTGGACTTTTACTGGCACATATTTGATGTTATAAGGAGTAACTTAGGCTACTATTATTTTGGAATAAGAATTAGGGTCCCCTTCAAAAAAAATGAAAACGTACCTAGAGGCGAAATAGTCGCTAGTTAAGAATCGCTAGTTAAAAGTCGCTAGTAAAAAATTGCTAGTTTAAAATAAGACTATCTTTGTGGATTTTTTCGCGGATTTATTTTGATATTTATTTCCGACGCGACGTCTCGAATGCAGCAATCACGGTCACGGAAGAGATTAAGGTTTTAGACGTCACAAAGGCATTATATAGTTATCTTTTTAATATTTATATACATACCTATTACTTCCATATAGCAAAAGTATAAGAATACTTTAAAATAGTAATATAGGGTGAATAGGTACATAAGTAAACGAATTATGAATTATTGGTGACTGCAGTCTACGATGATTAAAATATTATATCTTATCGAAAGAAAAAATGCTTAAGCTTTTGATATATACGAGTAAAATAGCATATATTATACAGCTGGTTTTGAACCACGGCTCCACTCGTGCAGAGACTTAGTGTATGTGCGCATTACCTAACTCTATAAGGAAATTTATTAAAATCAACAGCCGTTAAAGCAACAAAAAAGTAACTTATATATTTTAATCACTTAGCTTTACATTTATACATATTAATTACTTAATTTCATTTTACTAGTCAGTAGTTACTTATCTTTTGTATTTTTAACAGCCATTCTTTAACAGGGTAAATGTTTAAAATCTTTCAATATATCGTATCGAATCGAAATTCTTATAATGAAAGAATGTTCCACAAATATTTTTCCACCGATACAATTCAATATATGAATAAAATTCACAATTCTTGCAATAAAAGATAAATAAAAAGTAACTCTACACCGATATGTCTGCACCTTCGCGTGGAAATTGACCGGTTGAAAGCCGAAATGCTTTTGCAAAATAAAAGGAGTATTTTATTTATAATATATCTAGTACACTGCCTCGGAGCTTGTACGGTCGTTTGTGTGTGTGCGTGTGTGCATGTGTGAGAGCGTGCGTGTGTCTGTGTGTGGGTGTTTACGCGCAAGTAAGTGTACGTGTTTTGGCGCGGATATGGGAGTTACTGATTCACTAAAGAACTTATTTACAAACTAACACAGTCAATTTTGTAGCTTTATATGATAGTATCAAACTATAGAATCATAAAAAATTGAATTTGAGGCTTGTTTCAGTTTAAGAATCTTCTTTCAAATGCTCAGTTTTATTCCGCAGCTCAGGAATTGCAATTCTATACATATCTCGAATAAGTGAGTCCACTTCAATACGTCTTGCGTCTCAGTGGAGCGTACGTGTAATTTTTTCCGGATCGAGCCGGCTTGAACCGCCTCGAACCGGTTCCAACTGGATACCGCCGGTAGTTTCGAGTTAATGGCGTGTTTAGAGATTTGGGATTTATATATCCACGAAGAAACAGGATATTAAGGAGAATTGTTTGTTGTTATTTCTTAAACTTGTTCATCATTATTATAACTATATATGCAGTATAATTAAATGACTGAATAATATAAATCGCTAGGACATATTGTATTTATCATTCAAAGAAATCAAATTATCAAATATTATATAATAAAAATAAGTGTGTGTGTGTACTTATGCATGCACGTAAGAAGTTATACTACTTAGTTTTTTAAAGCATTTAAATAAGACCTTTTTTATTTTATTCTTATTCCTTAGCAAACCCTTTCATTTGGTACACATATAATAATGTTCACTTTGGAAATGATAAATCGCCATTTTGTAACGTCCGCCTATTGTATTAGGAATTGTGGCATTTGGGTAATTATGTAGTCACGAGAGCTAAATATATGTGCTAAGTTTTAGGTCAATTGGACAATGGGAAATGGGTCAAACATAACTTGCGAGATTTGATTACAGACAAACACCGGGACAGGTTAAACTAAAGAAAAGTTTATTATAATTTTAATGTTTTCAATATAATATATTATGTATATAGAAATACTGGAATAAATATCTTGAATATAGACATCACACTATAAACTACACTACACTAAAGGGAGATTAACGACTAACTTCATACTGTAGTCTAAATCTGTCGCATCAAATTTACTCTTATCCTTTTTCCCCCTAACGCGCCAAAAGAAGTATAACTTTAATAATATATTATGGAAAGAGTACAAGGTTCAAATTTAATAATTAAAAATATGGTAATTTATGTTTCACACAATATTTGGCTTATAAACAATAATATCAGCTATAAAAAACAATAAAAAAATGAGAGTAAAAGTTTAAGATGGCGCTGCTATACTTATTAAGCCTCAACGTTTCCACCAATCATAATAAAATTTACGAAATATGTAATCTGTTGCATATATGTATAAAGATATATGTACGTTATTTTTATCTATACATATAATAAAATTCTAACCGAGTCAAATCTGTACATTTAACATTTTTTGGAAAATCTTGTATAAATAGTCATTTTTATCGATAAGGAGACCGAATCTACAATTTTTAGAATTTTTGACTGTCTGTCTGTCTATGAACGTATCACGAGAAAACCACTGGACATATTTTGATAAAATTTGGTATGATGATAGCTGGTTATCTGGGTCAACATAATATAGGATTTTTTACAGCGGGAAAATATCTCATCTCTGAGAAATGTATACTAAACGTTAAACCGTACCTAATTTTAAGAGTAATATATAAATATCCGCTAGTCAAAATTGTTTTCTTTGAGAATAAGTAGATTGGAAAAACACTTAAAGGTCCCCGGAGAACAATTAGACTATGAATAAAGCTTCATATCTACACGTAATCATACTAATATTATAAACTTAAGTCCCTAGGTGCCCTTCGCAATTTATTATGCTATTAGGGAAGCTCTCAGAATGAATATTCTTTTCCCGACTTAATACATAAATATAAATTATAGCTTATAATCTTCCTAAATAATTTTTCTTTCTATTGGTGAAAACCGTGTGAAAATCTGTACAGTGATTTTTGATTTGTGCGGACAAAAAATTTACGTGAAATTTATACGATAAATAAAATTGAAGTGTCTGTTTGTAATGTCAAAAAAACACCGTTTTACTAAATGCATATGAAATTATATACGGTACTTAAGAGAAAAACATATTTTTTTTAATTTTGTTTGTCTGTCTGTTTATTCCAGATAATCTCTGAAACGGCAGGACTGATTTTGGCGGAACTTTCACTAGAAGATAGCTGATGTTATGTTATGAGGAAGTAACACAGGCTACTTTTATTTTAGAAAAAGAATTAGGGTTCTGCTCAAAAAAATTAAAACGTTCCTAGGGACGAACTCGAGCAAATCGAGGGTGAGTCGCTAGTATGAAATATATGAAAGTTTGTGAGCAAAAAAAGCCGCCGGCAAAAACTAGTAGGTATATCGAATAACAAAGAAATAAAATTATTGGTAGAAGCTCATAATTTTAATAAAATATGTGAAGTGAGGGCTAACAAGAGCAGTACAATTGTACAGGTAGCAGTAACGAGGGCACAGGTGTGCGTTACGGGAAAAATCACCGGTAAATCTCCACGAAAGATGGCTGTACATTACATTTAATGAGATTTTATACTTCGTAATTGCTTATATTGTGTGCTGATGGCGAATTATACAGTTGCTGGCTTTTAGCTTTGAAAGTGCTAAAAAAATATAAATCTGACATAAACTTTAGGGACAGACAAAATTTTAAAATTGTGTGTAACAACTTAACAAATAAAATAAAATCGGTCAAGTGCGAGTCATAGTCGCACATGGAGGGTTCCGTACCATCGTACAATGTATTTGCATTGCATTTTAAGATTCCTCATCTTGGTTTGTTAAAAATAAAAATATTTATAGATGTTGAAATTGAATAATAAAATTAAGTATTAAATTTTTGCATATACAGATAATTTAGTTTTATAAATTTAACAATACTATGGCTTTTTAGATAAGAGAATTGTAATATTTTTTCTAAACAAAGCAACATAAATATATTTTTGTGGATGTTTCTATTGTAGGAACCAAGACAGCAGGTGTACGTTACGAGGCAAATAATATCACACGTCGTCTTCCAGAGTTACTATCTGCATGTAAATCTATTTTTAGTATTATATAAGTTTGCTTGCAAGATATTCATAGCAAAATTACATTTTCTATTGTCATGAAGTCTATCTTTTTCTCAACCTTTAAAACCTCACTGAATTTATATTAATAAACTAGCGATTCACCCTCGTTTCGCTCAGGTTCGTCCCTAGTACGTTTTGACTACGATTATGATTTTTTGTTTCAACTTTTTTGGTCAATTTTTTCGATTTTTTAATAGTTATTCTAACTATTAGGGGCGGAGACAAATCCAACAAATCAAAGGTCATAAGAATCGGTCCAGCCGTTCTCGAGTTATAAGTGTTGTAACAAACCCGCTTTTGTTTTATAAATGTGTATACAGATAAATATAAAAATATTATTTAATATTATTAAATATATTAAATAAAAAACAGCATAAGGGTTTTTTTGGGAAATTCCACGAGATAGATGATAGGACAGCCGATATATTGCGATTTTCGCTAGATGATTTGAGCAAGGATGATTTGAGGTACCACCATATTTTCATTAGCCTAGTGGTAATGCGGTCACTTGGGAAATCGAATAAAGCAGGTTTGAATCCCGGGTCTCGCACTTCTGACATTTTCATGAGCAAATCACTTTCAACCAACAACTGATTATCATTTTTCTTAAGTGAAAGAAAACATCGTGAGGAAACCTGCGTGTGTTAGAGAACATAACCAGTTTTCGAAATACAGGTAAAGTCCGCCAACCCGAACATAGCCAGCGTGGTGGACTATGACCCTGATCTTGCTCGTATTGAAGGGAGACCCGTGCCCAGCAGTAGGACGTTAATAACGGCTGAAGGCGAATACGACATACATATAATTTTTATCATTTAAATACCCAAGAGAAGATTCGGGCTAAATTGGTTAATAAATATAACGCAATATTCAAGTAGAAATTAGTCTTAAACTAATATTTTTACACGTTCGAGAGCTTACTGAACAAGTTCTTGGATAGTTTGAGTGAAAGTAGGGGGAAGTGGGGATGATCTTAATTATATTAGGAACTAAGCAAACTCAGGGCACGCGATTCGTGAACTAACCGACGTATATTTTCCTTCGCTTAGTTTAATTAAAGGGTCTCCGAAGTTCGCGGCAAGTAACTGCTGTTTACTGCGGAATTTAGGTTATTTATTATATAAATTGTTTTATGGGATGTTATTAGCCTGTAGCGTGACTGGAATGTGGGCTGGCTTTCGGATGTATTGAATTTTAACTTACACTCATTATAATTGTTTTACTTATATATTATTATTTTTTTTTGATTATCGGACTATTATTATAAATGCAAATTTTTGTATGTTTGTTACTCATTCACGCTGGAACGGCTGGATGGATTTGCTTCAAGGATATGGACTTCAAATTGAGTACACAAGAAGTCCATATCCTTGAATCATACATAGGTATGTAGGGTTACACGCTGAGCGAGGAATTTGCTAATACATATATTTTTTAAAGTGCTAAGTCAATGCAATAATTAGAAATAGCTCATCTTATCTATAGGCTTCTCAGCTTTGATTACACACTAACAATTGAAGTAATAAAAACTTGTTAATTAAATATATATTACTAGTAGTTACTTTTTATGGAATAATAAAACCTTCTTTGCCTTTAGCCGGATTCCTTAGAAGAATGTCTTGAAAAAATAAATAATAATATGATAGTCGTTATAATTTCCCACGGCTGATCTTTTCTTTTATGTAAGTGGTGCAGGGTATAGTCCATTGCAATAGGCAAAGTCTTAAACTAGGTAAATCCACGATTTCATTGACCATATTAGCAAATGATAATGTGAAAAATGATTTGCAAATGAAAATCGCACAGATCCGAGCTAAGGCATCGCCCATTAGCTTCCATCACCAATAACTTACCCAAAAATACAAAAAAAATATTATAGAACGGGTTTCAATTTACAAAAACTCATTACTTTATATCTTACACGTGTTTTAAATTATGCATAAGTTCATTATAACAAGAATAATCCGACATGGGTTAAGTGCTTCCTATCCTCTTTTACTAATCCTTATTATTATTATAAGCTAGTGGCCTACCCTTGCTTTACCCAGTCCCTAAGACAACGTTTTACTCCAGAGAGTAAAGTCTTCTCTGTGTACTAAATTTCATATAAATCGTTCCAGCAGCGCCATAGAGTGTGTTGAGAGTACACAAACACACATACATAAATAAATATGTTGGGACATTTACACACAGCACCATCTAGTTCCATGTTAAGCGAGGCTTGTGTTATGGATACCAGATAGTTGATACACTACACATATATAATTTTTAAATACATACATTTTATAAATATAAACACCCATGACTGGAGTACAAACATTCATGCTCGTCACACAAATGAATGCCCGCCAGCGGGACTTGAACCCGCGACCGCTGGCACAAAAAGTAGGGTCACTACAAACTAAGCCAAACGAGTCATCAAACATGTTCGCATTAATAATATTAGGCCGATATAATCTAACAATATCTGATAGGCTAATCGAATTAATTCTTAGTTAATAATATAATTTTAGGATGCTTAAAATCACTTCCACGAAAAAATTCTAAGATTTTCGTGAATTTTTTACATTTTAATTAAAGCTATTTTCCGATTTTTTTCGCAATTCTTTTTTTATTAATAACTTAAATGCTTTACAGCAAACGTGGCCATAAGAGAGATTACAGTTTTCAAATGTAAAAAAAGTGTTTTATTTTAGTACCCTTTTTCTTCAAATTTTTCTCCAAATTATTGTACTTATTGACAACCAGAATTAAATAAATCTTGAACCATAAATTAATACATACATATATTATACAAAAAAACCACTCAAATTGCACAAACAAATTCCACCTCATTTTAAAGTGGGTCTAAACAAATTAGAAAACAGAAATTTGCTTTGTGGTTAAAAACCTACAACAAAATGTCTACAACGCGATTTCCTCTACCGTTCCCTTCAACCTGAAGTTATTGAGTGATCAACAAACAAATGAAGATTCCCCGTAAAATAAGGATCCCTTGCCATTGATCTTTATACTGGAAACTTCAGTTACGCATCCACTGTTTGAACGGCAGAAGTTTGAAAGCTTTTCTAAATTACTTGAGTGATGTCTGCAATGTAATATACAGGTTATAGCGATTACAATTAATATTATTTTTAATATTTTTGAAATTAATAACTAATCCTTTTACGACACGTTTGGCTCATTTTGTAGTAACCCTACTTGCTGTGCCAGCGGTCGCAGGTTCGAGTCCCGCTGGGGGCGCTCATTTCTGTGATGAGCACAAATGTTTGTACTCCAGTCATGGGTCATATTTATAATATGTATGTATTTAAACTTATATATGTATAGTGTATCAACTATCTGGTATCAATAACACAAGCTTCTTGGCTTACCATGGAACTAGATGGTACTGTGTATTAATGTACCAACATATTTATTTATACTCGTTTCTTACTATTTTACTTTTAGATTTAAGCTAATAGTAGCAGTTAAATAGAAATTAAGTAAATGCAATCGGCCAAACACCATTGTATGGTTACTAGAATGTTCTTTTTTATATTATAATTAAAGAAGTAACAGTATGTGGAGTGTTCAGTACGAGTTCATAAAAGTAATTATAAAAACTTTTAAAAAATTAATAAAAACCGACTTCCAGGCACTAAAATGTAAAAAATAACTAAACGGAGGTTTTCATTTAGAATAGATACCTAATCAGATATTTTCGAAGTTGGTGCCAGCCGATGCAAAGCAAATCTAATATATTTCGATACGTAAAATATATATTTACCTATTAGATATTCATATCTTACAATATTGTAGGCTGATTCTTCAAGTAATCGGTGAACATACATAAAAAAAAGGTTCCGACGAATTGAGAACCTCCTCCTATTTTTGAGAAGTTGATTAAAAATAGACATTATTATCGATACAGAGGCCGAACTTATACTTTTTAGAATTTTTGTCTGTATTTTTTGTCTGTCTGCCTGTCTGTCTGCCTGTGACCGCATCACGGAAAAACTACTGAAAGGGATTTTGATGAAATTTGGTATGATGATAGCTGGATATCCGTGTTAAGATATAGGATATTTTTTACTGCGGGAAAATATCTCATTTCTAATAAATCTATGCTAAACTTTAAAACGTAAATAAGGACGAATCCGAGCGGAGCGAGGGTGAGTTGCTAGTTTTAAATAAAACTATATTTTTGTTTTTTTTTTGTGGATATATTTTGAGATTTTATATTATTTTGATTTGGAGAAACTCTCCCGTGATCATGATCGCTGTAAAGCATTTGAAATGTCGGGAACCAAAAATTAAAATAAATTCGCGAAAATATCTGAAAACATTGTTTTATTTAAAAGCCATAAAACATTTACGTTCTACCCAGCTTTAATGCACGACCCCAGAACCCAAGCTCGTAACAGCATTATTCAATATTCTATGTCTTATGACTTAGACTCAAAAAGAAAATTCAAAATGAGCATTACTAACGAGCGATAACGTCTTCACTTCAAAGTGTCGACGCGGATTGAAACCAATGATTCTACGCATACATATCGATTGCTCGTCCAATTGACACGAAAAAATACATGTTCTGTTCAACAAAACCTCTTTGTTCGAACAAATTAAGTCATTCTTTCTTATTTTTTCGTGTTTTACAAGGAATTCGAACATAATGGCGTCGTGGACTTATAATTACGATATAACATGGCGCGGCGTTCATAACAATGTAATTTGTTTTATAATGTTTTCTCATATTTTGTATTGGAATATTTTATTATTACGATAGTCTGCTTTAGATTCTTATTTATTGTTTCCTTATTTATTGCTGTGGGTTCGCTCCTACATTTGAGATAGTTTACTTTTTGGGTTGTTTTACGACAATTAGTCAATAACGTGTTATTGTTTATTTATGTTCAACTAGCGACTCTCCCTCGCTTAACTCTATTTCATCCCTAGTGATAAATAAAAATAAATCTATCCCACGGGAACCGTACATTTTTCCAAAATAAAAAGTAACCTATGTGCTATTCTAGACTACAATATATCTTTGTACCAAATTTCATCTAGATCCGTTCAGCTGTTCTAGCTTGATTAACAAAAGTCCATTCAAACTTTCACATTTATAATATTAATGGAATAATGGGATTACAGGTCCCTACAGCAACTTTACAGTGCTAAAGTTCATCCAATTTTGTCCCCTTATTATACCGGAAACCTTTCCTATTTCCGCGGTCAAATGTAACACATCCTGACGTTCAATGCTATCCTTTATCGCTGTCTTTCTTGTGATATACTTCATCCTCCGGAAATCTTGGCGTTCCTGGGATATGAAAAAACTTTCTAATATAACCACTGCCTTAATAACCTTTGCCTTTTTCACTGGAATGACAAACAGACATATTTGGCATTTATTTGAACTTTATTATAGAACGAATAATCAGTAAAATAAATATGGGATAGCTTTCCTATTCAAGTATTATAAACAAATATTTGACATTTATTTAAAGTCATAGAAAAATAGACGTTCCGTTACCAAAAAAAAATTCAATGATATAAAATTTAAAACATTAATGACAAAATTTAACCTTATAAAATGGGGATGAAAGTTTGTATGAAGAATCAAGCTAGGGACGAACCCGAGCGAAGCGAGGGTGAGTCGCTAGTTTATCTATACATATAATAAAATTGTAACTAAGTCGAATCTGTACATTAAATATTTTTTGGAAAATCTAATTGAAATAGACATTATTATCGATATAGAGTCCGCATTTATAGTTTTTAGAATTTTTCTCTGTCTCTCTGTCTCTCTGTCTGTCTGTTACTGCATCACGAGAAAACCTCTGGACAGATTTTGATGAAATTTGGTATGATGGTAGCTGGTTATCCGGGTCAACATATAGGATACTTTTTACCGCGGGAAAATATTTCATTTCTAAGAAAAATACAAAAACTGTATTGTATACTACTATGTAAAACTTAAGAATTTGGTTTTTAGTCATCTGAACGCGGGCGGAGCCGCGGGCAATGCTGGTAATATTATAAATGTAAAAGTTTGTGAGTATGTATGGATGTTTGTGACTCAGTTACGCCAGAACTGCTAAACGGATCTGTATGAAATTTGGCACAGAGATAGATTATAGTCTGAAATAATATTAAAACTACTTTTTACTTCAGGAAAATATACGGTTCCCAAGGGATAGTTTTTTTTTATTTTCTAGAGGTGAACCCGAGCGAAACCAGGATGAGCCGTTAGTGTATATAGTATAGTGTGTGTAGTGTAAAAATGTTCTTTTAATAAGTATATATCCTTATTTAATGTTTGAATAGACCCTCAAGCTTATTTATAAACAAAGGGATTTATTATAGTAAACGCGACCAAAATGGCTTTCTAAAATATGAACTGTTATATCTAAACAGATTTCTTTCGCACCCAATTACGTCGCTAAGAGCTTTCCTAATGGTTTTTCAATGTTAGAACCATTATACAATTTCATTACTGTACCCTGGACATAAGCTTTGCTCGAATCACCTGTAATTAGAGGGAACCTTTTATAATATCCTAATTTTCACACAGTCCTAACTTCGTATCCCCGCTTTTATGAAACAACCTTGTCACATTAACCGGGAGTTTCAATTGTAATTACTCCCATAGCTATTAACAGGACAGTTAATAAACTGAAGGGTTGTTTGCTGTTAGTCCATTTTTGGTGTAAACATTTTGGAGTTGGGAACAATTGCTGTTTTATGATAGCCTTTTCATAGTAACAGTCAAATTACATAATTTGAAAGGCAAATTGTGTTGGGCACTTCGTAAGTTTCAATTAAACACAAATTTTACTTAGTTTTCATCTTTTGTTTCGTGAAACTGAATTTCGTGATTCTAGGTCAACGGGAACTACCATATAGGTTTTCGACCCAAAACCTATAGGGTTAACTTTTAGGTACTTCCGGTTGACCTATAATTGTCAATTTTGGTTAAAAGGAAGTTCTTACAGCAAAATTAAAGGGAAAATTTCGAAAAATAAAAATTTAAAAATTAAGGTAAATTTTGGTACTTACAAGTTTTCGCGAAATCTAAATTTGCCCATTTTTTTTATTGTGTTGACTTAGGACCTTGATTTTTATACACCTAATAGGGATTATGGATCTCAGTATCTGGTATAAATTTCTACTTGCTAGTTCCACCCGTTACTGAAAAAATCGGTGGTGACACACGGAGAAACAGACGGACAGATGGACAAGAGAGTGATCTTATAAGGGTTCCTTTTTTTACCTTTTCAGGTATGGAACCCTAACAAAGTCCATAAGTAATTATAATTTTAAAAACTAATATAAAATAAAACTGATATATAAATAAACGTACCAGTTACGAGTAAGTGTACATTAAGTGTAGTATAAAGACTCGTCGAAGCAAATTAAGTGAGTCCAAACTCAAAGGTTTTAATAGTAACTGTTGAAGAGTTCCACTATACATCTTCTGATTATCAAAACATTATTATTCACCATACAATTTCACCATCCTTCATTAAATGCCATCGAGGCTAACACCACATAATTTTTCACTAAAACAGTATTTACGAAACAATAAAATAACCCGTAAAAATGTACAATCTGTATTAAGTTTTCTGTAAAAGACAAACATTAAGGAGTTTCCACAACACTCTTCATCCACTAAGCCCAGTTAGAAGTGGTTGTAGGAGTTTGTCGCTTGCATTCAATTGGGAGGGTTGTTACAACTTCAGAGTACTTCGCGTCACTTGTGAACTGAACTTTGCTGAAGCTAAATATAAATTTAATTGATTGCACCTTGTAGTGTCTCGGTTTACTTTGAAACAGCGCAAACTCTTGAGATTTCTAGATCGGATACCAAAAATAGAAGCACCTTGGTAGTATGTTTGCCTTCTTTAGTCTGTTGGTCGGTTATTGTAGGTTAAGATTTTGCCTTAAAATATAAGACATAATGGTGGCGGAATCTTAAATGCATTTTTTTTCAAGTTGAGTCACCATTGTTGATAGCAATGTGATATGAGGTTAACTAAAGGAATATCCTATATTATAAAAAAAGCTATAATAATATATAAAGTATTTCTTTTTTGCTCATTTGAACGCGCTTCACTTGGAATTATCGATTCAAGTTGATAAAATTATATATATTTTTGAGTTTACAGTCTATTTCCTGAGAAAATATTTAGCTACCGTACATTACTTATTATATAATTTTCTTTGCTTTAAATAACTTTAATCATGTCACTATCCTATATTAGTATTATATAGTTTTGTTTTTCACCTAACTTAATCATAGAGTATGCATATGGAAAGAAGCGGGCCATTCCCAACACAAGTATCCTCGGATTACTTACAGGGAAGACTCGAACACAAAATGTAAGGATGATTAAGAAATAAAAACTATTTTTATTTTTATTTTATTATTACGTTATAAAAGAAATGCGCGAGCGAGGCCGCGAGCAATTGCTTGTGAATATAAATATAATTTTAGATTTCATTGTAAATCACCAATTTATAGTCGTACTTTCAACTTATTTGTAGCTTTACGTAGGTTCTATAGCAGTTTAATAAGTTCCGATTCTCGAGTACAGATAATATCTTAAAAAAGACCAAATAAAACGAAGCTCTATAAAACGTTGTAGATATAAAATTTTATTTTAAAGTATTCAACATTTAAACTGCATAGGCCAGGAAATACAGTTAAAAGTTGGTCGTGACATGTAAATTTTACTTGGAATTTGATGACTGAATTGAATCGTATGCAAACTAGTTTAACCGTTCCGCAGAATATAATTACAGTGTTACTTCCTAACGTAGTTTCCTGTTTTTTTCTAATATTCATAGTTTATTCTATCTTTTTGTAATTTTATACTAAAACCTAGAAATTGCCCGTGGTTTTGCTTGCGTTTCGGTGATTAATATTGACCTTTATGACTCTCACCCATATCCTCGATCAGTCAGTGAAATTCCATCATCTTTTTCATCCTTCTTCCATCTTCTATCCCACGAAGTTTTCGCATGATAAATAAAATTTATATTGCTTATAGCAACCATATGAACTCAGTATGGTGAAGGTATTTTGAAATCATATTATGAATTCATCATATCATATCATGATTGATTAGTTATTTAGAAAGTCATTTAATTTTGTAATATAACTGTAACCTTCATCTTAACTAGCAATATTCATCAGATGATGAACATTCTTAGTTAATATGAAGGTTATAGGTTAGATTCTCACTTCGAGTCACACAAATCTGTGATAAGATCCCGTCCCACATTACAGAAATATAGAAAAACAAAAAAGAGCTTAAACTCAAAACCAGGAAACAAAATTAAAATAAGTTTTTAAAAAACAAAGCAACATTTCGCGTTCTTCAAACCATTAAACCAGTTTATAGCCAATAGATTTTTAAAGCGACCAAACTTTCTGATCTATAAATTATTATTCAAAATTCCAGCCAAGTATTTTTAGGTTTGCGCCAAGCTTCGGAATTTGTTTTAAATAAACTCGAACACCTTTCGATTTCTAGTCACGGTCTAGTATTGAGCGCGTGAATTTTTCAGTTTAGCTGGGTGGAGCCTGGGGACGTACACGCGACGACAGCCGGCGATATATTCCTGTGAGATTTTGCAATTTATGAACTCTGTGGATTGGTTTAGCTCTTCCTACGTTTATTACATCGAATAAGTATAAATAATAAAATGGATATATTTTTGAAATTTACTGATTACGTTTTTTGATTTAATGATTACTCTATATCTATACTAATATTATACAGAGGTAAAGTTTGTAAGTTTGTGAATTGTGAGCTTGAGACGTTGTAGGGGGTGATCTCTGGATCTACTGAACTGATTTAGATGAAATTTAGTAAGAAGATAGTTTGAGACCTTGGAAAGGACATAGAATACTTTTTATCCCGAAAATCATCTCTTAAGGGGGTGAAAATAAGAATGAAAGTTTGTATGGGGAATCAACCTAGGGACGAACCCGAGCGAAGCAAGGGTGAGTCGCGAGTAATATTATAAAAAGGTAATGTTTGTGAGTTTGTGACGTTGTTGGGGGTAATCTCTGGATCTACTGAACCGATTTAGACGAAATTTGGTAAGAAGATATTTTGAGACACTGGAAAGGACATATACTTTTTATCCCAAAAATCATCTATTGAGTGGGTAAAAAATGTTGATAAAAGGTTGTATTGGGAAGCAAGCTAGGGACGAACCCAAGCGAAGCGAGGGTGAGTCATTAGTAAATAAAAAATATCTTGGGACATTATTTTAATGTACCAGAATTAGAAATAGTATGTATATCACGACGAAAGACAAACGTGTAATTTTAGTAAGTAAATATTATACATACTTATATCATAATTCCATCCTACTCGTATTTAGTCTTAATTACATTATTTATCATAATTATATTAATCTTTAAGGGCGGGACAGACAGAACGTTGCTCTCCATTATTAGTTAATCTTTTATTGCTAAATATAACGATCACTACGATTATGTCTAGTTCACTTGTACGTCATATGTCTGAATCGATTTCGGTCAGTGAGCATTTGGATAATTGAGAGAACGTGATGAAACGATAACATCCACTTCATTTTTGGTAATGAGAAAATTTATTTTATGTTCCTATTTTTATCTGTCTTCTATCTGCTCATAGGATTTACCTATGAAATGATTAACAAGAATAGTAATTGGGTCTGTAAATATAAACTACTGTTCACTTATTTGTAGTGTCTTGCATATGATATATAGTTCTTAGTTGCATATTCAGCTTCAATCCTTAGACGACACGTTTGGCTCAGTTTATAGTGACCCTACTTGCTGTGCCAGCGGTCGCGGGTTCATGTCCCGCTGGGGGCATTCATTTGTGTGATGAACACGAATTTTTGTACTCCAGTCATGGGAGTTTTTATAATATGTATGTATTTAAAATTATATATGTGTAGTGTATCAACTATCCGGTATCCATAACACAAGCCTCGTAGCTTACCATGGAACTAGATGGAGCTGTGTGTTAATGTCCCAACATATTATTATTATTATCCTTGGAAATCTGATAAGATTAGAACAAATCGCAATTTACAACACTATACATATATGTAGTACTTGTGTATTCATGGAGGAATATAATAATATCAAAAAAAAACACCGTACGTATCCGTACGTATACAATATGATGTCTCATTTATTTGCAAAATACGATGGGACGTCAATCTGACATGACTGATAGAAATCAGGCGTATGACCAATGCATTATGTAATCTCCAAGGCACGAAGGTGCAACAAAACAAACATGGGAACTTCAGGCTGCAAATTTCTTTTGACTTAAAAAGTTTAAATCTATCTCTAGAACACACACGAAATTATAATCATTCGTATAAGCTAGCTACAAAACACATGAAGAAGTCAACACATGTTTTTTTTCTCTGTGTGTATATTTTGCAGTCAGCCCAAGACTATGAGCAAATCTGTTCTGTGATGCTGTCAATATACTCGTATGTAATATAAAATTACATTATACAAAATAATAAACAACTTCATCTCCTGAGAAATCTCTATCTACACATAGTTTTACACCAGCGGGCGCGGGGTGTCACCGTTTGAAGGTAGTTTCCAATGAATTTCTGTCCCAACCTCAGAATAGAATCCTCAAGATTGAAAGATTTCCTTTATTCAACAGATGTATTTGATAAACAAGATTTTCGAATCATTTTTCAATTAATAACATTTGATAAACCTCGTGGTGTAGTGGCTCTCTTAATTGGTTCTGTCTAGTTTGTCAAAAGACATATTTTGGATTCAAATCTCACATGCGACAAATTCTTGTATCACATATACAATATATATGTCCGTATGTCCCAATGTAGGGCTTTAAGTGAAACGCCGTTATTTGTGGTCGATTGAAAACTGTACGATACTGATGTGGCATAGGGCATTGAAAGGAAATCAGTTTTCAGTGGCTAATGATGAATATCTGCCTGTCAGTACAATTAATGGTGTTTCTGAGTCCAACGTATTTAAAATGATCACTAAAAGTTAGATACGAAATCGCTAGTTTGACAGCTTTATATAGTTTGTTGTTGATACTAAATATTAGTATTATAAATGGTCGCAGCACCACGTATCTTTGATGATGTTATGTTTTACTGTTACGCATGTTATAATAAAGTTATCAAAAATTAGTCGAATATGAGATGAATATACGCATAAAACATACACCCGAATTGATAACTTTTTTTGATGTTTATCAAAAATAAAATAAGGCTCACGCTTAACTTGTGGTAATGAGAAACGAATTTTATCCATTGTTATAGGGGACCATTTCAAGGCTTGAAAGCAGATGCAAAAAGGTCATTATATTATGCTCGTGAGTTATTATAAATGAACTTAAAATATTTTACTTTCGAACCCTTACTTTTTAAATTGTAATAAAACCAACAAGTTTGCACGGTGGAATGTTGAAATTTTAAAATAACGAAGAGCAGTAAGAGCTCGGCCACAAGGAGGGTAACTGCTACTGACACTTAGACAACTAATGTCGACAATTGTACTGCATCTTTCTCGTTTTATATCCAATATACTGTTGCTTTAGCTGAAAATAATTCGGGGGCTTCAAATAAAATGATTTTTTTTTCTTGTTTCCTAATGATTATAACTTAGAAAATATTGTTAATTATTTAGTACTTTTGATAAAAAACATAATCATATTTAAAATAATCCTTTAAAAAAAATATTAAAGAAAAAATATTATAAATGTCAAAGAAACTATTATGAATGTCAAAAAACTCGTAATTTCATAAAAAAATTATCATTATTAGAACGCTACATTATTTCTTAGGATCTTAGGCTATAATCGCTTTGGATTGACATTCCAAATTTTTATTGATGTTTAGGGGAATCGAATTTGCTACCTTTTGTGCAGTAGGTAGTGTGGACAAAAAATCCGTACAACGAAATAACAATATCGTTATTTTAAGACAATTTTGGACAAAATCGAAATAAAAAAGTAAGTACTCAGGAGGAGTTATGTCGAAAAAAGCACTTAGCAGCTTCCACTTGTGTACGAATAACTGAAATAATTTTTAATAAAAAACTTTCAATGCTAGGCAATTCATTACTTTCGTTGTGGAATTATACTATTGAAACTTCATTGATTTGTAGACTCTTTTCGCTAGTGTTTTTAAAAATAAACACCGAAACTACAATAAATCTTTTGGAGGAGCGTAAATCAAAATATTCGTTCCAAACAAATTCAAATACTGAAGTTCGTTGAAACCAACTCGGAGAATAATATCAGAGTAAATGTCCAAACGGAACATAAATTTCATCATGCATAGGAACAATTATTTAACGCGGAGTTACAACGGTTGCGGTTAGCGGGTTCGAGGTCCAGCATTTGCATAAAGTTGCGCTCATTCTGGGCGCTTTGTGAGAGCCGCGCGTCACTATCATATCTGATTTGACGGTCTTTATAACAACCATATATAATGTCAATCACGCTTGTATTATTGCTTACATCGGCTTTATTATTTTAAACTAGAAACTTAGCATTTCGCTCGGGTGCGTCCCTAGGTACGCGAATTTTGTTCACAGTTTCATAGGGTTTAATTTTTTTTCTTAAATAAGAGTAGTCTAAGTTACTATTTATAATATCGGCTTCTTATAATATGTGCCAGTGAAAATGCCGTCAAAATCGGTCCAGCCGTTTCTGAATTATTATAATTATATATAATTATTTAAAAATTGTTTTTTTTTATATATATTTTCAGCTATTATTTTGACATTACAAACAGACACTTCAATTTTATTTATTTGTATAGATTACTACAGAATACTTTGTAGATGTCAATGTCTAGGACAAATATTTGGTCGAGTGTCACCTAAGTACATAACGATGATTTTCATCAGATCCCACTTAATATTACAGCACAGAAACTACGAACACGATACAACACTAGATATTATAGAAGTTGTCCAGTGGTATTGGACCATAACATTTTTTAACTTAACTTTAAAGCTCGCCAATAGCTAAAAGCAAAAAAAAGAAAAGAAAATCAGTTGTCAAACACAAGAGAAAAAGGTACTAAGCTGTTTTATCTTCGCCTATTATATATAGATCACTATTATAATTTATTTTGTCATCACAAAAAGCTTGCTACAAGTACAATATGAGCTTAGCAAACAATAATAATGGAAGTTTTGTGAGAATTCGATCTCTGTATAAAAACCAGTATTTCGGATCTCCAGGCACTCGCCTTTAGTTACAATTATAAGCTTAGCACTTGTTATTTTTAGACCTCAATTGGATAATTAATTATGGATTTAGAATTAATATACTGTGTTGTGAGGTGTGATGCGTGGTGGTGTGGTGTGAGATATGAATGTAATTATAGTGTTATAAGATTATTATAAGTTTTATGTATGTTTATTTAAACCAAGTGAAGCGGGTTCAAGTCCCGGGTCTTGCACCTCTGATATTTTCATGCGCGAATCATTTACAATATGATTACCACTTGTCTCACGGTGATGGAAAATATCGTGAGGAAACCTGCATATCTTAGAGAGCTTACAACTGAGCTTAAACTTAGCTTAAACCTTTGTGAATAGAAGGTTTATTATTTTCTGAATGAATATTAAAAGAGTCTATACATACCAAACTTAATTAGAATCGAGCGATAGATTGAGCGGCTTAGGCGGGAAAGGATATTTTCGGTGTACTCGTGGGACCATGATGATTTATACGAAAAAGACCATGAGGCTTAAACAAAATATTAAACATAGAAATCTGAAAAAAATATTGGAATGACAGATTTTAATTCTATAGGATAACGATTAAATTTGTCATTTCAATACAATTTTGGCTATTCTTCAACGATTATAGAAACTTATATGTTTATAGGCACTTGTCTGTCCAAGGAATATCCATAGTGTGTTTGTTTGTTTGTTTGTCCTTCTTTCACGTCGAAACGGATAGACTGATTGGCGTAATTTTTTGTGTGGATGTAGTTAGAGGGCTGAAGAGTGACATAGGCTATTTTTTTTGCTGCGGGAGATTACCTAATTCCGAAAATACGTCATACGACAATCCAAAAAAATATTTATGAGCAGAATTACTTGAAAATTGGTATTAATACTTTTTAATAAAATTAAATAAATACGTATTTGAGCATTTTTCGAAATTCCTCCTATCCTATATATCCTATAAGGGGGTAAAATTAGGGATGAAAGTTTGTATGGAATTACCTTACTACCAGTTTTAACACGAGCGAAGCCGCGGGTTCTGCTAGTGTCCTATAAATATTTTTTTATTTAGGTATTTATAATTATAGTCTCTACATGTTATTTAAAATTCTTTATATGCACGTGTCATTATATTAACCAATACCAATTTTGACAATTATTTTAAAAAAAGGGTGGATTTTTATCCTTCTTTTATGACTACCCATCATATTTTTTACAATAAAACTACCTATTAGGTCCAATAGAATTTAAAAGTCTACTACTACCTAGTCTCTTTTACAAATAATCAAAAATAATCCAAAAATATTTGTACAATCAATCCAAGTATTTACTTCACGCAAGAATAAAACTGACGATCTCCGTCATAATATTTGCTCTCCTTCTAGTTTTTATTCTCATATAATGCTTTGATCTAAACTAACCTGCTGTTGCCCTTAACAAAATATAACGAAAACGTGTATGCTATAATATCGTAAAAC
The DNA here is from genome assembly GCA_921882275.1 of Brenthis ino. Classification (NCBI taxonomy): domain Eukaryota; kingdom Metazoa; phylum Arthropoda; class Insecta; order Lepidoptera; family Nymphalidae; genus Brenthis; species Brenthis ino. Next base: position 10,641,087 of record OV170229.1, on the reverse strand, counting down.
GTTTATGGGATGTAAAAATGTACTAAGAACAGTTCATGTTAGTAACTCGGATGTTGATACATAAATGATGTGCGAAACTAGCTTTTTTATTTTGGTTTTCTCGTTTTTATTAATCAGTTACTTAAAGTCAATAAATATTAAGATAGATTTATCAATTAAAATTATATAGGTTCAAAATACAAGAAGAGAAGATAAGAAGAAGTAGTAAGCGAGAGTGATGGTGGTTTTTACCATCGCTCTTTATTATAAGAACTGGTTTTTTTTATCCATTACATATTATAGTTTTAATATGGATATTGGATATTAAAATATGTTGAAAAAACATAACTATTGGCTGTATTTGGTCTAAACAAAGTGAAGACTACTCTGGTAGAAATTAGGCTCCAATAAATAATTAGCTGTTTTTAATACTTCCTTAGATTTACGTTTAAATATTTGACTTTTGAAAACTATAATTAACAAATATTGTAAGGTACTTTGGTGCCATTTTTGTATTTTTGAATTCATTTTGTAGTTTTGTGAGTAGGCATTATCTGTAACAACTATATAATATGTTTGAGACATTTAAAATCTTAGTCTCTCCCGTGACCAATGATTTTTGTAAAGCATTCGAAACGTTTAAAACTAAAAATGAAAATAAATCCGAAAAGATAGTTTAACTTAAAATAGCTTTCTTTAATCGAAGTTGATTATTCTTTGATTCTATAATAATAATGCTATAAATAAAATATAATAAACTGTTTCGTCCGACCATTGCCGGCTTACAACTATTACTTTTTCGTGTACAATTAAAGAAGTAACCCATACAACCCCAGAAAAATAACTCCTAGATCTAGCCTTATTAATAAGTTCACAGTTTACACTTTGTAATAGAATTTTCGTAAATGAATTTAGTTGTTACATAAAATATTTATTATTTTCACAAACGACGTGACCTGTCTTAAGCATTTACATTGAAATTTCTCTTGTATATTTTACTAGAATTACCTCGAACGACACAACTTTGATACAATGTGGGAAGACAAAATTCCTTAGAACTTACATAAAGCTTACTTTGTTGATTTGTCGCTCCATCATACTCTATTGTGATGGACATGTATTATTAAAGTATGTAAATTGTTTAACTTGTAGATATTGAAATTATAATTCCAGAGATTACCGCAATAAAACACGCTTCAGATTTATATATAAGTATATAGTTACTTCTTTTAATGCAATAGTGGGCTATGAATCTGAATGGTGTGTTGAAAGTCTTGAATTCGATTCTTGGAAAGAGATTATTGATATTAAGTACTAAATCAAAGAGGATAAAAAAACCAGAGTTATCTCTCCACCAAAAATTGTCAAAACGAAAAAAATATATAGAATTTATTTGTCGATTTTATCCGAGCATAATTACATAAATTATACACAATCCGCCAAATTGTGGGTCTTGTCCTTTTTCTGGCGTTAGTTTATTAGGATTAGAAGTGGAGCATCAAATACAACGGCTTTTGGGCTCTTCAATATTTTCAGGCACACATTTTTCATTTTTTATATTGTCATTATCTACACGATTTGGGAAAGGAAGGACTCTGAACGCTGAGCTTTGTTTAGAGTTTTCAGCTTTTCTTGAACATTTTTTATTAGTTGAAGCAAAATATTAATATCATAAATGCTTAATTGCATTTCTTAATTGTTGGTGTTTCTTTTCACGCGCTGATGTTACAAATTGAAGATTTTTTAGTGTATAGAGATATTTTATATGGATATAAAGTTTTTTACATTTTTTTACTCATTGTGTTTCCTCTAATAAGTTAGCTTAAATTCACTAAAGATTTTTTGAGATGTAATTGAGTAGCTTAAGTCGGAAAAAGCTATAGATATCAAGATTAAGATTGAAAATTAGATAATACGAGGAACGAAAGAGAAATAAGGGGCTGGTATTATATAAAATATATACAAATATCTAAAACGGCTGAGACAGTAGTTAAACCTTACCAAAACTGTAATAAGTCCGCCACATCATTATATTAGATACGATTTCGCATAATTTAAACATAAATGTCAAATTTAGGCCAAATTCGACCAATATAAAGCCTTCATGGAGCAAACCATAATTCATTCGATATAGCAGAGTAAGCATAAATTGCCGACACCACACGAAAATCATTGAAAGTAGGATTTCGACTTTACCATTTATTTGGCAATAAGTTATATAAATGTTACAATTTATTTCATCGTCGGTTCAAAACATGCGTAAAATTGTTTTTAAATTATTATTTTTTGTTTAAATGGCACTTACTTTATTGTAAATAAAAGTCACAAGGACTCTCCCTCCTCAATCTCTCCCGTAACCATGATTGCTATAAAGCATTTAAAACGTCGGGAACCAAAACCAAAATAAATCCTAAAAAAAAACATTTGTGTGTACTTATGTACGCACGTATGAAGTTATACTACTTTGGCGTAACAGAACAAAAATAGCTAAATATTTCATCCCGTATGTCACAATACTATTTGTAAAAGGAATGCAGCTAACTTCATCATGTCGCTTTTTGGCTGTCGGTATGCACGCGCATCGTAAAAATTTTACTCTAATTTTTTTACAAACGTGCTAAAAGAAGTATAACTTCAAAAGAAATATTATTTCGGTATTATAAACAAAATAATAACGAAATTTAGGGGCATTATTAATTCTTATGTAAGTTAATATCCACCGTCTTTCAAAAGACATTCAATGTGGTTTATATTTATTGCATAATATCCGATATTTTTGGCACGTTATTATTATAAATTTATTTTCATAGTATAGTTCGAAAATTGGTACATATCTTCCCCCTTATGGGTGGAATTATAATTAGCTTTTGGCGACAACTTTTTGATACGTTGTGACAGTATACGGAAGTCCTTTTAGGGCGATGAGGGTACCGTTGGGTTACATTGAATATTCCCTTTTTAACACATAAGTTCCAAATAGTTATATATAATAGTATAATAGTAATATATAGTTCTGAATGATGGCACGTGTTAAGATAAAGAACATAATACATATACATAAAATTTTAACAAAACTCTTTTGCGTGTGTATCTTAATTAAATTGGAAGTTTCAATGATTTTTAAATTTTTAAAATCCATATAATGTTTTGCACAACTTCATAATATATAATGGCACCGGCCGTCGTGAAATGCTTTCTCTCGCCCAATCAACTCGCCCGAGCGTGGAGGGTGACTAAACCTCGTTAAGTAGAGGCAAGGTGACAGATAAACTACATATTGTAAAAAATAAATGAGACAATTGTATTATAAATGTTGCTCTAAAATAAAAATGGTAGAAAAATTTAAACTACCCGGGCGAAATTAGGGTAAGGTCGCCATACAGTAAAAATCTTTTCATATGTACATATTCTGTTTTAGAACAATAACCTTCTAGCGCAGCGCATCACAGCGACACCATCAATACTCGTATATCAATACATATTAATTACGCCAATAACGCAATATTAGCTTCGACTAAGCAAGATACATATATGACGTAGAACTGAAAGGAACAACGCCGGGTTAATCAATTTCATAGAGATGTGACGTGTTCATTGCATTGTAATACAATATTAGTGTCTGACTCAGTGGCAGCGATCCACGTCATGGGCTTCTAGTAATTCACTGGGTACGAAATACTTTCATAGATATATGAATATAACAACAGAACCCGTGGCTTCGGGCTTAAACTACAAATAAAATCTCTAAAAAGGTAGGTTTCATACAAACTTTCATCCCCTATTTTACCCCCTTATGGAATGGATTTAGAAAAATGCTAAAATATGTATTTATTTAATTATATTGAAGAGCTATAATATCAAGTTTTAAGTAATTCTGATCACATTTTTTAAGTTGTATTACAACGTGTTTTCCCGTGGGAATGAGATAATTTCCCGCAATAAAAAGTAGTCTATGGCACTCTCCAGCCCACCAACTATCTCCACACAAAAAATCATTTCGATCTGTCACTCTGTTTCGACGTGAAATAAGGACAAACAAACATACTTTCACATTTATAATATTAGAATGGATATGACATTGACATGAATTTAAGTGATACTTTACATCTTATTGGTGCTTGGAAAACAGCGTTACTATTATTTAACTATAGAAACAGAATTTCTACGTCATGAATTATAAAAATATTAGATGTGTGGGAGTCGAGACCGTGACCTTTCATACAATAGCTATATTATTTTGAATATTATGATTAGGTTTCAAAATTAATTACCGCTAAGACCCAACTGCTGTAAAGGCTGTAATTTTGACAGGTTGTTCCTAAAATGACAGGTTAAAATAAGACTAAAATATAATTTGAAATTCACCCCGATACAGAATGACAAAAGTTCCTCAAATATATTTTTTGACGTTAAATTTAAAAAAATAATCCATACAAGTTGAGATGTTAATATTATACATGTATGTGTAAACAAATTTACTTTGTCTTTCTTTTATACAACAGACGGACTTGATTTTTGAAGTTCCCTTCGAAGTTTAAGGGACAGTGTGGGATGTAGATTTTTCCTTCTGTTGGTACATCAAGTTAGCGATATATATATTAGCATATTACATAAATCTAATCTAACTTAAGCCAGGAAACTGTTCGCTAGTGTTATATGAAAAGTAATGCTTTCATAGGGCATAACATAACCATCTCTACCTGCTCTGTACCATAGCGATAGAACTTTAAGCTTCCAAGCTATAATTTCAACGGTACTGAAGCTAAAGTTGCAAAGTTCTGCAATAAAAGTTCATCGTATATACGTTACGCAACGTAAAGTCACGTAGGCGGATAATGCACGGCTATAAAAGAAGTGTCTACACAATTGTTTCGATGCAGAGCGACGATTGCATCTTCATTTTTACCTTCTCCTTTGGTTCGCTTAGACACTAATTACATACTGTGTGAATGTATTATAAGGTATCGAAGTTTTTTTAATTAGTTCTTAGCAAGAAATTTCGTGTACATTCAATGTTAAAGTTGCTTAAAAGTTTTATTCTAATTAATATGGGACTATCCTTTAGGTATAATATAACTAAAGATATCGCATGTTTAATAATAACAGCAGAAATTAAATAAATAATATTACCACAATATATTCAATTACATATTTTTTAAATGTTTAAAACTTTAAATCATGATCTCTCCTGTGACCACGATTGCTGTAAAGGATTCGGGAACCAAAAATCAATATAAATCCGCGAAAAAATCCGAAAGGATAGTTTTATCAAGTCAAATATTCGCGTAAATCTAAGAAAGTATTAAGTGAGTATAGTTATCAATATACCCAACATAATGAAAATAATTTACAAAACTCATTGTACTTTTAAAGTACTAAAAACCAAAATAAGATTTAAAAAAAACGTTCGCCTAGTGCTTAATCCGAAGCGGTTAAGCCAATTTCATCAAGATTTTCACTAACGAGTAGAGAATATTGGTAAAAACATGCAAGCAAAGTCACAGGCCCAAGCTCATTATAAATTAAACGAGCCATTTCTAATTACCACATACATTTTAGCCCACAATATCCCGGCAGACCGCGCCTTCCAAATAGCTTCGAGCTAACATTCAACAATAACAAATATAACGAATTAGCACCATTAAGCCCCGAAATACCGCCAGAACACAAAATAAGACACACTGTACGATAAATCTAACCACGCGAAATACCTCTTTGTAACTCCATGTCAATGCTGTTTGCCAAATTGCCTCAGGAATCTCGCTCTAACACCCAAACGAAATTAAACCTAACACTAAAGGTGTAAAGTCCATTATTATTTGGCACATATACATGCATTTTAGTGCGTGTGCAAGGCGCGAATTGCTACCATTCAAGTTGACTTGTTGAGGTCGTTACGTAGAATTGTCGCTGTAACGTATGTTATAAGCGTAATGGTTTTATTCAAGGCGTTGCTGCCCGCTGGTACCAGTGTTATGAAATTACAGGAACTAATCTTCCTTTTAGATTTAACATCCACTTCATTTTTGGTAATGAGAAAATTTATTTTATGTTCCTATTTTTATCTGTCTTCTATCTGCTCATAGGATTTACCTATGAAATGATTAACAAGAATAGTAATTGGGTCTGTAAATATAAACTACTGTTCACTTATTTGTAGTGTCTTGCATATGATATATAGTTCTTAGTTGCATATTCAGCTTCAATCCTTAGACGACACGTTTGGCTCAGTTTATAGTGACCCTACTTGCTGTGCCAGCGGTCGCGGGTTCATGTCCCGCTGGGGGCATTCATTTGTGTGATGAACACGAATTTTTGTACTCCAGTCATGGGAGTTTTTATAATATGTATGTATTTAAAATTATATATGTGTAGTGTATCAACTATCCGGTATCCATAACACAAGCCTCGTAGCTTACCATGGAACTAGATGGAGCTGTGTGTTAATGTCCCAACATATTATTATTATTATCCTTGGAAATCTGATAAGATTAGAACAAATCGCAATTTACAACACTATACATATATGTAGTACTTGTGTATTCATGGAGGAATATAATAATATCAAAAAAAAACACCGTACGTATCCGTACGTATACAATATGATGTCTCATTTATTTGCAAAATACGATGGGACGTCAATCTGACATGACTGATAGAAATCAGGCGTATGACCAATGCATTATGTAATCTCCAAGGCACGAAGGTGCAACAAAACAAACATGGGAACTTCAGGCTGCAAATTTCTTTTGACTTAAAAAGTTTAAATCTATCTCTAGAACACACACGAAATTATAATCATTCGTATAAGCTAGCTACAAAACACATGAAGAAGTCAACACATGTTTTTTTTCTCTGTGTGTATATTTTGCAGTCAGCCCAAGACTATGAGCAAATCTGTTCTGTGATGCTGTCAATATACTCGTATGTAATATAAAATTACATTATACAAAATAATAAACAACTTCATCTCCTGAGAAATCTCTATCTACACATAGTTTTACACCAGCGGGCGCGGGGTGTCACCGTTTGAAGGTAGTTTCCAATGAATTTCTGTCCCAACCTCAGAATAGAATCCTCAAGATTGAAAGATTTCCTTTATTCAACAGATGTATTTGATAAACAAGATTTTCGAATCATTTTTCAATTAATAACATTTGATAAACCTCGTGGTGTAGTGGCTCTCTTAATTGGTTCTGTCTAGTTTGTCAAAAGACATATTTTGGATTCAAATCTCACATGCGACAAATTCTTGTATCACATATACAATATATATGTCCGTATGTCCCAATGTAGGGCTTTAAGTGAAACGCCGTTATTTGTGGTCGATTGAAAACTGTACGATACTGATGTGGCATAGGGCATTGAAAGGAAATCAGTTTTCAGTGGCTAATGATGAATATCTGCCTGTCAGTACAATTAATGGGGTATCTGAGTCCAACGTATTTAAAATGATCACTAAAAGTTAGATACGAAATCGCTAGTTTGACAGCTTTATATAGTTTGTTGTTGATACTAAATATTATTATAATAAATGGTCGCAGCACCACGTATCTTTGATGATGTTATGTTTTACTGTTACGCATGTTATAATAAAGTTATCAAAAATTAGTCGAATACGAGATGAATATACGCATAAAACATACACCCGAATTGATAACTTTTTTTGAAGTTTATCAAAAATAAAATAAGGCTCACGCTTAACTTGTGGTAATGAGAAACGAATTTTATCCATTGTTATAGGGGACCATTTCAAGGCTTGAAAGCAGATGCAAAAAGGTCATTATATTATGCTCGTGGGTTATTATAAATTAACTTAAAATATTTTACTTTCGAACCCTTACTTTTTAAATTGCAATAAAACCAACAAGTTTGCACGGTGGAATGTTGAAATTTTAAAATAACGAAGAGCAGTAAGAGCTCGGCCACAAGGAGGGTAACTGCTACTGACACTTAGACAACTAATGTCGACAATTGTACTGCATCTTTCTCGTTTTATATCCAATATACTGTTGCTTTAGCTGAAAATAATTCGGGGGCTTCAAATAAAATGATTTTTTTTTCTTGTTTCCTAATGATTATAACTTAGAAAATATTGTTAATTATTTAGTACTTTTGATAAAAAAAACATAATCATATTTAAAATAATCCTTTCAAAAAAAAAATTAAAGAAAAAATATTATGAATGTCAAAGAAACTATTATGAATGTCAAAAAACTCGTAATTTCATAAAAAAATTATCATTATTAGAACGCTACATTATTTCTTAGGATCTTAGGCTATAATCGCTTTGAATTGACATTCCAAATTTTTATTGATGTTTAGGGGAATCGAATTTGCTACCTTTTGTGCAGTAGGTAGTGTGGACAAAAAATCCGTACAACGAAATAACAATATCGTTATTTTAAGACAATTTTGGACAAAATCGAAATAAAAAAGTAAGTACTCAGGAGGAGTTATGTCGAAAAAAGCACTTAGCAGCTTCCACTTGTGTACGAATAACTGAAATAATTTTTAATAAAAAACTTTCAATGCTAGGCAATTCATTACTTTCGTTGTGGAATTATACTGTTGAAACTTCATTGATTTGTAGACTCTTTTCGCTAGTGTTTTTAAAAATAAACACCGAAACTACAATAAATCTTTTGGAGGAGCGTAAATCAAAATATTCGTTCCAAACAAATTCAAATACTGAAGTTCGTTGAAACCAACTCGGAGAATAATATCAGAGTAAATGTCCAAACGGAACATAAATTTCATCATGCATAGGAACAATTATTTAACGCGGAGTTACAACGGTTGCGGTTAGCGGGTTCGAGGTCCAGCATTTGCATAAAGTTGCGCTCATTCTGGGCGCTTTGTGAGAGCCGCGCGTCACTATCATATCTGATTTGACGGTTAGTTATCTTTATAACAACCATATATAATGTCAATCACGCTTGTATTATCGCTTACATCGGCTATATTATTTTAAACTAGAAACTTAGCATTTCGCTCGGGTGCGTCCCTAGGTACGCGAATTTTGTTCACAATTCCATAGGGTTTAATTTTTTTTCTTAAATAAGAGTAGTCTAAGTTACTATTTATAATATCGGCTTCTTATAATATGTGCCAGTTAAAATGCCGTCAAAATCGGTCCAGCCGTTTCTGAATTATTATAATTATATATAATTATTTAAAAAATGTTTTTTTTATATATATATTTTCAGCTATTATTTTGACATTACAAACAGACACTTCAATTTTATTTATTTGTATAGATTACTACAGAATACTTTGTAGATGTCAATGTCTAGGACAAATATTTGGTCGAGTGTCACGTAAGTACATAACGATGATTTTCATCAGATCCCACTTAATATCACAGCACAGAAACTACGAACACGATACAACACTAGATATTATAGAAGTTGTCCAGTGGTATTGGACCATAACATTTTTTAACTTAACTTTAAAGCTCGCCAATAGCTAAAAGCAAAAAAAAGAAAAGAAAATCAGTTGTCAAACACAAGAGAAAAAGGTACTAAGCTGTTTTATCTTCGCCTATTATATATAGATCACTATTATAATTTATTTTGTCATCACAAAAAGCTTGCTACAAGTACAATATGAGCTTAGCAAACAATAATAATGGAAGTTTTGTGAGAATCCGATCTCTGTATAAAAACCAGTATTTCAGATCTCCAGGCACTCGCCCTTAGTTACAATTATAAGCTTAGCACATTTTTATTTATAACTCAATTGGATAATTAATTATGGATTTAGAATTAATGTACTGTGTTGTGAGGTGTGATGCGTAGTGGTGTGGCGTGAGATATGAATGTAATTATAGTGTTATAAGATTATTATAAGTTTTATGTATGTTTATTTAAACCAAGTGAAGCGGGTTCAAGTCCCGGATCTTGCACCTCTGATATTTTCATGCGCGAATCATTTACAATATGATTACCACTTGTCTCACGGTGATGGAAAATATCGTGAGGAAACCTGCATATCTTAGAGAGCTTACAACTGAGCTTAAACTTAGCTTAAACCTTTGTGAATAGAAGGTTTATTATTTTCTGAATGAATATTAAAAGAGTCTATACATACCAAACTTAATTAGGATCGAGCGATAGATTGAGCGGCTTAGGCGGGAAAGGATATTTTCGGTGTACTCGTGGGACCATGATGATTTATACGAAAAAGACCATGAGGCTTAGACAAAATATTAAAAATAGAAATCTAAAGAAAAAATATTGGAATGACAGATTTTAATTCTATAGGATAACGATTAAATTTGTCATTTCGATACAATTTTGGCTATTCTTCAACGATTATAGAAACTTATATGTTTATAGGCACTTGTCTGAAGTCCAAGGAATATCCATATTAATATTATATATGTGAAAGTGTTTGTTTGTTTGTCCTTCTTTCACGTCGAAACGGATTGACTGATTGGCGTAATTTTTTGTGTGGATGTAGATAGAGGGCTGGAGAGTGACATAGGCTATTTTCTTGCTGCGGAAGATTATCTAATTCCCACAGGAAAATACGTCATACTACAATTCAAAAAAATATTAATGAGCAGAATTACTTGAAAATTGGTATTAATACTTTTTAATAAAATTAAATAAATACGTATTTTAGCATTTTTCGAAATTCCTCCTATCCTATCCTATATATCCTACAAGGGGGTAAAATTACGGATGAAAGTTTGTATGGAACTACCTTACTACCAGTTTTAACGCGAGCGAAGCCGCGGGTTCTGCTAGTATCCTATAAATATTTTTTTATTTAGGTATTTATAATTATAGTCTATTTACATGTTATTTAAAATTCTTTATATGCACGTGTCATTATATTAACCAATACCAATTTTGATAATTATTTTAAAAAAAGGGTGGATTTTTATCCTTCTTTTATGACTACCCATCATATTTTTTACAATAAAACTACCTATTAGGTCCAATAGAATTTAAAAGTCTACTACTACCTCTTCTACAAATAATCAAAAATAATCCAAAAATATTTGTACAATCAATCCAAGTATTTACTTCACGCAAGAATAAAACTGACGATCTCCGTCATAATATTTGCTCTCCTTCTAGTTTTTATTCTCATATAATGCTTTGATCTAAACTAACCTGCTGTTGCCCTTAACGAAATATAACGAAAACGTGTATGCTATAATATCGTAAAACGTTTATGGGATGTAAAAATGTACTAAGAACAGTTCATGTTAGTAACTCGGATGTTGATACATAAATGATGTGCGAAACTAGCTTTCTTATTTTGGTTTCCTCGTTTTTATTAATCAGTTACTTAAGGTCAATAAATATTAAGATAGATTTATCAATTAAATATTATATAGGTTCAAAATACAAGAAGAGAAGATAAGAAGAAGTAGTAAGCAAGAGTGATGGTGGTTTTTACCATCGCTCTTTATTATAAGAACTGTTTTTTTTAGCCATTACATAAAATTTTAATATGGATATTGGATATTAAAATATGTTGAAAAAACATAACTATTGGCTGTATTTGGTCTAAGCAAAGTGAAGACTACTGTAGTAGAAATTAAACCCCAATAAATAATTAGCTGTTTTTAATACTTTCTTAGATTTAAGTCTAAATATTTGACTTTTGAAAATTATAATTAACAAATATTGTGAGGTACTTTGGTGCCATTTTTGTATTTTTGAATTCATTTTGTAATTTTGTGGGTAGGCATTATCTGTAACAACTATATAATATGTTTGAGACATTTAAAATCTTAGTCTCTCCCGTGACCAATGATTGTAAAGCATTCAAAACGTTTAAAACTAAAAATGAAAATAAATCCGAAAAGATAGTTTAACTTAAAATAGCTTTCTTTAATCGAAGTTGATTATTCTTTGATTCTATAATAATAATGCTATAAATAAAATATAATAAACTGTTTCGTCCGACCATTGCCGGCTTACAACTATTACTTTTTCGTGTACAATTAAAGAAGTAACCCATACAACCCCAGAAAAATAACTCCTAGATCTAGCCTTCTTCATAAGTTCACAGTTTACACTTTGTAATAGAATTTTCGTAAATGAATTTAGTTGTAACATAAAATATTTATTATTTTCACAAACGACGTGACCTGTCTTAAGCATTTACATTGAAATTTCTCTTGTATATTTTACTAGAATTACCTCGAACGACACAACTTTGATACAATGTGGTAAGACAAAATTCCTTAGAACTTACATAAAGCTTACTTTGTTGATTTGTCGCTCCATCATACTCTATTGTGATGGACATGTATTATTAAAGTATGTAAATTGTTTAACTTGTAGATATTGAAATTATAGTTCCAGAGATTACCGCAATAAAACACGCTTCAGATTTATATATAAGTATATAGTTACTTCTTTTAATGCAATAGTGGGCTATGAATCTGAATGGAGTGTTGAAAGTCTTGGATTCGATTCTTGGAAAGAGATTATTGATATTAAGTATTAAATCAAAGAAGATAAAAAAGCCAAAGTTATCTCTCCACCAAAAATTGTCAAAACGAAAAAAATATATAGAATTTATTTGTCGATTTTATCCGAGCATAATTACATAAATTATACACAATCCGCCAAATTGTGGGTCTTGTCCTTTTTCTGGCGTTAGTTTATTAGAATGAGAAGTGGAGCATCAAATACAACGGCTTTTGGGCTCTTCAATATTTTCAGGCACACATTTTTCATTTTTTATATTGTCATTATCTACACGATTTGGGAAAGGAAGGACTCTGAACGCTGAGCTTTGTTTAGAGTTTTCAGCTTTTCTTGAACATTTTTTATTAGTTGAAGCAAAATATTAATATCATAAATGCTTAATTGCATTTCTTAATTGTTGGTGTTTCTTTTCACGCGCTGATGTTACAAATTGAAGGTTTTCTAGTGTATAGAGATATTTTATATGGATATAAAGTTTTTTACATTTTTTTACTCATTGTGTTTCCTCTAATAAGTTAGCTTAAATTCACTAAAGATTTTTTGAGATGTAATTGAGTAGCTAAAGTCGGAAAAAGCTATAGATATCAAGATTAAGATTGAAAATTAGATAATACGAGGGACGAAAGAGAAATAAGGGGCTGGTATTATATAAAATATATACAAATATCTAAAACGGCTGAGACAGTAGTTAAACCTTACCAAAACTATAATAAGTCCGCCACATCATTATATTAGATACGATTTCGCATAATTTAAACATAAATGTCAAATTTAGGCCAAATTCGACCAATATAAAGCCTTCATGGAGCAACCCATAATTCATTCGATATAGCAGAGTAAGCATAAATTGCCGACACCACACGAAAATCATTGAAAGTAGGATTTCGACTTTACCATTTATTTGGCAATAAGTTATATAAATGTTACAATTTATTTCATCGTCGGTTCAAAATATGCGTAAAATTGTTTTTAAATTATTATTTTTTGTTTAAATGGCACTTACTTTATTGTAAATAAAAGTCACAAGGACTCTCCCTCCTCAGTCTCTCCTGTAACCATGATTGCTATAAAGCATTCAAAACGTCGGGAACCAATAACCAAAATAAATCCTAAAAAAAAACATTTGTGTGTACTTATGTACGCACGTATGAAGTTATACTTCTTTGGCGTAACAGAACAAAAATAGCTAAAGATTTCATCCCGTATGTCACAATACTGTTTGTAAAAAGAATGCAGCTAACTTAATCATGTCGCTTATTGGCAGTCGGTGTGCGTGCGCATCGTAAATATTTTAGTCTATTTTTTTTACAAACGTGCCAAAAGAAGTATAATTCCAAAAACATTTTATTTTGGTATCATAAACAAAATAATAATGAAATTTAGGGACATTATTAATTCTTATGTAAGTTAATATCCACCGTCTTTCAAAAGACATTCAATATGGTTTTATATTTATTGCATAATATCCGATATTTTTGGCACGTTATTATTATGAATTTATTTTCATAGTATAGTTCGAAAATTGGTACATATCTTCCCCCTTATGGGTGGAATTAGAATTAGCTTTTGGCGACAACTTTTTGATACGTTGTGACAGTATACGGAAGTCCTTTTAGGGCGATAAGGGTACCGTTGGGTTACATTGAATATTCCCTTTTTGACACATAAGTTCCAAATAGTTATATATAATAGTATAATAGTAATATATAGTTCTGAATGATGGCACGTGTTAAGATAAAGAACATAATACATATACATAAAATTTTAACAAAACTCTTTTGCTGCGTTTATCTATAGTGTGTGTGTATCTTAATTAAACTGGCAGATTCAATGATTTTTAAATTTTTAAAATCCATATAATGTTTTGCACAACTTCATAATATATAATGGCACCGGCCGTCGTGAAATGCTTTCTCTCGCCCAATCAACTCGCCCGAGCGTGGCGGGTGACTAAACCTCGTTAAGTAGAGGCAAGGTGACAGATAAACTACATATTGTAAAAAATAAATGAGACAATTGTATTATAAATGTTGCTCTAAAATAAAAATGGTAGAAAAATTTAAACTACCCGGGCGAAATTAGGGTAAGGTCGCCATACAGTAAAAATCTTTTCATATGTACATATTCTGTTTTAGAACAATAACCTTCTAGCGCAGCGCATCACAGCGACACCATCAATACATATTAATTACGTCAATAACGCAATATAAAAACTTTTTAACAAAAAATAAAAACCGACTTCAAACAAAAGCGCTAAAAAGTAAAAAATAACTGATTGGTAGTTTTCATTTACTATACATACCTAATCAAATATTTTCGAAGTCGGTGTGCTTTGCTTTGTATGAGCTGGCACCGATTTCGAAAATATTTGATTAGGTATGTATTTAATAGGTAGGCTTTAATTACTTAGCCAAAGCACACCGACTTCGAAAATATTTGATTAGGTATGTATAGTAAATGAAAACTACCAATCAGTTATTTTTTACTTTTTAGCGCTTTTGTTTGAAGTCGGTTTTTATTTTTTGTTAAAAAGTTTTTATTTTTCCCTTTTTAGTGTAGACAGTAGTAGCAAAGTAAGAATTCTAACGTGTTAGGCTTGTCAAATCAAACAAAACAAGCCCAAACTCAAGTATCTACTATTAGCCGTTGAAGAGTTCCACCTATCCACCTGGCCTTATCATCAGATCAGGTCAACAATATCGAACTACTGTACTATCAACGGAAATAGAAACACTTGCAAAGTTTCAAGTCAATATGACAATTAGAAGTAGGTTAAATTCATTATTAGCTATTTTTCCACCCTTAGGGGTGGTATTTTTTTTTGAAATTTAAATGGGACCAATCTGGAAGTATACTCTTTCAAACAACACAAAAATTGTCCAAATCGGTTAATAAATGACGGAGTTCTGAGGTAACAAACATAAAAAAAAAAAAAAAAAACAAAAAAAAAATACAGTCGAATTGAGAACCTCCTCCTTTTTGAAGTCGGTTGATTAGCTTTGACTAAGCAAGATACATATATGACGTAGAACTGAAAGGAACAACGCCGGGTTAATCAATTTCATAGAGATGTGACGTGTTCATTGCATTGTAATACAACATTAGTGTCTGACTCAGTGGCAGCGATCCACGTCATGGGCTTCTAGTAATTCACTGGGTACGAAATACTTTCATAGATATATGAATATAACAACAGAACCCGTGGCTTCGGGCTTAAACTACAAAAAAATCTCTAAAAAGGTAGGTTTCATACAAACTTTCATCCCCTATTTTACCCCCTTATGGAATGGATTTAAAAAAATGCGAAATTATGATTTATTTAATTATATTGAAGAGCTATAATACCAAGTTTAAATTAATTCTGATCACATTTTTAAGTTGTATTACAACGTGTTTTCCCGTGGGAATGAGATAATTTCCCGCAATAAAAAGTAGTCTATGTCACTCTCCAGCCCACCAACTATCTCCACACAAAAAATCATTTCAATCTGTCACTCTGTTTCGACGTGAAATAAGGACAAACAAACATACTTTCACATTTATAATATTAGAATGGATATGACATTGACATGAATTTAAGTGATACTTTACATCTTATTGGTGCTTGGAAAACAGCGTTACTATTATTTAACTATAGAAACAGAATTTCTACGTCATGAATTATAAAAATATTAGATGTGTGGGAGTCGAGACCGTGACCTTTCATACAATAGCTATATTATTTTGAATATTATGATTAGGTTTAAAAATTAATTACCGCTAAGACCCAACTGCTGTAAAGGCTGTAATTTTGACAGGTTGTTCCTAAAATGACAGGTTAAAATGAGACTAAAATATAATTTGAAATTCACCCCGATACAGAAGGACAAAAGTTCCTCAAATATATTTTTTTATTTTAAATTTAAAAAAATAATCCATACAAGTTGAGATGTTAATATTATACATGTATGTGTAAACAAATTTACTTTGTCTTTCTTTTATACAACAGACGGACTTGATTTTTGAAGTTCCCTTCGAAGTTTAAGGGACAGTGTGGGATGTAGATTTTTTCTTCTGTTGGTACATCAAGTTAGCGATATATATATTAGCATATTACATAAATCTAATCTAACTTAAGCCAGGAAACTGTTCGCTAGTGTTATATGAAAAGTAATGCTTTCATAGGGCATAACATAACCATCTCTACCTGCTCTGTACCATAGCGATAGAACTTTAAGCTTCCAAGCTATAATTTCAACGGTACTGAAGCTAAAGTTGCAAAGTTCTGCAATAAAAGTTCATCGTATATACGTTACGCAACGTAAAGTCACGTAGGCGGATAATGCACGGCTATAAAAGAAGTGTCTACACAATTGTTTCGATGCAGAGCGACGATTGCATCTTCATTTTTACCTTCTCCTTTGGTTCGCTTAGACACTAATTACATACTGTGTGAATGTATTATAAGGTATCGAAGTTTTTTTAATTAGTTCTTAGCAAGAAATTACATGTACATTCAATGTCAAAGTTGCTTAAAAGTTTTATTCTAATTAATATGGGAACATCGTTTAAGTATAACATAAATAAATAAAGATATCGCATGTATAATAACAGCTGAAATAAAATAAATAATATTACCTATTAATATTCAATTATAATTTTTTTAAATGTTTAAATAATGATCTCAACCGTGACCACGATTTCTGTAAAGGATTCAAAACTACGGGAACTAAAATTTAATATAAATCCGCGAAAAAATCCGAAAGGATAGTTATATCAAGTTAAATATTTGCGAAAATCAAAAAAAAATTAAGTGAGTAGTTATCAATATACCCAACATAATGAAAATAATTTACAAACTCATTGTACTTTTAAAGTACTAAAACCCGAAATAAAATTAAAAAAAAAATTGTCTCCTAATGCCTAATCTGAAGCGGTCAAGCCAATTTTATCTAGATTTCCACTTACGAGTAGAGAGTATTGGTAAAAACATGCAAGCAAAGTCACAGGCCCAAGCTCATTATAAATTAAACAAGCCATTTCTAATTACCACATACATTTTAGCCCACAATATCCCGGCAGACCGCGCCTTCCAAATAGCTTCGAGCTAACATTCAACAATAACAAATATAACGAATTAGCACCATTAAGCCCCGAAATACCGCCAGAACACAAAATAAGACACACTGTACGATAAATCTAACCACGCGAAATACCTCTTTGTAACTCCATGTCAATGCTGTTTGCCAAATTGCCTCAGGAATCTCGCTCTAACGCCCAAACGAAATTAAACCTAACACTAAAGGTGTAAAGTCCATTATTATTTGGCACATATACATGCATTTTAGTGCGTGTGCAAGGCGCGAATTGCTACCATTCAAGTTGACTTGTTGAGGTCGTTACGTAGAATTGTCGCTGTAACGTATGTTATAAGCGTAATGGTTTTATTCAAGGCGTTGCTGCCCGCTGGTACCAGTGTTATGAAATTACAGGAACTAATCTTCCTTTCAGATTTTAAGGCCTATACACACGATGATTTTTTTACGTGCTGTACTTACAATAAGCAGGACTCAAATCTACGATAATCAGTTTGATTCTGTTCAAGCTATCATGGAAAACCATTTAGAACATTTACCTAAGAATAACAAATATTTAACTGACTTCCAAAAAGGAGGAGGCTATCAATTCGTCGGAATCTTTTTTTTTCTTTTTTTTATTTATGTTCATCGATTACTCGAAGACGCCTGAACCGATTTGGATTTTTTTTTGTTTCAAAGGGTTGTTTTTTTGTTGTTCTCAGGTCCCATATAGATTTTATCGAAATCGGTCGAGCGGTTTTTAAAAAAATCAACAATAAATATATTTTTTGAATAAATTGTTTAATTGAAAATGTTATTAAAATACTTTCTTCTTACAAATTACCTGCTTATTATATCTACACTAAAAATAGATAAATAAAAACTTAAAAAAACCGACTTCCAGGCACTAAAATGATAAAAATAACTAAACAGGGGTTCTCATAATTATTCTAAATGAAAACCCCCGTTTAGTTATTTTTTCATTTTAGTGACTGGAAGTCGGTTTTTATTTATTTTCTTAAGTTTTTATTATATTTATTGTTTTAGTACAGAAATAGAAACGAAAAGAAGATAGTAGTAAAAAAAATGTCGTCACGTAAAAAAGCAGTAAGCATTCTTGCCACAATTTCACACTGACATGACTTATACTGTATTAGTTAGGGGTAAATTTGTTTTAGTATTTTAGTATCGATTTGGATGCTTAACATTTTTTCTAGTTCATAATACATTTTCTTTTTTTTTAAATTATATTAAATTACAAAATACATAGATTTAGAACTTTCAGTTCCTTGTTAAAGGATTTGCAAGAACGAAGTAAAGTTGTCTTAGCTCTTTAGTTAAAGCCTTTCCGAGTCTCAGACAGGTCATTTCCTAACTAAACTCTAAGTTTTTATAAAACTTAACTGCTTTCGTAATTTATCACTTGTGAAAAAGCGAAGAAATAAACTAGAGAATTAGAAAATACCTCTGATATCGAATAATCTTAATTCTGGTACTTTTTTAAGTATTTAAGTTAATACGAAATGAGCTAGAAGATGTATGTCGTGATATTACTAATATTTACACTAAATAATCATAAATTAAAAATCATTATATGTGTGTATGTTTGTAACTCCTTCAAGCAGAAATGGCTGGACGGATTTGAATGGAATTTGGTACACAGAAAGACTTCGATCTTTTATTTAACGTTGGGAAATGCATTTATGTACGCTACCTGCATACATACAGGTGGTTATGTGGGACTCACCGGCTAGAGAAGCCAGTACTACCCACTAAAATCTAGCGGAACCTCCCTCGTCTTAAGGTGGCGTCGCATAATCACATTCAAGGTGAAAATAAATCGGAGAAAGATAGACGTTTTTTTAAGGTTGTGAAATGCCTGTATACGTACAGTGTTATGTACTCGTAGGACTCATTGGCTATAGAAAGGCTAGTACTATAGAGTCGTGATGGGGCGTTGCAAGATCGCTTACGCACTCAATTACGATGCCCCAAAAGCTTGCCTGCCAAAGTAGACTACACAACCAAGTATTTACTCCCTCGGTCCACAACGAAAACGAAACAGATGCAAGTCAGATTATAAGTATAAAGATTAATTACAAGTAAAAATTTCATTACAAATGATTTTCATTCATTTGTAATGAAATTTCTATTTGTGATTAATCTTTCTCTATTTTAATATGAAATAGAACGTTTTGTCATGAAAAATTATTCAATAATAGAATTTTACTCTCTAGTAAAATACGTTTTTTATACTACAGTACACAAATATAACGGAAAATGAATTTTCATTTATAAAACACTGGGTTTGTTTTAACAACATCATAATAATACCAAATAATGCTTACGAGATATGACGTGGAGGAAAAAAATAATTTATTTACTTTTGCTTCGGAAACGCGTCAAATTATGTTACTTCACCGCGGGAGTTTTAAGTTGAATTAACGGAAGGTGTCACGTCTAATCTATTCTCTATTCTAATATTATAAAGAGGAAAAAAATTGATTTTTTGTTTGTTTGTATCGAATAGTCTCCGAAACAACTGAAGCGAGGATGAGTCGCTAGTATTCTAATAAATAATAAAAACTTTTTAACAAAAAATAAAAACTGACTTAAAGGCACTAAAATGTAAAAAATAACTAAACGGAGGTTTTCATTTAGAAAAGATACCTGATCAGATATTTTCGAAATCTCTTCTTTCGAATTGATAACCTCCTCCTTTTTGGAAGTCGGTTCAAAATTTATATGGGACCCCCTGGGAAATATACCCCTTGAAACAAAAAAAATGTTTTCCAAATCGGTTCAGGCGTCTTCGAGTAATCGGTGAACATACATAAAAAAAATAAAAAAAAGATTCCGACGAATTGATAACCTCCTCCTTTTTGGAAGTCGGTTAAAAACAGTATCTTATTTTAATGACAATCTTTTTATCTTATAGTGAAAAACTCAAGACCTCGAACATACGAGTGTGTCAAGGATTAAGAAGCGTGAAGCGATCTGAAGCAGATTAAATCCTAATGCAATTAGTCAAGATTACGACCCACCCATTAAAAAGCCATAGATTGTTGAACTAAAGCCGTGTGATCTATAGGTTCGTATTACTTGGGTCGTGGTTTTTTCTTAATGGTGAAATAGAAAAAAAACAAGATATTGACGCCAGATTTCCTGTCGTCAACACTATTTCCTGTAAAATAAGGCACTTTATTATGTTTTATAAGATCGAGCCAAACACTCAACCAATCAAACTACTCAAATACAACATCTTCACCCACTACGTCAATCATACATCACCTGATACAACCCTCATTCTACTACTTGCACACGACACCTGCATTACACAAATAAAAATTCACTTTAATTCTGTCAAGACAGGCTAATATAAGTCTTTGAGAAGATCCCAATTATTATTTTTTCAACCAACTTCTACAAAAAAGAGGACAAAACACAAAGTACACCGACTTCGAAATTTCTGATTATATATTAGGGATCTATAGTAAATGAAAATTACCAATAAGTTATTTTTTTACTTTGTTTTTTTTTGAAGTTGCTTTTTTTAACTTTTGTTCATCGCGAACACAAAAAATGGAATGTTTTTATTTTTAAATAGAAAACATGATGTTTTATTATTGATATCGCTAATAGAATATTGATAAATATTTTAAGCGTTATGTCACGTGACCAGAATATGTCAATTGTAAAATATCGAAATACAGCTCGAATAGATAAAAGGTAAAAAACAGATTAACTTCCCACGTTCCCAGCTTCTCACTCGCCACAGCTTCCACAAGCGGTAACAAAACTCTTGGATTATAAATACATATAAACCTAAACTTTCAATAATGTCGATATATATATACAGGATAGACTCAACAACGTGCAATTGCTAAACGCTAAAAGTGCTAGCACAGAAATGGAAAAAATCTCTTTTCACAAGCTTTTATTTACCTTGCAATGTTTGCATGAATGTTTGTTCGGGTCAAATCTTGCAACTGAATTTTAAAGCAGTTATCTTAAACCGACTGAGTTGAAGTTTTGCATACACGTTTAGTTAGGATGACAATGTACGGTTAGCTAAGTGACGTCATTCTAAATCCAATATGGCCGACTCGAAGAAGGCAGAATATGTTTTTATTTATGCACTTCCATGATATGGATAATAAATGAAAGGATTTGCTGAGAAAAATACGCATAAATAACTAAAAATAAACTTTAAATTAAATCAAACCCATCAATTTATTACACTACACAATTTATCTACACATATAATAAAAATGTAGAGGTCGAATGTTAGTACATAGAAAAAAATGATAAAGCCAAGTCCAGTTTTTTTTTCAATTTTTTTGTTTTTCTGTCTATTTGTCTATTTGTACAGGCTAATTTCCGTAACTGTTGGACCGATTTAAATGAAATTTTGCATGGTATACCTTATATCCCCGGTGAATATATTAGATACTTTTCATCCCGAAAAATTAAAGAGTTCCCGTGGAACAACTAATAATAATATAATTCATACATCAGAATACCGG
This sequence comes from Brenthis ino, assembly GCA_921882275.1. NCBI lineage: Eukaryota > Metazoa > Arthropoda > Insecta > Lepidoptera > Nymphalidae > Brenthis > Brenthis ino. The sequence continues at coordinate 10,619,067 of OV170229.1, read as the reverse complement.
AAAAATGTACGGTTCCCGTGGGATTTTGTTTTTGTTTGTCCAGAGGTAAACCCGAGCGAAGCAAGGGTGAGCCGCTAATATGATATAAAATCTTGTTTTTAGAATGTTTTTTTTTATATTCATTTATTATAGGAAGATCTCCTTTTATACTCCTACAATATATTTTATCTTTGCTTTTAATATTTGTTGTAGGAAATTATATATATTACGTAGAAATTTAAAGAAATCTTTTAAGGTATAAAATTTAAATTTTTAAAAGTTTGACCTAAGAAGGTAGAACATTCAACGCAGGCTTCATAATAAGGCCTCGACTCTTTCTGAACGAAACCCTGAAAACGCCCGAAAAACTCACAATATAATAAATACATGACAGATTCTAATATAATTTATCAGATTTTACGAGAAAATACATTTCACGTCAGAAATAGTTTCAATGGACCTTTTGTTGTTAGCTTTCTGCTTGGTACAAGGTCGAACCGGTGGCGGATTGTTTTTTTTCGTCACCACTATACAATGTGACAAAATAATCAATTCGCAATTAAATTTCAACTGTTGAGTTTTTTGCCGGCTCTTCATGAGAGTAAGAGATGAGATGAGAGAGATAAGAACTGCCTTTCGAGTGATCCTGACCCCTTGGTCGCTTAATCATAGACCTATATATTGAAATTTAAATGAAATTTTAAAAATGTAGTAATTGACTAAAAAAGTGCTTGTTAAAGTTTATTAGAATTTTTATTTTAATTGGATGATAAGAAATATATTTATATAGAGTATACAATGTTCAGGATTTCGAAATATTTGTGGTTCGCGTTATTTTTATAATTTTAAAACATTATTATTGTAAAAATATTTTTATTTTTTACACGAGACACTTTCCCAATTTCAGCTCTCTAGTACTACTTTTTCTGAGTAGTTTCTTATTAGTACTTCTTTTTAGTTTTTTTCTTAGTAGTCTTCTTCTTAACTTTGCTGATATAAGTACAGACAGACATGACGATGTTCCGTTTTTGTCTTTTAGCTATGAAACCTTTTAGCTAGATAACAAAATCAACTTCTCTTGCTTAAGCTCAGATTTTATACCTGACCAGTACTTTTCTTACGCAACACTCCTTATACGTAACAATCAAGTGCACGTTCCAATCATTTTCGCGTTCAAACGTTCGAGTCTATTATTTACTCCACACGGTTTCTCGGGAAATGTAATTTGTTTCAATAGTAGCTATCTGATTGTTTCGCCGTCACTTGCAGACGGGAATGTTTCCGGCTGTCTTCATTTGGTGTTTTCGCCTCCATTACACGGTTTCATGACAGTGTATCAACAGTATCGAATTAGAATTTTCTTGAATGCTTTCGTTTCATAAGTCCGTATGCCAGTCATAGAAATAGATCACTAGTGGTGTTTTATTATAAACTAATATATTACTAGCGAGGTTGCTTCCCCATACAAACTTTCATCCCCATTTTCAACCCTTTAGGGGATGATTTCCGGAATAAAATTGGTTCAGTAGTTTCGAAACCTATTCGGTACAAACAAACAAACAAATAAATATGTCCTCTGTATAATATTAGTCTATACTAATATATCTAAATAAAAAAAGAAATACGCCTTACCCACTGGTTTATAAAAATCTTAAGAATCTAGAGATTTGGCCAGGCATTGTCTAATGTAGAGATATATAATAATATATTTATAAGAAAAGATGCTTAGAAACTTACATTTAAAGGGGAAAAAGGAGAGTTGAAACTAGGTATGATAGTTTTGTAAGAGCAAGCATTAACATTATTTAAAAAAATCTGTAGTTTCGTTAGCAATAAAGTGTTCATCAAAAAATCATTAAAATTGTTTCGCGCTTATTAAAAGCTATAAATTCGCTTGAAATTCGACTATAATCATTATTGAAATTTTGAAGAAAACATATGATGGATGTTGCTTGATCATTCTCGTATTTAAGGGAGGTCCGTGCCGAGCAGTGGGAAGTTATAAAGGACTGAATCCTCATAATTGATTAGAATTATAAAAAACAAACTGTTTCAAAAAAAAATTATTCACAAAAAAATTGGAAACAAAAAGAGAATCGTCTGACAATTAGAGGAGAAAGCTAAAAACAGAGATACTAAAATGTTTTGGTTTTGCCTATTGTATGTATAAATATAGTATAATTTACATAACAAAAAATATACATACAAATAGAGTACCTCTCTCTTTAAGAAACAGTCAATAGGTACGAAGTAAAAGGCTAAAGCTAGTAAAGAATATTATAATAATGTATGAAATATGATTTATTACTTTAGATTTTGTTTGTTGTATACATCAACTTCATTCTTCTATGATTCGTATGATATATCGGTTTCACTTGGGAACTATCGATCGGAATATTTAATAACCTTTGTATGTTTTTGTCGGAGCCATCCATGTGTGAACTTGAAGTCAGTAGAAATGTGGAATGAGGACGAGATGGATCTCGTACGTATTTCCCGATATTTATCAATTACTTTAGATATAGCATGTTTAAAAAAATCTTTGAAAATGTTTATGGCCCTGATATATAATTTAAATATATATATTTTGACGACACGTTTGGCTCAGTTTGTAGTTACCCTACTTGCTGTACTAGCGATTGCAGGTTCGAGTCCCGTTGGGGGCATTCATTTGCGTCATGAGCAAAAATGTTTGTATTCCAGTCATGGGTGTTTAAATTTATAATATGTATGCGTTAAAAGTTATATTATATATATATATATATATTATATATATATATATATATATATATATATATATATATATATATATACACATATGTAACTATCTGGTATCCATAACACAAGCCTCGTAGCTTTCTATGGAACTAGATGTTGCGGTGTGTTAATGTCCCAACATATTTATATTTTTGTGTATATTTGCTTCATCACGACGTAACTACTAACGTTATTGAGATTTGTTTCGATAAGTAAAAATGGATTAAAAAGACGTTTTTACTATTTTAAAACTATTATTATAATATTAGTAAGAATCCGTATTATCTATACATATGGTAAAATTGTAACTAAGCCAAATCTGTACAATAGATTTTTTTTTTGGAAAATCTTATTGAAATAAACATTATTATCGATACAGAAGCCGAATCTATAGTTTTTAGAATTTTTGTCTGTCTATCTGTTACCGCATCACAAGAAAACTACTGGAAGGATTTTGATGAAATTTGGTATGGTGATAGATGGTTATCCGGGTCAACATATAGGATACTTTTTACCGCGGGAAAATATCTCATTTCTGAGAAAAAATACAAAAACTGTAATTTAAGAGTATACTACTATGTAAAACCTAAGAATTTGGTTTTTGGTCATCTGAACGCGGGCGGAGCCGCGGGAAATGCTTGTTATAATATTATAATTGTTAAAGTTTGTGAGTATGTATAATCTAATCAGTTGGAGTTAAATATAATCAGTTGGACGCGGTAGTTATCATGAGTTTTAAATAATTTTTTCTAGTAGTTCTTTTCATTTTTTTCTGAACTGGTGATAATCGGGAGTCGTAATGTTTAGTAAAAATTATAATAATTAAATGTTAAATTAAATTATTTAAATTAAATTAATTAATAAAACAAAAAGTTAAATTACTCTCAAAGTGTTGAAGGCTTAAGTGACAGCTTAAAGCTTTTTAACTCGTCTCCACTACATATTAAAAAGCTTGCAAGAAATATTTTTAAAGTGCCACAATCGTTTACAAATTCAAATTAAATTTGTGATTTAATACAAAAGTTTTAAAAGTATTTTATTAGATTGCGTCGGAACGAAGCGAAGGAAAACGTTAGCGTTTCCTCAATCAAGCGAGATTTTAATTAATTTGGAAAGTTTATACTTGAGTATCACGAGTATTGTTTGCAAACGTACGAATATTACTGGTCGCTCATTTGATTAATATCAAAATATATAAATATGTTGACAGAAATTATAATTTAAGATATAAGTATAATAAGATAAGATAAATTTACAGTGGAAACTCGATTATCTGGACTAATTGTTGTCGGTAGGCATTCGGTTGATCGAAAATCCGGACAATCGAATGTATGAAAAAAAACGGTTTTTGTATTTATTACATATTACGTAATTCCTAATGTTGGTGTTTCATTTAAATCAACTAAGACAAATCAAACTAAAAACTATAACTAAAACAAAAACGCGGCGACAGCGAACGCGCAGGGCGAGGGTGGGTACGGTCGCCAGTTCCGAAATGTCCGTGCATGTATAGATTCGACTTGTATAGAGTTATTTGATCGTCATGGGTAGTCCGGATAGTCGACGGTGAACGAATCCGTATAACTGAGGGCCGGATAATCGAGTCTCTACTTAAAAATATGTTAATCCGCTATAATAATCAAACAAATTTCCGGGATAAAAACTATTCTATGTCCTTCCCAGGGTCTCAAACTATCTTCTTACTAAACTTAATCTAAATCAGTTCAGTAATTTTGGAGCCTATTCGGTACAAACAACCAAGCAAACAAATCTTTCCTTTTAATAATATTAGTATAGATTAGACCCCACCCAATTCTATCATCACGGTAAGGCTTTCACTTCAGTCCATCATTCCATCTCACCTGAATAAATGCGAAAATCCCGTTCGGTTCGGAGATTAGCGAGTAAAAACAAACAAGCAAACAAACAAAAAAAAACAAACAAACAAACAAACAAACGCTTCAAACAAGCAACTCTGAACCCGTAAACACGGAGTCGTATTTATCCAAAGCATCTAACTTAGTGCAATTAACGAGAACATAAATCGCGATTAACTCAGCCACATCGCCCGCTATCATATGACTGAGATTCATCTCAACTTTAGTTACTTCTTTCAACTAGGTTACTTAAAAACTAGATCATTTGGATTAAAACAGTATCTGTAACTTTCTATAGTGATACATTATAGTATATATGTAAAAGCTGCAAAATTGTATTAAAAACTAGTGACTCACCCTCGCTTCGCTCGGGTACATCCCTAGGTACATTTTAACGGTTTGTAAGGAATAGATAGATTATAAGATATTATTATATACATTCGAGTAGGTACAAAATAAACAGTTCTGAACTTTACGATTTACCAGTTGTTTTTTTGGGTTTTCCCTATTTTTTTTTATACTCAAACCTCCGTTGACACACCCTCAACAAAACAAAAAAAAAAGAATTATTCAAATTGATTTTTGAGTTTTAGCGAGACTAACGAACGGCAATTGATTTTTATATAATTATAGATAGTTGCAATTAGAAATTGCTGGTTGTCAATGTCAAATGTCAAAAACAAATGAAAAAAAATGTATTCTTTTAAATTCAATTTGATTTCTGAACATCTAACATTTGACATCCAAAACCAAAAAAATAAAAAAAAAAAATTATTTCTAAATTTTATTTCATTTCTAAACATATAATAATCAATTATATAATATCAACAGTTTTTGGTTTTTTTGACGGAGTTTGTATGACATTGTAATGTAGAAAGGATTGATAGATTTTAATGCGACTCATTTTTTTTAGTCTACCCTTAATGAAACACAGATCCAAATCTTTATCCGGTGCGGTTCTAAATAAAGCGGAGTTCATGTGACTTAATCCCATATGTATGACGAAGGATGATATAAGTTTTAAGAGTTTTTTTCTGTTTCAGTATGTTTGTCTGTTTTTGGTGTCGAAGCTCTACTGATCGCTAGTAAAGCAAAGGCAGTTAATATTAAGTTCAACGATAAAGAGCTTAAAGATGTAGTAAAGTGATAAAGTGGTATCTTCAATAGCTAAGTGCAATAGGTTCAAACCACGAGTCCTGCATTTCTAAGATTTTCATTTGCGATAAAGCTTACTTTTTCTCGAAAAACATGTAAAATTTACCAACCAACACTTGGCCAGCGTGGTGGACTATGGCCTGATCCTCCTCGCATTGAAGAGAGGCGCGTGCCCAGCAGTAGGACTTCAATGAATTCTTCAAGTGAATTATTCATTATTTTATTTTCTTTTCAAAGCAATGATTTTTAGTTTTTTTTTAAATTTTGAACTTATATTTTATAGTGTTTACAAGTTACACATACACATATAGTACACATACAGATAGAACCGTGCTAACCTATTTTTTGATATATAATGGCTTTGGTTATTACTCAACCGCACAATAAAATGTAATAAAATATATGTTGAAAATAAGAGTATACTAAGCTGAAGTGTTATTTTCCAGTAAATTCATTTTATAAAGCAGCTTTTAAAAACTTAGAAAAAGTCTTTTGAATAAACGAAAACCTTTCAAATAAAAACGTTTTTAATTAAAGTCTATGACTTTAAAGAACTAATACCTACATACAGAGTAAAGTACAGAGAAAAATGAATTTATCTTATATTTTATTATATTTAGCTTGCTTTCCAATACAAAATTTCATTCCCATTTTCAACCCCCATAAGGGATGATTTCCAGGATTAAAAGTGTCCTATGTCCTTCCCAGGGTCTCAAGCTGTCTTCTTATCAAATTTCATCTGAATCGGTTCAGTAGATTCAGAGAATAGACCCCCTACAACGTCACAATCTCACAAACTTTACCTCTTTATAAAATTAATATAGATAACAATGTTTTCTTAGAAATTCTTAAACATTTTTTAGAAATATGCGACAATCACCTTACGTTTCATTATCTTAAAATCACATTATGTCGTTTCAAATTTCGGGATAACATCGTAATAATATAATATCTAACAAAATCAATATGCCAAAATAATAATAAAAGAGTATTTATTTTCCAGTTCCCACCTCGACCCACTCTGCCCTCACCGTAATCCCATAATTGCGTCTGGCACAAATCCCAGCAAACACAGCATTAAGCAAAAAGCTCCTTAGTTTTACTCCAAACCCTTTTTTGTACACAATTTTCATTATTTATTATTCATATTAAGCTTTTGAAGTTTGCAGTTGACTTTTAATTTCGATTCGGATTTTAATAGCGCATTCATCATTTCTTACGATCATTATTGTGAGACAGGTTGATATATTGCCTTTCATTAATAATTTCGATAGTTTGCTTTCAATTCGACGTTCGTTGTTTCATTTTAAATGAAGATTCTTTATAAGGTTTTTCTCATTTGATTCATTAATTGTTATATATTTTGTTTTATTTATTTTTTATTAATGAAAATTGTATGAGGTCTTGTCCATTTGTCCATCTGTTCATGTCAATAAAAGAAAAATATCTTCGGTGATGGATCGGTACAATTGTATACAACAGAATGGTCAAGAGGAAGGGTTGTCACGGTTGACGTTCAATATTTAAAATATATATTTTTCTAATCATTTATATCATGTGCCAACACTACCCCTTAAACGAATATAAAAATATCATATTCGCAACTTACACCTACCACTTATATCTTTAAGTTTTAAATAACTTAGATATAAGTTTCTTATGCTTCACAATACATAAGGGCTTTGTAAAAACATCAGCTAACATATCTTCAGTACATAGATAATCTAACTTAACTATCTTCTTATCAACCAATTCTCTAATAAAATGGTATCTGATATCGATATGCTTTGTTCTAGAATGTGATATAACATTAGAACATAATTTCTGAGCAGACTGGTTGTCATTATATAAAGTTATTTTACAGAGCTTACCAGTACACTCATTAATAAACGCTCGTAAAAACAAAGCTTCTTTACAAGAATCAGAAACCGCCATGTACTCAGCCTCAGTGCTCGAGAGCGCGACAGTGCGCTGCTTACGGCTTTCCCAGGATACTATTGATTTACCAATACAGAATACATACCCTGTGTAGGATCTCCGATCCAATTGGTCTCCGCCCCAATCAGCATCGGCAAAACCTAAAATTTCAAGATTATGTTTTTCAAAGATTAGCGAGTATTCTGAGGTGCCTTTCAAATACCTTAAAACCCTTTTCGCAGCTTTGACATGACTCTCACCATGGCAATCATTGAATTGGCTCAAGTAGCTGACACTGTGAGCGATATCGGGTCTGGTACATACCGCTAAATACATTAAGCAACCAATTAAACTCCTATAATCAAAGTTGCAATTACTAACATTTCCCTCTCTTTGCAACTTTAATCCTACTTCCATAGGAGTTTTTACTTCCTTACAATCCGCCATTTTAAACTTTGTCAATATCTTCTTTATATAGCTGGATTGATTGAGAGTATAGCTACCGTTAGGTAATGTAGTAATTTTCATACCTAAGAATTGATGTGCCAGTCCTAAGTCCTTCATCTCAAATTGTTTCATCAACTTTTCTTTAATGAGCTTTCTTTTCTGAGATGTCTTAGATGAAAATAACAATATATCATCAACATAAATAGCTATATACAAAATTTCTTTACTATCGTTGTATATATACACGCATGGTTCTGAAGAAAACCTCTTAAAGTGTAATTTCTTAATTAAAACATCATTAATTCTCTCATACCAAGCCTTAGCTGATTGTTTTAATCCATATATTGCCTTGTTAAGCTTATAAACCTTATTTTTATTATTATCAACAACAAAACCTTCCGGTTGTTCCATGTACACATTTTCCTTTAAAATCCCATTTAAAAATGCTGTTTTAACGTCCAAGTGCTCAATCAACATATCGTACTGAGCAGCTAGTGCTAGCAAAATTCTGATAGTTGAGTATCGGACGACAGGAGAAAATGTTTCGTGATAATCTATCCCATATTTTTGAGTAAAGCCTTTTGCCACCAAGCGAGCTTTGTACTTTAAGATCTCTCCATCAACCCCTCTCTTCTTGCAAAAAATCCATTTGCATTTTACAGGCTTATGGTCTGGAGGTAGATCTACTAAAGTCCAACATTTGTTTGTGATGAAAGAATCATACTCATCTTTTATCGCTTGTTTCCAATGCTGTGAATCACTGCATCTCAGTGCTTCCTCCACGTTAACAGGTAAGCCCTCTTCATGCATCTCTGTTAATCCAGCGAACTCATATGATTGAGCTTCTTCAAATGACAGCTCCCTAGAGTCCTCAGAGTCAATGCTTGATAAACCTGGAACATAAGTGGGGTCGGCCGAATCATCTGAGGCAACTAAATCTTCTGTTTCATCTAGATCAAACATAGTTTGCCTGCGAGGATTTATTTGGCCAACATTATGACATATAGACTCATCATTTACTCATGCATTTGACTGTGGAGATAACTGAATAGTTTTTGTAGGTAATTGTACTGAATTCGGACTTAGAGTACTATCTACAAAAATCTGTGAACTAGTTGAGTCTAAACCTAATGAAGTATCTTTATTTTTATTAACTTTACAACTATCACTATATGTTACATTTTTATTTACAAATTGGTTCTCCATGAACGTCACATGCCTCGCTTTAATGCACTTCTTTGGACAAAAAGGATCTATGAGCCTATAGCCTTTGCTATCATCACAATATCCTACAAAAAATATATCTTTTGCTCCTAGGCTCCAATTTTCTAGCATTCTCAACGATGGCATATGCTACACAACCAAAAACTCGTAAATGTTCAATGTTCACCTTTTTATTCGTCCATTTTTCTTCCGGTCTTACTCCCTTTATCGCCTTAGTAGGGGAACGGTTCTTCAAGTATACAGCCGTGTTAGCAGCTTCAGCCCAGTACCGTTTCTCTAAACCAGCGTCCTGGAGCATGCAGCGGGTCTTATCCATTATCGTCCTATTTGCCCTCTCTGCAACACCATTTTGTTGACTACAGTGGGGAATTGTAGTTTGATGCTTAATTCCATTTTCTTTTAAATAGGCCTGAAAATTTACAGAATTAAATTCTCCGCCATTGTCACTTCTAAAAACCTTTATTTTCCTACTTACTTCATTCTCTACCATAGTTTTAAATAATTTAAATTTTTCAAATACTTGACTTTTTCTTTGAAGAAAGTAAATAAATGTTTTTCTTGTGAAGTCATCGATAAATGTTACAAAGTAACGTGCTCCACTCCAAGAAGGTGACTGCATAGGACCACACACATCTGCTGTACCAGTCCTAGAATTTCGGAAGCCCTACTTTTACTTTTCTTTGGAAAAGGTAGCCTTGTCTGTTTACCTTCGAGACAAGCAGTACAAGGAATGAAAGTAGTATTTTTATAATTCATACCTGATACAATACCATTTTTCATTAAATTCATGCTCCGTGCATTCAGATGACCGAGCCGCTTATGCCACAGTTCCTGTGATGCTGAATTCTGCACAATCGCCAGTGTAGAATCCTTGCTCTCATCTGAAAACACCGTACGCTCGCTCCCCTCACGGACTGAGTTCATAGCAATCCCTGATTCTTGTTTTCTACTGTATTTCTTATTATACATATTTACAGTTTTAATAATGTCGAGTTCATAGACACCATTTCTACAAGTACCAGTAGCTATAACCTCCTTATCGTGCATAATTTTACAACCTAAATGACTAAAAATAACATAATAACCTTTCCTACCTAACTCACTTACTGATAATAAATTTACACTAAGTTCAGGTATAAAATATACATTATTTATAGTTTTAGTACCATTTACTAATTGTACCTTTACTCTACCCCGACCTTCTGTTGTTAATTTGTCCCCATTAGCTACATTTACCTCAAGTGACTTTACATCCTGATAATCATACATTAGATCTTTATTATTACACATATGATGAGTAGCCCCAGAGTCGATACACCACATATCACTGTGAAGATTCACACGTAATGCAGACAGTAACGACGCCTCAGGATTCTGCTTCCCAGTAGATTCTTGTACAGAATTATTTTTGTACACTTTCCTTTTACTGGTACAGTCCTTCTTCATATGTCCAGGTTTTTTACACTTGAAGCACACGACCTTTGAGCTCTTTTCTTTTCTAGTAGCTAATGCGTTGACCCCATCTTGACTCTTGTCATCTCGCCTCTGTTGCTCCTGCAGTAACTTTGATTTGACCACCTCACTTGTGAGTTTCATATTAGAATTTTCTAAAGCCATTATCATGGGATCAAAGTCCTCCGTCAAACCACTGAGCATAATTACAGCTAGAAATTCATCGTCAAGTGCGGATCCAATATCTGATAGTTGTTGCCCAAGCTCCGTAATTTTTAATAAGTAGCTTTGCATACCTTCCGTCTCGCACAGTTTCGTACCAAATAGCGACCTCAGTAATCCCAGTCGTCTGCATAGTCCCTTATCCTCGTAAGCACGCTCGAGATTATGCCAGGCTTCATAAGAACTCTTCGCATTGCGTACATGAGCCAACGCTGATGGACCGACGGACAAACAAATTTTTGCTAACGCCTTTTGTTTTTTCTTCTCGTCTTTTTCATCTTCGTTTATTACGCAATCGAAAAGATCTTCATGCATTAAAATCATTTTCAGCGTAAACTTCCAATGATTATAATCTTCTAAGCCCTTTAGTTTTTCGACGGGAATATTATATGACAATGCCGACGCCATGTTTTATATTTTTGCAGATACTTTATTATATATTAATTATTTTATATATAAAATTTAAATGCAAATACTATAAATATACTGAAAATATGCGAATATACGAAATTATTTTAACTTTAATCAACGGTCTGGACCCATAACCTGATGGATCGGTACAATTGTATACAACAGAATGGTCAAGAGGAAGGGTTGTCACGGTTGACGTTCAATATTTAAAATATATATTTTTCTAATCATTTATATCATGTGCCAACATTCGGATGAACTTTCAACGGAAATTACTTAAGAAAATACTTTGATTAATTGTTGGTATATTATTCCAATCACACATTTTGTAAGTTTATTATCCTCAAAATTGACTTTATGTTTCTGTTCTGTATGAAATTTATGATTTAATGAGATTATTAATTAAGAGAATATAATTGATGAAATTTTGATGAAATTTGATGAAATAGTCGTAAATGAAATCAAAACACTTAATTAACTTGTTTTTGCGGTCAATAAATGGTTTATTCTAGTACATACTTATTGTCAATTAAACAAGAAATCAAAAAGAAAAAGTTGAACAAAAGAGCGATAGTTTTAGTTACTTTCGGCAATTCTTTTTAGGACTGAGAATTTTTTTTAAACTACTAGCAAAAAAACACAGTTTTCACATCGAATGCTCAAAAAATTATTAAATTTCAATATTCAACGAAAAAAAGATTGATTTGATTGAAATAAAATTGAATTTGAATTACTCGATAACTTTTAGACCGATTCTTTGAAGTTTGATGACGGAGTCTTTAGCCGAGAACATTCACCTGAACATATTTTTATTCTGCGAGCTTCATTCTTTGTATATTAAAAACACTTTATTTCCAAAATTCAGGATAACATCACTAACGAGCGACTTATATAGAGCGACTTATATTATTAATAAAGTACGCCCATATATGTACATACACCAGGAAGTCTCACGAACTCTGTTTTTAGTTAAGGTTAATTCTGTAGTTCCAAAATTTTGTTCAACCTCAAACAGATAAACTTAACCGTTTTATAATTTATGTATATATTAAATAAACACATAATACCAACTCCCTGCTTAGTCACGAAATTTGATATAAAAGTACAAATGCTACAAATTTAAAATTTGTAAACAAAATTCTCAATACAGAGTAAGTATATATTGCAAAGAATTTTTCGAAATTCAACCCCCAAAAGAGTAAAATAAGTTTGTTTGTATGCTAATATCTTACATATTATCCGTTATTTAAAAAATACGCGAGCCGAGCCACGGTCAAAAGCTAGTTACATCCAATCGTACCGATCTGTTAAACTGGCGTTGTTACTCACAAATTATTGGCGTTTAATCGAGTATTCTCATAATGTTAAAACAACAATAAACTAAAAGCTTGTCACAGTTCACCAGATAAGGAATTTGTACATAAATCAAGCGTTTCCGACATCGCAGTTATAAGCGATTGATCGAAGCATCCATCACGCGGTGATCAATCGCGGGATTACGACGCACCAACAGCCAACACCTTAGTCTTTGTAGCAAACATTATCATGATAGTTTCTATTTAGACAATTTAGAGAAATATTCTAGACTAGCATTGCCCGCAGCTCCGCCTGCGTTCAGATGACCAAAAACCAAATTTTTAGGTTTTACATATTAGTATACTCTTACATTGCAGTTTTTGTATTTTTTCTCAAAAATTAGAAATTTTCCCGCGGTAAAAAGTATTCTATATATGTTGACCCGAATAACCAACTATCACAATACCAAATTTCATCAAGATCCCTCCAGTGGTTTTTCTGTCTTGCGGTAACAGACAGACAGACAAAAATTCTAAAAACTATAGATTCGGCCTGTATATCGATAATAATGTTTATTTCAATAAGATTTTCCAAAAAAAATCTAGTGTACAGATCCAGCTTACTTACAATTTAATTATATGTATAGATAAAAGTGTCTGTTTGTTTGTTTGTCTAATACTTTCTTAAATTTTTAAATATTTCACATTTTAATAAAACTATCTTTTCGCGGATTTATTTTGATCTTTGGTTCCCGATATTTCGAATGCATTTTAGCAATCATTGTAGCAGGAGAGACTTAAAGTTTTAGACGCCTAAAAGGTGTTTATCATCAATCACTAAGCAACCGCGTGATTTTTTCCATAGTAATCATTTATGGATAGTGATATAGACGTCTATTATATATTATTATTATGGTAAAGTTAGTTTTTATATCTAGTTCTATTTTAACTTTAATATGGCTTAAATTCATGAAGATACGGGAGTGACCACTTAAAGTATAATGTGCCATAATATTTTACTTAGAATTTTATTTTACTTTTAAAAACTTTCCTTTCTTTTATATTCATGAAAGAATTAAAAATTTTACTAGTATGAATATTTTATTATTATACTGTCAAGTTATTATAGTACCTTGTACTTTAGTAAAGTGTGAGAACTGAAATAATTTTGCAATAAATGTCTCTCGATAGCTGTATTTAACTATAAGAAAATGAAATTCGTAGAGAATTTTCTTTTAGATTATATTAGTGTCCTACCGACCGATTTCGGCCTCAGCGGCTAATCTCATTGAGACTAGCCATCAGCGCTGGAAGTATTACAGTATACAAGAGTTCTTTCTATTCCTGCCACTCTCATACTCCGGTGGGACGTCTACCCGACCCGACCGGGCGATGAAGAGTTAAGACGCAGGACGGACGCGACACGTCCACTCCGATGCACGGTGGTGAAACAGCGCCAACTTCCCAACTATTGGCTGTTACTGAGGCTTGCTAAACAAAAAGACTCAATAACTAAACTTGGCCCTACCCGGGACTCGAATCTAGGGCCTCCGGAGGTGCCGCCGTACGTGCTAGCCACTACACGACCGAGGCAGTTCTTTTAGTATAGTATATGCGATTCCACATTTTACTGGCACGTATGCTCCAACCTAGAGACAGTGATGCATCTGGTACGTTATGAAATTGCTCATTAGTTGAAATATAAGAAATGAAAGTTCTAAAACCTTTAAACTTTCTTATTTCATAGCTACCCTATATATAATTACTAGCGTTTCCGCGCGTCTTCCCTCGCGTAGTTTTTTATGAATAATAATTTATCCACTTCTAAGTTTCATATCTGAGTTGACTGCTTTCAAATTTTGAATAAGAATAGTAGTTATAGTAGTTATTTTTAATCAGAACGACAATTTCTATTTAAAATAACGTTTGATACTTTTCGACCTCCTTTTAGTTCAATTTCCAAAAAAAAAAACAAATGTTCAAACCTGCCAAATTTTAAGTTTGCAGAATATATATTTACGAATTTCGCTTCATTGTAAAAATAGATGAAACTACAGACAAATGTGAAAAAATGTGGTTCTATCAGTTTGTATAGAAAGTCTAGCGGATAAAAACATATTTTTATCCGCTATTCTTTTTAAACCAGTGCACTCAGTTTTGAGACGAGTGGATACAAATAAATAAAAAAGTATATTCAGGGTAAAAATATGTTATCCCATGGGATACAGCATAAGAGAAGCATAGGAAATTTTAACAGGAGTTTTACTGATACATTGTCATCCACCTACCAATGATCTACAGTCTCTAACAAAGACACAAGTTATAATATGGTATGGATGCAACTTCGATCTTGATACTGTTGCCTGGGGACTAACATTTCACATTAACACTCAAGCTGACATCATATAGTTACGTAAGGATTTGTACTGCAAGTGGAATTCCCAGAGCAATTCTTAATAAAATAAATAAGAAATTATTATAGTTAAATAAAAACTTTTTGTTGTTTATTAGGTGACGACAAATGTTTTAGTACATCAAATCCAGTACTTTGATCTGGATGTTAATGAATTTTTCAAGACAAGCCACTTTAAATATTCTATTTAATTTATACAAAATATATCTTATTATAATCATCAGCCCCTCATTAACAAATATTTTTTAATTCGACTATTTACGATATCACATCTAATATAAAGTCCACTTACTTTCGTGGAAGAAAAGCAAACAAAGAAATTTGTTCATGGACCTATGGTCTAAGCTCTTGCCCTCGCAAGCATTTTCTCTATTTTTGTTAAAACAGTTTAAATTTCAAAGAGAAAATAGTACTCTTTTTACCACTTTTGACCGTGTATGGAATTCATTGAAACGAATGTAATTAGGTCAAACTCGAATATTTTACTTATATCATCGAAGAGTTTCACAATCAACTAACTTTCTTGCTCTATTATCATATTAGCTTGATGGTATCATGTCATTTATTATAATTCGTTATTAGTTATTAAATATTTGTACAGTGTTAAGTCGATACTGCAATTAGTGATAGTTTAGAATAGCACGCTCTAAAGTGAAGCAAATAACGCAAAACACGCCACCGCCGCGCCGTCGTAACGTGTTCAGACTGCGTAAAATAGATATATGTAGAGGGAACATGGAGGATTTATATCTGGAAATAGACCTATTAACTTTTATTGTAAAAACAAGCTGTATAATATATCATTATTCATTTTATTTTAATTTTATAATCATTATTATGCGTTTAAATAATCAAGTTCAATTAACTTTTCGAATAATTATGTATTTAATTATTTAATTATGGATGTTTAATGAGTCGAATATTATTACAACTTACGTTAACCACGTACATATTTTGGTGTATGGTTTTAATTTTGTTCGGGAGCTTAAAATAAAATATTTTAACTTTCTATTTAAAATTATTTATCGACATCTGGTATAGATTAAGTAAAATAGATAAATCAAGTTACGAAGCTTTTATTGCGTAAGTTCTACTTACGGCCCAACTGGTTAGTGCTAGAATTACTGGTCGAAACAAAGTTAGCTGTTAATAAACTGATGTTTATGTAAGGAATAAATATATTAAGTAACTTTGAATGCTTTCGCTACACAAAATCCTTCTAATATTATAAATGTGAGTTTGTGAGGATGGATGAATGGCTCTGGATAAAATTTGGCACAGAGATAGATTATAGTCTGGAATAGCACATAGGTTCTTCATCTTTTTTATACCGGAAAAAGGTACGGTTCCCGTGGGATAGATTTGTTTTTGTCTAGGGACGAACCCGAAACGAAGGTGAGTCGTTAGTATAAAGATAAATTAAATAATTAGCAGATTCATCTACAGCCATGTTGTCCTATATCCTAAATTATTACTCAGAAAGAACATTTTAATTTTCAATACATTTATTTAATGAAACAAATGGTATTTTTTAATTTAAAAAGCTACGGGCTCAATAAAAAATCTGTAAAGAAGTATTAATAAAATTTGTAAGTTATCTGCAATTAAAAGTTGGTAATTGATGTTCAGAACTTATTGGAAAGTGAATAGAGAATAGATATAATATACGAGTATCTGCTAATGAATTTCAACTTGCCCACCGACAAGATATTTAATGTATTCATAGAGTTGAGTAAGCAAGAGTTTGAAATTATTGAAAATTCGAAAATCAAGTGAGAGTTATGACAAATATCCCGAAACACATCTTAGAATTAAAACAACCAAACAGACAGACGGACAGACTGCTTTCAGTCCAAATCTGTAGAATATTACTTTTGTCACGACGCAAATAAAACTTCCCAATAATTTTATCAACGCCTTTGCCTAATTATTTAATGCTATCTCTTAAAATATAGAACTTTTCATATCTCAAACATTCATACGTTGATATTCGTAGATTCTAAAATAATCCAGTGTAAGTACGCGCTGGCAGTGAGTGCCGCAAGATAATTTCAATTTAACTCATGTGGGGCCTTAAAAGCTTCTAAATTGTTTGAGACGGGTCAGAGTGAGGGTGTTTAGAGCTTGATGCAATTAAAGCACTCTTAGTTCACCTCTTGAGTGGAAATTAATTTGGTCCTTCCGAAAAATTAGTAAAGTTAGCAACTATTAATGTGAGTGCATCTGTTTGTGTTGATATTTATATTTATGTTATATGGTTGTCGGTCTGTTCTTTTTTTATTAAAATTGCATGTAATTAATAATAATTTTCTTATAATTAGCTTACTCGAAACTCGGGTCGATTTGGATAAAATTTAACAAAAAGTACAAAAACAAATGTACAGGTAAAATACAGAATTCACCTAAAATGCCCGAGTGAAGCTAGAATACATCGCTAGTGTATAAAAAGTGATGCATCCTTTTAATTACTTGTTTTGCTTTACCTGAAAGCTTAAAAGCAGGTACAAAAAGCATTTCACATTAAGCTTATTCCGCGGTCCTGTTGACTCAATTAAAACAAGAATATGATAAGCGCTTTGAAACCTAAATGGATATTTTTGCGCGACGCCGTCATAAACGGACTTAACAAAAAATGTATTAAAATCATTGTTTTGAAATACTTTGAAATATTATATAGTCGTTTATTTCCGGCTAGCTTCACTCGCATTTATTGCGACCTCTACTTTTGCTAACCTCACTCTTGGATAGGTTGTTCTTATATGTAGAGTTCCTAGTTAAAGGAAAAATACTGCTTCAAAATACTTACTGATCATAAAATAAATATGGTGGGACAATAAGACACAGCACCATCTAGTTCCATGGTAAGCTACGAGGCTTGTGTAATATGGATACCAGATAATTGATACCCTACACATATATAACTTTAAATATATATTATAAATATAAACACCATGACTGGAATTCAAACATTCGTGCTCGTTACATAAATGATTGCCCTCAGCGGGATTCAAACCCGCGACTGCTGACACAACAAATAGGGTCACTACAAACTGAGCCAAACCTGTCAAATAATTATATTGAAGACTCGCCGTCACTCGCCCACTTTGCTGGGCCTGCGTAAATATTTATTTTGGTCTTCAATGAGCAATGTATATTTAGGTTTTTCGATTTTAATATTTAGTTTAAATATAAAAAACAAATCAATAAAAAAAATTAGTCTTTTGTTTTTTATCAATAAAAAAAATTAAAATCTTTTTTTTTTTGGTGAACAGTGTATGAAATTCAAAAAATTAATTTGGTTTTAATTTAAAATGATGGTGTGAGAAAGAAAAATTGTTTTCATTGTGTATACCTATGTAAAGAAGATACATATTAGGTTGAGTACTTTTTAATTTATGGGATAATTTAAAATATGTACTCATTTTCTCATTTTAGCGGCCATAAAATTGACTTTGTTATACATAGAAATTCTACGAAAAACAAACTTATTAAAGCTATCATAAAAAAACTCAAAAAATCAAACAGTAAATATTTTATTTGCTTTCAACTTAGTAAGTTACGTAAGTTAAAACAACTACTATTTTGTTTGATCCGGAACGGAACATACTGACTTTAACTAGTTCTACTTGAAAATTCATATTATGTAATCAATTAATCTTAGATATCAAGTTTGACCTACTTCTCATTGTCATAACGATTAGAGCTTTTGGAAGCTTATGAAACGCGGAAGATAATACAAGACCGTGAGGTGGATCTGGATCTTTGATGTCTATTAGTAAAACTTTGGCAAAGCTCAATAAGTTATAACATTTTAATTAGGCTCATAGGTGGATGATGAAAAGCTTGTTTTTTAAGTTGTTCAATTATTAAATGTATCTCATTCGAACAGCTTTGCTCCCTATCGCTTAAACCTTTTAATCGCCAGTAAAAATCGAATTAAAATCTGTTTAGCTGTCCCTTAGATTAATGGGAACAAATAGACACAAAGATGTATTTTTTTAATTATTCTTCGGGCTTTGGTATGTTTAATATAGTTTTATAGTTTGAACTTTGTACGAAATAGACGTTTTGAAATTATAGAGATATATTTTGTACTAATTTACGTATATAGCCTCGACAAAAGCACGTCGTGTCCACATTAAATCACAAAAAATATCTTTAAAAAGGTTATTTTTTAAAACTTAATATTTGTTTAAATTTAAAGTGAACTTTCCAAAAATTCAGAAATAAAAATTTCCATTGCACAAATTAGGTGTATTAAATTGAGAACGTATGTAGGGACGTTACGACGGAGTTGCGACGCCATTAGCGGCTCGTTCTGTCGTGCGCGGTGCGAGTACGTGCGACGTACAGGCGGCGGCAGTGAGGCGTATGGATATTTTTAAAATTAATTCTATATATATATATTTCTGTTATTTTGTTATTTAAAAAAAAATAAGTGTTTTCTAGAAACTTTAAAGGTACTAGCAATTTAGCCTCATATTTTAATCCTATTGATGTTCTCCTGACCGATTCCGGCCACGGCGGCCAATATCATTGAGACTAGCCAACTGCGCAGGAGATATTATAGTGCACAAGTGTACGCGCAGACACAAGTGCACTCTCTATTCTTGCCACTCTCATACTCTGGTGGGACGACCATTCGACACGACCAGTGGGAGTTAACCTGCCTCGATGGTGTAGTGGCTAGCATGTACGGCTGCACACTCGGAGGTCCTGGGTTTGAGTCCCGGGGCGGGCCAAGTTTAGTTATTGAGTCTTTCTGTATAGTAAGTCTCAGTAACAGTCCGGAGTTGGAAAGTTGGCGGTGTTTGACCCCCGTGCCTCGGGAGCACGTAAAGCCGTCGGTCCTGCGCCTTTAATCCTATATACCACTACGGACTCACCCTTGCTTTGCTCCGGTTCATACGTAGTGAAAAAAAAACAAATCTATCCGACGGGAATCGTACATCTTCCAGGATAAAAAGTGATCTATGTCTGTAAGTTACTCCATCTATCTCTGTGCAAAATTTCATCCACATTCGTTCAACCCTTCTGGCCTGATTGAGTAACAAACATTCATCCATCCAAACTGTCGCATTTATAATAGTTATCCAATAACAGGCAGCGCCATCTTATACCAAATTCTATTACTAGCCGTAGCTCATATATTAGTTAGCTTATAATCTACCTATATGTATATTAAATTTCACCCAAATTCGTCAGTCAGTTTAGTATGAAGAAGTAACAAACAAACATACCGACACAAAAATTCGCAATAATAGTATTGTAATTAATGCAACTATATGATCTAAAATCCAAGTACATTTTAACCATGTTACACATTTGGTTATTGTTTTTGAAGTATTTCCATAAGAATAAAAAGAAAAATTAATATAGTTTCAAATATCTCGTTATTTGACTGCAAAATAATTATTTATGTCGTACCAAAAATAAACAGCGCGTTTACTATGCAGATTTATGCTTTACAAAATCCACTGATCATTAAAAGGAATTTATTTGAAAGTAAATATCTCTGTCAACCTTTCGTTACAGTGATATATTACATGTAACTAGGGGGTCCATGACTAGAATATTGGAAGGAACAAATAACTCTATTGACTTATATGACAACACGTTTGGCTCAATTTGTAGTGACCCTACTTGCTGTGCCAGCGGTCGCGAGTTCCAGTCCATTCATTTGTGTGATGAGCACGAATGCTTGTACTCCAGTCAATGGTGTTTATATTTATAATATGTATGTATTTAAAGTTATATATGTGTAATGCATTAAGTATATATGTGTAATGTATCAACTATCTGGTATCCATAACGCAAGTTTCGTAGCTTACCATGGAACTAGATGGTGCTGTGTGTTAATATCCCAGCATACAGATAAACTAATAAACTTTCTTAATTAATTTTGTAATTATTTTTTTTATCACCTTATCCATATTTCTCATACATCGAAATCATATTATACATTTAAAAAAATTAAAATCGGTCAAGTGCGAATTCAATTCGCACACGAAGGGTTCCGTACCATCGTACATATACTTTTTATTAATATTATGACTTTTCTATATATGTAGTTGTAACTTCGATGATCGACTACGTTAAAAAAATGTTTCTTGTATTTTTTTGTTATTTGTTGTTATAGCGGCAATAAAAATACATACTCTGTGAAAATTTCAACTCTTTACCTACTACAGTTCATGAGATACAACTCTCTGACGGATGAACAGCGGGGGCGTAGTAATAGGGTTCCGTTAGCACCCTTCAGATACGGAACCCTGAAAATTAGCATGAACAAGTCACCCTAAATATTCCAGAAAAGTTCACTTTAAGAATATTTCAAATGGAAATTTCACTAAAGCATTCCGATTAATTTCTTTCGAAGTATATGTAAACAAAAATAATACCTATATTTATAAAAGTTTTAAATAAGTGTATAGACTTTTGGCAGCAACTGTAGGTTTTCAAATTGTCACGGCCATTTCGCTCTCTAAGTTCAAAACCCTGATGTTAATTCGCCTTACTTGCTAAGTCTGATGTAATATAATGTGACTTTTATATTTCTGCTCGAACAAAAACTTCATATAATGGTCTTCTAAAATATCTTTTTAGTATTATACAATGAGCAGAGTTAGTGTTTTTTGTGGTGGCTTTCTATTCAGTGTATACTCTATTGTAAGGACGTGTTACGTGTATCTTCATCGTCATCATCCAATGAGGTTTTTCTAAGAATTTTGTGTATAGAAATAATGTATAGAATAATATTACAAGATATAAAGAGTAACGTAGGCAGTGGTAACCCAGTGGTAACGCACTCGCTTGGGAAACTGAGTGAAGCAGGTTGAAATCCCGGGTATGATATTTTCATGTGCGAATAATTTTTAACGCTTGTCGTACGGTGAAGATAAACATCGTGAGGAAACCTGCATGTTTGAGAGAACCTAGCAAGTTTTCGAAAGACATGTGGAGTCCAGAACTTAAAATTTGAAAAGTAAGGTGGCATAATGCGATATTATTATTAACCTAAAAATATATCATTATATAATTAACTTTGATAAAATTAGAAAATTGACATTGAAAATATTCAAATATATACATAGATATTTTTATATTATATCATATACATACATAAGATATTTTTGTAATTGAGACCGTTGAAAATACAGAAGTCTGCAGCATTTTTTATACATACCTATAATAAAATTTAATCTGAGTCGAATCTGTACATTAAATATTTTTTTGGAAAATGTTATTGAAATGATCATTACTTTCGACAAAGAGGCCGTATCGGGGCACGGGCAGACGGACAAAACTTTTAAAATCTATAGATTTTAAAATTTTTGTTCCTCTGCGCGTCTGTCTGTCTGGAAACTTTTGATGAAATTTGGTATGATGATAGCTGGTGATTTGGGTCAACACATAGGATACTTTTTGCTGCGGGAAAATATCTCATCTCTGAGAAATATATACTAAATATTAAAACGTAACCGTGCTTAGGGACGAACCCGATCCTAGCGAGAGTGAGTCGCTAGTATTTAATTAAAACAAGAATTATTATGTATTAAATAATCAAAACAATAAAACATTTTAAAAGTGAGTTATGCAACTGTTTTTTTATATAATTTTGTTTAAACTGAAGGAACTTCAAGTTTTTTACGAGTATTTAATCTGTAGTACACAGATAGGCTATGATGTCAAACATCACATAGGTTACTGTTAGGGACCTAGGGACGTATCAGAGTGAAGCGATGTTACTAGTTCATTTAATATATTCTATAATATGTGTCGCTTTCACATTGAAAGTAAAACTTTGTGACAAATTATCGGAGGGGGTTCATCTTCCCCGGCCGCAACCCCCTGCGAAACGGAAGTGACATCAGAATCAATTAAGAACTTTATTCTAAAACTAGCACCCCGCCCAAGCTTTGTCGTGCACAGCCCAAAAAACCTTTTATTATTTATATAGACGAGAAAAAAAGGCTAGTGTCACTCTCATTAGAAACTATTATACTTAGTTATTTTATACTAGCGACTCACTCTCGTTTTGCTCGGGTTCGTCCCTAGGTAGATTTCCCATACAAACTTTCATCCTCATTTTCACCCCTTTAAGGGATGATTTCCAGGATAAAAACTATCTTATGTCCTTCCCAGGGTTTCAATCTATTTTTTTATCAAATTTCATCTAAATCGGTTTAGTAGTTTCGGAGCTTATTCTTTATCTCCAATATTATAGCTTCTTAAATAAAAAGCATCGGTTAATTTAACAATAGACACAGTCGATTATATTTTTAATTTTTTTCAAATTACTCACTCACATAAAAGCTTGAAAATACACCAAGTACAAACAAAACCGGGGAAAATCAGTTGTACAAGGTAAGCTTTCCGGAATAATCTGTAGATTAGAGATAATAACTCACAGCATGATCCCCGAGACTGCCAGCCGTTAGGAGTCAGGAACAAGTCAGAAACACCTACGACCAGCCGTTACGTGTAGCTCTAAAGCTTCACAAAGTTAACCAAAGCTCAGATTTACTGGACTTATTTAAGTTCATTTCTACAACGACTTAACTAACTTTTAACAATGCCTGTTATTTGAAAAAAGTTTTCATTTATTTTATATGTACCTCTTTAGTATATTATCCCAAATAATTATACTAGATGTTTTATTAATTTTAATTTTTTTCCAATATATAATATTATTTACAAACATCTTACCTATAATTTAATTATTGTAGGTTAGATATTAGCGAAAACAATATTATGAAAAACGATAATGCACGTTGTTATGCTAAGCTATTTAACTAAGCTTAAACAGTCATACTAATATTCTCGTTGCCAAGTGTAGATTAAAGTCTAAGATCAGGGGGGCTGTTACCAAAAATTTGCTTTTATGTTTAAAAAAAATCTCCTACAAAAC